>OX381583.1:25615914-28015914 GCA_947458855.1 Monopis laevigella | reverse complement strand
AGAACTTTGTAGGTATGCTTACCATCAGTTATAAATAAAGTCACATGCTATGCTCTGATAAAAATAAATAAAAAAACACTCACCTCCACAGACTAAAAATATTATATATAATCAATGAATGCTCAATCGATGATCATTGATAAAAAAAAAGTTTATATTATATAACCTCTTTTGCATATGTATATTTGAATGTATGCGAGCAAGACAGATGAATATTTGTGGTTTCTACTTTAAAAAGTGTGAAATAGTACTTCCATATTATTATTACTTTGAAGATGTCGACCGTTATTTTATGAGATCGAGTTAGCGCAGTATCACCTTGGTCCGTGCGGTCCTGAGTGTGTAAAGTCCGCCCTCGATCGGTTTTTGCTATATCCATTAATAACTTTCACGAGCCGATCTCGAATTAAATTGTAACTCGCACAAAAACTCATCAGTAATTTATCCTCACCGAACAACTCACAGATAAGTTTGGGTACGATTTGTTACTGTGGCATGAATGCTTGTTTTGTTCCCGTTTAATGTTTTGGAATAGATTGGCATAAATGTATTTATTATATACATATATAGCTTGTAGCATATGGTAACAGGCTCAAAATTCTCTCATCCTACTGAAAAGCATGTGTATAGCACCCAATGACAAATTGGATTACACATAAAGGTTCTTTGGACCGATTGTCATGTCAAGAGTGTTTTGTTCTATAGCTGTTAGATCTGACGGTGAAATATTCATATACTTTGGATATATTCAGGGTTTTGGTGTTTTCAAGTCTTATAGTAAAAGTTTTAAAATACACCATATAGATAAAAATATTTACATAAGTTGTGTATGTATATTAAAATTACATAAAACTGCATTTCTTTAAAGTTGTTTGACATTTCTTTTGGCAACTGCAGTGCAATTAATATTAAGTTTTTTTTAATACTGTTCTAAACCTTTGGAACATAGCGGCGGGTTCTACTATAATTAAAAATCGTATAGGTATATAATGTCTTAATTAAATTTATGGTCTAGTTTAAAAAGTGGGATATGTTTAGAAACCTATTTTTTTGTTAAACAAAAAAATACAGCCTATGTGAGTTTTGAAACCGGTTGAGAAAAGCTAGTCCTCCTATCATTCACTTTAACCTACTAGTATTTGCATCCGGCTCCTACGATCTCTTTAATAGAAACTTACTAGTTAGCATATGTACATAACAACAATGTAATCAGCAAGGTCCTTACCCCGCCTGGCTGCATGGCTCCAGACGTCTTTGTCACTTACGTACGGTGCCTTATTTGATGACAAAATGCTACATATTAACTATTCAATTGCTTTAGCTTCTAATATCGAAACGTTTAGGTATAGTTTTGTACTTACGTCTACGTTAAAGTAACTAAACTGCTACTATTATTCGTAGAACATTCGTAAAAGCATTTTTTAAATGTTGAATAGTAAAATATATTGGATAAAGGCGACAGAATCACGGTCCAATAAATCTGTTTGCGGGTGATCAGACAAGCGCAATGCGTAGCACATTCCTCTCAGATTGCCGCCTAGGAATGCACCGCGCTCGCCGCGAACATGTATAACCTATATATCCGAGAAGCACACATATAATACATAATATACCTTCCCTATATGAAAATAAACGGGTTATTTCCGATAACAGCAGCGAAGTCACGGCCCAATAAGTCTGTTTGCGGGTGATGAGACAGGCGCTATGCGTTGCCGCTATAGGAATGCACCCGCCGGCGGCGCCGACATGGGTGTATGTATATAGTTATATATAACGACCTATATTGTATTAAGATGTATGTCTTTGATATAATAAGGAGGTGCCCTAAGATCTAAAATTACTTTTCCAAACATACAAACACAAGATGGCCGCTTACCATAAACAAAATGATAACATAACATAATAATAACCAATAAATGCGAAGAGAATATCATGACGGCAACGAACATATTTGACATTTCGTTCCAAAAGTGATTTTAGATATTTATTTTTAGTTTTATGGTTACCATAGATATTTTTGTAATCGATTTGAAAGTAATATAGTTTAACTGGTAAATATTTCATATTTCATATATTTCATATTTCATATGTGGTATGTGGTCCACATACCATTCGTGAAATACTAGCCAGCCACCCAAATTTTGTATTATAAAATATTATATTACGAAATTAAAGTCCAGCTAGGATAATTCTTTGGAAGCACAAGATCCGGCGTTGTTTTTGCGCAAGTGACGGCGCGCGGCGTCGCATATTCATACCGCGTAATCGGGTTTTTACTCTAAATGATGTGGATGAATATTCATACGTCTTTACGCTGCTAGGTTGAACATTTAACTTTTAAAACATCTCGTCAGGCACTTTTTTGTTTTGACTGTTTTTGTACTTAACTCTTAATTTATGCGAAAAGATAGCCGGGTATTTTAGAGGTGAATGTAGAGAGTTATTTATATATTATTGGAGCACGGCATATGACTTTGTATCTACCTGGTAGTGAGCAAAGTCCAGTACGGGGCGGATCAATATTGTTGTTAAACAACATTGATCACTATGCCGGCTAAATGATGCGATTACGAAATGGGCGGCTACAAACACGAATGGCATTCATTACGAGTATATGTTAATATCTCCGCTACATTATTACCAATTCAACTATTCACTTCGTAACCGCACCCTGAGCGGAGACTACGACCTCGACAAGAAATCGCATTGATTTCTTGTGATTACCGGATTTTAGGAGATTACTGCATTAGTAATCTCCTAAAATCCGGTGAACCCACAGATTAAAACCAAAACATGACTAGGTCACTTGACGGTTTTTGCATTTGTATGGGTGGTGGTGGGAAATCTTCCGGAATTCAAGATACACCTACTCACTCACCACAGGAGGGGGTTTATGTGGGATTCCTACCCACTAAACCCCCACGGTGTTACACCGGCCAACGGGTACCTGACGCATTCATCCACGGCCCGATGGGTAGTCGGCATAAGTTATAATGATCTCTCTCCCACCTTAACTACTTATTTAGATACTCTATTTATAGTAAGAATCTATTAATAATAAAACTGGCGTATAAAGCTCCATCGATATTTTTAATGAAACAATACATGTGACTCTACATTCACCGTAAGTAGTAATGTAGAGTCCAGGAATATTAACATCCAAGAGTAGTTATGCTACAATCGGTTGAGGGCAAATTCCTATTGGCTTCGTACGGTAACGGTTAGTTATTTCCATAAAAAAATGACAGATCAAGCTACGGACGTTTTTGTATGGGTTACCAATGATTATAGGAACTGGCCCTAAGTGTGTTTGAGATATTTATATACGCCTCGCGATTCGCCACATTTTAACTTACAAAAAATAAGCAACCCAGAACTTAAATCCTGGGTCGCTTATTTACTTACTAATAAAAACTGTAGTCTAAGGCCTAACCAACTTGGTCACCACGTATGCATTCTAAAGTATCCACGTAGTCCACCACGTATTTCATGCTAAGTATAAAGTCCCTTTAAATATTACTACGTTTTGAAAATTGCAGATGATTTAGCGGCTTATGTATATACGTAGTGGCCGAGTTGGTTAGACCTCAGACTAAAACACTAGATTTTTGAAGTCCCCGGTTCAAACCCCGTTTGTGTACCAATGAATTTAAATAAAAATGTACATTTGCAACACCACTATAGTGTCTTGGAGGAGTATTATTTATTGAGTCCAAATACGCGACGAGTGTTCGGTGTAGGTTGACTCATACCATCGGCTACGACGAGGTGGGATTAAAACCCCTCCGCTGGGTACCTTGAGGCCGACTAGGCGGTCTCGGGCGCCGTAAGGCACCCGTGATTATATTTATTTTATTTTAGTTAAGATGGCCGTTAGTTTTTTTTTTTATATGTAGGACAATTTACATAAAATTCTATTGTCACAAACTAAGCTATAGGCTTGTACTATGCGTACCAGAAACAATGTTATAGTTTATATTTTATTTTATAAACACCCAGACCATGACAAACTGTACAGTTGTAAATTACGTTTTTCTTTTTAAAAGAAGTGTGTTACATGCAAAGGCTATTTTTCTACTGTGATATTAGGATTCTTAAGTCATTTCATATCGGTATACCTAGTGGCAGCAACCTAATTTTCTTGTCTACTCAACCAATACTATACTATATGGTGATATATGTTGGGCGTATTTTAAATTAGGCGCCTGCACGCACAATGTGACATTAATCAGGCACATTTAGATCGTAATCTTGTTTACCGTACAGCCTCATTACGCTATCAGTTCGGTATCGTTGTTTACGGCACATAACCGAGGCTTTGTAATAAGAAAACAATGGAAACAGACTACAAATCAAATGTATTTTGGTAACAATTGTTTAATTAGGATTTTGCAAATAAAACTTATTAAAAATGTTAAACAAGACTTTTTGTCGACCGCGAATAAAAACGGAATAATATTAAAATTTGAACAGATAGGATTTATGGTCATTAGACCGATTTGATTAATATATTCCTACACAATAAGATAGTATTTTAACGCGAAATTATGAGTTACTTTAAATATTTACCTTCCATTTTATTTTATATAGTATCGTATCTATATAATTATTCTTTCAATATATATATATATATATGTCGGCAGGATGGGTGGGCTTTCGTTGCCGGACTGGTCGTCTTGCATTATAGTACCGAAATAAGACTCGATATCCAATTAATCGTCTATATTAGAATGATTTAATTAACAATTAACACGAAATAATAACACAGGAATCGGATGTATACGGATTACTATTGGAACGCGGCGAGGTCGGAACGAGGTTGCGCCACGTGCGTTCAGCTCGATGTCTAATCACAAAGTGTGTGTTAAAATGCCGGAATCTTCAATGACAGCTCGCACAGTGTTGCCAACACCCGTTTCCGAATACGCCCAAGTCGAATCAATTCGGTTCGGCTTGACGTTCCGTTTCGAAATCCACGACACGGCCATCTTGACACGTCACACGTCTCTGTGTGATGTACCTGAAAATAATAAAATTCAACGACAGTAAACAAAGCCTCGTCTCGGCCTATCCTGCATATAGTTAGACGGGGCTTTACTTCAAATAAACAACATTCATGTTAAAGAATAACTTTATTCTTAATTAATATCACTCACATCTTTTAAGGAACATCTTAATTCATGTTAGACAAATTTGAACCGTTGACCCATTAAAACATTGATTCATTGAAACATTGAACCATTGAAACATTGAAATATTGAAACATTGAACTATTAAACCAATGAGCCATTGAACCATTGAAATATTAAACCATTGACCAGTATTCAATCACTACATTTGGCAGCTTGCTCTGCAAAAACTTTACATAATCCTTTTTAGTGACCATACATTCAAAAATCAACTCCGCTTGCTACGAATAGTTTCTCTCTTTTTTTTTCGCCATCTACGCTTCTTTCAGCGTCAACTGTCGCCATTACCACCTAAATCGAGTGATAACAGCTCATGCCACCTCCATCGAGTGACAAACATCAACTTTCCATTACCACCTAAATCGAGTGATAACAGCTCATGCCACCTCCATCGAGTGACAAACATCAACTTTCCATTACCACCTAAATCGAGTGATAACAGCTCATGCCACCTACATCGAGTGACAAACATCAACTTTCCATTACCACCTAAATCGAGTGATAACAGCTCATGCCACCTCCATCGAGTGACAAACATCAACTCTCGCCATTACCACCTAAATCGAGTGGTAACAGCTCACTATTCTAAGCAAGTGAGACAAATCAATTAAATCAAAATCAACATCTGACTACCAAATACTGGTCAATGTACTATAGACTTTTCACATCACTAAACTCTATAGGAATATCATTATAAGGCATTAGTCTCAAACGGTCGTGGGCATACTTGTGCGTGTATCGTTTAATAAAATTAACATAGTCAGCGCTTCCAATTTGTAGAACTGATAGGACTCTGCATTGGATGTTCGACGACTATAATACTAGACATAGTGTAACTCAGCACATACCTTTTGTAGCATCGCTCCTTAACGTTCATCACTGGCGTCAGTATAAATTTCAGTCGGTCGCTCAGTATCAAAAACACGGTACTTATACAGCCCGCCTACGTGTTTACAATTTTTTGGATTTTACAAATGTTACCTATTCTGGAATTCCGGATCTAAACCCCCCTTTTTTTTTTGTTAATCAGTAGACATCAGTACGAAAAAGCTTAAGATCCTAAAGGAGGTTCCCATCTCAATTAATTGTAATTTTTTTATTACCTATAGTAGAAACTTTATTTTTAAACAATTTTATCAAAATGTATGATTAACATTTGTACACTTAATATCCACTAATCGTTCAAATTTTACTACAGTTCTCATTTCATAATTATTTGGTCTTATTTTACCAGCTCCTAATAATCTCTCATATCCTTCGTATTCAAGTATTAAGAAATTAATATTTAGACAAAACCGAAGAATTTTCGGTTAGATAAGCTATGAGAACAGTGTTTTATTTACTGCAGCAGCAGTCCTAGATTATTTTATTTTGAAAGCACACAACCGAAAACGATTTAGTAGTTATGATCATTCGGAACACCATTAAGAAGGCAAAAGTACGTACCGTCTAGGGTCACGAACTATCTAAATGTCTAATTAATGATAGCCACTTCTCATATCCAAGAAGATTTATTAAGTGTTCATTTACTCTTGAATTTGATTATAAATAAGAGAAAGTGTAAAATGTCAGAGACGGTATTACAATTAAATTTACACTATAACGCATGGTCTATCGGTATTTTGATAAATAAGTTTAATCTCAGACTAACTGAGGTTGTAATTCCGAAAACTACATGAATTCGCATTTCAGTAGCTAAACTAACGAGTTTGTCTTAAAGTAATAAAGTCAGCACAAAAATTCTCAAAGCATGTTTATTAAACTTCATGGTAAATTTTCACTGAAAACACCAATTAAATTAAACGATTCCAATCTGGGTATTAAATGAAAGGAAACTATTGTAAATACGAGTTAAAGTTATTTTTACTTAAACCTAAAATCATAGGTTACGTTTACTAGGTTTTTTTACTAACTAACAGTCAGCACCCTAATCAAAATAAAATGAAAACTCCTCACCCGAGTAGTGAAGGTTCACCTTAGCTGATTATCAGGTTGTCTCTCTCGGTGCACTATTATGGCTTCAGCTATCTGTGGTTCCTGGGCGCAGGGTAGCAATGTGGTCCAGCACGCACGCAGGTTAGATCACAAAGCGTGTCACTGTAGTTTATCTTTGACTATTTTGAGTAACTGAAATAAATGCTGGCAGGGATCGATTAGCATTGCCGCTATTGTTGCAGAGCCGCAATAATATTTTACGACACGGTGATACACCATTCTACACTTGTAATATTAATTTTCATGCAACCGGGGCTCAAAACTTTTAGTGAAATCGCCATTCACTGAGTTTTTGTTAAATTTACTATCATTGCTAATGGTTCAGAAAAAAATCCCATTCTTTATTGGCATACTTAGTAATATTAACATTTTCATCAACCATTGTATCATTAATTATTTTTAATTAAATTTCACCCGGTATTTGTATTGTAAAATCGAGATAGGAAAAGTTTTCTTAATTGTGGCCAAGTAACACCAACAAAACTAGTTTTAACTAACAATAAAGACTCGGCCTTTTTAATCGACAGTATAATTAAGTTTATTGCAAACATAAATCGACCATATGCTACTATTAGCATCGCTATCCGCGATATATGGGAAACATCCCATTAAAACGAATTGTGATTCATTTTGATTTGGTTCTATACCAGGTTTAACTTTTTTGGTATTAAAATAATGGTAACAGAGACACTCACTTTTCGATATTTTCACACTGACCTTTGGTTCTTACTCACGTTGTCGACATATTTTATTTCGGGTCCCACTTCTGATGTCGGCAGGATGGGTGGGCTTTCGTTGCCGGACTGGTCGTCTTGCATTATAGTACCGAAATAAGACTCGATATCCAATTAATCGTCTATATTAGAATGATTTAATTAACAATTAACACGAAATAATAACACAGGAATCGGATGTATACGGATTACTATTGGAACGCGGCGAGGTCGGAACGAGGTTGCGCCACGTGCGTTCAGCTCGATGTCTAATCACAAAGTGTGTGTTAAAATGCCGGAATCTTCAATGACAGCTCGCACAGTGTTGCCAACACCCGTTTCCGAATACGCCCAAGTCGAATCAATTCGGTTCGGCTTGACGTTCCGTTTCGAAATCCACGACATATATATAAATATTATTTTTTTATTTATTATTAATATAGGTTTTGTTGGTAAATATTGCTTTAATTTTATTTTTTTAAATGTTAGTTTTAAATGTTATTTTATTTACATCCAATAAAAATAAATTGTTTATCGTAAGACACTTGTCCCCCCTCCGACGGGAAAGCGACTATCTACTATTCTCTCACTCAAGAAATCTATAGTAGTATATCTTGTATCAAATAAAAGAGAAATATTAATAGTCGCTGACTGTTGATACTGGCCGGCAGTAACTCTCTATCTCTCTTTATATTATTTTGTTCCCATTCCTATTATTAATCATCATTTTATATTTCTATTTATTAATTTAGTTTTTTTTTGTCCAATTTTATATGTTTATGTTTGTGTGTTTAATTTGTAGATACAACTGATTATAAGTTGATTGTTAATTTGATTTATTATAATAATACGTATGTATTATCTAGTAGGAACAGCTAGACACGATATAGTGACGACATAAGTTGTTATATTGGGACCGCGTGTGTAGTTACGTCACAGTGGGAACGCGGCCTTACTGAGTGTGTATTTTCCACAGTGGATATTATTCCAGGCTCCTCATCCTCCCTCATGAGACGGCGGAGGTGCAGGCGAGACGTAATTGAGCCATAACTCATCGGAACTTTGTCTCGTCCTCCGCCGGAACACCTTCATAGGACGTTTCTACGAACAATGAATGGCGATCAATAAATTATCTCTTTTAAAAAAAAAAACACTTACTAAATCTTTTGTTAGCTATCTATTCTATTTTTTATATTAATTTTCTATTGGAGCAGGGCATGTGACTTTGTATCTAACTGATGGTAAGTAGACCTACAAAATGCAGGATCAGGGTCGATCAATAAATAGTTGTTTAACAGGATTGATCGCTCTGAATATACCGTATAAATGATGCTGTTACGAAAAAGGCGCGGTCAAAGATGAATTTGCATTACGACTGGTAATATTCACACTGCGTTATCATTAAATCAACCGCTCGTTTCGTAACCGTAGGTAGATTAAGATTCTGAAAGGTGATTAACACCTCGACAAGAAATCAATGCATTGGTCTCCTGAAAACCGGTGAACCCACAGACTACAACCGAAACATGTCTTGGTCTCGACGATTTCTACATCTGAATGGGTGACGAAATCCGTTGATCGACCTAGCGAAGTTATAGATACACCGATCTCTAAGAGCGTTGTATAGATACCTTCTCTACGTCAAAACGTTTTTAGATATTTAACAACGTAATGGTTTACGTTGTTAAATATCTAAAAACGATTACTTACTTTCTCGGTTATTTTGTTTGTTACGATCTTCATAAACCACGAATAATCACTCTGATTATTCGTGGTTTATGATTATATTATGTTTACTGGTTATTATACGTGGTTATTATATTTACTGAACATAGTAGTTTTATTCATACCTCTTGTAGCCGATGATATTTCGAGTCTACACCGAACAAGTAACGAGCTCATCTCGATGTTTGTGTAGATTTTTTACAGTTTTACATGTATGGTATGGTGAATCTGGAATCGTAAGCTTAACGCGCTCACCGAGTTTCACTATAGTGATGTTAAACAAATGTTTATATATTATAATATTTTGAATAATTAATGTTGTTTAGTTAAGGACACTGCATTTGTAATCGCAAAGTCTGCGTTCTCCATACAAAATGAGCTTTTTTGTCACAGAATTTAAATAATATTTTCGGTCAATGTATTTATTAATCTTTCTGTGATGGCTTTTATTTTTTATTTCTTTGAAATCAGAAAAAAAAAATTAATAAAACAAAAATATTTTTACGTACCTTAATAACGTAATTAATTGTAATTAACGTACGTAATTACCAACATATAAATAATAATTGAACTTCGACTAACAGTCAAGTTGTAATATTGGAAGTACATTTGTATGGGCGTCAATTCTACTGCAGAGCCCTTAATACATAAAACCTTTAATAAACAGTCAGTAGATCATTGCAAGTCCAACATTAAAGGCGACAAGACATAAAACACATTGGCGGTGTTTACCAGCTTTTAGTTAGAACGTACTTAATGAAAACACCTGCATTTCGCCGTCGCCTCCGCTCCAGTGTAAACACACGTAAAGCTAGCACCTCGCACAAAGGAGGTAGTTTGGTTAATATCCCTTAGAAAGTCCTCGCTTCAGGCTTCCAAAACACTCGGCTCACTACAACATGAACCTATGTATAATTTTGTTACAGGCCTATTTTTGATACTCTGTGTACAAGAGAATAGAATTTTTTTACAATTTATAATCATTAACATTCAGCGTTATTATATATACTCGTATATTTAAAGGTATCGTTAGATGGCCAAAATAATGAAATCCTATAGATATGACATTAAACAATCAGTGGCAACAAACACTAAAAAATCATGCACTCTATTTCCTTGTATTAAGGTAAATTTGGCTAGATAGATTTTAGCATTCCGTCGTTTGTCGTGATCATTGTACTTTATAAGGATTTCGTAATTTTGACAATCTAACGTTACCTTTACAGTGGCCACATTCTGTTTCTTATAACGTGATCGTTAGATTGTCAAAATAACGAATTCCGTTATTAGCGTTATTAGCTCCTCCAATCAGCGAAGGTTAAAAAACTACTCTGATTGAAGGAGAGCGCGCTAATAGCGGAAATCGTTATTTTGACAATCTAACGATCACGTTATAAGAAACGGAAACAGAATATGACCTCAGAGGCCTTAGAGATAAACCACTCCATTCCATCGATGGAATCGCCCTCAGTCTAAAAATATATATTTTGACAGTTGACAGCGAACGCTACGCCTAGAGGGCTGACTGAAGACTATCCATATCAATTTGACTTTGACGATTCCATAGATGGAATACAATAGTTACGACTGTATATATTAATTATACTCTATGGTTTATATATAGTTCTTATGGTAACTTTCAAGCCAAAAATAATAATAATAAATAATACCTACAATACAAGGGAATAGATTGTTTAATGTCATATAATTATAGGATTTCGTTATTTTGAGAACCTAACGTTTCCGATATATAAAACTGAATATGGCAGCAAGTACGGTTAGAGGTAGGCAGAAACTACTATAAGCCACTTTTCTCTATCTCTACATTCATTGCCTTTGTGCACAGTCATTACTCTTCTCATGCATATACGCCGATTTCGAAGACGTCAATTGCACCATCGTCTGTCGTTTAGGTTTAAAGTTGTAAGTTTTTTATACGACACACATCTCTGAGATAATGGTCGGGATATTAATGCATTTAAATAAATATGATAGAACTGAAGCTAAAGAAAAAGCTAGGCAAATCTATACCTCATTTTATGTAAATAATAACGGAATTAAATTTTGCTACGAATAGTCGTAGTAGCTACACGTTTCTACGATCTTCGTAGCGCCTAACTTTCAAACGAAATAGAATTGTTGAATTGTGCCATGCTAAGCCAGCGTTGAACAGTGCTACTTCACCTGTGTCCCGACTGCCGACCTCATAAACAAACAGCCCTGCAATGAAACCCACAGAACGTACCACAAACGCTTGAAACGACTTTAATAAATAAACTTTTTAGTTTGGTACATATTGTTTTAGATTCGTTTTTAGCTTACACTTCACTAATGATATTTTTATTTGTTTAGCTATGTAGTTTCTTTATTTAATGTGTACGCAGACCTATATAGTCTATAAATGGGGTCAATCTATATTTGATAATTACTTTTCTACATGTTGTGTATTAATATTATGATTGTACAATATGTAGAAAAAATACTGCTTCTGCTATGATATCTGTATATAATTTTCGTATATAAATAAAACTTTTACTATACAATGTTCATTTATTAATGCGTGTGAAGACACGAACAAAAGCTAGTTAAAAATAAATGTATATAACCTTATAAAGACGAGGATAATTGCTTGATTACTTTGTATTTTAATTTGTGATTAATTAACGTAATGGACGGTGACCGCGACAAATAGATGGAGGTGTTATTGTGAAATGTGTTAAGGGGTTGCTGCCATAGAACTGTTAAAAAAGATGTTATTTTTATAAGTTCCATATTTGGATGAGATCTTATATAGAAATTATACGGGGGGGGGGGCTCCCCCGAAACCGCCTAAATTGATTTAAAAATCTTCAATTTTGTAATAGTTATTCCCAAAATGAAGATAGAAATCCTGCGTGCTGTGGTGGGTATAAGTTCATCACTTGGTGATTTTATGTTTGCTGATTAATGAGAAATCGATAAGTAACGAGACGTGAGGGGGACGATGTTATTGACAACGGCTTTTTTTTTTATTTTTTCTTATCAATTAAAATTAAAGATGTTTTTTTCTCGAGCCACTTTACACACACTAAGATTAATTTCTTTCTTCCAGTGATATTTAATAGGTCAAAGTTTAATGTGTTAGTCTTATAATATTTTGCGAGTTAAATTTGAGGGATGCACTCCCTTAAGCACGACCTGCTATCGTCATAGTACACACTCGTACCGTAACATATAATGGCGCACCAATTAATCACTATATTATTCAATAAGATAATATACTTTGAAAATGCCTTCTTAATTTTTCGAAATATTATCACGTCTAGAAAGTTGTTGCCTAAAATAGCTAACTGCGCCGTAATCGCTGGTTTAGTGTTAATGTTGTGTAATGTTGTGGTGCATACTGTCTTCTTTAAACATATTTACAGCATTTCATGTTATGATGCCAGAATATTTTATTCTATCGGTTTATTTAACTATTGTGCATTAGTTATTTTATACTCCCGACTTCGTGCTAAAGATTTTATAGTTATGCATCAGATGTTTTTAGAATTAGACGCAATTCTGCAACTCCAAAAGGAATGTCGTCCTCGTCTTCAAGCTATGAATGTAATCTACACAAAAATTAAATTTCTTACGTTTTGTATGTTTTTCCAATACATCGTCGGTTTGCTTATTTTCTATTTCATCGAAAGCTCCAACCATCGTTTTCATCTTTATGAAATTATAAATAACTATTTCTTAGCGTTCTTCGAGATTCAGAACCAATTAGAGTTTATAGTAATCTATATGGCAATTACAATTATTAATGAACAGTCTTATTGTATGTATTTGATCCTAGAAGAAGCATCTAAAAAACCATTTGAACAAAACTTTGTAAGTAATATTTGCAGTGTTGCAAATATATATTCAAGATTAACTAAAATTTGTGGTTTGTTTCGGAGGATTTTTTCAATTCAGGTGAGTATAATATAATCTTGCACTATTTACTTCATAGTGCAAGATTATATATTCACTATATACTACTTACTTCTAGATGAAAACTTTATAACATTCTGCAGTAATCAAATCAAATATTATTTAAAAAAACTTTTAACAATAAGGTCTAGAGTGCGTTTGGTTAGGCTGCTATATATATACAACCATTATAGATTAATTAATAAAAGGTGTCATAAATAAAAGTATTAAAAAAACCTACCGACCGAACTCACGCTACATAACCAACTAGTGTAAGACTAGGTGGTTAGATGATTCCATTGACCTTCCGATTATCATCTGCCATACAAGGGTGCCACCGAGGCGACCGACCTCACCAACCGTATCCACGTCTTAAATATTAGTTCTTATATTATCATTATATTGGCTGTAGATATTTTTAAATGACCATTGGACATAGTTTACAAGTTAATATTCTATCAACTAGATTTTTTTCTGGAAATGCTTCGTACGGATTTCAACGTAAAGACATAACTTTAATATAATATGATAATTATGCTGAGTTAGGTATTTAGTTAAAGTGAAAGTTTCAATGTTTATTATACTGCAAACGGCTAAACAACTTATAATCGTACATGGTGACTTCAAAAGGTTATACTGTGGGCCAATATGAGGCTCTACTGATCAAATTGAACAACTTTGACCATAGAACCATGTGTCGCAAATTAAAAACATGATTGGTTTTTCCATAATAATACTACATATATGGTTATCTCTCGCCATGCTTCGTTTAAAATTATTTAGGTTTTCAAGTAAAAATTAAAATCAATCGACTACTACTGATTGTTGGAGTTAAATCGTTATGTATCATAATGAGCGTTGTTAATTATATTCATTTCTCAGGTATTTGGATTCCTCGCTAACTTTCTATTGAATAATATAATTTTGATTGATTGGGTAGCGACCATTACTGTCTCCGCTGTAAGTTTCTACTTTCCTATTTATTACACTTTCTATTAAATATAATATAACAAAATCGTAAAATATATTATACAACATTATGTTCTTTCATACAAAAAACTGAAATAATAAAAATATGAACCAAAATTTTGATAATAAATATATATATACTATTTAGTGGCTAAAGATAAGCAGAGGCCCTACAAATAAAAAACATCGTCTAGTCCCGCCGATGTTTCCAAAGTACCGAATATGCTCGCTGCATTACCCCTCTGAATCTTCAGGCTTATGCGGCGAATAAAATAGCTTTTAGCACTTGAGTCACCAGGTTTTTTGACTAAAAGTTTGCTAAAATATATTAAAATAGACGAATTATTATAAATTAATAATATGTTATTTAACTAATATTTTAACGAAATAAAAATAATGTACTCTTGAAAAAGTACCCATAGTATAAGTTGCGTTGCCGCGTTAAATATAAATACTTTTTGCCCTAAAAGAAATCCTACCTACGAATCCCTAGGCACCTCTTTTAGTCTTTTACTTAAAGATA
The DNA here is from genome assembly GCA_947458855.1 of Monopis laevigella. Lineage (NCBI taxonomy): Eukaryota > Metazoa > Arthropoda > Insecta > Lepidoptera > Tineidae > Monopis > Monopis laevigella. Next base: position 28,000,864 of record OX381583.1, on the reverse strand, counting down.
TAACAAAACTTATTGCTTCTTGGTTCAACCAAGTACTGATCGTCTCAACTATAAAAGGAACAAAATTATACTCAATAACAAAACAAAAACAGCAACAACACATGCAGCATCCCTCAGTAACCGTCTCGCCACTCGCTTTCCATCACCGTGGCAGACTAGAAGGTTTAAGATAACATGGGATCTCGGCTGTTGTTAATGCCCACTTGATGATAGAGTTAAGCTACAATACTCTACATGCTAATTTTGCACAGCTTAACTTTTTATTATTATTTGTTTGCTCTTTTAGGGGGAGCATATGCATGAAATAGTGCTGAACATATCGTCTTTGCTGCAAGTGTTCGTGATGCTGGTGATCCTCGTTCAAGCGGCTCATAAACTCAAATACAACTGGTGGAGATGCGAAGCCTGCTTATCTCGGATTCTGTCCCAGAACCTAGTTACTGGTACGGTTTCTAAATAAATGATACAAAAATAATAAACAATTGTGAGCATTCGAAACATATCGACATTTTTGCAAGTGTTCGTGTTGCTAGTGATCCTGATTGTCGCCACCTTTTTGTGGTTTCTGTTGGTAATCATACAACAAAAAGGGGGCGACAACATTATTGATCATTCCAGCAATAAGTACATGAAGCTGGGATGAAAAAAATAACACTTCTCATTTTCCACTTAGATAGATAATCGATGCTGACATTGTGTAGATCTATAAACTTCGGAGTGTGGCTGACAGGTCGTTAAATATTTTTACTTTCCCAGGACCGGAATCGTTGGACAACTTGGAAGAGACCTATGTCTAGAATTGAACTGCAATAGGCTGTCCTCTTCTCTTGTTCAATTTGATTATTTAAGACTGATCTTAATCAGATTTAGAACTTTGTACTTATGTTTTGTGTTTATATCAGATAGATCGAGCTACAAACCAGTGAAATACCTTCACCGTGCTATGACCATAAGTCCATTAGGCATCCACTATCAGAGTGGGTTGGAGGTCACCGCTGCCGTCATACCGACCTTGGTAGGCATTACTATGTCCTACACCATTGTGGTCCTGCAATTTACTCATATACTGTAAAATCTTCAACTATTTAATTAGATACGGCAACGTAGGTATACGTGGTAGCAGAGTTGGTTAGACCTTAGACTCAAAAACCCTTAGGTCCCTGTTTCGAATCCCATTTTCTCATTGGTACACACCAATGAGAAAAATATTGATGCAAAATTTTGTGAATACCTATTCCTAAATCTATTTACATCAGCTAGCTGAATCCAAGTTTTGTCGACAAATAACAATATTTGTTAAAATATATTTTAGTCTTATATTGTGAAAATAAATAAATTAAAATAGATTTTTCTGTAATAAAGAAATTTTAATATGTAGCTAATGTTCTTTATTAAACCAATTCCTAATAATTTCCCAAAATCACTTAACATAAAAAGGTAGGAGGTGGCACTACAAGTAGTTATAGTTATGTATCACACATGCATGAAAGAGACGGGAAATGAACCCGCAAGAAACTTAGCTCGTTACTCACGAGCGGCACACAAAACAATTCAAATTTAGGCAAGTAAACTATCCCCATGGAGTGGCCACAAAAATCCCCCGCTGGGGACCGGAGCACAAAGGGAAGTTTTCTTTGTAAGGCACAAGATGGGAGATCTGTCTGTAAACGTCGAAATGATTGAGAAAGTTTTCTTTACAGTCTAACGTGATTTTGGTAATTAAAAAGTTGACATAATAAAGATAGGAACAACATTGTAAAGTTTCGAGGTCTAAGCTACTGCTGTCTGTTTAAAATTTTTTGGATAGGTTTTTGATTGTTTTAACGAAACATTTAAAGATTGTAGGTATTCAATAGCTGTAGGTACTTGTCTCCAGAAATAAAGGTTATTTAGAAATATAAATCATGATTTATACCGGTATTTGTTATTGGTGAATGGTTATGTACTATTTCAAGGTGATTCACTTATCTTCTCCAGACTCGAATAGAGTTTTTGAAACAGTAACTCGTTGGTACATACCCAAGCTATGTATACTTATACACGTATGTGGTAATTTTGTACCATCACGGGTGCCTTAAGGATCCCGAGACCGCCTAGGTGTTTATTAAAAAATGTCAACATTTCTTTGAGAAAAAATCGGATTCGTAATCGCGAACTATTTGTTCTCCATACAAAATTAACTTTTGCACTTCCAATTATACTCGATTACTGTTTGTCGCAGAATTAAAATAATACTTTTGTCGGTCATTGTATTTATTTTATTCGAAATCCCAAAAACACATTTTAATATTATAATACAAAAAATATAAATTACAACAAAAAGATTTTTGCGTACAATTACGAACATAAAAAGTAATTAAACATCGACCAACAGCCAAGTTGTAATATTGGAAGTACGTTTGTATATGGGCGTCAAGTCGACTCCAGGGCCCTTAAGTTGTCGGTCCTAGTTTTACCATACCAACTTGTGAAATTGTTCATATACTGGGTTATTGAACCTTTCTAAACACTGCGATGAGTCGACTACTTGCTCGGTGTAGACTCAAATTAGCATCGGCCTCACCGCCTCACTATCATGAGGCCGTCTAGACGGTGTTGGGCGCGCCGTAAGTCACCCGTGCTGGTACGAATGTACAAGCATATCGAGTAATAAAACGGTTTTTTAAAGTCACCCAATAAAACAGAAACGGAAGTACAATTTGGTAAAACGTCGAGTTAAACGTACCGTCGGTATCTCATTTTTGGAACATTTGAGTCGCGGAACATGGACGGGATGTTTTATTGGAAAACAATAATATAGCTGCATTGGTCTCCATCCATCTACGCTCCGCTGGTCCCTCTCAGATAAACAAAGCTCGCATACAAACATTTTTATCGCCTATCGCTTAAAAAAACATTTATGTTTTTTTTTAAATACACCTTTTATTTAGACCTTGTTTTTAGGTATAAAAATATATATTACTAGCTGTGCTCGCGACTTCGTCCGCGTGGAATAGTTTTTTTTATCATACAAACTTTCATCCCTTATTTTATCCCCTTGGGGGTAGAATTTATCAAAATCCTTTCTTAGCGGATGCCTATATATAACATTTACCTGCATGCGAAATTTCAGACCGATCCGCCCAGTGGTTTGGGCTGTGCGTGGATGGATCACTATGTCAGTCAGTCAGTCAGTCACCTTTGAGTTATATATATTTAGATAATTAGTAGTGAAAGTCTAGACAAGAAAAATATGTGAATTTGGACTATTTTGTTTATAAAACATATTTTCCACACATATATATATGCGCAAACAGTTAAGATATAATGCTACGGATACCACGAACGGCCATTCTAATACCCAGACTAAGGCAGAATGTACCAAAAAAAATTACAAATATGTTACCATTAGTGGAAATTGAATCAACGATCTACAAGTCATAAAGACAAACTGTTTAACATTGATTAGAAACCAAATTAAATTCTCTTTAAAAATTTCACTAATAGTTTTATTTATACATTTGTCAGTTACAGTAAAATTAATCCTAAAATAAATTTTAAAATAATATCTAACTATTAAAAAAAAAAACAATAATACCTTACCTAAAAATAAAAAATCTATAGATCTTTACCGGTTTTCAGGAGATTACGGCATCGATTTCTTGTCGAGGTGGTAGTCTTCTTTCAGGTTGCGGTTACGAAATGGTTATTGAATTGGCGATAAGGCAGCACTCGTAATGCAATGCGTTTTGTCGCCGCCCATTTGGTCGCATCATTTAGCCGGCATAGTGGGAGCGATCAATGTTGTTCTTACAATTATTGATTGCCCCCATTCATGGAGTTTGTAGGACTGCTCACCACCACAAAGTCACATGCCATGCTCTAATAAAATAATAATAAGAAGAAATTACTTCCAGATCGCTGCCGACAGGTGGTGTGCCCAATAGACTGGATTTAAAAAAATATTTTAGGTATAAACTATAGGTGCTTTAAAATAAAATAAAACTTTAAAACATTGAAGTCTCAAGTGGAGATGAACAATAAAAATAAAAAAAAGCTTTATTCATCATATAATCGGTTTACATTTTTTTTAACTCTAACGGTTTTATATAACTTTTCTACAGATTTTTCCCAACAATTTATTTTCTGGTTTAATCCGTCAAAGTTTTGATGTTATCGTGTAGTAACATCGTTCACCGATCGCGTCCCCAAGCCACGATTGATGCAGTGCGCGATAAAGCCGCGGAATCCTCCAGAAGGCTGCATTATCCGAGATAACTCGAAGATTAATGGAACTCCTCAAACGACACAAAAAACGATATTGATGGCTGAAAACGGTTTGTTAAAAAAAAGAAAGAACAGGGATTAAAAAAATATCAATTTGAGAAGTAATCTTTGTGGTGAATCTTCAATTAATTTTATCTTTAGAATCTTAAGGCCTAGTGTGGGATCAGTAGGCCAATTACGCCGCACAACGTTAAGCTAAATTTTAGCCAAAATGACGTAGTTGTCTCTCAGCTTTCAAACTCACTAAGTTTGCATTACGTCAGAAATGCATCATATCGATTAAAGTTTAGCTTAGCGTTATGCGCGTAATCACCCTGCTGTGAATTACCTACATTATATTTTTTCATATATACATACTCATATAGAGGAATCAAGATGTCTATTTTATTACCGACTGAACTAGCTGGTGCCCGTAACTTCGTAAGCGTGTTTATTTTAAACAATAAAAAAAATGTTTTTATATGATATCTATTGTTACATGTTAACTAAGGATACCATGGCCGCGCTTTATACTTATGAATCACCGTAGTTGGCAAAAAAATATAAAATATTACAACTTTTAACAAAAAATAAATCTCAAAAAGTTAGGTTGTAAATATACATTCGAAAATATTTTAAGGCAGTTTTATGTCATTATAATATGCTTTGCTTTATAGAATATTTCTTTCTTTCTGGTGCATTTATAAACTTTTTTTAAAATCAGTATAGATTTTTTTCTTTTAACAATTTTATTATGTATAGATAAGAGCGGCTGATGGACTTATATCTAGTGTTGTTAATATAAATTCAAAAAAAAAAGGATTGAAGTCAATGTCAAATATCGGCAAAAACAAAAAACTTTATATTTGCACATTTAATTATAAAGGTTTTTAGTAGTTGATCAGTAAAAATGGATATAAAATACGAATACAACAAAAAACGTTCAGACTTTGGTCGCCAGCCGATGTTCTGTGAGCACGGCCCGGAGTTGTGTGACAGTATCTCGCCCAACCCTGCGGAGTACAAGATGTACATCCTCAGGAACCCTGTGCACCAGCCCACGCAGAACACTCCGGACTTCAACGAGCACTATGTCAATACTATAAGGTGCTTTCACCACTTTTTTTAATTATTGGAGCACGACATGTGTTGTGTGTCCACACGATGGTAAGCAGACCTACAAAGTCCATGAATAGGGTTTAATTATTTTGATTTACAACAGTATTGATTACTCTCAATTTCGATCCTTTACAAACTAGACCTGGGTCGGTCTATCGCTTTTTGTAACCCGGGTCGATCATGACCCACGGGTTTCGAGACCTGGGTTAAAGCACCCGATCGCCGCGACCCAAGGGTCTCGACGACCCAGTGAAGTAAACAAACCTCAGTACATCATAAGCCGCATCGATCGCTGCGACCCACCGATCAACTTATAATGTTTATTAATTAGTTAGATATTATTCGGTGTGTAGCCGCGTTCGTTTTTAATTATGTGCACCTTATGGAAATATTTGGCAAGAGTGATTTGCGGTTTTATGATGAGGTACCTAATATTTATATTATATGCATTTTCATGTATGGCGGTCTTATATTCGCCACCCCAACTAAGCAAATAATTCCTTCTCCTTCACTCTTTCGCTAGCGCTCTTCATTTGTGTCGTCGCCCGTCTCTTGAGTTCCCGACTCGAAAGAGCGCGCGGGTCTCGGGTTATGCGACGATCGGGTGTTTTTAGAATACGTCACCGGGTTACTCACCCGTGGATCGTGAGCGAGTTACTGTGATTCGATCGATCATGATCGACACAGGTCTATTACAAACAAGTTGCTCCAAAGACGAATTTGTATTACCAGTCACAAACAAAGCATTTAGGTATACTATGTGTACCACAAACAAAAAAGAACACATCCAATGTATGTGTCACGAGTTCAGCAATTAATGATATACTTTACGTTGCCACTGTTAGATATACTTAGGTACCCCATTATACGTTGGTGTTCATAGTACCCAACCATACATTGTTATTAGAAATGGATAAATCCAACGAGTATAGATGACGCGAATAGAGAATAGAGTTGAGATCTTAGAAAAAGAAGAAGCTATTGCACTTTGCTACACATTGCTACTCAAAGTGCATATACATGCACTTTGAGTATACCAACAAGCACCATAGTAAACATCAACCTCCAACAACCACTCTTCTCTTTTCTGGATTTGCTACTGCTTTCCTTTCATGGACTGTGTAAGGACTGCTTACCACCAGGCGACTAAAAAAAGAGTAACATGTCGTGCTCTAATAAAATATAGGTACAAATAAAAACAACAAGTGCGAAAATTCGCTGGCGTATGATTTGATCTTGTTTATTTATTATTCTCAAAACTATTTTTTACGACAAATATCTTGCTCCGTACTTAACATTTTTTTTTAGACCACTTTAGAAGCTCATAAACAAAAACAAAACTACATAATAAAATTAAAATATAAGCAAAGTTTTTAAATGTTTACGACGCCCTGTTCATCAAAACTTACAAGCCTTGTATTACAAGCAATTTTCTTTTAAAAAACTTCATTTTTACAAATATGTGTTTATCAAAACTACACGTGTAAAATACGGGTTACAAGTGTCATTATTTATTTCACAAGTATATTTTTACACATGTAATTGTGATTTTGTTCATCAAAAAATTATTTGTAAGTTACATTTGTAGAAAATCATTACAAATCCTGAGAGTGTCCGGCGACTCTCCATTCCGTCGTACAAGTTTACAAGTATCGAGCTTAGTACCGATTTTTTTTTTGTATAATATAATACAGGGTAATTTGAAAAGATCTACTTTGAGCTTATACGAGCTTCTGCTGATCAAATCGAACAAATTTTCTTGAACAAATTATTTTGGAGGCCTGTTTGACAAGGGGTTTTCCTTGGCGACTCTGCATACCCTCCGAAGGAATAATGTCTTTTTTATCGCGAATCTGCATAGCATATAAAGCATATCTTCACGGGTGCCTTACGGCGCCTGCGACCGCCTAGACGGCCACAGGGTACCCAGCGCAGGGGTTTTAATCCCACCTCGTCGTAGCCATCTTGGCTAGCCACTTGTGCGGTGTAGACTTATAACACCGAACAAGTGGCTAGCTCATCGCGATGTTTTTAATAGACTCCCATCTTTAAACAGTTTCACAAGTTGGTATAGTGAAACAAAAAAATAATCGCAATACCTTCCCGCCAATACTCTATTCTTCAAATTTTAAATAAAAGGCGGGATTTTTTATTTGATTTATTATGGCTTGGAAACAAGTCCTTCAGCCAAAGCGCGGGAATACTTTGTCGCTACCTACAATTTTTGATTTTAGAACTTCCAAGTAGAATCTACAAGCGTTAAATTTTACATACCTTGTAAATATTTTTTGATAAACGTAATTTACACGAACTTGTAAAAACTTTCTTGTAAAGTGTAACTTGTGAACGTGGAGACTTATAAGTTTTGATGAACAAGGCACAGGTCACCTAGACCTAGTGTTTTGTAAAGAAAACATTTAATATTTATCGCACCTTTTTATTTTAGTTTATTTTTTACATAAATCCTTTTGTATATCTATAAACATTCAAAATTTTTAGTAAAACGAACTGTCGCCAGACATTTGAACGGGCATACACACAGATAGACGGAGGTACACTTGAGCTAAAACATAATAATTTCCATAATCAATAGATATTTTCATTCAAATCTTAAATTATGTTCAAAAGGTTTAGGGTACCATAAAGCCATAATGCTTAATATCTTCGACTCTTACGCATGTGCTCATACTACCAGGGCAGAATACACATCATCCGGAGCAAACCATGCTGAAGGTGGATGGCCCAAGGACGTGAACATCCTGGACCCTGAAGCTACTCAACGTTACAAGAGGAAAGTGGAGAAGGATGACAATTACGTACACTGCATTATGAGCCTCATTGGGGTTAGTTCATACCTAAATGTAGTTCATGAACGGTATTACGAAGAACACTAAGACCTCACTACTTTGAGGTTCTACTGATCAAATAGTATAACTTTTCTCATAGAACCATATGAGAAAAGCTAGTAATGTTAAAATGACCAATTTGTATGAGGGAACCAATATTTTTTTTTTGCGACATGATTCCATGAGAAAAAATTACAAAATGCCTGCGATTTTCGATATAATAATAACAATAATATGTAGAATAATTTACACATATTGCTCTGTACCCCTAGTGTGAGTTTTCTAACTATTACTTTGCGTTTAAGTTAACTAAAATTTGTATAGGAAATGGTTCAGCACTCCAAGCGGAAATTTTGAGAACTAGAAATGCGGTCGTGTGATTGGTCAAAATGTTAACGCGGTAGTATAGTTAACGCGAAAGTAAACGTTAAAAAAACTCACACTAGGGCTACAGGTCACAAACTAAGCTTTACTATGTGTACAAGAAGCAACGATATAATACATATTATATTTTATAAATACCTAGACCCTGACAAACAGAGGATCTACCATGGGTTTGCGCATTGTAGCAACGTAACGTATCCATTTACGTATACGTGAGCAACAACCAATAGGATCGCTTTATTCAATCCTGTTACCAAAAATAAGTAGTAGCGTAATAAGTAGAGCCTCTGTACAGAAAACGTACTAATATTTTTTTGCCATAGGTGGGAATCGAACCCATGATCGAACCGGACACAACGCCAAAGGCGCAACTACTAGTCTATGGAGGCTTTCAATAATAGTTAATGGATATTCTTTAATAGAATAATGACGGACTAACACATTATTCCATAACCTTTTAGTAGTAGTACTTGTACTATTATTTCTTCTATGGTAGTACCTACTAACGTAAGTATTTCTGTTGTTGTAATCAGGGTATGGAACACTACGTCGATCAAAATAACGCTATAGATATGTACCAAACGTATTATGCGGAGCTGCCTGAGTTTCCCCCACTAGAGCGGAGCAGCGTGAGAACTGTCAACGTGTACCGAGACGAAGTGGCTTCATCAACTTGTCGGCCCATCAACTCGCTTTCGTGGCAGCCTGATGGCCACAAGTTTGCTGTGACGCACTGCGATGTGGACTTCAACAGGAATCCTCAGCCTAAGACTACAATTAAGTCGTTCATTTGGGATGTTGGTTGGTATAACCTTATTTACTTAATACTAGTTGACTACAACTTGCGAGGGTATTAAAGCATTGTTTCAAAAAAAATCTAAATGGGTATACTCTGGTTTAAAAATATACTTTTTCCTTTAATACGTCTTTAAAAAAAGTTCAGATATTTCATCTTCTTATATATATCTCAGCCTTCGCCTTTGATATCATACGATATAATATGTTGACTCATGGGTATTAATTTACTACCTTACCAAATTTCATCAAAATTAGTGAAGTAATTTAGAAATCAATCTCCCATAGTCATATACCTACACCTTCGTATTTGTGTGTTTGTGCCTGAGATAATAAGAAGACCATAAATAATCGCTACCAACGCTAGAATCAATAGAAGCGAGATTGCTGGTGTCAACCATGCCAACTTTTTAGTGACGAATTATCTCTACATACATATATTTAGTAATATGCTGAACTAGATTAAAATGTGTTACATAATTATAGGTACGGTCCGGTATCACTTTATCGCAGCGCTGGATTTAAAATACTGAACTCGACTAAATTTGATTTTATGCGATGACATATCTTGCAATTGTATTATTTTAAATAACTACGGCATCAAACAAAATAGATGATAACTAATAGTTAGATGTTAATTGTAAATTAAAAACAAAAATTATTTGTAGAGAACCCTAACGGACCAGAGATGATAGTAGAGCCACCATCAGCATTGGTCGATTTCCAGTACAACCCTCGTGACCGTAACATCCTCGTTGGTGCATTGATGAGTGGCCAAGTGGCCTGGTGGGATATTCGCGCCAGTGGAAGCATCTTTGCAGGCATCTGTCCGCCTCACGTGGCTCACCGCGACATGGTGCGAAGCGTACTCTGCATCAATACTAAACTAGGCACAGAGTTCTTCTCGGGCGGTCCTGACGGCTGCTGCAAATGGTATTTTTTTGTAAAGGTAGTTTTTATTGGCCTTTAATCTCCACTGTTTCTGTGAATCTCCCAGAAAGGTAATTATGGAGAATTACTTTTTATACGAATTACATATTTTACAATTATTAAAAGATGCTATTAGTGGAATTGGAACTGATGCTTCTCTTCTCCTTCTATTCTCCGTGTTTACTACCAATGAAAAACTCATTGGTAGTAAGTACACAACGGAGAAACAACTTGTTTTTTTTATGTTTGATGGGGTATGTGGATACTGATTGAACAGACACACCAATAATCTTCTTCTTTTTTTTTATTGGAGCACGGCATGTGACACCTGATGGTAATCAGACCTACAAAGTCTATGAATGGGCGACCCCATCAAAACAAATGAGACGGTTACGACAAAGACTAAATTGACATTACGAGTCTACTTTAATTTCCTCGCTACTTTATCGTCAAATTAATGGCCCGTTTCGTAACCCATGAAAGGAGACTACCACTTCGACATGATCGATGCCCACAGACTAAAACCGAAACATTACTAGGTCATTTGACGGTTATTGAATCTGTATGTTAGAGAAAACACTTTAAAATATCTAAAGAGCGACCCATGCTTTACAAATTCTTAACTTCTGACGGGCCCTTTTTATATTTTCAATTTTAGCACCAAAAATACCGTTATAATTTATCAGAACTGGTTTACTCAAATATAGATATATTTTAAGGTGGGACATGAGGAACATGAGCGAGCCTACTGATCAGATGATCATCGACGTGGTAAAGTCCTCCTTCGACACTCAGAGTATGGTGACTGCAAACGGAATAAGCTGCATGGAATATGAACCCACAATTCCAACTAGGTATATATTTTTTTAAACTTTACTTAGATTCCCCTTTTTTAACTTTAAGATCGCATTAATATAAGTAAAACAGCCTTATTTATAAATGTTTTTTAGGGAACAAATAGCAAGGTAGACTTTGGACACTTAGATCCAATTTCTCCAACAATAACCGAAGTTGTGAGTGCATAACAATACAATAAACCTGATCTAAAAAAAATATGTAGATATGGTAAAAATCCAATATCTGTTAATTTTAGCTACTTTCTCTTATAAACCTCCCTGTGATTTTTACGGACGATATAACCGCTACCACGCTTAAGATATGTTAAGAAATGTCAAATCTTAGACCTCTAAATTAGTCTTAATTGTGAATGTGGAATGATCGACCAGTCATTTCTATTTCCTGGTAGGAGTCTACTTACTGATTTATGGAATAATTTATAGATTCATGTGTGGAACTGAAAACGGACTTGTGATAAGTGGGAACAGAAAAGGCAAAACTCCCATGGAGAAATTACCGGCCAAGGTATTTCTTTTGACTTGTATTTTTATTGATGAATTATATTACATTATGTTGACAAATATTTTATTGAGGCTATCCAAAATTTACATCCAAGCTAGCCACTTGTTCGGTGTATACTTATAACCTTCAGCTACGACAAATGGGAATAAAACCCTGATGCCTCGGGCACCATAAGTGATGAACGGGTGTGAAGTTGGCAGCCAAAATCTAGCAGCCTTTATAACCCGACCACTTTAAATAGGTTTTAAATAAATATTTGTTTTTATATATATGCGGTAATATATTCAAATGTTTAACAGGTACATAGTCTTAATATAATAATGAAGCATCATAAGAAAAAACTGTTGAAAAAAAAATCTTATATATTAACAATTTTATTTTATATTAATTAACTAACCACTATATTTCGTTATATAGTCTATACTAAAACACTATTTAAATCAATTAGAATGATATCTAGAATAAAAAAAGTCACCTGCGTCCAATTTTTCCTGAAATCTCAAATAATTTATGAAAATTCTTTACAAATTTAAAAAGTCTGCTAGGCTCATAACTTCTATACTAGACATAGAATATCAGCTAAAATTGGTAAATAGCTAGAATACAAAACATAGAGTAGCATAGGCATAGCCACCTGCGCTCCATTTTCCCTGAAATCCTGAAAAAATAAAATGTTTGATTTATTTTTTCAATTCCTAGCTGACATTAAGTCTGCTATGTTTACTACTTCCATACTAGACATAGGATCATGATCAAAATTGGTAATTAGCAAGAATATTAACTTTAAAATACTATAGCCATACCCACATGCGCTCCATTTTCCCTAAAATTCTGAAAGAAATAATCAAAAACTACTTTATAAATTTAAAAATTTTCTAAACAGATTGCAGTTCTTTACATCTATACTAGACATAGGATGTCAATGAAAAATGGTAAATACCTAGAAAATAAAACATAGAGTAGCATAGGCATAGCCAGCTGCGCTCCATTTTATTCTAAATTACAAAAAAAAATCTTTAAATTTACTTACGAAAATTCTTTACATATCTAAAAAGGTTGCTAGGTTTATAACTTCTATACTAGACATAGAATATCAGCTAAAATTGGTAAATAGCTAGAATACAAAACATAGAGTAGCATAGGCATAGTCACCTGCGCTCCATTTTCCCTGAAATCTTAAAAGGAAAAGGAAAAAAGATTTATTTTTTCAATTTCCTAGCTGACATTAACTGCTAGGTTTACTACTTCCATACTAGACATAGGATCATGATAAAAATTGGTAATTAGCAAGAATATTAACTATAAAATACTATAGCCGTACCCATATGCGCTCCATTTTCCCTGAAATTCTGAAAGAAAAAATCAAAAAGTACTTTATAAATTTTAAAATTTTCTAAACAGATTGAAGTTCTTTACTGCTATACTAGACATAGAATATCAGCTAAAATTAGTAAATAGCTAGAATATAAAACGTAGAGTAGCATAGGCATAGCCAGCTGCGCTGTCTTTTTTTTTTAAATACAAAAAAAAACTTTAAATTTGCTTACGAAAATTCTTTACATATCTAAAAAGGCTGCTAGGTTTATAACTTCTATATTAGACATAGAATATTAACTAAAATTAGTAAATAGCTAGAATACAAAACATAGAATAGTATAGGCATAGCCACCTGCGCTCCATTTTATTTTAAATTACAAAAAAAATCTTTAAGTTTACTTACGAAAATTCTTTACATATCTAAAAAGGCTGCTAGGTTTATAACTTCTATACTAGACATAGAATATTAACTAAAATTGGTAGATAGCTAGAATACAAAACATAGAATAGTATAGGCATAGCCACCTACGCTCCATTTTATTCTAAATTACAAAAAAAAATAATTAAGTTTACTTACGAAAATTCTTTACATATCTAAAAAGGCTGCTAGGTTTATAACTTCTATACTAGACATAGAATATTGACTAAAATTGGTAAATAGCTAGAATACAAAACATAGAATAGTATAGGCATAGCCACCTGCACTCCATTTTATTCTAAATTACAAAAAAAAATCTTTAAGTTTACTTACGAAAATTCTTTACATATCTAAAAAGGCTGCTAGGTTTATAACTTCTATACTAGACATAAAATATTGACTAAAATTGGTAGATAGCTAGAACACAAAACATAGAATAGTATAGGCATAGCCACCTGCGCTCCATTTTATTCTAAATTACAAAAAAAAAATCTTTAAGTTTACTTACGAAAATTCTTTACATATCTAAAAAGGCTGCTAGGTTTATAACTTCTATACTAGACATAGAATATTAACTAAAATTGGTAGATAGCTAGAATACAAAACATAGAATAGTATAGGCATAGCCACCTGCGCTCCATTTTATTCTAAATTACAAAAAAAAATCTTTAAGTTTACTTACAAAAATTCTTTACATATCTAAAAAGGCTGCTAGGTTTATAACTTCTATACTAAAAATCTTTAAGTTTACTTACGAAAATTCTTTACATATCTAAAAAGGCTGCTAGGTTTATAACTTCTATACTAGACATAGAATATTAACTAAAATTGGTAGATAGCTAGAATACAAAACATAGAATAGTATAGACATAGCCACCTGCACTCCATTTTCCCTGAAATCCTGAAAAAAATCATTCATGTACTTTTGATTTTTTTTCTCAATTCTAAAAAGTCTGCTTGGTGTACTACTTCCATACTAGACATAGGATTTAGATAAAAGTTGGTAATTAGCTAGAATATAATCTTTAAAATACTATAGCTATACCCACCTGCACTCCATTTTATTCTAAATTACAAAAAAAAAACTTTAAGTTAACTTACGAAAATTCTTTACATATCTAAAAAGGCTGCTAGGTTTATAACTTCTATACAAGACATAGAATATTAACTAAAATTGGTAGATAGCTAGAATACAAAACATAGAATAGTATAGGCATAGCCACCTACGCTCCATTTTATTCTAAATTACAAAAAAAAAAAATTAAGTTTACTTACGAAAATTCTTTACATATCTAAAAAGGCTGCTAGGTTTATAACTTCTATACTAGACATAGAATATTGACTAAAATTGGTAAATAGCTAGAATACAAAACATAGAATAGTATAGGAATAGCCACCTGCGCTCCATTTTATTCTAAATTACAAAAAAAAAATCTTTAAGTTTACTTACGAAAATTCTTTACATATCTAAAAAGGCTGCTAGGTTTATAACTTCTATACTAGACATAAAATATTGACTAAAATTGGTAGATAGCTAGAACACAAAACATAGAATAGTATAGGCATAGCCACCTGCGCTCCATTTTATTCTAAATTACAAAAAAAAAAACTTTAAGTTTACTTACGAAAATTCTTTACATATCTAAAAAGGCTGCTAGGTTTATAACTTCTATACTAGACATAAAATATTGACTAAAATTGGTAGATAGCTAGAACACAAAACATAGAATAGTATAGGCATAGCCACCTGCGCTCCATTTTATTCTAAATTACAAAAAAAAATCTTTAAGTTTACTTACGAAAATTCTTTACATATCTAAAAAGGCTGCTAGGTTTATAACTTCTATACTAGACATAAAATATTGACTAAAATTGGTAGATAGCTAGAACACAAAACATAGAATAGTATAGGCATAGCCACCTGCGCTATATAGTATATTGTTAAACTTTTTTCTTTTTTTTTTTTGACTATTCATAAATATCTGTAAAGATTTACATGAAATAAATGATTTTGACTTTGACTTTGACTTTAGGCATAGCCACCTGCGCTCCATTTTATTCTAAATTACAAAAAAAAATCTTTAAGTTTACTTACAAAAATTCTTTACATATCTAAAAAGGCTGCTAGGTTTATAACTTCTATACTAAAAATCTTTAAGTTTACTTACGAAAATTCTTTACATATCTAAAAAGGCTGCTAGGTTTATAACTTCTATACTAGACATAGAATATTAACCAAAATTGGTAGATAGCTAAAATACAAAACATAGAATAGTATAGACATAGCCACCTGCACTCCATTTTCCCTGAAATCCTGAAAAAAATCATTCATGTACTTTTGATTTTTTTTCTCAATTCTAAAAAGTCTGCTTGGTTTACTACTTCCATACTAGACATAGGATTTAGATAAAAGTTGGTAATTAGCTAGAATATAATCTTTAAAATACTATAGCTATACCCACCTGCACTCCATTTTATTCTAAATTACAAAAAAAAAACTTTAAGTTAACTTACGAAAATTCTTTACATATCTAAAAAGGCTGCTAGGTTTATAACTTCTATACAAGACATAGAATATTAACTAAAATTTGTAGATAGCTAGAATACAAAACATAGAATAGTATAGGCATAGCCACCTACGCTCCATTTTATTCTAAATTACAAAAAAAAAAATTTAAGTTAACTTACGAAAATTCTTTATATATCTAAAAAGGCTGCTAGGTTTATAACTTCTATACAAGACATAGAATATTAACTAAAATTTGTAGATAGCTAGAATACAAAACATAGAATAGTATAGGCATAGCCACCTGCGCTCCATTTTATTCTAAATTACAAAAAAAAAATCTTTAAGTTTACTTACGAAAATTCTTTACATATCTAAAAAGGCTGCTAGGTTTATAACTTCTATACTAGACATAGAATATTAACTAAAATTGGTAGATAGCTAGAATACAAAACATAGAATAGTATAGGCATAGCCACCTGCACTCCATTTTATTCTAAATTACAAAAAAAAAACTTTAAGTTAACTTACGAAAATTCTTTACATATCTAAAAAGGCTGCTAGGTTTATAACTTCTATACTAGACATAGAATATTAACTAAAATTGGTAGATAGCTAGAATACAAAACATAGAATAGTATAGGCATAGCCACCTGCGCTCCATTTTATTCTAAATTACAAAAAAAAATCTTTAAGTTTACTTACGAAAATTCTTTACATATCTAAAAAGGCTGCTAGGTTTATAACTTCTATACTAGACATAAAATATTGACTAAAATTGGTAGATAGCTAGAACACAAAACATAGAATAGTATAGGCATAGCCACCTGCGCTCCATTTTATTCTAAATTACAAAAAAAAAATCTTTAAGTTTACTTACGAAAATTCTTTACATATCTAAAAAGGCTGCTAGGTTTATAACTTCTATACTAGACATAGAATATTAACTAAAATTGGTAGATAGCTAGAATACAAAACATAGAATAGTATAGACATAGCCACCTGCACTCCATTTTCCCTGAAATCCTGAAAAAAATCATTCATTTACTTTTGTTTTTTTTTTCTCAATTCTAAAAAGTCTGCTTGGTTTACTACTTCCATACTAGACATAGGATCTAGATAAAAGTTGGTAATTAGCTAGAATATAAACTCTAAGATACTATAGCCATACCCACATGCGCTCCATTTTCACTGAAATTCTGAAAGAAAAAATCAAAAACTACTTTATAAATTTAAAACATTTCTAAACAGATTGGAGTTCTTTACTTCTATACTAGACATAGGATGTCAATGAAAAATGGTAAATACTTAGAATATAAAACATAGAGTAGCATAGGCATAGCCATAGGTATACCTGCGCTCCATTTTATACTAAATTACAAAAAAAACCTTAAGTTTATTAACGAAAATTCTTTACATATCTAAAAAGGCTGCTAGGTAAACTTATATACTAGACATAGAATATTAACTAAAATATAGTATAGACATAGCCACCTGCACTCCATTTTCCCTAAAATCCTGAAAAAAATCACTCATGTACTTTTGTTTTTTTTTCTCAATTCTAAAAAGTATGCTAGGTTTACTACTTCCATACTAGACATAGAATCTTGTTAAAAGTTGGTAATTAGCTAGAAAATAATCTTTAAAATACTATAGCTATACCCACCTGCATTCCATTTTATTCTAAATTACAAAAAAAAAACTTTAAGTTAACTTACGAAAATTCTTTACATATCTAAAAAGGCTGCTAGGTTTATAACTTCTATACTAGACATAGAATATTAACTAAAATTGGTAGATAGCTAGAATACAAAACATAGAATAGTATAGGCATAGCCACCTGCGCTCCATTTTATTCTAAATTACAAAAAAAATCTTTAAATTTACTTACGAAAATTCTTTACATATCTAAAAAGTCTGCTTGGTTTACTACTTCCATACTAGACATAGGATCTAGATAAAAGTTGGTAATTAGCTAGAATATAATCTTTAAAATACTATAGCTATACCCACCTGCACTCCATTTTATTCTAAATTACAAAAAAAAAATCTTTAACACTTACGAAAATTCTTTACATATCTAAAAAGGCTGCTAGGTTTATAACTTCTATACTAGACATAGAATATTAACTAAAATTGGTAGATAGCTAGAATACAAAACATAGAATAGTATAGACATAGCCACCTGCACTCCATTTTCCCTGAAATCCTGAAAAAAATCATTCATTTACTTTTGTTTTTTTTTCTCAATTCTAAAAAGTCTGCTTGGTTTACTACTTCCATACTAGAAATAGGATCTAGATAAAAGTTGGTAATTAGCTAGAATATAAACTCTAAGATACTATAGCCATACCCACATGCGCTCCATTTTCACTGAAATTCTGAAAGAAAAAATCAAAAACTACTTTATAAATTTAAAACATTTCTAAACAGATTGGAGTTCTTTACTTCTATACTAGACATAGGATGTCAATGAAAAATGGTAAATACCTAGAATATAAAACATAGAGTAGCATAGGCATAGACATAGGTATACCTGCGCTCCATTTTATACTAAATTACAAAAAAAACCTTAAGTTTATTTACGAAAATTCTTTACATATCTAAAAAGGCTGCTAGGTAAACTTATATACTAGACATAGAATATTAACTAAAATATAGTATAGACATAGCCACCTGCACTCCATTTTCCCTAAAATCCTGAAAAAAATCACTCATGTACTTTTGTTTTTTTTTCTCAATTCTAAAAAGTCTGCTTAGTTTACTACTTCCATACTAGACATAGGATTTAGATAAAAGTTGGTAATTAGCTAGAATATAATCTTTAAAATACTATAGCTATACCCACCTGCACTCCATTTTATTCTAAATTACAAAAAAAAAACTTTAAGTTAACTTACGAAAATTCTTTACATATCTAAAAAGGCTGCTAGGTTTATAACTTCTATACTAGACATAGAATATTAACTAAAATTGGTAGATAGCTAGAATACAAAACATAGAATAGTATAGGCATAGCCACCTGCGCTCCATTTTATTCTAAATTACAAAAAAAAATCTTTAAGTTTACTTACAAAAATTCTTTACATATCTAAAAAGGCTGCTAGGTTTATAACTTCTATACTAAAAATCTTTAAGTTTACTTACGAAAATTCTTTACATATCTAAAAAGGCTGCTAGGTTTATAACTTCTATACTAGACATAGAATATTAACTAAAATTGGTAGATAGCTAGAATACAAAACATAGAATAGTATAGACATAGCCACCTGCACTCCATTTTCCCTGAAATCCTGAAAAAAATCATTCATGTACTTTTGTTTTTTTTTCTCAATTCTAAAAAGTCTGCTTGGTTTACTACTTCCATACTAGACATAGGATTTAGATAAAAGTTGGTAATTAGCTAGAATATAATCTTTAAAATACTATAGCTATACCCACCTGCACTCCATTTTATTCTAAATTACAAAAAAAAAACTTTAAGTTAACTTACGAAAATTCTTTACATATCTAAAAAGGCTGCTAGGTTTATAACTTCTATACTAGACATATAATATTAACTAAAATTGGTAGATAGCTAGAATACAAAACATAGAATAGTATAGGCATAGCCACCTGCGCTCCATTTTATTCTAAATTACAAAAAAAAAATTAAGTTTACTTACGAAAATTCTTTACATATCTAAAAAGGCTGCTAGGTTTATAACTTCTATACTAGACATAGAATATTGACTAAAATTGGTAAATAGCTAGAATACAAAACATAGAATAGTATAGGAATAGCCACCTGCGCTCCATTTTATTCTAAATTACAAAAAAAAAATCTTTAAGTTTACTTTCGAAAATTCTTTACATATCTAAAAAGGCTGCTAGGTTTATAACTTCTATACTAGACATAGAATATTAACTAAAATTGGTAGATAGCTAGAATACAAAACATAGAATAGTATAGGCATAGCCACCTGCGCTCCATTTTATTCTAAATTACAAAAAAAAATCTTTAAGTTTACTTACGAAAATTCTTTACATATCTAAAAAGGCTGCTAGGTTTATAACTTCTATACTAGACATAGAATATTGACTAAAATTGGTAGATAGCTAGAATACAAAACATAGAATAGTATAGGCATAGCCACCTGCACTCCATTTTCCCTGAAATCCTGAAAAAAATCATTCATGTACTTTTGTTTTTTTTTTCTCAATTCTAAAAAGTCTGCTAGGTTTACTACTTCCATACAAGACATACGAGTAGATCTAAATAAAAGTTGGTAATTAGCTAGAAAAAATCAAAAACTACTTTATAAATTTTAAAATTTTCTAAACAGATTGGAGTTCTTTACTTCTATACTAGATATATATTAACATAGAAACTACTAAATATATATATAGGCATAGCCACCTGCGCTCCATTTTATTCTAAATTACAAAAAAAAAAATTTAAGTTTACTTACAAAAATTCTTTACATATCTAAAAAGGCTGCTATGTTTATAACTTCTATACTAGACATAGAATATTAACTAAAATTGGTAGAAAGCTAGAATACAAAACATAGAACAGTATAGATATAGCCACCTGCACTCCATTTTCCCTGAAATCCTGAAAAAAATCATTCATGTACTTTTGTTTTTTTTTTTCTCAATTCTAAAAAGTCTGCTAGGTTTACCACTTCCATACAAGACATACGAGTAGATCTAGATAAAAGTTGGTAATTAGCTAGAAAAAATCAAAAACTACTTTATAAATTTTAAAATTTTCTAAACAGATTGGAGTTCTTTACTTCTATACTAGACATAGAAACGAAAAATGGTAAATACCTAGAACATAAAACATAGAGTAGCATAGGCATAGCCACCTGCGGTCCATTTTATTCTAAATTACAAAAATAAATCTTTAAGTTTACTTACGAAAATTCTTTACATATCTAAAAAGGCTGCTAGGTTTATAACTTCTATACTAGACATAGAATATTAACTAAAATTGGTAGATAGCTAGAATACAAAACATAGAATAGTATAGGCATAGCCACCTGCGCTCCATTTTATTCTAAATTACAAAAAAAATCTTTAAGTTTACTTACGAAATGCTATAGTATTTTAGAGTTTATATTCTAGCTAATTATTAACTTTTATCTAGATCCTATGTCTAGTATGGAAGTAGTATACCTAGCAGACTTTTTAGAATTTAGAAAAAAAAAACAAAACTACAAGAATAATTTTTTTCAGGATTTCAGGGAAAATGGAGTGCAGGTGGCTATGTCTATACTATTCTATGTTTTGTATTCTAGCTATTTACCAATTTTAGTTAATATTCTATGTCTAATATAGAAGTTATAAGCCCAGCAGCCTTTTTAAATATGTAAAGAATTTTCATAAGTTATTTGAGATTTCAGGAAAAATTTGACGCTGGTGACTTTTTCATATTCTAGATATCATTCTAATTGATTTAAATCGTGTTTTGGTATTGACGATATAACAAAATATAGTGGTTAGTTAATTAATGTAAAATAAAATTGTTAATATATAAGATTTTTTTTCAACAGTTTTTTCTTATGATTCTTCATTATTATAATGTACCTGTTAAACATTTAAATATATTACCGCATATATATAAAAACAAATATTTATTTAAAACCTATTTAAAGTGGTCGGGTTATAAAGGCTGCTAAATTTTGGCTGCCAACTTCACACCCGTAAGTGATGATACATACCTACATACACACTTATTTTTTTCTGAAATCTACTTTGAGCGGCCAAAAAATAATTATATTGGGGTAAAAACTCAAAATATTATGATAAATAAACTGGGTAGGTATAAAGAATGAGGTGATGAATACACAAAAAAACGTACTAAATATATTGGTTGCTAAGATAAAAAACAAATTCGTAATCTTTTGGTATAATGCCCTTGCTTTTGATGAACCTTCATATAAAAATATTGAGAAAAAGAAATAACTAAAAGTATATCCTATTATTTCTCCAGTACCAAGCTCATCTGGGTCCGGTGTGGACATTAGAACGTAACCCTGGTTTCCTAAAGAACTTTTTGACTGTTGGTGACTGGACGCTTAGGATCTGGAGCGAAGACTGCCGCGAATCTGCGGTACTTTGGTCTCCCTCGCAAAGACATAAGGTAAGTACTATGTTTTTATTTCTTTAGCTTTTGTTCAGGTTGACTGTGGGATTTTATTCATTTATACAATAATATCAATCTTTAAATTATATCCGAAATTAAATCCCTCAGCGTTTGTTCCTTCTGCCTGCTACTGAAAGGAATTTATTTATTTAATCAACAGCATCCCACAGCGGAAAAACTGTAAATCATGGTAAGATAAATTCCTGGTCATACATATCACTAACAGTTTCCCCAAGGTGTAAGATTACAGCATGAACGATTGGGTATATGCAAAATTAAAGGTTTCCTACATTTTATATACGATGAGTAAAATCACATGACCGTCATTTGCCAACTGATTATATGCGCGACACTTCTTCACTATGGGGTTATAGAAGGGTGTGATCTTCCTGTATCTTAACAAATAGAAGGAGTTAGAGAGAGCGAACTTCTTGTGTTAAAGCTCAGTTAAGACAGTAGGAATAATCAGGATTGTATGGAAATTGCTTCGTTTATACAACAATAACCTCGTCCAGGTGACATCCGCCACCTGGTCTTCTCAGCGTTTGTCTCTCCTGCTGGCTACACAGTGGGACGGTCGCGTTTGCGTGTGGGACTTACTTCGCAGACAGCATGAGCCAGCCCTCACTATGCAGGTCTGCAAGGAACCATTGCTGCGAGTCCGCGCACACAACGCTGTAAGTTATATTTTGTAAGTTTTAGATTAGTTGCCTTTACATTTGACCTCCCTTTTTCGTTTGGTTTTTTTTAATAACCGGAAGTTGTTGTTGAATAATTGCCCCTTTTGAATATAATATGAACGGGTCATCCTCCTGCTAGTAATATATATGCTTAAAACATACCCTTCACATACGTCTGATTGTGACGTATTGTATGTTTAAGAAGGACGCATCCATTTTGTTTTTTCAAAATAAGAGTTAATTACATATTCGGAATCAGTGAAAAAAGCGTATCCTAAGATAACAATGATAAAAAGGCGCATTTAAAGAAAGAAAACTACGTAACATAGCAACTTCTACTAAGTACTAGACAAAGAAGTCGTTTATGATAAAATTACTAGGCGGATATGGCGCCTAATTTTTGGAGATTAAATAATATTCTCAAATAAATAAAGAGGCGTGTTTACATTACATTTACTAAACAGACGCAACTACATATTGTACTGTGTTAGCAGAAAGGAAAAAGGACATCAAGATGAAGACATAACTTTTAACGTAGGACTTTGAATATACATGAGGCGAAAATGGTAGGGGTGCCAATTGAAAAATTGTGGAATGTTTATATTTTTGGTCCATTAAAAAAAATAGGATTTTCCCCTTCGAAGAATTTCAATGTGGTAGTTTTCTGCTTAAATACTTTATTAAATATACATTAATGACGCATTCACCTTTTAGTAGTTTTATCCTATTAAAATTAAAGCCTAATAGACGCACTATACACGGTGAATTTGAATGGGCTAATATGATGTTCTACTGATCAAATCGAACAACTTTTTCCATAGAACCATGCATCGCAACTGAAAAAAAAATTTGGCTTCCCCATACAAATTGGTCATTTTAACATTACTAGTTTGTATGGAGTAGATTATTATTATAGTAGATAATTTTAGATGAAGTAATTTTTTTTTTCATTTTCGACACATGGTTCCATGGAAAAAGTTGTTTGATTTGATCAGCTGAACCTCATATTAGCCCAAAGTACATCTTTTCAAAGTCACCCTGTATTTACGCCTTTTTAACATATTACCCATTATTTTGTTTTTTTTATACTAAATAAGTACAAATCTTCATTAAATAAATAAATCATTAAAAAATTGTATACACATTCTAAAAATTATGAAGACAGCACGATATGAAAAATATAAAATATTATTTATTTATTTTATTCAGGAAACAGTCGTTTATTACAAAAAGTATATAGGGTAAGTAGTACTAATGTTGGCCCCCCTACAATGATTGGCCGCATGAATTTAAATCTTAATTATTAAGAGTTTTTTTTGACAAACTACTAAAAAATAAATATATATATTTTCTTTATTAACAACACTTTGAAATAAATAGGTAGATTTTATGTTTTATAACTGGTAATACTGATTAAAAAAATAAATTGTGAATGCAACATCCTAAAGTGGTGTAGTGTTAATTTTATTAGGAAAATCTTAAGAAGTTAGTACTTTTAAACTGTTATATACCTATTGTATTTTTATCAAATTAGGTATTATGCGACATTATTATGTAAATATACATTTCTTTTAGGTTTATAAATATAAATTGAAGGAAAAAATCTTAAATTAACTTAAAATTTGCTATGCCGAAATTAGTGCCGTCGATATATATGGACAACTAATTGATTGGCAGGGGTGCCATTCATAGTACGTTGTGCTTTAAAATAATGATACAATTTTATTCTCTTGATCCGAACTATAGATAATATTGTTTTGTAGTATATACTTTAAAGTGGATTATGATAGTTGTAACCAAATCTTGGCAGTGCTGATCATTATACTTTTTACGTGCTTGGCATGCCAATCTTTGTACTCATATGTATGCCAATCTTTATACAAAAGAATCAAAAAATGTATAGTGATGTCCTATTGTGTCGATATAATTTAAAATAACATAGTATAATCTTTTATTAAGATTTTGATAATTTAACTAAAATATATATCAATAAAATGTATTTATTTTATTTTACGAACTTGTCACTTGTCCAATGTTTGTTTAGAATATTATCTATCGGCTACGACGACTAGGTGCAAAGGGGCCTTAGAGAAAAATCAGGCGTGGCGACATGTCGCGTCGCCTTCAATGTAACAAAAACCTTATATATAGCACCCTACAAGTTGTTATACAAATGAACAACATTCTTTATGGGGACAACTCTGCCCAAAAAAATAAAATAAAAATTCTATACATTTTAATCGGGTAGATACAGAGCAAATGTATGATAAAGTGATTTTTTTTCACAGTGACAGAGTTGCTCCATTAAGCAGTAAAAGTTGTTAATATTGATTAGCACAATTTCCTGTAAATTTTTAAGTTATGCATCTATTATATTTAAAGTTATACCTATTTGATTTTGGCCTTTTTATAATACTAATAAATATTTTCCAATAATATTTTTGCTTTGTTATTATTACTTACCCATAAATCGATAAAAGTAAAGTTGTAATAGTATACAACACTATCGTGTATTTTCAACCAAAATTTTAGTGATTGGCAATTACTCGGTATAATAATTGGCAATGCTAATAAACACAAAATACAACTATTGTCATGCTAATCGTTATACTAATATTATGCCAATCACTATATTTTGGGGCCAATGATTGTAGTTTTAGGAGATGTTTTAAGTTCTTAGCAATAAAGTAGCAAAAGTGGAGAAATATTATCATGGGCAAGATGTTATTGTCATACTGATATTCCTACTAAACGACTGGCCACAAAACGTATTACGATTTCAAACTTTATTTCGAATTATAAAGGTTCAAAGTTGATGGACGTCTTAAGGTGCCAATCATTATACCGGCTACCCTATATGCATATAATGTTAAATCAAAACCTTGAGTTCCCTTAATTAATATTTATTATCTCTCTTTTTAAATTTTATCAGGTACGTCTCTCTTGTTTGTTTATGACGGCAGTATAGAGTAGGTATCTACTAATTTGTGCGTTGGATGAAATAATTATAATAATAAGTTCATTCACACAAACATCACAATCGTTACTTACAAACTATTATATAACAAACTACTTATATAACAAATGGTGTCTATATAGGTAATAAAAATAAAAATATAATTATACAAATACAATGATTATCTCTAATACATACAAAATGCAATATACTTCTGTCTGTCCGTTTGTACTTATAACTCCAGAATTACTTATCTGGTTTTCGTGAATGTTTTTTTAATTATATATTTTTTTTCTGGCATTCTATTAACGTTAGCTATCATATCACATTTTGTGAGCCGGCGATCGCTTAAAACATTATCAGTCGGACATTCAGGGCTTAGGGATCTGTACATCTGAACGGTACTCCCAATAGCTTTACCGTGGCCCTCCTGCTAGTTTATAATAAATATATATACCTAATATATTTATACTAAAGTATCTATTATCTCCACCAGGGTACGTTGGTGGTTTGCGGAAGTAAGATAGGCAATGTATATCTCATCGAGTTGTCTGCCAATCTAGCACAAACCGATAAAAATGACAAAGGACTTTTAACTGCTGTAAGTAATCAAATATTATAATATATTTACCCTCAGCTCTTGGTACTCTGACCAACCTAATACATAAGAATATATTATGACTAGAACACAACTATCTAACAAGTATACCTATTCACTATTCCCGAATCAAATATCTCATATTTACTTCTCATATTTTTAGCTATTTCTATTAGGCTTATATTTTTTGTTGAAAAAGATTTAGCGTATATTTCATTATCACTATCTTACATCAGGGAATGCTGAAAAATTAAACATAACACTAATATTTTAAATATATCAAATAAAAACTTTTTGTTGCAGATGTTTGACCGCGAGAGCAAGCGCGAGCGCATTCTCGAGGCGCGAATGCGAGAGATTCGTCTCAAACTGCGTCAGGCTGAAGAGGGTAGTCCCGTGCTATCTGCTACCGAAATAGACCCCACCATTGGGGATCGAGACCTGGTCACGGCTACCCAAGAATACATGGCCACGGCCAAGAAAGAACTGGCTGCGATGCATTGATAATAATGATTGAATATCATGGAGTAATGAGAATATAGGAAGAATTATATACGCTTCGGAGCGTATTTATTATTCATAAAATATAAAATTCTCAATTACTATGTCCACTGGCATAATAAAATAAAACCTAGCGGTCTTATAAACATATATACCTATGTCTCTATTTATACATATATTTATGCATTTTTATAAATTCCTTATTAGGATAATCTTATATTATTTTTTTTTAAACATAAAAATGCAATGAAAAAAATCCTGGTGGGTGGGACTCGAACCCACGAACCTCGCTATCGTGGCAAGTCGCTCAACCGCTGATCTCTATCTTCTTTAGTTTAATCAGATCGGCCTTTATATTTGATCAGTTACATTTCACCACTTACCTACATAAATCACACACTTATTAAGGATATTAAATTAATTATTAACATTTAAAATTATATATAACTACATTTTGCACGCCATAAATGGCAGAATATGTAGATCATTGCCAAAATTAACGTACTGTAACACCATATTCTTGCAAAATAAACATATTTCATTTCACTTTACTTGATGGGTGAAGTGGTGAAAATATGAACTGATTAAATAGAAAAGCCGCCATATTGATATTTCATGCGATTGTCAGTGTTAAATATGCCGAAAGCTATAAAGAGCTGCCCGGAAGGTGATGCTATGAAGAAACTAGTTTTTCGAGCCCATTTCGTGCGTGCGTGCGGCCCCAGCCTAGTGGTAAAGTCACAGCGCAACTGATAACAAGGTTAAGCAGGTGACAACAAGGCCGGACCTGGGATGGGTGACCGCTAAATACAACGAGACTATACCATCATTAATACCGCAACAAGCTCGCCACTTGTTTGTTCACTATTGTTAGGTGTTGCCTCCAAAAACCATTGGCGAAATGAAGACGGGTTAATCGACAGCCTCCGTAGACTAGTGGTTGCGCCTTTGGCGTTCATCCGCGTTCATCAGGCGTTCGTTTATCCGGAGGTCGTGGGTTCGATTCCCACCCATGGCAAAAAAAAAATAGTATGATTTTTCTGTACAGTTTGTCATGGTCTGGGTGTTTATAAAATATAATATGTATTATATCGTTGCTTCTGGTACACATAGTACAAGCCTAGAGCTTAGTTTGTGACCAGAGCAATATGTGTAATTTGTCCGAAAAAAAAAAAAAAAAAACCCTCTGCTAGGTACCCTGAGGCCGCTTAAACGGTTCTCGAGAGCCATAAATGGCATTTTTTTTTTTGTGAAAGGAGATACTACCTCGACAAGAATTGATTGTCACTTGGCCGTTTTTCATATGTGCAAGCGGTTACCAAACGAAACGTGCTCCCTCCCTACTAACTCTATATACTTATTATGCTTTATACTTACCTACTGCAAATATATAAATATATTTATATAAATATATATATATATAAATATATTAAATATTAATATATTTGTAAGTTTAGTAAAAGTAGTTTTTTTTAATAATATGTAGGTAAATAATATTTACCTACGTATAGTAACTACGTAGGTAAGTGGTATGGTTTAAAAAAAAACTCATTAATATTGTTTAGGTATTCTTTATTAAGTTATAATAATGTAATGAGCTTTAATGATACGATATTAAGAACAATCGTTAATGATACGATATTGAGAACAATCTTTAATGATACGATATTGAGAATAATCTTTAATGATACGATATTGAGAATAATCTTTAATGATACGATATTGAGAATAATCATGTCTATAAACTGTTTTCGAGGGTCATCACGAATCGTCTCTCACGTAGGCTTGACGACTTCCAGCCTCCTGAACAAGCCGGATTCCGAAAAGGCTATAGTACCATAGACCACATCCACACATTGAGGCAGATTATACAAAAAACCGATGAATATAATCAGCCCCTGTGTCTAGCTTTCGTGGACTATGAGAAAGCCTTCGATTCGATAGAAACATGGGCGATGCTTCAGTCACTCCAGCGGTGCCAAATTGACTACCGCTATATCGAAGTACTAAAGTGTTTGTACAAAAATGCCACCATGTCAGTTCGCCTCCAAGACCAGACCTCAAGACCCATCCAGCTACAGCGAGGAGTGAGACAGGGAGACGTAATCTCCCCGAAACTTTTTACTGCGGCATTGGAGGATGTCTTCAAACTCTTGGACTGGAGAAGATTTGGCATCAACATTAATGGCGAGTACATCACCAACCTTCGATTTGCCGATGATATCGTAGTCATGGCTGAAACCCTGGAGGACCTCGGCATAATGCTCAATGATCTCAGTGGGGCTTCTAAAAAAGTGGGCCTAAACATGAACATGGATAAGACCAAAGTCATGTCGAACGCCCATGTTATACCCACTCCTGTAAAAATAGGAAGCTCCGCACTCGAAGTTGTTGACAATTATATATACCTAGGACAGTCAATCCAAACAGGTAAATCCAACTTCGAGAAAGAGATCTCTCGTCGAATCCAACTCGGCTGGGCAGCATTCGGGAGGCTACGTAATATCTTCTCGTCCCAAATACCGCAGTGTTTAAAAACCAAGGTGTTCGAGCAGTGTGTGTTGCCAGTGATAACTTACGGATCAGAGACGTGGTCGCTTACTATGGGCCTCATGAAAAAGCTCACAGTCACACAAAGGGCGATGGAGCGCGCTATGCTCGGCGTTTCCTTGCGGGATCGTATTCGAAACGATGAGATCCGCAAAAGGACCAAAGTAACCGACATAGCCTCCAGAATCGCCAAACTTAAGTGGCAGTGGGCAGGCCACATAGCTCGCAGAACGGACGGCCGTTGGGGTATTAAGGTTCTCGAGTGGCGACCGCGTGCTGGAGGACGCAGCAGAGGCAGGCCCCCCACAAGATGGACCGACGACCTGAAAAAGGTCGCGGGAAGCCGATGGATACAGGCAGCGCAGAACCGGTCGTTGTGGCGATCCTTGGAGGCCTATGTCCAGCAGTGGACGCGCAAAGAAAGGCTGGCATGATGATGATGATTGAGAATAATCTTTAAACCACTTTCGAAGGTCTAGAAATAATTTTATACAAACTTATTTGTGAAATTTACATTTGTAGGTACTCAAATTCTGGTATACAGATCTTAAACTGATCCGAATTTTTATAATAAAAATATTGTAAGTAGGTATTTGATTTGATTTTGAATTAAATCTTGCAAAATGAGAAAGTATAAAAGCATTCGGATACCGAGTGTGTGGTTTTTGAACGCTCTTTCCATGAATACTATTTTTATCATCGACATCTGTATTCACTGAAAATTACTCTTCTGTCTCCCTCACACATCTGTGACGAAACATTGTTACATTATTTTTTTATTTATTTATAGTTCTGTGACATTTCATATTGGTTTTTAATTAATTAAACTTCGTAAAGTTGTTTAATAGGTTAAAGTGTTTGTTTTGCAGAAAGTTGCGTGAGTTATTAATTATAAATAGAAATACCTTCAGACGAGATTGAGGTGAATCAAATTGTACAGCGTCTGGAAAACAGTTTTCATATTTCAAATTGTTATTAATTTATATCTATTGGGCTTACGTGATTATATATAAGTAAGTGGTGACCGAGATACTTAAAATCCCGTTCATGTGTTCTTATATTTTTAATAAATACAAATATATACATTTGATAACAACACTATATAGTATATACAGGGTGAATTTTAAAAGGTAGTACTTTAGGCTTATATGAATGAGGCTCTACTGATCAAATTGAATAACTTTTCCCATGGAACCATGTGCCAGCTATCTGTCCCAGTTTCACTATACCAGCTTGTGAAACTGTTGATAGATAGGTTATTGAGTTCATCCAAATACCTCGTTGATCTTGCCACTTGTTCAGTGTAGATTTACAATACCATCAGCTACGATGAGGTGGGAATGAAATCCCTTCGCTGCTGGGTACTATACTGAAGCCGTCTAGGCGGTCTCGGGCGCCCGTGGGTAGCCGTGACGGTATTTGTGTTTTCTAGTGTGAGCAATAAATATTTAAATTTGAATATTTTATTATATAATACGTAGAACTCAAGAAAGGAGCAGTCTCTAAAATAATATTTAATGTGGGAAGAAACTCCTGCCGAATTACTGTGCGCTATACTATACTGGCTGCCGGCTGAGGACGTCCGCGCATGCGCGTGTGTCTGCGTCTGGTGGGGAGAGGTGTGCGCGCGCGCATCCGTGTGGAGAGAGCTCCTGCAAAGGGACTTTCTGGTGTCATCCACTGCCTACGGTTGCCTTGCTCGCAGAACTGCGCGGCGGCCTCATGCAGGTTAATATCTGAAACCTTCATTATTATACAAAGTCACCAGGTATGGTCAATTTCGAATTCGGCCTTTCATATTAATGATTTGTTTTTATAGCGCGAAAAGAATATGATCGCTGCTCATCCCAGTGGCGTCGGAAGAACGGATCATCTCATGTGGCTTCACTAACCCATGTGTCACTATCTGGTGATTCTATGTTGGCATGCACCTCCTCCCAGGATGGAACCTTCGCTGTGAGTAAATCTATAGGGTAATCGCCAAATGAATACCAAAAACTAAAACTTGCTAACTTCACTCTAGTACCTACGGGGCAATTAGAACATTTCACATGAAATATAACTGTGATGTCTAATGATACTAAGACTGACTGATCATTTGACATCGATTTTATTAACTTCCGTTAGTTATCTAGTTGAATACATTAATTTAGACTCAACTTTTAATTAAATAGAGTTTAGAGTTTTAGATGAACAATAAGTATTTTATTCTATGAAAAATATTTACCTAACTAACAGATATGGAGGAAAAAAGACAAAGAATGGACCGTTCTTTGGAAAGAAGATGTTCAGCCCCTCGGTTGGTGGCATCCTGTGTCTACACGGTTCTGTCCCAACACCTCGCAGACAGAGGGATACAAGCTGCTCATATCTGGAGCTCTGCGAGTGGATGCATCTTCACCTAAAGGAGAATTAGCCGTTTATGTAATCACAGGTACTTTTTTACGATTGGATTTCTCATCAATTGCCAAATTCACAGTCAAACGTAGGAGAGATAAAAACAGCTTTGAAGTTATTGAGGTGTTTTCCTGATCTATATAATATGTTTCAGATAATGGACCTCGTCTTCTAAGTCGAATGTCTATATCACCTCTCTCTGCCCGTGGAGCCTGGTGGAGTGAGGGTCGCATTCTCACAGCAGAGATGCACTGGCTCTCGCGACAAGCTTGTGCGACTACTCTTTGGCTGTGTGCTGATACTCAGGTTCATATCACTTACCTAAAGGCCCTTGTTGAGTGTGAGTCGCATCCTATTTGGCACATGAGATAAATACCTTTCTAAATGCTTTCTTTTCATTTGTTGGCAGGAAACGCAATCAGAGTTTTCAACAGTAATGAGTCAGCTCTGTAGGATATTCAACGACTCTGGATCTGTACCTAGGTAATATAATAATATCGCTATTTGGGAATATTCTGTTAATCTCCAGTGCATCAGCCAATTTCCCAATGTAAAAGATAATATAAATGTTATTAATATTCTATATACGTGGTGGCCGAGTTGGTTAGACCTTGGACTTAAAAACACTTAGGTCCCTGGTTCGAATCCCGGTGTGTACCAATGAGTTTTTAATTTAAAAATTATATACATTTGTTTGAGAATACCACTATAGTGCCTCTGAGAGCACGATAAGCTGTCGGTATTTATAGGTGGGTTATTGAGTCTTTTCAAAGCATCGCGACGAGCGAGCCACTTGTTCGGTGTAGATTCATACAATCGGCTACGACGAGGTGGCATTAAAACCAGGGATGTTATGGATATGAAATTTCGGATACGGATTGTATACGGATATAGGAATGATTATTATACCGGATACGGATACGAAAAAGGATATGAAATTATTTCGGATTATCCGTTAGTTTCGGATAATTTCGGTTACGGATATTATTATTTTTAAGAATTTCAAAAATAAAATACAAATAGCTAATAAAATGGTTTTATTTGTCACAATTTGGTAGGAACTACAATCAGTCTGTGAGTAATAATTATTACAGCTATTTAAAATTGCGCAGCTTGTGTGTCGGGGCGACACTGTCGGCCTCACCCGGCCGATCAAATATTATCAAAACGTGTCTTAATTAGGCTCCGCCCCTATCCGATTGTATCCGAAACTTTTATTTCGGATTCGGTTACGGATAATTTTTTATATCGGATATCCGATAGTTTCGGTTACGGTTACGGAGCTCCCTAACATCCCTGATTAAAACCCCTCCGCTGGGTACCCTGGGGCCGTCTAGGCGGTCTCGGGCGCCGGAAGGCACCCGTGATGATATATATATAATATATACCTATATATATTATATTATATTATATTATATTATATTATATTATATTATATTATATTATATTATATTATATTATATTATATTATATTATATTATATTATATTATATTATATTATATTATATTATATTATATTATATTATATTATATTATATTATATTATATTATATTATATTATATTATATTATATTATATTATATTATATTATATTATATTATATTATATTATATTATATTATATTATATTATATTATATTATATTATATTATATTATATTATATTATATTATATTATATTATATTATATTATATTATATTATATTATATTATATTTATTTTTTTTATATTATGAAAATTCTTTACGAGGGTACCTAAACCTCGCCAACTCACTTGGACAGGATGACAAATATTCTCTAAAATTGTTATTCTGGAAAGCCCATGATTTAAAATAGAATACTTATGATCGCAGGTTACTGGAACTATGCTCTGCGCCAATTCGAGAAGAAGGTGGCGTTTCCATGGTGGAAATATGGGACGATCAAATGGTTGATGAGGAATACTTCAAGCGCACCGCCTCACCTATCACTTCCGTAGTGTGTATTTGTGTGTGTGTATATATTTTGTGTATTTATAATCATTTGTTATCTTGCTTTACAAAATATTTTGATTTTTGCTTTATTTTCTTGGTTTGTAGATTAATGGCTTTATTCATAAAAACTTTGAGAAACACTCTAGTTAAAATGAGTTTTGTCTCTTTTACGCGTATTCATTTTTGTTGCTAAAAAAGGAGACAAAACCTTTTATAACTGAAGTGTTCTTCAAGAACTTAATAAGTTTTTATTAATAGCTACCGGTGTTAGTATTAAATATATGGAAATAGCTTTTTCATAGTTCCTTTTTTAGGAAAACAATGAAGAAATTGACAAATTGTTAATATATGCTTGTGGAATAGAGACCAGTGCTTCTCACGTTTTGTGTTTTACATATCTGCCACATGAAGCTGCTACATGGCCTACGATTGCTACATCACAGGTAGATATCAATTCATCTTATACATAGATACTTATTAGATACTATTATACATAGATACTATTTAGATACTATTATTATGAATTAGTATCGTTGATACACATAGTATAGTACATAGTGTCTAGTTTGTGGCGGGGGGCCCTACCGGGAAGCCACATTATTATTTGAAATGTGTGAAAACTTCAACCTGCCTTCCATTTTCGATTTTATAGACAACCCTAGAAGAAAGAGTACGAGCAAATCGTGTTAGAAGACGCGAAAATAGAGAAAGGGAAGAAGAGACGGAAGAAGAAAGACAGAGAAGAGAAGAAATAGAGGTAGCAGCTGTGAAAGCTACTTCAACGTACCCTGACAGAACAATAGACCTGCGTGGGGTCATCGTTGGCCTAGCTCTTGCACCTGACCACAAGTAGGTTTATAATTTAGGGTTTACACGATAACTCTCAATTAATAGTTTAATCTGCAACTATTATAGCCTAATAATTTGTAAAAAAATATCTAATTTAGATTCTCCCGTCATCATACAACATGAAACTTGATTAATTTTAATGTATACCCCATTATAATCTGTGGTTTAGTTTCTTGTGCTTATTCTTTTTATTTATTTTAAAACTTTGTTGTACAAAATCTAAAGGCGGACTTAATGCCGCTAGGCATTCTCTACCATTTCAGCCTTTGGGTCAATTATTCTCGGATAAAATCAGATAAAATATCAATCGATCTCTATAAGTTAAGCGGGTTAATTTTGTACCTTACTTGATCGCTTGCCAATGCCATAGTCGTTCGCCACGATCAGCTGTAGGTATATAATTTCCGTAAATACTTACTGATTTTCCAGAATGCTATATGCAGCAGTTCACGTATGGCGAGGCGAGCACGCCCGAGCCATTGATGCGCGCGTCAGCATATGTGCGGTGTGCACGAGCCAGCTTCGCGTCATTTGGAGAGCCTCCTCACCGTCTACCATGCCCCTGCCTCTGACCAGCGCAGACTCTCTGCTGCACTACCTACAACCTGCTGTGTCTAGATACTATGTTGCAAGGTATCTCCCATTATAATTATTATTACATACATATCGATCATGATAAACCTGATAACAGTTTAAATTTAAAACCTTGGTCCATAATTTAAAAGTATACTTTGAACTAGGTAGTAAAACACACAGAATTTGAACTAACCCGGTATTTTGCTGACCTTTTAAAATATGTGTAATATATACATATATACTCGTCAAAGACTGAAATTTGTTTAAACTGCTTAGTCCAGTCTGTCTGTAACACCATATCTAAAGAGGTTTTTTTTTTGTATT
The DNA here is from genome assembly GCA_947458855.1 of Monopis laevigella. Classification (NCBI taxonomy): domain Eukaryota; kingdom Metazoa; phylum Arthropoda; class Insecta; order Lepidoptera; family Tineidae; genus Monopis; species Monopis laevigella. The sequence goes on along the minus strand of OX381583.1, from coordinate 27,965,411 downwards.
AGACGATTACTTACGTGGGTTAATGATCTAAAAAACTAAAATTCTTCAAGTCTTCTATTTATTGAACGGATTTAAATGTTTACCATAACATCTATAGCAAATATACCTAAAGTTTTCTGTACAAAGAAGGGGGTACACCTGAGTAATTTCGATCCACGAGCGACTAACAGTCAGCAATGTTGTGCTAACTAAGCACATTATTTTAGTAAAATGAAAGCAAGATTATCTGTTATATAATATTTATGTAATATGTATGTACGACAATTATATTTTGTTTAGTCCACAGGGAGGGTGTAGCCTAGAAGTATGTATTTGGTCACGCATTTCCGGTGCCGTTCTTCGCACATTGCGTCACGCTGCGCCGGCGCACAGCGTTGCCATGACCGATTGTGGATCCACACACACTCTGCTATGTGCTTCTGATTCACATACGCTTACGGTATACACTTATTATATTTTATATCTGGTTAATTACCCAATCTTGGCGGTCTTGTAGTCTTGGATACATTGCTCGGAAAATGGTTTGCTTTACTACCTAAACAAGCATTTGTCAATGTGAATAACTGCCATTACCTTAACTCTGTCTAATGAAGCAGTTAACCCATAGGTTCTATCTTTAATTTCCTTTTTAATTCCCGTCTTTTGTGTGAAATTCCAATATCAGCAGCGATAAAGTGAAATAGTCTACTAAATAGTTTGCAAGAAGCATACCGGATGAAGTATTGTCCAAAGCAAGACCACGAGCAAACTTGGTCAGTCTTGGTCTGGCACTTGGTATTGGTCGAGCAAGACTCTCGCGCTAGATTGGTTTATTTGAATATTTCCTAGCTAAATTATACGAAGATAATGACAACGAAGAAGGTACCCTCTTAACAAAAAACTTCTTTGGGTATTTGAGAGATGAATAAGAAATTGCCTTATCATTACCAAATTACCATCCATCGCGGGTGCCTATTTGGTTCCCTCAGGGTACCCAGCGGAGGGATTAACCCGTCCTCATTTCGCCGATGGTATTCGGAGGCAACACCTAACAAGTGGCGAGCTTGTTGCGGTGTTTATGATTGTATAGCCTCGTTGTATAAAGCGGTCACCCATCCCAGGTCCGGCCTTTTTGTCATTTGCTTAACTTTGTTATCAGTTGCGCAGTGACTTAACCACTAGGCTGGGACCGCTTTTTTGCCTTATCATATAAAATTAAAATAGCATTAGCAATAGTAATATACAGGGTGAATTTGAAAGGATGTACTTTGGGCTAATATGAGGTTCTGCTGATCAAATCGAACAACTTTTCCCATCGAACCATGTGTCGCAAATAAAAAAAAATGTTGGATTCCCCATACAAATTATCATTTTAACATTACTAATTTGTATGGAGAAGGCAAAATTTTTTTTCATTTGCGGCACATGGTTCCATGTGAAAAGTTGTTTGTATTGATCAGTAGAACGTCATATTAGCCCAAAGTACATCCTTTCAAAGTCACCCTGTATATGTATAGTATTATAATGTAACAATGTTGTATCAATAGAATAATGATGTAATTTTTAGGTATGGGAGAGTACCCCGAAAACAAATAAAGTCAAAGAGATTAAATCCAATAAAGAGAAAACAGACTCAACGGGGACTCGGCGGGCATCGATGTACATTGTAATTGGCCGATGAGAACAATTGGATTCTAGAATAACACTTATATAATGTTGCAACTTAATAAACATATTACTGAGAATGATATTTTTTTATGACTTTTACATATCATCACGGGTGCCTTACGGCGCTTGAGACCGCCTAGACGGCCCCAGGGTACCCGGCGGAGGGGTTTTAATCCCACCTCGTCGTAGCCGATGGTATGAGTCTAGACCGAACAAGTGGCTAGCTCGTCGCGATGTTTGGAATAGACTCAATAACCCATCTATAAACAGTTTCACAAGTGGGTATAGTGAAACCGGGACCGACAGCTTAACGTGCTCTCCAAAGCATTATAGTGGTGTTGTCAAACAAATGTACATATTTTTTTTTAATTAAAAACTCATTGGTCATCCGGGATTCGAACCAGGGACCTAAGTGTTTTTAAGTCCAAGGTCTCTTTTTAAGTCAAAAAGGAAAATCCAAGACTACGTAATTGTTAGCAAGACCAATACCAATAGTTATTGGTTTAGCTAGTTAGCGAAATAGTATCGGAACTCGCAAGACTTCACAGGGGCTTTATTCCGAGTTTTGACACGTTCACCGTCACGTATTTTGCGTAAAGTACAGGTATTGAAATATAAGTTCTATCCTGTTAATTATAGAGTTGGAATTCCAATGCTCCACACATGTTAAAACTTGCGAAGAATTCGTGTATTTCAAGATGGCGCATTATTATAGCCAACCTAATACATACTATATACCCATTGGAATAGAACTTATATTTCCATATTTAAAGTTTGCGCAACGTCTTGTCGTGATTAGCGGGTGCAAACTCGGAATAAGACCCCAGGTTGAAATTTGTTTCGAAGTTTTTTTTTTTAATTTTATAATTCAAAAATCTTTTTTGACCTAAAAAAATCAAAAAGGACCACTTATAAAGGGCTATACCTGCTTTAAGTACCTCACTACCTTCTACCTGGTTGCATCATGATCGTTTAAGTATTTTTTATTATTTTGCATAAAAATGTATTAGCCATTAATTATTTTTGCGATAAAGCCGCGAGGATACTCGTAATGCAATTACGTCTTTAGTCGCCACCCAATCGTAACCGCATCATTTAACCGGCATAGTGGCTGTCAATATTGTTAAATGCATTAATAGTCCCTGTATTGATCGACCCCAATCATGGACTTTGTAGGTATTCTTACCTTCAGGTATAAAGTCACAAGCCGAGCTCTTATAAATTAAAAATATTAAAAAAACTGTCTTACATTTATTAGAACTAAACACCGTATACTAAACAGTATATGATATTGCCGGCTAATCACTTAACATCTTCCATCATATAACCAATGGATGTAGCATAAGCAAGCTTTCCTCTCTGTCAAAGTGCATGGTCAAATGGCCATATAAAACATGTTCACATGCAATTGGCGTCGTTTGGTGTCGGTAAAAGGTTCTCCACTCACTCTAATAAAACGATCTCTTCAAATTTTTATAAAATACAATAAGGCTTCCGAGATAAATTAAAAAAATATTTTTTATTTTTATATGATTTCGAACATATAGGCTATAATAAGAAAGTAATTTCGTTTTTATCAATTAAAAAAAACAGCTGTTTAAGATGTAATAATAAATTAAAATGTTCAAGATTCATGTTTGAACATTTTAATCTATTATTTTTGTGATACATCAATATCACGCTAGCATACTTCAGGCTGCTTTTAAAATAAGAAATGATTGGAAGTTCATATGTCATTGTCACAAGCAAGCGTTTCTATTGGTTACCGCGAAGTAAAATGGAAATTTGGGTCCGATAATACTCTACAGTTTATTATGCGGTATACGTGTTTCTAGAAACTTATCTTATAAGAATAGCAATAAAAAATTTAAATAATATTTTTTTATTATTACCATGCTGTAAGAAACATAAACAATATATTATATTTTATTACGCATTCATTAATAAAGGTGCATATCGCACCACATTTATCCAATAGTTTGTTTAGTATATTACAGCGTGTACGTATGGGATTTGATGTTTCTCGTCGATCAGGCTCTACCCATAGAGTAAAATTCCTATACATTTTAATCGATCGATGCGGCGCGTTTTAATTGGCGATCGTGTTCTTCGTCCCGGTATATCATGTGGATTCTCAGTAGGGCCCCAGATAACATATAATATAACCATGAATTAATTTCTAGTTTTTTTTTTGACGGACTGTACATATATGCATGTAGCATAACTATTGTAGCTAACTTAGGGAGAATTTAGTTAAGAAACAATTGATTTCAACATCTTACGGTGACATATCAGAAACATTTCCATTTACTTCAAACAAACGGGTAACGTTAATCATAACCGGCTGGTCAACGTTACAGCTACTGTACCCGGAAATTCTCATTTTAAAATCCCGTTCTAGAGATACTTAAAAAAAAAATTTTGCATAAGGTAAAACTGTCATTGATTGTCGATAAAAAAATAGGCTGGTAGGCCATACTGACGATGATCATGTCAATAATAAAGTGAAGCAAATTGTAATGATAAATCGTCGTGTCAGTCTGAGAAAGGTAGTCAGAGACATCGGCGTACCAAAAACTACAGCACACCGCATATTGGCTGACTTTTTGCAAATGTTTGGCGTCTCTGCGCGACTCGTGCCAAAAGATCTGAATTTCATTAAAAAACAGCGCAGAATGGACGTTGCTAACGAGATGCTTTCAGAACCACGAAACGATTCCACGTTTATGAAATGCATCATAACCGGTGATGGGACATGGGTCTACGAGTACGACATGGAAATAGAGCAATAAGCATCCGAATGGGTCGTTTCAGGTGAGCCGAAACCAAAAAGACCGCGTGGAAAGAAAATATGACGAAGGCGCTGAAAGCCATCCCAATTTCGGCGTATGAAAAGTGTTTCGAGGACTGGTTGAAGCGCTGGCATAAGTGTATTGCCTCTAATGGAAGTTAATTTGAAGGGGACTAAATAAATTTGGACGATTAAAATTACCCCTTGTGTTTTATTTACAATTTCCGGGTACTTTTGAGACACAGTAGTAATTAAAACCTGACTTTTTGTGTTGTCGCTAAACTCTGCTTTATGTTGCAATAATGGCCGCCATCCCATTATTGTTGCACGTGTTTGTAATACTGTTAAGGTTCAACCAAACCAACGCGGTGGTGATGGCGGTGGCGGTGGCGGCCGCGGTGGCGATCAGTTACTGCAGTAGTACTTGTATCGACAGGTTCAAACCAAACGCGTTCTGCGGTTGCCAGCGCGATTCGTGCAGAGTCTGCACGCGCGATTACGGGCGTTTTCTAACTTCACTCGTATAGAGTGTGTAGTTCGTGGGTTTCGAGTCCCACCCACCAAGATTTTTTTCATTGTTTTATTATCTTTAAAAATTTAATATAAAAAAAAAGTAAGATTAATATTGTTTTATTGAAATTTCAATGAGTACTACTTTTTTTTGTAGATTTATACCCAAAATACGACTTTTTCTAGTGTATGGTACCATCCCTTAAAAAAAAATTTTGGTGGCAACACTGGTTCACTCCGTCCGAACGTAGATATCCTGAACGCGTTGGTGTGAATGGCTGAGATCGCCACCGCGGCCGCAGATTGATCGCCTTGGTCTGTGCGTACCTTTAAGCTTCAGCCAAACCAACGCGGTGGCGGTGGCGGCCGTGGTGGCGATCAGTTACTGCAATAGTACTTGTATCGACAGGTTCAAACCAAACGCGTTCTGCGGCTGCCCGCGCGATCCATACAGAGACTGCACGCGCGATCACAGGCGGTTGTGTTGCCAACTTAGTAGATTTTCAACTAAAACTGGTTGTTTAGACCAGTCTTTCAACGGGGAAATTTCGGTGGTTTTTCTTAGTGATTTTGTATCCTAATAAGGAATTTATAAAAATGCATAAATATAAAATACTGAAAAAAGTAAAAATAAAAACACTCCCATCTAGTATTAGAAACTAGGACTTCTAACTTCACTCGTATAGAGTTAATAGAAGGAAGCTAATAGAGGGCGTCTGTGTATAAGCAAGCAATGACAAAATTTGTGAGGGGTGACTGAAACCTGGTTTGCTCAGCGGTTGAGCACCTTGCCGCGACAGCGAAGTTCGTGGGTTCGAGTCCCACCCACCAGGATTTTTTTCATTGCATTTTTATCTTTAAAAATTTTATATAAAAAAAGGATCATAATCATCATAAAGATTAAAAATGTTTTATTGAAATTTCAATGCGTACTATTTTTTTGTAGATTTATACCCAAAATACGACGATTTCTAGTGTTTGGTACGATCCCTTAAAAAATAATGTTGGCAACCAGTGTTGCCGCCCAAACGCAGATATAGATCGCGTGTTTGGTGTGAATGGCTGAGCTCGCCACCGCGTCCGCTACGCCCGCCACCGCAGCCGCAGTTGATCGCGTTGGTCTGTGCGTACCTTTACAATATAATTTGAAGACTTGGCTGTATGGCTTATGCCATAACCTTTCCCACAAGGATAAATAAAACATCAAGAACTGAAAAAAAGAATGTCAAAGGGACAACTGTCAAGTGTTGCATCCGTTGCATTTTTAGGTTTTTCTGAATTCTGAAATATAAAACATTGCTTTAAATTATTTTCTTTATATTCTATTATAGTTAAATATGGATGAAAATGAAAGAACTTCGCTTCAGCTTCAAATTGACAATTTAAAAAATGTAAATTCAGAATTGGTTAGTGCAGTGCAGAATCTCAAGTTAAGTTTAAAACAAAAAAGTACTGATTATCTAGAATTGCAGAGAGAATTAAACCATTTAAGACTAAAACTCTTTGTAAGTATTCCATATATTAAATCCCAGTTAAAAAAACTAGGTCATTGAACAATTAAGTAGTTATAATGTTTTTCATTTCCACTTTTTTTAGAGAATTCAAAGTTCCGGGACTGCCCAGGCACGGGATCTAGGTGCTGCTGTGCAGTCCAACATTAAGGAAGCGGTGTCTAGTCTAGTACACGCTTCAAATTTTATAACAACAATATTAGAGCTTACCAATAATTACATAAGAGGAAGACAAGGTAAATTCAATCATTAAATTTATACTCCTAATGTTCTGTTTGTGGCTGTTTTACTGACTTCTGTTAGGTGAAATTACCTTCTGCAGAAAGCATCAAAATCAGTAGTCTGATATTATAAGTACTTTTTTGTTAAAACTAAAACCAACATTTGTAGTCATTGTTGTTTTTCTCAATTATTATTTTACATAACACACAAAAATGTAATTTAGGTCTCATTTTGTTAACACAGCCCAAAGACATTTCATGTCGCCAAGTGACCTTTCATGTTTCGGTCTTGGGATTGCTGGTATTCAGGAGCCTACTGTATCAATTTCTAATGCAAATTTGACAAGTTTGTTACCACCCATTTCTTAACTTTATTGAGCTAGCATTGTGGGAGAGACCGTAGCCATTAAAAACAATATAATGGCTCTATTCATGGACTCTGTGGGTCTTTTAAACATCAGTGTTCCTGATGAGGTCACGTGAGATGCTCCAAAAAACAAACATATATGAATACCAAATCAGTGTAATTGTGTAATTTCTTTCAACTGTTGTTACTAATACTTTTCAGAGGTGGAAACATCATCTCCGAGATGGAGTAACCTAAGTAGTCCAAAAACAAATGAGAAATTGAACAAAGTACGACCTCTTTCTGTAGGAGGTCACAACATACAGCCGGTGGTGGCACTTAGCAGAATGCCCCTCACTGCTAATGTTTCTCGTAAGTTATCTTCTCATATACTGAAGGCTAGAAATAACTAGCCTTTTTTTTTTAACCAATATTGCAAATATCAGTAGTTTTTGTTTAGTAAAGGCCAATTTAATATTAAGCTAGAGAGACTCACCTGTATTTTAAATTATTTCCTTAACTTGAAATTTCCGGTGTGCCTTATCTGTTAATAACTTCTCCCACCTAATAAATGTCTTATATGTCAAGAGCTTCCTAATAATTCCTTATACATTATAAAAACTTAACAAAATATTTAAGTTTATGGTACCCAATATGGTATTGTGGCGATCCTTGGGGGAGGCCTATGTCCAGCAGTGGACGCGCGAAAGGCTGGCATGATGATGGTACCCAAAGAACTATCCTTGAAAATAACCTGAGTGAAGAAGTTCAAGGAAATTAGGAGTCTAAAATACTAGTATTTGGTATTTTATAACCAAAACAATTTGTGATGACTACAAAATATATAATAGTATTTGCACTCTGTATTTCCATACAACAATTAGCTTTATGTACTTAGTAGTTTTATCTTAAAAATATGCACCAAAACCAATATAAATATTGTGTTTTTTGTGAAAAACTTAAAATCAGGGGTTAGGCTTGATGGTACGGATATCAGACTTCCACACAACAAAGATGGTTTATATTGCAATTGTTAATGAGCATACAAACTCTAAGGTGACTTATAGTCTTAATGTGTTTTTCAGAGGTGACCATGAGGAGCCCAACACAAAATAATCCTAGAGAAAGGACAGCTTTACCCATGCATCTATTACAAGGTAACAAGTTTTCTTGAAAACACATTCCATAAAAGTTCAATGCACAAAGTTGAGTTTTAAAACCGTTTCTAGTAATTTCATTCTTGAGATCAAAGTATTTGTTTGACTTGATGATGTGGTTCTTAGTGATTTTTTTTTTCTCACGGAAGAGTGTGTTCTACCAGTATTACTTTCTTCAAGCACTCAGAGTATACCAGTATGTCTGGTCTATAAGCTGAAACTGTTTGTCTGGAATTTTGTAATGTATTTATAAAGTGTCATTGAATTAATGTAATATGTGATAATAGTTTGTCAATATTACATAGCTAATAGATATGTTTTCAATAATAAAAAAGGGGTATAATTTATGTATATTTTAAAAAGTTATCATAAATCTTTGTCACCACACTCAAACATGAAAAGTATGATATTTATGTGAAACATCCATAAGCTTAAATGAAACGGTTGGCTGCGCTAGTTTTATGATATTAGTATGTGATGCTAACCGCATTATAAATATAATGTTGGGCTATTTCAAGGATGTTGCCTCTCACCAATAGCTTTCAATATTATTATTAACATCCTAATTGACAAACTTAAAACTAGTGAAAAGAAGTGGGGATATAGATTTAAGTTAAATAATGTATATTCGGAGTCCATCTTAGCATTTGCAGACGACCTAGCAGTGCTAACACGCAATCCAAAACAATGCCAGAATTTGCTTACTCTGGTAGACAAATTCTGTGTATGGTCGAACAACATGAGAAGAAAACCATCAAAATGCTTCTGTCTGTGTCTGGGCAGACGAAATACTAGGTTTACATCATACGACCCAGAACTATTCATAGCAGGGCAGAAAGTAGCCCCAGTAGAGGAAGCCATGCCTTTCAAATTTCTGGGCAGAAGGATCGATTTTAAACGAAGAACACCAGCCTTAGATGAGGTTGTCGAACGTTTTATTAATCACATCAACAAGGTAGATCAACAGCCAATTAGTAATGTCAAGAAAGCTTGGATTTATGACAACTACCTAACATCTCGTCTAACATGGCCTTTTCTTGTATACTACTTCAACAAAACTCTTCTGGTAAATCTGGATGCAACTGTCATAAGAAAACTTAAAGTCTTGGTTTGGATTAGCACAGGGCGCTGATCCAAGCCAAGAATCCTCTACGCTGTTCAGGGGACAGCAACAATTTGGGTTGAATTTTAAAAAACCATCTGAGTTGTACAAACATCTACGTGTAACCAAGCAACAAATCCTGAGTAACTCTCGGGCACTTATTAAGTTCTATCTTAATGCCTTTTAAATGTCCCTACCTGACCAGAGTAATCTGATAAGATGGGGGAAGGCATCAGATAAGACATGTACATTGTGCGGTGTTGCTGTAGGGACTGCCAGACATATACTTGCTGGGTGCAAAACTCTACTTGAAAAAGGTCATTATTCGCACCGACATGATAAAGTTCTAGAAATTATTTGTGAAGCTGTAAGTCTCAGTATTGCTAGAGCCAGAAAAGGATTAACAACAAATGAAAGACTGACTACTTTTGTAAAGGAGGGACAACTCAAGAAAACTCAAAGTAAACCTTTCTCAATCCTGGACAAAGCACAAGACTGGAAAATATTCATGGATACATTTAAAATACATTACAAGATTCCAGACGAACTAGCAGTTTCAGCCTATAGACCAGACATACTGGTGTACTCTTGGTGCTTGAAGAAAGTAATACTTATAGAACTCACCGTTCCGTGGGAAACAAACATACCTAAGGACCACAACATCAAGTCGAACAAATATTTTGATCTCACAAACGAAATTACTAGAAACGGATTTAAAACTCAACTTTATGCAGTGGAAGTTGGTGCAAGAGGAATTCCAGCAAAGTCTTTGCACCGTCTATTGAAGGATCTTGGCCTTCCGAGAACAGCCGTCGGAACTTTTATGGAGCGTGTTTCCAGGATGGCGCTAACAGGATTATATAATATTTGGTTGAGTAGAGAGGGTAGTGAACACAGTGCAGATGAGAGTTCAAAAGGCCTTTAAACCTACTTCGCGGTCTCAAGTCCGGGAACGCTGCAGTTCATTCCCCTGCCTTTCAACCACGCGATGGACCCGGCACCCGCACGGTGAATCCATAGTTTGCTAAGAACATTGTCTCATGGAAAGTGGGGTATAATTTCTTTGTCATTATATACTACTATAATATAAATGTAGACTAAATACAAAGTATAAAAGTTATGTTATAAATAGTGTAAAATTTTATAATAAAATAGACGATGATTGGAAGCAACTAAATTCTAAAGTATTTAAAAGAAAATGTCAGAATTGGCTCCGGGACCTTGAACTATATGATATAAGACTTCACATAGCATTTGACTTTGGTCTATTATTGTATTAAGTGTTTTGTATTGATATTTAATTACCCCTAAGTTGTGTTGTGACATTACGTTTTATTATACTGACCCAATATTAATTATATCTATATAAAATATTTCTGACAGAGGCCATTAACGGTCGCTTAGTTATTTATTACATACTATTATTTTTTTTTTTTTTTTTATAGTGTTTAAAGACATTGATGTATTTAGGACAAAGCCTCTATACAGCTGCTAACATATTTGTATTATTTTTTATTTAATTTATCTCACCGACAAAGCCCATTCATACAGCTGCAATTTTACATTGAATTACATAAATAGCATCTAAATTTTTATTTTATTTCTTGTTGTTTGTACATTTGATTTTCTGTTATATAGCTTTTGTACTTTATATGTACTTTTTGGTTACTAGCTGTATCATTGTTATTATTTTTCATATTTGTTTGTATTTCATTTGATTAGTTATTTTATTATGTATGACGATAACTAAGTGTTCTATATTGTACCTATGGTGGAAATAAAGATATGAATATGAATAACCATTAACTTACTTTGTTCATATAAAACGAAGTAACATTTGCAGATTGATGGTTATATCTTTAAATAAAAGAGATTGTTAATTTGAAGCATTTTTACAGACTTATATATTCCATTGATGAGGATAGACTCATCAGAATTCCTACAGAGCAATGAGGAGGAGGACATTATTGAAGATGACAGTGTTGACGACTTAGGACTAAATGGTAAGGATACAGACCCTGTCTTCTATAGAACTTCTTATGGCCTTCTTATTTACATAGATTTCTAACCGCATCATTTACATAGATCTGTAACTATTTCCCCATGCTTCCGACCACATACACTAGTAGTGACCTAAATCTCAAAAATGAATATGCATAAAAGAGACAAAACATATTTTATCTAAAGTAGTCTTCAAGGAATTTTTATGAGGAAGTCCAATAATCTATATAATAAATTTGTTGTGTCTTACAAAACGGCTTGACTGAATTGAATATTTTGTTTTGTTCGCCTCAATACTGGGCTAACTACAATTAAAAACTACATATACTTTAACATAAAACCGCAGCCAAAGGGGTTACAGAACATTTAAACATGGTATATAATTTTTCATGGGAATAAAGACGCAGATGGAAAGCTTGTGTTAAATAGGATAAACCTAATCTAAATTCTAGTTTTGTTTTTATTTCAGAAAGTCATAATGATTTGGTAGAAAATATGGATAGCATGGTGGTAGATGATGACATAGATACCGGGTAAATATACATTTAATACATTTTTTTAATTATTTATGTTGTATTTCTAATAATTCTTTACTTATACAAGTAATAAAAATATGTATGGCATAGTTATTTAGCCAATATAGTAAAACTTTACAATACTGTCAAACAATATTGCATTGGTCTACTCCATTTCAGTCATCAGTTTTTGTAGATCTGCTTACCACCAGGTTGACAAGGACATATCCCAAGCTCTAAAACTAACTACACCGTGAGTTTTGCTAACTATACCCTAGCAAGCACAGTTAAGACCTCACCAACGGGACTTGTTATTTGTACTGTTTACAAAAATAAAGCAAATTTTATTGGTGGGATCCTGACTGTAGACACTAGTGCCTTTAGCAAAACTCATTGTAAAGCTACATATTATCAAATGGATATAAAAGACAGAATTTGATACATTTTGTATATCATATTTGCATCAAATTTTAACTTTGATTTGTAGTTTATATCCAATTAATTTAGTAGAATAATCCCCTAGTAATAAACTAGGGTCTAGACCTGTGTACCAGGAAAAACTTCCACATTAAAATACTAACCCATGTATTCATAAAAACGTATTGAATCCTTGAAAAACACTTTATTAAAAATAAGTTTTAACTTTTTTTAACTAAAGCGACGACGGCATTTATTACTATTAAATTATAACAATATGTTAATTTTCAGGAGAACATTAAATGAAATACAGGAAGATATAGAACCAGAAGAGGAAGCAGATCCGCCGAGGTACATCTTTAATGCTTATAATAATCTGCCTATACTAATATAACAAAGCTGATTTATTTTTTGTCTGTATATATGTTTAAACATGCTAATTCTAGGAACTATGTGTACATTTTTTTTAGTATTTTTTTTTAAGTAGGAATATAATAATAAGTAGTTTAGTTTAGTCTCAGAAGTGGCACTCAGATGTCTTTATCCTGAAAAGCCGTGAAGATAAATGAAATAATAATATTTAGTGCCCTAAATTCACCAATCTTGTTTAAAGTCGAAAATAAAACAATGATCATAAACTGCATCAAATCCTTACAGGATAACAGAAATCCTAAACAGGCCAAAGTACTGTTTTTCATTATTTCGTTTCCTAAAATGAAAGTAAGCAAAACAGTATTATATACGAGTATTTATATTAGATTTTTAATATTATTGTAAAATTATGAATACCAGTGTATTTGTTATTATAAAGAATGTATTTCAACAGGGAACAGACAGATAATCCAATGGAAGGGCCGAGCTGGCTATTAGATGTGTCAACACCTTTGGTAATATAAATTTATATCTTTATTAATAAATAGAACTATTTTATTTTATTGGAGCACGGCATGTGACTTTGTATACCTTATGGTAAGCAGACCTACAAAGTCCATGAATAAGTTCGTACAATACATTCTTGTTTAACTACATTGATTGCTCCCATTTCAATTGCTAAATACACATACTACAAATGGTGGAGTAAGAGATCCTAAAAATCTGTAAAACAACTATGTACACCTTATTCCGTCATTAAATAATCATTCATCATTCGTTCATTGCATAAAAGGAGCGGCTACTTGATGCGGTTACGAAATGGATGTCAACAAATATTTCGAATTTCCATGGCTTCATATATACATTGCTTTGTCTTCAAATCAACTGCCCATTTCGTATACCACCTTGTTAGAAAACGATTAAATAATATCCTGACAACCCGTGAACCCACAGATAAAAACCGATACATGACTCCGACACGCGATGGAAACAAAAGAGGACGGAAGGCCTATTTCAAATTTATAACCCTACCACTTACTCATAAATAATAAATGTTCTTACACAAATAATATACAATACTGTGGTGTCTCTCTTGTAGGTAATATAACGTGTAATTGCAAATAATAAGACTTTTAGTGTTTTCCACGTGTCTCGACACACCCGTTCACTCTTGCTTCACCCATAGAAGTGGAGCTGCAGAGCGGCCGGTTCGCAGTCACTTATTTATTTAATACGTCACAATACCTTAATTACACAGTGCAGGTGAGAGTTCAAAAGGCCTTTAAACCTACTTCGCGGTCTCAAGTCCGGGAACGCTGCAGTTCATTCCCCTGCCTTTCAACCACGCGATGGACCCGGCACCCGCACGGTGAATCCATGGTTTGCTAAGAACATTGTCTCTCTCATTTAGTAAGCCTCGCGCAATCGCGATCCATGTCCCAGGGTAGCTTAAATTAATAATATAAACCTTATTTATAATCTTAAAACTTTTAGTGTTAAAATTAAAAAGAAAATCATAATAAAGTTTAATTAAAGTTAAGTATCTTTGGTATGCAAACATTTTTCCTTTTTCAGTCACCAAAAAGTAATTTTCGAATAAATGAACCGGATTCCACAACAGACCATGATGAGCCAAAATCTCCTGAAGTGATCCCTGAAACACCACAACCAGTAAGTATTCATGGACCAGTTTAATAAGATGATGATTGTAGCTGTAAAATCAACCGGTTAGATTCCCGGCTAGATTTTTTTTTCAAAAATCTAATGATGCAGTTATAGTTTTTATCAAAATCAGCCCCGAGACTCCTTTGAGCATTTTTCGCTATTCCTTGTAGTTTAGGATTTGGCCTTGAAGGCACACTTGAAAAATTTACCCTGTATATGGTTCAGTAAACTCGGGTGACCGGTTTGGATAAACCAAAGTCCTATATGATACACCCCTAATTGGGTCAGTACTGCGAAATCACTCGGTTATCATATGTTCAAATACATACATAGTCTTTCATAATTTACATGTTGGTCCCCCACAACCAGACAGACGGACAGTCTATAATATTTGCTAATGGGTATAATAACACTCATAATGTATTTACAATGGACATGTTTACTTTTAGTTTAAGTCCTTGGTTACATTGTTTACTTTATTATTTATTTTCTTTCCAATTTTATTTTTATTAAGTTAATAATAAATATAAGTTATAATTTAAAGACATTAAACATGTGACAAGATTAAACACTGAAATCAGCTGACACTTGAAACTGCATTTTGCATTTGATTGATCTGATTATTTAATATTATTTTATTAGATACTATTTGCCTTCCTCCCATGTTTCCTATATGTATTTTATTAGATACTATTTGCCTTCCTCCCATGTTTCCTATATGTATTTTATTAGATACTATTTGCCTTCCTCCCATGTTTCCTATATGTATTTTATTAGATACTATTTGCCTTCCTCCCATGTTTCCTATATGTATTTTATTAGATACTATTTACCTTCCTCCCATGTTTCCTATATGTATTTTATTAGATACTATTTGCCTTCCTCCCATGTTTCCTATATGTATTTTATTACATACTATTTGCCTTCCTCCCATGTTTCCTATATGTATTTTATTAGATACTATTTGCCTTCCTCCCATGTTTCCTATATGTATTTTATTAGATACTATTTGCCTTCCTCCCATGGTTCCTATATGTATTTTATTAGATACTATTTGCCTTCCTCCCATGTTTCCTATATGTATTTTATTAAATACTATTTTCCTTCCTCCCATGTTTCCTATATGTATTTTATTAGATACTATTTGCCTTCCTCCCATGTTTCCTATATGTATTTTATTAGATACTATTTGCCTTCCTCCCATGTTTCCTATATGTATTTTATTAGATACTATTTGCCTTCATGTATTTTATTTATATATTTTATTATATCCAATTTTTTATGTAGGTACTGTTATAAATATAATATTATGTATGTATGTATCATGAATACACAATATAAAAGAATGGGTGTATGTATCTATGTCTATGACACATAAGTTACACCCGCAACACTGCAGGGCATCAGCTAAAAATCAACACTACAACTACAGTAGGTTGCAGCCTATGCTGAGCTGAGAGCCCATTTTGTTTCAAAATATGTATTTTTATCTTTGTTTATTGTATATTGTGTTTGCATTATATTATTTTTTGGAACAAAATAAACCATTTTCTTTCTTTCTTTTACATATTTTCTTAAAAATGAGCACTTTTTTTTAGTTCGCTGTGTGATGTTACTTTTCACCATTTATTCAATAATACAACTGAGTTTTTTTTTTTTTGAAAATCAACTGGTTTCATTTCCGCTTAGGAGAATACATATTTAAAAATCTAATGTTGCTAAATTTAGTTTTTATCAAAATCGGCCCTGAGACTTCTTTAAGCATTTTTACTATTCCTAGTAGTTGATGATTTGGGCTGAAGGCACACTTGGAAAAATCAATTAATTATGTGAAATCCTTTTAAAATGTTAACAAATTTACATCTATCAAATGTATACCATCCACTACTTGCTTACTATTGTATACCTAGCCCTAACTAACTTGTAACCGCCAGGCGCCACAGCTGTCGGTGACGTCACGCGCGTTCACCCCCACCGTGCGGCGCCGCAAGCGTCTCTCCTCTGCCGGCTCGCTGCAGTCGTCGCCCACCCCGCCGCCCCGGCGCACGCAGAGGTAACTGTTCTGTAGCAGCACCACTACTGTCAGACACTACAGTTTTGCATTGGATTCTAATATTATATTAGAATCCAACGCAGTACTAGTACAGATGCTCAACAATTATTTATGTTGCAAAAGAAATGCATTAGAATACTTGCAAATATTGATTCTTGGGCTCGATGTTCGGAAGGCCAGTGGACCGGATGGTGTTCCAGCGATTGTTATAAAAAACTGCGTTCTTTAGTCTCCTGCTCTCACGCGACTTTACCGCCTATCATACTCCTCTGGTATGGTCCCCGCAGCTTGGAGGGAAGCGAATGTCCAACCTATTCCCAAAAAGGGTGACCGGTCACACCCCAATAATTACCGACCCATTTACATCACCTCAGTGCTGTGCAAAGTTCTAGAAACAATTATTAATGCACAGATTATGCGATACCTGGAAGGTCACTCAGTTATCCGATTTCGTTAAAAAAATTCAATGGGTATTCTAGCATATATTACATGATTTGTTATCTCTCGGCAACATACATTGCAGACGATAGCGCTATCCATAGTCAATACTCGACGCATCAGCCCCCCCAGTAAATGGTAAAATCCATGGTAAATGAATTGGACCAAACTCTGGACAAAATTTCAAACTGGGGTTCTCTTAATCAGGTCCAGTTTAATGCCCAAAAAAACCCAGGATTATGCATTGACGGCGAAAGACCCCCTTTTAATAATATATCTGGAAATTTAATAAAATCGTTTTGTCATTTCAGCAAGCGTGTTTTAAAGGTGTTGGTCGCCAGAATTGACGTCCGAGACTCCGCGGGGGAAGACAACACACCAAGCGAGCCGTCCGTCATCGATGACCTCGAAAATGACGTCACTGATAGGTATGTAACCAGTGAGAGAGTTCATCAAAGAGAATAATATATCACAGACGTATCCATTCATCAAGCACTTACTTAAATATTTAATTGCAAAGTATACAAAAGTTGTGTACAAAAGCAAACTTAATAGCTTAGGCAGATCATTATATTTTGATAAATGGCTTTTACGCGTTACGCGTAATGTTACCAATGTCTAGCGGGTAGTTTTAAATTCTTTATAATAATAATAATTTATTATTTATGAACGAGGAATAATATAATGTAAAGGAATTGGTAAAGAACTAGGGTAGAAAAAGGAATGGCGACATGACCGTAAGTAAGCATACGTACGGTACGGTATACGGTCTTGCCAATATCAAGTGAAAGAGGAAATAAGGACCAACAATAAAACGCCGCCATTTTATTGAAGGCTAAAGAATTATTTGAGATAACACAAACACCGAGATCACTGCGTTAATGCTACACTTCTCACACTTAATATTACTATACGAATGCTTATTCTACAAAATTATTACACTTTTGCACAATAATATTCTATAAAATTAAATATGAAAAATATAACAGAAACACGCGTCAAAAGTCTTTGGGCTACCTTCAAAGAATCTAGGCAGTTCTAGCAAATATACTTTACAGAAAGAGAGAATGTTCTGAGCTACCCATGGATTCTCTGTGCGTGTGCCGATCCATCGCGTGGTTGGTAGTGAGGGGAGTGAACTGCAGTGTTCCCGGACTTAAGACCTTAGCAGGGTTGGAGGCAACTCTCTTCTCACTGAGTTCATTAGTCTTCACTCAACCAAATACTATACGATCCTGTTAGCGCTATTTTGGAAACGCGTTCCATAAATGGTCCGTCATCCTATATTGGAAATTTACTAAAGGATATTTCCCAAATTAGTTAAAGAAATAGGCTATCATTGTGCCTAAACAAAATATAGTACACAAATCATTAATTAATTTTTAAAATTTTATTTAATAAATATAAGCAACCTGAGAAAGAAATTAATAATACAAAAAAGTTCTTATATGAATAAATATGGAATTGAAGAATTAAAATCGCCTTTCCAAACATGAGATTTGAAAATATTATAACCAATCAAAGCCCAATAGTGTGAATGGACTATAGAGTCTATTTACTTGTTGACATTTCATTTGAAAATTAAACAACAAAAGGTAGTTATTTATCTCTTTTCTATATGTATGAACAAGAAATCACAAATATTAATCTAACAAAATAGATTAATATTTATGACTTCTACTATACAAGGTGTGTTACAACACTTCCATATATTTTGTGATTTGTGTACTATATTTTGTTTAGGAACAATGATGACACACGCGGCTTGTAGGTTGCCACCCAATACCTAACCAATACGACTAGGCTTTGTGTATAGTACTTGTAAGAAACCCAACAATTTTTCCATATAGATTACAAAAATTGTCTTGATTTATATTCATTTTTAATTTAATTTAAAATTGTCACGCCCTTTTCCCACGGGGATAGAAACAAGGGAGCACCTTATAACCGCATTTCTACGGCAGTAATCCTACTTTCATGCTTCTTCTGCCATATTCCCAGTATTCACTTCCATACATTAATGTAGGAAGCTTTGTGAACAGCCATCCGAGACTTTTTAAACATAATTTGGCTGCTGATTATGCTGTGTAAGGCACCATTCACTACATTACCCTTTGCACTCGACTTTCAATATCTTCCACACACTTACCATCTCTTGTAAACACACTTCCCAAGTAAACAAATTGTTTAACTTGTTCCACTTTCTTACTATCTATCATTATCTCACATTCTGTCATGTCATCCTCTCTCTCCAAAACCAAAACTTTGGTTTTATCCACATTCACTTCCATGCATTTCCTTTCTAATTCTCCGTTCATAATGTTAACCATTTGTTGTAACTCATATGCCGATGATGCATGGATGACTTGATTATTGGCATATAAGAGACATTTGATTACCATCTCATTCGTTCTCACACCGCAATCACTTTCACGCAACTCTTTCAGACAGCCGTCCATGAAAAGATTGAAGAGATGACGCCACACACCCTTGTCTGACACCTCTACAGATGTCAAACCGGTCGGATAACGTCCCGTTAATTCGAACACATGCACTGGAATCATTATAAAGAGATTTCAGTGCACGGATCATTTTGCTCCCCAATCCAAACATCGCCAGTTGCTTCCATAGCTCTTCTCTACTCACTCGATCATAAGCCTTCTCAAGGTCTAGAAAATCGCAATACACTTTTTGGTGTTTGGCTAGCATCTTTTCACTGACGCATCTTAAAGAGAAGACTTGATCCATGCATCCCATATCTTTCCTAAATCCCGCTTGCACATCCCAAATTTTCTTATCAGTTTCATTCATCATTCATTCAATCAAATCCTTTGCAAACTACTTGCCAACAATGCTGAAAAGGCTGATGCCGCGGTAATTCTTGGGTTCCTGCTGCGATCCCTTTCCTTTTTATATTTATCACTAAGTTGACAAATCATTTAATGCTGTAATAGTAAGTATAACAAAATGACAAGATGCCTTAGGCAACAGCATAGGTAGCCGAGCATCACAAATATATATTGTTGTTTCAGCAAGCGCGTTCTGAAAAGGAAGGTCCCTAAGGTGAAGAGCGCTGAAGAGTCGGATGCTGGAGGCGACAGACCGAGCGAGCCCGTCGACATAGATCCGCACGAGGATGACGTCATCCACAGGTACGTGAGCCCAACGTCTCCCATCACCCACAAGAATGACGTCACCCACAGGTACGTGAGCCCAACAGCACCCATTACCCACAAGGATTACGTCACCCACAGGTACATGAGCCCAACGTTACCCATCACCCACAAGGATGACGTCACCCACAGGTACGTGAGCCCAACAGCACTCATCACCCACAGATACGTGAGCCCAACGTCACCCATCACCCACAAGGATGACGTCACCCACAGGTACGTGATCCCAACGTCACCCATCACCCACAAGGATGACGTCACCCACAGGTACGTGAGCCCAACGTCTCCTATCACCCACAAGGATGACGTCACCCACAGGTACGTGAGCCCAACGTCTCCTATCACCCACAAGGATGACGTCACCCACAGGTACGTGAGCCCAACAGCACCCATTACCCACAAGGATTACGTCACCCACAGGTACATGAGCCCAACGTTACCCATTACCCACAAGGATGACGTCACCCACAGGTACGTGATCCCAACGTCACTCATCACCCACAGATACGTGAGCCCAACGTCACCCATCACCCACAAGGATGACGTCACCCACAGGTACGTGAGCCCGACGTCTCCTATCACCCACAAGGATGGCGTCACCCACAGGTACGTGAGCCCAACGTCTCCTATTACCCACAAGGATGACGTCACCCACAGGTACGTGAGCCCAACAGCACCCATCACCCACAAGGACTACGTCACCCACAGGTACAACAGAATCTTTCCAAGACAAGACATGAGAGCGTGTCACGTTGACAATCTTTCACATCAGTCCTATCCTACAGTCGCAGCATGACCACCTCAACACAAGACTCATATCTTGACTTGAGGTTTCGGGTGTAAGTAATCTCTCGCGCCGCGACAAAGGCAAAATGTAGTTTGTAAAGGGGCGAAATATGAAAAAAAAAATATTAGAGAAAGTAGTAAAAAATATAAGAGGTAAATATAAAAAACGGGTATTGTGGATAAGTTCTAAATATTAAAAAAAAAATATTAGAGAAATTTATCATCATAAGTGGGTATTTTTTTCCCACTTCTTAATGACTACTTTCTACAATACTCAAATTCCCTAATTACTACTTTAATAAGCAAGACTTCTATCTCACCGCCTAAGGCCGGTCGTAAGAAAACCTGCCTCTAAAGATGTGTTAAAACCTCAAGTCTTGGGCAGCCATGCTGAGAAGAGTGAACGAAAACAAGAACTCCATGTCGTGTCTTGGGTTGGCTGTGTTCATGTTGCAGGAGTGACTTTATATGTTGTTTCAGCAAGCGCAGCGTGAAGCCGAAGGTGTCCAAGGTGCGGGAGTCTGATGCGGGGGGCAGACCCAGTCAGCCTTCCACCAGCCACCACCAGGACGGTGACGGCGCGCACAGGTAACATATACTCGGATAAATTTGCTTTTTTTTTAAAGAAAAGCCTTTTAGCTTTGTCTTGCGTTACCAATTACCAAAAATAAAGTATTTTAAACAGATGATACTTTTTTTACTTCCGACTGCTCCTCCTTGTTTAACTTTAATTGGACACTGCCGTACAGAATAAATATATATTACGGCACGGCTTCTCCCGGTATTTGAATAGACTCAATAATACATTGGACTGACAGCACACCCCTACAGCGTACTCTCCGAGACACTGTAGTGGTGTTAAACAAATTATGTACATTTGTTTAACACCACTACAGTGTCTCGGTTTGTTTAATTAAAAATTCATTGGTACACATCAGAGTTTGAACCGGAGACCCAAACTGTAGTGTTTTTAAGACCCGGGTTCTTATAGGTTTGAAACCCATCTCAGTTTTGGCAAAGTGTCAGCAATAACTTGCTTGACCGGCCGAACGGTCTCGTTACCACCGCCCATACAGATGCCAAAACCGTCATGTTTCGGTTTTAGTCTGTGGGTTTACTGGTTTTCTGGATACTATTTCATCGATTTTATGTCGAGGTGGTAGTCTCCTTTTAAGGTTTAGTAACGAAATGGGCGGTTAATTTGACGATAAAGCTACGATTCTACAGAAGTAATGCAAATTATTTATCGCCGCCCATTTTGTAACCACATTATTTAGCCGGTATAGTGGGAGCAAATAATGCTGTTTTAAATAATCCATTGATGGTCAATCATGGATTTTTTAGGTCTGCTTACCACCCGTTAGAATCAAAGTCACATACCGTGCTCTATTAAAAAAAATGTGTTGTTATATAGGAAGTCTCGTCGCACGCTCAACAGTAGCGACGACGTGTCAGACACGTCGCGGCGCAGTCACGACGCCGACGACACCACGCGGGGCCGACGCAACAGGAAAGCCGTGCTCTACAAGGAGAAACCACTCAACAGGTAACATCTTTGCTTACATTCATACAGCTGACATAAAGGCAAAAAACCATTCAATTTTGTATCTAAAATTTAACTTTTTCACCGGTATTCATAAAACTTATTGAGTGGTTGAAAACCACTTTAGTTATAGTAAGTTTTGTCTCTTGTTTTAGTACAAAAAATTGGTGAAGCCGTCTCAACAAAGGCTTGTTCTGTTATTTTTATTCAAATAAGTACTTATTAACACTATTGATCTTTGTAAATTCATGAATTTCACCGCTAATACTAATGAATAAATTGAGACTAAACCATCCCTTTACAGTAAGACCATGTAATGAAATAAAATGTCAATTAAATAATTTTGACCATAAATTTTACAATAATAATATATATTTTTTGTCAATGTTCGTTAAGTCATTCTTATGTTATGGCGTGACCAAAGGAAATAAGGTATCATTTATAGATATATTTAGTGTATTTATAGATATATTTTTTATACTAAACTTTTCTTTTTTTTTTCAGGAAACTGCGAAGGTGATGATGTATTTTTGGTTTTATAGAATATTTGTATATTTATATTTGTAGATTTTACTTAGTATAATTATTTGTACATGTTTTTGTATACCACAATGCTATATATTTATATATAAAGTACAGGCACTAAGCAGAAAAAATTTTGTGCAATGACAGGTCATTGACCAAAATTCTTTTGTCTTGTGCCCCACTGTTTGTTTCCCGCACCTCTGTGTAGACTTGAACCACAATTTTCAAAAGTACACTCACTGGTGCTTGTTGTTTAGAATAATAAATAGTAAACATTTAAATACTCTTACTAACAGTTATTTTATATATTTACAGTTAATATATTATTTTTTTAAAGATAAAAATGCAATGAAAAAATAACTGGTGCGGGACTCGAACCCACGTTTTGGCAGCAAGGCTCTCAACCACTAAGCTAACCGGGTTCCAGTCACCCCTCACGAATTTTATCATTATCTACCTATACACAGACGCCCTCTATTAGCTTTCTTCTCTATATAAGTGAAGTTAGAAGTCCTAGATGGCAGAGTAGTCTGTTTTTAGTTTCTACTTTTTTAGCAATAATTTTATATTAAAAAAAAATATATAAGATTTTTCTAATAATGAATTTATAAAAATGCATCAATATAAAATACTGAAAAAAGTTATTTAAACATAAACAAATGACTCACAAATATTAATATAAAGTATTTGTAGCTAGATATAATGTATTTATACTTCTATTTATTCGAAATTGTATTGTAAAATATTATTTTTAGCTTGTAATTAATTTATAAGTATATTTGACTGGTAATTAGTAGAACCACCATCGTAAGCCGGCATAATGATGGCAACTAGCGGTGCACCTGTGTGCATCCGCTAGTTGCTATCATTCCTGGGCATTGCATAATATTTAACATTAGGTGGATGTAAGGTCACATGTTGAGCTCTTATAAAAAATAAAAATATGCATTGATTTTTTATGAATCAACAATTTTTAAAGACACTATGCAGTGTTATATAACAATTATAAGTTGTATATAACACTGACATCCGGTTGCCTCTCCGACATTAAAAGCAATTAAATTAAAAGAGTTAAAGCAATGGCATTAAACGTGCCATTGCTTTAACTATTTTTTTTTTTTTAAATCATAGAAACCTATAGGTATTCTTGATATAGGCCTTTTGTCACTAAAACCTATATTCGATTTTTTTATCCATAAAAAAAAAGAATTTGAAATAGTGTTAAAAATTTTGTACAAAAAAAAATATTAAAGAATGCACTGTGTAAAGTGTGTCTGATATTTTGTAAAGTGTTTTATAGGGCACTGCATAAGATTGATAAGTCCACGTTCTCCATACAAAATGCTTTCGCACTTTCAGTATTTCTCCTGTTTGTCGCAAAATAAAAATATTTTTTTGTTTCATTCTACTGATTAATATTTCTGTGTTGGCATTTTTTTTTATATTATTAATAATACAAAAGTATTTATTAAAACAGAAAGATATTTACATACGATTACCAATAAAACAATATTAAACTTCGACTAACAGCCAAGTTAATATTGGAAGTATGTTTGTATGAGCGGCAAAACAACTGCAGAGCCCTTAATAAAATTTACAAATCAATATATTTATAATAAAATATATTCTTATTAGCATTTCTGAAAATGTATTAAAATATTATATGAATATATAAAATAATTAATTAATTAAATAAGCTTTTATTTAAAATGTAATATAATGTTTTTTTATTGATATGTAGGTATTGTTTTTTTTTTTGTTATTTACGAAGGCTGAGGCTAATGAAGTAAATTAACTTAAACGGGGTTCTCTTTCCGTTACAGCATGCTTGCTTAGTGCACGCCAGCCTTTTAATAATTATATATTTTTAACTAACAGTAACAGTTGCATTGGTACTTCAAGTAAAATGAAATCGAAGAGAATAGAAGATCTAAAATGCAAGTCCAAGAAGTTTTAATAAGTTATATTTTCGGATAATTATGCACTGTTGGTAGAACAGGGGCCTTACCAAAGAGCCAATCGATAATCGAGTCGAAATACCCATCGAAAGCCAAATGTGTGGGATTTGACGTTTCTCGCCGATCCCATAGAGTAACCCCCGTATTCTAAGACGTATCCTCCACTTAACACTCAAGAAACGTCTGTCTCTTTCCACCAAATGTCAACTATAAAAAGCAAGTTGAGACAGACGCTCATTGAGTGAAGAGTGGAGGTAAGGAAACGTCTTAGAATACGGGGGTAAAATTCCTATACATTTTTATCGATCGATGGGACTATTCGATTGGCGATCATGTTCTTTGGTCAGGCCCCGGGAAACATGAATTTGCGGATGTTTTGCATAAGATTTAGATTTAGCGCATACAAAGTATGTTTTATAGTGGAAGTATGAAGAATATAGAAATGCTCTAAGTCCCAAAATCGCCTGTCTAATTATAGGAATAAAACTTATTATTCAATGCTCAAGAAGTGAGATCAGGTGGGTCCGATACCGTGAGTTCTCCTTCGAGTTAAGATCAAAAATGGTGTCACCTCACAAATAATATTTTCAAAATATTATATATTTTTAATTAATTAGGTACTGGCAGTGGTCAAATTAAACAACGATGTTTCACTTTTCGTAGTACCAAGAGCATCGTTCTCGATCTCAACTCGAACGTGCACAGTATCGCAGTCGGTGCTACCTTGCAGAATATGGCGGCATCTAAAATGTAAAGAAAGAAAAAGTAGCGCGACCGAATCTGATATATTTGTCATTTCTACTTTACAGTGTGTGTTATAATAGCACTTTTATATTACTCATACTTTCACGGCTTTAATAGGCTTTTTTTATTTTTATTTATTAAAGCATTGGTAGCAAAGACCATCAGCCTGCTTTAATAGACTGTAAAGTTCATTTCACGAAAGAGTTCCTTTGGACGGGGCGCTGCAGTAGCGCGAATATAGATAGGGAGGCGTCTTTGGGACTTAAATCCCGTTTCCGTTCGTGGGAATAGAAGATGGTCGCCGCGATACAAATAAAAAAAAGGTAACCAAAAAATATTATAAGCAGTCACTGACGTTGATTGGTTGAAACGAGAAAACAACATGGCGGCAACGAACACGTTTGTAATTTTATAGGCCATTTAAGGCATTAGGGTGGTTACATATATTACTATTAGTTTCATGGTTAAAAGACACCCCGAAAATAATTTTAGAGTGAAATCGATTTATTTTATTAAATAAAATTTATATAATTAAGATAAATATGATGACATTGCAGGTACTATTGATTACTTTCGGTTTTATTAGTTCCACTTTTGCCGCGGGAATTCTTTCTTGAAACGGACTATACTTTACTGGAACTGTCAAAACTAGTTTTTGCAATTTGACAGTTCACATCAATGATAAGCATCAATGATCAATGAATCGAGCGCGCCACACTCAGTCGCAGTTTACTTCTAGTTGTAAGGTTGGCTAATCGAAGCTGTTTACTTTTTTATTTTATTTCTTGTCTTACGTCGGGGCCACGAAACCGACGCCCCATGCGAATTCGCTCGGTGCGTCGGTTTCGTTGCCCCGACGCGACGTTAGAGCTAAATAGGACTTTGAATACTGGTCCCGACAAGGGAAGCCAATAGGGATCTCTCTTTCTAAATTGACTAGATTTACCATTCTCATTTTTTTGCAAAATTCTAAAGCCGTGTTTTATTATTATATTCGCCCGAAAATTCGGTGATTTACTTTTTAAAAAACAAGAAAATTTACATATTTATATTTTGAAATTTTCATTTTATATAGGTATTTAAAAGAATATATTATTAGTCACCATTATCCACAGTTTTATTTATTTGACAAAGCCATTTGACAAGTATTTTTTACTCTGGTATGACAATAAAAAGGGACCATCTTGCTCGGACACTGTTACATGTCATTAGTAAGTATTACCAACTTAGCGGAAAGCAAATAATTAAGAGGTAAAATAACTGTAAATTAAACGCACTGTATCGGCCTATTTGAACCATCTGTTTATATTTTACTACGAGGAAAGGTTTTACTAATATGTTTCAATAAGTAAACTGCACTATATATATATATATACTTTGATTTTTTATAGGTTTTCTTATTTGTTACTAATTTTTAATACAATTATTTATGTTTAGCTACTTACAAACGTTTTACGATCCTACTAAGGCACCCACCAATATGGTTAATATTAGTGGTAATGAGGGAGAATAAGAAATTATTATTATTTATTGAATAAAGAATATCCATTCAAATTATTTTGTTTTATTCATTAGTACCATTTATCTAAATCATTTGCGACACATGGTTCCATGGGAAAAGTTGTTTAATTTGATCAGTAGAGCCTCATACCCGGAGTACAATCTTTCAAAGTCACCATGTATATATGTCCTTATTCATAAAAACTTATTGTGGCCTTGAGAACTCTTTAGTTAAAATAGATTTTGTCTCTTTTACGTATATTCAATAATTGCTAAAAAAAATAAAGAAAAATAGTCCTGTTTGTATGTATACGATAAAAATATAGGTATGTCTACCTATTGGATTGAGAGTTCTAATCAAAACCAAGCAACAAAACTGTTTGCATTTAGTACCATAATGTAGAAATTTAAATATGAAATCTTTTAATTTGTAAAGGTGAGGCAAAAAAATTGTGGTCGAAAAATAAGAACTCTCAATCCTGACGTTTTGGAAAAGTTCTTACTCTGTTATATTTTTTTATACTAATATTCAGTACACACATCGTAAAAAATAATCATAAGAATTCAATCTATTTGGAGGTATAATGAAAAAAATATAAGGCAAAACATGGATCACTCAATCCAGACGTTTTTAGATTGAGTGATCCTTTGAAACACCATGTTAGGTTGAGTTGAAGTAAAAGATGTTTATGCCAGCATTTAATAGTTGTTCTCGACATATTAATCTGGATTGAGTGTTCTATATTTTCACACGTCTTACTTTTATTGCACAGAAAATCTAAAATTCTACGAATTGTTAAAAAAACATCTACTAAACCCTCCTGTAAGCCTCAACGTGGAATTTCGGGGTTCCAAGTATACTAAAACTAGTACCCAAGAGAAAAATAATAATGTTGACATAGGGGCTTAGCACGCGGACAACGATAAGATATATACCGACTCGACTTATACCGTCTGCTGTCGAAGAATATATCGAATTGGTGAGCACGCAAACCGACATCGATAAGTTTCTCGAGCTTTGTCTACTAGTTAAAACAAGTGTGTTTTCGTTGACAATTTCAAAAACATTTATGTAATAAATAAATAATTATTACCTTATACGATGCATTTATTTTATATTATTATTAATAATCGGTACAGAAATATTTTTTTTAATTAAAAAATACATATTATTAACAAAAATTAAAATAAAGCCGAAGAAAACTCGTTACCTTGGCCTAAAAAAATATTTTGTTTTTTGGTGAGTTTTATTTATTTATTAAGGCATTGGATAGGATTAAAAAAATGGTAAATGGAAAGTACGCATAGATACGAAAGTGGTCTAAGACCTAAAAACGCTATTCAAACGAATTGTCAGACATATTTTCTTGAGCATGGATTGGTTATGATCGCATTTGTGTCACTTTTTATTTTGGTTTGTATTGCGGGCGGCTATCTTTTGTTCTTATGGCTGGTAAGGCGATTAAACCTTAAGGTACTTCCCTGTAATAATATACTTTAAAAATATAAATCAAATATTTTATTTTATGGATGTTTTGAATTTTAAGCAATACGGCGACGTGTGAATTTTTTATTTTAATTATCAGCCTGAATTAGTCGCCTGCTGAATAATCAAATTACATTACACAATCAATACATTCCGCATTCAAGATCTATCTGAACTTGAAAAACTCTGAACTTTGGGGGTTATCGACGTTCAAAGGTTTTCACTCTAGTAGTGATCGTCCCCTTTAGGATTTGTTCGCTTTAAAATATCAAGACTAATCTACTGCCACTTCATAATAATAAATACATTAAATTAAATTTAAAAAAATTACACGATAATAAAATAAAACAAGAATTTTAATATTAATTAAATTTTTTTTTCTAAATAGCATAACTCTAGAAACAAATACTTATTTTCTGATAATCTATTTCTTGGTTTGGGCATCCAGAATTTTTTTTCAAAATCATTGTTTTTTGAGGTTCCCTGTTGTTCCAGCAACTTTTCTATAACACGCACATTTATAGTCACTTAAGTATAACAGTGATTCCTTGAGGGTAGCCCGAAGACTGTAGTCGTGTGTTTCTAATATATTTTTCGCAGTTAAGTTTATAGGATATTATTCTGCAAAAGTGTACCAATTTTGTAGAATAAGCATTCATAAGTAATCTTAAGTGTGAGAAGTGTAGTATTTACGCAGTGATCTCAGTGTTTGTGCTATCTCAACGAATCCATTTCTTCAGTAAAATGGCGGTACCCATTTTACTGTAGATTCTTTCCTTCTTCACATGACACTGGCATAACTATACCGTATGTTTGCATACGGTCATGTGGCCATTCCTTATTCTAACCTAGTCCTTTCCCTAATCCTTTCCATCCTATTATCCCACTTTCACTTTATAATAAAAAAAACTATTTAATTCTACCCTCACTTGACACTGGCAAAATTACTCGTACATAGCGAGTAGAGGCCATCATTTAAAAGAAGAAGAAGAAGTATAACAGTTTTTCTAACGAGAATAAAACAATTTTGACTCTGTTTTTCACTATTAAATCAATAAAAATATCAGAGCAAAAGTAATTTCGACACTTATCAGCACCTAAAAGAAACGTGATAAAAATTGTATATATATCGACTTTTGTCTATAATCTGACAGTTTAGTTTTGATGTTAATAAGCTGCTGCTACCGTTTTCGATAAAAGTCGACATATATCTTCCAATGCGTCAAATTAGTCTATTCGTTATATATCGTGGTCGCGCGTGTTAGCTTTGTAGATATGTCTTATCGACCGATATGTATCGAACCGAATGTCGCTCGTGCTCGGCCCCTAAGTTTAGGTAGTGTGCAATACAAATTAAATTATTTTTATATTTATAAATAAATACATATATACCCATATGCTTCACATATACAAGATTTATACACATAATATACTGCATATCATACAATATACATATTAATATATAAACAGTATAATGACTAATTCGACAGTTGTTGGGGTTTATTTACAAAGAGCTTATAAACCATTTTCTTAAAAATAAATCTATTTGGAGCATTTCTTATAACAAGAGGCAGTTTGGTCCACAAGTTAGCGGCTACTACACTGAAGGAATTTGAAATAAAACTCGAGGGAATAGAAAGAACAGAGTTATGAGAGGAGCGGAGAGATTTGTCATGAAAGGAAAAGAGTTACGTAAATTGGTCTTTGAGTTCTATATTATTAAAGTATTTAACAATTGTGCCGTTGTATTGTTGGAATACCCGCGTCATAATCCCATTTAATACTAAAAAATAAAACAAATGATTGAACAATATAATAATTTATTGTAAATAAATTGACAAAACTGAATTAAAATACATTTATATATTATTGATAAATGCGGGAATGGTTTACAAAATTATTATAAGTAGGTAGTGATTTTTTTATTTGAAATCAATTAAGTTTATTGTTGGTAAATTACCTATATATAAAAAATATTTGCCAGTTTTTTTTTATGAACCTACCGATCATTGTAGTACCAGCGAACTCACGCGATTTGAAGCATTTAATATATAACAAAACAAACAATGCGAACAGTTTCTACTATAGTTACTAGCGACTGTAGTAGAAACTGTTTGCAAACACTTATGGTAGAGCTCGCAGTAAAGTCTATTCGAGGGGAAATATCAATTCAACTGATTTCGTAATCGCTTCATTTAGCAGGCATAGTGGGAGCGATTGATTCTGTTATACAACAATGTATCGATCGGCCCCATTCATAGATTTTGTAGGCCTGCTTATCTGATGATAACAGAGACAGTGCCGTACTCCAGCAAAAATGGCCGTTTCAATAATCAATTTATCTCTTTTTTTTACCATAACAAACAATAATTTATGAGTGAAACTTTAAATTTTACTACTATTCTATGTCGAATGTTTTAGATTTTAACAAATAAGTAGCACTAGTGAGGTTTTTTTTAACGTTTACGCCACCGTTAACTAAACTACTGCGGTAACTGCGTTTTCACTAATCACACGCTCTCATTTTTTGTTCTTAAAATTTCCGCATGGGGCGCTGAACTATTTCCCATATATTTTTATTAATATTTTATTGGAGCACGCCATGTAACTTTGTGGTGGCTACCTGGTGGTGAGTAGGCTTACAAAGTCAATCAATAATCACTCGCACTATGCCGGCTAAATGATACGATTACGAAATGGGCGGCGACAAAGACGAATTGCATTACGAGTATATTTTAATATACTCGCTGCCTTATCGTCAAATCAACCACCCATTTCGTAACCGCGTCCTGAAAGGAGACTACCACCTCGACAAGAAATCGATGCAGTAATCTTCTAAAAACCGATGAACCCACAGACTAAAACCCGAAACATGACTAGGTCACTTGACGGCTTTTGCATCTGTATGTGCGGTGGTAATGAGACCGGTTGGTCGGCTTAACGAAGTTATTACCTTCCTCCCTCCTAGTTAAGTCAAACGCAAAGTAATAAGTAAAAATCTCTCACTAGGGCTATCATAGTTAAAAGAAACGACGAAACTCAATTTCACATTTATAATATTAGAAAATGGATGAGATTTCATTACAATAAACTATTTCTAATGTACATTAATGATATTAAATAACACTTATTTAACAATAATACTCGCTCAGTCTCGTCTACGTGCCCGCAGACATAATATCTGGTAGACATATGCCACACATACCTAAAGCCAACATATTGATGCTATTTTTCGTCGTTTACCCAAGTTCGGGTTTACAATCAAGTATAAAAACGAAGTCGAGTATGCCTGCTTCCGGTATAAATCTATAGACCTCAACATTTCGGGTACTAAAATTTTACAGCAACCCAATTCGGGTTGACGAGCCAGGCTGCTATTATAAATAAATTGTCGGGTGCCCGAATCCGGATTAACTTATAACGTTATGCGATAACGGAATTCATTAAAATGACCAGTGTATCTGCGCCTTTACACCGTTTACTCTAAGTGAATTTAATTGAATAGCATATAGAACAATACTTGTATTATATAATATTTTGTAAAATGTGAAAATATTAGACATCCATTTTTATAAATGTTTAATCAAACACAGCCTTACTTGCAACATGTTAACAAGTAACTTGAATTGAAATATAACACTTCAATAAATAATTTATAATCAAACAATAATCCAGTGCTTTTAGCATTTATGCTAGGTACTAGAAAAGAGGAGTAGGTACCATTTTTTTTATTTTCTATATATAACACAACCACAAATCGGTACAGGTTGTGCCTAACTGTCGCACTTTAAGTTAATGGTAGAGGCCATATTGTATTTCTTTTAAAGGTAACGTTAGGTTGTCTAAATAACGAAATCCTGTGAAGTACATGTATCAACACAGAGAATGCTAAAAATTGTCAAAGCAAAAAGCACCTGTGTAACACAGAGGTAATATACGTACATGGCATTTTTAGATCAGTCTAGATTCTACACTGATTAGCCATTAACTTAAAGTGCGACAGTTAGGTGGCTCTTCTTTACTTATGATTTATTGATCTAGAGTCTAGATTTAAATTAGGTTTAAACTAAACTCATAGAAAATTTAAAGTGAAATTTTAATTATTTATTTAAACACTTTACAGTAAAAAATATACAAAGGCGAACTTCATGCCTTAGGCATTATCTACCAGCTAACCTTTAAGATAACAAATAATAAAATTTAAACATTTAAATTTATTTATCTACCCGGAAACATGTCGGTGAATCCAACCTGAATCTTACTGCGGACATTAATGCAAGTTAAATAAAATCAATAAGAGGACCCATTTATTGGTCCTTGTTATGTCTGTGTAGCTTTAAAATAACAAAATGCAGTTTGTTCACGAGATATCATATCAACAAGTTGAAATAATCTAATTAGTAAATATTATTCTTTTTGTCAGTTATCAGTGGCACCAGTTAGTAAGGCAATCCTCTGTACAGAAAAAAAATATGTTATACAATAACTAGTGATCGAAAATCGCGTGCAATTATACCTGAACTTCGTTTAAAAATATTATGGACATGCCTTTCTGATATAATATCTGATATTTTGATATAAAAAATCCCGGGAATCTGGGAACCAACCACTCATATGAATAATTTTAATAAATTGGGGCAAAAACCTCTATTAACAAGATTAATTAGATAATAACAATAAAAGAATAAAATGGCTTCATGGAATTATGATTGAATACAATATGACTAAACGGCTGCCAAATGCATATCATCTGGGGCCTGATTTTGCTAATGATTATTTTTATTGATTAAAAAATCAAATTTTGTGTGGAAATTATGACAAATTTTGCCTTGTTCATTCTTTTAATAGGATCAGGCTCCAGTGGTCTAGTTCATAAACGTGACAAATGGCCAGTTACAATGACAATTGTCACATTCATTAAATAGAATCCAGGTATGTTGTAGCTATTAGTTGCGAAGTCCGCGTAATTATTATTTAGCTGGAATTGTGTATGGCGTCAGGTCCAGGGGCTTTGGGAGCCGGCGGGTCGTCGGACCTGAGGGTCAGCGACACGGAGGGCTCTGCTGCGTCCTGCAACAATATCCTTGGCATGAGGCACTCTGAAGCACATGCGTCTTCCAGTTCAATAGTATGACCACATTAAAACTATAGATGTTCAAGTTAAATATTAATAATTACTATACATTAACATTTAACAATTTGTGGAAATTGAAATGGTATTAAAGATAAAGATATAAAAAATGTTTCAGGCACATATTAATCACATAAAACAAAAACAAAGACAAATCTTATAGTTTTAAAATAAAATATCATATTCTTAATAAACAAAATGTTAACCCTAACAAC
Organism: Monopis laevigella; assembly: GCA_947458855.1. Lineage (NCBI taxonomy): Eukaryota > Metazoa > Arthropoda > Insecta > Lepidoptera > Tineidae > Monopis > Monopis laevigella. The sequence continues at coordinate 27,931,604 of OX381583.1, read as the reverse complement.
ATTTTATTCAGATTTTTGGCAAATAAAATTTCTTTTTATTTCTCAGCCATTTAGAGTTGGATAGATCTTACACTTAAGAAGAGCGTCTAATTAAACATTCCCCATACAATCACAAACTTTTGGTCTTAACTGTTACCCCTCCCTAAACATTCATGTGCTTTTTGGAGGGGTTATATGACCTATATCTAGGCTCGTAGGTTTACCTTTGTTTTAAGTTTGGTATAGGAAAAAAATATCAATCCCTGAAATTCGAAAAATATCGCATAAAAAAAATCCTCACATTAAAATCATTCCTATATAAAATATCATATGACAGAAAATTGGACGTTACCGACTCGGGAGAGGTAATACTTTGTGGGGGCTGCTAAGGTGAAATGAATTAAAGTCCCACATATATATTGTCTGTATAAGATATAACTATGCTAGTGCTAGAGTTAAAGCTAGGAGGAGACGCGGTTGGCGTTGGAGTGCAGGTACGCGATGATGTCCCAGGCTGCGCTGACACCGATGCACTCGTGCCTCGGCGTGGGCTCCGACGGGGGGAAACGCTGGTGCATTCTTATTGGCTGTACAGAAATGCTGACATGGCAACCATCGCTCGCTACCATATTTGGTAAGCGTGGAGCGGACAAAAGAGATGCGTCATGTTGCTATGCGCCACGTGGAATGCAGCCACAACTTTGTAGTTGAATCAGCATGAGCATCGAAGGGCCTCATTAAACATACATTCTTTCCCGGTGCGTAATTTTAGGTTACATTATCTCTACCATCACTTGGGTTACCAAAGTTTGTCAATTCATTCATTTGCTTCAACTGTATGTGGAATGCTATTCTTTGTGAAAAAAATAATGTGTACAATCATAAAATATAGTATGTATTAGTATCATTCTTTCTGGTACACATAATACAAAGTTTAACTTGGTTTGTGATAATGTTGTGAATAAAGTTGATAAGTGTGTGATATCCTACTTATACTATTACAAGTGATGTGGTAGTTCTGAGAAGCCATAAATTACTGTGTCTATCAGTCCTTAGACTATAGTGTGGTGTCATTAAACCAATGTAGAGAGAGAGGGGGAGTCGTGTTTACCTCTACTTGTGTGGTGGAATCGCTGCTCTGGGCATGTTTTTGTTTTCTTTCTACGTGGCCGTAGCAGTGGTCACATTCGTCTGAGCTGTCTTCGGAATCCGATTCGCCAAATTTTCGCGGTTTTTCGTAGATACAGCAGCCTGAAATAAAGTTTCAGACATTTATTTGTACAATTCATAAAATACATAGGTGTTAATTGTTATGTTTTTGTACAGAATTTTCCTCTTACAGCACAATTGTAAATAGGTATTTTATTTAAGTACAATAATTAGTAGTACTGTATGTATGTATTGTAGTAGAGAGGGTAATGTACACAGTGCTGGGGAGAGTTAAAAGTCATTTAACGCTACTTCGCGGTCTCAAATCCGGGAACGCTGCAGTTCATTCCCCTGCCTTCCCACCGCGCGATGGACCCGCCACCCGCACGCAGAATCCACGGATAGCTATGTACATTGTCTTTCTGTACTATGTTTCTAAATAGAAATAAATCCAATCTCTATAATTGTCTTTTTGCAATAATAATATGATATTTTTTTTATGATTAAAAAAAAAATTTTTTTTTTAAAAAGGACACTTCATTTGCAATCGCGAATGTATAGAGAATGCAGACATACAAAAAGACCTTCCGACATTCATTATTACTCGTATATTATTGACTTATAAATTAACATTTTTGACGAACATTGTATTAATACATCCATCTGTGTTGGGTATATATATTTTTTTTCTTAATAAAAAAATCATTTTAAATATTAGACTTTTTTTTTTTTTACCTTAATAGAAAGTTTTTTACGTACAATTACCATAATGAAAATAATAATTGATACATTTCCCATTAATACGTAAACATGTTGTACCAGAGTTGGACTCAATTTTGTTAGGATTAATATAATACAAAAACTCTTATAAAGCTACAACAAAAAAACTACTTAAGTGACCTGGACGGATACTAAAATAAAAAGATATTTTTGGTCTGACCTCTTTTCACGCCACTGCACCTCAGTATCAACTAGGTACCTATGTACTTTATTTGCTATTATTTAGTTAAATAAAAAAAAACTATTCTTATCTTACCAGATTGGAAAATTCACTATTCTAATCATATACCTAGATTGACCTTGCAAAATAATATTGTCTAAATAATAATAAAACGGAGAAATATACATTTAAATAATTTAACTCATTGACCTCCTCCTTAGACTAGTGATTGCGCCTTGGGCGTTGTAACTGGAGGTTGTGGATTCTATTCCCACCCATGGCAAAAAAATATTAGTACATTTTTCTGTACAGTTTGTAATGCATGGTCTGGGTTAGTGTTTACAAAATATAATGTATTATATTGTTGTTTCTGGTACACATAATACAAGCCTAGAGCTTAGTTTGTGACTAGAGCAACATGTGTAAATTGTCCTACAAAAAAAAAAATGGAATTTGGGAAAAAAAAAATGTCACTTACATTTGGATTTCTTTTTGTTCATATGTTCATTGTCGACGGTGTCCTCAGCCCATACCACCTTCTTCCTGGTGTCTGCTTTGTTTGGTCTCAGTGTGAGGACGGCCGATGCTTCCACTGGTTCCTGACATTACAATCAATATTAACACAGACACTAAATGTTTTATCTGCTGCTTAATCCTAAATTATAAAAACCTTACCTTGTGGGTTATCCACCCGCACAAAACATGATTCTTGCACTAATAAAACCTCAAATTTAAATTATTTATGTTTTGTAAATGTTATAGATATTTATGGAGTCATTAAAAAAGGCAAACAATGAGGTCTTAAGAGTGTCTGGTTAGGCTGCTATTCATCACCAAAAAGACATAATTATTTAATAAGCTTGATATAGAAATTAAACACGCAAGAAATATTTATTTTAAGTATTGACAAATTGCACTCTGAAACTAAATTCTTAAAGCACCCTGATGTTAGGATTAATTGTTGTTGCTTAGCTAGGGATAAATCTAAGAAAGTCTTTAAAATGTTGACAGTTTGATAACTTTGGCTAATCAACAATTAACAATTCGCCGCCTAAGATTTCTTAGGCAGCTAATAGAACAAAGAAAACAATTAAAATTAGTATTTATATTATATTAGGATAAAAGTACAAATATATTTTTAACAAGTAACAAAAATAAGATAAGATTATATATAAATAAACAATATTATTCACACAAAACATTCACTGAATAATATTCTTATCAAACAACTTGTCAATTCTATTTTCATCATACCCTAAGAAATTCATTAAAACATCTTTGGTATGTTGTCCAAGGGTTGGTGGAGCAGTTCTAACCATATTTCCACCTTCACTGTACTCCACTGGGGGTCCTACAACCTTGACTGTACCAGCATCAGGATGATTTAACTCCTGGACCAAGCCAATGGCTTGCACATGTTCATCTTCAAATACATCCTTCATCTTATTCACTGGACCATTTGGAAATGTGGCTTTCTGAAAAATTACTCCCCATTCCTTATTGGTTTTTAATTTTAAACTTTCACTTAAAATATTGATCAAAACTTCTCTATTTTTTACTCTAGAAGCATTATCTTCAAATCTTTCATCTTCAATTAATTCATTTTTATTTATTAAGTTACATAAATCCTTAAATTGTTGATTGGAACCTGTTCCTATGACTATAACACCATCTTTGGTCTGAAAACCTTGATAAGGTACTATGTTTGAGTGTGCTGAGCCCCATTTCTGTGGTTCTATACCACAATTTAAATAGACTGAAGCAACATTTATCATGCTTGATATCTGTGTTGAAAGTAAATTGCAGTCAATCTTTTGCCCTTTGCCTGTCTTTTGTCTGTAATATAGAGCGGTCATTATGGCTCCGAAGGCATGCAGACCGGTTGTGATGTCAGTGATGGCAACTCCAGGTTTCACGGGTTTTCCATTTCGTTCACCAGTAGTGTTGAGCAAACCTCCCATTGCAGCAGCTATTACATCATATCTGAAATGTTTAAATTTTTTAACAGATACTTGAAACTATATAGTTTATTTTATTTTCCTTTTTAGTTTTCAATATTCACATACCCTGGTTTTTGAGCATAAGGTCCTTTAGCCCCGAAGCCTGTTATAGCACAGTAAATAAGTTTTGGATTTATTTTCCCGATCATCTCATACCCAACCTCCATTTGATCCAATTTACCAGGGACAAAATTCTCCACCATTACATCACATTTCTTTGCTAAATCATAAAATATTTGTTTACCTGAAAAATAATAAGGCCCATGCTTAAATAAAGATGTTTAAGATAATTTGTATTTTATCCTTGGATTATTTATGAATAATGATAAAAGATATTTTTGTGGTGACAACCTTACTGGGATGGATATTGGATATTGTCAAATAAAATAAATAGTTTCCAGTATAATAAAAAGGTTTTACAAGAGTTGTTAAAATCTCTTGTAAGCCAACTTGTGAAACTGTTTATAGATAGATGGGTCATTGAGTCTATCCAAACTATGCGACAAGCTAGCCACTTGTCAAGGCGGGATTAAAAACCCCTCTGCTGAGTACCCTGAGGCAGAGTAAGCGGTCTCAGGAGCAGTAGGGCATCCGTGAAGATATTTATTTATTTTATTTTTATCGCTGTAGGCGAACAATTCCTAGATTTTATGGCATTGTGGCAGTATAAATAATACAATATAAGTCTTACCTTCTGGTGATTTTAAGTTAATACACACACTTTTCTTATTTCTGTTTACAGCCATATAGTAAAATGAATCTTTGGTGGTGTTCACAAATGGAGGACCCCACTTCCTAGACTCATCCCCGTCTAAACTTTCTACTTTGATCACATTGGCTCCCAAATCACTCATAACCATTGTGCAAAATGGTCCAGCTATAATTCTCGTAAAATCCAAAACATTTACGTCGTTTAGTAATCCGAAACATTGTGAATAGTTGCGTTTTAATATAAATAATGTGACTGGTTTGGATTTAATGATTTTAACTATCGCGGCCATGGCGTACAATTATAAAAGTCAATACTATGCGCAGATAATTATACAGTACAAATAGTGGTAAACCAGATATGAGATCACATACCTCTCGAAGCTGCGGGGAGACGGTAGCGACGGCAGTGCTTGTGGTGGCCATATTTTGAATACGGACTCTATTTTCACCCATAAAAAATTACATACAGAGATGTCTTATCTCATATTAAGATTTCTTCGTGTAATAATAGTGGATAATTCCACAGATTGTTAGATATTATCGTATAATAATTCACACCTAGTTACAGAAAATTATATTTTTTGATTCATCACACAAAAATTCCGCAACAAATTCGGCGGCTCAACAAATGACATTGTTTGTGACACTTTTTTTTTTAATGCTAGCTTGGTTGGTTACAGAACAGAATTGATAGTACATGGTTTCCTTTACAAAGGCACGGATCGAAAGAATAAATCCATCCTTCCATAATATTATAATTCGAAAGACCGCCTAGGTCGGGTTTTTCGGAGACTACTGCATCAATTTCTTGTCGAGGTAGTAGTCTCCTTTCATGGATCAACAATATTGATCGCTCCCACTATGCCGGCTAGATGCGGTGCGGCGACAAAGACGTATTTGCATTACGTGTCTATTTTAATATCCTCGCTGCTTTATCGTCAAATCAATCGCCCGTTACATAAACGCACCATGAAAGGAGACTACTACCTCGACTAGAAATCGATGCAGTAGTCTCCGAAAAACCGGAGAACCCACAGACAAAAACCGAAACATAAATAGGTCACTTGACGGTTTATGCATCTGTATGGGCGGTGATAACGAGTACGGTCGGTCGGCCTAGTAGAGTTAGAAGCCTTCCTCCCACCTTATAGGTATATAGTTTCATATGATTTTTCCCGATTTATTAAGATGTGTAAAAAAAGGGTTCCATGTGCCTTGCAGTGCAGGGCCCGAGAGCACCTAGACGTCCTCAGGGTGCCCCAGCGGTGGAGTTCTGTTGTTATATTTTTTTGTTTTTTTTAGATAATGCTCTGGTCACAAACTAAGCTCTAGGCTTGTAGCCCTTGTAGTTACTATGTTTACCAGAAACAACGATATAATACATATTGTATTTTTATAAATACCCAGACCATGACAAACTGTACAGAATAAAATGCCATGGGTGGAAATTGAACTCGGGATGCAATGCCAAAGGCGTATTGCACAAATTTGTACATGAGAACTTAATGCCTTAGGCATTTTCTACCAGCTAACTTTTGAGGGAGTGAAATATGCTTAGATATTAAATAGGTTACAACTGTGGGCCTATCGAGCTGTTTCGAAAAAATAAATATATTATTATAATGTAATCAAAGATGCATAACAATAAGTACTTAAACTACTTAAATACTGTGTATAATATAATATACGCAATACATAAATATACATACTATACCAAACAAAATTGCCACGAGGATGTATTCAGATAATGAGTTTTAAGTAGCTTGCACTCGAATATTTTTTTTTAACAAATAATCGAAAATAAATTTTCAAATATTCGAATATTTGACCAATTTTCTAAACCCTAGAAACGTCACTGCTGCTCTTTATTATTTGTAACGTGATGCTATATAGCCTTCCTCGATAAATGAGCTATCTAACACTAAAAGAATATTCAAAATCCATTCCGTAGATCCAGAGATTACCCCCTACAACCTCATTAACTTAACCTCTTTATAATATAAGTATAGATCATTGACGTGTATCTATGGTATACATATACCATCACGAGTGCCTTTTTTGGCTCCCGAGAACCGTTTGAAAGGCCTCAGGGTACCCAGCAGAGGAATTAACCCGTTTTCATTTCGCCGAGGGTATTCGGAGGCAACACCTAACAACCTAACCTACCTTGTTGCGGTGTTTATGGTGGTATAGCCTCGTTGTATAAAACGGTCGCCCATCCCAGTTCCGGCCTTGTTATCATTTGCTTGATGTCTTGATGCTTCTCCTTTGAAGGTCATTGCAGTGGTGGCGCGTGTGCCGGGTTCTGGTCTGCACCCTAAGGGCCTGGTTAAGCAGGAGGATGGCTGACACATACGTTACGTCCGTGATCGGGTGCTGCTGTGGGGGCCTTGGATCTCCGCTGGACATGCATAGTTTAATTATTATGTTAAAAGCGGAGGTCTCGCAAAATTGTCGGATAGACTAGCGCGGGCATCGGGGGGCTTTGGTGTTTTGTGATTCTGTACTACCTCTATATTGTAAAATGGTTTATCTGCTATGGGGTGTTCTACTCGTGCTCTTCAGCAGGATGAGGGTAAATTGTCATATATAAAATATCACATATTATAAGCTAGTAAATAAGCATATCTCCTGATGGTCAGGTACATATGTGGAACGCCAGAGTTTTTTACTTGCTGGTGCCTTTTTCTCCGGGGTGTCTCTGGGGGACCAACATGCGGTTAGTGTTTGCGCTCTGATTGATACATTTTTGTACTTTTATATTATTACTTATAGTGGATATTTGGGGCGTAGATATAATCTGTTAGGTTGGTCGGCTCGGTGGCGCCTTTGCATGGCAGATAACGATGGACAGGTCAATGGAACCAGCTAACCACCTAGTCTTACACTGGTTGGTTATGTGGTGTGTGTTCGGTTTGGTTTCTAATTATTTTATGTATGCAAAAGCCTAACCAAGCGCACACTTAGACCTTATACTAAATATAGTTTTTTTTTTTTTGACTAAGCATAAATACCTGTAAAGGTTTACATGAAATAAATATTTTTGACTTTGACTTTGACTTTGACTTTGATGTTTTTAATTGTATACTGCTTACCACCAGGTACCACAGACACAAAGTCACATACCATGCTCCAATAAAAAAAAAAGGATCGCGATACGGGCGACGCGACGCGACGGGACGGTTGAAATTTCACGCGAATGAAACCGCGGGGCACCGTTAGTTATTAATATTGGTCGCTGGTCGAAGATTCTATGTGTATGGGTGCTGCCGATGTACCTACACAAAGCAAATCATTTCCGCGTCTTCAACATCGATCAATAAACAAATACAAACCTACCTAGTATATGTAAACTGTAATGTATTGACTAATGATGGCGTCTATCCTATCTGCGTCCGTAAGTTCTTATAATAAAATTTGCGATTCAGAGACTCAAAGAATTTACTTACGATGTTAAAAACTAAAATTTACAATCACACTCGGTTTTAACATCCGCAATTTTATCCTATTCACTCACCGCCCAAAAATATTATGAACTTTTGTTGGATTAATTCCAGCAGTGCGCGCATACCCGACGCCAACGCACACAGTAGGTATACATAGACTAACTCATCTCATCATATACATAATTCCAAAATACAATTTACCTACTAGGTACTTGAGGTCGTGGGTTCGATTCCCACCCATGGCAAAAAAAAACCCTGGGGCCGCGCCGTCTAGGCGGTATCGGGTGCCGTAAGGCACCCGTGATGACATGTATGTATATTATTACTACTATGCCATAAACTTTTGGTGATAAAATTATGGTTACCAGAACTCTGGCTACATTTCCTCATAATATATTATATTATCGGTATAGACATAATAATATTCTCTGTTTTGAATATTTCTAAAGATTTTTTATATAGATAGAATAAATTTATTAAATTAAAACATTAATAATTCATTGAGTGCCTTGCCGCGAAAGCGAGGTTCGTGGGTTTGTCGTGAGTCCCGCCCACCAGAGGCTCTACCATGGGTTTGCAAATTGTAGAAACGTAACGTATTAATTTACGTATACGTGAGCAACAACCAATAGGATCGATTTATGCAATCCTGTTACCAAAAATAAAGCGATCCTATTGGTTGTTGCTCACGTATACGTAAATGAATACGTTACGTTTCTGCAATGCGCAAACCCATGGTAGAGCCTCAGGATTTTTTTCATATAACACATAGTATAAGCCAAAGCCTATTATAGAGCTTAGTTTGTGGCCCGAGCAATATGTGCAAATTGTCCTATAGGTACTTATTGAATATTCCCTATCTTCTAGTGATATTAAAAAAAGAACTTCACGGGTAGTTTATGGGGCATCGGCTGGCGCCGCCCATGTACCTATATTAGATATTATTTATTTTAAAGATCCATCTAACATAGATATTATACTTACCCAGCAGAAGACCCTGCCTCGGGACGTGCAAACATTTTTTTCGGAGAATTAATTATACTATAGGTATTTTAATTATTTATTTCTTAAACTAAACATTCAGAATAACGTTCATCGATACGTTTTCTGGTTTTATTACAAAACTGTCGTAAAATTAGATCAAACGAGGTTAAATACAACACTTAAAACTAGTAAATACCTTTACTTTAAAGAAGTTTACTATCCACTGGTGATGTGTGTTTATTATTACAGTTTGTTTTTTTTTTAAGATAAAAATTCGATTAAAAAATACCTGGTGGGCGGGACTCGAACCCAAGACCCTTGCTTTCGCGGCAATGTAGGTACTCAACCACTATGTGCATTCTTCTAATTACTCCGTACATAGAATGAGAGGAGTGCCTTTTTAGTTTTTACATTTTTATAAATTCATTGGATTTGGGATCCACATACAAAAAAATATAATTTGTCAGATTGTCGCATTTTATTTAAGTTTTTAATTTGTCGCCACTTTAAGTAGTTCTTTGACTGAACTTATTAATGATAAACTTTCAATAGGGACTTTCCCTAATATTATTTTTTCACTGCATTTTTATCTTAAAAATTCAATATAAGAATACCCCGATACGAATTTATATTGAAAATAATGACGCTTTTCAAAAGCTGTCCAACTAACACTCATTCGAAGTTGTTACCACCAAGTTTAAGATTGTTTAGATATAAGTATATTTAACTAACATGTCAAGTGTGTCATAAATAATCATTTCCTTCTAATTTGTTCTCCAGAAAACATATAACAATTTGCATTATCATTTAGACTCATCATTGCGTCTATTTAAATAATCATTGACTCTCTAAAACCTTGATGCCATCGCACATTCGCAGAGGTTTGCGTTTTTGACAATGTATTTTTACTGTAAATTTGAATTTATATTTACATTGCTGAATTACATTGGTATATGTGGTGGCCCAGTTGGTTAGACCTTGGACTTAAAAACACTTAGGTCCCTGGTTCGAATCCCGGTGTGTACCAATGAGTTTTTAAATTAAAAAATTATGTACATTTGTTTGACAACACTACTATAGTGCCTCGGAGAGCACGTCGATCCCGGTTTCACTATACCAACTTGTGAAACTGTTTATAGATGGGTTATTGAGTCTATTCAAAACATCGCAACGAACTAGCCACTTGTTCGGTGTAGACTCATACCATCGGCTACGACGAGGTGGGATTAAAACCCCTCCGCTGGGTACCCTGGGGCCGTCTAGGCGGTCTCGGGCGCCGTAAGGCACCCGTGATGATACATACATATATATTGCTGAATTATATAAACAAATAAATATCGCTCACCTAATACATACCTGCGAGTAGGTATATTATTTCACTTAAAGATACTAGTTATTTATTAGCTATAGTAGTGCACATAGCTAGATATTGCCTATGCTAGTACCACATAGCTAGATGGTTTGCTCTACATATGTGGATGACGTACTCGATGTACTTAGTTGGTCGGTATTTGGTACATTATCCGAGTCCATATCCCCTCGGGCGATGCTCCAGCTTCCAAAATAGCAACGCTTATCATTCTCCAACGATGCGTGCCTCAAACCAGGGACGCATTTACCGACCAAATCATGCTAAATAAGAAATAGAAACATACTTATTTTTAAGAAAGTATCTAAAAATAATGAATCTACAGCAAAATTAAAAAGCATCAATGTTTGTTTTGTGTCAAAAGCTTTAGAGAATTCCGAAGCGACGGGACGTGTAATTAATCCTCAAGCGAAACAAAAAACAGAATTAACGAAAGCTTTTTCACAATTGGCAAATAGTTATTTGGCGACACACCGTTTTTCAGTTTTGTTCAGTTCCTTGTGATTCGTGTCAGGAGGACGACCTGTCTCGCTCGCCATGCTGAACACTTCCGAGACCACCAACCTCTTCGCGACATACTGCATCCTGCTTCTGCTGCTAATATCGCTATGGCTGGTTTACTCGGCTTTCTAGAATTACTCGGTAAGCCTCGTCCCACACACATTTACATTTATTATCATATTTAAAGTACCTAATATTATGTAATAATAATCTTGAAGATATTTTGGAGTAAATGCTATTAAAATGGATCATAAACTCCTCTGCCCACGCAAAATTCTCTGCTAAAGTATCTACTTTGTATCTTATTTTATAAATTTATAATTTAAAAACACCAACCTACCCTGACTAACTTATCTACCTGTTGCCATATTTTACTTTCATGATAGCATTATTGATAATTTGATTCTAATCACCTAATAAGCCTTTGATATGGAATTCTACACAATCAATAAACTCCAAAAAATCTGTCCTGGAAATCTCCAGTGGACCTTTCAAGTGAGGCCCTGTGCTCCGCATATTCACCCAGCTTTTGGTAATCAATTCCAACAGTTGGTTTGTTTTGTTTTCCCCTGGCTGGTCGCCTCCAAAGTCAAGATGCCCATCAATGCAGAGACCGTCAACCTGGCAGCCACTTACATGATATTGGTGATAATGCTGTTCTTCCTATGGCTTCTGTACTCGGTGGTGTTTTAGAGATGCAAAATGTGTGGCGAGTTGATTATAATGTAAGTTATTTTGGTGTCGAGTGTAGGTGTGATCAAGTGTTTAACGTATGCAGAGAAATTTATTATGAAAATATTTTTCAAACTGTAGTACATGATTTCTATTTTTAAAATTCATCTATTCCAATTTTATGCTATACTTACTAAATTGTAAGTATATTTTTACTGCAAAAGCTATTGTTTATGGGACCAATTAAAAAAAACATACTGTGATCATCCTATGATTTTTTTTTATTATTTATTATATAAATGACTAGAAATTCGTATTAAAAAATTAAAAGAAATTAAATTAATTTAATTATAAATAATAATATATTAATATTTAGGTACCTTTATTTTGTAAAATATTTCATCGAATAAATTTTATTATCCTAAAGAAATTAATGAATTAATTAAAGTTAGGAAACCCGCAAAGAATAAAAACTAGACATTTGAGACAAACGATGATTAATTAACTATTTTCTCATAACCTATAAAATTAGGTATTTCTTGTTGCTTCTAAAATGCACTTGTTGTTGACCTAGTGTAACATATTTCTTGTGACACCGATGTCATTAGCTGCGCATTATCGTCACCGTGTTGATATTTTAGTCACTACAAAAATATCTTTAACACTTGCTAGGTATCTACTAAGAGATTAACAATCAGTACCAATATTTTATTTTATGACATTTGCTTTAGATCTTTTCGACAAACGAATCTGTTATTTTGTAGTATTATTTTTATTAATAATCGTTTTACTTCTTAATTGTTAAAACTTTTAATTAATGAGACATATTTTAGATTAATTAAAATATTTTATTATAATGTTTTTTTAAAAAGGCCCCGAGTCTCCTTTGATCATTTTTCGCTATTCCTTTAGTTTAGAATTTGACCTTGATGGCACACTTGAAAAATCTCTCTGTTCTTTACCTAAGTATAAATATAAAATAGGTTTTCACAAACTAACGATTGAAAGTAAGGTATGGTCGTAGTATGCGAGGACACTAGCGGTGTTACATCTCTGAATGGCAATTCAGAAAGATTGAATTCAATTATTTTTTTAACTATAATCGTGGATGATATCCTCCATAACGGCACTAAATGCCATAAATAAGTTCTGTGGATATTATTTGTTTATATGATATTATTTTTATTATTCCTAATATATATTTGTTTATAATTTATTCATAATTGTATTATATTTTATATATTACCATATGTATATATATATTACCATTACGGGGGACTTTTTGGCTCTCAAAAACTGTTTGAACAGCCTCAGGGTACCCAGGGGATTAACACCCTCATTTCGCCTATGGTATTCGGAGGCAACACCTAACAGGTAGCAAGCTTGTTGAGGTGTTTATGATGGTATAGCCTCGTTGTATAAAGCGGTGACCCATCCCAGGTCCGGCCATGTTGTCATCTGCTTAACCATAATTATGTACCTACATAATTATTTTTTTAATTATTTTTTTTAATACATAAGCCAATATAGTATTTAGATCCACATTTTTACCATATATATAAGTATTTATTATTACCTAATAAGGTACCTAATATTTTGTCTTAAGATTACATTAATTTTATCGATTTTTTTTTACGACTTGCCATCTCTCGGCTTTACGGGAAAAACACTTTTCGTGCATCCAATTATTTTATAATGTGGTGTCAGCTTCTATATTGTACCTACATACTCGTATAATACGTGGCGTGGGCGGGCTGATGTTTGTCTGGAGAGTCCCTCGCAGTCCAGTCACCCACATCGCTGAGTCCGGTGCACACCCTCGCTGTCATCATGATGCCGAATGCGGAGACGACGAACCTGGTGGCGACCTACCTCATTCTCTTGCTGCTGCTGGGGAGCCTGTGGTTGCTGTACTCGGGGATGTTTTGAGGTGCTTTTTTCCTAAATGTGCTCTAGTTTTTTCACGGAAAGATTGTCTCTTGGTTTTCTGACGGGTGGATTTTGCTTGCAGTTACAAATAAAAATGTGAACTCTACTTAAATACATTAATAATAAATCATTATTATTTTTATTAAAGCATGGCAATAATTAATGTGGCAATTGTAACAACAAATTTTAATGAAAGTATAAAAAATCTAACACGGAAAATCTGCAGTTTGATTTTCTGAAACGTACTATTGGCACCAAATATAAAGCAAAAAATAATTATAAATTGTAAAAAAACTATTTTGTTTAAAGAATAAACGAGATAGGTAATAAACAATAAATAATTTAACCAAAAAATTACGATACTTTTCCGACTTCTGACTATAGCTGTGCATAATATCGCCCGCCGAAGGTTCTTATTTTTCTTAACTTTTCGGTAATGATAATATTTTTCATTCCATAATTGGGTTTCCTATAATCTCTATTTTTGTTAATAAACGTAGTATGTATATACTTAGATAATGAATCTATATATCATTTCAGTGGTCACAATTAAAATTGTTAAGTAAATTGGACCTTTAGTTTTTGAGACATTCATGTGGACAGGCTATTCTTTTTTAAAATAAATAAATTGTGAAAGTAATGTTTGTACTAATATATGTAATTTAAATAAACAATAACGTATTCCCTAAACAGTTAGACAGCAATCATTCTTTCTAACGTCCAAAAAAATTACCCGTAATATCAAGTTTTAGTCGAGTGCCATGAATTAAAATTTAATTTTTCTGTTCGTACCTTTTTGTATAAAAATATATACCTATATATCCTAAAATGTTTTTTTTATTGGATTCTTAATGAAAAAAAAACAGTTTAAAGCCGAAGTCGAGTGCTACGAATTTCATAATCCTATTACTAGCTTTCGCCAAATGATTGTCGTCGATTGGGCGGAAATCATAAAATAATTACATTATAGAAAAATAAAAATAACCATTTTATTTATTTATACGTTTACAACATAAAGCACATTACAATACGAAACTTATAATACAATTGAAAAATACTACAAATCTGTGCCCATTTCAAGATTGATATGTGGGTGTCAGTGCAGCTAAGGACCGGACACCAAAAGAATAGATTATTCGTAATTACTGTTTATAAAATAAAGTATTTGTCAGCGCCACATCAGCGCAATAAGTTTTGCATGTTTTTAAAAACTTCGCTCTATATTTGTTAGTCTTTCGCTCTACCACAAGTTTTTGCAAACAATTTCTACTATAGTCGCTAGTAACTATAGTAAAAACTGTTTGAAATAACTTATGGTAGAGCTACTGGTAGAGATTTTTTCTTGCATATACCTACATACTCTGGCCATAAATACTGTTACAATTAAAAATAAAAAGCATTTGAATTTGGAATCTGTCATTTTAATACGATTGTTCATTGCGTTTTCTCATTTTGGCGCCTGCAGTTATTTAATTGTCACCTGAAAACCGACCAAGTGACATAGGTCACTTGACGGTTTTTGCATCTGTATGGGCGGTGTAAACGAGACCGGTCATTCGGTCTAACGAAGTATGGAAACCTTACTCCCACCTAAATAAAAAAAAACAATACATACATAATAAAATCGAAAGCTAATAATAGGATT
Source organism: Monopis laevigella (assembly GCA_947458855.1). Classification (NCBI taxonomy): domain Eukaryota; kingdom Metazoa; phylum Arthropoda; class Insecta; order Lepidoptera; family Tineidae; genus Monopis; species Monopis laevigella. The sequence goes on along the minus strand of OX381583.1, from coordinate 27,916,279 downwards.
ATGAAATTCATAGCACTCGACTAAAACTTGATATAATCGGGTAATTTTTTTAGTCGTAAGAAAAAATGATTGCTGACTAACTTTTTAGGGAATAAATTATTGTTTATACATATATTAGTACAAACATTACTTTTACAATTTATTTGAATATCGATCCTAATAGCATAAAATTTTAAATAAATGTTTTTTTTAATTATTTTGGTTTGTCATCATGGTCATCTACAATAATTTGGAACACACTTGTAGCATTCAACAGTCAATTTCTAAATTCCAAAAGAATTAACTGAGGCTCCACCATGGGTTTGCGCATGGTTGTAGCCCTATTGGTTGTAGCAACGTAACGTATACGTATACGTGAGCAACAACCAATAGGGCCGCTTTATTTTTGGTAACAGGATTGAATAAAACGATCCTATTGATTGTTGGTCACGTTACGTTGCTACAATGCGCAAACCCATGATAGAGCCTCTGAACTACCTATATGATAAACTAGTGATCCGCGCAACTTCGTCTGCGTAACTTTAACCGTTTACGCGGTGCACGTTCTCAAAAGGAATATTTTTCCTTGTTTTTGTATTTTGTTTCATTGTTACTCCGTTCCTATTGGTCGCAAAGTCGCGTAAAGTTATGTAGCTTATAGCCTTCCATGATAAATGGGCTATCCAATACGTTTTTTTTTCAATTCGAACCACCAGTTCCTGAGATTAGCGAGTTTACTACTACATATTATGTACTTTTTATTTATTTTAAGACATTTTAAGGTCCGTGAAAGGCTTAGTACATTTTGTTATGCAGCGCCATTTATATAATCTACTCGTCCTCTACAGTATTATTTTATTTTATGAGATAGACAGCTGGCATAGCTGATAGTTTCGAAATGGTCCGTGTCGAGAGATCTCACACGTAACGTTGTCCAGAATTCTAAAATTATAATCATAATTGAACCAAAAAACTGACGCCACTGTAAAATAATAAACCGAGACATGAAAGCGTGAATTATTTGTGTTTTTCTGTAAAAAATCTTGTGTCGCTGCCAAACTTATTTCCATGAAAATTGTTGACGAAGATCAGCTGTAAACATGTCAAAAAAAACTGAAAAAACACCTGTTCTAAAAAAATGTACCTACAATTTTGGATAAATTACGACTATTTACGACTAATATAAGTGCAATTTAAAAAAAAAATGAATGTAATGTATATAAAATAAGGTACTAAGATAACATGACATACACATACAAATTGTTAATAATCTAATAATAAAAAAACGAGAATTCAAAAATATCATAAATATATAGGTTCATAAAGTATATGCACTAATGGTAATTTGTAAAAATCGGCTTGTATTGACGCAAAGACGAAAGATAGATCGGTTATTGAAGCAGATAATGTTACAGCTTAATAAAACTTACTATGGAATTAAAATAATAATAGAAATAACTCAATGAGCACCTAATAAGTAGGTACAGCAAGTATACAGCAGATATGTTATTATAAAAAGTTTAGGTGACAATGCCTTTTTACAGCAGCAAAAATACTACTTTTATGATACCTACTTACAACGGAGCCCTCCGTTTCAAAATGTTACCGTATTGACCAATAAATGGATGTAAATAACTAACTATTTAAAACTAATAAAATAAGTACCTATACTTATTTAAATATAACATGAGTATCAATAAAATAACAAAAACGGTAAAAATACAACGGCAGGTACGGGGGAGGGGTCTCTATAACTTGGTAGACATAAATCTTTAAAAAATATAGGAAACTTAATAAGGGTTATTCCCAGTAACACTAGAATTTAGATAAAGTATGTAAGATGAAGACAAAGACAATAAATAAAAAAATAAATTTTACCATTTGGACAACTAGAATTATTAGGAAAAACAGAGTATAATTTATTTATAACAGGGAGATCCTTTACAAACAATTTCCATAACTAAGTTTTAAAAAAGTTTGCCTTGTGGCTTTAGATATATTTATATAGTTCATTAATAATAACTTTTTATTTTAATCTATACACATACTATATATACACATATAGTCAATGTCTACACTCGTAGATCTGATCTAGCAAGAAAACTAAAATTTGTATATTTACAATGTTAAAAATTATAAATTAAAAATTTCTTGTAGATCCTCCGTAGCTGCGCATGTGCCCAAAATACATACAGAGTTGCCCCTCTGAATTTCCAGCGATATTCGTTGGAAAAAATAGGATCTTGCTCGATGGTCCCCAGATGCATCAGAATTCGTGTCTGTCTGTTTTGTCGGGACATCAGTTAAAAACTAATGTACCGATTTGTATGCGGTATTTTATGTTAATTAGCTATTAGCTCTGTGGATAATAGTAGATAACGAAGATAACGTACCTAATAGTGTTTACATAGAGCAACGCGGCCACCGTACAGACCGGGATGTTTGTGTTTTAAGGCTCCCTTAGATTTTTTTTATAAATATAGCCGATAGACATAAATATTCTATGAAGCAAAGTTACATAAATTATAATGACATAAACCTGCATTAAAATATTTTCGACTTCATAATTACTTTTTGAGATTGTTTTTCTTTTCTTCAAAGTTTTGTATGAAAGCTATGGGTAACATGTTTCCTTTACCTTAGTAAAAGTAGGTATCTATTAAAAAACAATAGAAAATATATTTATTTTTGTTTTAAAATAAACACGTTTACGAAGTTGCGGCATCAGCTAGTAGGTAAGTAATATAAATAGGAAAAAAACATTTGTCTTAATCAAGGAAATGTCGTAAATTCGACGAAATGACAAATTCCTTGAATAAAAAATACCAATAATAATAAATCATCCTCCGCCGACGCGACGACGACGCCCGACTGATCATTGGACACAAAAATAACAAACAGTACGGAGTGCCAAAACAAAATCCACGTTCTTATCTAATTACCCACAGTATGTGTGACCTGACATGTAAATAAACAATATCTTTGTGCATTTTATTTTAAAAATAACAATGCAAGTTGTATAATTACTCAATATGATTCAGTTATATTTGCTGGCAAACTATATCAACATTGCCCCATGAAAATGTCGTAATGCAAATTCCTCTTTATTGCCGCCCATTTCGTAACCGCATCATGTAGCCGGCTTAGTGGCAGCGACCAATGCTGATAAACAACAATGTATTGATTGACATTCATAGATTTTGTAGGTTTACCACCAGGTAGATACAGAATCACATGCCGTAGGTACTCCTGTAAAAAACATCTACGCAAATTTACCCTCAAACTGTGGTGAACTTTCAATCTTTACAATTTAACCTATACTTTATGCAGGATAGATTGATTTAGGTAGTGTAAGGTTGACATCACGAGAGGACTGTCCAAACTACTTGTCCCATTTTTTTATTACAAGCCCTAAAAAATCTACAGCAGTAGGATCATTTCACTACCAACAAGATGGCAACAGGTTATCGAATAAAATGGCACATACTTAATATTTTATAATTATTGTGAATAAACTTTGAAAAATTCTTTTTACATTTTGATCTGTAGTTACAATAGTGTGAGTTTTTTTAATGTTTACTTTCGCGTTAACTATACTACCGCGTTAACATTTTGACCAATCACACGGCCGCATTTCTAGTTCTCAAAATTTCCGCTTGGAGCGCTGAACAATTTCCCATACAAATTTTAGTTAACTCAAACGCAAAGTAATAGTTAGAAAACTCACACTAGGGGTACTGAACCGAAATTTATAATATTTTATTATTTTGTGTACCTACTGAAAAACGGACTCATTTCAATAAACTTCTATTATTGATATAGTCTGGCAACCCTGAAATTGGAGCACAAACAGATGTGCATTAACACGAATTGTATATTTGATTTACATAGTCCTGAAATAGATTCCTCTGAAACCGAATTTTATTACAGAATATGCATTAGTAGTCGATTGAATCGATTTATTGATCGACTTCAGTTTATTTTCACAAGCCTCGGTAGATTTGTTTATAATAGACGTCATAGACATAGAATCATCGACAATTACAAAGTTAGTAATTTGTTTACAAAGTTATCATTTTAACGTCTATTTAACGCATGGTCTATTAGGTTACGGTTAATATGATCTAAAGGTTCCTAGACTAAGAATTCTAGTTAACGCAAGCGAAACACGAATGACCTATTTCATACATAATATGAAATTCCATACAAAATTCAATAAAGTACCTCGATATCTCAACGCTGTTTCACCAAAAAACATAATTTTAGGTCTCAACTCGAACTAGATGTCACGGTTTCGAAGTCCATATCATTATTTGCCAACGGAATCGAACCCACGACCCCCAGGATCAGATACAACGTCTCAATCGTGAATTCAAAAGAACTGATTTGTAGCCCTTTTGTGTACTTTAAGTCATTTAAAATATTAAAAAACTTTTTATACATGGGCGACTCTAAAACTAAAAAAAATGTTACATTATTTACATTATAGAACACAATATAAAAAAATACGACTGTGGCCAACACACCCAGTGTACTCGTAGGTAGGATATGAAAATCTGCATGTTATTCTGATACAGTCACAAAACGTGCACCAATTTTTCTGTAAAGAATTTTATTATGAAATAAAGTTTTAATTATTTTCTGCCTAACTAAATTTAAAATTTATATTTAAGTTAGTTTTTATTTTTGTATACTAAAATAAACTGGGCGTATGCTATAATATTATTTGAACTTGCATATATAAAATTATCACAGGTGCTTTTCCGATCCAGCCCCTGAATTAAAATAGTGGTAATATATTAATATTATTACATATTATATTAGCTCAGGTGTTTTTCTGAATCAACTCCAGGAAACTCTACGAAATATATTAATAGTTTTATTTCTTTCTTTCCAGATGGTATGGAGAGACTAAGACAGAAGACCAATCATGGAGGTTGACTAACATCGTCTAGATCTTAAGAAACCGTAATTTTACTCTAAGTTATTCTAAGTTAGGCCAAATGTTGCTCCAAGCATTTATTTTAGGGAAAAAACTAACACCAATGCAAAATCGTCAAAATTTTAGGAACACTAGAAATAATAAAACACCTAACTACGTGGCCGCCGGGCATTCCATAAATTTTAAATATCAAAAAAATATGTGAAAGACATCACTCAAGTCTAAATTATCAGATGTTACAGTTTAATACAATTATCATGTAATTATTTAAGTAATAGTAATTAAATTACTGAATCTATTTTGTTTGTTAAAGCTTTACATTTTTTTATAATAAAGTTATTTTTAACACGCGTTTTGTTATTTCAAGGGTATCGGTTGGGAGCAACAGGAATAGCATTTCTACGTTTGTCAATAAACACTATTTTCTTCATCTTGTCTTCATTTCAGTTGTTTCAGTCTTGTTAACTTTTGTACCTCGGGTATATAAATTAGATAAGGTTACGTTAGAACTCTTATTCATAAAAACTTTATTAAGTGTTTTACTTAAAATGGCGTTTCGTCTCTTACCAATGAAAATAATCGACGACGAAACACCAGTTCAACATAAAACTCTCAATAAAGTTTTCAATATAAAATTATGAAAATTTGACCAGGCAATATCACACTATCTTGAGTAAGCGCCATGTTAGACAGGAGATAGCCAAGGGAACCTATAGATACTTGGAGCTTTCATATACACGGTGAATTTGAATGGGTGTACTTTGGGCTAATATGATGTTCTACTGATCAAATCGTACAACTTTTCCCATGGAACCATGCGTCTCAAATGAAAAAAAATTGGCTTCCCCATTCAAATTGGTCATTTTAACATAGTTTTACTAGTTTGTATGGAGAAGGCAATTTTTTTTTCATTTACGACACATGGTTCCATGGGAAAAGTTGTTCGATTTGATCAGCTGAACCTCATATTAGCCCAAAGTACATCTTTTCAAAGTCACCCTGTATAAGCTTATGCCAGAATTCATAGTCGTTGCTTAGGAAGGGCTAAGACTTAAACAATATATTGATAGTTTTAGGGCTATCAAACTGCATATAAAAAACTAAATTTTGTGAGATCGAAGCAACGACTTTAATCCGGACATCAGATTCCGGCTACACGGCCACCAGCGTCGTTCACGAAAGGATAAGTGATTAAAAAAATAACTGGTAGTTAAATGATAACTTAAAATTTATTTAAAAATAAATGCAAAAAATACGAGAAACAACAATGAACTTAGAAAATAGAAATGATATCACAGATGCAAAAATAATACTAATTTAGATTCCTTTAACTTTATTGTTCTGCATGTATTCCGCTCTAAATCCCTTGTTCAACATCATTCCAATCTTCATCCTTATCCAGACTGGAGGTATATTTGACAAAAAACACTGAAAAATAAGAAATAAAGGTTACGATGTTATCATATTCCACCTAAAAATTAAACTTCTGCCTCTGTCCGTCTTTTTTTTTGTGACCTAACAACCTGATAGAAAGCAGTATGCAGTACCCCTAGTGTGAGTTTTTTAACTATTACTTTGCGTTTGAGTTAACTGAAATTTGTATGGGAAATAGTTCAGCGCTCCAAGCGAAAATTTTGAGAACTAAAAATGCGAGCGTGTGATTGGTCAAAATGTTATCGCAGTAGTAAAGTTAACGCGAAAGTAAATGTTAAAAAAACTCACACTAGGCACACTGATCCATGAACGAATACAACCTGAATCTATAATTTTGTTGTAAATGCTGGTTTATCCATTATGATGCCCTATTAACGCTTCGTTTAAAGGACTCAAGGTTATAGAATGAAGGAAACACGCAAGCTGGTAAACCATTCCACATTTTATTAGTGCGACAGATGTACAAATCACCAAATCTTTTAATGTGGGTCGGTACATCGGGCACACTATGCGCTGTTATTTATGCATTATGTTACCTGCTCGTAACGTCCTGAAAGGAAAGGAGAAATAAGATCAAATAGTTCTTCAGAGTACTGTCCATGGTAAAGACGGTAAAATACACTCAACGACGCCACATCTCTGCGATGCTGCAGTGGCTCTAGGTCTAATAGACTTTGTACAAGTTACTGGAAGGCTTATTTTCACATAACTTATTATATATCTCTGACAATCGGTTCTGTGTCTGAACGCACCGTATACCGTGTGACGCATAATTTTTTTCTCATATATTGACGACATTTATGAAAGTGTTTTAGTACTAACCTAATCTTCGTTAGACCCATAGAAAATAATACTTTTATCCTTACCTGTTAATTGCAATTTAAAATTAAACTTAGAAAAAGTTTTTTGCTATTTGCTATGTTTGATTCGAGTGCTTAAAATTCCTTACCTGTAACCCATGCAACCAATATCCAGTAGTCCTAGTGACTCTGCCCAAGGTGTTGACCGCGTGGCCAGCATAGGTATCCGCGTCTGGTACCAGCAGATTTCCCGCCATCACCGTCGCGGAGAACCGATTGATCTTGGTCGACACAAAGTAAGGGGAGAGGTGCTGGATATAGATCCCTTGGCTGGAGTACTCCTCGCGAAGAGCGGCAGTGAAGCTGTTTATGTACGACTGTAACAAAAACATCTCATTGTCAACATCAACGTCTTCTTGTGATGCTATGACCCCATTACGGCTACATCCAAGTCTCATTATATATAGGTAGTAGTTATTTGGATAAATCGCTTAAAAAACATTTCATTTTAATCCGTATCTTTATCAGACCGCCAATATTCTGGTCCCATAAGCCAAATACAGAATATTGGCTATTATATCATAAAAATTATTCGACGAAACATTTTACAAAATTAAAAAGGTACCTGAATATTAATATTATAATTAATTAAAGAGAAGAAATCACTGAGAGGGGCGCCACTTGGTTGAGTATTTAATACGCTGGCAGCATTGCCACGTTATATGGCAATGCTGATTTTTTCTATGAAATATTCAAAATTTGGGGTCTACACATTCTAGAAATACTCCTTTTTCAAGGCTCCGAATAAATTCGCGGGCCTCAGATACCAAGCATCCAGATGTTTCGACCATCTTAATTCCTTCAACCACTCCACTGATTTAACTAAATACTTTTACCGATTAACTAACACTAGCAATACGCAAAAAATATTTTAGTTCCTAGAAGTAGTTATTGAAGTATTTCTTGTGATTCATCCTACCTTTGTTTGTAACAAGCAGCATAAGCTGTTATCAGCGAAGTGGTTTGATTTTTACAGCCAGACCCCTCCCCTACCACGTTCCATTCTGCCGTCTAGCGCCAGTCTGTCCATCATGGTAATATCACCCACGTTTACGTTGATCAGTTTTATATTGTTGGGAATAACTCTACCTTTGAAGTAGCTTTTAGCTTCGTAGTTGGTTTTCAGAGCCAGAAGATACCTTGACACATTTGCCTCTCTCCAATATACCGACCAGCGCATTCTGCTCATCATGGTGATATTATTTACCACGCTTACATTGATGTGTCTCACACATAGTTTGGTGGTCGTACCTTTGTAGCAGCATAAACAGTCATCAACGGTAGAGGTTGGTTTTCAGAGCCAGAAGACACGTTGACCAGCGCTCCTTTGCCGCGCTCCAGCATGCCATCCAGTACCAGTCTGCTCATCATGGTCACAGCGCCCACGTTCACGTTGATCAGCTCCCACACCTTGCGTTCCGGGACTTCGCATAGGGGCATGGGGTATTCATAATTTACACCTACGTTGTTCACTGAAAAAAGAAGCGAATTTATTTGTTAAGCTAATTTTAGTCATTACCCAAAGATGCTATATTTACAAAGTTTCGGAGAAAGCCTAGGTCATGTTCCTCTGAAATATTTGCATCTACGTGACACACAAAATGTATTTGAACGGTTTTGTGTTTATTTTTATTTTGAATAATATAAAATTTATATATAATCATAAACTATTCTGGAACTTATTCTAATTTACTGATCCTATAGGTAATAAGTATGTAATATGATTTCATTTGTTTGTAAGACACAATTTATTTTTGTAGTTTCCAGATGTTTATACTCGAAAACTTTCCTATTTATTAATTTCTAAACAGATAAAACTGCCCTTACCTAGTATTCCTATGGGAAGAGCCTTGAGTTCATCAGCGATACGACTGTACACGTCAGCACCTTCGCTAAAGTCTGCCACTACAGTCTTTGTTTTGACGCTAAATTCATTTTCTGAAATATTAAAAAAAAAAAAACTGTAATATATAATATACTAGCGGCCCGTCCCGGCTTCGCACAGGTTTGTATAACTTTAACTATATGCTCAGCGCACGCCACGGAAGGCCTCAGAAACGATACTTTTCCCCCGTTTTTAAAACATTTTTGGTTACTGCTCCACAACTATAGGACCTAGCGTGATATTATATAGCCTATGTTACTTCTGAATAATGCAGCTTTCTAATGGTGAAAAAATTATTGCAATCGGTCCAGTAGTTTTTGAGTTTATTCATTACAAACATACAAAAATACAAATCTTTCCTCTTTATTATATTAGTATAGATTACTAAAAGGGTCCATATAGTGCCAGGACCCTATGATGACCCCATATGATGGCCTGTGGTCGCTGGTAGCAGATTTTATCAATTAACTAAATATTTTGGTTAAATGATAAAATGCTAAATAGTTATTGAAAACAAGTGCAGTCAACGCGGTGTTAACACCTGTGACGTAAATAAATAATTAATTATAATTTTATTTCCACACAAATGAATTTGTTCATTTACATATTCTACTATACTTAGGTAGGTACTTCAAGAATATGTTATATTTGCTCTAAGAAGAGAAACCATCGAACCATGTCATTGGTTACGCGGATGATTATCCTCGGTCGTGTTATTCTAAAGTATTTTACCATAACAGGACATTTTGTCATGCGATTGTTACTATTATTGATAATTTCCTAAATTGTAACGTTTTCAATTCATTCGACGAGCAGCAGGTCGAGCAATATAGAGCCTTATTAGGTAACACGATATTCATAAAACCTTGAAGAACACTTTAGAAAAAGTAGGTTCTCTTTTTTAGGTTCATAAATGAAGATGCGTAAAAGAAACCAAAACCTTTTAAACTAAAGTGTTCTTCAAGGGCTCAACAAGTTTCTATAAATAAAGCCATAATTTAAATAATTAGTATATTTTATGCATGTGTTTTTTTTCCCACCCCCAATAACATTCCCCAAGCTGATGATGAGAACCACTTTATGCCGCTCCGGGTGAAGTGTATCGCGTAAATTCGCGTACTGCTAGCCGATTCCATTTGTACTACTGCATACACCAATATATTTTCTAAGTGACTGAAACTTCTCCAAGGTTCTGCTGATGAGGACTACATTGATGCTGCGCCAGACCAGGGGCTTTAGAGAAAATGCAGGATATGTCGCGTCAGAAACGGATAGAATTTGACAGTCGACATACAGGAGAGTCTGGACTATAGGCGTGAGGTACCCTGTCACTTGTCAAAATCTATGCTCTTTCGACAGCTTTCTACTGAATATCGTTTCTAAGGCCCCAGGTGTCTCACCTTGATACTGCTTGCCGATCCCATCTCTAATGCCTGTCACTACTGCATACACTAACCTATTTCCGAGGCAACGTTCTGCAATTTTTCCAAGTTCCTGCTGATGAGGACCACATTGATGCTGCGCCAGACCAAGAGTCTTAGAGAAAATGCAGGATATGTCGCATCAGAAACGGATAGAATTTGAAAGTTGACATACAGGAGAGTCTGGACTATAGGCGTGAGGTACCCTGTCACTTGTCAAAATCTATGCTCTTTCGACAGCTTTCTACTGAAGGCGACATGTCGCCTCGCTTATATCGTTTCTAAGGCCCCAGGTGTCTCACCTTGATACTGCTTGCCGATCCCATCTCTAATGCTTGTCACTACTGCATACACTAACCTATTTCCGAGGCAACGTTCTGCAATTTTTCCAAGTTCCTGCTGATGAGGACCACATTGATACCGCGCCGGGCCAGATGTCTCGCGTACTGCTTGCCGATCCCATCTGTACTGCCTGTCACTACTGTAAACAAACGACATCACGATTGTCTTATTTGCCCCATCATCTTCAAAATTACATTAGCGGGTTTATTAGAGATTGTTTAACGCTTCTGCCATGGCGCAGAGGTCACAGTCTAATATGGTATGCGGTATATGTGTAGACACATATGCCGCATCCCATATCAATGGCTCTGTTGTTAAACGCGGAGGTTGGTGCTTAAGGCCAAACACCTGAAAAAATGTTATACATGATATATTAAAACAAAATTACTTATTTGTACCTTTTTCTGTTAAAACTTCAGGCGTTTGGTCTGCAGAAGCAAATAAATTTGGATACATCTGGTGATTCCCGAGCTCATTATCATTTCATACAAAGATTATTATTTATCATTCAAAGAGGCAATGTTGCGAGTATACCAGACACGTTTGATCACAGTAATAGCTGGGACATAGAGGACCTTATTTTAGGTTTTTATTTTAGTTAAAATGTATCTATATGTATTTTCGGGGAGGAAATATTAGACAAAATATATTAGCGCCTATTCCGTCTGGTACCTAAACTGTTCAGTGTCATGTCGTGGATTCGATTCCCACTCATGGCAAATAATATGTTTTTCTGTACAGCTTGCGATGGTCTGAGTGCTTATAAAATATGTATAGTTTTTGGTACACATAACCAGACATAGAATCTCGAGTCTTCAACCAGATTTCTACTGGAGTCAGTTCTAATGATTTCATTTCAAAGAGTCATATCATTTAAAGCAAGTATTATTGCATCTTTTTCCTCCGAAATTTACTTATATATTTCTTATTATATCACTTATTATTGTTTTATTTAAGTATGTAGGTATTATTATAGTATGTTCTACTTGTATGTATCTTATTATTAATTGTATTTCTGTAGGTAAATTCTTTGTAGGTAAAATCACTATTAATATTTATTCTTTTGTTTTTGTAATGTAATCTTAGATTTTGATACTTGGCAGGTAAATGAATAGACAAAATTGTAAACAGCTAACTCATCCAACAGAAAGATGTATTTTACTAAGTACAGATTGCTTTTATCGTAGCTGTTATTATTATTATTAAGAAGATGATAAAGTATGATTTTAAGATGTGTGTACAGGGGCGCCGACTCCGTGGGTGCTCGAGGGCTAGAGCACCCATGAAAGCTAAATAGTGGGTGCAGGGCACCCATGACCAGACATAAAAATGGGTCAATATCTGGTTTTATAGGCATAGGTACTTAGTTACTAATATTATAAATGCGAAAGTAACTCTGTATGTCTGTCTGTCTGTTAAGTTTTCACCACAGAGCACGGAATCGCCGCGCGCTGCCCACTCCATAAGGTGACACTCAGATACCTGTTTGTCTGTCCGCAGGAATATCTTAAAATCTACTGAATTTAGATATCTTTAACACATCTCTTCATAGTCTAATATTTTCAGATAAATGGAAAAGATTCACCTGTAAAAGAAGCTAATAAAGCTTTTGAAGATAATAAAAAATCTTCTCGTAGTTCTCCGCAAGCCCGACCCGAAGCGACTGATTTACCAAATATACTGGACACACCTCGAAGAGGTAAATTAAAATTATCTGTGATAAGGGCTCAGGAGACCATTAAAAGGTTTGTCTTAACGTAAAGCGACTCCAAGAAACCAATAGAAGATTATCAAAAAAATTGCTAAAATGGAAAGTATTATAAAGTATCTACGAGAGCGATCTGCTATAACTATTATCTATATCTTTGATCTGGATTAACATATCCTTATGTTATTACGGTTTGTAAGAAAGTAGAAATAGTAACAAAACATACAAAACAGCATGCATTTATGTCTGGAAATTAATTTATTTGAAAATTTATCGATACACCAATTTGACCAAGAACCCATGAATAATCATTCAATTCAATTAATAAAAGCAATAATGGAAAAAATGTAGATATTGGGCTCCACTATACCTTACAAAAAACGCAACTTAAATATTATATCAATACGAAGCCATTTTAATAATGAAATGAAATATTTATTCGCAGTAATTCCGAGTTTACAAGATGGTACAATATAAAAAATGTGTCTACAGAATTAGCCCATTACTAAATACATAGTTTATTACACTCACCATAAGATAAAAGTACAATCAAATGAATACTTTAGCATTAAAATAGCATGTAGATAAATCTATTTCATTTATGATGTACTAGATCATATAAATATTTATTAATATCATAATACGCTTTGGCTAACAATAAGCCTTTTCAAGCTTTTTTAAATTAGCATTTGGTAATTCTCTAAAAAAATTGGGTAATATGTTATATAATTTGGTACACATAACGTACTCTTTTAATGTATTATTTTTGGGGCAATGATGAATTGCGTTGGACTTTGTAAATAATATGTATATTGTATTTACATTAAAGTTTTCATTTCTTCGGCTATGTGACAATAAAAAGAGTTTTTATATAACATAGATTGTTTTATTTTAAAGTGGTTATTTTTATTAGAAATCGCCGATTTCGGAACCAGTTTCGGAATTACATCTTCAGTATTGAAAATCAGTTCCGGGATTGTAAATCATTGGGTATTGCATGCCCTAATTAAATTACCAAAAAACGCAATTTAAATATATAAATACAAGTCTATCAAATAAAAAATTATTATTATTTGATCAAAATATTACAAAGTCTGGGTCTAACTAATTAGGTCACTGTTAATTCAAATTGTATTTAGGATTATGTAAGAGATAAACCAGTTTCAATCACTAATTTTGCCAAATTGAAAAATTATTAGTGTCACTTAACTTCGTCTACTTAAAAATCCGAGTGTTTTAATAATTAATTGGCAGACTTATTATATCTTTCTGCTCATAAAAAATTATGACGATAAAAAAAAATATCGACCCCGCCACAGCACTCCAAGACATCATCTGTGTAGTAGTGTGCGTATAGGTGTGAGTTAACGGCAACGCCCACCCCCACGCTTGGTTTGTATGAAATATGTTGAACATGCCGTCTCTAGTAGCGGCGCGCGTGTATTCCGTGCTCTGTGGTTTTCACACTTAAAGCGCTGAACTGATTTAAATGAACATTGATATGGATATAGTTGAAGACCCTAGAAAGGAGATGGGGTATATCATATCCAATGTAGGTAAATTTGTGTTACCATCTTGCCAACGTTTATAAAATGCATAATCTTTTAGTCCTACTTCAGTATGTTCATAAAATGAGCACCCACGAGGTAATCTAAAAGCCGGCGCCCCTGTGTGTGTACTTATTTTTTTTTTTAAATATGCATTCTGCGGTCACTTATAACCAAGAACATTCAGACTTTAGACAACCATGTAATTGTTCATTAGTATTAATGTATCTTACGTTAGTGACCCAATAAATAAATAAATAGGCGTCGAAATAAGTACATACGAGTATGATATACATCCACATACTAATCTTATACCGAAACAGTTCGACAGTGCTTATAAACAGCTGCTGCTTGGTAATGAAAAGCGGTCTAACTAGAAAATCGTCTATTGAAATTTCACCTCATCTTTAACTTTTATTTTATGCCATATTACCATTAATATATTACCTAGGTACTTAATATATGGTATATATATAAATTTAAAATATAATATACGAGTAATTTCTCCCGTTAATAAACTTAATTCATTTAGCATCAATCAATCACCTTCACAATGATTACCTACTGTTTGCTATCACAATTATCACTAATACTAATCACACACAATTCAAAACATTTCGTTTTCTTCTGTCGTCTAGTGGTTGCGATGTTGGCGTTGTATCATGAGTCCGTAACGTGGGTTCGATTCCCACTCATGGTAAATCAAAATTATTACGTTTTTCTATACAGTTTGCCATAGTATGGATGTTTATAAAATATGATATGTATTGTGTCGTAAAACTTCATAAAAATTTCCGCGGAGTATATAAATGAATAGAATATAAACACATTTTGTATAAGAAAAAATACAAATTTTACAGTTAAATGTACAAAATAAAATACCCTTTACCCTCTACGTGGCACCCATCATCAGGATAATGGCTCTACATGCATAACGATCCTTCATAGTTGGCAATATTGATGTCAAAAGGCAGTTAACCTATGCTGAGCTGGTACTTGATGCCATCCTAACCAAACATTAGGCAACGCGCACACGAGGCTGGCGAGTATCACTCGATGACTATCATATTATTAAACTATCTATCTTCAGTCTTCTCTCATTTGGTTTGAAGAGATCAGCTTTTTTTTATAGGATACCTAATGATTATAGGAATCCTACTTAGCTAGAAAAATGTATTATATTTATTGTCTAGATGTGTATTTAACACATATTTCCTAAAGCTCATATCACATAGTTAGAAAAATGTAATACCCACTGTCTATTTGTATAGACAGTGGGTATTAATACTTAGTTCCTAAAACTAATACTTTCGAGTATATTGTTTATATTGTTTTGTGTTGCAGTTACTGACCAGCTCTTATAACTAAAAGTAGTTTGCTTAGTTAACATACATAGTAGGTATTACAATAAAATTACTGTATAGATTTACATGTAGGTACCATCATGTAGTTAGGTATAATTATAAGTAAAGCTTGCTGCTTGCCGCGAAAGCGAGGATCGTGGTTTCGAGTCCTGCCCACTAGGATTTTTTTCATTGCGGAGCATTTACATGGTAAAACTTTAATTTCATATGCCACTAATCAATCTTATAAACTGGTATTGAGTGATTTAACCGCTACCACGGTTTTAGCAACGCAGCATCTAGACGCTGACCGTATTTTTGAACTTGAGAATTTCGCATATGTTACCACTTCTAACAGTGTTAAATGGCAATTGATTTCGATATACAAATTGTAACATTGTAAACTAAATTACTAACTACAATAGATCAAAAGTGTATCTATAGCTATTTTATTTTCTAAGGCGCTTACTGCACTAAATAGTAGTTAGCAAGTAGTAATACGATCTAACCTCAAAAAGCAGACACTAAAGGCTGGTCTGATGTTTATAAATCTTTTTAAATTATTTTCTATCTCTGTTTCTTAAATATAAATAGTTAAATAAGTGTGTGTTTAACCCCAGAAATTGGGGTTTTATGATCGGATCTACGTCTACAATTAGAACTACGGCTATGCATAGTACGTCGAGGCTGTCGTCGTGACGTCATAATACTGAGGCTGTCGTCGTGACGTCATAACCCTTCTACATATCCCCAGATCGGGTATCTAAAGGATTCTGGTATCGTATTGCATACTGAAAATCAACTGATTTTTATTGTACTCACTCCCTGAGATACTATTTAATAAATTAGAATTTCTAGATTCTTTACTAAATTAAGATTCCTAGCAATTCCAAATTAGGATATCTAAATCAACTCCAAATTGGGAATTCTAGATCCGTTTCTAGATTAAGTTAGCTATAGTTGTACAGTTTTCCTTTATATATTTTTTATGTTAGGTTTAGTGTAATAAATTGTAATCTAAAACTTATTTGTTCGCGTCTTATTTATAACCTAAACATAGATAGGCGTGACAATGGCGCCCAACTATTAAAGTCAATAAAGATCAGTTATTTTCTAGTTTAGTTTTATTCTTATTAGCCATCTTTTGGTGTTGGTAGCTTTTGTAAAACTTCTTGTGTTTAAACTTTTTTGTGTGTATGATGTTTTTTTTTAACTATACCTATTTTTTTTTTTAACCTATCTGCACATGGAACTTCAGCACTTTATTTGTTTAAACATAATCTGTATGCTTTTACATGCTTTGTAACAGAATGGATATTATGCTTTATTTAGTTATTTTTAGTTTGTAGGTAGTAGTTTGTAGAATTTTATTATTATTTTAATATTTAACTAGGTTATATTATTGTAGTTGCTTTTACTTGCTTTTATATATACATAACTTACCTGCTTATTATTAAAATGAGTCATAATATTAAATTTCTATCCCTACTAAAATTTGAGTTGGAGTATGAGATTGCTGTCCGTGGAGGTACTCCAGCTGATAATGTTTTGGAATTAAGGAAACAAATAGTACAACTGTCACAGTCGTTACCTTCGGAGGATATACTAGAATCCCACCTTGATGCTACCGATGATTTAAGAGCAGTTAAAGAAAGTCTCATAAAATCACAATCCAATCTTATAGCCCTTAATTCTAAATTTGATAATAATTTATTTTTACGTACTGAAAATTTGTTACACCATATTTTCCATCGCCTAAATCGAATAAATTCTACAAACGTCGATATTAAAGATGCTCTTAAGGCTACAAACAAGTGTTATATGACACAATATAATGAACTTAATCGCCTTAATATTAAGACTAATGTTTCTGCACCGACCAACTTACCTGAAAAGGCTTCTGATATTGCTTCTACAAATATTGCCGTTACTTGTGATCGTGGCCTCTCTTCTGATTTATCAAAACTAAAATATAACGGTAAAACTTGTGTACGTAGTTTTATTCAACGCGTGAATGAATTCATTACAGCTCGTGGTATTAATCCTGACAAAATATTATACTATTCTACAGAGATATTTATGGATGATGCTATTCACTGGTATCGTAGCATCAAGCATTTAGTACAGTCCTGGTCTGAATTAGCAATACTTTTAAAGCAAGATTTTGATTTTTACGATTATGACTACCGTCTTATGTCTGAAATTCGTTCTCGTACGCAGGGCGAGAACGAATCCATAACTATATATTTTAATATGAATCCATAATAATGCATGGTATGTTCTCTAGGTTATCTAAAATAGTACCTGAAAATGAACAATTAGAAGTATTACTCCATAACATCAGACCTTGTTATGCCAGTACTCTCGCTTCTTGTTCTAACATAACTACCATCGAGTTTTTGCGAAATCAGTGTCACAAGTACGAACACTTTCAATCGCGGCTTGCATTTTTTCGTGAACCACCTAAAGTGACACCTAGTACTCTCGCTCCCGAGTTCGCTTACAACCAGCACACTCCAAAATTCATACTATAACTCTAAATATAATTATACACCACGAAATTCTAATTCTAATTTTAACTCTAAACCTGTGTATCCTATTAACAGTAGTGAAAATAGTACTAACAATAATTATACTAATAATAGCTGTAATACTAATACTATTAATTCTAATGATAATTTTAATTCTAATCTTAATAGTGTAGTTACACAGGATACAACTCCTGTTATGTATATAAGCTGTCCAAGATGTCGAACAAACGACCATACATTAAAACAGTGCAAGAAACCAAGGGTTCCTGTGTGTTTTAAATGTGGAAAATTTAACGTAACTTACCCTAACTGTCCTGATTGTATAAGACCTTTAAATTATCCCAATCATAAATTATCAAAAAACTAAAAAAAGACTGTAGTAACATTACCACATCACATTATAACCAATGGGAATGGCAAGAATGGCTACATTATATTACCAATTGTTTTAAGCCCCATAAGGTTACTACAGTCTCAAATCTTAAGCCCAATGATCCTAGACCTTTTATTAAAGTAAAAATTCATAATTATGATTCATTGTATATGTATGGTTTATTGGACTCTGGTTCAATGGTAACTGTACTAGGTAATAAGTCTCATGAAAACCTAATAAGTTATGGTTTTTCTATTTTTATTGATGACATAATTACTATCATTGCTGCTGGAGGTCAAGAAATACGATCTCAAGGCTACCTTTTATTACCTCTTGTGTTCGACGGTAACGTTCGAGTAATTAAAGCTCATATTATCCCTGAAGTCGAAACAAATCTTATTCTAGGTATCGATTTTTGGCAAAACTTTCAACTTTTCCCTAAATTTGTAAAATCTATTAATTATATTTCTAATAAAGATACAAAACTAGCTGAACTATCGTCTGATTCTAATATACATCTTCTTTCTTATAATAACCTAACTAAATACCAAATGTCTGTTGCTGATAATTTATTTAAGCAATTTGAACAAATATCTTTTAAACTGAAGGGTCTAGGTAGAACACATTTAATAACACATCGTATTAATACTGGTGACGCTCTTCCTATAAGACAGCGATACTACCGTATGTCTCCAGAGAAGTCAAAGACTGTTACCGAACAAGTGGATGAGATGCTTGCACTTGATGTGGTCGAACCATGTGAAAGCCCGTGGTCATCACCTGTATTACTAGTTGGTAAGAAAGACGGCAATTCACGCTTTTGTCTTGATAGTCGAAAATTAAATTCGGTCACTGTAAAAGGTGCCTACAGCTTACCGTATATTTCAGAAATTCTCGACAATCTTCGTGACGCAAAATTCTTGTCAAGTATTGACCTTTCAAAAGCGTTTTGGCAAATACCAATTTCTGAGCCAGATCGCCACAAAACTGCTTTATATGTACCCGGTCGAGGTACTTTACAATTTAAAACTACCGCTTTTGGACTAACTAATGCTCCAGCTACCCAACAGCGGTTGGTAGATATGTTGTTTAGCGACTTCGAATTAAAAGTATTCGCTTATCTTGATGACATTATAGTCGTCAGTAGTACCTTTCAAGAGCACGTAAATATTCTATCACGTGTTTTAAATAAAATTAAACAAGCAAATTTAACAATAAATTTAGAAAAATGTAATTTGTTTCGTGACAAGTTAAAATATTTAGGTTATTTAGTTGATTCCAATGGATTACGTACAGATCCAGAAAAGGTTGAGGCAATCCTACATTATCCCACACCTACAAACCGAAAGGAGGTTAAACGCTTTTTGGGAACTGCGCCGTGGTATAGGCGTTTCATACCTCAATTCAGTACCGTAGCCGGACCTTTAAATCGTCTTACTTCGAGCAAAAAGAATGCTCCCCCATTCCAGTGGACTGCTAAAACCGATAAGGCTTTCTTGGAACTAAAAACCCTATAAGTCCAAGCCCCTGTACTTACCTGTCCTAATTTTTCTATCCCTTTCGATGTTCACACAGAAGCTAGTAGTTTTGGAATAGGTGCTATGCTTTCCCAGACAGTAGATGACATTGAACATCCAGTAGCCTATATGAGCCGTTCACTCACTGGTCCTGAACGCAACTACAGTGTGACTGAACGGGAAGCGCTGGCTGTACTGATTGCGCTAGAGCATTGGCGTTGTTATTTGGAAAATGGTCAAACATTTTCTGTCTACACCGACCATTCTGCGCTAAAATGGTTCCTTTCCCTTTCTAATCCTTCCGGTCGCCTTGCTAGATGGGGTGTCCGTCTATCTTCGTTTCACTTTGAAATTAAACACCGTCGTGGAAAAGACAATATAATTCCAGATGCACTTTCACGATCGGTACCTTTAGCAGAAATTACTAACACTTCTAATATTACTAATATGACTAATTCTACTCCCTCTACACAGGATAATTGGTATCTTAAAAACTATAATGGTTGTTTAAAGTCACCAACTAGTTATCCTAATTACCGTGTCGAAAATTCAATAATTTATCGCTTTATGAAAAATAAAAACGTACTTACCGAAGAGTTTAGTTGGAAACAAGTTGTACCCCTAGAAATGCGTAACGACATTTTGGTAAAAAACCATTCAGAACCAACTTGTGCACACTTCGGTATCTTTAAAACGTATAAACGTCTGGCTTTACACTATTTTTGGCCGGGTATGTATAGTGATGTCGTAAAATTTGTAAATAGTTGTGATGTGTGTCTAGCTTATAAGTTACCTACTCATGGTACACTGGGAACCATGGGTAGACCCAAAAATTGTTCTCGTCCATTTCAGGCCATATCTATGGATCTAGTTGGTCCACTACCTAACAGTAGAAAGCAACATACTTATATTTTCGTTGTGACGTGTTGCTTCTCTAAGTATTGCCTACTCTTTCCCCTTCGTAATGCTACTGCTGGTGCTATTGTTAAATGTCTTGAAGTTGGCATGTTTCTGATCCATGGTGTTCATCAGGTCGTTATTATGGATAATGGAAGCCAATTCATTAGCCGTGAACTGGACACTTAATTTCAGAAATACAAAGTTCCGAATATTCACTTTACCCCTAAATATACTCCCCAGATTAACACTGTTGAAAGGTATAACAAAACTATAGTTACAGCCATTTGTTGCTAATGATCATAGATCCTGGGACATAAACCTACCGAAAATTCAATTCGCTATTAATAATTCTGTTAATGAAAGTACAGGTTATACCCCATCTTTCTTGGTACACGGTCGGGAGCTAGTAACGTGTGGTTCTCATTATATCGAAAATGACAACCAAAGCGAGCTAGTTTTCATTCCGCGCGACGTCTACGCTGAAAATCTAGGCAATCTATCAGAAGTCTTTGATAAGGTTCAATTTTCTCTTTGGCAAGCCCACGAGAAAAATACTAAGCACTATAATTTAAGACGGAAGCCAGTAGAATTTAATATTGGAGATTTTGTTTGGAAAAAATGTTATTTTCAGAGCGACAAAGATGCTCATTTTAGTAAAAAGCTAGCACCTAAATTTCAAAAATGTAAAATTACTGGCAAAAGATCACCGTTGGTCTATAATTTGGAAGATATGTCAGGCCGCGACCTTGGTGCATGGCATATTAAAGATTTAAAATTAAACGGTGCTCAATAATTAAACCTATTTATTATTAATTTTAACTTTATTGAGTAGCAGGTTGTCAGTACGGATTTTGTTCATAGGTCAAATCCTTGATTAGGAGAGGGGGTACTGTAACATTGCAAACTAAATTACTAACTACAATAGATCAAAAGTGTATCTATAGCTATTTTATTTTCTAAGGCGCTTACTGCACTAAATAGTAGTTAGCAAGTAGTAATACGATCTAACCTCAAAAAGCAGACACTAAAGGCTGGTCTGATGTTTATAAATCTTTTTAAATTATTTTCTATCTCTGTTTCTTAAATATAAATAGTTAAATAAGTGTGTGTTTAACCCCAGAAATTGGGGTTTTATGATCGGATCTACGTCTACAATTAGAACTACGGCTATGCATAGTACGTCGAGGCTGTCGTCGTGACGTCATAATACTGAGGCTGTCGTCGTGACGTCATAACCCTTCTACATATCCCCAGATCGGGTATCTAAAGGATTCTGGTATCGTATTGCATACTGAAAATCAACTGATTTTTATTGTACTCACTCCCTGAGATACTATTATAATAAATTAGAATTTCTAGATTCTTTACTAAATTAAGATTCCTAGCAATTCCAAATTAGGATATCTAAATCAACTCCAAATTGGGAATTCTAGATCCGTTTCTAGATTAAGTTAGCTATAGTTGTACAGTTTTCCTTTATATATTTTTTATGTTAGGTTTAGTGTAATAAATTGTAATCTAAAACTTATTTGTTCGCGTCTTATTTATAACCTAAACATAGATAGGCGTGACAAAATACATACCTCTTGATTTTAAGTTTTCTATAAATATACCTACATTTATTAAATTAGGTTCGGTGAATTAATTGCGACAACGAATATCATTCAATTCTATGAGAGGGTTTTGCAAAAAGTTGCTTGAGACTTGTGTATGACTAACCAGAAGGGTATAACGTCACTAGCGTCACCACCAGCGCCTCATCTGGTTGTGCCTCGTAATTATAGAAGAGTTAGTGGTTTCCCAACCGCGAAGCTCTCGGCGCGGGTCACTAACCTAACCGCAGCCTGCTCTAGCCCTTCTCTTTGCCGTCCCTTATACAGGCAGCCCATCGAACAACCTGACATTGAGACTACATTATATCTAGCTACTTTCTTTCTAATTAGTTTATTTCCTTAACCTATATTAAAAAAAAACTCAATAATACAGCCAGACACAGCAATACCACTTTTTATTTTTTATGTGTGAGGGTTTTTTTTACATATTCTCTTGTTCACAAACTAGGTAGGCTCTGACCTTTACCTACTATATGTCCAGGAATATACTATAATACATATATGTATATATATATAGTGTTACGGTCAAGCAATACTTATATTGTTTTTATTGTTGCAAAATTAGCAAAACTTTATAATTAATAAAAATGACAATTGTTGTGATAGTTTTCTGGTACAATTTTACCGTCAACAGCAAGGTTTCGAAGTTTATATTGTTACAATGCTATATCGAAACAAAAACAATCTTATCTTAAATAAATTACTATATTTACATAAAATAATTACCTACTTAAATAAGAACTACACATTTAGAAAATCGTCCAAATCACTGTCCATTGATGGCATGGTACCCAATACGCTGGCTGCATTTCCTCTCTGTATTAATATGCTCTATTTTTGAGCGAAAAAGCTGCCAGCTCTATTGTCCCCAGAGATGTCGATCAGCTTTGGTGCTATTTCATTATATAATGATTTTGCTTCTGATCCCCACGGGCCCATCGTTTCCACAGCAAACACCGAAAATATGTGATCATTAGAAATGGTTACATACTTTCGGCGCTTGTTTAGTTGTGCTTGTTCCGCCGCAGCGCCCGCTCTAACAGAAGTACCATGAAGATGGGACGGGGTAAAAGTATCCCAACAAGTAAAGTCCCACACTAGGGATTGTCCCAATCTCCACGGTACCAGAGTCATTCCATCTGGACGTTTGCCGTCATCTCGACTCAAGCCTGTAGGCTCTAAAATAGAAGGAATTGATATAACGGCAAGCGTCCTGCGTATGAGGTCATTGATGGCACTGTGACGGAAAAATCGACCTGCACTTTTAGGACACGAAAGCCCGTGGTGACCCAGCTCATCAACATCTTTGCCACATGGACACTGATGTGGTTCACATACCTTAATACCTAAACGTAGACACACGGATACTCTAAAGGTACTGTTGTCCATTAAATTTCCCAAATTTTTGGAGGGGAGCGCATTAAGCCATTGACCAGCCTCGTATTCTGACACCGCTAGAATTCGCGCGCGATCCTCACTTGTTGAGGACGAATCCAACAACATTTGATGACCACGCTTCACCATCGGCAAATCCCACGACTTCTGTATTGTAGGATTATCAGGAAGATTTTCCCCAGGACAGGCCGCTTTCCAAGCATCCCTGGCAAATTACTATGTTGTAAAACACCCAGATTTAGGTGAATAAAACAACACATGTAATTCAGAATTTTTCAACTTTGCTATAGGTCAACCGACTGAATTCGTTACCACTACCCCATGAATTTAAAACCGTCTATACCATGATATAGTCATATTTCAGTTTTTGTGTGTGTATTCACCGGTTTTCAGAAGACTATTGAATCGATTTCATGTCGAGGTGGTAGCCTTCTTTCAGGGTGCGGTTACGAAACGGCCTGTTGATTTAACAATAAAGCAGCCCCGTAATACAAATTCACCCATTTCTTCATCAAGTTGACATAATGGGACCCCATTCATTTACTTTTCCGTGCTCCAATGAAAAACTAACGTGTGCATAAGAACACTTACTTGGCGAATTTCTTTATCTTTGTTGCATCATAGATTGATTGCGCTCAGATATTTTGTCAGACATTATAGGAACTAATTACGTCTATACTGCCTGAGAACCTACCAGGAACATAACCATAAATGCCGTCCACGTTATTCTGTGTACTATGTAAGTTTACATTTACCTACATAAACATCTAAATTACCCAATTGAGCATTAAATAAGTACGTGTGATCGTAAATATTGCTTTGTAAACCTATTCGCTATCAGGAAGTGTAGTCACATCTATTGTGTGGACAATCTTGTACACTACCTACACATCAAAGCATTTACGAGTATATCTCGTAACCTTTTTTTCTATAATGCACGAATTATATGCAGTCGACCCATCGGTGAAAATAAAGTGAATGTCATTACCCAATTAGTTACTTGCTTAATTTTAATAATATTTACATCGTAAGGGCTATAATAATACCGAAACATACCTAGGGTTTACCCATTTAATTTATTTTATTCGACCAAACCAAAATGTTTCATTTTTAAGTTAAATTACGACGTAAATGTGTCGCCAACTTGATGGTACTTAGGTTACGCTTAGGTTCTTCTTCAAGTGAACAAGTTAATATTGACTCGGGTTCTGTCATCATAATTTCGTTATTAAATAAGCAATAAAAGCACACAATGAGTTACTGTGATAATGTTAGGCAACTCGTACCTATATCTCTGGCCAATTGATAACTGTATAAATTCACACTTTGTCATAATTTCCCAATTTCATATATAAAAAAAAAGAAAATCATTGGCAGAAGTTTTCTGCACTTTTAAGACGAGTCAATGAGAAAAAGAGTTTATTCCACCGCAATCGCGTTTTCACCCGATATGGTGGCTGACGAAGGCCCGACCCAATAACGAAAATATTACACAGAAATCTTTATTAGGGGATTCCTATAATCTACGCGGTAAGAGTCTGTATTTGTTTAACGGAATAACGGGCGGTAGAATGTAGGAATGGAGGAGGTTTACGTAGACATGTTCGAACATTGTTTAAAAAATCCCTTCTGCGCTGGTATTGGTATAGTAGTGGTTAAAACATTTATTTGACACCAGTACTATAGTGTCTCGTACAGTTCCAGTTTCACTATACTTATGATAGATGGGTTATTGAGTCTACCCAAACACGATGGGCACGACGAGGTGAAAAAAACTTCTCATCTACCCTGAGGCCTATGCGCCGTAAGGCACTCTGTGTATTGTACTTTGGTTCATTATTTGTGCGTCTGTAGTCTAGTGGTTGCGCCTTTTACCTTACCTATATCCGGGGTCGTGGGTTCGAGTCACACTCATGATAAAACAATATTGTATAGTAGTCTCGTAAAATCGATTTCTTAGTGAGCAAAAAACACTTAATATGTGGTGTCTGCTTCATATTTTCATACAAATTTATCTATATCCAAACATTTCGGGTTTGAACCCCCAAAACAACCAAGAATTTTTATTTTATTGGAGCACGGCATGTGACTTTGTATCTACTTGATGATAAGCAAGTAGACCTACAAAGTCCATGAATGGGGTCAATCAATAATTGTTGATAAACAACATTGATGCCGCTCTCACTATGCCGGCTAAGTAAATGATGCGATTATGAAAAGGACGAGTTGCATTACAAGTATATTTTAATATTCTCACTGCCTTATCTCTGCTTTTCTCTACTATATGCATGTAAAAATTACATACTAAAATATAGATAATTATAACAGATAAAAAAAATATTTAAATGTACTTATAATAAGTACTCCTTCCGGAAAAAAGTCTTTATGATCGTATTGAAATGTGTAGATAGACGAAAACTAAGTTCAGTAAGTAAATTTAATAAACTAATTAGAGATTTCCAATATTTAAGGTTTTGTTTAGTAGATTAACGCATTTTTAACCATAATTAATTTATCAAACCTACGTAAAGGTAGGCGTTTATGTTTACAAAATGTATTATTTTACTTAGTACAAATTTAGTGATGTAATAAAGACACTTTTAGGTAGAGAACTATGTAATTTGGAATACGTTTTTGGAAGTGCGAAAATTATACATTTACCTCGATTCCTGTAATATATATTTGCACGGCCTTAAAATAATAATAGTAAGGTCTACCCATTGACGTAAATAGTAAGGACGGGCCTCAAAACATGTTTATTGTGTACCAAAACATTGGTGCTAAAAAATCAATTTCGCACCAACGATACGTCAGTTTGTGTCAAGCAGCGGTAGCGAAAAGTACTCTAAATAACTTGCCAAGATCCCGTATTATGTAGTAAAACGTTGCACAAATTACTCGACAAAGTTCAACAAAAAGAAAGACAATATTTCTTATCATCGGATAGTCAAAAATTTCATATTTAAATGTTAAAAAAATATATTTAGGTTATGTTTTATTCGTTCAATTTCAATGTATGGAGAGATTATTATCAACGACTTAACCTTGTAATGACGTTACATATTTTAACGCCTATAATACTTATACTGAATACAATAAGATATGTCAAACAAACAAAATTCGAATGAAAAAGTGTGAAACTTTAATAAAAGTTATGATTATCTATACTTATATTCTTAAGCTGAAGATTTTATTTGTATTATGTTTAAACGCGCTAATCTCAAGAACTACTAGTCCGATTTGAAAAATTGTTCTTGTGTTATAACTCCTGTTTAACCTGTTATGTATATCTTAACCCCCTGTACAAAAATTAAATAAATATCCTATACGTAGCCTTCCTCGCTATGTATAGGCTATTAAAATATTATTTTTTATACAGAGGGCTAAGATATTCGTAATTATACGGGATATTCGGATTTTAAAGAAACTCTTAGAAAAAGTTTTGATATATAACAGACTAGCGGCCCGTCCCGGCTTCGCACAGGTTTGTATAACTTTATATGCTCAGCGCACGCCACGGAAGGCCTCAGAAACGATACTTTTCCCCCGTTTTTAAAACATTTTTGGTTACTGCTCCACACCTATAGGACCTAGCGTGATATTATATAGCCTATGTTACTTCTGAATAATGCAGCTTTCTAATGGTGAAAAAATTATTGCAATCGGTCCAGTAGTTTTTGAGTTTATTCATTACAAACATACAAAAATACAAAAATACAAATCTTTCCTCTTTATTATATTAGTATAGATAGTATAGATAGATGAAAATGACGCAAAGATTGAAAGACGCATTTTTGCTTCATAATAAAACATAAAGCTGTATTAAAATATATACGATTTTTATTGGGGATTTAAATGCGGTTCTAAAACAATAGTTTTTTTTTTCTAATAGTTTTTTTTTAAGATTTCCTGCTAATGATATACGAAGGGAAGTATGGACTCGTATTATATAGAAAGATTGGCCGGAAACTGCCACTGTCAGCTTTGTAAATAAAAAAATATAGACCCAAACTTAGATTTTAAAAATAAATTTCATGAAAACCAGTTTTAAAAAAAAGTTTTTTAAGATAAATTATAAAATTAGGACATTTTATTATTTCGCCAGAAGCTCATTCTGTATGTTTTAGAGATGATGTTTTTGGAGTAACCTTAAACTCCTTTTAATATACCAACATTATTGAATTTTTAATATATTGCTATATAATATTGCAAATTAAATAATATTCATCAATGATGGTTCATTGTTGTTCGGTACTGCTGGCTCACGGTATCCATTATTGCTCTTTGTGTTAGAGTAAACTCCTTCTAACACAAATAATTTTCATTTAACGGGAGCTAAACTGTACCTAATTTAACTACATAAATATATTAATGTTTTATAAATAAATACCTTTCAGGTGACACCCCGCATGACCTAATTTGTCCCAAATTTATTTAATTTTCTATATACACCCTTTTTCACTCGAGCCTATAAGTAACTATGACTTATACCATTTTGGATGAATGTGGGTTAACAATAGCCAGGGGCGCCGACTCCGTGGATGCTCGGGGGCTCGAGCACCCATGATAAATAAACAGTGGGTGCCGAGCACCCCTGCACCCATAGCACGGGCAAGCCAAGACAAGAGATAAAGTCGCGAACGTATGTCAAACAAAACATTTTTTTTATATCAGCCAATCAGGTGCAACTTTGCAGCGCTCTGATTGGTTGATATTAAAAAATAGTTACTTTTGACATTGGTTCGCGACCCCATATCTTGTCTTAGCTTGGCCGTGCTACGGGTGCTGATAATAGGCATCAAGAAACAGATCAAAATGTTCATTATTGCGCGATGCCGATGCGAACAAAACGACAGCTCAAAACTCTTCAACCTTCCTCAAACCACTTTTTTGAGTCATCAAATGAACATGAGGTTCTAAAATCCGGCGCCCCTGTTTATAACTATTCCAAATTTCAAGTCAGTCGGACGATTAGTTCTCGAGATATTTGACGCTAAGATGTAGATTCATAGACAGACTAATTGATAAACATACATATCGATATACAAACACCT
Organism: Monopis laevigella; assembly: GCA_947458855.1. Taxonomy (NCBI): domain Eukaryota; kingdom Metazoa; phylum Arthropoda; class Insecta; order Lepidoptera; family Tineidae; genus Monopis; species Monopis laevigella. The sequence goes on along the minus strand of OX381583.1, from coordinate 27,887,435 downwards.
GAGTAATATCCACATATTTATGAAAAAAAAAACGGAAACAAAAATAAACTATGAAAATGAAAAATATTAGTTTGGCTAATTAAATTCGTACGCCCTTACAACGTCACATTATACTAAGTATTAGTTCAAATTCTTACCGCTAGTGGCGCTAGTTGTCACTTTATTGAGAAAAAATCGTTGGGTTTTTGTATGGAAGGGCCTATCTTGATATTTATATCTATGGGTCTACCTATATATTTTTTCACATTAATGATTGTTAGGCGACGGGGTCTAAACTTAGCGTTCAGCAGCAGCATGGGTTTATTCTATAGATACAATATACGTTGGGGTCTGTAGAGGAATCCACAAATGGGCAAGGTTTAATTGTACTGTCCAAAAAAATGAAGAAATCTTATTGGTGGACCTAAAGATACTATTTAGAGTCATATCATAAATTCATCAATATTTTACTGACTGTACTTTGATTTGATTTCATAACACAGAATGAAAATCTTATAATTATGTATATTTTTGCCCATTAACGTTTTTTATAAAGGCACGCCTATAATAACCTATGATGCTCGCAGGAATCAAATATGTCGCTAACAAGTACAATCAAGATCGGTTCATTAAAAGTTACAAACAGACCTGGGGCCTATTTCATAAACGTGACAATTGTAATTTACCATGACAATTTATAATACATTGCTTGGTTTTGTTTGTTCTATGTAAATAATTCCAACTAAACTAATCAATGTATTATAAATTGTCATGGTAAATTACAATTGTCACGTTTATGAAATAGGCCCCTGATGATGATCTGATACAATTATCGAGTTTGTGATGATTCAGCCTGGACACAAAAAAAACACTTTTCATATCCATTTATTTTTCTTCTAAGGTACTAACCTTATAAATGGGTACAGTATTTTGCGCAAAGTCGTCATTATGCAAGCCTCTCAGAATCTCCTCCGCGTACCATCACGGCGGCTCTCTAGTCGCGAGTAGTTGCGACATCGCTCAGCCACTACAGTGAACACATTGTAAAGGGGGTTTTGTTATGTTTAGTGGGTTCATATCCATATTTGGTATCTGCTGTTTGTGTAACCTGTAAAGGCATACCTAGCAATTGTAATGTAAATGGCAAATGTTATTATACATTTCCATATGAAAAAAAAATTATGGTACGCAATTCACGACCAAGCTACTAAACTCATTAAACAAATTCATTAGCCTCATCGTTTTCCCCTTGTATTCTACTTCATCCTCAAGAAAAGTCTGTGTCGTTTTACCAAATGTCAAAAATGTGAAAAAAATATAGAATAAGACAGAAGTTCCTGGAGTGAAAAGTTGAGTTAAGGATGCCATTTTGGTGATGGTTTGAAAATATGGGAGGTTAAGTAATGAAACTTAACTACTCAGACCGAAATCGGATTGACGGTCAAGGCTGATGTAAATAAATAGTCGAGTGGCCGAATTCATTCCAATGACCGAATCAAGTGTTTTTCTTTACATGCATGAATCATTCCAAGGATGCCTAACTTTGTTACCAAATTGTGTATTTTAGGATGAGAAATGGTTACCTGGATCCGCCACTGCATATATAATAACCCTACTCTATTCAAAAACGTTTTCATAAACCCAAGCTAGTAGCTAAATACTCGTATATGCTTTTCTCCTTGTCATATTGAAATGGAACAAAAGTTATAAAACACGTTTATAGTCCGGACAAAATAATCACAACTTAAGTAGGTATTTTTTCATATCTTTTCTTGAAGAACAGGATGTGACTCTGGACCTATCTGGTGGTAATTAGACCTACAAAGTGTGAATGGGAACCTCTCCAGCTGTTTAATTGATCGCTCCCACTATGCCAGCTAAATGATGCGATTACGAATCGTAATCTGATACTATGATCAGAATACCGTAACTCCAACGCTGCCAACCCCCAGAAGAGAGGCCGATGGTTCTATATACCTAATAGGACATGATGAACCGATTAGGTATTATTGGGAACAAACGAGTACCTAATGCTATATTAACATCGCAGAACTGGACGAAGCTCTAGACCGTATATCTGCGTGGGGGTCAGATAATCTGGTCCGGTTCAATGCCGGTAAAACGCAAACGTGCGCAATGAGGGCAAAGAAGTCCCCTTTTTCCCCACTTCCGTCTCTTCAGAGCACCGCTCTTAAACTAACGTCCGTTTTTAATATCTTGGGGATAGAATTGCGCTCCGATCTTAACCACCGTAACTATATCGAGAGCATTGTAAAATCAGCATCTAAAAAGTTGGGAGTCTTAAATAAGGTGCGGCGGTTTTTCTCACCCAAACTCCGACTGATGCTATATAAAGCTCAGGTACGGCCATGTGTGGAATACTGCTCGCACCTTTGGGACGGATCCGCTAAATACCTGTTGAATGCTCTCGATTCACTGCAAAAGCGGGCAATTCGTATAATCAACGACGATCAGCTGTCTAAAACTGGAGCCTTTGCACCTGCGTAGAGAGGTTGCATCGTTGAGCGTATTCTACCGCCTATATCACGGACAGTGCTCTGAAGAACTGTTTGAACTCATTCCTCCTTCCCCATTTCGTTTCTGTACTACACGCACTGGCAATAAAATGCATACACATACAGTGGATGACAGGCCCACCAGAACAAAAAGGTATGGTGACTCTTATATATGTCACACGATAAAAAGGTGGAATGCCTTGCCTGCGTGCGTTTTCCGTTTTTCCTTTAATCCAGAGTCCTTTAAGCGAGGCATGAATAAGTTTCTCAAGCAGACATAGTGGAATCAACAATTGAAGCATGGTAAGTGACAATGTAACGTCCAAGAATGTTCTCAACCAATAGGTGCTAAATGGTGCTGCTACTATTGGTTGAGAACATTCTTGGACGTTACATTGCCACTTACCATCAGGTGGATGTAGGGTCACATGTCCTGCTCTATTAAAAAAAAAATCTCTCAGGGTCTGTTATTTGCTTTTAATCTCTTTGCCAACTATCTAGCCAGGATTACTGTAATATATTAGATTTTTATTAATTTGGAGTTTATTCTACAGTATTTTTGATTACCAAATCTACCATGATACAGATCCGCCTACCTGTTGCCTACCGTACAGACACCGAACCTAGGTAATCTTGACATTTACTTTCTGTGTCATGTCATCACTAAAATACTAACAATAGGAGGTACAGTCAGCGCCACAAATAGAAATGCTCCAAAATTATTCAAGGATAAAAAAAAAAAATTGCCTAAGATAAACTTTTTGTCTAAAAACCTAAATTACACAACCTTGTCTCTCCTATAGGTATAATATTTTAACGAAATTAAAGTGGGTATACCTAAAATTACTTATAATTATTCTAAATTAAAAATTAACTGGAATTTCAATAATGTGTACATGGGAAAATTTTTATCTATTATTGACTTAAAATCGGGTGATATTAAATTAATGTAATACCTACTTACAATCAGTTGGTCTACCACAAGTTTTTGCAAACAATTTTTACTATACTATAGTCGCTAGTAACTATAGGTAGGAATCAAACAATAAGAAAGATTAGGTGTAAATATAAACTTATAACATGGTTGAGCGTTTGCTGACTGTACGGTACCATTTTCAAAATAATTATTGTGTAATAAATACATTAGACTATACAGTTCACGGGTTCAAACCCCGATGTATTTTAGGTTTACAAATGGTTGATAATAAAAAACCCTAGAAGTGCCAAAATTAGTTTTTTGTTCTATTTTATATTATTTGTTAGGTGTTGCCTCCGAATACCATCGGCGAATAAGGACGGGTTAATCCCTCCGCTGGGTACCCTCGGGAGCCAAAAAGGCACCCGTGTTGGTATTTATTTTATTATTAGTATCATTTGTGGGTTCACCGGTTTTTAGGAGACTACTGCATTAATTTTTTGTCGAGGTTGTAGTATCGTTTCCGGGTGCAGTTACGAAATGGGTGGTTAATTTGACGATAGCCGAGGATATTAAAATAGACTCGTAATGCAAATTTATCTTTGTCGACGACGCCCAGTTTGTAACTAAATTATTTAGCTGGGAGCGATCAACAAAAATTTATTGAACGACCCCATTCATGAATTTTGTAGGCTTCTATTATTTCGATAAAATCGGTCCGCAATCTTTGGAGATAAAGGGGGGCGGAGGGAGTTTGGGCGATTAATTTATGCAATTTTTTTATCATTAAAATATAAACCTTCTTATTTTAGATACTGGACGCTTTTTCCTTTGAACCCATTAGCACAGAAGAAGTAATAGTTTTAAATTTTATAAAGTAAATTTATTTCTTCAGAGTATCATCAATAGATAGTGTTAGGAAATTCGGGTGCAATTATACCTAAACTTATTTCATTAGAGAAAATGCCTTTTTGAATATTTTTTAATATTTTCATAAAAAATACTATATTCCCGGGATTCTTTATATGAAAATAAAGGATTTTTTTAGGGAAAAAATTAAGTTTGGGTATATTGCACCCAAAAATAAACAGAAGACTTGTTTTAAATTAAATACCCTGGGGTCGTCTAGGTGGTCTCGGGCGCCGTGAGGCACCCGTGATGATATGTATGTATTTTCTGATTTTTAAGTAAATATTGAGTAATAATTATTTTGCTTTTGTATCTACTACATATTTAAATACTTTTTTTAAAATCATTTATTTAAAAAAATGGTACAAAATTATTATAACAGATTTCTTTAAAATATCTACCACCGAAATTTTCTTGATTTAAAGTACCGAAAACACTGGCTGCATTCTCACGTTGCACTACTATAGATGACGGGGTTTGGACTTAAATGGACTAAATTTCATTATTTTTTTTAGTTTGTATTATTGTTATATTATATATATATATTTTTGTTGCTACCTAATTATTTTGCTCCTCTACCACCAAGCAGCAGACTCTCACGATTCGTACCTAGCTTATACCAAGAATATAACGTAAGCCCTACATACTCCGCACTATAAAAATCAGTAGTAATGTCTCGCTTTGGAATTTAGTATTTACGTGACCAATAATAACAATAGCTTATTTGTCGTTACAAATATGATAATTAGGCCATAATAAACTTTGTGCCCTCCTTTGAATGTAAATTAAAGAATTATATATGTACCTACCTACATCGATATTTCCAGTCCAACTTATTCAAAGTACCTATCGCAGTTATATACACAAATTGTAGATAATAATTAAACATTCATTAAATATTGATTAGGTTATCGGTAAAATGTAGGTTAAGACAGGTTCCGCCGGTCTAGTGACATTGCATCAACTTTATAAGTAACATTCAAGTCTCTACGCACCTGCCCAGGGACCAAATCTTTTCGCCAAGGTCTGGACCTCATGAGGTTGAAAATATGGAGTCAAGAACGAAGTCACTAATTCCAACACTGACCACAACGAATCTAATAACACTAAAAACAAAGTCACTGCACCGATTGAGGCGAGGATAAATGCAAACCCCATCATAAGCGTTAGATGTTCATGAAATAATAGATTGATATTTTTTTGTTTTTAATTTACGTTTTTGCAATTAGCCGCGCACTGTCATTTGGTTTGGTCGTTGAACGCTTACTAACGCAGTGTGTTGATAAGACTGTCGCACGTAGACCCTACATGATACTAAATAAGGCACGTACGTACGTAAGTAGGTACATGAGACGTGTATTTCGTACGAAAGATCAGCATGCAGCGCATCGCATTGCTTTCTCCAGTATTTGCAATTGCATAACAAATGCATCTAGCTATGATTGAACTATGCGAACTCCTGGCCAGACGTAGCGCCCTGGTACTTCCCGGTCGGTAATGATGGTTCACGATGACTGTGGAGCGAGTGTCGTTGTTGGATTATGTAACAGTTGAATAGAATACCTAGAATGAAAGTTCTCACACACGGATTGACCTCCTTTAATACAAAAGAGATAAAATTTATTGCAGCTAACTAACGAAAGTTTATCTAAAAGTCTAACAAAAAAGTTTATCGGAAAACATATAGACGGCAAGATAAAGTACATATTTGACCTTTGCATATACCACAGATATACATATATCTATATTAGTTTACTCGACTCACCTATTTCAATTACTTGACAAAAAATAAAAAAAATAAGTTTCAAAAATGTCAAATTGCTTTCGAATTTAATTTATCAGATTACACGTCATGAGCAGTGTGATGTGATTTATATACATTTTATTTATATTTATTATATAATAGTTTTAAGCTAATGAAATTAATTTAATACCTGTAAATTATAGTGCGTTTTAAAATTTTTGTTTTTAAAATTATCGATATGAGAGAAATAATTAATGTTCAAGTTGGGGCCTGTGGGAATCAAATCGGTGCCAAGGTAACCAATCAAGTTCTAGTTTATCGTCATCGGGGTGTACCTGGTCCCCGTTGGATAGAGTAGGACTCGACAACAAAGAAAAAAAAACCCAAATACCTACCCATTAGGTATGTAGAAAAAATCTAATGGCCTGCATAGCATTTAATGTCTATTCTAGGAAAATATTTTGATGTATAGGATACGCACTTACTTATTTGCCACCCGCTATTATTTAGGTTTAGTCATACTTCAATCATATTATCTAGCTATGGGGTGAATGTTTTTTTGCTTTCACTAAACAATCGATTTTATACTTTATTGCAGTTCTGGGAAGTAATATCTGATGAACATGGAGTTGATCCCAGCGGCAGTTACAACGGCGACTCCGATCTGCAGCTGGAGCGCATCAACGTGTACTACAACGAGGCGTCTGGTGGGAAGTTCGTCCCGCGAGCCGTACTAGTGGACCTCAAGCCCACTACCGTGGACGCCGTGCGCTCCGGACCCTTCGGGCAAATCTACCAACCAGATAACTTCGTCTTCGGCCAGAACGGCGCCGCCAACAACTGGTCCAGAGGACACTACACCGAAGGTGTCGAAGTCATTGAGTCCACCCTTGACGTCATTCGACGGGAAGCCGAAAACTGCGACTGCCTTCAAGGCTTTCAACTCACGCATTCTTTAGGAGGCGGAACGGGATCGGGCCTCGGAACTCTCGTACTCAACAGGGTGAGAGAAGAGTACCCAGACAGAATAGTCGTCTCCTTTTCCGTATTCCCGAGTCCAAGAGTATCCGATTGCGTCGTAGAACCGTACAACGCGACGCTCGCTGTCAACCAGTTGGTAGAAAATACCGACCACACATTCTGTCTGGATAACGAAGCGCTGTATGATATATGTTTTAGAACTTTAAAGCTGACCACGCCAACGTACAGTGACTTAAATCATTTAGTTTCCTCGACGATGTCAGGTATAACCACGTGCCTTCGCTTCCCTGGCCAACTTAACGCGGATCTGCGAAAGTTGGCGGTGAACATGGTACCTTTTCCGCGTCTGCATTTCTTTATTCCTGGATTCGCGCCCTTAACGTCTCGGGGCTCCCAGCAGTACAGAGCCCTGACTGTGCCAGAGTTAACGATGCAAATGTTCGATTCGAAAAACATGATGACGGCATGTGACCCTCGACACGGACGGTATCTCACTGTCGCTACAATATTCAGAGGTAGAATGTCTATGAAAGAAGTGGATGAGCAGATTATGAATATTCAGAATAAAAACAGCACTTACTTCGTGGAGTGGGTTCCCAATAATGTTAAAATTGCGGTTTGTGATATACCACCTCGGGGGTTGAAGATGTCGTCAACCTTCATAGGAAACACGACGGCTATTCAAGAAATATTTAAAAGAATCGGGGAGCAATTTGTAGCTATGTTCAGGAGGAAAGCTTTTCTACACTGGTACACCGGTGAAGGTATGGACGAGATGGAGTTCACCGAGGCAGAGAGCAATGTGAACGATCTGGTGTCGGAGTATCAGCAATACCAGGACGCTACGGCTGATGATGAGGGGGAATTTGACGAGGAAGAGGAAGGAATAGAGGAGTAATTTATTTGGCTATATTTATTTTATGTTTATAATAAAATATTTTTAAAACATTTTCGTTTTACTATACTATAGGGTGGGAAGAGATCCGAACCTAAAATATTCTATTCTTCTATATTATATCTGACTATGTAGTTGAGCCGCGCAACTTCGTCATTATATAACATCACGCTACAGCCAATACGGAAAACGGGGAAAACCAGTACGTGCGCAGAAATGGGCTATCCAACACTAAAAGAATTTTCTAAATCGGTTCAGCAGATTCAGAGTTTACCCCCTACAACCTCACAAACTACTTTTTTATTATATTAGTATGTACTAGCTGACCCGCGCAACTTCCGTCTGTGCACGTAACGGAAGCACTTAAAAGGAACAAATTTTCCCCATTTTTCCAACATTTTTTATTAATGCTTCTTTCCAATTAGTCGTAGCGTGATGTAATATACCTTTCCTAAATAAATGGGCTATCCAACACTAAAAGAATTTTCAAAATCGGTTCAGTAGATCCAGAGATTACCCCCTACAAACTTTACCTCTTTTATAGTATACATTATTATTAGTATAGTTAAATCCACAGACCGATCCCGACACGAGCCTACCCTCAGACTGATTCCGAAATAAGTATACCCATAGACTAATCCCGAAACAAATCTGTCTACAGAATTCCGAAACGGAAGGTTTTCATCGTTGAAATTATATGGAATTTATTGTTTTTTTTTATTGGCACGGCTTGTGACTTTGTATCTACGTAGGCAGAACTAGAAAGTCCATGAATAATTGTTCTTAAACAACATTGATCTAATGCTACTATAATTGTTCATTGTCACTATGCCGGCTAAATGTTGCGATTACGAAATGGGCGACGACAAAGACGAATTGCATACCCGTAGGTACCTACGTGTATACCTATTTTAATATACTCGCTGCCTTATTGTCAATTGAACCACCCATTACGTAACCGCACTCTGAAAGGAGACTGACTGCCACCTCGACAAGAAATCAATACGGTAACCTGAAAACCGATGAACCCTTTTGGCGACTGTCCATACTGTTATGGACAGTTCGCCAAAAACGTTCATGCCTAGTTCGTACAATGGCATAAAAAAGGTATAAATAAGCCTTGCATTGTCATTACTATTTAGCATGATTCGAAGACCAGAAGCAATCGGAATAAGTGGAAAACACAGACCTAGGATCTTGCTTGAGCTATTAAGTTATTCTATTAGGTCCCTGGTTTTCATATCGTATTTTATATTCATTTTCGTATCATTTTGTTATTACCAGAGGCTCTTAACCAATAGGATCGTATTATTCAATCCTGTTACCAAAAATAAAGCGATCCTATTGGTTGTTGCTCACGTATACGTAAATGAATACGTTACGTTTCTACAACGCGCAAAACCATGGTAGAGCCTCAGGGGCCTTATTCCGAGTTTGCAAACGTTAAACACGACAAGACGTTGCGTAAACTATAAATATTGAAATGTAAGTTCTATCCTGTTAATTATAGAGTTGAAATTCCAATGCTCCACATATGTACATGTTCAAACTTGCGAAGAATTCGTGTATTTCAAGATGGCGACATTATTATAGCCAACCTAATACAGACTATATAACTATTGGAATAGAACTTATATTTCCATATTTATAATTTACGCAACGTCTTGTTGTGTTTAGCGGTTGCAAACTCAGAATAAGGCCCATGTACATTACAAGTTTAGCACAGGTTTTCGTCTGTGGGTTCATCCGTTTTAGGCACAGAGTTATAGCTCTGTGGTTTTAGGAGCCTACTGCATCGATTTTTTGTCGAGGTGGAGCCTCCATTACTCCTTTATCAGAGTGCCTACGAATATAAAGAATGATAAAGAATAGACTCGCCAGTTTTATAGGTAACCTGTTATTTAACCGCATAATGAGAGCGACCAAAGCTGTTAAATAATTATATATTGGTCGACCCCAATCATGGACCGTATAGGTCCGCTTACCATCAGGTAAATACAAAGATCACAGAGTTATAGAAGATACAGAGCCATACTTACTTAATTTTTTTTTTTTTTAATTGCCATAATATAATTAAAAGTATACCATGAAGCTAAAAAAACGCGTCCTCGCGCGGTTTTTACCTTCATGATTATATACATACCAAATATGCAATAACTGGCTGAATCATTATTTTGACAACAGACATTTTGACAACTAAAAGTCAATTATTCAATTTTGTCGTCTCGGTCAAATATGTAAATTTCGAGTTATATTTAATTTTATTATTTTATATTTAAATTATCTGTGTTTAGTGTATAATTGAATACCTTTTATAAATTCAATTAAAACAAAATTTTAAGTAAACTTACATACCTAATTAATTTATCAATATGCGGGAAATAGTTCATATGCAGGTGGGGCAATGCGGAAATCAAATCGGGGCAAAAGTGAGTTAATGTCTTGTTATCATATACCTACTGAGTAGGTATATACTTATTATATTATAGTACTTATTGGGTATATACCTACTTAGATGTAAATAGATCTTCAGTAAACTAAAGTACACCAATGGTGTTTTAGCGAAGTACTTTATACTATAAATTAGAAAAGCGGAAGATCAAGAATGCATACATAGATACATATCATCACGGGTGCCTTACGGCGCCCGAGACCGCCTAAACGGCCCCAGGGTACCCAGCGGAGGGGTTTTAATCCCACCTCGTCGTAGCCGATGGTATGAGTCTACACCGAACAAGTAGCTAGCTCATCGCGATGTTTTGGAATAGACTCAATAACCCATCTAAAAACAGTTTCACAAGTTGGTATAGCGAAACCGGGACCGACAGCTTAACGTGCTCTCCGAGGCACTATAGTGGTGTTGTCAAACAAATGTACATAAATTTTTATTAATTAAAAACTCCTTGGTGCACACCGGGATTCGAACCAGGGACCTAAGTGATTTTAAGTCCAAGGTCTAACCAACTCGGCCAACACGTATATAACTCGGCCACCGCGTATATAAACCAATAATAAAATAATATATAGAACAATTTCCACATATTGCTCTACAAACTAAGCTCTAAGCTTGTACTGTGTACCTGATGCAATAATACTAACCTATTATATTTTATTAACGCCCAGACCATGATAATCTGTACGGAAAAACTAGGTGTACTAGGTGTTTTTTTTTTGACATGGGTGGGAATCGAACCAACGACCTCCGGATACAACGCGAAAGGCGATACCACTAGCAGGCTATTCCTTGTTAATAATAAAATAAAATAAATATTTAAAATTATTGTTTTTTTTTTGTTGGCATTACTTTTGTAGTTTCTTACAATAATCGGATGCTCTTACGTCTGTATCGGCGTTTGCAGGTGCACAATAGGAAAGAGGGTGCGACTGCCTTTTTACTAACGTCTTCATTATTACAAATAAAAACTTTTATTACAGTTTTGGGAAGTAATATCAGATGAGCATGGTATCGACTCCACCGGTGCATACCAAGGTGACTCCCCGCTGCAGCTGGAGCGCATCAACGTGTATTACAACGAGGCGTCCGGCGGGAAGTACGTCCCGCGTGCTGTGCTCGTGGACTTGGAGCCGGGGACCATGGACGCCGTGCGCTCCGGACCCTTCGGACAAATCTTTCGACCGGACAACTACGTATTCGGGCACTCCGGCGCCGGCAACAACTGGGCAAAGGGACACTACACAGAAGGAGCCGAACTCGTTGATTCCGTTCTAGACGTGGTCAGAAAAGAATCAGAAGGGTGCGACTGCTTACAAGGCTTCCAACTCACACATTCCTTAGGAGGCGGCACAGGGTCCGGTATGGGTACCCTTCTTATATCTAAAATACGGGAGGAATACCCAGATCGCATAATGAACACTTTCTCCGTAGTGCCGAGTCCAAAAGTGTCAGACACTGTCGTGGAGCCCTACAACGCCACTCTTTCAGTGCACCAACTTGTGGAAAATACTGACGAAACATATTGCATAGATAACGAAGCTCTTTACGATATATGCTTCAGAACCCTCAAGCTTACCACTCCGACGTATAGCGATCTGAACCATCTAGTCTCTGCTACCATGTCGGGCGTCACCACTTGTTTGAGATTCCCGGGTCAACTGAACGCCGATTTAAGAAAGTTAGCAGTAAATATGGTGCCGTTTCCTCGACTTCATTTCTTTATGCCTGGATTCGCGCCACTGACTTCGCGAGGTAGTCAACAGTACAGAGCGCTGACCGTGCCAGAGCTGACCCAGCAGATGTTTGACGCGAAGAACATGATGGCGGCGTGCGACCCTCGTCACGGTAGGTATCTGACTGTGGCTGCCGTCTTCCGGGGTCGGATGTCTATGAAGGAAGTGGACGAGCAGATGTTGAATATCCAAAATAAAAATAGCAATTATTTTGTCGAGTGGATACCTAATAACGTAAAGACGGCCGTTTGCGATATTCCTCCTCGAGGTTTGAAGATGTCGGCTACGTTTATTGGTAACACGACGGCTATTCAGGAATTGTTTAAGCGGATGTCGGAACAGTTCGCGGCTATGTTCAGAAGGAAGGCGTTCCTGCACTGGTATACGGGGGAGGGCATGGACGAGCTGGAGTTCACTGAGGCAGAGAGCAACATGAACGACCTGGTCTCCGAGTACCAACAGTATCAGGACGCCTCGGCCGATGATGAAGGAGAGTTTGATGAAGATATTGATGATAGACCCTCCATTTTAACCTAAATAATTACTACAGTTACAATTATTTTGAAACTATATTGTTGTGATTTAGAAATTATTATTAAATTGAATAAGCATAAGTCCGCCTTTGTACTAAAGAATAATGGTCATGCCAATACTATGGCATCTTTCTTTCAAGAAAAAATTTTTTTGGAGACACCCAGGGTTAAAAGTTTATTGTTTCAAACTAAAATTAGTTAAGTGCGAGTACTTTATACTTTCCTTCAATCTACGGTAGGTAGGTGACGATAACCGTTCGTTATATAAAAATGACAAATCAAGATTTTGTATGAACCGTTACCGTTAACTATAGGAATAGCTATTGTCGGCGTCCTCATGGGTGTAAAACTCAAGCCGTTTTTTTTTACTGGAAGTAAATCCCCGTGCCACAGTAAAAACCAATCTACCTGGTGGTAAGCAGTCCTACAAAATTCATGAATTATAATGGATAAACATTGTTTTAAAGCATTGCGCATTGATCCCATTATAGCAGCTAAATTATGCAACGAAATGTGGCAGGGCTAGAAATCCTACATACTCTCTATGGTAGAGGAGCCCAAGTGGGGATGTTGCGCGTTACTCAAGCGCATCAGAAAATCATATAGGGAGAAACCTTACATCTTGTAATATACCCCCATCATATATGAACCCTTAATATTGGGTCGTTTGTTAAGAGCAGACGAATACATTAATATAAATTAATTTTATAATAATATTTTAACTTGTAAAGGCGAGGAAAAAAGGTAGCGTCCAAAAATAGGGGTTATTCCCAGTTGTCACTACCCTCTCCGTTCCTACTAACGACAACTGGGAAAAAAATCCCAGTTGTTAGTAGTTACGGGTGGCACTAAAACGTTCCCAGTTGTCGTCACCACTAAAATTTATTAAGATAAAGTCTAGTTTAATAGTGAAACGAAAAAAAAAAATTTTTAAGAAATATGATAGGTAACAACCTAAAAGTTGTTCTCGTAACAACTTACGAGAAATATTTTATTAATTTACCATCAAATTGGAGTGTAAATTAAAATTTATTATTATTAGGTTGTGTGAAGTGTAGTGGAGTAGAACAAATGAATGTGTTCTAAAATGGAGTGAAGTAAACTGAAGTAAGAAAATGAAATAAAATATAATGGAGTGAAATAAATTAAAAGGAGGAGCGTAATAAAATTAAAGTAACTAAGTTAATTAAAGTGAAGTGGAGTTAAGGCTGTATTCTGAAAATCTAGAACTACAAAACTAAAAATGTTTGTTAAAGAAATTTACTCGATACTCACAGACAACTATTATTATGCAAATAGTAACTCTTTAACTTGAAATGTATGAAGAGATTAATATAGTCTCCCATATATTATTTCAATAAAAAATATATTTATATTTTCCAAAACATGAAAATTTTGTACTTTTTAACATCTCTGCAAGCGACAAAACTACAACAATTTATAGTGGTAAAAAAATAGATATCATAAGTTTATTATGTATTCTAAAAATGTATAGAGAGATTTTTGCAAGTTTAATAGAAAATTATTATTTAAATAATTACAAAAATTTGCCAAATAGAAATCTTCATACAAAATCCATGACAGGCCGTCATTGTGCGGGCGATCCCGTCTGTGAAAGGTGGCTTTGCGTCGCTTTTTTCTATTTCACTATCGGAACACTAAATATTCACTGTTGGAAATTTTATAAGACAAGTACATATTTATTTTGATTATTTTTCCGACCCAAATATCGACCAATAGAATTGCACCATTCGACGTCACGTGGTACAACCTACATGGTATTATACTGAGAATTTTTTTTGAATATTTTCTCTGGTAGTTGCTATATATAAAAAACAAAACATAATCCAATTCTATTGGCCGACATTTGGGACGGAAAAATAATCCCCCGAATACCACACGAGCTTCAAAATTATCTGGCATTTCCCTCAAGGTTCCCTGCAAACAAATAAAGTCGTCAAGTTTTTCAGGAAAAATCACTCGCGCTTCGCGCTCGTCGCGCTTCGCGCTCGTGATTTTTTAACCTGAAAAACTTGACTCCTTCATTTGTTTGCAACGAACCTATCGGAAAATACCCGATAATTTTGAAGCTCTTGTGGTATTACAAGTGATTATATTCTATGTTTTTACGCCTTTTAACACGATTAAGTACAGATTCAGCTAAAATAAATATACAATTTTCACCAACTGTCACTGTCAGTATAACCTTACAAAAAAAAGGACAAGACTGTCCGATGAAACTAAAAGTACACAACAGCTATTTATTTTGGTCGCTTTTAAATCTTTAATAAAATGTATCGTCGGGCGCACATTATTTTACAATTTTTAAATAAACACGACCTATTTCTTTTTTTTTCGTATTTTTTTTTATATGTCCAAAGCAAAGCACTCGATAGGGTTCATTCATTATCAAATAAATCATTTTTATAAGATTTATTGGCAGAGAACAAAAAAAAAAACATTACCTATCAAATAAATATACACAATAATGTATTGTCTTATTTTATCATCTTTAATATATATATTACAAATCAAAGTTTTTTTTATTTTTTTTATTACAGCATGTGTCACTGTTTGTTTTGTATCTAACTCATGGCAAACATACAATGTTTATGAATAGGCACTAATACGATGTGATTTCAATAGTAATAGACCGATTTACTATGCCGGCCAAATGATACTGTTACCAAATGGGCGGCGATAAAGAAGAACCATACTAGATAATAAATATTTTCTGGCGTAGAATAATTCGAACAATGTTTTAGAAACTGGCGGTGGGCAATTACTATAAGCAACATATATATATTAACCAATATATTTGTAACCAATATATATATATATATATATTAATAGTGACAACTGCATTTATAAAATAATATTGAATTTTTACAATATATAAATAAAACATATTTTCAAACGCTGAAAACATTTTATTTATTTATTTATTACAATTTTATACATATTCCTAACAGGTAGGTAAGTTATTAAAGTTTATAAGAATTATTTATAGTAATATGGGTGCACGTCTGTGTTGGTTGTGTGTGTATAATGTATGATGTGTATATTTGTGTAGGCTATGGTGTAACAGTAAGGTCAAATTTATGATAATATATTATGTTATGTCAAAAAACAATAGATTGATTATTGAGAATAGACAAAACCCGTCTTCACTGCCAATCGTATGGATTGTTTTAGGGACTCCAAATTATTCTGGCGTTTTGAGCAAGTCCTCTCTAAAACTGACCATAAATCATAATCCAGCGAAATAAGATCGGGACTAGACGACGGCCAGTCTTCAGCACTGATGAAGTCCGAAACGTTGGCTTCCAGCCAAGACTGCGTGGACCGAGCTTTATGACCCGGCTCTGAGTCTTACTGGAAGGACCATACTTGGTTATTGAACATGTGTTGTTAAGGAGCTTAACTACCTTCTCAAGAATGGTGTCTGTATCAAGACACCATTCTTGAGAAGGTAGTTGTTTTGATACCTTTTTCATAAAAATATGGCTCAGACACTCCTTCATAGCTAACACCCGACCTAACCATCACTGAAGTCGGATAATGCCCAGTCAGTGCCCACGTTGCACTCTGTCGACTAATTGGGAAGCTTCCTTAGAGCTTTAAGCATAAATATGGTCATTTTGTTTGTTAAAATGTTGCTCAATTGTAAAAATTTTCTCATCCGTAAACAACATTTTTCTGTGACCTCCCTTTGCGTACCACTTTAGTAGTTGTTTCGATTTTGCCATCCTATTCTTTTTTAAATTATTAGATAAAAAATGACCAGTAGACCAAGTCCTAAGTCATCTTTTAAAATACGCGACATGGTTCTAGGTGCTATCTTTATCTCCCGAAATAAAATCTTTTGCTTTCGGGCAGGATTTCATAGAATTATTTCCCTTACTACTATAACCACCTTTTTCGTACGAACACTACGTGGACGGCCAGATCTTATTCTGTCAAAAACAGAGGAGTCTCATTGTACCTATTAATAGCCCGGTACACAAACATTTGACAATACCAAGTGTATGGAGTTTTAAAAATTTGCGTTTGGCTCCATACCTACTTTGTGTAACACAGCGATTCGGTTCTCTTTATCACCCCACTCCATTTTAATATCGCAAAATATTGTAAAATATATTGGGGCCAAAATGAGAAAACTCAATGAACTATCGTATAAAAACTACAGATTCCAAATTTAAATGTAATTTTTATTTTATTTTTAATTGTAACAGTAATGATGGCCAGGCTATGTATATAATGTAGAGATTATGATTGCTTTGAATACTATGAGTCTGGGTACCATGAGGCCGTCTAGAAGTTATATATAAATTTAAATGTGTATGTCTATCTAAATTATTTTACTTACTAAAACATTTTACAAAAAAAAACAATTTTTTTAAAATATTTTACATAAAATTATTCCAATTAGGTAACTCCGGAATATTTTTAGTGTAGATATATAGGTAAGTAGAATAAAGTGACCCAGACCCAAATCCTTATCATTCATATGACAGCATTTTTTAAAATAAATACTTGGAATGGCTGAATTAGTCCAAAATAAAATAAAAGTAATCTTTAAAATAAATTCTTAGTTTATTACGGAGGCTGGTAATAGTTACTGTTACCAATGCCTTATAATAAATTTAAACGGTTATATCACACTTATTAAGCGGTTATATCACACTTTATTTGCTTGTCTAGAAATTATAGTAAACATCAATTTTATTAAAACATCCTCGTATATTAAATGACATTTCTTGACTATTTCGACAAAACATTACTTTAAATAAAATAGTAAGATTTCTAAAAGTAGATATCTAAAATAATAAACTGTCACACACCATACAATGATATTTCAACAGAGTGACTTTTGGTCTCAACTGTCCACAGTTAGAATAAATTGAAGAAATAATCTCAAACATTTTTGAGTGAAATCTGACAGAAGGTGATGACGTCAGATATACGAATTCCCCCTTAAGTCATAGTTTATTTTGGGTGTTGTGTTGTATAACTAAGTGAGGAGAACTGAATTAAGGAAATGAAATGAAATATAATGTAATAAAGGGGAAAAAACGAAGAAATGTAGTAAGTGAAGTGTGAAGATAGTAAATTGAAATAGATCGAGTGAACTGGAATGTAGTAGAGTAGAGTGAAGTAAAGAGATGTGAAATAAACCCGGTGAAGTGAAATAGCTTATAGAAAAGGGAAGCGAACGATATTGTAGTGAAGTGAAGTTTAGTGAGTAAATTAAATGTATACCCCCAATCTACTTTACTCTATACCTTGTTTTACTCCACAAGTCTATTCCACTTCACCCTATTTACTCCACTTTCCTTACTCTACTCTAGTTTACTTCAGTTAACTCCGCACTTTTCTCTACTCTACTATACTTAAGCCCAACAAAATCCACTTCAGTTAACTACTAACACTTCACTTACTATATTTTTTTTATTTACTTTTTTTCCTTTATTCATTTATTTAATTTCCTTCCAGATTAATTCACTTTAAAACATTTCAATATGTTCTATACTACACTACACTTCACATGAGCCAAATCTACACTTAATTCACTATCTATACTTTACTTTACTCACTACACTTCACTTTAATTTACTACAATAATTTAAATATTTTACACTCCAATTTGTTTGTAAGCAATTTTTTTCGCGTATCGACGTTTTAGGTATACCTGTCATGTTTTTTGAAAATATGTTTTTTTTTTTCATTTCACTTCATTTTATTTTTTTATTCTATTTAGTCCGATTAGAACACATTTATTTGTTTTACTCCACTACACTTCACACAACCTAATAACAGAACAACTTTTAGGTTGTTACCTATCATGTTTCTTAAAAATATTTTTTTTTCGTTTCACTATTAAACTAGACTTTATCTTAATAAATTTTAGTGGTGACGACAACTGGGAACGTTTTAGTGCCACCCGTAACTACTAGCAACAACTGGGATTTTTTTCCCCAGTTGTCGTTAGTAGGAACGGAGAGGGTAGCGACAATTGGGAATAACCCAAAAATATGAACTCTCAATCCTGACGTTTTTGAAAAAATATAAAAATATATTTTTAGAAGTATTTACTCTGTTATATTTTTTTGTACTAACTATCAGTACACACATCGTAAGAAATAATCATGAGAATTCAAACTATTTGGAGGTAAAAAGAAGATATAAGGCAAAACATGGATCTCTCAATCCAAACATTTTAGTTTGAGTGATCCTTTGAAACACCATGTTAGACTGAGTAAAGACAAAAGTTAATTATGCCAGCATTTAATAGTACTTCTCGAAATATTCGCAAAAAATAAATAAATACCCAAATGATAACCGTTAAAAAGTTATAGCACGTCGTCATTTTTAAAACATCAGGACTAAGTGCTTTATATTTTCACATATACTACTTTTACTTACATCGCACAGAAAATCTAAAATTCTACGAATAATTAAAAAAACATCTCCTGGCATTGAAACTATTTGTGTAAATATTGCACTTTATTATAATTTTAGATTTCAATTTTACCCATACGGGGCCGTGTTCGTAAACTAACACTTTAACACTGGGTAATGTCACTACACTATATGCATCTCTTCTTCTCTAAGCATTTTTCAATATTTTTGTCGCACTCTGTTACACTACCCAGTGTTAAAGTGTTACGTTTCCGAACACGGCCCGGCAAGTCGTGTTGGGTGACTATTTTTTTTTGTTAGCACTTGGTATGTGTTCATATCATGCCAAACCATACGGTTCGGTTTATGTTGGTTCATACTTCCAAAGGGCCTTAAAAGGTAAATTTATTTACCTTTTAAGCCACGCCTACCACGGTTATTATTAGGCAGATACACTAAAAAATATATCAAAACGTGTGTCTAGTAGGTAAGTTTATTTTGGTATCTGGCACTTTATTAAAATACCTGGTGCATTGACCCTCAAATGACTTATTCACTTTAGTGAGCATTAGTGAGTCTAGAAGCTAACGTGACAAATTTATTCTTGTTTCTAGTGTTACGATTATGTGTATCGCATATTTTAGGATATAAGAGAATATTTTTGCGGACAAACATAAATGTTCTCATATATATACTGGACGCCACTGTTAGTTAAACTCTGCGTTCCGAGAGCTAGCGCGGGCAGTTTTTCGTGGTGACATTAAAAACCAGCGCGACCGCCCGGGCGCCCGTTTCAACACAGCCATGTCATTTTTTTTAGCGATGCTAGAATGCAGCTCGGAAACGATCGATAAATCAATATTTTTTAATTAACTATTATTTTAATACAATAATTTTATAATATCTCAATATTAAGCTGAATTTAGTTACACGATATTTATATTTTAGGTTTAATCGAACTTTTAGAATTAAAACAGATATGAATATATAAAATAATTAAATAAATTCCAATTTGTAGATGGATATTCACATGTAAACAAACAACTGTCAAAAAGTAGCCCGGCTAACTTTTCGTGTTAAAATTTCTGTTCGCGGAACGTTTGATGGTAACTTGAATTGCTAATATTTCCGCGCGGTGAAACGACCTTGGTTAAAAAAAACCAGCGATCCGTGGCAGTGATGCTGAGCTCGGAACGCGATGAAAATATTAATTTCTTTTAATTTTTGCCTAAGCGTATCGCGGCAACCCAGTCCATATATTGAGCGAATAGCTCTTTTTTGCAAAATATAAATGTTACTTATATCTGCAGCATTGCCCCAAAGTAATATCCCGTAAGAGAGCAGATTATGAAAATAGCTAAAGTACACTATTCTGGCAGTATCCACATCTGTGAGCTGTCGTACTTTTTTGATGGCATAGGCAGCAGAACTAAGTTTATTACCTAGTTTTGTGATATGAGTACCCCATTGTAGTTTAGGATCTAGAGTTATACCTAGAAATACAGTGCTCAAAGTCAAAGTCAAAAATATTTATTTCATGTAAACCTTTACAGGCATTTATGAAAAGTCAAAAAAAAAAAAAAAAAGTATATATAAGGTCCTGTGTGTACTTGGCCAGGTCGCCATTCCTCCCACAGACAAATGTTGAGAATATAATACAAAATAAACAAATTGTAAACTATTAAACTATTGTCCTTGCGGGAAGAAAAAAAAAAAAAAAAACAACCCAACCGAACACACACTACATAACCAACCAGTTTAAGACTAGGTGGTTAGCTGGTTCCATTGACCTGTCAATCGTTGACTGCCCTGCAAAAGTGCCACCAAGGCGACCAACCCAACAGACCATAGCTACGCCCCAA
The DNA here is from genome assembly GCA_947458855.1 of Monopis laevigella. NCBI lineage: Eukaryota > Metazoa > Arthropoda > Insecta > Lepidoptera > Tineidae > Monopis > Monopis laevigella. The sequence continues at coordinate 27,866,510 of OX381583.1, read as the reverse complement.
ATATACATACTTTAGTATAGGTAATCAAAATATACCTACAAGTAGATAGATGAAAGGTATCTTTTAGGGCGCAAACGCTGATCACAAGTCGATCGCCTCAGAGACACCCTGGAGAAAAAGGTACCAGCAAGTAAAAAACTCTGATGTTCCACATGTACCGTATCATCGGAGGAGCATGGTCCTGCATGGTTATTGACTTAAACCTATGCTTATAGCATGTGGTATATACTCTCATCCTACTGAAGAGCACGCGTAGAACACCCCAAGGCAGATATACTATCTTACAATATTGAAAGTACAGAATTACAGAACACAACATTTCTTTGATGCCAGCGCCGGTCTATCAGCAGAAGATTTTTCGGGATCTCCGCTTCTTATATGATAACAATCAAACGTGCGTGCCCAGCGGAGATCCAAGGCCCCCACAGCAGCACCCGATCACGGACGTAACGTATGTGTCAGCCATCCTTCTGCTCAACCAGGCCCTTAGGGTGCAGACCAGAACCCGGCACACGCGCCACCACTGCAATGACCTTCAAAGGAGAGGAAATCCGCTGGATACGTATACTACTACATTGCAGGGCCAAATACATAGCTGAATCCAAGGTCTGCGCAAACATCAACTAGTTAAAAAAAAAACATGGAAATGTATTCTATAACTCTGTTAACAAAATAACTTAAAATAAATAAGACAAATTAACATAAATGTTAAGTAATAACTAATTATTACCTTGTAGAAAATAGTAAATATTTAAAATTAAAATAATGATAAAAGGTTATAGTAATAACAAGTTATTACCTCATCCAAAAATATATAAAAAAATACCTATTGTAGTATAAAAATATATATATATATATACCTATAATAGTAAGTATTATGAATTATTACAATATGACAGTTACTATTAGTTTAGAGATTCCAGACGCAGAGAGGACTGATTCCAGACATCTCTGTCATTAATATAATCATTAACTTTGTAATACGCCTTGGCTATTAAAGTTTGCTTTATACAATTTTTAAATTTTATATCATTTAGTTCTATAATTGATTTTGGTAATTTATTAAATAGCCTAATACTGTTTATAAGAAAACATTTATTAGTTTTTTGTAATCTGAATCTTGGTATGTCAATTTTGTTTATATTTCTTAAGTTTCGGGTATGCCTATCTGCATTTTTATTAAACATATTATAATTTTTCTTAACATATAATAAGTTCTCAAATATGTATTGGGAGGGCAGGGTCATTATATCAATTTCAGGAAAGATTTCTCAAAGGGATTCCCGGGTCTTCATGCCGTAAATTGCTCTAATAGCTCTTTTCTGCAAGATAAATATGGTTTCTATGTCTGCCGCTGAGCCCCAGATAATAAGACCATAAGTCATAATACTATGGAAATAGGCAAAGTACACTAACCTGGCTGTTGCCACATCAGTTAATAGTCTGATCTTTCTGACTGCATATGCTGCTGAGCTCAATCTATTAGATAACGCGTTTATATGAGCTCTCCATTGCAGTTTGGAGTCGACTGTGATTCCCAAAAATACAGTGGAGTCAACAAATTCCAGTTCAGTATCGCCTAACTTCAGTGAACAGTTAATTACCCGAACGTTTGGCAAAGAAAATTTCAGGCACTTGGTCTTCTTAGTATTTAAAACCAAATTATTTGCTGTGAACCATTCAGAGACCATAGACAGAGTATTGTTTGCTGCTGACAATATGTTGTCTTTTCTATCAACTTTAAACAACAGGGACGTATCATCAGCAAACAGCACTATCTGCGCTGTTTCTTGTACCATATGCGGAAGGTCATTGATATATACCAGAAACAGGAAAGGCCCTAAAATTGATCCCTGGGGGACTCCCATATTCACAAGAGATCCTTTAGATACACTACCATTAATGTTAACACATTGCGTTCTATTAGAGAGATAGGACTCCACAAGGTTTAACGCTACTCCGCGAACTCCATAGAATTCCAGCTTATCCAATAGAGTTTGATGATCTACACAATCAAATGCTTTAGACAGATCGCAAAAGACACCAATGAGATCCTGAGACTTTTCCCAAGAACTAAATATTTCCTCAATCAATCCAGTACCAGCATCTGTTGTATTTCTACCTTTTGTAAACCCATATTGATGATCGTGTAATAATTTGTTGATATTAAAATATCTTAATAGCTGACTTAGCATTATTTTTTCAAATATTTTGCTAAGCGCGGGTAATACGGAAATGGGTCGATAGTTAGTAGGGTCTGTTTTACATCCCGATTTGAATATAGGGGCTATTTTACTGTGCTTCATAAAGTCTGGGAAGACACCGTTATCCACACAACTATTATAAATGTCGGCTAAGATAGGCCCAATGGTGTAAATAATAGGTTCTATTGCTTTTACGGATAATCCCCATAAATCTTCCGTTTTCTTTTTATTTAACATTTTGAAGTGTTTTATAATATCCTCATTTGAGACATGTATAAAATTAAATTCTGTAAAATTTGGTATTTTAACATAACGGTTTAATAGTTCCTTAGCCATACTAGATGACGACTTAATACTATTCGTGACTTTAAAAGGTATATCAGCAAAAAACTTTTCAAATAAGCTAGCAACTTTATTTTTCTCAGATATCAATACTCCATTTTGTCTGATGGAAATATCATTTTGCTTATGTATGTTTTTACCAGTTTCATTATTTATTATTGTCCATACACACTTAGATTTATTTTTAGACTGTTTTAGTTTGGAGCTAATAAAATTAGATTTTGCCATAAGGCAAACTTTTTTAAATGTTTTTGAATAATTTCTAACATAGTTATGAAAATTTTGATCTAATCTATAGGATCTCCTATCATATAAATCATATAAAGTATCCCTGCTTTTTCTAATACCCCTAGTTGCCCAAGTAGCAAAATTAAATTTATCATTTATTTTCTTTGTCTTTACTTTACACACTTTATCAAATTCTTGGGTTATTAAATTATGTAAATTCGAATATGTTGTATTCGGTTTATTTGTATTATACTTGAAATGATTAATTTTATGTATGATATTATTATTTAAAATTTCTAGTCTATTTTCAGTAAGAGGTCTGTACTTAATTATTTTATTGGTTGGTTTAATTCGCGCCTTAAAGCTAATCATCAGACATTTATGATCAGAGCGTACACCAGTAATGACAGAGTGATCTGAAATGGTACAATTAGTGAATACATTATCAATGCAAGTCTGACTAGTTGCAGCAATCCGAGTCGGTTCTGTGAATATGTTATTTAAATTAAAGGAGTTAAAAAGAGAAATGAGCTTCTGTCTGTCACATGAATCTAATAAAATATCAATGTTAAAATCCCCACATACAAATATTCGTTTATTTAAATCTAATATTTTTGAGAGTATATCCTCCATTGTATCTATAAAGTAAGATAAAGACGATGTTGGGGGTCTATATATGCATAGGATAATATATGAGTCCATCTCTGCACATGAAATCTCACAAACACGTTCAACAGATAGTTTTACGATATCCTTTCGTTCCTTATACTTTAAAGTATTTTTAATTAAAATTATAGAGCCACCTCCTTCACAGGAGGTTCTATTAAAAAAACTAGCAACTGAGAAATTATTTACATTAAAACACATTTTGTCGGACATTAGCCAGGATTCTGTAAAACACATTATATCTAAGTTATATTTTTCTATTAATAATTCAATGTCAAGAACTTTGCTAGAGAAGCTTTGAATATTTTGGTGAATTAAGTTAAGTTTACAAATGTCCTTCTCTATTGTCACATCTAAAAGTTTAAATTTGTTTGCACCACAACATTATTAGTACTACTACTAAATGATGATGTGGAGTCAATGCTTAATAAAATATTATTAGCTACCAATGTAGCAATATTTCTCTGTACCTTCATAGGTAGTTTTATGCTATCCTGTGTCCCGTTAAAATGTCTAACAAATTTGTTTATGTCAAAAGGAGTAAACAAATTATTGTAGCAAGTCATATTATAAATACAATTATTTAAATAATATAAATGTTTATTCTGTTGTGCAGTATACTTTTTTGAATAAAGGAATGTACATAATGTAACATTCCTTACTCCAAGTTTAGACAAAAGATCTACACTGTCCAACAAGTCTCCTTTGCTTGTGTTTAATCCATTTCCTACCATAATAACTATATTACTATATGAATTGTAAAACTTGGAGGAAATGGATTTTACAATGTTCTTAAAACTATTGCCTGGCATACAATAGTTTGTCACAGAATGGTCTAAATGGTAATTAAAAATTTGACCCATTCCCTTACCAATACTGTCTGTGAGCAGTAAAGTGTTGTTAGTTATGTCCTTTGGAAGAGTTACGCTGGAATAGGCAATGGATGATTCAGTATTTGATAAATTTATCTGATTTTCGCAGGAGCAACAATTTTTATTTACAAATGACTCAAATCTCTCTGCATTATATTTGCTTAATTGGAGAATTTCATCCATATTTTTAATTTGCTCGGTAAGGTCATTCTGTGACAACTGATATTTTTTTGTTAAGTCAGAGAGACATAAATGTAAGTTTGTTATTTCAGTTTATAAGTTTAATTTGTCACTATCATGCTGTTGTTGTAAATTGACAATATATTCACTATTTTGTTTAGATTCCAGCATGAGCCTACGGCAGTCCGCTTTTAATGAAATATTCCTAGATCTAATACAATTATTATTTAATTTATTCTTATATTTTTTAATGAACTTTAATAACTTAATATATTTTCTATTACTAAAATATCCACTATTTACTGTAGTTACACTATTATTAACTTTTAAGTCCTTGTCGATTAACTCATCATACAAACATAAGGTTTGTGCGCTTTGACACCTCTCCTTTTCCTCTTCAAACTTCTCAATGGTCCTAAGAGCTTCATTAAGCTGCAGCTCGAGAAGGCTAATCCGATCCAATGCCTGCACATAATAATCACTATACAGGCCAATAGCAGAAAGCTGCTCCTGTACTTGATCCCGTTCACTACATACATCCTCATACTGGGTGTGGAGTTCACTGAGTTCTTTTTTCAACTCCTTAATTTTGCTGTTAATGTTCAACAACTCAGCCTCACCATCGTCTCGCTCCTTTAATAGATGGTCACAAAGAATTTTAGAGTTTTTTAATTCAATTAGAGCAGTTTGCTATCTGTTAGCTTTATAATTTCATCATTAAGAATAATCTTCGTATCGAGATGTTTCACATTCGGTAAACTAAATTTTATGCACTTAGTCTTTTTTTAAAAGCGGCCCCAGCCTAGTGGTTATGACACCTCTCCTTTTCCTCTTCAAACTTCTCAATGGTCCTAAGAGCTTCATTAAGCTGCAGCTCGAGAAGGCTAATCCGATCCAATGCCTGCACATAATAATCACTATACAGGCCAATAGCAGAAAGCTGCTCCTGTACTTGATCCCGTTCACTACATACATCCTCATACTGGGTGTGGAGTTCACTGAGTTCTTTTTTCAACTCCTTAATTTTGCTGTTAATGTTCAACAACTCAGCCTCACCATCGTCTCGCTCCTTTAATAGATGGTCACAAAGAATTTTAGAGTTTTTTAATTCAATTAGAGCAGTTTGCTATCTGTTAGCTTTATAATTTCATCATTAAGAATAATCTTCGTATCGAGATGTTTCACATTCGGTAAACTAAATTTTATGCACTTAGTCTTTTTTTAAAAGCGGCCCCAGCCTAGTGGTTATGTCACTGCGCAACTGATAACAAGGTTAAGCAGATGACAACAAGACCGGCCTGGGATGGGCGACCGCTTTATACAACGAGGCTATTTCATCATAAACACCGCAACAAGCTCGCCACTTATTAGGTGTTGCCTCCGAATACCATCGGCGAAATGAGGATGGGTTAATCCCTCCGCTGGGACCCTGAGGCCGTTTAAACGGTTCTCGGGAGCCAAATTGGCACCCGTGATGGTATTTTTTATTATTATTTTTTAGTCTTTTTTGCATTTAACACCAGATTATTTGCAGTAAACAAATTTGAGACATGACAATAGCACTACATTAATGACTTCAATGTTATGATTTTTACGATTACTTTTAAAAATTATTGAGGTGTCATCAGCGAATAAAACTATGTTATGCTTATCAACTATATGAGGTAGATCGTTTATATAGACTAGAAATAAGAATGGCCCCAATATAGAACCCTGAGGTACACCCATATTTATTGGTGCTCCATAGCTCCAAACAATCATGATTAAAAATGAGCATAGATAGCTCATTATTAATCATGATTGTTTGGGTTCTATTTGTTAGATAGGAATTTATTAAATCCAGAGCTTAATTTTTTACACCATAATGTTGAAGTTTATGAAGCAAAATGTTATGCGAGACACAGTCGAATGCTTTCGATAAGTCGCAGAACACAACCTGTATAGGTAATAGTAATAGTTAGTGCACTACCATGAACTAACTATTACTAAAAATATTATGCAGTTTTGATAAGTAGACAACATACTTGCTCGTACATACTTATTTATTTGCCCAATTAGGTACCTACGTAGGTTGCTTAACAATAAATAACATAGACTATATATAGCCATGAAGCTAAAAAAACGCGCCCCGCGCCAATGGAGTAAGCATGATACATAAATTGTTTCATAATAGTACGATACCGGTGTCGCCAATTTCTGAGGCGAACAAATGAAGAACGGGGAAAAAGGTGTGGCTTCAAATGGCAGCGCAACGCGTCTGACACTTAAAAAACTGTTTGAGAAAAAAAGAGATACAAGCCAACACGAATGTGTGCGCGTGTCTATAAAGTGTATTGTTTTTTTATTATAAAAAGCTAAATATTTAATTGCATACTTAATAGTTTCGATAGTGTTGCCACCGAGAACAAATATTATTACTTATCGATATAAACCAAATATTTTGGGATTTATAGAGATCATTAAAGATTAATAATTATTTATCGATATACAATTGTAATACACACACATATCATCACGGTAACCAGCGGAGGGGTTTTAATCCCACCTCGTCGTAGCCGATGGTATGAGTCTACACCGAACAAGTGGCAAGCTCGTCGCGATGTTTTGAATAGACTCAATAACTTTGAAAAATATACTTTGGGCTAATATGATCAAATCAAACAACTTTCCCATGGAACCATGTATCGCAAAAGAAAAAAAATGGCCTTCTCCATACAAACTAGTAACTTTAAAATGACCAATTTGTATGGGGAAGTAATTTTTTTTTCATGTGCGACATATGGTTCCAAAATTGTTAGATTTTATCAGCAGAACCTCATATTAGCCCAAAGTACATCCCTTCAAATCCACCCTGATAGACACTTTCGCATTTATAATACTAGTGGATTTAAAAAATGTAGGTATATAATAATATAACAATAAGTTAAAATACTTTATTAAATTAAATTATTTATTAAATTAAAACACATGCACAACTAACTACATGTACCTACTAAACGCAATCTTAACATTTTTGACCGATCTCCAAGAGGAAGTTATACTCAAACTACAAAAGGCGAAAAACAATTAAATCGTAGCTTGATTCGTCAAAATGTCAAAACCAATTTTCTTCTCTTTTAATTGCCTCTACCCATTTACGTTTTAATGCCGGATCTTTCGGGAAACTGTATCATGTATATGAAAATATAATTAGTATTATATAAAAGAAAACAATAATTGTATAATATCTCATAACCATGAAAGTATTTACAAAAATCGAGTTCAACTATAAAATCACATCACTAAATAGTAACTGACAAACCTCGTTGGACGGTTCTGTTGTCGCCATACCTTTTAATTTAATTGAAAAGATTATAAATTATTTTAAAGTATCGAAATTCTCATTAAAAATAAAAACACATCACTAGTTCTTCAACTTCTAACTGATGCACATAGTTTGACAGTTACCGTCAGATTTTGATATTTTAATTATGGGTTTTATTATTATTTTTTATTAAGGTTTAATATAAGAAAAATGTTAAATACATACTTGAAAAACGTGACACTAGGTACTTTTTTGTAATAGTAGTTTCTACACAGCTTTAAAGCACAATTAACCATTTTCCGACAATAAAAGCGGAGCTCTTTTCGACTTTCTCCGCCGAACGCACAAATCAGACTGAGGATGTAAAAAATGTCAGGGTGTGTGTGAGTGACAAATTTGTCACTCGCGCGGTACCCTGCAAATTCAATGATGCTTACTCCAGTAGGGGCGCGCGGACGGGCACGGTTTTTACCTTCATGGACTAAGCAAATATACCGAGGCAATGTTTTTGTAAGTTTTTCTTTAGTAGTACTTAGTAGGTAGGTACAATCTGTTTCCTTTAAAGGTATTATTCGCACTTATATTATTCCACATAATCTACCTATACTACTTGTACCTACTATTATTTATTTTGTGCCTATACAACGAAAACCAATATTTAGTTTCATAGACAATGTAGTGTGCCTTATGGCTTCCGTATCTCCTTAGATTAAAATACCTATGCAGCAGACATCCTAAAATAAATTTGTTTTATGATCTTACTACTAAGTACCTAACCTAGGTTTTGTTTAAAAGAAGACAACCTCTATTTTATCTGTCAAGACAACCCTAACGTCTTCAGAAAAGTAAAGAATGACGCGACAGAAAGAGAGGCAACTTTAGGTGAATATAAATGTGGGCCATTAGCGCTGTGCGATCTGAACTGAGCTTTATTGTGTCGGTGATCTTTCGGAATGGAGCTTCTGTACTTGTACTATTATTTCTTCTGTGCCTAAGCCCCAAAATAGCCTGTCTAAAAATGAGAACACAATATAGCCACCCGCGACACAAAGTCAATACAAAAAAATGACAAGTGCGAAAACTCGCCCGTGGAGTGTTCCGAAGGTAGCGGAGACGTTTTATTCCCAACTCGTAGCAAATTGTGAGTCTACACTACACGGAACAAGTGGTAAACTCATCGCGGTATTTGTTTAGACTTAATCATCCAGTACAAAGTAAACAGTTTCACAAGTTTATATAGTGAAACTAGGACCGACAGCTTAACGTGCGCTTATTTTTGACTTGGACCCTTTTACACCTGCACCTATTAGTAGATATTTTATTAACTACTTCTTTTGCTCAATAATATATATACAAATACCACAAATTTCAAGTATATCGGACCAGCGGTTCTCGAGATATTCATGCCGACTGACAGACAGACACCTAAGAAGAGTTATTTTTTTGAAAAAAACAATAAATTCGGTACCTTAATGAGGACACAAATGATTATAACCATTCAATGCTCAAAAAGTGATAATCCAAAATGGATTACTGGACACAGAGAAACGTTTAACAAGTAATTATAACGTAACAGCCTCCGTTGACTAGTGGTTGCGTTGTATCCGGAGGTCGTGGGTTCGATTCCCACCCATGGCAAAAAATATTAGTACGTTTTTCTGTACAGTTTGTCATGGTGCTTATCATTAGTATTTAGAAAATGTTTTTTTAATTATTCGTAGAATTTTAGATTTTCTGTGCGATGAAAGTAAAAGTATATTCTATATATGTGAAAACATAGAGCACTCATTCCTGATGTTTTAAAAATGACGAAGTTTCTATAAATTTTTAACGGTTATCATTTGGATATTTATTTATTTTTTGCGAATATGTCGAGAAGTACTATTAAATGCTGGATAATCAACTTTTGCTTCTACTCAGCCTAACATGGTGTATCAAAGGATCACTCAATCTAAAACGTCTGGATAGAGAGATCCATGTTTTCCCTTATATCTTCTTCATTTTACTTTCAAATAGTTTGAATTCTTATGATTATTTCTTACGATGTGTGTACTGAATGTTAGTATAAAAAATTTAAGGGTAAATACTTTTTTTATTGGTGGTTTTATATTGGCTAAATATTCCATTTTTCGTTTAAAAATCTTGAATCGAGATGAATGTCGAAAGCGCGAGAATTGCCCACCAGGCCCTACTAGTACAGAAATGATAATAACAGAGCTAGAAGAACTTTTTGGTTTATTGGTATACGACAAATAACTACTTGTGGGCCTCTGATGGAACAGGCATAGAAGCATTTTATTATGTCATTATCTTAGTAAGTAATTTACAATTTGACGACATGCTTACTAGAAATATACTATGAATTTGTAACTTTGAAAAAAAAACTCTGTGGATAATGTCTAAGGCAATGAGTTCTTGGCTCGAAAAACTTCTTGGTTTATTGGTATATGACAAAGAACTATTTGTGGGCCTCTGATAGAACAGGCATAGAAGCATTTCATATTATCATGTCGTTTTATTAGTAAGTTATTTATAATTTGACGACATGCTTACTAGAAATATAACATGAATTTGGAAGTTTGAAAAAAAACTCTGTAGATAATGTCTAAAACAATAAGCTCTTGGCTCGAAGAACTTCTTGGTTTATTGGTATACGACAAAGAACTACTTGTGGGTCTCTGATGGAACATGCATAGAAGCATTTTATATTATTATGTCGTTTTCTCAGTAAGTAATTTACAATTTGACGACATGCTTACTAGAAATATAACATGAATTTGGAAGTTTAAAAAAAACTGTAGATACCTACTGTCTAAAACAATAAGCTCTTGGCTCGAAGAACTTCTTGGTTTATTGGTATACGACAAAGAACTACTTGTGGGTCTCTGATGAAACATGCATAGAAGTATTTCATATTATTAAGTCGTTTTCTTAGTAAGTAATTTACAATTTAACGACATGTTTACTAGAAATATAACATGAATTTGGAAGTTTGAAATAAAAAAACTTTATAGATAATGTCTAAAGCAATAAGCTCTTGGCTCAAAGAACTTCTTGGTTTATTGGTATACGACAAAGAACTACTTGTGGGTCTCTGATGGAACATGCATAGAAGCATTTCATATTATTATGTCGTTTTCTTAGTAATTACTTACTAAGAAAACGACATAATAATATGAAATTATATAGAAGTTCTTCGAGCCAAGAGCTTATTGTTTTAGACAGTATCTACAGTTTTTTTTTTCAAACTTCTAAATTCATGTTATATTTCTATATAACATGAATTTGGAAGTTTGAATATAAAATGAATTTGGAAGTTTGAAAAAAAAACTGTAGATACTGTCTAAAACAATAAGCTCTTGGCTCGAAGAACTTCTTGGTTTATTGGTATACGACAAAGAACTACTTGTGGGTCTCTGATGAAACATGCATAGAAGCATTTTATATTATCATGTCGTTTTCTTAGTAAGTAATTTACAATTTGACGACATGTTTACTAGAAATATAACATGAATTTGGAAGTTTGAAAAAAAAGTCTATAGATAATGTATATGCCCTAAGAAAATTAGGATTAAGTCTCAAATATAATTATTTGAAGAATATAAAACAGAAATAAAAACAGCCAAAAAAATATTCGTTATCTTATAAAAATTATCTAAGAAACGAAATCAGAGTGCCCAATTCGTGCTCACAGATTCAGATTTATATTTGTCCTAGAACAATGGACAGGAAAACTTTTGTTATGTTTTTGTATGTTTTCTTTAAATATTCTATTGTATATTATAATGTAAGGGATAGTACAATGTTAGTAATGATATAATTTATATATTTGGCTATTAAGTTAAGATATTACATTATTTTTGTAGGTAAAAAGGTGACATTTTGTTTTTGAGATTTTGTAATAAATGATTGAACTAAAATTAGTTTATTATTTTTAATTTTCATCCTATTGGACGTTAGAACATAAATATATAATAAATTTAATTAAAATAAATCTGTATTACCTAAAATTTTAATATATTGTTGGGGTGTACTAGACCCCACGTTGTACAACTTGTAACTTTATTCCACGTTGTATGCGGAAGGTTAAGAGAGCTTGGACTCTGTTCCGGTTACTCATGTGCCCCAGAGGTCAGATTTGTGAATGTCGTTTTATTTTTATTTTTCCCATTTGTTATTGATTATATATTTTATTATTATAGGTTTGCATTTTGATTCCATTTAGGCAAAGTAGGGAGGATGTTGGAAACTGCTGAATCGCTTATTAAAAACTATTTAAATAAATTTTGATCTATGTCAGTTATGTAGAGTGTCAAAAATAAAAATTACCAAAAGTCCCATTGTTTATATTTTCTTCTCTAAAACAGAATCCTTTACATTTATTATTATTTTATTTTTAACGGGGTCGATCTCATTTTATTCTGAAACAATAATAACTCTGTGGATCTACCTACCTTTGTATCTACTTGATGGTAAGCAGACTTACAAAGTCCATGAATAGGGTCGATCAATACATTATTGTTTAACAATATTGATCACTCTCATTATGCCGGCTAAATGATGCGGTTACAAAATGGTCGGCGACAAAGACTATGACTGCATATGGTTACGAGTCTCCTACAAATCCTGCTCTGATAACCTCAAACAAGTCTTAATGTTTAAGAACCCACAGAGTAAGTAAACCGTTGGAAATTGTAGCAATTCTCGTAAAAAAAAATAAACTGTAGTAGTAGTCAATGTAAGTAGTAATAACCTGCAATTTAATTTTTTTTTTTTTACGAGAATTGCTACATTTACACAACGGTTTACTTACTCTGTGGGTTCTTAAACATTAGTGGCCTTATTCATAAAAACTTATTGAGTCCTTCAAGAACACTTTAGTTATAGAAGGTTTTGTCTCTTTTATTTAGCAACAAAAATTAATATGTGTAAAAGAGACAAAACATTCCATAACTAAAGTGTTCTTCAAGGCTTCAATAAGTTTTTATGAATAAGGCCATAAGACTTGTTTGAGGTTATCAGAGCGGGATTTTTAGGAGACTCGTAATCATATGCAGTTATAGTCTTTGCCGCCGCCCATTTTGTAACCGCATCATTTAGCCGGCATAATGAGAGTGATCAATATTGTTAAAGGATACTCGTAATCATATGCTAAACTGTTAGTTAGTAGTAGTCAATGTCAATGGCTGTCGAAAGATCTTTGCCTTTCCACAATGGTGGAAGAATAAAAAAAAAAAAGTAGTTAAATGTCATTTTGACACTTGGTTTATTGTTTCGGTTTCACGGTTGGTGGTTATTTTATTTTCTTATTCTGCGATAATTCAATTTGTAGCTGTTTTGTGTTTTAGTTTCTTTTAGAAAAATATATAAAGTAAGAAAACATGGAAAAAGAGCTGGACCGAGTGACTGAGGATATAATGGCCAACCCGAATGTCACCGGCTGTATATTCGCTGACCACCAAGGTCTGTGTCTGTCTGCCAAAGGCACTGCCCATGTAGATTCCGCAGGGATCATTGTAGCGCTATCTGAACAAGCCTGTAAGATTCAACCTAATTTAAAGCCGCCCACAGTGAATTTAGAAAGCGATAAGTTACAGTGCCTGATACAGAGACATGGGACTATTACTGGAGCAATTTTTAAACAAAACACGTAGTAAGTTCTTTGTTTACTTGATATCTTAAAACATTTAATGACATAATAGAAAATTTCACTTTGCCTGGGTTACAAACTACGCCTGACTATGTATACATACCAGAAATAACAAATACTATTATACACAAATTATAATCACCCAGGCCATGGCAAGCTGTACAGAAAAGCACTAATATTATTTGCAACGGAATCAAATCTACAACCTATTGATACAACAAGGTGTGACCTCTTATTAAAAATAAAGAGACAGGGGGCCTTAGCCATATATATATATATATATATATCTTCACGGGTGCCTTACGGCGCCCGAGACCGTAGACGGCCCCAGGGTACCCAGCGGAGGGGTTTTGTTCCCACCTCGTCATAGCCGATGGTATGAGTCTACACCGAACAAGTGGCTAGCTCGTTGCGATGTTTTGAATAGACTCAATAACCCATCTATAAACAGTTTCACAAGTTGGTATAGTGAAACCGGGACCGACAGCTTAACGTGCTCTCCGAGGCACTATAGTGGTGTTGTCAAACAAATGTACATAAATTTTTTAATTAAAAACTCATTGGTACACACCGGGATTCGAACCAGGGACCTTAGTGTTTTTAAGTCCAAGGTCTAACCAACTCGGCCACCACGTATACTCAAACCCACGCCTTAGCCATAGGCTCCATAAATCAACAGAATCAATAGATATCAATTTTTTTAATGAATGTTTATTCATAAACTTTATTTTATTGACTGTCATTGACTATATTATGTGGTTATACTAAGCCCTGGGGTATTGTAATTGGTGTAAATTACATCTCTTCTTTTCCCTGAGAGATTGCACGGGTAATAATATTTTAATTTTGGAACAGCAATCTAATTGTGTTACTTTCATCAAATCATGGAGGCGGTAATAAAACCATTTAGACCCATATATTATATACCAATTGACACATAATGGGTACCCTTGCTGTTAGAGGTACTGTATTTTCCTAGGAACACCCTCTAATGAATAGTAAATTTTCTCTAACAAAGATGGTATCGGATGGACATCCTTAACAATTTCCATGTGCTATTCTTACTTGTTTTATGGTGGCTGATAGTATTTTGAGGTAGTTCAGAATCAATATTCTGCTATACAAATCTTTTTCAATTTAGAATTAGTGCCTACCAAGTATATTTTTACATTTCTGATTTTTTTTTCTTTTTCTTCTGGCTTTTTCTATCGCTTATCTTGATGCGATAATTCAGCCACTAATTAATTTATCTGGCAAACAAGTATGTGCTGTTAACATTTATATATAATGTATTTATTTGTTTACAGATAAAAAGACTGAAGGGGAAATGATAGTTGCCGCTTAATTGTATATTTGAATAATTTGGTGTATTATCTGAGCCCACCCAGATTTCCACCAGGATTCTACTTTATACATATATGAAAGTGTTAATAAATATAGTTTTAAATTATATTATTGTAAATTATCTGAAGTTAATAAAGTAATAATAAGTTGCCAGTGTGTTTTTTTAACAAAAATTCATTAATTTATATTATTAGCTGTATGTAAGCAGACAAAGCAAAGAAGCCAAATGTGCTTAATTTTGTTATATGAATCTACCAATTATAGCAGGGTCACTTACAAACCAGAAGTTGTGTGGTATATCCACTAGCAAACCATTGATGTGGATGCGTTAGTATGAGGTACAAATCCAAACATTGACAAGCTAGCCCCTTTGGTGTAAACTCATACCATCAGCTACGAGATGGGAATAAACCCCCTGCGCTAGGCGTAAGGCAGTCTCAGGCACTGTAAGATATACATGACAGTGATACATAAATATTAAATGCAGTTTAAAAATAATTCTACTACTAACGGAGCATGGCATGTGCCTTTATATGGTGGCGAAATGGACGTATTTTCAGTAGTCTCATTTAAATAACCTCGCTGCTTTATCATCAAATCAATCGCCCGTTTCGTAACCATACCATAAAAGGAGGCTGCCCCTTGACAAGAAATCAATGCAGTAATCTCCGGAAAACCCACAAGACTAATCTTCTTTTTTTTAAATTTAAATAAAGATTTTATTTATTTATTTTCCTCAAGTGTTAATGTGTATTCCAACCTTTCCTCACCCTGGTGCACACCTATTTTTATTTTATGCCATGCCAAAAATCACCACAAGGAACAATTTGGGAAAAAATAGATTATAATTTTGTAGCATGACATCCATCAAAAAAAGTTTAGGGGAAAAAATACTATCTGATATTGTTGTGTCATGGGAAATATCATTAATAATTCGATAAAAATAAAACAAAAAAAGTGCAGTTTAACTTTTATTTTTTCTTAACTCTTATTATAATTTAATATTATTAATAATGACAGTCAGGGGGCTAAGTAAAGAAAACTATTACATATTATTTGTTAGTTCAGGAATTAAATCAAAGCAATTGTTTAATTTACAACAAATTTGCTCTTGTAGGTAATAACAGTTTTAATATTATAATAGTAACATTATTTACAAAGTAAAATTAAATAGACACAAAAACTAATCATTTTAAAAAATATACTTCTTCATTGCTAAAAAAAAGACATTTTTTTTTTTATTGAGCTGGCATGATTTTGTATCTACCTGATGGTAAGCATACCTACCAAGGCCATGAATGAGTTGATCAATAAACAACAATCATTGTTTAACAATATTGATCGGTTCCGCTATGTCGGCTCAGCAATGATATATTGTTTGTGCATATTGATCGGTTCCGCTATGTCGGCTCAGCAATGATATATTGTTTATATTTAAGTATGTAGGCTAAAGTTTGGCGCGATAGAAGAATAAAGTTTACAGATGAGGTTGATCAATAAATTGTTGTTTAACTATATTGATTGGTTGGCTATGCCGGCTTAGTAATGATATATTGTTTGTGCATACATTTAACAGGGTGGCCACTTTTTTCCAATACAAATTTCCCTGACTTCCAGATTTTCCATTCATATTGCCAAAGAGAGGCGAAATATTGGGCAATAAAATTTTATAGCTTCAATTTATATATTTTACCAAGTAAGAAACACATTTAACACACTTTATTTGTTTCAGATAGATTTTCCAGTCACTTATTTTAGATTTTCCCTAACCTTAATTAGCTTCAAAAAGAAAACAAAAAATCAAAAAAAAAAAAATTTGGTTTTTTAAAATGATTTTTGGATAAAAAATATTAGAAAATAGAAACAATATATTTTTCTTTTTATATAGAGCAACAAAATATATTTCACATTCTTAAAAAAAGAGCATATTTAGAATTTAGATGGATCGCCCCGCTTAGGTTGCCAGTCGTTTACAGTAGCATGTTGTGTGTGTACTTTAAATATTTTCCCTGACCTTCTAGCGTTTCCCTGACATTTCCCTGACTTTTACAGTCTCCAAAAATTCCCGACTTTTCCCGGTTCTCCATGTTTTCCACAAAGTGGCCACCCTGTTTAAGTATGTAGGCTAAAGTTTGGAGCGATAGAAGAATAAAGTTCATAGACACGCGAGTGACAGAGATAAGAAATGAGCAGCCATTGTAAGAAAACCTTCCTCTTGGTGTTTCAGCCTTACTTTAAAATCATGGATATGGATAATGAAAATTAGACATGGCTTTTATTTAGCATTAATTACAGTGGATATGAAAAATAAAATAAGTTTTGGCTGCGGCCTTACCACCTACGGAATTAAAATCAGACTTCGTTGAAAGATATTTGCTTTTCCATATTCGCTGGTCGGCAAGAATACCGACGCAACTCAAAATTCTTCAATATTAAACTAAGTATACAAAACGACGTAAAATCAACAATATTTTATCATGAATAAAGGTGAATTACAAATGTTCAATGACATTCCGCCAAAGAGAGATAGCGTCTTTATGCATCTCGCTCAGAATAGGTTGCAGTCTACGTTTCTTTCACGTGAATACAGACGTATTTAAAAATCGGTCGTAGTTAGGGATGGGTAAATTTCGTGAAATTTTTCAAGCATTGAAATTTTTCGGAAAAATTTCATTTGGTGTTGAAAATTTCACGTTTGATATGAAAAATATTTTTCTTATAAAAATGTGTATATATGTATGTGTACACTATTCTTAATAATACAATAGTCTGATTTATTAAAAGTTAAATTGTTTTACAATGTATCGAATTAACAAAATTATATAATTTTGGATATTTCTAAAATTATACTAAAAAAAAAATCAACGAGGAACATAACAAGGACTTATTCTGGTGAAAATGTTTTTAAAAAAGTGTGTTTATACAATATACTTAATTATTGTCTTGTCTTTCATATACTAAACTCGAGTCATTGTTTGATTACTATTACACTTAAAATTACTTAATAGGTAGGTACTGATTTATTGTGTTTATTTATTTTTAATGATAAATAAATCTCTAAATGTTCTTAATCCTAACCGCGAAATTCTAAACATAATAGAGTTGGAATGTGTTATTTAGTTAGGACTCTGATTTAGATACAAGAAGTATGTAAATATAGCCTAATCTGAATCAGAATCGTCAATTCGAATGCAGACTACATTGCTGGATAAAGTCACTGCACGCACGCCTCACGGCACGGTACCTATACTCCAGTCGTACACAGTAGCTCTCTCTTCCTCCTATTCTTAAGTCCGAATGTTTCAGATTAGACATAATCTAAAGTTGAACACGTTGTCCAAAGGCAATTCACTGATTTTACAAACAAAAAATATTTACAGTATGCATTCACTGAAACGCTCCCAGTATCTTATTCCTTTTAAGGTTAAGTTGTTAGTCAATTCTGTACTTCTCCCTATCATAGAATACGCTGTTGTCTGTATGCCGATGACTAGCAACTGTTACTTTGAAATGAGCGACGTAAATGCCGCGATTACAAACGTGAATAGCGATTTGGAGGCTATTCGGGTACGTTCGCAAAGTCTCGGTATTCTAGTCAACCCCTGCAAGACTAAGGTCATGATCATTGGTTCTAAACACATGCTGAGCAGATTGGATTTGGGAGCCATATCTCCAGTATTATTTAATAATTTACCACTTCCCTTTTGCCAACATGCTAAGAAGCTTGCTTTACACATGTCCTCCGATCTTTCCAGGAACTACCACGTCGCTGATATCAGTAAACGCATTTTCTCCAGTATGCATTCGCTGAAGCGCTCCCAGTGTCGGCCACATCCAAGACAGGACATGAGAGTGTGTCCTTTGACAATTTTTCACATCAGTCTTATCCTAAACTTGCAGACGGCCACTTAAAGACAAGACTCATGTCTTGTCATGAGTTTTGTCTTGCTTGAGGTATTGGGTGTAATAAATATGTACGAGTATATCTCGGTGCCCGCGGCATTGCTTAACTTTTTTAAATCTTTTAAAAAAAGTTTCTAGGAGAAAAAAAGGGAATTACGTGAAAATATTCATATATGATAAAGAGGGAATTTTGGGAACGTGGGAATTGTAAAAAGTAGTCAATGTAAAGGTTGGAAAATACTATAAGAGAAAGTATGCTATAACGTGGGAATTTTGAAAAAGTATTTCTATATGACAGAAATTGAAAATTCCCACATTTTAAAAAGTGGGAGAAAATATTTTTCTCCAATTTTTTATAAAATGGGATATTATTTCCCACTAAAAATCAATTAATTGTCAAATAAGACTTTTTCCTACTTTAAAAAAAAGGATTTTTCCCCACTTAAAACAGTTGAAATATTCAATTTGACTACTATGGGACTCTTTCCCACTTTATAAAAAGTGAGAATTTTCTCCCATAGTTTCAAAAAGTTATAATTTTCCCCACTATTTCATTAAGTGGGAATTATTCCCACTTTTTCAAAAGTTGCTAATTTTTCCCTACTTTATTTATAGGGTAGAAATTTTTCCTCTCTTTTTCATTAAGTGGGATTTTTTCCCCATCGTCACCATCCGTCAGCTAGCAAAAAGTCACGCCACATCGTTTTGACAATTGGCCTTGCTAAGGCTGATGTTCACTCAAGATTTACTTAATACGTTTGTGATATATATGATGATATATACGTTTTGTCTTTGGCCTGCGCAAGTATGACCATATTTCCGAAGTAGTTTAAGTATTATTATGCATCATTGATAATATTATATCTATTTAATTTTTAGCGGAAGCAAGCTATCTCCAAAAAGCAAGACTCGGTAACTTTTTTTCTATATAATTTTACGCAATAAAATCCAATTATTATAATTTAAATAATGAATTTTCATAATATAAAATATATTTACTTAGTACAAAATAATGAAAGTTTTAATACAAATCATTAAAATTCGGAGTTTATTAAAACAAAAATATTTTTCACTCGATTTGAAATTTTTCAAGGAGTTTTGAAATTTTTCATATTTTTCACATATTTTTAATTTCATTGAAATGAAATTTTTCATAGACCCATCCCTAGTCGTAGTTAATTGTAACAGTGTGTCAAGAATAAAGACTGAATTCGGAATCGGTCGCTATT
Source organism: Monopis laevigella (assembly GCA_947458855.1). Taxonomy (NCBI): domain Eukaryota; kingdom Metazoa; phylum Arthropoda; class Insecta; order Lepidoptera; family Tineidae; genus Monopis; species Monopis laevigella. The sequence goes on along the minus strand of OX381583.1, from coordinate 27,846,588 downwards.
CCCGATAGTCGCAAAAATCTTAATGTTAAGTTTTATAAACATATTTTTCATGAATATGGACATAAGTATGTACTTGAGTTCTTATTTTGATGTTTTTTGATTAAAATTGATTAAATTTTTGAAACTTTTTTGTGTTTATTTGCTATGTTATATATTACTTTAATAGTATAGTTCAATCGTATTAATATTATACTCATTTATAGTTATTGCAACGGCATTATTCAAAAATATTTCACAGCTTCATATTGTAAAATCATCAATTTTGAGTTGCGTCAATATTCTTGCCGACCAGCGAATTATGTGGAAAAAAAAATCCTCTTCGCGTATATACTATAGGTACTTGACTTTGACCTTTAGAAGATATTAAAACAAATAGAACTAAATCTTTATGGTTTGCACCTGTTAAATTAAAAATAATATTTAAAGTATTATATACTTTTTTCACTTTAAATTATAAGGTGATTATTAATTTAAAGTCACCCAGACTAAACTGTTTCATTTCACAGCATCAGTACTAGTATCATTCTCAGTTCCTGCATAGAACTCTGTTACACTCAACCTTACAGTATCCTACATAAAAATAAATATCTGACTTATAATATAAATCCTCACTACAGTGGCAACCACATTAACCCCCTTATATAATGATCATTAAAATCAATTTATAAGGAACATGATTGGTGAAAAATTTATGTGACGGGTCATTCCACCAATCGTATGCCATTAAACATTCTGATCACGGAATTTGATCATAGCTATACTGAGGATAAACAAAAATAACATATTCATATAAACCAATATATTTACATTGCATTCACCACAAAGCTATTACATATAATAATTTTTAAGTATTACAGATTTGAAAAGGAATAAGGATTGAAATAAATGTTAATAAAAAAAGGTGATATCAAGGCATAATATAAAATGCGATATTTATACATTTTGCAGTAAATGCAATAATATTCAATGTCTTTTAATTAAAAAAAAAACGCAGTTGATCAAAGGTTTCTTACGTTCACAATGGATAGATCTAAGAACTCCTCACAACAGTGGCCCTAGTGCGAGTTTTTTTAACGTTCTCATCACAGTAAGTGATAACTCTTCGCCAATCAGATTAGCTTATTTTGACAGGCTTAGCAAATTAAGCAATCCTCACTTAACGCAGTGAGAACTTTAAAACAAGCTTACACTAGGGCCTCAGTAAAATACGACGCATATATTTTTCCATGAAGAATGAGGACATGACGTGCTGCGACGCACAAAACGTGGTGTTGTGAGAGGCCCTTAACGCAAACCCTATTAACTCCTTTGTGAATAAACATTCCTACATAACGTTTGACTAATGACTTTGCCAGCATCCACATTATCACAGCCGCGCATTATACACAAGGATGCACCTTGTCATACTTACACACAAATAATAACACATAAACTAAAACGTTGTTGTGGAAGCGTGTGGAGCGTTGGCAAAACACCACCATTGTCAAATAATATTAAATCAAACTAATAAAGAGATTCACAGTTTAAATATGTTAATTTGGAGCCGTTTTGATAAAGTAACACTCTTTAAATGTAAAAAAAAATTAAAACAGAAAAACATGTGCTAGCAAAAAAAAATGTTAATAACAATACGTAATCTTACTTTACAATCTGTTTGGAACCGTTGTGTATTTAATATATACCTATTCGCTAACCTAAAATTATTGTGTATTTTTAACATTTTTTATTTATATAAAACTAAACGCTATAACGAATTATCTATACTAATATTATAAAGCTGAAGAGTTTGTTTGTTTGTTTGTTTGTTTGTTTGTTTGAACGCGCTAATCTCCGAAACTACTGGTTCGAATTGAATAATTCTTTTTGTGTTGGATAGTCCAGTTATCGAGGAAGGCTATAGGCTATATAACATCACGCTACGACCAATAGGAGAAAATATATAGTGGTAAATGTGTAAAAAACGGGAGAAATTATTTCATCTTTGAAGCCTTCCGTTGCGTGCGCCGTGAAAACGGTTCAAGATACACAAAAAATATGTATTAAAGAATAATCTAAATATATATAACTCAAAGGTGACTGACTGACATAGTGATCTATCAACGCACAGCCCAAACCACTAGACGGATCGGGCTGAAATTTGGCATGCAGGTAGATGTTATGACGTAGGCATCCGCTAAGGAGGATTTTGATAAATTCTACCCCCAAGGGGATAAAATAGGGGATGAAAGTTTATATGATAAAAAAATAACTATTCCACGCGGACGAAGTCGCGAGCACAGCTAGTTAATATCATAAAACTAAACAATAGCAAAATGGTGTTCCACTTTCATACACTTTTTACATGTCTTACTTTTAAAATAGCCAAACTATAGTACAATAAAGGAAATGCACTAAAATAGTAGTAATCATATGCATTTTTTAAGAAAAACTGTTTACACGAGATGGCACGGCGATCTTATTTAATTCTAATAGTAAAAATATTACGTATTTCATTTGTTTAAAATGATTATGGTTTGTAGTCGACATTTTCTTGAAGAAAAGAGAGAGAATGAGTGAGGAAAATGCCCAAGGAAGAGTCAAATTTACACAACGTTAAAGTACATTTTTCAGAAAAAAACATTAAGACATTCATTATTTATACACAATATTTGAGGTTTAGAGGGTTATTGAATAAAAATTATTATAAATACATATAAATGTATCAGTAAATAGAAACATTTCATTTACTGATACATTTTTAGATGATTCAGATGAAAACTCTTTTAGAAAACATTTTAAGTAGAGTAAATCGCGTTCAGAATGGCTACATATAAACAAATAAGGCATGTAACGCTGAGAGACCGCCGCACGCGTAGAGATTTGATTGAGACCTTTAAAATCTGACTGACCCCACTTGGCATAACGATTCATTTCAACAATACCATATTTTCCTGTCGCGACCATAAAACTGTCAAATACTTATAATTTTATAAACAACAGAGCGCTGAATATGTGAAACAAACTGCTACAGGACATGGTCCACTCCTCCCCTGAAAACACTTTTAAGAATAAATTGGACAAGTGGCTATTAACTAACAAATTGGACAATGTATAAAATTAAAAACTATACACCAGTTCTTGATATAGGCATATATACCAAAAGTAAGACATGTATAAATTGGAAAGCTGATCCCATCTATCACCAATAATAAAAAAAATATTCCGCATTTTTTTTATGTCTATCTCTAAGAGTCTTTTAATACAATGGTATTTTGTATTGACACAAACACAGGACAAAATAAGAAACCTACATAAGGCAGTTGTTTTTTGTTATTTTTTTAACACGTTTGTTGTACTATATACAGTCATTCAGCCATTTGGCTATTATTCATATTATATCAAGCAAAGTCTTATTTTTGTAATTTTAAAAACGATCCAGAAAACTAAGAAAGAGATTTAAGAGGATCCCTACCTTTCCGTTTTGCGTTTTCAGTCATATTTAAATAAGGTAATGACCACAATAAGTTAAGTGTCGACCGCCATATGGATCTCACATTATTTTGTAAATAGATAATGAGAACAAAGAGGCCGTGCTTGGTTGGTTGCTTGTCGAGTCACTAGAGTGTCATGTGAAGAGCTGTGATCACAATGCGCTGAGCAAGCTGTCGGCGGCCATGTTGATCATGCGCACGTGGCGCGCGGCCTCGTGCGCGGGGCTGGCGGAGAGGAACGCGCTCACGTGCTTCTTGAGGTCGCGGAGCACCACGGGCAAGTGCTCGCGCGTCACCGGGTTCGTGGGGTCCACAGCCAACACCGCTTCTTCCAGGTACCTGCGACACAACACGCAGAGTAAATACAAACCGATCCGTTCCCGTTTCGACACGTTCCTAACCAACTCTTCCTTATAAATAAGTCACAAACTGAAGTGGGAAAAGAACGAATGCGGAACAAATCATTTAAGCAATCTGGGGGTCATTACAAAATTGTTATGCGGAATTCTAGAACGCATCATTGTAATTGGTGATCGGAAATTCAGGTGCAGGTGGTTTTTATTTTATTGGAGCACGTTATGTGACTTTTTATCTACCTGGTGGTGAGCAGACCTACAAAGTCCATGAATGGGGTCAATCAATAATTGTTCTTAATCAATATTTCGGCTACGTGATGCGGTTACGAAATGGGGGGCGACAATAACGAAATGCATTACAAGTATATTTTAATATACTCTCTGTCTTATCGTCAATCCAACTACCCATTTCGTAACCGCACCCTGAAAGGAGACTACCACCTCGACAAAAAATCGATGCAGTAGTCTCTTGAAAACTGATGAATCCACTAAAACTGAAACTACTATAGGACTAGGTCACTTGACGGTTTTTGCATCTGTGTGGTAAATTATACCTAAACATCACTTTTTTCGAAACAAAAATATAGATGCCAATCGATCCTGTTTCTTATAATGATCAAAAGTATCTACTGTAGCGACTGAGGTTTGAGTACTAGAAATGACAGAAATCGCGAAAAACTTTTTTCATATGAAATATATGGAAAAACGAATATACAACTCGAAATATTCTTTGTTGCTAAACAATCGTATTTGTTACTGTCATCAAAAGACTGTTTAAGTCAACTGAAGTTTGAGTACAGAAACTACGGTAGTACACTAGACCGGGGTTACATGCAGGCACCTTATGCAGGGGTCATAAGATAAATTTTACAGTTTTTGTTAAGTCGGCCTAGTGGCGGTACTGTACCTATCTAGAAGCTAAAGTGCCTAGCGAAGTAGAAAATCATAGTTGTTACTTCTACAACATTAGAACTAAAATAAATCAAAGTAAAATAATTGTAACATGTATTTTTAGAAACAGACGTAAATAGTTAACATTTAGGTGATCTACGAAATTTCTACTCCGTTTTCACGAATACATTCTTTTGTTTTTGTACTGGGCAAGTAGCAGCAGATAACTTTCTTAGATGAGTATCATTTAAAATCCTTGGTCATCTTTCAACTCCTGAACACTGTTGTATTTCTTTTTGTAGACTTAGTTTTTTAGGTAGACCCACAAAAAAAATCAAGAGGCGTTAGATCGGGGTTGCGCGGTGGCCACCTTAGTAGGACCATGTGTCCCGAATTGCCTATTCAAACTGGAACGCGTAAGGCGGCTGTTGTTTGCGGAGCGCCATCTTGCTCAAAATAAACTTTTTCAATTCCGACAGGACTCATGGTTTCCGGATTTCCTCTAGACCAATAGTGGTGTTTTCGTCGGTTGTACATACCGCTATTGGAAAAATTGGTTTCGTCAGACCATAGTATGTACTTTAGAAATTCATGATCGCTACATGTTTTTCCTCTGTCACCTGGATGTAATGCTTGAACTATGCGCCCCTGTCGATAGCATTTATAATTGTATTTTTTCCATGTTTTTTATACAATTGGAAAACACGCACTTCAAGAGGACATATCTGGACGATATCTGTGGATAAGCTTCCACATAGGTTAAAATCTCCGTGTCTATGTCCAGTACACGAGGCTGCCGCACTTCTTTTTGAACGAACCATTTTCTTCGAGATTTTTTAAAAAGGTTTTTAATTACCTTTCATGATGGTACTTATTCGCGTACCATACCAATGCAGCTTGTGTTTCTATTATTTACAAAATATGCTTCAATTAAGTCCAAACGTTCGCAATTCGAAGTTATTTTTATGTGTGTGTGAGGAGTGGTGTACCTGTGCTTGACGGCGGTGTCGTGCGACATGTCGGCGGCGAGCTGCTGCAGCAGCGACAGCAGCACGTGCTGCGGCAGCGCGCACGGCGGCCCGAACACGCGCGCCGGGTCCGCCAGCCGACACGCCGCCACCACCAGCGCCAGGTCCGCCGCCGACAGCGCCAGCTGGAACGCCGCGTTCACGTCGTTGCCGCGGATGTGCGCTTGGATCTCCGACAGTTGCGTCTGAATTATCATAATCTTTATTTATCAAACAAGCCATACATATAACCTTAATAGGATAGTTGTACCAATCATGCACCCATAAATGAACACCTAAATGTTTAATAATGTAAACTACCATGTTGGATTCTTAAATAATAGTGAGTAAAATTATTCCATTAAACAAAGAAGTTCCATTAAATTTTGTGTGCGGAATCAAATCTGTGGTGCCGAAATGTCCAGAATGTTGCTAAAGGCGATAATTGTATATCGCGAGCAAGTGTTTTTGATTGGTACAAACTGTTCAAAGAGGGTCAAGAACGCGTTGGCGACGAACCACGCCCAGGACGGCCATCAACATCAACTGATGATCAACACATCAATAAAATCAAGGAATTGGTGATAGAGAATCGACGATTAACAGTCAGAGACCTTACTGGCATCGTTGGAATATCGGAAGGATCAGTGAAAGATAATTTGGGGCTAAGAAAAGTAAAGCGAAACGATTGGTTCCAAAATCACTTAATTTTCTTGAAAAACAGCATCGCGTTGACGTCTGTGAAACAATGCTTTCAGACTACCAGGATGCCATAAAATGTATTATAACTGGCGAAAAGTCTTGGATCTATGCTTACGACCCAGAAACAGACGACCAAACGGCTGAATATCGTGCCAAAGGTGAGCCGAAAGACATTAAACGCGAATCGCTACATTTAAGTGTTCATTCATGGATGTATGTTCATATTATGATACAACTACACTACATAGAATCTTTGTTACATTATTAACTAAAGTTATTAATTAGCTAAGTTTACAAGTTAATGGCAGTTGTGATACAATTAGATGGCACTAGTCCCCAAACTAGTTAGAATAGAATAGAAAATATATTTATTCAATAAAATAAACAATACAAAAACTTATGCTAATTTATAAAATAGAACTCACAATAAAAAAGAACTTAAAAAACACAATATTATTTAATGAATAGGTACACCCTCAGCTTCAGCGTGGTGACTATACAGTACACCACGCGCTGGTTTTCAGGGTGCACCGAAGTAAATCTAACAAATTACCTATACTTATATTATATATGTATACCTAGTTATTAAGACTTAATGGTTAATCTATCCTCCATTTCCTTTTTTTGTGCTTCCATCAACCATTTTCTTAATTTTACTTTAAAATTAGTGTGGTTTTCTAAACTTCTTAAATCTCGCGGCAACTGATTCCAAAGTCTAGAGGATGTTAAGACGAATGCACCTTTAAATATTTTACTTTTATGATGATGACCTTTCATAATTAGACCATTGCGATTCCAATCTAGCATGTAAATAAGCTGGGGTTTTGTATTTTATAATCCTAAATACTAAGCTTAGCATGTGTAGATCTTGCCTATATTTCATTTTGAGAATGTTATTTTTCATTAGGTATGGAGTTACGTGATGACGTTTCCGTATATTAAAGCAAAATCTAGCGCAGCTGTTTTGGATACGTTGTACTTTTTTTGCTGTTCTCTGTAGTAAGCACGGCCCATACACTATGTCGCAATAACTTAATTTAGATAATACTAAGGACTCGCATAAATAGATCCTGTTTTTTATGTCTAAGAAGTCTCTAATACTATATAATGATTTTATTGAGGCAAAACATGATCTAGATATTTCATTAATATGTTTATTAAATTTGAGTTACGCATCAAAATATATACCAAGGTCTTTCACAGTTTCCGTACGGGGTATTGCCTCACTGTTGATTTGTATAACAGGGCTGAATTCAAGTACTTTGGATATTTGTTGTTTTCTTCCTATTACAATATATTGGGATTTTGCTGCATTGAGGGTAAGACAGTGTGATTGTGAGAATTTATAAATTCGCTCTAGGTCTGTATTGATGTTATTGATAGCATGCAATGTCTCGTTTGGTAAGAAAGAGTAATAAATTTGTGTGTCATCTGCATAAAGGTGGTATTGACAGTTTTGGATGGCTTTGTGCACGTAGGATGTGTAGATAGACTAGAGCAATAGAGATAGAATCGCCCCTTGCGGGGTACCTCTTGTGACTTCTTTAGTGGTAGATATCATTTCAGACCCGTCTGCTTTAGTTATCAGTATAGTTTGCCTTCGATCGGTTAAGTAGTTTTCAATAAGTTGAAGCGCGCTTTTGGTAAGGCCATACGAGTATAATATTGCTATTAGTAATGATGTATTTTGACAGTCGAAGGCGCGGGAATAGTCTAACAGTATTAAAATTGACACGTGTCCTTTATCTGTGCCTTGAAGTAGGTTGTTAGTGACGTCAAGTAAAGCCGTAGAAGTACTGTGGTGTGTCCTAAAACCTGATTGAAATATCGGTAAAAAATTGTTTGTTGTGAAATATTCGTTTAGCTGTAAGAACATGAGTTTATCTAGGATTTTTGATAGGGTTGGCAAAATACTTATAGGTCTTAAATCTTTAAAATTAATAACTACTTGTTTCTTTGGTAAAGGCTTTACTAATGCATGCTTCCATTGTAGAGGAAAGGTTTTCTGTTCAATACATGTATTAATAATTTTTGTAATAGGTTGCAGTGTGAAAGTTAGTGTCATAAGTATCATTGTTATTGTGATTCGATCCCAACCGCTTGCGTTGCTTTTTATCGAGTTAATAACCGTTAAAACTTGAGAATCATTTGCTTGTTTAAAACTAAATGCTAAGTCTGTTATTTTATTGTTGCGATACTGATTAATGAGGTTTATGCTGACTTCAGATTTATTCGGTAATTCTAAGAAATTGCTGTTTATAGCATTGACGTCATTTAAATGGTGCGGTATTGAAGGTGATTGACCTCCGGTAATTCCTATTTTTCTAATATTTTGCCACTTAAATTTTAGATTTTTATTTTGGTTATTTATATAATGGTTGATGTAAGCACATTTTTCTCGTCTTATAGCACTCGTCGTATAATTACGAAGCATTTGGTAATATTTCACATGCACGGGGTTTTTTGTTCGATTAGCTCGGGACTGTGCCTTATTTCTTAGCTTTATCATAAGCTTTACATTTTCCGTCAGCCATGGTTTTGGGTTTTCATTAATCCTCGTCTTGTGAATAGGTGCGTGTTTGTCATATAATGTCAACATGTTGCTGTTAAAAACATTAACCATGGAATCAACATTGTTTAGCTGTTCGATCTCGGCCCAATTAATTGATTTCAAGTCTTCATAAAATTTGGAGTGATCTATGGCCGACAGATTTCTCCGAAACATCCATTTTTGTTCTGGGCGGGGTATTTTGTAGACATGGGCGTTTTCGTATTTTTTTGGCATCGATGCGCATCGTTGTCATCAAATCGGCATCCGATGCCGGCATCGTTTTTTAGTTTTTTTGCTACAGCATGAATGGACAAAAAAAGCTTCTTAAAGCCTGAAGGGAATTTTATTATTTCCTAACAATAAAAAAAAAAATGTGGGGGGGGGGCAGCCCCCTATTTTTGATGAGATATGAGTACCTAGACTAAATTAATATAGTATTTTTCTTTTTTTTAGGGGGGGGGGGCCTGAAATGTACGAAATAGGAGTAGTATAAATTAATACATAATTTTTCTTTTGGTAGGTTTTGACCCCCCCCCCCCCCCTCCTGAAATAATAATAAATATTTAATGTACGACGGACATGGGCACATTATAATATAGTAAAATAAATAAAAAATACATGACATCAAAAACATGATTTTTTAATAAATACGTACCCAATAGGAGTTGAATAAAATAAACAACTAATTAACAATTAACATAATTAATAAAAAAAACAAACCAATTAACATTTTGTGAGTCAAAACAAAACACGAGATCTTGCACCGATGGCGATGCCCATGGTAGTTGCGGTGCCGTACGTTCGGAAACGAAACGCGAGATGTTGCGCCGATGCCGGTGCCGCGGTCGATGCGGTGCGGTCGCTCGAAAACGAAACGCGAGTTGCGCCGATGCCGATGCCGGGGACGATGCGATGCGGCATCCGTTTTCTCGGCACCGAAACTGGAAGTCAACCCGCATCGTTGCGCGGCATCTCTTACTGGCATCCGATGCCGGCATCGTTGATTGAAAAACGCCCACCTCTAGTATTTTGAACTTCATATCTGTCAACACTAATCCGTGGTCGCTTAAGTCATTATTGTGTATTATTTTCTGTGATATTATATTTTCTGGACATGTTGTATAAACTACATCTATTAAGGTACTTGTGTTATTAGTTATTCTTGTTGGTTCTGTCACTGTTTGCGTTAGATTAAAGTTCCCCAAGAAAGAAGTTATATTTTTAATAGTGAACGTATGATTGAGATGGTCCACATTCATATCACCCATCAGGATAGTATGCTTGGCGTTGTTAAATACGGCGAGAGAGTCTCCGAGCGCTTCCGTCATTTCGTCTAAGCTGAAACGAGGTGGTCTGTAGAAGGTCCCAATTATGATTTTCGATCTTTGACAGGAAAGCTCGAGCCATATTTGTTCTAGTGAGTTCTCTGGGTGTTTGATAATTTTGGCTTTTATATTTTCCTCTACATAGAATACGACTCCGCCTCCTCTTCTTCCGTCTGATCTTGGGTTATGATGGAATTTATACCCAGGGAGCTTGGGTCCCTTTTCACCAGGTTTAGCCAAGTTTCATTTAAAGCAATAATGTCAGGATTCAAGGTGTATATTCAGCATTAATTTTTTGCAGGGCATTTTTCGTCTCCCGTTTTGTGTGCACATGGCTTTTTAAAACGGTGACAAGTTGCGCAGATAGCTGGTTCATTGTTTTTTGGACACTCTTTTATGGAATGCCCCGATTTTGCGCAGTGCCCACAAGTGGAGTCTGAGTCTCGACAATACTTTGCTGCATGACCATATTGTTGGCACTTGAAGCACCTTGTCACTAGTGTGAAATCCCTTACAGGGCAGGAAGTCCAGTTAATGTATATGCGTTCCTGGTTAATGAGTGTTCTACGAATATTCGGCGGTACTTCAATGATATAGTTAGCAGCTGATGACTCTTTTCTTCCAGATTTGTGACTGAGTTTTACGGTATTATTAAATTCCTCATGCGTCATACTGGGGTGTTTGTCTGCAATATTTTTTTGCTCAAATAAAAATTCAAAAACGTCTTTTTCATTTAAGCTGTTAGGGACGCCTACGATAACAATTCTGGGATTGCGTTTACTCGGCTCCTCAATTTTGAGTCCTGAAGATTGTAGTACCTTAGACTGTGTTAATTTTCGAAGGTCATCTCTGGTTTCTGTGCTAATAATAACATCCCCATTTTTTGTCTTTCTTAGACCTCGAACCTGGAGTTTTAATTCATCTGGTCTTATAATCTGTTGTATGAGTTTCTTGGTGTCTTCGCTGCTAGTATCTTTATTATTGGGGTATATTGCAATGCTACTTGCTGGTGAAGGTTTAACAAAGGTATATTATTTTGCCTTTTAACTATATCGGCGAAAGAAGTTTCTGTCGGCTTTTGGGGCTGATTGCACTGCCTCCTTGAGTTCAATGAAATAATTCTGCATGGTTCTTTCCGTTGAGATCTTGGTGGTAAGGCTAATATATTTCTGCTTCAAGTCTTGATACTCCACAGCTAACTGTAAAATACCATGCATTACGTTACGGCTGATGTTGCTAATCTTTAGCTTTTGGTCAGTATTAAGCTTTCTTAGTTCGCCGTCGGACATATATCAGTCAGACACTGTTCTATGTCGGTCAGCCATTTCTGAACGCCTGGAGTACCTACCGTGGAGCTGGTTCGTGCTGCGGGCGGTGGCGGAGCTGTCTCCATGGCTTCAGAAGGTCGCGTGGGCGGTGGGCTTCGCAAAATGCGACTACTTCTATTAAACGGACTACTATCCATTCAATAAACAAAAAGTCACATGTAAACTAAACACAAACACACATTTTTTATTATTAAATTGTTGACCCAGATTAAACGTTAGGTCGTTGCACTTAATGAATTTATAAATTTAATTAATTTAAAAAATAATATCTGCTGAGTAGAAATAACTAAGTAGACGTCCGTTTTTGTCGGCGGCACGTGGAATCGTGGAATAGTTATAAACTGTACTACGCATGAATACATTTATTTATAGGATTATTTTTTTTTATTTATACACTAAAATGTTTGCAATTTTTGTTTATTGGCGCAACCAACAGTTGGTTGCGCCAATAAACAAAAATTGCCAACATAAATTATTTTATACCAATATCAAATTCAACCTTTAACGGTTCATTAATAATAATATTTTTAAATATCTCTAGTAAGCAAACATAATTATAAAATTTTATTGATACAAGTAGTTAATATGTAAGCAAAAGTGAATGTATGAACGCCAATACTTTGTCAAGTCCCTTTAAGTAATATTTTAAAAAGACGAGAAAGAGGGAGTAAAATGAAGAACACAGTATCCCTATATTGTCTGCTTAAAATATTTTTTTACATTATTTTATATCTTTATATTATTTTTCAACATTACTAATCTTGGTACATCCAAACCTTTAAAGTATATTTTACTATTTATTTCTCTCGCTCCAGGTTCCTTATATATTTATTTTCCTTTATCACGGCATAACATTAATTTACAATCGCATTTATTATAATAACTAATTTAAGTCTGGTTAATCCCCCATTCTGGTGGACGCTGGGAAACGGGTGTAAAAACAGTTAAACTCAAGCACGAAATATCAAATACCTTATTGACACAAAAATAATTTTGATTTCTTATCCTCTTTGTCATAGGCCCGGTTGTTGGTAACTACCCAACGTTAACTTAAACGTATCGGTTAAATATCTTACATATAATATAAATTAATATATATTTTTTATACAAAATATATTAATGGATATTTTTCATATAACATATATTATTATTAACATTTCTCTTATAAACTTTGCAAATTTAGCTTTTTAACCGCAACCACGGCGCTTTCTACCTCATTGCTATACCCATTCTCATTATAACGCAACAATTACATTTAAAAAACAATATGCCCCTTTGGCGTTTGATATCTTTTTAATACTAAAACTTACAAATGTATTACACATATATCTTGTAAAAAACTTTAGCGCTATAAGTTTATTAGAGATATTCCGTTTTTTTACTTTAAATATAAACTAAAAACTGGCAAGATACAATAAAATATTTAAGACAAGAAATAATAAGTCAAAACCTATTCTCAACTCTCATTGTATTTGTTTTTGTCACGTCCAATTGGTTAACATCTCGGACAGAGCAAAATGTACGAGTAACTAAGATATTAAGCGAAAAATATTAAAAAATGTACAGTAATGTAAGTAGTATTATATTTGTATTACATTACCTGTCGGTCCTTGACGGGCGCCGCCGGCGTGGCCGGGGAGTGCGCGCGGGACATGGCCACCACCTCCTGTCGCCAGCGGGACAGCTCCTTCTGCACCACCCTGTATATATCCTCACACATATATATATCTATATATACAACTACCTGCCCGCGGTTTCACTCGCCGTTTAATTAAAAAGTAATCGAAAATAAAATACAACCATGTTACTCGATGATGACAGAGTTTTATATTGGTGAAAGAATTTTTTATATCAGTTCTTTGGTTTTTATTATGTTTATAATATTAGGTTAGATATAGATATAAGTATTAGCATGATGTGATAACTTTTTGAAAAAAAAAAAACACTTGTTTAAACAAAATTCACCCTAAATAAAACTATAGAAGGATTTTTTTTTTGTCAGTATATGGTTGGAACAAAAAATGAATTTCCGACCACGATCCGACCCCACTATCTTTCGGCGCACTAACTTGGGGAACAAGACAGTAGTATACTAGATCAGTAGTGTCGGGTCATTGTACGAAATTCTTTCTGCGTTGTCAGTGCATTTTAACAAAAGTTCTTACAGAGATATTTCTGGTTGCGACAGTTAATACATAGCAAACCTTGCGATCACATATAAGGTAAATGATGTATTTAAACCGACTTCAAACAACGCGGGTGTGCATTAATGATGAGCAGTGACGTACGTGTTGGTGACGTCGGTGAGGGTGGTGACGAGCTGCTGCTGCGAGGGCGGGGTGGCGGCGACGGCGAGCGCGGCCGTGTGCTTGTCCAGCGCGAGGCGCAGCGCCGCGGCCGCCGACGCGCCCCCTCGGTCCGCCGCGGCGCGGGCCAGCGCCTCCGTGTTCGCGGCGACTGCAACACAACACTTTATCACCCGAGTGGACTGTGCGCAATAGCCTCTAGGAATCGAAGCTTCGGATTAATTTATAGAATATGTTACTTAACAAGTATTTAATTGTTGTTTTTATAAATATTTTTTATATAAATTTATTTAACAACATAATCGAAAATTTTCAAACCTTGTATCGTTCTGAACATCATTTTATATAAACGTTTTTAAGACGCAGTTACTATTATTAATTAAAAACGCGCTCAGTGTTATTATTTTATTAATAAAACAAAACTATTGAAGAGTTATTTCTATAAATCTGTATCCTTAAGCGCTCTGCGGTCTTGACGCCCATACAAACGTACCTACTTCCAATATTACAACTTGGCTGTTGGTTGAAGTAAATTTTTTTTAACGCAAAAATCTTTCTATATTTTTGTATCATAATATACAAGTTTGTTTTTTTAAGATTAATAAATATAATTACCGATTAAAACATTATTTTAATTCTGCGACAAACAATATTAAAAAATATAAACAGTGCGAGTATTATTGGAAGTGCGAAAGCTAATTTTGTATGGAGAGCGCGAAGTTCGCGATTACGAATGCAGTGCCCTTATTGACTTATTTCATGTTACTTAGGTTCATGATGTTTCACCTAAATGTCTTCTATATAAAAATATTGTTATATACACCAATCTCTCCTTGCGGTCCGATTCACGCCAAAATCGATGTCAGCGCTGTCATCACCGGTCCGATTGGGCGTAAGCGCGCTAACGATAGATGATTTGACATAGATAGTGACGTCACTACAGACGCCATATTGGACTTACAGTGATTTTGCTTGTGGGTGAAATCGCTGTGAGCGCTGTCAGAATGACATTTATCTAGAAACATGGTTTCAAGGAAAAGTGTTGTGTTCTCATTTATTTTAATATTAATGTAAATAAATATACAAAATACATTAAAATTCATTAATTTTTTAAGGCGTTTTATTTGACATGTAAACAGAGTGAGAGGAGCATATGTTTTAGTTGCGAGATAGAGGGAGATACAAGTGATGTTCTTGTGAGCGCGCTTAATCACTGGTCCGATTCATTAGCACGCTAATAGCGCCGTGAGTGGTCTCATCGCGCTTTTTGAATCGGACCGGTGATTATGAACGTCAGCGCTGACAGCGGTGTAATCTCCATTCGGACCGTGAGGTCTGTGTGTATCCTAATTCCATGCTCCAACAGTGAAATGTTTGAGGATTGATATGAATTATATTTTTTATAAATTCCCGTATCGGGATATTCTTATACTTAAATTATTAAGCTTAAAAAAATCAATCAAATGTATCTTGTTGAGCGGGACTCGAACCCACAACCTTCGCTTTTGCGCCAAGGTAATCAACCACTGAGTCAACCAGGTTCCAGTCACCACTCACGAAATTTTTCATTGCTTTTTACATATATATTTACACAGACTCCCTCTATTTGCATCCTTCTATTTACCAAGAAAATACAAAAAAGGCACTCCTCTGCCATCTAGTGTTCTACACTAGGATTTCTACTACACTCTAGTACCGAATAAATAGAAGGAGGCAAATAGATTGCATCCTTCTATTTACTCGGTAGATAGAAGGATGTACTTATAAAAAAGCAATGAAAAATTTCGTTAGGGGTGACTGGAACTGGGTTAGCTGCTCAGAGGTTGAGTACCTTGCCGCGAAAGGAGGGTCGTGGGTTCGAGACCCGCCCACCATATTTTTAACTTTAAAGATGCTAATATAAGGATTGATAGTGATAAGACGCGTTAAGGAAACTTACAGTCCTTGGCGCCTTGTTGGAAGGTGTTGTTGAACTGCTTGAAGAGCGCTTGGTGCGACTTCTCCATGGCCGGCAGCACGGACGCCTGCAGCGCGTCCCGGAACCACACGCGCACGGCGTCCGACAGGCTGCCCGACAGCGACGCGCCCAGCTTGTCCAGCACGGGCTGCAACGTCACTAGTTGTGTTACTATCGCCGATACAGATGCAGAAATCTTTTGGTTTTACACTGTGGGTTCACAGGTTTTCAGAAGAATAACGCGTCCATGTCTTGTTAGAAAAGCTGTGGTGTGGTGCTGCAGTGGACTGTATTCAATTAAAACACCATTTTGTTGGCACACAGATGAATTTACTCAACTTCACATAAATTTAAATTAGTTAATTAATTACAAGAATAAAAACGTATACATGACGAGACAAATATTTTATATTAATAAAAAGCAAATGTGTAGGGTAGGCGCACGTAGATCAAGGCTCCGAGCAAGAAGCATATAAGTTTGGCTCAGTGCCAAATGTGAATATGTCTGAACACTTGGTTACGAAACGGGTAGTGAACTGACGATAAACCAGCGAGCATATTAAAATAGACCCCTAGGAGCGGAACATACGCGACATCCGGTTTGATAAATATCGATCGATAAGACATATATCTACAAAGCTAACACTTGCGACCACAACATATAACGAATAATATATAATTTAGTATATAACTTGACGCATTGGAAGATATGTCGACTTTTATCGAAAACGGTAGCACGCAGCTTATTAACATCAAAACTAAACTGTCGGATTGTAGACAAAAGTCGATTTATATACAATAAGTGTCGAAATTACTTTTGCTTTGATATTTACTTGATTTAATAGCGAAAAATAGAACCAAAATTGTTTTATTCTCGTTAGGACAAAAAAATGACTATAGATGTGCGTGTTATAAAAAATAGGAATAGAAAAGTTGCTGAAACAATTGGAACCTCAAAAAATAATAGAATAGAACCAACAAATAGATTAAGAAAATAAGTATTATGTTTCTAGAGTTATGCTATTTAAATAAAATAAAAAAATATGTATTTATTATTATGAAGTGGCAGTAAGTTAGTCTTATTATTTTGAAGCAACAAATCCTAGAAGGGATCACTACCAGAGTGAAAAATGTTTTCAAGCTCAGATAGATCTTAAATGCGGAATGTAATGTGATTATTCAGCAAGCGACTAATTCAGGCTGATAATTAAAATAAATCATTCACACGTCGCCGTATTGCATAAAATTCAAAGCATTATATAAAAAACATTATAGCATAGTTTCCTTGGCCCAAATCGCTTTACCAGCCATAAGAACAAAAGATAGCCGTAATGAAAATAACCAATAAAAATTTGCCTTTGTTGTAGTGGGAGCAATCTTCCCATTCATGGACTTTGTAGAACTGCTTACCATCAGATAGATACAAAGTCACATGTCGTGCTCCAATAAAAATAATTTAATTCAGTTAGCACTAAAAAGTTTACAATATTTAAATTCATCAAATAAATGTAATAAACGACCAGAAGAAATGTATATAGAATACTAAGAAGGGCATGTGAGCGTATACCTGGGAGGCCAGGAGCCGGGGCAGCGCCTCGCGCAGCGCGGTGTCGGCGTTGCAGATGCGCGCGGCGAGCTGCGCCTGCAGGCTGGCGGCCAGCGGCTCCAGCGCCTGCGCCGCGCCGCGCCCCGCCGCCGTGGCCGCCGCGCGCCCGCACGCCGAGATGCGCTCCCAACTACACGCATGCAAACAACCACTAGCATGACAAATCGTGCAGGATAACCTACTTCATTGTAACAATCGAACCCACGACCAATAGTCCACAGAGGTGGCTCACTACAACACAGCATGCTCTACTCGATCCGTCTTTTAACAATACAAATAGCCGCAAGTAATGGGATTTCTCATCGCTTATAGACACAATGATTTAACTGTACGTTCAATGTCAGCTTATAGGTTTTATCTTTAGATTAATTCATTAAGATGATTTATAATTCGTAGTGAACGTGTAATATGGTCGAGTTAATTATTGCACTTAATATTAAGTTTCGTATTCTGGAATTTATTATTTAATATCCACAACTTGGTGGATTCTGGGAAGCTGGTATTACATTTGTTAATACGCTTCTGCATTAATGTGTTATAAGTGTGCGTTTACGAGGAATTGTACACCTTATTATCGCAACTTGTATTGAATTCACTTCCACTTTTCACTAGATAAAAGTTGCAATTAGTAACATGTCTAAATGTCACGCCAAGGAATAGTGAAGTTTTCGTGAGAAAATTACCATGTCTTATGTTATATATTCGGAATAAGCTACCAGTTTTTACACCACATATACAGTTTATATACCACAGCGCAAACTTTTCCACCAATCAGATAAGCTTAAATTGTGTTGTAAAAATAAAGCGCTTCTATTGGTACACAGTACGACCAGAGAGCTGACAGTGTTGGGGACCCTCACCCGTCGGAGAGCGCCTTGTCGATGGCGGCCGTGGTGCGCTGGGAGTGCTCCACCAGGGCTTGCTCGATAACTTGCCGCGGGTCGGTGAGCTCTCCGCGGAGGGACCGAATCTCCTCACCTTGCTGGCTCAGTAATTCTGACAACAAAACACAAATACGGTACAGTCGTCACTACAGCGACGTATTCACACCTTGGTACAGTCGGCAACACCTCAAACTATCCATTGCCATAATATACAGGGTGTTTGGAAGGGAGCTGTACATACGCCTAGGGTAGAAACTAGGGATAGTCTGCTACCTACCCCCGCCCAATATATTGACCTTGGCATCAAGGTTTTTTTTTAATTTATTTTTATTTTTTATTTGACTTTTTTGTGAATTTTTTACTAAAACGACCGCTCGCACGCAGACCGGTCCCATGGATAGATTTTGAGCTACAGGTAGTTTTAGTAAAAAATTCACAAAAAAGTCAAATAAAAAATATAAATAAATTAAAAAAAAACCTTGAGGCCAAGGTCAATATATTGGGCGGGGGTAGGTAGCAGACTATCCCTAGTTTCTACCCTAGGCGTATGTACAGCTCCCTTCCAAACACCCTGTATATTTCATTGGCATTAAGTTTGGCCTATGTACATTTTTATTTACAGCCTCCGTATACTAGTGGTTGCGCCTTTGGAGTTGTATCCGGAGGTCGTGGCTTCGATTCCCACCCATGGCAAAACAAAAAAAAATAGTACGTCTTTTCTGTACAGTTTTTCATAGTCTTAGTGTTTATAAAATATAATATGTATTATATCGTTGCTTCTGGTACACATAGTACTAGACTAGAGCTTAGTTTGTGAACAGAGAAATAAGTATAATTTGTCCTACATATTATTATTATTTGTAATTTTGTCCAATAAAGTATTTTAAATAAAAATAAAATTTCTCTTGCTTTCGTCAAAAGCGAATTCATGTGTTCGAGCGAGGAAGAACAAACGAAAATGGATAACCTAAGCCATTGCCTGTACTAGTTAAATATTTTTTCTGTGACACCAAGTAATTTATACATATTTTTTTTATAAATAGTGTTCAGAAACGATTTTGAATAATTAAATAATGACAATTATCATTAAAACTTACAAATAAGATAATCACGAATTCATAAATATTGATAGCAAACCTGTGAGCTTGTCTAGTTTGCTCTCCAGTGCCTCCAACTTCTTCCTGTCGTGGTCGCAGAGCGTGGCCGGCGCCGCGAGCCGCACGTCCGCGGGCGGCGCGGATTCGATCACCGACTCCGTGTTGGATATGTTGACCGACTGGTTGCTCGACTTGTCACTCGAACCCTTGCGAATGTTAGCCTCATTTATTTGAGCTATTGAAATCTGAGGCCAGTTCTTCTCTTTTGCTGAAATTTTATGTAAAAGTCAAATATATATATACATTTTATGTAAAACCTTTAGAGATTTATGACGTAAAAAAAATGTATTAGGTCGAGTTCGCTTGGTTAGGTCGCCATTCTTCCCACACATACACAAAAATAAATACACACCACATAACCAACCAGTGTAAGACTAGGTGTTACCGTTATATTGTCGCCCTTACAAGAAACCAAACAACCCGACAAGTGCAAAAATACGAGCGCGGCTCGTTCCGATCTTGTTTATTAATTCAGGTTATAAATCATTTTCGGTTATCATATTATTTTTCGTTCCATATTTGGATATAATTCCTGTTTTTAGAAAAAAACCGGTCTTAAGGAACTAGGATGCAATCATAGATAATGTTCAGGGTGGCCACTTTTTTTTGGATACCAATTTCCCTGACTTTTCCAGATTTTCCAGTCACTTTTTTTAGATTTTCCCTGACTTGAAGCTCATTATTTAAAACGAAGAGAAAAATCCCAAAAATATATGATTTGGTTTTGTAAATTGATTTTTCGAAAACAAAATAGTATTTGAAATAAAAAATATTAGAATGTAGAAACAATTATTTTTAGAAATATTTTCGGAAAATATAGAGCAACAAAATATATTTCACATTCTTAAAAAAATAAGCATATTTTGAACTTATTATATTGATTGGCCCCGCTTAGGTTGCCAGTCGTTTAAAGTAGCAAGTTGTGTGTGCACTTTAAATATTTTCCCTGACCTTCTAGCGTTTTCCCTGACATTTCCATGACTTTTCTAGTCTCTGAAAATCCCCTGACTTTTTCATGTTTTCCAGAAAGTGGCCACCCTGTGTATATAGGTAACAATAATGATAAGATAATATGGATATTTTCCCATAAATATGTTTCCTATTTTTCCCCCTCATTAATAGCAACACTGTAGAAAAGCTACAAACTGGCAGTTTGTAGCTTACGAACTGAATACTGTCAAATACTACGAGGATATATAACAATATTGTAATTTGACTGAAAGAGACGCGTCGCCTTATTCAAATTCTCTAAGGTAGTAAGAGAAGCCATCGTATACCTTCCGTAGATAAAAGCCGCCTTTACCGTAATCTACAGGGATTAAGAGGAGCGTCTGACGAGGCTTTTCAATGCTCATGTTAATTCAACTGCAAAGTATTGCCTCTGCACGGTCAAGACGGTGAGTCGGTAACGTACATACTATATATAAACCTTACCCCGACCCTCAATAAGAGAAAGAGCTCAGAAATTATACCTACAATTTAGGCAGCAAAACTACTTTCCCCCATAAATGTTTTCTACCCGCAAACATTAAATCTAGTAGCGTGACCTAGTCATGTTTCGGTTTTAGTCTGTGGGTTCACCGGTTTTCAGGAGACTACTCTATCGATTTCTTGTCGAGGTGGTAGTCTCATTTTAGGGTGCGATAACGAAATCGGTAGTTGAATTGACGATAAGGCAGCGAGTATATTAAAATATACTCGTAATGCAATTCGTCATTGTCGCCCTATTACGTAATCGCATCATTAAGCCGGCAGTGGGAGCGATCAATAATGTTTAAGAACAATTATTTATTGACCCCATTCATGGACTTTGTAGGTCTCCTCAGCACCAGGTAGATACAAAGTCACATGTTGTGCTCCAATTAAAAAAACAAGTTCCGGTTGAGCTATTAGATGTGACTGACCGGGCTGCGCAAGCGCGACGGTATCCGGTGGAGCGGGGGCGCGCGTCGCGTAGTCGCCGCCGACGTCCGCGCCGCCGTCGGCCGCGTCTGCATACAAGTCACTGTCGGTTAGGAACATTATCTCTTGCACTTCGCGGCTCGGGCTGGAGCACGCGGACGGCTCATCCGCAGTCGGTTGGCATTCTTCGTAGACTGAGAAAGACATCAGTTTCAGCTCCATCAATATAGATTTTTTCAATAAATTCATTGCCTATATGTTGATTTAGCTTGCTCAAAATTCAGTCATTTACAATTTAAGTTCATATATAAAACAGCTAAATCTGCATTTAGGTAATAAATAAATAAATTTATTAGTTTATTTAAAATTAATAATGAAGTAAACGAAAAGAAAATAACAAAACAGCTATATGATTTTGAACCTAAATGTTGTGGTTAGTAAGCAAGAATTTAAAAACTTTTGAACTATTTATGTATGAAACTCTATGAACTAGATTTCTATGTACGACTATTCAAGAAGCGCCACCGCCATATTGCGGAGATATGTACAATACAGCATAATTTCAGTATAACACAAGCCTCTAGTTTAACCAAAGCAGTAGGTGTAAAATTTTATTAAATTAATTATTCTACATAGAAGGTTTCCAAGTTATACAAAAATATGAACATATAACTGATTTATATAAATATACATATATTTAGTAAGTTATTTTTTAAACTCGTAAATATTGAGCAATTTGCAATGTCTTGTACATAACCAAATACCTCAAAAAGCAATACTATACACAAGTGAAGGTTCTTCGTCCTTGCGACTCCGGTCTCCGAATAGATAAAGTGAATCAATATACGACTATGACGGTGCAATGATGTACACGATATGATAGAAGAGGGTTATGACTGTTGAAAAGCGAAATTAACAAAAAATATGAAAATTAAACAGGTAAACTTATTCGTAGATTCACAATCTGTGGCTTTTCTAACCAATTCATTTTATATTTTCAACCATAAGTATCATTGTATATTGCCTTTAATCATTTTTATAGATATATCACTACAAAAACATACATAATTTAAAACATAACACATTTATTTTGGATTGTGAATCTAGTTTTTCCTTTGATAAGACTATGGAAAAGAGAATAGAGGAGGTCAATTGATTAAATTGATTGTATTTTTTATTGGAACTATCGAAGTTTGAGGGTTGTAAAGCCGTGACATTAAAATAGTTGAGTCCGCAAACCTTTGTTATGTGCTGGTGTGGCCGCGGTAAACAAAGAATTAAGTCCATAAAACACACGCTAGCTCTATACAACAAATATATTGCCGACTCACTCAAACATCAATTTCGTGCAAACGAGTCAACGGTTTAATATTACGAGTGACAGATAATTGAGTTGTCATTGTACAAAAAAAAATGTTATGCCTTTTTTCCTCAATTCTCTTTTTCATAGGTAAATAAAAAAGAATAATTTACGGCCGTTCTCAATAATCGATCTATACTGCTCTACATATTTTATAGTAACACTGCACAAATTTGTATGGAAGTAATGATAGTTTATACCCACCAAAAAAGGATTGATTATTGTGAACAACAGTAGATAGACCACTAATATACGATCAAGTAATCTTTTGCAATAAGAAATTCAGACAATAAATCTAGTAAAAAAAATGATATTTTATTATTAACATTTAAAAAAAAAACGACTTCAAATCATTTATTACCGGACTATCTATATTATAATCTATATAATATCTATTTAGATTAAAATAATGATTCACAGAAATATCAAGGAGTTTTAGTGGCTCATAAAATGCTATGTCTGTCTGTCTGTTTGTGCTTATAATTCAAGAACCATTTATCCTAGTAGCATGATTTGTTTTTAATTTTGATATATAGTCTGGACAGGTTTATTATATTTTTATACAAATCATAGAACCGGCAAATGCTAGCACTTTTCAATCGGAGTTTCAGGGTTTTCTCGAACAGATTTACTGTGGTCCAAGGGGACTGTTAGCTTTATCTTAGTCACAATTTATATGGTCGCCATTTTGTATATCAATATAAAAACAAAATGGCGGATTGGTTTACTCATCGTTAACTGTAAACTTTTCGTTCTATCATACAAAAACTAAGGACAATTGATTTAATTTATCATTTTTACATGGCAGGAATGATCTGTTACTTTAATGATATATTATGGGTATCTAGCATAAATTAATTATGTTACTCTTTTAGCGAGCTTATATTTATTATTACTTCTACTAAGTATAACATATAAAATGGAATGCTTACCATGCGAGTTGGCGTTGACATCAGGCGTGTCTGCGGGAGGCAGCTCGTCTTCCTCACGCTTACCTGGAGAACTGGGGACAGGCAGAGCATTATTCATATGGTCTAATATTTTATTGAATAAGTATTTTATTTTGTTCATTTTTTGTTAGGTGTATTGGCACAGAAGAAATAATAGTACAAGTACAGAAGCTCCACTCCGAAAGGTCAGTTAAATAAATAGCGACTCTTGCACCGACACAATAAAGCTCAGTTCAGTGGCCTTATTCAGAGTTTGCAACCGCTAATCACGACAAGACGTTGCGTAAACTATAAGTATGGAAATATAAGTTCTATTCCAATGGTTATATAGGTCGCGTTCGTTTTGGGACAGAAACATGTTCACAACGATCACGATATATATTTATGTGGTTTTTTTTGAGATTTCGGCGGCAAAAGTGTCATTGTGATCTGCCACATTGGCCGTTTTTTTTGGCCCAGAATGCTACCATGAACTGATCACAATGACCCAAGTCGATAGGTGAAGCGTTGTGAACATATTTTGACATTTGTGGTTGTGACAGTTGTTGTTGTTTTAAACGTCGCAGCCGTCTTATATTTTTAGGATCAAATTTATTGTATTTTAAATCGGAATGATTTTTAGAAAGATTTTTCAAATAAAATTAGTGGATTGTACGATTTAACCTATATTTTACTTGACAAGTGACAGTTGACAGATTGGTGATAACAATGCGTTCGATTAGGATAGTGGTAATTGTGGCATTGTGAGTGAAAGTAACCAAAAAAAACGCAAGTTCGCATAATGTCATCATGATCATTGTGATAATGTCTCATTCCCAAGACGAACGGGCCCTTAGTATGTATTAGGTTGGCTATAATAATGCCGCCATCTTGAAATACACGAATTCTTCGCAAGTTTGAACATGTGTGGAATTTCAACTTTATAATTAACAGGATAGAACTTATATTTCAATACCTGTACTTTACGCAAAATGTGTGACGGTGAACGTGTCAAAACTCGGAATAAAGCCCCTGATTGTACAGCGCTATGGCCTACATTTATATTTCACCTAAAGTTGCCTCTCTTTCTATCGCGTCATTCTTTACTTTTCTGACGACGTTAGGGTTGTCTTCTTTTAAACAAAACCTAGGTTAGGTACTTAGTAGTAAGTAAGTTGATCATAAAATAATTTTATTTTAGGATGTCTGCTGCATAGGTATTTTAACCTAAGGAGATACGGAAGCCATAAGGCACACTACATTGCCTATGAAACTAAATATTGCTTCTCGGTATAGTATAGGTAGATTATGTGGAAAACTATATACTATAGTAATTAAATATCTAACAAAGTCCGTAAATACGAGAGACTTAGATAACTATAACAAAGGACAACATTTGGTAAATAGGAAAGGTGGCGAGTAATGAAAATTCGCATTCTTATAAACAGACTACTAGACACACGTTTTGATATTTTTTTAGTGTACCTGCCAGTAATAAATAACCGTGGTAGGCGATTTATTTACCTTTTGAGGTCCTTTGGAAGTATGAAAAACGTAAGGTCCGGATCCTTGTTACTATTATTAAGCAACCGAATGTGGCACAATAAGCTTTAGACCTCATTTTAGTTAATATTAAATATCGCGACGAGGCGCGTGAGTATCATACAAACGTGCGACTCGGCCGGTACGCGGCAGCCCGCTGCGCCAGCCCTCAAAAATAAAACCCATCCGTGGGTACGGCCGGGTACTTGTAGCATCATACCTAAAGCACGGAGTGGAACACCCCTGGTATTGGACGCAAATTTCCCAGCAATTCACTTACGATACTGAGCTTGATCAAAATTTAAATAAAATACAAGTATAGATATCGTTATTACATTTATTAAATTGATTAAAACATACACCTCTCTAAATTGGCCCGCCCTTTGGGTAATGAGTGCGTCATCGTACCCTAGAGCACTCGTGTCGCCGTAGCCTTCCCGTACACATCTGGCGAGCAAAGTCGGGTTTGTTTGAACACTTATAACTAAACAACTGCTGGACCAATTTTCATGGTTTTGGTTTGACAAAATAAAAGAAAAACCATTTTCCCCATAAAAATATTCGTGTTTCGTACCTGTCAAACATTTAATGATCACCCGTCGATACGGTGATTGACAATTCTTTTAGTGTTGGATAGCCCATCTATTTAGAAAGGCTATATAACATCACGCTACGACCAATAGGAGCGGAGCATCAATGAAAAATGTAGGGAAACCGAGGGAAATTTGTTGAGAGCCTTTTGAGAGCTTCTGCGTGCGCAGACGAAGTTGCGCGGATCAGCTAGTTTTAAATAAAAAAATATTTGTGACTACTATTCCCACCCTCATTGCATTGTAGGTGGTCGCTTACCTAAATGCATCAGGCGTCATCAGATTGAGCGCCGGCGGAGACTCGGGCCGGTGGTTGAGCAGCCCGCCTTGCGCCGACTGAAACACAATATATATTAAACAAAAATGTTTTCATTTTTTTATTAGTGACACATGGTTCCATGGGAAAAGTTGGTTGGTTCGATTTGATCAGCAGAACCTCATATTAGCCCAAAGTACATCCTTTAAAATTTAACCAGTATATATGACCGCCTCCACATTACTAACCAATTCTAATAATATGAAGGACTTTACACATATATAGTCCTTGGCACAAACTAAGCTCTAGGCTGGTAATATGTGCACCGAAAACAACGATATTAATACATATTATGTTTTATAAACATCCAGACTACTGTACAAAATATAATTAGCATGGTTTTCTCTACTGCCTTGGTCTGGGCGTTTATGAAAAATAAATTGTATTAGTATTAACGTTTCTGATACACATAGTGTCTAGTTTGTGGCCAGTAGCTCTACCACAAGTTTTTGCAAACAACTTTTACTGTAATCGCTAGTAACTATAGATAGTTTTATGCCAGGACATTCGCCTCTTGGCTTAGGAGCATGTTAAACCAATGGAAACCATTTTTCCTGATTCCGTTAACACAAAATGTTGCTTCTATGCATCCATTCAGCCATTTATTCTTCTTGTTTTTTTTTTACCTTCGTGGCGCTGACTACTGTTTGCTGTCTCCGCTTAGGCCACTACCGCACACCGGTTCACTTAGCTAGATTAAGAATCACTCAATTTGTGAATGTGGCTTGGACGAGGGTAATATGGACCACATTTTCTTTAGCTGACCTCTGTACCCTTCTTGCTTGTATGATATCCTCCCATCTAACATACCGCGCCCAACTATATTTAAGTCCCTCCTATCATTGGTGTAATGTTACACTCTGTAAATGAATTAATTATAATAAAAATAGATTGTAGAATTAACTATTATTATTAATACTTAGTAAAATGTGTTTTTTTTCTTACCTTCTCATTAAGTAAGTTTAAGTTTAGTTTCATAAGACTAATAATTTTAGATTGTATTATGTTAGGTTTATTTTTATATTATACCGCGTTTAGACGCTCGCGTTCAAAGTGACATTCAACGAGCACAAGCACGGGCACGAGCATGTGAACAGTTTGAATGTGCATGCGCTCGTGTTTGTGCCTGCGCTTGCCGCCGATCGGGACGACTGTCGGTTTTTTGGCAAAGTTCAAAGAATTAAAGTGCTTGCGCCCGTGTGCCTGTTCACACGCGCGCGCGTTCGCTTTAGTATCTCGTGCACTTTCGCAGCGATTTCTATGAACTTTTATCATCCACCACCTTTTACTCCGTTCTATTCGACGCCGATCATTTTGTTTTTTTTTTCCAATAAAAATAGGATAAACCGAAGGTAATAGCTGCCACAATATTTACATGTCCGCCATGCTTGCACATACTGGCGTGTCGCCATGTTGCTTGGCCCGCCGGCCCTCGACGGGCTACGTGCCGGGCTGCTTGCCGGGCCACCTGCCAGGCTGCGTGGCGCGCGTCTAAACGCAGTTATAATTTTTCCTCCCCTTTTTATACCTTCCGTCTATATACCTACAATTTGTATTTTATTTATCTATGCTATACTTATGTTTAATTTTTTCCTCCTGTTGAATTTCCTATATCCTACAACTATAATGAAGGAGCTTCTTCCTCTTAAAAAGACTTTTTTTATACTCAAACAGAACTGAAAATAGAAATGTGCGACCCTGAAGATAATTTCAAGATTGACGTTTTATATTGCTGAAGAATTTAATATCACTAAACATTTTTTATAATGTCATTGGCCAAATACTCACTGTAGTGAATGCTAATGCCACAAACATAAAACATTTGCAAAAGTTACAGGGCAATATGTGTTGTGTGATGTTCTACATATTTTAAGTTTGACTGGGTGTTTATAAAATATAATAAGTATTATATTGTTGCTTCTGGTACACATAGTACAAGCCTAGAGCTTAGTTTGTGACCAGAGCAATATGTGAAAATTGTCCTACATATTAATATGATTATATAGTAAGCTCCTTTGTCATTGTATACTTTCGCATATGCTACTCACCTGAGACTTCATGAGCAGCATCTTGAGTTGTTGTGTCTGTTGCTGCAGTATGGCCGACGAGATGTTGCACTGCTCCGTGTCCTCCACCATGTTGTCTGAAAACCACTCAACCAATATAGTACTACATTTGTTTTATTAACAACTCATATTTTTATACAAATTATATAAAAACATCTGTATAAGGTTAGATATGTGCCTAACCTTATACAGATGATTGTTTTTCTTTTTATTGGATCATGATGACAAATGATGTAGTTACAAAACCGGCGGCGATACAGACGAATTTTCATTCAAATTATTTACTTTATGTAGATCTTAACAGATATTTATTGAGTGTCAAAAAAGTTTTTAACATTTAGGTCTTAGCGTGCATTTGGTGATAAGAGTATAGTAACTGAAAGGAAACGGTGAGGCCGTTTACATAGGAAATCGTACAAGGAATTGATAGTGATTTCCTAAATTACTAGTTTACTTGACAGACTTTCACGCATATTAAGTTTTTTCGCTAAAAAAGAGACAAAATCTACTATAACTAAAGTGTTCTTCAATGCCTCAAAAAGTTTTTATGAATACCAGTGTAAATATTTTAGTTTTCACTGTAAGCAATATTGTTCTCTTTAATTATTAACTATGTATTCCCAATCAATATATTCTAATGACCTTATTCATAATAACTTATTGATCCCTTGAAGAACACTTTAGTCATAGAAGATATTGTCTCTTTCATTTTCGTTGCTAAAAAAAAGATATAACTAAATTGTTCTTCAAGGACTCCTAAGTTTTAATGAATACCAGTGTAAAAGTTATAATTAAAAACTTTTATGGAACATGTTTCCAAGATGGCGCTAACAGAATCATATAGGATTTGGTTTAGTAGAGAGGGTAGTGAACCCAGAGTTAAAAGGCCTTTAAGCCTACCTCGCGGTCTCAGGTCCGGGAACGCTGCAGTTCATTCCCCTACCTTCCCACCGCGCGATGGACCCGCCACTCGCACGGTAAAGCCATGGATAGCTAAGAACATTGTCTCATAGCGAATTTGTATGGCAGCAATGTCAACTGGAGGAACCGTAACACCATACATTTGTTGCGCCTCGCAATAAGTTAGTACAAATAACATACCGTTTATGATATCGGCTTGCGTGGGCGGCGGCGTGTAGGTGAGGATCGCTTCCTGCAACCCCTTGGGCTGCACCACATACAGCCGCAGTCGGACCGCGTTACACCCGCCCCCTGCCGGCGACTCCTGATAACACGTACGTACATGCTATTCATATACAACATCAGAAGAATACACAATACAGTAAGGGCATTCGTACTCACGACCTCCGCGTTCTTCATACAAAATAAACTTTCGCACTTCCAATAATACTCGATTACTGTTTGTCGCAAAATTAAAATAATATTTTTGTCAGTCATTGTATTTATCTTTCTGTTGTTATTATTTTTATTTAAATCAGAAAAAAAAAAAAAAAAAAATTATAATACAAAAAAATGTATTACCATACAGAAAGATTTTTGCGTACAATTACAAACAATAAAAAAAATTGAACTTCGAACAGCCAAGTTGTAAATTTGGAAACACGATTGTTGGGGCGTCAAGCCTACAAGAGTCCTTGAACAAATTCATTTTTGTTGATAAAAAAAAAACCTACTATTACTAAAGTGTAATAAATAAAAGAAACTGGTACTTGGGGGGAGAAAAATGTATAAACACTCACTTCTCTATGAAGGTCGTAGTCTACCGGGGACACCCCAATGTCGCTGCCAGATCCGTTCCGATGCAAGGGGTCGTCACACCTAGACTCGCACTTCGGGACAGGTTGTTCTGAAAAAATCATAATGGAGGTCAAAATACTTTTTTTTTATAAGAGCGTGGCATGTGACCTTACTTCGCTTTATCCCCTGATGGAAAGCAGTATGTAGGTCCAAGATTTTTTTTTTTAAATTTTAGTTCTAGTTTTAGTTGCAGGCTTTGAGTGTCGAAATGTCAACGTGTTTGTTGTCGCCATATTGTGTTCTCACTTCAATCAATCAATGATTGGTAATAGGGGTTTTTGGCGAGAGCCCGTAGGCCAAGGTTTACATATTTATATATTTATATTTTTGGGTCCGAAAAATTTTGTTGTTTGAAATTGTTGATGATTTAATGAAAGTCTCTCCAGAGCAATGTAGCTGTAAAAAACTTAATATAAACATTAAAGCCAGAATTTTCGTGCTGACTCGAAACTCCGCTTTTGTTTCAATAATAGCCGTCATCCATATGGTTTTATGAGAAAAGTTGTTCGATTTGATCAGTAGAGCCTCATATTCATGTATGTCTGAATGGGAGGTCCTGGCTGTAACGAGTGCGGGACTGACCATGTAGCGGCACGAAGCTGAGCACGGGGCAGGGCACGGCGTACTCGGCGACGGCGGTGACGGCGGCGTCGGGGCGCACGCGCAGCACGTACAGGCAGCGGCTGCGCAGCTCCGACACTATCAGGTACGACGCGCTGAAGTCCACTTGCGCCTTCACTCCTGCAAGTACCACCCACTTACACTTTAACCCACCCTTATCATTAAATATTTTTAGACACAGTTGTGATCACCATGTACTATGTGTAAGTGCCAGAAGCAACAATATAATACCTATTATATTTTATAAACACCCAGACCATGACAAACTGTACAGAATAAAAAGTACTAATATTTTTTTGCCATGCGTGGGAATCGAACCCACGACTTCCGGATACAACGCCAAAGGCGCAAACATTAGTCTGCGGAGTCTGCCCTAGATACCTAAATCGTTTTTTCAAAATGTCTTATTTTTAAGTATATGATTTTGCTTAACAGTACACCAATGTCTGTTTGTTCCTGTCTTCGTTTTTATCTGTTTCTTTGTGACTGTATTGTACCTAACTAAAATAAATACTATACTTTGTTCAATAGATTCTACATGTTGAGGGTATTTTTTTTTACAAAGGTGATCTTGCTTGCACCTGGAGTTAAGCAGTATGCAATGTCCAGGAATTATAGCAAACAGCTAATGATATCAACGGGTGAAGCTCTGGTTGCCTTCACTATATTAATTATTGAGAAATTTAATATACTTATAGATCCTTTACATAATAATAATCTTAATTGTACATCCGTATAACCTCACCAATGAGAGAGGAGTCAGCCTGAAGGTTTGGAGCGAAGGTGATCGTCTGCAGACAGACCCAGGACTTGCACGACCAGATCTTGAGAATGGAGTTGTTTTCTGCACCAGTCACCGCAAACTTCCACAACTGATCACTGGCAAATTATTAATTGATAGTATTACCTTTTTAATGTCTAGTACGAGTATATATTTGTAATAAGTTTTTTTTGTATCTATCCAATGGTAAGCATATCTACAAAGTCCATGAATGGGGTTGATATTGATCGCTCCTACTATACCGGCTACCTCCTTGCTGCTTTGTCTAGCTAAACTAAGTCAAGATTGTTGAGTCTGTTTTCAATCTGTTATAAAGAAAACTGATTTACCGTGTATGTACTGCAGTTGCATTGAAAATAATTTACTTGATAACCAAATTAGATACAAAAGAGAATAAAACTCATACTTTTGAAAGATTTTTTTATATTTTTTTGTGGGGTTGATCGATTGTTTGATACTTACTCAGTACTGTAATCATTGTGGTTGTCTAAGAAGAAGATGCAGCTTAGGGGAGAGGATCCGTGCGGCTGCCACTTGTGGAGGCACCGCGGGGCGCTGTTGTCAGACGACACCTGTCAAATTACAACATATACATTATCTACAAAAGTACAACAAGAAAGATTTGTATTTTTAATTGTAATGAATAAACTTGGACTGATTAAAAAAATACTTTGCGATGATTTTACAATGCGACATTATCACTGAGTAACATATTTGTAAAAAAATACCTATATAATTTCTTACATTGAGTGCACTTCTTCCAGCAACCTTTGGGACAATTTGAAAGCTATGTAAGGTAGATATGCAATTACAGTAAATATAAAATAAATTAAAAAAAAAATGTAAATATAATAATGAAAGTAAACATTTACGTTATATGCTAAAAAGTTACTTGTATATGTGGGCAAATTTAACTAGGTAGGTACTATTTTTGTACAAATAATATGGCGGGTGAAGCAAAGTCGACAAAAGGTAGTGTTACATAATATGAAAGTAAAGTAACCTGAAAAAACATAACATATCCGTCCATGGCGGCCGTGGCGAGCGCCGTCCCGTCGGGCGCGAAGGTGCCGTCCACGATGTGCGCGGCGTGCTGCGCCGGCGTGTGCCCCGCGCCGCCCGCCAGCGCCGCCGCCGCCGACACCGCGCGCTCCGCCTGCTCCGCCGACAGCTGCTCCACCAGGCGGGTGTTCCACACGCGACCTGACCCAAACACCTACTCGTGTACATGTGTAAGCACATAACATCTATTATGACTGTTGTTGATTATTTTTCTTTGATAACGAAAATTGTTTAAAAAAATATAATAGATATAGGGAGTGCATATACACAGAGTGTTTGTATTTTGAAAGTCTCTTAGGAAAAGTTTTTCAATAACTGGTGTATTTAAAAAACATCCTACTCCTATATACATTGGTTGTTAACGCAGAAAAGTGTTGTATGAAGAAAAGTTGGATACATATATTAAAATGACATAAAACTGCATTAAAATATTTTTGAGTTTATTTATTAAATATATTTACTTTTTGAGGAATATGTATTATTATTATTAACTTAAATCAATGGCCTCTACGCGTTACGCGTAATTTTGCCAATGTCAAGTGGGTAGTATTATTTAAATTCTTCAAAATATTATTTGTGAAAGAGGGATAATTGGATGGAAAGGAATTGGAAAAGGACTAGGGTAGAGAAAGGAATGGCGACATGACCGTATGCAAACATACGGAATAGTCCTGCCAATGTCTAGTGAAGGAGGAAAAGGATCAACAGTAAAATGGGTACCACCTTTTTACTGAAGATTGTGGGATTATTTGAGATAGCACAAACATCGAGATCACTGCGTAAATGCTACACTTCTCACTCTTAATATTACTATATGAATGCTTATTCTACAAAATTAGTACATACACTTTTGCACAATAATATTCAATAAAATAAAATTTGAAAAATATAATATAAACAGGAGTCTACAGTGTTCGGGCTACCCTCAAAGAATATGTAAATATTTTACTTTTTGGCTACTTAGAAAAATTTGTATCTTGAAATTATATTATTTTTATTTTCATTAGAATAGCAGTTGAGTGTGAACTCTGCTCGCTAAATTGTATAGCTAATATCCAATCAAAAATTTGCTTGCATAGTTAGAAAAGATAAGAGATAATAATTGTTACCAGTGTTGGCATGAGTGGTGAGCAGCAGTCGGGACACATCATCGTCTGCCTCCTCATCTTCCTCCGGGATGTACGGACACCACACCACCCGGTGATACCCTTCTTCTATTTGAGGGTCATTGTACACCTCTGCCAGTAATTGGCACCTATATATTTTTTGGAGAAAACCTTAAGTAAATACCCAATAAGACATGCATTGCACAATATATTTTAGGCATTAGAATGCTCCAAAAAATATTGTGTAATATGTTTTTGGACACTGCAATGTTTTTGTAAATGCCCAAGTTATAGAATATAAAAGCATAATGTGTTAGTAGTTACCTATATAATAATATAAGAATTAATATTTAGAGCGTTTGTGAGGTTGGTTGGTTGTCTCGGTGATACCCTTGTATGGCAGATAATAATTGGATGGTCAATGGAATCAGCTAACTACACTAGTTGGTACACTAGCGTGCATTCTGTTAGGTAGTATTTTTCATATAAGGACACATTTTACGATTCCACTTTAATAGGTTAATTTCTATATCAAAAGCTAATGAAAAATAATCTATAATGATTACATATATTATAAACTTTATTTTTTGCCTATTCATAAATATTTATAAAGATTTACATGAAATCATTAATATGATTAATTAAAAAACAAACCTTAGAGTATTATCAATACATTGAATTTCATGGATGTAAAACCGTCCATCCTCATCAATGCAGGCTAGAATTATTTGGTTCTCTATATGAGCAAACGCCAAATCTTGCACCTGAAAGTAAATAATAAATACTAGTCAACACATATATAATACTTACCTAATGTTACACATTTCAACTTTTGACTTCAAAAGGTTTTTTTTTTTTTAATCTCGGATAACTGACAAAATTTGTAAGTGCTGACTGGAACCTGGTTGGCTCAGCGGTTGAGCGCCTTGGCGCGAAAGTGAGATTCGTGGGTTCGAGTCCGGCCCTCGAGGATTTATTTAAATTGCATCTTTTTTAAAATTTGAGTACTTATAAATAAAACACATAAATAATATTATTTGTTTAACCATGTGTGTTTTTAAATAACATTTATTATGAATATTTTTTTACTTATACCCTTAGATAATGTATGGGTTTTGAGTTTATCAATGATTCAATTTTGTTCATGTGTGTTGGAACAATTAGCTCTTGTGAGTACAAAATGAAATGTAACTGTGATATTGATTCAAAGACCTAGTGTTGTCAATGTTTTCTTTGTAGAGTTTAGTTTCCAATTAGGGCATCATGAACTAGGATTTAATATTTTCTCAGACAAAGGGTTTGACATTCATACAGATGTCTATACTGTCAAGTGACCTAGGCCAAAATGTTTCACATAAACCTTAAATTAATATACATAAATTTGTAAACAATATGCGGGCACATTCTGTTTCTTTTAAAGTTAACGTTAGATTGTCAAAATAACGAAATCTTTTAGGTACAAAGTATGATAAGTAAATGAAACAGAATTTGGGTACTGGTATGTGTTAGTCAGGGGTGCATTCAGATACCTACATTTTAATCAGCCCCAAGTAATATTTAATTTTCAATTTGTAAAACAGAAAGCCTTTAAAAATTATTTAATTATCCTCGGTTAATACAAAACATGCTCATATGTAAACTAGATCAAAAAGAAAAACAAATAAGATGCTTAAAAAAACTTATATAAAGTGATATAAAGGGTCTTATGAAGGAAGACGGCGCTGTTAGGATTGTGTAGTATTTGGTTGGGTAGAGGGGTTTACTGTGTTCACCAGTAAAATGGAAGGGTTAAATTCCAAAAGACCTTTAACCCTGCATCGCGGTCTGAGAACACTGCAGTTAACTCCCCTTCCTTTTAAACATAAAATGGACTCCCGGCACTCGCACAGGGATTCTATGATAGGCTTATTAAATTGTCTCTGTACTTATGGCATTAAATAGCATATTAGTAGTCATAAAAAAATTGTCTGGCTGACAGTGCCATAAGTATCACATTTGATAATAATGCAATCAATCTTCAAATAGCTACTTGAAAAAAGATTCACAATGAAAGTTAAACAATTTCACCACTTTTTACTTTCCATTAAATGGACAATTTTTTTAAGTTGGATTAAAAAACAATATATTTTTTAATGAATGCACTCACCTCGCCTTTAATTCCTTTAATTAGAACACGTATGTCATTACCAGTTTCAAAAGTGTGAACAACTCGCACCATTCCTCTCATGCTTGAAGTCATTGAATAACCTAAAAGTAATATGAACATATTATAATGTATTTAGTATTATTGTTTCTGGTACAAGTACAGGGTATTTTCATTCTTTTTAATATCTATTCATAAAAATAAATAATCAAAGAATATATATATATTTAAGGTAATTAGATATTATAATTTGACAAATATAAGGCCAAAAATTGTCATGGTCTGGGCCATGATTGATATTTCAAGTATACATAGTACAAGCCTAGAGCTTAGTTTGTGACTAATATATGTGTAATGTCCCATATAATATATTATACTTCCTATGCTCCACTGTTTCACTTGCGATAAATTCAAAAGTCCTGCTCGTCATCAACTGTATCTCTGTTAAATGTACTAAATGTTATAATGATTTTTAGAAAGAGGGGGATCATCACCAACACATGTATATTGAGAAGATGGCTTAATTTGGAAATTGTTTAAGTAGAAACATTTTTAAGGAAAGATTCATTTTCAAATAACAGAAATTGAATAGGTAAAGGAACCAGTTGGATAGGTGTACAAATATGCAAAGGTAGCAGGACACAACTAATACAGGTGAACTGTGTAAAAAAACTGCTAGCAAAGAACATTAACAGCACTATATAAAATGTTTCACTAAAACAGCTTTGGTCCAATCCATGTCCTATATGTTTTGTCACCTTTATTTTGTTCCAATGTGATATTTAGCTTTTAAAAAATTATTTAAGTCATTTATTTTATTATTTATCACCACTGGTGCCTAATGCACATCCTTAGGGTGTCTATATGTGTACAACAATACTAATATATATTATATTTAACAAACACCAATAGAAGGCAAATTGTAGAGAATACATACTAAATTGTTTTGCATTGAGTGAGAATCAACCTAAAATTATGCCAATAGCATAACTTCTAGACCACGGAAGTACTAGACTGGTGTAGAAGAAATTTTATAGAAGAACTTAAAATAGATTTTCTCTTTAACACATATTTATTTTATTGCTAAAAAAAGTTATTTGACAAACCATACTTTAACTAAAGTGTTCTTTAAGGACTCAATAAGTTTGTTCTATATATTAATAGGGTGAGCATCACATTCTAACATCATAAACTAGCACTACCAACGATTTCAAATAAACTAGTTTTTTGCATTGGTAATACAAGCTTCTCAAATGACAAATGCTTTTTAATGTCACTTTTTGAAAACAAGCTTAAGAAGCAGCTATTATAATTAAAATTAAGTATTTACTATCTTTTTATATATAAAAATAAACTATTTTTAAATACAAATTTACGATATTGCATTTTTTTTTTAATACCCATAAATTAATCACATTAAAGCTGAATTTACTTACAAATCATATATTTTTATTAATTTCAATAAAATGCA
The DNA here is from genome assembly GCA_947458855.1 of Monopis laevigella. Classification (NCBI taxonomy): domain Eukaryota; kingdom Metazoa; phylum Arthropoda; class Insecta; order Lepidoptera; family Tineidae; genus Monopis; species Monopis laevigella. Next base: position 27,809,401 of record OX381583.1, on the reverse strand, counting down.
ATGGAAAGATATTTACATGTTAACATCTCTGCAACAACTTTGCTGTAAATACTAGATTTTAATGTTAAAAATTCCAGTTTCGTTTAGTAAAGAACCCCATTAAGTTAGCATCAGATGTTAACATTACTTGGTAATGGAAAGGCTTATACCAAAAAACAGCATTTCTTTCAATGGAACGGCTCTTAATTTTGAACTGGTGTTAGAATAGACAGTAGAAATGTTTATGAATATTGTTTAATTACCCTTCATAGAATAAGCAAAGTATTTTCCAGACATATGAAGAGCCAAGAGCTGCCCGGAATAATATTTGGCTTCCCAGTTGTAGTCCACGAGACTCTTCATCTTCATCATTGAGCTGCCGTGCTGGTGGCAGCCGGCGTTTGTAGTTATTATCACATTGTTGGCGTAAATCTCCGAACTTATCACGCCGTCAGCCTCCGAAAATGATCTGTGTATAAGAAAATAAATTACCATGTCCTATTTTTTTATTTGTGACTAAAAAGATAACTTATTTAAATAATAATATTTAAAACAACGAAACACGATGTTGAACTTTTGTAAATATTATACTTGCAGCGGTGTGTGACTTACATCGTTTGGGTGGTTTCTGCAAGTTTTGGTAACATCTTTGCCCTTTATCATAAATTTAATTGAAAATAAACCCAATTAACACCACAAAATATTTTTGTGGCAAAAGAGAAAAAAAATCATAGAAAAAAGCCGCCCGCGACCGCAAAATAAATAGTTTCGTTATTGCAAATTCTAGAAGTGAAAAGTTTATGAAATTATGAACTTAAAATATAGTAATGTACTATATCATTACTGTAAACAGTAACTAATTAATAAATGTAAACAATAATTATTTTTTAACAAAAAAATATGGAGCCTTTCTAACAATTTTTATTTTAAAATAAAAATAACAAAACGCCACAGAAGCTGCTTTGGGGATGCGTTCAAATTAGTTATTATTATTATCTTATATTAATGGCCTCTACGCGGGCGTGTAAGTTTGCCAATGTCACGTTGATTGAAGGTAGATTCAAAATATTTTCGAGTATAAAAGTGAAAGTGTGATAATAGGATGGAAAGGAATAAGGAAAGGACTAGGTTAGAATTAGGAATAGCCACATGACCGTATGCAAACATACGGTATAGTGATGACAGTGTCCAGTGAAGGAGGAAGAAATAATCAACAGTAAAATGGGTAGGTACCTCCATTTTACTGAAGATACAGGGATTCGTTGAGATAGCACAAACACCAAGATCACTGCGTAAATACTACACTTCTCACACTTAATATTACTATACGAATGCTTATTCTACAAAATTTACTAATTTTGTAGAATAAGCATTTTTGCACAATAATATTCAATAAAATTAAATTTGATAACTGTAACAGACACACGCGTCTACAGTCATCGGGCTACCCTCAAAGAATCTTCAAATTAGTGAAGCATATCATGATGTATGGTAGTAGTATTATTTTTCCCGGATGAAAGGCAAAAGGCATGTATAAGATGTATGGCAAGGAACACTCTCAGCTCTCATATGATGCTTTCATTCAAGATGCTTGATAAAAACTACAATTTTATCACTCACATATTTTATATATAAGAGAGACAATTTTTCAATAGTTAGTGAATAATTTAACAGTTAACCACAGTTAACTTACATGGAGAATGTATAAATTTGACAGTACTTCAGGCAAGTTTGGGTATACTCTTCTATAACTTCTGTAGGTATACTCAATCAAATTATACCACAAAATATTTTTATGGCCAACAGAGAAAAGAAATCACAGAAAAAAAATCCGCACCGAGAAGAAGTTAATTCACTGAAGTTAACTGTTTAATAACTTTACCTGACGATTCTAAAATCAGCCCTTAGCCACAAAAGAAATAATAGTACAAGTACAGAAGCTCCACTCCGAAAGATCAATTAAATAAATAGCGACTCTTGCACCGACACAATAAAGCTCAGTTCAGATCGCATTGCGCTAATTACGTACATTTATATTCATCTAAAGTTGCCTCTCTTTCTATCGCGTAATTCTTTACTTTTCTGACGACGTTAGGGTTGTCTTCTTTTAAACAAAACATAGATTAGGTAAGTACGTAGATCATAAAACAATTTTGTTTTAGGATGTCTGCTGCATAAGTATTTTAACCTAAGAAGATACGGAAGCCATAAGGCACACTACATTGTCTATACATACTAATTTGAAAGAAAAAAAACTAATTTGAAAGAAAAAAAAACTGCATAATATATCTAGTAATACTTATGAAACAAAACTAAACCTGACCTAGTAAACATACCTAGCTATACTACAGTAATTAAATATCTAACAAAGTACGTAAATACGAGAGACTTAGATAACTATAACAAAGGATAAAATTTGGTAAATAGGAAAGGTGGCGAATAATGAAAATTTGCATTCTTATAAACAGACTACTAGACACACGTTTTGATATTTTTTTAGTGTACCTGCCTAAAATGAACCGTGGTAGGCGTGGATTTATTTACCTTTTGAGGTCCTTTGGAAGTTCTCTCAACAAAAACGTAAGGTCCGGATTATTTAAGGAACCGAAATGTGGCACAATAAGCGTTAGACCTCATTTTAGTTAATATTAAATATCGCGACGAGGCGTGTTAGTGAGTATCATAAATACGTGCGACTCGGCCGGTGCGCGGCAGCCCACTGCGGGCGGCAGCCGTCAAAAATAAAACATTCATGGGTACGGCCGGGTACTTGTAGCTTCATACCTAAAGCGCCGAGTGGAACACCCCTGCCTTAGCATAATAATTCCCTAGTCCCGAGAACCGTTTAAACAGCCTCAGGGTACCCAGCGGAGGAATTAATCCATCCTCATTTTGGCTGTTGCCTCCGAATACCATGGGCCACAAAAATTGACGAGCTTGTTTCGGTGTTTATGATGGTATAGCCTCTTTATGTAAAGTTGTTACCCATCCCAGGTCCGGCCTTGTTGTCATTTGCTTAACCTTGTTATCAGTTACGTCTGTGACTTAACCACTGGGGCCACTTTTTTATTTCTCAATAATGTTTTATATCGGGAATTTCTTTTGTTTTTACAATTAATGTTAAAAATACTAACGAACCACAGAGTTGAACGAAGGTACTCACAGATTAAATAGAGTTCTACGAACGCACTTGAGTGAACGTGCCCGTTGTCCAGTTTTTTGACAGGTTGATTGACAGAAGTAGTGAAGAGTGAATTGATTTTTTGAAAAAAATGGTACAAATTGCTTTAAATTTAATAATTCTATCCATGTATTCGTCAAATAATATAAGCCATTATGTTAATTATTTGTGCAGTCGTTCGCGGACAAAATCACGATGCTCATGGCGCGTCCCGGCGGGGATAACGTCCAGAAAGATGACATCCCTTGGTGGATGCGCTACGGTGGTCGGGGATTGGGTACCTTCGGGGGAGGGCGTAAGTCATTTACCCAACTATCATGCCTTTGTTTATTGACTGCTTTGTTTAAAAAAAATACTACCATAGTGATATTCCCTGCTACATAATTAATTGGTACCTAATAAATAATTTACCTTGTAGTGATTTGAAAGATGATGTAGTGACAAGGATTGAGAGAGGAATGTTACGGTGGTTTGGGCACATTGAGAGAATGAATGAAAAGAGATTTAAAAATCAGAGGTGAATGAAAGGATAAAACGGGGATGACCCAGAAGAATATTTCATGACCAAATCGGGGACTGTCTTAAAAAAATTGGGACCCGCAGTGCCCATAACTGTAGAGCTTTTTTTTTTTATAATTAGTTAAACAGCACTGGATCCTAGTCCTTTTTTGCCTGTTTTGTACCATAGAGCTTGTATGAAGTTGTGCTAGGATTGTTGTAGGTGGCGCTCCCTTGTCTCTGCCTATCCCCGTGGGAAAAAGGTGTGACTATTTTAGTTGAGTTCTAGTTGATTATTTTTGTATATTTTAGATACCAAATGATGAAGTATCATCATCAAGGGTTAATTACAGGTTTATCCAAAAATCCACTATAGGTGTCATACATCCTAAAATAATAAGTACTCACCTTTACTGATATTGTCTCATACTTTAATAAACTATATTTATTAAAACTCTGGTCTAAAAGCTACAACCATATATTTTACCCCAATTCCAACAAACTAAGTGCTTATTCCAATAATATAACTTATATAATATATTTATTTATTATTATTATTATTTATTTTCACACCAGATCCCTCACGGGGTAGTCAGAGACAACTGAGCACCACTTGTCCCTATCCCTACATACTCCTATTGCCTCTTCCACAGTCGTAACTCTTCTCATATATGCACAACGATTTCGGAGACTTTTAATTGCACTGTCTTTTAAAACCTTTCCAATTTGGTCATGGAATGTGGGTCTTAGACTCCGTCAACCAAGTTTACCTTTCACCTGAATATATCTGGTTTGTCAGTCTTTTATCACTCATTCTTCCTATATGCCCAAACCAGCGGATCATACCTTTTCTCATGGTATTCTAATATAATTGTATAAAACTTAGAATTATTAGGTAGTAGCTGACCTGGTGAACTTGTACCTCCTCAGAATTAATAAACTTATTAGTTGAATTAGTTATAGTTTTTAATTAAATTTTAAAACATTTATTTAATCTCTACAATTTTCCTCTATCTCTTGCTGCTCTCGCCTGTAGTAGGCCTGTAGTTTTCCTTAGATTATCTATCTATCTATTCAGCTGCCTTTCTCTTTAAAGGCAATAAATACTCAAAATTAATTTTATGTGTTAATATCATAAATTATTGTTATGTGTCATATTGCCTTTAAAGATGTTTATTGAGATAATATAAATACTCAAAATCAAATATATTTAGTTCATTGAATTAGATATCATTAGAAATGCTATCCATACAAAGTATATAAGAAAATTAATTTTCTCCATATTTTTCCAATATTTTAAAATCTGAATAAATTTTAAAATATTGGAAACAGAGACATATCCAACAAATTAAAGATCATAAAAGTTGGTTTACCCATTCTTGAGTTATTTATGGTGAAACTAACCTGACTTTCTTTTATAATTATATAGATTTCATTTTAGTATTTCTTTAGTTAAAATATGTTTTTTGCTTTATAAACCATTCCAATAGGTTTTGAGTTCTAAAGCGTTTGCCTGCTCCTATCTAATTTGAAATCTGTTCAGGTTTTGGTTAGGTACTAACAAATTTCTGTGTAGTTAAAAAAAAACATTTGTCTTGGTCTCTCTTTTTGCTCATTATATAAAATAAAACAATAATACTATTTTACAAATTCAATTAGAGCTATAAAATTATCTTAATAAATATTTTTTTAATTATATAATAGGTGTATATATAAAATCTTAACCTGATGTAAAATTGGGTTTTCATAATAATATGCATTATTTGTATTTGGAAACCTAAAATGTTATAATCTTATAATTATTAAGGTTCACAAAAAGGTATTATTACAAGAGCTGGCAAGTTTAACAATCTAAATTATACTCTCTATAACTACATAGCATCTAGACTACATACTATAGAGTTAGCCCAAATTTTGTTTTACATAGATTTTTTTAATATCATTTACTTGGCATTTAGAAAAAGTTATATTTAATTTTCTTTAAATATAACTTTTTCTAAATGCCAAGTTATTGCAAGCAATTTGGTTAATAATAAATGTATGCTTAGATCAATGTTTACTAATATTTATTTCCCAGTGGCTATAATTTTGGGCCTGCTGAACTGCCTTGGTATCATAATGCTGGACGTTGGATGCCTCATTGCGGGCATCTGGCAGATGTTGGCCGGCTTCACTGTGATAGTTTGTGAGGCTCCATGCTGTTGTTTCTTCATTGACTATGTTCAGACCCTGTCAGACAAGATGGAGGCCAGACCATATTGGAATAAGGCTGCTCTGTATGTTGGGTGAGTAATTTGTTATTATTATTTAAATGTTCTTTAACTATGTATGTCCTAATGTAATAATGCCAAACCAAGATAGTATCTCTTCTGCAATATTAATGTTAATTGCAGCTTATGATTCTATTGTGATGCATACATACTACAATATAAATACTAAAGAAATAGAGAGTTAACACCCAGATATAGCCTTTTATGTGTAAAATAAGTGTGGCATTTCCAATTTTTGTATAAAATTTGTGGCCTGTTGAGTACTATGGACAGAATATTAAGCTTACAACACACAATTGCAGTAAAATACAAGAGGTTAATTGGTTTTCAACAAACTATGTGTATATTCTTTATCTAATTTGTGTCTCAAATAAATTTTATTTATTTAATTTTATGTGTTTTTAGGTTTATTTCTTATTAGTTACCTTATAATATGTACGACATTTCACACATATAGGCATATGGTCACAAACTAGGCCTACTCCTCTACTATGTAAACCAGATCAAGACAAACTCAGAAAAATAAACTAAGATTAATTTGTTATGAGAGAGAATCGCACCCACGTCCTGCGGATACAACATTCAATGGTTAATAGGTTTTATTGTTTTATATTATTATTTACGCGATGCCATTTACTCCATGTGATCATGACCACTCTCTTTCGAATTAAGATAAGATTATGATAATATAGTGATTAATACTTGTCACACATATCAATGATTATTGTTTACCTTGTCATTTTATTTTGAGTGTTTACTTTTAAATTAAATAGATTTGGGTATTTCATACTAGCTTTGTGCCGCCATATTGCACTTGAACCTTGGACGACATTAACCCCCGTATTTTAAGTGGTATTTTCCACTCCACTTTCACTGAAGAAACGTCTGTCTCTTACCACCAAATATCAAATCAAGAAAGATAGAATGGGACAGACTATCCTTAAGTGAAAGTGGAGCGGGAAAAACGACTTAGAATACCGGGGTAAGAATTTGAATCTATGACGACATTAAAAATTTCAATCTGTGACGACATAAAAACATTTAATTTGTGACGACATTAAGAATTTGAATTTGTGACGACATATTAAGTAAGTATTTAAATTCTTGACGACATATTAGAAACATGAATCTGTAACGACATAGGTATTAAGAATTTGATTCCTTGTGCTTGAATCTGTGACAACATATTAAAATTCTTAAACGAAATATTAAAATGTGAATTTGTAACAACTTTTTAAGAAATTGAATTTTGGCGAAACTAAAAATAATATAATGCTATTTTAAAAAAAATGTGTCAGTCAATATCTTGAAGCGCGGTATATCTTTGATGGTAAGCTAGGCTGACCTATAAAGTCCATGAATGCAGTTGATCAATACATTGTTGTTTAACAGCATTGGACTAAATGTTGCGGTTACGAAATGAGCGATGACAAAGACTCATTTGCACTACTTTACTTGTGTGAGCAAGTCTATATTTTGTGCGCAAACAGAGATAAGTAGTGCGGGGTCAATGAACTTTATTGTTCCTTTAGCGCGCCTACAATTTAGACACAGTAGACCTAGCACCTGTTACAAAATAATGCTCTTGACTGTTGAATAGATAATGTAATTATTTTACGAATTTATCTTCGTCAGAGTAATCACCAATTTATTTTGTATAACCACAACCCGAAAGGACGATCTCCGCTATAAATCGAACCATATCCCAAAAATATGATGGAATAACGGAATATGATGGACCTATAATACGGTAACTATGACTGTTCGTACTAAAATGATAGAGAAAGCTACTACCTTCCAAACTTGTTGTCAGATTTATATGATAACAAGGAATATTTACCATAGTTTAAGGATTCCGCCTTAAGAAGCCAGTAAAAGGTTTCGCGATCTCGAACGTCCAAAAACGTCTAAATGTTGTAAATGATGTTTTTTGACGCTCGAGTTCGCGAATCCTTTTCCTGCCCACTATGCCCGGTCCCTATAAGTTTAACGATCAGCAATGGTAAGCGTAACCTTGACTTTGTAACGAAAGTTTACAAGATCCAATCTGACGTCCCAATTGTTTTTTTTTTGCCCTAACCAATAGTATATGATCGTTGGTAGGAGACCCTCTCTCGTGTTTAGTTATTCCTTATTTTAATATGAAATAATGCAAATAAAATAAATAATATTTACAATAACTATTTTATATAAAATACATTTTGTTATATTGGTTATTTAAGTAAGTAATAACTTTTCTACTATAACTATAATTAATTTAAAAATAATACATTAAATGTTTTATGGGAAAACAAAACGCTGTCACTTCGCTTTACTTATTTGTTCTGTGAAAATTTTGTGAACACAATACACTTGTATTGAATTTACGAAATTTTTGTAATTTAGATTTTTAAATAAAGAATCCTGGATTACACCAACCGAATAGGTTTGAATGGGCAATGGAGATAATGTATGCATGACAATCCGCGATAACTTTGATATTTGAGAGGTTATAAATACACAAAGTAACCTTGACTTGGTTACTCGTAAATATGGGTGAATTTCCACCAAAAGTTCTTCAACTCCTACCTTACTGAGGAGGAACTTGAGGCTCTACCATGGGTTTTTGCTTTGTAGCAACGTAACGTTAATACGTGAGGAACAACCAATAGGGTTGCTTTATTTTTGATAGCAGGATTTAATAAAGCGATCCTTTTGGTAGTTCCTAATGTTTTATCGTAACGTTGCCACAAAGCAAAAACCCATGGTAGAGCCTCTGGTAGTGAACTCGACTTCATATAATATTGATTTATAATCAACTCGGGACTTGTGGCGTATTTGTGGTTTCTCATCAGATCTATCCAATATGTGATGTTGTAATGTATAAACAGTTAATAAACGTGTGTCGACACAAGCAGTCGTGTTTCATTCCGTCCTCGCGACACCTCCGCATGGCGACCCTGCCAGTCCGCGTCAGTATCATGGCGTGAGACTTACGTGACGCACGCGCAGAGCGCGGCGGCACGCGCCGCGGCTCCGGCCGGCCGCCCGAGCAGTCCGCGACGAGAATATATTTTTTTTTTTTATGGACTAAATTTTTAACTTAGTTTAACTTTAAAATTTTTAACTTTATAATTATTATTTTTTTTTTAATATGAAGAACATTAATAAAATGTAGTGCAAAAACAGTAACAGTATTAAATTAAAATGTTTGAAGTTAACCCTGTCATAAATAACCAAGAACAAAAGGTGGACAATTATTTCACAAATATTACAAATGTGACAAAATACAATGGAACTCTATTAATTGTGGTAGTAATCGTAGTAATAATACTCTTCATTGCCATCTTATTTAAAATTTTCTTGGATTGCCAAAAGAAAATGATAAGAAGCCAAATTCGAGAACATACAAGAGAATCGATAGCGACGAGGCTACAGCAGCCAGCAGATATCTAACGCCCTTTCCTGATGAAGCGAGTGGAGATGACTTCCTAGATCGAGTATCAGTGAGTGAATTAAAAATGATTAACATGTTCTAAAAGTGTTTTGTGCAGTGTTTTTTTTTTTTATTTTATTTCAGGTGTTTTGTGTATTTTTTTTTTTTTTTTTTTTTTTTATAATTTTATTAACATACTTAATGTACTATTATTATTATATAAGTATAAAATGTCGAGTGACATGAAAAAATTATTTATGTAATTTTATCTTTTCTATAATTAATGTAACTAGTAGACGTTACACGGGTTTGTGATCCTATTTTGATACCCATCATGGTATATCATGTCGAGTAACATGTTAAATAATTAATGAATACAGTTAAGGCAATACATACTAAATTGGAAGACGTAAGAGTCGAACTAAGAAAATTAGGTAGTAAAAGATTTGAAAGAAAAACTTATGTGACTAATAAATATAATTATGCTTTAAATTTATATAAGGAATTTCAATTATTGTGTAAGAATATAAAAGAAGACGATATAGACATAACTTTTGAAAGTATATGCGATCAAATAAAATTAACTTTCCAAAAAATTACAACATATTGTGAATCAATTAATTTGGAAGTAGAAAATAAAAACATCAAAATGGACAAATTTGACATAAAAACAGCGTCATCTATAATACCAGAACTAGACAACAAACAATCGACCGTTCATAAATTAATAGACGGTATAGATTTATATTTCTCTTTTCTAGACCCTAAATATGAGAGCATATTAATTAACTACATATTAAAAACACGATTAAACAACTTTGCAAAACTTAAGTTAAACCAAAACTATGACAGAGTAAATGAATTAATAAGCGACATAAAGAAATATTTGCTAGTTAAAAAATCGCCCAACGCAATTTTGACTACGTTGAATAACTCAACGCATCAAAACTTATCAATTAGCCAGTTTGGCCAAAATCTAGAAAACTTATTAACTGAGTTAACATCAGCACAGGCGAACTCAGACGAAAATGCGTTTAACATTTTAAAACCTTTAAATGAAAAATTAACTATTAAACAATTCATAAACGGATTAAGGAACAGAAGAATAAGTACAATAATTGCTGCGAGAAATTTTAGCAATTTAAGAGATGCCATTTCCACGGCCGTAGAAGAAGATATTGAAGATCTTAACAGGAATTTTCATACCACGACTATGTCATCTTACAATCGGAGGAATTTTCCCAATAGAGGAAACTATTCAAGAGAGAACAACAACTATCGATATAATAATAATAACAACAACAACTATCGATATAATAATAATAACAACAACAACAACTATCGTTATAACAATAATAATAACAACAATTATAGATATAATAATAATAACAGTTTTCAAAATACAAATAATAATAGATATAATAATAATAATAACAACTTTCAAAACATAAATAATAATAACAACTATAGAGAAAATAATAAATATAATAACAATTTTCATAATAATAATAGAAATAACAATTATACCAGTAGAGGTAATAATAACAACCGATATAATAACAATACAAACTACAGAGGAAATTCACATAGGAAAAAACCTCATATACACGCTTTGAACACCAATGACAATGACCAACATGAATTTAACGAATATCCAACCGAAAACGGAGAATGTTTTCGTCCCTTTAACACATAAAATACTATGCTGTGAATCACAGTACATAGTATCATTTTTAGTTAATAATTGCAAATTATATTTTCTTGTTGATACAGGCGCAAGCCTTAGCGTTATAAAATCAAATTCTATTCCACCAAATTCTAACGTATACCGACAATACACGACAATACATGGTTTAGGAGGAAATACAAAAACTTTAGGAACCTCTTATATTAATTTAATTATGCCAAATACTAAGTTTTACATAAAACATAACTTCCACATAGTTTCGGAATTACCTATAAATGTAAACGGAATTATAGGCACAGATTTCTTGGAATTATTCGCAAAAGACATAAATATACAAAACAAAACCCTTTGTTTAGTGTACAAACAAAATGAGGTCACTTTGGAACTCAATACAATGGAACGTGACTTACGTCACCAGGCCACCAGCGAAGAACCGATTAGTCATAATTTCTCATTATCGATACCACCCAGATGCGAGCTTACAACGAATATTTTAGAACAATCAATAACTGTAAAAAATAATAAAACCCCTAATATACTTGTATAACATGAAAGATCCTTCAAGTAGACTTATGAAATTCAGATTAATATTAGACGAATACGATTTTAAAATAAGTTATATAAAAGGTAAAGATAACGTAATTGCAGACGCACTTTCACGCATTGACTTAACTTCGAGCAAGTTAAAGAGCACGTTTGAAAATGTTGTTTCAGTCATGACTAGAGCACAAAGAGAAAGACTAGAAAAACAGTCCAGTGATATCAGTGACAGCAATGTAAGCGACACTTCTCGAAATATTTCTATAAACAACAGGATTGATCACCCCAGAGTAGTAGAAATGTTGCGAAAAGCTAGCGACAGTGTAGACTTGATTTTAATAAAGGAGAATGATTTAAAGGAATTGAAAAATAAGAATTTAATTAATTATGAGTATGTTTGTTTATGTTTTTCATCGAGTATGAAAACAATGTATTTCGACCTTAAGTATTTATTGCAATTTACCCGAGTGGAATTTGTTAATTTGCTTAGAGATTTTTGTAAAAAGTTGAATATTAAAATAATAAATTTTGTTAAAGATGATTATTACTCATCATTTATAGAAGAAATAAATTGTGAAATAAATGAAAGAGATAAGTGGGAAGGACCACAAATAAATGTTTTGTCAAAGGTAATAAAAATTTGTAATGATGAAAAGAAAAAGGTAATTATAAATGATTATCATTTGTTACCTACGAGCGGACATGCCGGCATCCGTCGTATGGTCAATAATATTAAGAAAAAGTATACTTGGTCTAATTTAGAAAAAGACGTCATAGAATTTGTTAAAAAATGTAAAAAATGTCAAATAATGAAATATCAAAAAGGTGTCAAGGAACCTATGTCAATAACGACAACTGCTAATTCAGCATTTGAGAAAATTTATTTAGATTTAGTAGGACCTTTAGATAAGGATAATTTTGTTTTTTGTTTTTTTGACGGGAGCCTTCAAAGCGACGACATCGGAAAAATTTTCAATTTCAATTTATTAACATTTAATTATTATTTATGCTTTAAAAAGGATTAATTTGGTTAGATTGTTCTGTTTTAAAACTTATTTTCATTTATTTGCATTTAGTTTTAGCAGTATTATATCACTTAGAATTCTTCTAGATTTTTTCATGTAATATAGTCATTTGTTATTTTAGCTTCATTGTAATAAAATTATTTTCATTAATAGTTTTTCACAATCATAAAAAATGAGTATAAATTTTCTTCCTCCTAAACCGCCTGACATAGGATTGTCGCCACCACAGTCTCCAGTTCCTCCACTATCCCCAGCGGCTTATATTACCGTGAATGAAGATGATTCTTCTAGTTCGTTTATGGATACATCATCGGTAAAATCTATTAAAAAAAATAAAAGAAAGCATGGTAGTAAGAGACACAAGTCCGATTGCAGAAACTCATTTATTCCTTTAGGTCAAGTATCTAATTCGGCTTCATTAAATAATTTATCGCCCGTTACACCAATTTCACAGATTCCTCAATCAATTCCTCTGATTATCTCTTCTGACACACCACCGGTTGTACAATATTTTTATAGTGAGAATGACAAAGGTCCGTTTGTTGTTCATGTACAAAGAAAAGTTATATTAACTGATAATGATAAAGGCACTATTTTAAATCCAATAATATTTGGTAAATTTATCCACAAAAATAGCTTCCGAGGCATCGTCCCCGGTAGTATAATTAGAATTGGCCGAAATAGAATAAAAATATCTTTTAGTTTTTTTAAGGATGCAAATAATTTTGTAAATAATCTTGTATTGTCCGAAAATGGGTATAATGCATTCATTCCCTCATTTTGTGTAACAAAAATGGGCGTAATTAGGGTGCCTACGGATGTTAATGATGATGACATAATATCAGACACAGTTATTCCCAATAATCCAATCAAAATTTTAAAAATAAGAAGATTGAACTATAAGGTCACTGTTAATGATTTAGTTACATGGAAGCCTTCACATTCTGTGGTGGTAACATTTGAAGGTCAAACATTACCAGAGTTTGTCTATTTATATTATAATAAAATTAATGTTGAAAATTATAAATATCCGACAATTCAATGTTATTCTTGCTGTAGATTTGGGCACATGAAAAGCAATTGCAGGTCTAAACCGCGTTGTTTTAAGTGTGGCCAAGGGCATTATGGTGACTCTTGTGGAATTGATGAATCAGAAGCTTGTTGCCTGATGTGTTCCGGTATTCACTTTGCCACTAATAGAAAGTGCCCAGAGCATAGCAGGCAGCAAAATATTAAATCTTTGATGTCTCAACAATCAATCTCCTACATGGAGGCTAACAAACTTGAACCTAGAGTTTTAAATAAATCTTTTGCCGAGGTAACTGGTTCCAACATGTCTTATAAAAAAACTGTTTTTATTAAACCAAAACCTTTTAAAGAAAATAATAATAAGGAATATGATTTAAATTTTCACAAAAACCTTATAAAGGAATTTATGATACCATCTCCTGAAAATGGTTGTGCTTTATTAAAAAACAATGCTGATGACAGCATTAATAATAAATCTGATTCGTTAAAATCTATTTTATCTTTACTTGTTGAACTTTACAAAAACAATAATTTACCGGACAACGCAGACAATATTATAATAAACTTTTGCTCATCTTTAAAAAATGGCTTGCTCAGCAACAAAAATAATACAGTGGAATTGCCAAAGCCTTCGCAATAAGAAGGCTGATTTAATATATTTGTGTAATAAATATTGCCCTTCTATATTGGCTGTTTCTGAGACTTGGCTGAAGCCTCTTTCCCCATTTGGTTTAAGAGGCTTCACCTGTGTCCGGGATGACAGGCAAGATGGAAGGGCAGGATCTGCTCTTTTTATTTCTAATTCTATCCCCTTCTCTCCTCTTTCTCTTCCTGTACATAATGAAAATATTAATGTTGTAGGTTGTAGTGTAAATAGTATTAGCATAGTTTCTTTGTATATAAGCTCTCCAGACCATCAATCCCTAACATTTCTAAAACATTTATTTGAATTTTTACATCCTCCCTTTATAATTTTGGGCGACTTTAATTATCACCATTCTCTTTGGGGTTCGGCTTTCTGTGATAGCTTTGGGAATAAATTGGTGCAATTTTTTGATGATTATAGTTTAGTTTTGTTGAATGATGGTAGTCCTACACGACTAACATCACCAATCCAAAATGTCAGTGCAGTAGACTTAACAATTTGCTCCAGTGACATAGCAAGCCTCTTCTCCTGGAATATTGAGTCCCTTTCTTACGGCAGCGATCACTATCCCATTATAATAAACTCTCCTATTCAAAATTCTAATAGTGTATTACCTCCTCTTCTGAAATATAAAATTAAATCAGTTACACCGGAGGGTTGGAACAATTTTGGAAATTTACTAAATGATAAAATTAAGGTCTTACCTGAAGTTTCAAGTCATAATTTCATTACTTGCTATAATGAATTCATATCAAATATGATTATGGTAGCAAATGATTGTTTTAAAATAAAAAAAACAACAAATAAACATTCCCCTCCACCATGGTGGGACGAGGAATGCACAGAATATATTAAAAAAAGAAAATTAGCTGAGAATAATTATAAACAAAATATGACTGTAGAAAACTTTATTGAATTTAAACATATTTTAGCTAAAAGTAAAAGGATTTTCAAAAAAAAAAAATTTAATAGTTGGCGTAAATTCTGTTGTTCATTATCTCCTGAGACACCATCCTCTCAGGTCTGGCAAAACATTAGGAACTTTAGGTCATCACAAAATTCAAACAATATGTATACGTCTATTTATTCTTCCTGGACTAATTCCTTTTTTCACAAGATTGCACCAGATTATGTTCCATGCTTAAGCGAAAGCTGTCCTTCCACTATTTCATTATCATCCAATCATCATCATTTTGATTCTCCTTTTTCATTAAATGAATTTAGAATCATTTTATCTTCCGTTAAGGATTCTGCTCCAGGTGTAGATGGAATTCCTTACTCTTTTTTTGTAAATTCATGGGACTTGACTTTGGAATATATTCTAAAAATATTTAACTTCATTTTCTCTTCTGGAAAAATTCCTGCGGATTGGAAAACTCAGCTGATTATTCCAATTCTGAAACCCGGCAAAGATCCTTCGTCATATTTATCATATAGGCCCATTGCTTTATCTTCTGTTATTTCTAAATTGTTTGAACACCTTATAAAAAATAGATTGGAGTATTTTATAGAAAGTAACCAAATTTTAAGTCAATACCAATTAGGGTTCCGAAAAGCTAAAAGTACCATAGACAACCTTGGTATTTTTTTTACTGACATCCGCCTTGCATTTTCAAGGAATGAATCCCTCTGTGCAGTTTTTTTGGATATAGAATCTGCATATGATAATGTCCTACTTAATATTTTGTATGAAAAATTAATCAAAATTGGTATTAGTTTAAAGTTGGCATCAATTATTTGCTCTTTATTTAGCGAGAGAAATGTAAAGCTAAGAGTTCTTAATCAACCGGATATTGCTGTAAGAACAATTTGGAAAGGTTTACCGCAAGGATCCGTTTTAAGTCCAATTTTATTTAATTTATATACATATGATTTGGGATCTCAAGTTAATTCTTGGGTTCGCTTTTTACAATATGCAGATGACGTAGTTTTGTATATAAATTCCAAAAATATTAAAAAATGTGAAGATAATTTAAATAATTCATTGTGCCACCTAGATAATTGGTTATCAAATCTTGGTTTGTCATTATCTCCAACTAAATCAAATGTTGTTGTTTTTAGCCGTAAGAGAATTAATCCAGTTGTAGATATCAAAATTAATGATGTGTTATTAAATGTTAAGCCATGTGTTAAATTTCTTGGAGTATTTTTAGATTCGAAATTAAATGGGGTTAATCATATAAATCACATAGTTAATAAGTGTGAAAAGAATTTAAATATAATGAGGGTTCTATCAGGTACTTGGTGGGGTTCTCATCCTTTTTCTCAGCGTATCCTGTATAATGCCATAATAAGAAGTCATTTTGATTATGCATCTTTCTTATTAGAACCATGTAGCAAAATTGCTTTAAAAAAAATGGACAGTATTCAGTCGAAGGCATTACGGATTATTATAGGGGCTATGAAGTCTTCACCTATTAATGCGTTGCAAGTTGAATGTGCTGATCCTCCATTGAAAAAGAGGCGTCAGTATCTTTGTGATAAGTATTTTTTTAAGTCTATTCAGTTCAATAATCATCCACTGTTTCCTAAAATTAAATTATTGTCAGAGTACATCTTCAAAAATAGTTCTACTAAAAGGTTTTGGAAAAAGAAAAAGGTTTTGCCTAGATTAGTCTATTCCTTTTCTAAATTAAAAAATATTAAAACGCCATATGTTTCAAATTCATCATTGCCTGTTTTCATGAATTCCTATGAGTCACTCATTTATGAGCCAAGAATAATTTTGGACTTGGGTATAGATAAACAAGATAAAATAAATTCCAATAATAAATTTAATAATATTCTTAAATCAAATTGGCCTATAGATGATTATTTTTTCACTGATGCTTCTAAATTATCACCTCAGGGTAGTGTGGGTTGGTCCATTTTCCATCAAAATTCTAATATGTCGCTCATGTTTAAAAGTCCGAATCAGTCATCAGTTTTTACTGGTGAATGTTTAGCTATAAAACACTGTATCAAGTTTATTCTTGAAAACGAAATTACTCCTAGTTTAATTTTTTCCGATTCTCTTAGTTCTTTACATTCTGTTTTAAGTAATCCGTTTTCTTCAAAAAATCGTTCTGAAATAGTTTTTGAAATCAAAGATCTTTTACATCAATGTCACCTGAATCATTTAATAGTGACTTTAGTTTATATTCCAAGTCATTGTGCCATACTTGGTAATGAAACGGCTGATCATTTGGCCAAACAAGCAGTCGTTCAAGGTAAATTAAATTATTTTAAAAATTATAGTTATGATCTGGTTGCTCAGGCTAAAATGTATTTACAAAAGTCTTGGAATAATTATTGGGAGAATTCTGCTAAATTAAAAGGTTCGCATTTATTTTCCTTGCAGTCGGATGTGTCCTTAAGACCATGGTTTTCAAAATATAAAAAATTTTATAAGTCATCAACTTCTACTTTAGCCCGACTGAGAATCGGTCATTGTTGTTTGCCTACTCATTTGTATAGATTGAAAATTATAAATAGTAATTTATGTGAGTGTGGTGGTGGTATAGGAGATATAGATCATTTGTTTTTTAATTGTAATAACTATTCTCCATCTTTGTATTCTTATTTACCAATGTATAATATTCCTTTACCTTCAAAAATGAGTCTTTTATTACACATATCATCAATTGAAATTCTATCTCTCATCTGTAAATACATTAATCATAATAATATTAAACTTTAGTTTTATAGAATTTAAATAACTTTTAGTTTTTGTTGATTTTTTCCTTTTTATTTTATTATTTTAATATGAATTAATAATTTTATTTTTATGAATCCGATGTTAAGTTTTGTTAGTGTATCCTTGTCTATGGACTTTCGTCACCATAAGTCCATCGAATTTTGTGGAGTATCGTTACACATTGCTCCACTGTGTCTTTATTATTTGTTTGTGGCAATATTGTCGCTCTAAAAGTGACAGAAGACCAGAAATCAAAATTGAATTGAATTGAAGGATAATTTTAATAATAATTATATATTAACGCTTCAATGCGAATTAAGTAAGTATGTAGAAGCTTATGCCATACCCAATAAGGAAACGGTAACAGTAGCAAAATCTTTAGTTAACAATTTTATTCTTAGATACGGAATACCCATGTCAATAGGTACAGATAGAGGTACCGAATTCATGTCAAGTACTATGACAGAAGTTTGCAAATTATTAAATATAGAAAAAATCCATTCCACTGCTTTTCACCACGAATCAATAGGTGCATTAGAAAATTCACATAAACATCTCCGTAGCTTTTTAAGAATTTACTGTGAACAACGCTTGTATAATTGGTCTGAATGGTTACCCTTCTGGAGTTTTGCATATAATAATACCATTCATTCAGAAACCAAATATTCTCCATTTGAACTAGTATTCGGAAAAACTTGCAATATACCAACAAATTTAAGTAATAGTAAAGTAGAACCATTGTATAATTCAGACAACTATGCTTTAGAATTAAAATTTAGGTTACAAACAGCTTGTAATGACGCAAGAAATAATTTGTTACAACGTAAAGAACAAAGAAAAACTAAATTTGATTTAAAATGTAACCCGATTTCTTATAACAAAGGCGACTTAATTCTTGTTAAAAATGAAACTGTAGATAAAGCAGAACCCTTGTTCAATGGTCCATATTTAGTTGTAAACGATGAATCACCCAATGTAATCATTTCTAAGAATGGCAAGAACAGTACCGTTCACAAAAATAGAACTAAACTGTATGTAGTGAATATAAGTACACTATTCGAATTATTTCTTTTATAATGAAACGAATAAAAACATATAGTATACCATTTAATTATAAAATATTGTAAATTTTAATCATCTTGTATTTACACTGTTAAAAATTTATTTGCTACTACTTTTATTATATAAGATTTATATAAATAATTAATTTTAGAACTTTTGTAATTCAGTAATTTTTATTTTTATTATTAGATATGTAAGTTATTCATTTTTTTTAATTATTTTTTTGTATTACCCCGGTGGTGTGATGTTGTAATGTATAAACAGTTAATAAACGTGTGTCGACACAAGCAGTCGTGTTTCATTCCGTCCTCGCGACACCTCCGCAAATAAATCTAACGCTACAATGGTCTCCAGACCACTATCACTGTCCAAATATTCTATTTTGATTTACAAAAACTATAAAATAAAATTTAATGAAACCGTAAGTATCGCGTAAACCCCGGATCTTCAGCGGTTACAACTTTTATTACGGAACATAGGTTTGACACTTAATTGACATTAAAACATATTATAGGGACGCCAGTAACAACAACTCTCATACATAAGTGTAACGAAACGTCACCGCAGGCCCTCCCAACCGTTAGTTACCAAATCTAGTTGCCAATGGTAGACGTGTGAAGTTATAGGGACACTTTTCTGTAACGAATGGTAGAAATCGTTACCATCCGCAAGCCAAACGGTTCGTTTGAACTTTATAGGGACTGGGCATAAGTCTCACTATAAATCGATTCAGAGATTCCAAAATATAATGGATTTCTGGAATAATGGTGGATTTCTATAATACGGTAACTATGACTGTTCATACTAAAATGACAGATAAAGCTACCTTCCAAACTTGCTGTCAGATTTGGTAACAAGGAATATTTACCATAGATTAAAGATTCTGTCTTAAGTCACTGGCAGTTTTACATATACACTCCTTGATAATTATTTCAGGTTGGCTCTTCCTCCGTTCTTCATGTGTCTCCTCAGCATGAGTACCTGGTTTGGTAGTGGTCTGATCTTCGCCACCGGAGTCCTGTACGGCATGATGGCTTTGGGAAAGAAGTAAGATACTTTACATACATATATATTTACCCGTTTAACAACTTTTTACTGGTTTTTATACTCATGAATTTGTAAATCTTTTACTATAGGTAGGACCAACTCAGAGCGAAATTTAACATTTCTTTCATACATTCGTTCAGAACCTACTGGACTAAAATGTATGGGACAGGAAATGACTTTTTTTCTTTTCTTGCTCTAATGCTAGGGCCGTCTGTGTCTAACGTCATAGCTTCCGATATTTACTCGTAATAACGAAACATGTTTCATGCATTGATATTTTATATAAAAATAAAAAAACACAAACAGTCTCACATTGGTAGGATGATATTCGCGAATATACATATATGCTGTGCTTTCAAATATAAATCATTTATTTCATCAAATTGTGGTAGTAGGGTGTTAATAAAATATAAGTAATGCAATGTGAACCCTGCAAGGGCACTGCAAATTAAGATTCAATTTAAGGTCTCAGTTCAGAAGTAGGTATGACAATTTTTAGCAATTAAAATTAATTAAAACATTATTTAGCAATTAATTAAAATTTACAATATATTCGCCTATATTCCGACGTGTTTGGATATATTTGCACGAATGTTTCCGCGCGATAATAGTTTTGTATATCGTGTCATTATGCGACCTCCGTTACGACACTCGCAGTTAGGCCCAAGCGTTGGCTCTTATAAAAGAGTAAAGACCCGGTGTATGTCGCATATTTACTCACTCACTGACAACCCTGAATGCTAATAACACTGTTAACTTTATATTAGCAGTGTGATAACATAATTTGATACTGCCTAATGTAGATGTTGTTTTTAATATTAACAGTATTTGATTTTGTGTTAATATCTACTAACAAATGATAAAACAAGCGTGAGGAGATTATTTTTTGTTTTAAATTAGAAAATAAATTAGTATTGTCAATTATATACTTGCAGATCATACATACAGAATAGGCATTCTACCAAATGAACTGGATATTATACCGGCAAGATGTGTAATTTGATATAAAATATAGTTATTCTAATGAATAAAATTAATGTATAATAAGCTGACACTACAAGACCTACCTTAGTCTTACCTACATAACCATGTAGTGCAGTAATATTTTTATCAATTCATAAATGATGATTTTATAACTATGTAAATTTTTCAACTTATGTATATGTATGGTCCGATATGTTACTAACGCTCGGTGGCAAAACAATTTTTGTTCCTTTTTTTTATATAAATTGGTATACAGCAAGGGGGTTTCTCTCACGCTTGATAGTCTGGTTGGTATAGCATTTGTGTTACTAACCGTGTGTGCCCGCGTAGAGGGTCTCGGGACGACATGGCGGCCATGGCGGGCGGGGCCCAGTCGCCTCCCGCGCCGGCGCTAGACCACACCGCCACGCTCATGGAGGACCCCGACGTGTGGCGACCAAACTAAAGGCAAACACGCGACCCACTTACTCGCATGTTCCCAAACATCATACTTAGTTGCACAAAATAAACGGAGATGCCCAAAGTGGGACCAAGTTTTCAGGCGCTTCCGATCGAGGACGCTCCTACAGTGGCGCCATCCACTAAAATGTTTATAAAATATCTTTAAACAAAAATTAGGTACCACTCTGATTCTATAATGGCGTATTTTTCTATATACGACGCCATACACAGTCGTGTTTCTTCGTGCTTAATTTATAATATAATTTTATAATATAAATATTAATTGTGTACCTACTTACTTAATACCAATTAGATTTTCAGGCATAATTTCGTTTTTAAATTTTAGGTTGCTAATAGTCTTCATATATGGTTAAAAAAAAACAATAGGATCAATATTAATATTGGGCATCTCTATTAACAAATATGCACATTTTTATTTCACAAATATGGTCACATTAAATTATAAAATGTTTCGGAACGTTTGAATAAGAATGCATTTAGTTATTGGATGCATGGATTTTTAGTTTGCGTTTTTCTTTATTGTATTTTTTCTAGCTTGATTTATATTTATTTTTAGCATGCAATTATAGCGAACTACAGATGGCAGACAATGCATGATAATTTGTTCACAAAGTTTTTGTAGTAGCGGTCCGGGTATTATGAGCTTTCATGGTCGCACTGTTTAACATATTACTAATATTTATTGAATTCTCATAATTTATATCGGACCGCAGTTTTAGCTAGATTTTGATTTTTTTTAATGTGCAGTATTAGCTGATGTTTTTTCTACCTATACTACGTATTTCAGTCATACAAATGTACCTATAGCTGAAAAATAGGTCACATTTGTGATGGCACTCTTGACAGAAAGTCTACAATCCGTTCAGTTATTTTACCTCTGACAGCTGTTATTTTTCGCCACCAGGTAAGTTGGCATAAAAAATAATGGTGGGCCTTAGTCGTGAGAACAGAAGATGGCCGCCGCCATACAAATAAAAGAAAAGTGAAAACAAAAGCAATGGCTGAGCGTTGATTGGTTGAAGTGAGAACAGAATACAACGGCAACGAACTCGTTTGTCATTTCGTTTTATCCGGCATTCAAGGCGGTTCCATATACCTATGATTATTATTGGTTTCATGTAAAAAATACACAAACTCGTAAATAATAGTTAACCTTACAGCTGAAGGTAAACTAACTGTAAATGGATTGTAAAAACCGTTTAAATATAATAAATGTTATCTGTCGGTACCAGGGCATCAGTAGACGAGATGAGGTCGTCCGCCGCGAACATCGAGGCGGGCCCGCTGCCGACCGCCCCGCGCGCGCACCTCGTCTCCCACGAACAGCCCGCCTCCTTCACAGCGCCTTCCCCGCACTACTGACCTCCTGCACATTCATCACACCCTGGTACCTGGTTGGTTGCGAAGCTTCGTTCGTTTATTAAGGATATTTTTCTTACACATTTGCTGAATTTATCCCGAGTCCACATTAATATGCGTATTCTACCTTACATGAATATGTATTGATGGCATATATATTTTATAAAATGACATAAACACAGCTTGTTTTGAATATGAAATTTATTTTATACGAATATGGCAAGTACTAGGCTAATTGATGAAATATAAATTAATATAGAATTCATGATGATAAACTTATAACAGTTTCAGTAAGGCAAGTTCAAACTTTTAAATATGTCTCCTGTCATTTTTTTTTGCACATATTTGTGCACTATGTCATCGATATATAGATGTGTTATGTACTAAGTTATTGTACCACCTTTATTATTCTCGATACAAATCATTTACGAATGTTTATTTTATTGTAACCATCAATGGATGAACCCTAATCGAGAGTGCAAAATGGAGCATAACAACACTTGTAATCAGAGATCAGCTCATGGCAAACATGGCAAATTAGATTTGATATACATGTAGGTCTAATATTAATGGCCCATTATAGAACCCTGTCAAAAATAGCGCACGTTGTAACACTTGTATTTGACAATGAAAAATTCTGTCCAACTTCAAGCAACTTACTAAATGCTCATATTTTATGTGAGACAGGGTTTTAGGGTGGTGCATTGTTTAAAAATTATTGATACTTGTATCTGATACGATACTCAATATATACATATAATATATACATATGTATAATGTGGACTCGGCTTAACAGATGTTTAAAATAATATGTAATACTTAATGAAATTTATTTTTGTGAAAGTTTTTTTTAGATGGGTACATGCTCCTTATATAAAAGAGTCGTATATTTCCGTATTACTTATTTGAATAAATCATGTTTTTTGCGAATTCGTAATTTTCAATAGACTAAACTTCTGTACAAAAGGTTGTTGATGAAATAATAAAAATTTTTACTTATTTTTGAAGAAAATTAATTTCAACCCATGGTTATATAAAATGTATAAAAATCAAATTTATTTTAAGGTATACAGACTTATATTTTTTTCGATTTGATTATATGAATTAAGCGATCTCAAAGCATGTCTATCATGCACAGATTATAAATCTATACAAAAAGACATTCTTATTGAAAACTATTTGGACTTACTATGCATTATATTTGTTTATTTACATATGGCTTGCCTATTAAACTACTGAATTTAGTAATAATCTTTAGTAAAAAATTTCACAAATATCTTTTTAAAAATAGCATAATATTATACAAACTTATTTAAAATAAAATAAATAAAACTTTGTTATTAAATGCAAGATTATTTTTCATGTTAATCAAAAAACAACTAAAGTTATACTGAATTGTATAAAACTATACTTTAACAATGTACAAGTACACGACAAAACTGACTTGTTCAAATATTTATGGATAATAATCAAGCAATAACCATTTGACAAAAAAGCTGAATTAGTTTCCTATTTTCTTTATTAAAAAAAATTACACACCTTTAAAATGTTTGCACGTTCTTCATTATTGTTAGATGTTAAATTGTATAGAATGTATTGTACTGGTAGTATACTGCTGCAATATAGATTCAGTGTGACCTACCCACACCATTCTGGCACTGCTTCTCGTCTGATGGCAATAAATATTATCTAGTTGGCGGTCTTCAGTCGTTATCACTGCAATAAAAAAAAATATCACGCAATTTTGTTTCGTTTATAGTTTTTTTCTAATACTGTCATCATATACATGGTGACTTTGAAAGGTTTAAATTTGGGCTAATATTAGGTTCTACTGATCAAATGAAATAACTTTTCCCATGAAACCATGTGTCGCAAATGAAAAAATTAATGCTTTCTCCATTCAAAACTAGTAATGTTAAAATGACAATTTGTATAGGGAAGCCTATTTTTTTTCTGCTTTTGCGACAGATGGTTCCATGTGAAAAGTAGTTCCATTTGATCAGTAGAGCCTTATATTAGCCCAATGTACAACCTTTCCAATTCACCCTGTATATCATCATAATATATAAAACATTTTCTTACTTTAAAATGAAACAAATTTGGACAATGATCGGCAATGAATTTGAGTCGGGTACAGGTATTCAACATTGCCAATTTATTAAATATTAATTAATGTAACAGAATGGTGTGATGGCTATAATAGGTCTTCCGTTTTATATTCATAGTTCAATGTAATGAGGCTTTTATTTTTAATATAGTGTTTGAAATAAAAATAAGACATCATGTTGTTTTAAAGTGTTAGTGTTCCATTCCAAAACTGCTCGATTATTTACTTTTGTCCCTCGTTGGCAGTTTTGTTAAGTATTTAGTAATGTTTTTCGGTAGTTCTATCGTGTATAATGTAATAAAACGTTATACTAATAACAATAATCAATTCCGATACTACGCAAATTTAACAAACAGCGCTCTATTACCTTTAAATCTTCCTTTTTATAGCGGCCATTTTGATTTTTTGGCAACCATTTTGAATTTTTTTGTTTTTATAATGTTTTATTAAGGAAAAATGCGTATTTATTAATAGTTAGTTCTGAATGTATTGTAATTTAACTTAGTAAAGGCTGTTTTAGGTTATTTTACACTATTATTATATTATAATCTTATAATAATATAAAGTTCACATTAAATATTTAGTGCTCGTAATCACATTAAAGTAAAATATATTATTGGTGTGGAAGTAATATTTAGATTAATCATATAACTTAAAAAATATTTTGAGTTATTAGTTTGCCCTATATAGATTTAAGTGCCAAAATACATAACATGTTTTATTTATTGTCCTATTTATCAATAGAGAGTATATGATATTTCTCTGCGCACCAGCATATGACCGCCTTCGTAAACTAGTGGTTGCGCTTTCGAGTTGTATCTGGAGGTCGTTGGGTTCGATTCCCACCCATGGCAAAATTATCTATTTTAGTACGTTTTTCTGTACAGTTTGCCATTGTCAGGCTATTTATATAATATGTATTGGGCAATGTTCTTCTTATTATTATTATGTCATTATTCTTGTATGTAGATTATACTGACATTGATGTAATTTCGTATGTCCGTTTTCCTATAGACTGAGTAAGATCCCGGGTGTTCATATTTTTTTATCTAATTATTTTTTAACTGCCTACCTATAATATAAAAGGTTGTTCCTTCATTATATGAAATACATTTTACACATTTCGCTGTTATTTTAATATATTATTACTTGAAACATTGATTTTATATGAGATTTTTTTTTTTTTTTGAAACTTTGATTTTATATGAGATATTTTAAATAAAAATGCGACCCAGACAACGTTAGGCATGGTAAAGTCCAGTTATGTTCTTTTTACAGTAAATAGAGCCTTAACACAAAGGTCTAAAGTACATATACTTTACGTAGCTGTTGACTGTACAATTATTTGAAAAATGTCAGAAGTTTATATTTTGCAGTGTTTTCTTTTAAGAAGTTTTTTTAGTAATTTTGCCTCAACAGATTTACTATTATTATTATATATTTTGATATTATTTTGAAATAGTTTATTCCATATATTTGACTTAAATTTGGTTTGGTATAACTCGAGGAGTCCCAGTATAGTGACATTCCAAACGTGTTTCCTTAATTTTAACCTTGTGTATACATCTTAAGCCGGCATAATGGAGGCAACCAACGGTTATATTGCTCTTATCTACTGTTCGAATTTGTTGTTGAACTTGTATACTGCTTTCGATGAGGCAGATGTGAAGTCTCATCTAAAAATCCCAGAGTTTCCAAATTGCTAGAACCTTATAAATATTTCTTATCGACTTTGTAATTACAACAATGTCAAAATGTATTAGTAAATTATAAGGTCACTTGTTAATTAGGTCAAAATATATTAATAAATATAACGCCCGGTTGCACTATATAATTTACAAAAACAAATGAACCAACCAGTAAAATGTTGGATAGTGCCACTGGGTGTTAGTCTTTCCATATCACTGTTACCATATTCCTTAAAATATATTATAGTGCATTATGTTTTAACAGGACTTAAGTTTTGTCCTTAGCGGTTGCCTGATTCATACGAGGAACGGTAAATGCGTCAAATCCCGTACATATTTCTCCCGACAAGGTCGCGTTCCAAAACCGATAAATGATTCCCCTGTCATATAAAAAAAACCCACTAACCTCTACTCTTATTACGCTGGACTTTGTTGACAATAAAAATATCAACAACCAAGTGTTGATATTTTAATTTTTACTGTATTTTCTGAAAAAATACAAAATAATATTTTTATTAATTCCTTATCAGGATAATCTTCTATTGATTTTTTAATTATCAATAATGAAATTTTTAATTTTACTTTGAAGTAAAATTTTATCAACTAAATTGTTTACAACTTATAATTTTATGAACTAAATTGTTTACAACGTATAATTACGTGTGTTAATAACGTATAGTTAGCCAAAATGCTGCACTAGCGCCAAAGCGGCCAGAAACAAATGGGCTTTGTTGATAGCAGTCCAGCGTATTTACATAGAGGTCAGGAAATAAAACCTCATAGGTATTATTGTATAAGACAATGTTCTTAGCTATGGTTCTACGCGTGGTTTGAAGGCAGGGGAATGAACTGCAGCGTTCCCGGACTTGAGACCGCGAAGTAGGGTTAACTCTCCCGTGCACTGTGTATGGTCTCGATATTTTTCCGAAGTATTATAGAAATGCTACCTGAATTGTGGATTTGCCTCTGGGGCCTCGTGTGATGCAGGCTTTACCTAGAATTGCTCACAGACACTTTTTAGAATTATGTATTATATTATAGGGATTGCAGATTCTTAGCAAATAAATCTGCATGTTTTATAAATATGGATACTTATTATTTATATATATAATGAATTAATTATATTAGATGAAATTTACTTACTAAATAATTATTAGGATTTGCATGTTGGTCACCCTAATAGTCAGTGTGACCAATAATTTAGCTGTACGTATAAACTTTTATTTACAGTGCTTCCGGCGTATATCGATAATACTGTTATTGACATTAAAATTGCATTTATATAAAATTGATTTTCCATTCTATTAGAAAACTATTATAAATCTATTATTATGAATTTATATATATATATATATGTACGTACGTAAGTGTTGTTGTCTGTTTATTTGTAAGTGCATCGTATTATACACAACTGGTGTCACTTGTTGTATAGTGATTGTAGTTATAAATAATTGTTCTTGAGAGCTGATGTTGATCTATAGCAATGCATATCTGTAATAAATGTGTGTACATCTATACCTACGCATGTTTTATTTGATCCTACATCGATCTTGCAGCATTTCCCACCGATAAATACCTTCTTACTACCTTTTTTGTTCAATAAATAAATGCACGGGCCAATTGTCTAAATAAAAATATTTTTACGTAAAGTACTCGTCTGGTTCGAGCTGTCTTAATCCAGATAACTGTAAATCCATGGGCGCATTTTACACTGGAAAAAAAAGTGCCAGCCCTAAAATAGGGCTCCATGTCTCTTAAACAAATAAATGATTTATGAGAATATTTTAGCGTTAATAACAATTATGATTTGAATTCACTAAGTGGCTATATAATTGATGCAAGTTATTTTCCTTCTTAGGTACCTTATAATATGGAACACGTTTTTTTTTTTCATAAACTTGTAGGTAGTTTCAAAATAAATTTAAATATTACAAGAAATAGAAATTAAATATTTGTAAATGCCAACCAACGTTCAAATTGTAGAAATAAGTTTAGAAATGAACGAACTGTCGAAAGCCATGGCTGTGTTTGATATAGACGAAGTGAATAGTCGCGCCAAAACTGGCTCCAAGTCGAGTGGTGATGAGGGTTCCTCTGTCTTTGATGCTGGAGAGACCTCGGAGCCGCACAGCTCTGCTGAGGTGGACCCGCACTTGCTATCGGATATCTTGGAGCACAAGATTGATAATCTAACTGGTAAGTTCTCTTAGCTATTGGTTATATACGATAAGCGCCCCTGAAAGATTGAATTCTGCGCCCCTTGAAGGCGATTCCAGATAAATAAATTTTGTTATTATTAGGTAGGAGGGGAAACTATAATACGAGTTATTTAGCCAGACATAATAAAATAAATAAATGTCATCACGGGTGCCTTACGGCGTCCGAGACCACCTAGATGGCCTCAGGGTTTTCAATCCCACCTCTTCGTAGCCAGTGATAACAGTCTTCATCGAACAAGTGGTTAGTTCGTCGCGAAGTTTGGATAGACTCAATAACTCATCTATAAACAGTTACACAAGTTGGTATAGTGAAACTGGGACCGACAAAATCAAATCAAAAAATGTATGTTCATTTGTTGATTAAAAACTTATTGGTACACACCGGGGGTTTGGACCACGGACCCAAGTCTAAGGTCTAACCAACTGGGCCACCACGTATGAAATATAAGAAATAATTATCATAAGAAAATCTCTTCAGTGTTTTACTCTTTTGTCTTTTGAGTAACATTATTTTTTATAAATAATAATAATACCTATGTAGGACAATTTACACATAATGCTCTGGTTACAAACAGCTCTAGGCTTGTATTATGTGTGCGGTAGATACACAGTATGTGTGTGGGTTCATTGTTTCTGGTACAATGTATAGGTACCGGATACACCGCCAATGGCCCAGCCATTCGGGGGCGTATAGCCACTAATATCTGGCCGCCCCCCGTCGTCGACCGCCATAGTATCTACTTATTTTTTCACATCCCATTAATATTATAATTATATAGGTTAGTTTTTACTCATTCAATTATTATTTTTATCGAGAGATTTTTGATAAAGGCCGGGCCGCCTGGGCAATGGCCACTGCAGCCTTAGTCTACGAAAAAAAAAATACTTAGTTTTAAACCCTTTGCAATGTTGCACTCCTTTTAATGTGTGTAGATTTATTGCACAGTAAGTTAATGTACAAAGGCGAAATGCATCATGCTTATATTCGTGTGCCTGTGCCTCATAAGTTGGTGGGATCTGGCCAGGGTTGCGTCCCCGGCAGCCCTGCCACCAGCCCCTAGCTGCGACGCTGGGCCGTGTTCGGAAACTAACACTGGGTAATGTCACTACACTATATGCATCTCTTGTTCTCTAAGCATTGTTTAATATTTTTATCGCACTCTGTGACTTTACCCAGTGTTAAAGTGTTACGTTCCCGAACACGACCCTGGGGTAGGTACGAGAAGCTTTCATCACCGTATATAAGTACAATAAAACAATGAATCGGGTGTCATTTTATTTATTAGGTAGGTATGCTCTTTTTTCGCTTGACCCATATCTGACTGACGAGTATTTAATTTACTTTGGATAATTGTATGGCTTTGTGTTGTGACTCCAGCCAATCTACCTTCTCTACTCTGTCGTCTTGACGTATTTTATTATATACCTAAAAAACAATATAACGAGCCAGTTATTTTAATCCTAACCTAACATCTAATAGAGGTGGGTTACAGTACACACGAGTATACTTATTATTTTTGTTACCGGTAGCGTGGACTCCATCTTGGCACAAATTGTCTAGGCAGAAAAGGGCTAGGCAGGCTGTAAAAAAAAGTTTGTATATACTTATAGATAGATGTCTCAGACGAAATAACTAGATTATATGATCGAATTATGGACTCGGATAAAAAATGGTCTAAGCAACCAAAAAAAATGTTGGGTCGAGTGGCGTGTGGTCTATTCATTTAACAATTTAAATAAATACACAACAATATACCATTATTATGACGATAAACCACGAGTGCCTGTGCTAACACATACAACTCGTTTGTGAAATTATATGGAAACATAGGTATCTACTTATAAACTATAGTATGACCATAACATTTTTCTTCCAGCAATGTTGCTTGAACAAAACGAGCTGATGCTGTCCATAAAGAAGGAAGTAAGTCGCTCCAACGTGGCCGTGCAGCACACCGTGGACACTCACGCTCGTCTGGCCTCGGAACTGCTGGACATCGCCACTAATGACACGTAACTACTTTATATAATCACCAGGCTTCTGCTGTCCCTTGCCGCCCACAAAGAAGTAAATAAAGTCGCTCCCACGTGGCAGTGTTACACACCGTGGACACTCACGCTCCTCTGGCCTCGGAGCTGCTGGACATCGCCACTAATGACACGTAACTCTTCTATACCATAAGCATGCTTCTGCAGTCCAATACCGTCCACAAAAAAGTAAAACAAGTAGCTCCAATGTGGCGGTGCAGCACAACGTGTACACTCACGATCGTCTGACCTCGGAGCCTGGATATCGTCACTAATGACACGTAACTACTCTATACCATCACCAGGCTTCTGCAGTCCAATACCGTCCACAAAGAAGTAAATCAAGTCGCTCCAATGTGACAGTGTAACACACCGTGGATACTCACACACATCTGCCTCGGAGCTGCTGGACATCGCCACTAATGACACGTAACTACTCTATACCATCAGCAGGCTTCTGCAGTCCAATGCTGTCCACGAAGAAGAAAATAAAGTCGCTCTAATGTGACAGCGTAACACACCGTGGACACTTACGCTCTTCTGCCTCGGGGCTGCTGGACATCGCAACTAATGACACGTAACTACAACTCGAAGTAAACTTGTTGGAAGTATTTCGAAAACTTGATCGTCCTGATGGCAACAAAAAGAAAATGACTAATTTTGTTCAAGTTTATCGTTAGCATGTCTGAATGCTGTGAAAAAAAGAAAGCGAAGACGTTACTTTTTACATTTTAGATATCCTAAGTAGATTAAATTAAGTTTTTCTTTAAAAAAAACTGAAAACTCGCCGGCGTCCCGCCGCTGCCGACCTAATATATATAATATTATATAACAATATTATTAACAATATTCAACACGCCGCCGCCGCCATTTTCACAGACGGCGCCCACGTCCAAGTCCAATGCCGTCCTCAAAGAATAAGTAAATATAAATGTACCGGGTAATGGTCCCTACCGGGAACCCACATCGACATACCGATCGGCCGCGTCGATTGGATCTTTATGGAGTCTACGGTATAACCACATATTTTCTTCTTTTGATAACCAGATCTTATTTTTCGTTCCAGAGTAGCTAAGGTAGAAGACTTGGGTTCCTCAGAGAATGCGTCTTCTCCCGTGACTTCGTCATCCTGTATCTTACTGGCAGGCCTCAATGTGCAGCAGAAAAACGCAGATAATGCGCGGCTAAAGAATGCTTTGGAGGAAATCCTGTTGGGCGAGGTTGGTACTTGTATGTTTCATTGCTATAGGAATAGGAGTACTAATCTATGCCTTTACAACCTAGCTGTTCACGTTCGAACGAGTTTTCTGGCTTTTGCGCATTATGAATGTGTATCACTATTTAAAAGGATACGGCAACGATTTATTTTTATGTGCAATTAATAGAAAGTATGCAATACATATATTGCATTCCTTAATTGCATACTTTCTATTTTGTTGTTTCCTTAAAATAGTGTTTCCACAAAAGCCCTTGAACTAATTTGAACGTGAACCCCTGTTCACGTTATGATGGGGTGATTACAAAACAGTCGGCAAAAAGTATAACTTGCATTACGTGTCTGTCTATGTCAGAAATCACTCTGAATTTCATTAAAATAACCGTCTAATCATAAATGTATTTACCTTATTTGAGTGTTTGAAAATTATGTTTTATCTCAAATGGCTGACATACAAATATGTCGTACAAAAGAGCTGGCATTGCCGCAGTGCCATGTGGCGACTGTTTCTTGTACCTACTAAACATTGATAGGCGCTAGCCTTCTTGATTACTGATAAAGTTTTATTAAGTAATATATTTAATATCCTCCTAATTTTATGAGAAAATAAGTCAATATAACATTGTAAATTTTATTCCAGAAATTTCGAGAGCAACTAGTAGAATGTACCACGACCGCGCTGAGATCTGTCTTGGACTCCACCTTGCTGAAGGGTCTGTGCTGCTGCTACATGAGCGGGCTCAAGAAGTCGCAGTGCAGGATCGTCAAAGAGGTCGCCAAGATACTCGATGTGGCTTTCAGGAAATGTACGTCTTTCTTTATTTCAATAATGACTTCTACGCATTGCGCGTAATATTGCCAATTACAAATGGATAGTTTTTTTAGTAAACTTTTACTTATTGTAAAAGTAGGATATCTAATAGGATGGAAAGGGACTAGGAGGGAATAAGGAATGGAAGCATACGATAGTTCTGACAATATCAATTATAAGGAAATGAAAAACCACGGTAAAATATGAACCGTAATTTTACTGATGATTATAAGGAATCCTTTGAGATCCTAGGTATAGTGTTATCTATTCCTTTGAGAACACAAGCACCGAAATCAGTTAAATCACCACGAATGTGTACTTTTTATATATTTTTTATTGGAGCACGGCATGTGAATTTGTATTTGCTGTTAAACAACATTCTATAATTTTTTTAATATTTTGCCCATATAATGTCACCCTCAAAGAATCAATGAACCTACATCATCTATAATAATATAATAATAATCTATTAGTGCCGTCCTTAGATCAATATTATGTATGTGTGTGCAGTGGAAGCGAATGCGGCGGCGTTCGCCCAGGAGTCTGCGCGCGCGTCCCGGTCCATGCGGGTGACGCTGGAGAGACATCTCAGCGCCATCGAGGCCGCGGCCAAACTTGACCGGGACGTGCTTACCCTGGTGCAGGAGACTGTGCATAAGTACCTAAATATTATTCTTATTTACCAAATCAAGACTGATCACAGACTACTAATATAGAGACTTGAGGAGCAGAATTAATAAAATGTAACATCCTTATATTGTATGTATCATCACGGGTGCCTTACGGTGCCAGAGACAGCCTAGACGGCCCCAGGGTACCCAGCGGAGGGGTTTTAATCCCACCTCGTCGTGGCCGATGGTATGAGTCTACACCGAACGAGTGGCTAGCTCGTCGCGATGTTTTGAATAGACCCAATAACCAATCTATAAACAGTTTCACAAGTTGGTATAGTAAAACCGGGACCGACAGCTTAACGTGCTTTCCGAGGCACTATAGTGGTGTTGTCAAACAAATGTACATAATTTTTTTTAATTAAAAATTCATTGGTACACACCGGGATTCGAACCAGGGACCTAAGTGTTTTTAAGTCCAAGGTCTAACCAACTAGGCCACCACACATATAACATCCTTATATAAGGAGCAAATCTCGAAAGTAGAAAGAAGGCGAGGAAAGGTTTTTTTTACTAGAGAACGGTATGTGACTTTGTATCCACCTGGTGGCAAGTAGTCCTACAAAATCCGCTTCCACCATGCCGGCTAAATGATGAGGTTACGAAATCGACGGCAACAAAAACGAATTTGCATTACCATTAGTTTTATCGACAAATTAACTCTCTATTTGGTAACCGCACCCTGAAAAAAGACTACCACCTCGACAAAAAATCGATGAAAGTCTCCTGATAACCGGTAAGTTATGAATTTAAGGCAGAAGAAGAATGTGACACTCGGTGGGGTGTCTTTACCCCGCAAGTAATCACATGTGAGATAAATAAAATTACATTATATTTGATTTCAGTGTCATGGAGAGCGAGGTCCTCAAGTGGCGGGATCAGATGGTGACATCTGCCTCTACACCCCCGTCGTCTCCGCGGATCACCAACGTGCCGCTAGAGTTGTTTCCGCACGTGGAGGGCTCCAAACCTTCTTTGGATAAATTGGTATGCCAAATATTGATCTACTTGTGCCTAGACATCTGTTAGTTGTACCTATGTGGTAACGCCCTGTTTACAGATGTGTGCTGCCCAAATAAAGGCGCAACTAGACGATGGAGAAATAAACAAGTCATTCGAGATGGCCCTGTCCGCCATAGACCTGGGTCTGGTGACATCGGCCTGTCTGGCGGCGGACCCCGAGCGCGTGTTCGGGCCGCCGTGCCTGCTCCAGCAGAACGTACTGCTGTCTCTCATACAGCAACTGTCCACCGATATGCTGCAGGACACTCAACTGAAGTGCAGGTAGGGAGTTCCGACCAATACTTTGTGTTCCTACATACATACATATCATCACGGGTGATTACGGCGCCCGAGACAGCCTAAGAGTACCCAGCGGAGGGGTTTTTGATCCCACTATGTAGCCAATGGTATGAGTCTACACCGAGCAAGTGACTAGCTCGTCGCGATGTTTTTATATACTTAATAACTCATCTATAAACAGTTTCGCAAGTTGGTGTAGTGAGACTGGGACCGACAACTTAACATGCTCTTCGAGGCAAGTGGTGTTGTTAAACAAATACACATAATATTTTTAGATTAAAAATTCATTGGTACACGCCAGGCTTTGAACCAGGGACCTAAGTGTTTTTAAGTCTAAGGTCTAACCAACTCGGCCACCACGTATATAACTAAGTATTCGTAGTTTGTCGCTGTTCGCTATCTTAATTATAAACATTACTTATATTTATTGAAACTGATAGACAAATAAGAAATAATAATTATTGTGAATATATTAGAATTTATATGGCACCAACCTGGCGGTAGGTACAAGTTTTAAAATAAAGCTCACCATAATAGTGATATGGCATACTTTCATATCTTTCCAGGTACATAGAAGAGTCAATAATGAGTGTAGAGAAGGAGGATCTGAGTAGTCAGAGCCACGTGGTGAGTGTGTTCTGGGAGGCCAAGCGCAACCTAAACAGCTTCGTGACGCGGTACCCGAGCCATGTGTCCGCGCGAAGACTCAAGATGATACTCATGGCCATCGACAGCCTGTTGCTGAGAGTCGCTAATTAAACACCTTCCAGGGTGTCACATTACAGCGTCTTGCTGTTTAGGGTGAATAATTAAATAACCTTCTGATTAGGAGGGGACTAATTATTTATTTATTCAGAAGAAGATTGTATATAACAGAATTACTTAATGTCCAAGAATGTTTCATGGCCTATTAATGTTTTAATAGACCAAAAGAAGCTAAAAAAGACAGTTTTTGTCGCCCTTTTGACTTGAATAAGTAGATATATCGGGTCGTAAAATCTGCTTAGGGGGGCAGTTCTCGCGTTTTCGACATGCATGTACCTACCCTCGATATATTCGAATGAAAGTGAGTTTTCTTTGGTGATCTGTCATCCATCACTCGCAAATGGAACCGACATATAAGTCGAATGCGCGAGAACCGTAAGGCTTTAATATTATAACTCCTTTTTATTCGCTATATTCGTACCTACGTGTGTGTCGCGGAAAGAAAATAAAATACCTACTTACTAAAAAAATATGTACCTATGAAAGTGCGCACGAGTAGCCTCGCAAACCTTACTTCATGTTGGCAAAAGTATCGTATACGAGCATCGTGCCATTTACATTAGGTAATATTACCCGACATCACCCCAAATGTCGCCAAATTGCATTTAATTCTTAAAAATGACTTAAGGGCACTGCATTCGTAATCACGAATTCCCCATTCTCCATCCAAACTTAGCTTTCTCATTTCCAATAACACTGTCTATCATTTTTTTTTTTCTAAGTTAGTAAAAAACTTTTTTAATATTATAATATTAAAAAAATAGATTACCCACAATAGAAAGATTTTTGCGTACAATATGAACATTAAAAAAATAATTGAACTTCGACCAACATCCAAGCTGTAATATTGGAAGTAGGTTTGAATAGGCTTAAATCGACTCCAGGGTCCTTAAATAAATAACAACCGGATTTTTGAAAATTTTAAATATTACCTACCAACTTAAACTGGTAAGTAATAAAAAATGACAGATTTTATAAACTATTTGTCAGTACCTAATACTAAACATTTTCTAGAAACCGGGCATAAGTGTCGCAACGAGTAGTTCTGTGGGTGATGTCGGTTGAGTGAGTAGAGAGTATAAGTTAGCGCCAGCGGGTAGCCAGGATCGCCCTCCTGTTTTGTCATTAAATTTGCATTGATTCCCACCTATTGGTATTTATTGATACGATGTAACGGACGCACGTAAATATTATAAATGATTGTTTTACTGTAACCGTTTACAGTAGGTACAACTTCTATTTCAGGACTTGGGTCTCTTTTTCTAGCTGTAATCATTAAGTAGGTACCTACATTAAGTTGATTGCTTGGTTGTCCTATTTATAAATATAATTAAGTATATATATACCTGTATAAATTGCTTATTAGGTAATCACTTATTTAAATTACCTATTTTTATCTACATATAAAACAGGGATATTTTTCGATGAATGAAATCGTTTATGAAAATCGAGATTGTCAAGTAAAAAAAACACTGTACTTAATTGAAAATTTTATTGTTCTTCTTACTTAATAAAACTTATATATTGTTATTTTCTACTTGTTTTTTTTTATTCTGGCCAGTAGCATTGTACCTACAGTTGTATAATGCCAACAAATACATGTGCGATTTCTTGCTATAGTGGCAGCTTCAGTTTAGGTTGAACATGTTTAGAGAATTCGAATTTTAACTGTATGTATATTTAACAGTATAGAACTTTATCACGAGCTGCATTCGTCTTCGATGACAAGACTTTGCGTAAACTATAAATATGGAAATATAAGTTTTATTCCAATGTCTATATAGTCTGTATTAGGTTGGCTATAATAATGCCGCCATCTTGAAATACACGAATTCTTCGCAAGTTTGAACATGTTTGGAGCATTGTAATTTCAACTATATAATTAATGTGAACTATAACGAATACCTATTTATAGTTTACGCAAAACTCGTCTTCCCTTAGATAAACTAAGGGAAGAAAACGACAAAAAAACGTCCTCGTAGATAAATGTGACCAGCAGTCCGATTATGACCACTTTATTATTATTTTTAATTAGGTTCATATTTCGTCAAGCATTAAACTAGTTCTAAATTAGAACTTCTTAGTATAGATATTATGCCACATCTATATATATTATGACTCATTCAACTTTAGCTAAACTTAAAGGAAATTCTGAAACTTGCCAATTGAAAAAATACAATGATTTAACAATAATAGTTATTATTTTGTCTGGTAACGTCTCTTCTGTATTAAAAACTTCCTTTAACTATTTTAAATTACCAATTAATATGCATAAGTATATAAAATATAAAATTAACTTAAAAGGAATTAACAAATAAATATAACTATGATTTAACGAAATAAATATTGAAACAAGTATGTTACTGATGACAAGATAATAACAAAACATAATGTTTTTCGTTTTTATTTTATATCCTTATAACGCGTAGACAGAGAAAACTATTTTTTCTATGTTATAACGTAAAAAAAATTTTTAATTATATTCATAGTTTTTTTTTTATAGCAACACTTAACTCCAACTATCAATGTATTTTTCTATTCACGAAGTACCACATAATATTTTGAAATAATATATATTATTTAATATATGCGGCAAAATAAATGCATAAGTACCTAGGTATTATCATTTTCAATTAATACTTGTTTAGTTTAAAGGTGGGAGGAATGTAAGGTCTCTACAACTTTGCTATATACACCGACTCGGTTTCGGTTTTAGTCGGTAGGTTCACTAATTTTCAGGATATACTACATCGAATTCTCGTCGAGGAGTTATTCTCCTTTCAGGGTAAGGTTACGAAACAGGCGGTTGGAATAAATAAATTGTCGCCGCCGTCTCGTAACTGCACTATTTAGCCGGCATAGTGGGAGCGATCAATGTTGTTAAACAATAATGTGTTGATCGACCCTGTCCAGGATGGCTACAGGCCACATATTATAATACCTAATAAAATAATATACGTTGCGTAGAAACTGTTTATACTTTCAATCAAGAGTCAAATGGTAAATTGATCGCCTCTTCAACTTTATTAGCAGTGCGAGAAAATAGCGTACGCTGTATAGATCGTGTTTTTCGTTCACTACTCACGGTCGCCATAATTGTTAGGGTTTGCTTCCCTAAAAATTAAACTCCAACACTTCTGGAAATATACCTATTTATTTTAGTAACAGTTTTGGTTTTGATGAAATTCGCTTATTATTCTTTTTGACTCTTGATTGACAGTATAAACAGTTTCTACGCAACGTATATACTTTTATTAGGTATTATATGTGGCCAGGGGCCTGACCCAAGAACACGATCGCCAATCGAATCGCCTCATCGATCGATAAAAATGTATAGGAATTTTACTCTATGGGTAGAGTCCGATCGCCGAGAAACGTCAAATCTCATACATTTAGCTTTCGATGGGTACTTCGATTCGATTATCGATCGGCTCTTTGGTAAGGCCCCTGTAGGCCATACTGAACAGACTTCCCCAAGTTTAGATAGTTCTATAGTTGAGGTTATTTTTGACCGATAGTAACCATGAGAACTATCTAAAGTTGTACTGAAGTTTAGATAGGTTCTATGGTTAAAGTCCTTTTTGAACGATATAGCAACTATAAATTTGCACTGATCTTTTAATTTAAAAACTAGTAAGATACTTCCGTCGACCTACTGAATAAATAAAATTATATACACCCAAACAAGTCTGTTCAGGATGGCCTACAGGCTACATATAATACCTAATAAAAGAATATACGTTGCGTAAAAACTGTTTATACTGTCAATCAAGAGTCAAATAGAATAATAAGCGAATTGGATCAAAACTAAAACTGTTCCTAAAATAAATATATTTCCAGAAGTGTTGGAGTTTAATTTTCAGTGAAGCAAACCCCATTCATGGACTTTGTAGGACTACTTATCATCAGGTAGATACAAAGTCACATGCCGTGCTCCATTAAAATAAAACTTGGGTATATTGAAATGTTAGTTTTTTTTTATCGGAGCACGGCATGTGAATTTGTATGTACCTGGTGATAAGCAGACCTACAAAGTCCATAAATAGGGCCGATCAATACGTTGTTGTTTAACAATATTAATCGTTTCCACTATGCCGGCTAAATTATGCAAATACGAAATGGGCGGCGACAAAGACGTGGGTACTTACATATTTGCATTACGAGTCTTAACATCCTTGCTGTTTTATCGTCAAATCAATTGCCCGTTTCGTAATTGCACCATGGAAGGAGACTACTACCTCGACGAGAATATTAATGCAGTAGTATCTGAAAAGCGTAGAACCCATTACACTTGTAAAAGTTAATACAAGAGTAACTTTAATTCGTCTGTAATTTTGGCAGTACCAATAACCTTTCGAACTAAAACGGTAATAATTTCGGTTTTCATACAAAAAGCAAAGCTAAACTTTTACTTCAATTTTTCGTAAGTTGGTCGTCAGACAGACAATCTCGTGATCGCAAAATATCAAGTTTAACTTTATAAGTTCTAAATTAGATCTAATAAAAGTGGTATAATTGGGCTGCAGTTACAATTTTTAACCTAATGCGTTCTGGCCGCCATCTTGAATATCTTACTTCCGGTTGATATTTCGAGTTGATATAACTCGTTAAATTAGTTAAAAAACTCATATTACCAAAAAATAATACGATTTGCTTCTAGAAAAGATTTTTTTTTTCATTTTTTGTCCTGACTATTTGGCAGAACCCCGTAGGGAAAGGTTGTTTATGTTTTTTTTTTTTGTATTTTTGTATACGTGATAGTTTGTTCTATGAAAGTGTTGGTGATTTCGTAAAATATTCTCTTTAGATATACATAAGTGTAAAAAACATTAATAAAGTAATATACATTAAACCTGACTTTTCGTGTTATCGCTAAACTCCGAAGTTGCAATAATGGCCGACATCCACAGAGCTTCCTATAACTCTGTGCTGCCATCTCATTATTGTAGCACGTGTATAGAAATATATAATTTGAAGACTTGGCTGTTTGGCTCACGCCCTTGCCTTTCCCACAAGGATAAATAAAATATAATAATAAAAGTTTAAGAATGTAAATGTCAAATAACAAAAAAATCTGAATACTAAAAAGATATTTACAAAATAATGTTATATATTTTTAATAATTAATTATTAAATAGACCACTTACATAAAAAAGAAACAAATTTAAAACACGACACAATAAATCTCGTATATTGATAAAATGAAATTTGCTTAAATAAGCCGTTCGCGTTGTCTTTTGTTATAAAATGGCTTTAATGTTATATATTTCGATTATAATTTTATGTTTCAATAACTTATTCCCTTGTGCATCTTGTGCTTTCCACAGCCATGTCCCTCATAATGACCAAGATGGTAATAATTTGGAGCGAGCGGAGGACGGAAGTTTCCAACCTCGCGATGCCGACCATTACCGAGAAGGCATGCACAACACTGAGTTCGATCACGAAGCTATATTAGGTACTGATGCAAAATTTATTTATCGAATGGAAATAGTTAAGTATTGTGCCGGATTTTATAGGTTGATAAGAGCGATAAGCCTCGGCCGTGCGATGACCGTAAAACTAGCTTTATTATGTGTGATTCCCGTGTTGTTTTTTGGAACTTATTACATGACTGTGTTTCCCCTAGGGAGTGTAAAGGAAGCCGAGGAGTTTGATCAGCTGAGTCCGGAGGAGTCCAAGCGCCGACTTTCCTTGTTGTTGCCCAAGATGGATACCAACAATGATGGACTTATTGATAGGCTGGAACTTAAGGATTGGATCTACCACTCTTTTAGGTATTTTTTTTTTTATAAGGTACCAGGATGCCAATTTGGCTATGAATACCACATTGTATTGTTATTGACACGGATTACATCAAATGTCAATACCCATACAAAAGTCACATATGAATAATATCAGCACTGAGTCAGGTGAGGCAATATCACAATGCCGATCAATCACTGGTGCATATAGTATCTTTAATATAAAAAAAAATGTAGGTAAACATTTTTAACATGTTATATAACTAATAAATATTATTTTTAAGTAAACTGTCTCGAGAAGAGGCAGAGCAGCGCTTGTCAGAAGCAGACAACAACCAGGATGGATTGGTGTCCTGGGTGGAGTACCTTAAGGATGCCTTTGGAACAGACATGGAGGAAGAAATAGGGCCTGAGGACACCGGAGATGCGGGGATGGTAACAATACACCTAAACCTTACTCTTTTGACTTGTTA
This sequence comes from Monopis laevigella, assembly GCA_947458855.1. Classification (NCBI taxonomy): domain Eukaryota; kingdom Metazoa; phylum Arthropoda; class Insecta; order Lepidoptera; family Tineidae; genus Monopis; species Monopis laevigella. The sequence continues at coordinate 27,767,517 of OX381583.1, read as the reverse complement.
AAGACTACATTTATCTCAAGGCTGACTACATCTATCTCAACCCCCATGACCACCTATTATGACCATATTTATTGTCTAACCAACTTGCCACCATACTGTTAACCAATATTAGTATTTTGACCTTTTGCAATGTTTTTCCAGTTAGTGTATGAAGAGAAGGAGATGTGGAGCGCTGCTGACACCAATGGGGATGGATTGTTGGACATTAATGAGTTTGAGGTAAAAACTTTATTTGAATTTGAAGCATAGCATGTAACTTTGTATCTACCTGATGGTAAGCAACCCTCCAAAGTCCAATAATGGGGTTGGGCAATGCCTTGTTATTAAACATAATTGATTGCTTTTACGCTTTTTTTATGTGGTTATAACATACAAACATACCTAAGGACCACAACATCAAGTCGAACAAATATTTTGATCTCACAAACGAAATTACTAGAAACGGATTTAAAACTCAACTTTATGCAGTGGAAGTTGGTGCAAGAGGAATTCCAGCAAGGTCTTTGCACCGTCTATTGAAGGATCTTGGCCTTCCGAGAACAGCCGTCGGAACTTTTATGGAGCGTGTTTCCAGGATGGCGCTAACAGGATCATATAATATTTGGTTGAGTAGAGAGGGTAGTGAACACAGTGCAGGTGAGAGTTCAAAAGGCCTTTAAACCTACTTCGCGGTCTCAAGTCCGGGAACGCTGCAGTTCATTCCCCTGCCTTTCAACCACGCGATGGACCCGGCACCCGCACGGTGAATCCATGGTTTGCTAAGAACATTGTCTCAAGAAACAAGCAGAATCAATTTGCATGCATTATTATAAAATCAATATAGACTAAAAAGGTTCATGAAAAGGTCACTTGAAAATTTCTGAATCTGTATGGATGGTGATAACAAAACCAGTCTGCGCCCTACAATTAGGGTGCTGTACGAGAAATGCTTCCAGGGAGGAAAATTTTCGAATAATGTTATCTCAGTAACAAAGTTTTGATTTTGTTCTTTATAAAATGAAACTTTCCATTTTTTTAATGGAATTCTAACTGCCCAAAAAGCATTCACACTGATCACATTTTTTTTTATTACAATTTGTCATTCTCTGAATAATAAAAATAAGTTTTATTAAATTCATAAAGAATTTAACAATACAAACTTGATGCATGGTGGTCAGAGGTACTAGCATAGGTAGCTCCAACCTTCAAAATAATTGTTTATTTCAGGTATTCGCAAATCCAGAAGAGCACCAAGCCATGTATCCTTACATCTTGAAGCAGTTTTTGCGAGAAAAGGACCTTAATAAGGATGGACTCATTGAATTTAATGAATTCCTTAATTATAGAAGTGAATCAAATAGTGGTAGGTTAATTATAAAATATTATGCTTGTCACAAAAGCACATTCAGGATGTCCACAGTCGCTATGAATGGCTATCGAAATATGTCACTCTCATATCATTATCAAGCAAGCTGTATGATATGTTGTATAGGTGTCAACATGCATGCGGAGTCCTTAAGACGCTATACCTTTCATGTATGAGATTTTAAGGCAACACCCAACTCTAGAGCAATACTGTTTACTAAATAATAATACTTCAATTCAGAATTTTCAAATAGAAAATAAGAAAATCCATCTATTTGTCAAAATTTGCATTGTAAACATTTAAGAGTCGGTGGAATGATTAATTAAATACTACAAAATCAAAAGTAGTGAGGGTCACCATGTTTGTTGGAACTTTCACATTCTTAGTAACATACAGCCAATGCACACTTATTTTATTATTAAAATTTAATAATAAGATTTTTGAATTATTGTTAGCACAAATAATTTAATATAATAAGTTTTGTGAAATAAACTGTTGAATCTGATTAAAGTGAACAAAACCTCTTACAAAATTATTGATAATAGTAATGGTATAATAAACATTATTACACAGATCAGGATCCGGACTGGCGAGCGGCCGAGAAGGAGAAGTTTGACCATGAGTTTGATTTGAACAAGAATGGAGTGCTCGAGCCAGAGGAGGTGAAAGCCTGGATCATACCTGACAACCAGTAAGTACATAGACCAGACATACTGATATACTCTCTATACTTCAAGAAAATAATACTTATAGAACTCACCGTTCCGTGGGAAACAAACATTCTTAAGGACCACACCATGAAGCCTATAGTTGGTGCAAGAGGAATATCAGCAAAGTCTTGGCATTGTCTTTTGATGAATCTTGGCCTTCCGAGATCAGCCGTCGGAACTTTTATGGAATGTGTTTCCAAGATGGCGCTAAAAGGATCATAAATAGTATTTGGTTGAGTAGAGAGGGTAGTGAACACAGTGCAGGTGAGAGTTTAAAATATCTTTAAACCTACTTCGAGGTCTTAAGTCCGGGAACGCTGTTCTCTTGTCTCATGCATACATCTTGGGAAAATCTTGTTTTTTTGTCCTTCCACCTAATTTTTTTTTTTTGCAGAAGTAGGATGAAGGGGATTTTTGACATTTCATTTGTAATGGTTTATTTAACGTCTTTACCAATTTCCAGCTCTATGCGGATTATGGCTAACTTAAATGCCTATTTTGACTGGATTATATACCAAATCTAGCAAATATTATTGTGGAATTTTCCTTTTGTTATAATCTCGTGTGTTTGTGGGTTTGATAATGTTAACAAATTATTGTAATTTTTCTTTTATATAATGATAGTGTAAAATTTTATAACTAGATAAATAACAATGTACCTACCTACCTAAATATATTCACATACCACAATTGGTGGAGTAAGAGATCCTAAAAATCTGTAAAACAACTAATGTAAACCTTATTCCGTGAATAAAGAATCATTCATTCATTCATTCAAATCTCAAAAATCTGAAACATAAAATTATATACAATTTTTATTTTAAATACGTTTCCAATTCCAATTCTAAATATGTTTCCAACTGTTTTGGGAATAAAATAAAATTTTCTTTATAACAAAAATTGTACTTAAAAAATATTGATTTTTGTATTTTTTTGATGATGGGACAAACTACAGAAAAATGTACTAGTATTTTTTTCATGATGGGTGGGAATTGAACCCGCAACCTCCGGATACAACGATAAAGGCGGAACTACTAGTCAACGGAGGCGGTCAATATAATAAACTTAGAGAAAATTATTATTATACCAAATCTTATAAAACTGAAACATAATATTTTATACAACTTTTATTAAACACATTTCCAATTCCTAATTGTTTTGGGGGTAAAATAAAATAGATTTTAAATTACTATATAAAATAGACTTTATATACTAAAATCAAAACATTAATGTACTACACATACCACGGAATAGAAAAAACAAGTGGAAACGCTATAAAGCACCAAATGTATTAGAACCGGTGTCGCCAAAATCATATATCTATAAGTATTGAATCTATAACCACTTCGTCCTGATTGGTTGAAAATATACACAGCAATTTTAAACACTATTCTCCAAATAATTAGATTTAAATTCATATAAAAAAATAAACATGCCATCTATCATAAAGTAGTAAGAACCTCCTATAAAATTCGTTCTGCTATTCCAACACAGATGGCGTGATTACTACAACATTCGAATAAATGTTTTGTTCAGTCGACATAAGGCATATTATCTTTTATATAAAAAAGTATTTTAGTTTATTCTAGAACTTTCCTTGCATAAAAATATAATAATTGAAAGGCGGCGACATAATAAAATATTTAAAGTATCGATATCGATGCTTTTTTTAAATATAAATTGTGCTCTATATATTTAAACGCAGATGGAAGGGAAAACTTTTTAGAAAACATAGCTGTAAAACTTTTAGAAAATATAAAGGCTTAAACACTGATTTTTGAGATAAGTATATTTTTTTAAGTTGAGTTGGGTGACGTTGTTGTGACGTGAGCACGAAACAAAACTTTGGGACGTAATCTTAATATAACTAGTATTTTTGTAATAAAAATAAAGAAATTAGGCAAAATGAAGAAATTATTTTTGCCTGGAAGATTACATTATTTTATAAAAATATTTTTATCGTTACTTAAAAAAAAAGAGTTTTTGATCGCAATGGTACAGACCCCAATTTTGTTTGTGCATATGACGAAGGTTAGAAAGTTGGTTAAGTTCTTATTGATGACCTTTCAATGATTTTAATGAAATTATATATAAACCGCTCATTATAACAATATGGTAAATAGTAAGTAATAGTAATGGTAAGTAATTGTAACAATGGTAGCCTAATAAATTTTGATTATTCAATTTTATAAACTATTAATTTCAATTTCTTTTTACAAACAACTGTTACTGTGTCTAAATATGAACACAATTCTTCATAATAGAGAATAGCTGCTGCGCTATAAATATGCGCAGCAGCTATTGTATGTGGTAAACCAACCAAATTATGCTGACTTCTACGTATAGGGAGTTTATCGTTATAAAGAGTTTACACGTACATTTTATTATTCTAAGTCCACACTATTAAAAAATTGTATGTGATACAATATGAATAAATATTTTAAAAAATATGTAAGTATATAATTTTGTATAACTGCCGAAACTGTTCCTTCTTTTCTTTAAATAAATAAGTTATATCGATAAGCACCCACTACAACACTAACCGAGTAGCAAGAACTTTTGAAATCCAAAGTTCAATCTAAAGTATTCTTTATTACAATTACATAAGGTTGATTTTAACTTCATTTAAACTACAATTATTAGTAAACTACAATAAGCTAAGGTTTTTAAAGAATACTAACAAAATCGTACTTACCGATAATACGAAACACCTCCATTACGAAGATTTTTTCTCCTACTATCGTTTTTGCACTCCAGAATGCAACAATACGGCATATTTACAATAATTATGCGGAAAAATCAGGAACGACGCGAGACTACCAACTCGAAGCGATGTTAGACACGACTGATAACGACTGGGATCAAATAAGCGTAGCTACGCTTAATTGTGCCACACTAAACACGCCTACTTTGCACTTCCACTTGTTTTTTCTATTCCGTGACACATACATATTATATATACTACAGGTTGGAAAAAACAGGCATTGGGTAATGGGTAGAGGTACCCTAAATATTGTATATTAACATTCTTATATTTTCAAAAATAAGATCTCAGAATCTGTCATAGGGTGTTTTACGCATGCTGATCATGCGTAAAACACCCTATGACAGATTATTTGTACCAATGTACAGAGCTACACAGTATAATGTATGATAAATTAAGTATAAATAGGTAAGTAATCATCAATTACCTTATCCAAAGACAAAATTTACATAATGTGATGAAAATAAATTATGTAATATTAAATTATTACAGTATCAATATACTAAACTAGGGTACATTCTACATATGTAATAAGCAATTTGTTAACTATTTGCGAGACCTCAATTGCATATCAGGACAGATCCAGACGTCTTTATCGTTAAAATAGTCTTTTACATTATAGTAAGCCTTATTGATTAATATTTGTTTTATACAATTTTTAAACATTATTTCACCCAGATCTATAATGTGTTTAGGTAATTTATTAAATAACCTTATACTGTTAATGACGAAACATTTATTAGTTTTTTGCAGTCTAAACTTTGGTATATCGATTTTATCTATGTTTCTTAAATTTAAATTATGTCTATCGCTATTTTTAGTAAACATATTTAAGTTTTTCCTGACATTCAATAAATTCTCATAAATATATTGAGATGGTAGTGTCAGTACATCAATCATAGGAAAGATTTCTCGAAGAGAATCACGAGCTTTCATGTTATATATTGCCCGAATGGCCCTCTTTTGTAGAATAAATACAGTATCAATATCAGCCGCAGATCCCCACATTATTAACTCAAAAGGTTTCAAAAATTGCACTTTGCCCAAATAACTTTGGCAATAACATGGAGATAGGTATAGGGAGTCGCCATAATGCCTAAAATCGGCTTAATAACGTGAGAACAGAAGATGGCCACCGCCATACAAACTCGAATCACATTTTATTACAAGCAATCACTGAACGTTATTATTATTATATTTAATGCTTTACTTCTGTTATTGTTTATGTGGAAGGAAGTGTCTCCTAGAATACAGAGATAACCTAGCCTAGGAAACAGTGTTAATGCATACTTACAACATGTTATTTTTTTTAATAAAGCCTATTATTTAATTATATTGGTTGAAGTGAGTGAGAACACAATATGGCAGTGACTGGGTGTCTGAAGGCGTGCGGCTCATAACGGACTATGTTTGTAGCGTGCTGGCGGAGGAGGAGGCGGAGCACTTGCTGGAGTCGGCGGACGACGACCAGGACCAGGCGCTGGCCTACGCGGAGGTGCTGCGCCACCACGACGTGTTCGTGGGCAGCGACGCCGACGCCTTCGGGGACCGCTTCCCCGACGAGCTGTAGCTCACTGGTCAGTGCACCTACACTACTCACCACTCACTTATATAACGGTTAGAGCTGAGGTTTTAACTGTCAAAAAATATATCAATTTTGATAACTTCTTACTAGACTTATTCTACTAAAATTAATTGTATATCAGCTGAATGTCAAGCAAAACTTAAGAATCCAGTAAAAGGTTTCGCGATCTCGAACGTCTAAATATTGTTTTCAGTGATATCAAAGTTTATTTTTAATGAAAAAGAACGTAGAGGTGTAAATATTACTTACTCGATCCTAATTAGATAGTATTTTTGTAAAAAAAATATTAACTTTTGAAAAGACACCCAAAGTTTAATTTATGATTCTAAAAATATTACTTTAGTTCTCATTTTAAAACTAAACAGATTTTTTATAAAAAAAATATGTAATTAGGATCGAGTAAATAAAATCTACACCTCCATGTTCTTTTTTTCCAAAAAAAAAACTTTATTATAACTGAAAACAACATTTAGAAGATTTTTGACGCTCGAGTTCGCGAATCCTTTTCCTGCCCACTTAACACATTTTGAATTGGAAATTAAATGAATTAATTGCATATCAGGCAAAACTTAAAACTTTTTGTCTACACAAAATACAGGGGACAGAAAATAGCTGTCAAAAAAGTATAGGTTTTGACAGGTTGTCGTCATTTGTCATATTCTATACAGTTCTGATTGAAGGCGACACCTGAATTTTCTCCAAACGTACCAGTACGGGGGACTGCATGGTCAACTAAATACCCATGCACACTTGGTTTTTGTATTAAGTTTAAATTTAACTTAATAAATAGGCTATTTGACTACAATAAAATATACTCTAAATTGTGGTCATCCTATCAGACAATGACGTAAAATAACATATTTCACTTTAATTTAAACTAAATTATGTAATTTTTTTTTAGATTACACGAAATAAAATTGAATATATTTTACAATTTTATCTATGACAAAAACATGATCGGTGAACGACTGGTGATGTCACACGCAAATAAACAATACACAGATTATACCACAGTTTTATCGACTAATTAGTCGATAAACTGTGGTATAATCTGTGTATAATGTGGTATAATATTACATTCTATGTATTCTCTATTTATTTAATCTGTGCTTGTTTGTTTACTTCCGTGTGACGTCACACTCTGCGCCATTACCGACACAGCGTTTTTAGCGCCATTGTGGAAATTCAAACTTAATTGATTTTTATTAATAATAGAGCAGGCATCCCGGAAATATAAATATAGTGTGCTTATTAATGTAATTAAGAATCATATAAATCGAGTTTCAAAAAGTAGTTAAATAGCCTATTGATAATATATAAAAATTCACATATTTTGCTCTGATCATAAACTAAGCTCTAGGCTTGTACTATGTTGATACACATAACAATGATACAATACATATTATATTTTATAAACACTCAGACCATGACAAACTGAACTGAAAACATTCTGTGTAATATTGTATTTCTCCAACAGAATGTGTTTCCATGCGGTTACAGAAACATCGACGTACGAACTTCGGAGAGGTCCGTTGGGGACCGCATGCGCTGGTATCAAAGTCTATTTAATAATAACTTTAACTTATTTATGTTTTGCATAATAACTATAAGTACCAGTTCTTGCCATTTTATGTAATTTGTTGTTGTGTGTTATGGGGTTGTAAACTAATTTCTATGTGAGCTGTTTTATTTTGATTTTATTCTTTTTTCCGAAAATGTATACACAATGATCACTTAAATAGAGTTAAAAGCGAGAGAAAAAAGGCCATTTTTGTTTAAGTAAAAAAGATTTGTATATTGAAAGTATATTAGCACATTTTGTATTTTACCAAGATTTTTTTACATAAATTAATTTGATGATTGTGACTGAATTTTATGGAACACTTGCGAGATAAACGGCCTAAAAAATCAATCTTAACCCTGTTGATTTGGTAAAACAAAAAACAACAATTATATAAACATATCGATTTAAATTATTGTGAATATGTGTCAAGTGTCCAAACATCTGTATATTATTACACCAATTTTCTGATGTCAAAGCTTTATTATTACCTAATGAACGAGTATTTAAACAAACTGGTACTGAGATAGTTTTGTATCACTAATATAATCATAAAATTATTGCTAAAATCATAGAGACCAAACCAGACCACTAACACAAATTAAATTATTTATACAACAATCTTGTTGGTCTATAAACAAAAAATATAATAACTTTACATTAGTTCAATATAGTATTGAAATTAAAATTTTGGTAATTTATTTTACTAGAATAAAATAAGAGACCACAAATAAAATATATAATTTCATAGATTTATAAAGTGGCAACCAGGGGCCTATTTCATAAAAGTGACAATTATATTTTAGCATGAAATTTCTAACATTGCTTGGTTTAGTTGGATTTATTTATTTAACAAAGTAAACCAAGCAATGTATTTATTTATATATATATATATTATAAATTGTCATCGTAAATTACAATTGTCACGTTAATGAAATAGGCCCCAGCAGGTACTTTTGTCACAAAATAGAGATTTATAGATATATGTATTATAAAAATGGAAATATAAAATTTAAACCTTCAGAAGGTTTCATTATGAAACGATCCTGAAGTAACAGAGGTAGGAACTAGTCACCATATTGCATTTTCATAATAAAATATGTTTATTTACCATTATACTTACTGATATTAAAATATTGTGCATACTATAAGCGTACAACTATACAGAGAGCTCAGACAAGAGAGACAGAGACAGCATCATCGAGATAAATCAAACGATCATTCGACAGTGTGGTTGTTTCGGCAATTTTTTTTTACAGAGGGCGCCACAAAATACATGGAATGTTGTACTGCCGCCATTCTTTTTGTTCTAATAATTATTATTCATACATATTTTTCTAATAATTAAACCTAATTCAATTATAATGTAAACCACTTTGCGTGTATGACTTTTGCGTGTAGAGAGAAGTTTTTTTCCCTACAACGGAAAGAAAGCAGACCTAGTCGAAACGGGTAAACATATTCCCACTTTTTCCTCAATTTCACAATTTTTGTCCGCTAGTTTCTTGAGAACCAAATGCCAAACAAATACTTAATTAAATTATAATAAACTATTACAAAGATATTAAAACTTTTTACAATAAACTTTTATGGAAAATGACAGTTCCAACATACCAAGACAGCCACGACCAGATGGTGTTTGCAATGTTTCGCACAAAACGGACCCGTTGCCACCATATTCGCCCATGCAAAGGATTTCCTACAGTTATATGCCTTTAGTAACAACTATTTTATTATTTTTATGCAATTATGTACATTTAAATGAAAGTGTAAGACAAACGCACGACTTCATATATTATTGTGCGTTTGTCTTGAGGAATTAACTAGGTCGACCAAAAATAATACAAATATGATAACATGCCTACAAATAGTTATTACCATTTAAATCACTATCAACTTCCATACACAGGTATTACCTGGGTATGGAAGTTAGATATAATTATTTTTTTTTATTTGAAGTGAAGATTTTGTCAATTTTCCTTTTATTTTTTTCGACCTATAAGTACAGGTATACACACTTATACCTGTATATTTTAAAATGGATTACCATACTATTATAATATTTTTATAGATTCTATTCAGAAACTATTATACAGGGTGACTTTGAAAGGTGAACTAAAAAAAACTTCATACAAACTAGTAATGTTACATAATAACCAATTTGTATGGGGAAGCCAAAAATTGTTTTCTATTGCGACACATGGTTCCATGGGAAGAGTTGTTCGATTTGATCAACAGAACCTCATATTAGCCCAAAGTACATCCTTTCAAAGTCATTCTGTATAAAGCAAAGCTACTAACCCTGTCTTTCTCCCTGTCACATTGATATGGTAAAGTAACAAAAAGCATCGTAATACCAGGTTTAGAGTAAACCTAGCTTAGCGAAATGTTTCTGAACAGAGTTGTGTGTATTATAGAATAATAAAGGGTTTAATATTTAGTTAGTTGTGCCATGTAGAGCTACATACCAAGTAGGTGTTGTAATAAGGTACTAACACTAGGTTTAGTGATTAAATGTTAGTGAGATGTCTTTGGCTAAGGTAACATGTTCTTACGCCATTATTTATAACAAAAAAATCGAATATTTTTTATAAGGTGCAAGAATCATAAAATATTTGACCAACAAAGACTTATGTTATGGCGTCACTACTTACTGTAGCCAACTAAAAGTAAAATATGCCTATTCTACTAATCACTTCATTATGGTATTTTACTTTGTATTTGTACTTACACTTCTGTATTTTATAATTAACTAATAGATATAACTTTATAATCAAATGACTGTCTTAATGTTATTTAAATAAATATTTATTTAAAAAATCTGTGTTTAATTTAAATAGGTAAAATAATATTTAAACCTCTTTTAATTCATAAAGAGCTTCCAACTAAAAATTTTTTTCTAAATACAGCTTGAAATGAACTAATATTTATTATTAAAAATGGGTTTGGGATAATAATACAAATGGAAAAGGTGAGGTCAGAGGCACGGAACAACATTTTGTAACTGAAAAGTATATTACACAACCACAAAAATCTTTGAATAAAAACAAAAAGTTATTTAACGCGAACGTTAGTTGTCAAAATAACTAAAAATGATATGAAACAATCGGCAACAACTATGGTTGAATTGCACCTTTCTGTATATAATAATATACTCTATGGTTGCAGCAAAATGAACTACCAGCTGCTGTCAATCGATATTTACCTATCTTTCGGCAAAACTAATACTACTACTACCAGCTGTCATTCGAACTGCAAAGTAAAATTTGTACATTTGACGCCATTTTACAGTTTAAATGTTACAATTAGAGATCATTTTGGTGCAACTCAGTCTAAAATTAAAAAAGTCACTCTATTCCATGGCTTACACGTGCTTTTGGTTTTAAGGCTTTCAGCGTTTTGTGTGTTGGTCGTTGTATATGAGCTGTTTTCGGGTAAAAAAAGGTTCGACACTTCGTGGCCCGCCACAGTAGATATTTTAATGGGCTTAATTTATATGTTATTTTGTTGATTTTCTCAGAAAATTTCATAGTACCTACAATAGTGTTTGTAAAAATGTACATTTATTGTTCATTATAATCATAATAAGCAATGTACTAAAAAATCATTACCTACACGATAAATACCAAAAATAATGTAGTACGATGACCATGACGAAAGTATCAGGAACGCCTGATAATTTCGTCATGGTTAATTTTATCCTTTGCTGCAGATTCCCTAGGTTATTATTTTTATCAAAATATAACAAAATATTGAGAAAAGCAAAAATATTAATACATACATATCATAACGGGTGCCTTACGGCGCCCGAGACCGGTTAGATGGCCCCAGGGTACCCAGCGGAGGGGTTTTAATCTCACCTCGTCTTAGTCGATGGTATGAGTCTACACCGAACAAGTGGCTAGCTCGTCGCGATGCTTTTAAATAGACTCAATAACCCATCTATAAACAGTTTCACAAGTTGGTATAGTGAAACCGGGACCGACAGCTTAACGTGCTCTTCGAGGCACTATAGTGGTCTTGTCAAACAAATGTACATTTTTTTTAAATTAAAAACTCATTGGTACACACCGGGATTCGAACCAGGGACCTAAGTGTTTTTAGGTCCAAGGTCTAACCAACTCACCCACCACGTATATTAAAAATATTATTTTTTTTCTGAAAAAAAAGTAGGGGAGAGGTTACAATGATTGGCACCTTAAGACTTCTCATTTTGAATATTTGTACAAAATTACTTATTTATTAATATCGACTGTAAATATTGATTTACGGTTCTTAAACCATTAATGATTGGCAGCGCACTCACCTGTATCACAATCACTGCAATTGTAGTGTGCCAATGAATATAGCCCTAAGACTCACGATAAAAAGCAACGCTTTGAACATCCATCATCGCAAGCAAGTTTTAAGTGAAATAACCACAGAGTATAACTCGGTGGAAATAACTAATAGTCTTAGCGAATTTTCAAAATATCAACAAACTTGTGCACTGGAAGACAAGACAGAAAACATATTTTTTTTTAAATAGTTTATGGCTTGGAAACAAGTCCTTCAGCCGACAGAACACATTTGTTTTCGGTGTTGCCACTTGTGAAATAAAATAAACTACTTATCCGTGTTGCCAATAAATGTTGCATCTTAATAAATATTTTGTAATTATTTTTACAGCTTGCAATTCTTAATATTTGCGTATTTAGCTTTGAGTGCCAATCACTGCAGGGCGCCAAAGATAGTACCTTCTACCTAGTAGGTATAATTACATTTAAATTTCCATCACTATGGTTGAAACTACATACAATACAACATGACCACACAATAACGTACTTATTATGAACATATTTTTAGTAAAAATGTCTACTGTGGCGAGGCAACGAAGTATACCACAAAAAAAGACCATTTTGTATGCGTGACAGCAACAGGACCACCACATATGATTGCGATTTTGAATATGCCAGGTTTTAGTTTATAATCTATTTTATTTTGTTATAAACATACTTTAAGCGCAAAAAATATTTTCGATTTTGTGCCTATTTAGATGGGCATAGATAGCCCCTAGATCTCACAGCCCCCTGCACCCCGAGCTGGATTCCACAAGAAAAATAATAAAAAAAACGAGTCATTTACAATATTTTTTATTCAATATAATAATCTTAATAAATCCAAAATATTTACACAATACAAAAACATACATACCCGTCGTCTGGCGATCCCTGCGCGTGCGCCGGCAGACTCACTCGCGCCGCCAAACATGTGGTACGTGTTATTTTATACCAACCTCATTCATGTACGTTAAAACAGTATCAACCAACTTAAATATAATTATAACATTTAATTTCATTTTACTATTATATATAACAATAATCATATGCATATGATAGACCGACTGCTTATTTATCTATAGATAATTCTGCCAAAATATGTCCGACAAGTATAATAAGTGATCGGAAATTCGGGTGCAATATACCTATAATTTCGGGTATATTGCACCCGAATTTCTGATTACTTACTAATAATAATTAATCTAAAAGACAAAGCCCTTTCGGGTTCTTTGCTATGATGACAATAATTTTATGCAACAGACCTTGCCAGGCTTGTAAACTAAATATATTCCAATAGGCAACTATCAGTGTTGCCAGTTTATTACAAATAAAGTACCACAAGATGGCGGAGGCGTCAACGATTCATCCATCCTTTGTATCTACCAAGCGCTACTGTATATATATGCCGGTTTGACCTCAACGTAACATATAAATATATTTTCTAACCTACATATAGATATATAAAAACGGGGACAATCTTTACAAATTTAACTGTTTACTAATATTGCTTATAATATGATCAAAATAAAGGAAAAATTATATCACAAACTATTATAATAAATTTCCTGTTGTAGAATAAAGAATAAAAGCTACAAATAAAACTCGAACCCCGTGCGAGTTGTATTCCAATAGCTTCCCTCCGAACTTACCTATACATTACCTAATAAGGTTTATAGAGCAAAAGCCAAACTTTATTATTTGTACATTTACTGACAATAATAGTGCTTGTCAAAATAAGAAAAGTGAGCGGAATGCTATAAGGTATGTTGTTGTAACTTCAAAGCAAAACAAAGATAACAATTATCTTACATGGGGATACCGCACACGTCACCGGCCGCCCACCCGCGGGACATAGCGGAACTAACGGGACACGGATGGAAACTGCTTTCAATATATAATGTCATCTTCTCTGAAATCTTAAAAAATAAGACAGATTCCTGTTACAAAAAAATATATTAATTTAGGTAGTTATCATCCATGTCCAGATCGTTTTTTTTCTGTCCTGTATAATAATTAATAAAACATTCAAAATTCATAAGAATCTAAAGTAATTTAAAAATATATATTATTTTTAAATTAAAATAATAAAACGCCGATAGGTGTTATGCGGGAAAATAAAAGTATTGAAACAGTTGGGAGCTCGCTTTTTATAAATAATGAGCCCCAACCAACTGTGAACATTGTAAATCATGTATGTATATAAATACTTATAGCAGGACGCCAACAGTGCTACATACAGACACTGGAAACTTAAATACAACAAAAATAATGATTACAAGTTACAAACATGTAAATGCACCAACACCGCGGTCCGAAACGGAGGACAAAAATACACTCAATGTATGAACAAACGTGGACATTCTACACTATTCAATAAACAAGATATTCGTACGTTTGCGACTACAACTTGCAAATTTTGCATCAAGTAAATACTTGTCCCACCAGTAGAACAAAAGGACCCATCTGCCTTCAACGGTTCTGCACTAACCTCAGCGTGGACAATCACTCAACAGCGTTCCCATGGCGTACTTCAGTTACAAATAGTAATCGGAAATTAGGGTGCAAAAAGGTGATGTTTAGTTCTTTCTGAATATAATTTAAATATTTTCATATAAAAAGTACTAGATTCCCGGGATTTTTTATATGAAAATATACTTAAAAAAAAACAAAAAGGCATTTTTTTTTCGGAAAAAAATAAGTTTAGGCATAATTGCATCCGAATTTCTGATCACTAGTTATAAACAAACTATTTAGAGCATTATAAAACGCCTTGACAATTATACATGATAATTTTACGTTTTTAGAACGGCAGCAATAATCAAGTTAAAATCTAAATATATAATAACGATTTTTTTTTTTTTTTTAATAATTTGACAATTTTATAACACTTGACTAATCTAGGGCCTTATTCCGAATTTGCAACGGCTAAACACGACAAGACGTTGCGTAAACTATTAATATTGAAATATAAGTTCTACCCTGTTAATTATAGAGTTAAAATTCCAATGTTCCAAACATGTTCAAACTTGTGACGAATTCGTGTATTTCAAGATGGCGGCATTAATATGGCCAACCTAATATAGGATATGTAACCATTGAAATAGAACTTATGATTCGAAATTTTAGTTTACGCAACGTCTTGTCGTGTTTAGCGGTTGCAAACTCGGAATAAGGCCCCTGCGGCCACATTCTGTTGTTATAACGGAAACGTTAGCTTGTCAAAATAACGAAATCCTATAAAAATAACATTAAACAGGTGATGCCCTCTATACATGTAATTTTAGCTAGATAATATTCAGCATTCCACGTGGCGGCCATTGTACATAATTTGACAATCTAACGTTACCTTTAAAAGAACCAGGATAACAATAATAATTAATATAATTGATTAAATCAGGCGTTATTTTGCGGAATTCCATTATTTAATATTACAAATTAGTATAATGAAAAAATAATAACCTGACTTGTGGATGGGTCCAATTATATAAATCTATAGACAATCTATAATCATAAATCAATTGACTTTTGCTGTAACTTCTAGGACAAACTAATTCACAGGTAAATAAATTGAGTATAAAATCCTACACTAACAGCTAATGTAACACTATGAACATAGTACTGGTCCAGGTTTTGGACATTCTAATATGAAATCGATTCAACAATTTTATTTTCATTTAAATAACTAAATTTTACATAACGTTTTAAAAATAATGCAAAAAAATATTTGAAATAGAATTTGTAATAAAAATAAAATACATTATTTACAAGTTGCAATCGCAGTCCGGCACCGAGCGGGCTCCGACCAACTAAATACAGAATCATGTTACAAGTTTATAATTACAAATAAGTAAACATATCTAAGTGTTTAGTGTATATAGTTAGCATTGATTTTATTATAATTATGTAATTAACAGTGCGCGCGGCTCCACCCCCCCGCCGGTGCCGACGCGCGCGCGGGACGCCTCTGCAAACAATATATATTAAGGTGCAATACATACTTACAATAACGTAGCCACATAAACAAATATGTACATTTGATGAAAAAAATATGACGTTTTATCTCCCATTTGGAGTTGTGTCTTTGGACAATAATCTAACGTGGTTTGTTTGTTACCGATAGTCGTAATGCGTTGCATCTTTTGTTGTATAACTTGTTTATTTATTTCAATATATTGCATTTAAAATACAAAGGCTAAGATTTAATGCAGCTAGGCATTCTCTACCAGACCAACCTTCGGGACAATCAAAGCAGTTAATAAGTGAGGTAGGTGCAATACAATAACTGGTAGATTTAAGTATAAATTAAAACATACATTTAGGGGTCTCAGAAATACACCAGATAGAAAGTTAACCACCTAGTCTTAAACTGGTTGGTTATGTAGTGTGTGTTCGGTTGGGTTGTTTTTTTTTTCTCCCGCAAGGACAATAGTTTAATAGTTTACGATTTGTTTATTTTGTATTATATTCCCAACATTTGCCTGTGGGAGGAATGGCGACCTGGCCAAGTGCACACAGGACCTTATATATACTTTTTTTCTTTTTTTTTTGACTTTTCATAAATGCCTGTAAAGGTTTACATGAAATAAATATTTTTGACTTTGACTTTAAGTGTGAGTTGTTATCTGTTTATTTATTTATTTCATCAAACAAAAATCCACAGCACATTACAAAGTAACAATAATCTTTTTACAAATAAATATTACAAAAATTTCAAATATTATATAAAAATAAAATGAAAGCAAAACAATACTTTGGCCCGTTTAGGATTTCTTTTATCTTTACAATGTTGCACCGGTATTCATTAAAACTTATTAAGTCCTTAAAGAACACTTTAGTTACGGAAGGTTTTGTCTTTTTTTTTGCAACAAAAATGAATATGCATAAAATAAATAAATAAAGTGTTTTTCACCAAGGTGGTCACTTTTTTTCGCATACGAATTTCCCTGACTTTCCCAGACTTTCCTTTCACTTTATTTTAGCTTTCCCTGACCTTAATAATGAGCTTCAAAAATAAAAGAAAAAATACAAAAAAATATTATTAGTTTTTTTAAAATTGATTTTTGGACCAATAAAAAATAGTATTCGAGATAAAAAATATTAGAAAACAGAAACAATTATTTTTAGAAATATTTTCGGAAAATATAGAGCAACAAAATATATTTCGCATTGTTTAATATAGTACCATCGGCTACGACGAGGTGGGATTAAAACCCCGGGTAAAAGTCTCGGGCGCCGTAAGGATGATATATGTAAAAAATAAGTATATTTTGAACTTAAATGGAATTGCTCCTCTTAGGTTGCCAGTCGTTTACAATAGCAAGTTGTGTGTGTACCTACTTTAAATATTTTCCCTGACCTTCTAGCGTTTTCCCTGACTTTTCCAATCTCCGAAAATTCCCTGACTTTTTCCGGTTTTCCATGTTTCCCAGACGACAGTAGTTCAACGACTCAATAAGTTTTTATGAATGAATAATGTTAATTATTTTGTAATCTTTATAATATGTAAGGGGTGTCGGTGAGTACCCACCCGCGTCACTTGCAGCAGGAGGAGGACCGCGGCGTGTCTCCGTCGTTGAGTCGTCTGGCCCCCGCACCGCCCGCGCCCGCGCCGCTCTCGCTCTTTGGTAATTTGTTTGCTGCAATAGTAAAACAAACTTCTCTTAGTATTACAATTAAAACACTATTTAACTGGCTCAACTGTTAAAATTTAATTGTAGATGAATGATGATGATGAATGTATTGTCATAGATTATTTTATATATGATATTGTTTTGAACCATTTGTCTTTTCAATGTTAATGGTAATTATTATAGTTATCTATGGCTACATTTCGTTTTATAGGGCTTCTAAGGCATTGAGGCGGTTCTATATATTATTATTATTAATTTGATGACGTTGTATCAACAAAGATGATGGCTCTCCGCAAACTCCCAGCGACTGGCCTTGTGATTATTCATGGTCATCGCAAAAGCCAGTCGCACGGAAATTTGTGGTTGCTTAAACTAAAATGAATAGTGACAAATACAGATATAATAGTCAATAAAAGTATGATCGAAGGATCGTTGCCTTTCCACACTGGTGAAAGAATTTTAAAAAAATTGTGAGAGATAAAAATAAACATTCATATAGAAGATAGACATATACTTAACCCAGGTTATTTTTAGCCCCGTGCATCACTAACAACCAGGGGGCTAGAAAGTATCTAGTTTTCTGCACATTTCGTACCAAAACTAATATAATAATACTCCATCGGGCTAATGTACAGCGAGTCTAGACCCGTTGTTTAAACTTCAAAATTTAGGGCAATGCGACACAGAGTGTCCAAATCCTTACAATAAGAGCATCTCTAAGGTTCCATAACGGCAGAAGCAAACAGTCTGCGACGTGCCAGCGTCCAGACAGCGCCCTCGTGTCGCGGCACTCACCGATAGCTAAGAAGATGTCGTTGACGTTCATGGCTGTCTTGGCGCTGGTCTCCATGAACAGCAGTCCGTTCTCGTCGGCGTAGGCCTGGGCTTCCTCGAACTCCACCATCCGCTTGGCGGCCAGGTCGCTCTTGTTGCCCGCTAAGGCGATCACTATGGAGGGAGACGCTTGCCGTTGGAGCTCTTTTACCCAGTTCTTGGCGCGACCGAATGTGTCCTGGAACACAAAGTTTTATTCTAATAATCTATCTCACTGATAATACTGGAAATTATAGACTAGAAATATTGTTAATAGAGTGAAAGTTATCGGTGATAACTGTTGGAATATTGACAGAACATAAAATCATATCTTATTTCAGAAGGCTCCTCAATTCAATAATTGCACGTAAGCAAACAAAATATTGATGGACCCGAATGTTTAAATACAAAATTATCATAATATAAAATCGGCATTTGATAATGTTCCTTATATGTATAGAAAAACTATGTCAGAACCATGTTAGTTGGTTCTGACATAGTTTAATTATAAAATAAATAAATAATATAAAGTTTGAACTAAAAAATAAATAAATGTTCATATTTCTTAAAAACTATGTTTGTTTATAAGTTTCTGCATTTCCATTTGTTGTTATCAGTTATTATTACAACGCAAACAAGACTCGTGAATTAATGGAGCGTTATACCGTAAGCCTGTTTGTCTTATCACTACTATTTCAATAACATTTCTTCAAAAATAATTAAGATACGAGGTTTATCTGGGAGAAAACAATACGATGCAAACACACGGCCCTCACACCAAAACATTATGACGAGTGATAGTAAACAGAGGCGCCAAAATACACTCGTTCTGACGGAAAGGAGCAAATTCATCGGTAAAATAATTGAGATGTAAGTGGGTAACCTTGGGCCTTACCAAAGGGTTAATCGATAATACAATCGAAAGCCAAAGGCATGGGATTTGACGTTTCTCGTCGATCAGGCTCTACCCATAGAGTAAAATTCCTACACATTTTTATCGATCGATGTGGGAATTCGATTGGCAATCATGTTGTTTGGCCCAAGATCTGCTAACATCAAATTGTCATAATTAACTGCGAACTTTTAGGTGGGAGGAAGGTCTCTATAACTTTGTTAGGTTACCACCGCCATACAGATGCAAAAACCGCCTAGTGACCTAGTCATGTTTTTAGGAGACTACTGCATCGATTTCTTGTCGAGGTGGTAGTCTCCTTTCAGGGTGCAGTTACGAAATGGGTAGTTCGATTGACGATAAGGCAGCGACTATATTACAATATACTCGTAATGCTATTCGTCATTGTCGCCCCCCCATTTCGTAATCGCTTTATTTAGCCGGCATAATGGGAGTAATCAATATTGACCCCATTTATGGACTTTGTAGGTCTGCTCACCACCAGGTAGATACAAAGTCACATGTCGTGCTCCAATAAAAAAAAACCTGTTTCCAAAGGTACAGAGCACAAGTCAGACATAATCCACAGGTATGCATGCATACATTAAAAAAATCGGACAAGTGCGATACAGCAAAGTTTTTTTTTCAATCGTTATTTTTATTAGGAATATATTAGGAATCCCCGAATATGGACATGAACGAGTAACACCTAAGGGGTAACATCTTAGGAAAAGATTTTTGGAGCACTAGTACGATTTCAGTAGAATAGCTTGCAAAATCAGCATCGAAATTAACTTATTCAGGAATAAAATTGGGCACAGTTTGGTTGTATGTCCAGCGTATGTGGGGATGACGTAGATGGAGCGGCCTTCACCTTTGTGCGAGAAATCTTAGCAATGCCGCACGCGTGACCCGACCTGCTTCGTAGCGCGACAATCATTCATACCAATAATGGATATTTTGAAAACAACTGCTGGTAACCAAACGGTCATGGTGAGTAATTCATCACGTTCGCTGAGAGTCGAGTACTTCTATCAAATTCTTGTGTTGGTGCTATAATGATTGGTGGTTCGATACCCTTCATAAGTATTAATTAGTAATATAAATACACATATATATATATACAACGTGTTCGCAATGGAGAAACAACGAGACAAAATAAATTCATAGGTTTCATTTTCTTTTTATGTTGAATATAAGGTTGTAGGTTGTAGTGCTCCATGCCAGACAGCAGTAGAATTATTGCCTGTAGCGACTGATACAAGCTCTTCCCATGCTACGCTACTGTGTGCGAGCATTGCATAATAATTTACCGCTACAAATACTTTTGCATAACACATGTATAGGTCACTTATTTTTGAGCAACACAAGTCACGCGGTTTTATGTCAAATGGCCACATTTTTCTGTTAAAGTTTGTGGTAATAAAAAAGAAAGTTAAGATTAAATATATGTTAATATTTGGAAATAATTTATTATTAGCGGGGACTTTAACCGCTATTACATGAACAGAGAAACTGAGACTAAATTGTGGCACTAACATATCCTAGCCATAATAATAAAAACCACAACGCTTAATTAGTAAATTACCTATCTCCAGAAATGTAAAAAAAATATAATTGCAACGCAAGAAAGTAATGACGACTATACCCTTATTGGCGAATGTCGCAATGATACAGATTAAAGTCACGTTGTCTCGTAAGGTACATTGTGATTAATGACAAAGAAGCAGAGCGTGACGTGTGAGGCGCTTCTTGAATGACTCACGCGCGTATAGCAGTAACACGTAATGCGAGCCCTCATGCATTTCTACACTGTAGACTGTGAGGTCTAGGACAAGAACTGCCACTTCGACAACTGGAACGTACTTTAGAAATGTACATTCTCCACGAAAAAGAGGTGAGCTAGGCACCCATATGTTCGATGTAGGTAGACTATAATCAATCTATATAAAAGGTGGAAATAAAACCCTTTCCGTTGGGTTTCCCGAGATCGCGTAAACGGTCTCAAACCGAAGACACTTGCAAATATCATTATATTAAGATGTGGTCCTATACACTGCACACCTACTTAGTATTGCCGATACGATTTGGGTATTTTACTGCATATGTCGAGTTAATTTGTATATATCTTAATCTATACAAATAAAATTAAAAATTTATTGTTTTTAATTTTTTAATATTGGCTGGTAATTTTAAAGGCTACCCTTTAAAATTACCAGCCTTCAAAAACATCTTAGATAGCCCGTACATAGAAGTAGGTAGGTATAAGACTATTATTTCTTCTGTGGTATAAGCTATATAACAATAAGCTACGATATGGCGCGCTGTAGACAACGAAAACGCGCGTGAAACCGAGGGCCACAGCTAGTAAAATGTATAAATTATAGCCCATATTGAGATAATATCGGAGATGCGATATGCTTATCATTGGCAGACGAGTCACAGACCCGTGTGACAGTAGATAGATAACACTGTTTTTAAACAATCCATTCGTTAGCTGACAATAATTATATCAATAATAGGATTGTTTTCTTAAACATTAGAAAACATCAACGTTTGAGATCGAGGCCGCTGCATAACCATTTTACATAATGAAGCGTATTACATGACGTATTACAACCACAGCACACAACACCCAATCTCATACAAAACGTACGAATCATCACGGGAGCCTTACGACGTCCGCGACAGCCTAGACGGCCTCAGGATTTTATTCCGATCTCATCGTAACCGATGATATTCTGAGTCTACATTGAACAAGTGGACAATTTAGTTAGGACGATGTTCAACTATGAATATCGGGATTTTATTGAATTATTAACAGCTAATCAAAATGTGACAAATACTATTCCACAAATATGAATAAATTTAGTTAATTTTAATATGTAATAGACTCTGTTTAACAAAACCTAGGTCAAGATAACGATTATTTGTGACGCCATGTCCATAATTAACAGAAACAAAGGGGCTCCAAACATGAAAACTATACTAATCTGGTGTAACAAGAGAACGTCCTAGGATCGGGAGACACGCGCCGACTCGTGCGCAACTACATCAAGAGCATTGCTAAAATAAATCATTTTAAACTTTAATTAAGGAGTTGATTATTTTTAGGCCTATCTAATCTTGTATATCTTATTTATTATATTTATTGTTTAATCTTGATTTCTTTTATATTTCTATACTAAATATACACACACACAATACACAAACACACTCAGGTACATAAAACATTACAGACACTAACACGTACTCTTGTCATACATGTAATTTACTCCAGCACAAACAAAAAACTACACAATAAAATAAAACAAAATGTGATGAGTGTAACATTATTATACATTTTATTTAAAAAGTAATATTCACGAATAGCCGGCGAGATCTATTACAGGCATTTATATTGTTATTATATATATATATATACAATAGGGAATATGCATGTAACGCCAATTATTATTATTTTAATATATAATGTTCCTTTTATGTCTTTGAACATATTTACAGTAATCTATTTTATTTTGATTAACAATTTTTTTTATAAATACGATTTTAAAAATTCATTTTTTTGTAGGACGGAACGCATTTCTGAACGCTCCGACATTAGCAAACACTACATGTGACGTCATTCGTGCACAAACAAATGTCAACGTGTGTTCTGTAGTCTATAGTTTCTTGTTTTCTCGGGTATTTATTGTCCTTTATTACGATAATTTGTGATAAACAAACCTTTTGACTAACTTTTGAGGTCAATAACATTAAACTAATATGCTTTTTGAACACGAATAACGTCACAGAATGGCGGCTAGTGATGTACCGTTTTCTACTGCGGTAGTGGCAGATAAACTTAAATCCTTTTATTTTTGTGTTTTACCCTTTAAAAAATGTTTGATATTTGTTTTTAGGGTCTAATGTAGTTACTCTATCAAGTAATGAAATAATAAAAAAACATGCATATTCCCTATTGTAAAGCTGTTGATCTTTTTAATAAACAATTAAAACAGCATCGAAAAAAAGGTATCAACATAAGGTGCGACAGTACTTCGCGCCTAATCTCAGGCCCAAACCTAAATTGGGTCTTGTGTGGAATACTGTTCATACCTTTGATCACCTAAATATTTCCTTAATGCTCTCGACACTCTGCAGAAACGTGCATGTCGAATCATTGACCATCAACACACCACGTCATGTGACTACACCCGCTTATTGCTGAGCGGCTGCAGTCACATTACGTGAACCAGTAATAAAACCGCCTATATCTATATCTCAATACCTATTAATTTGCCGTATCGAATAACTTATTTTTAAGAATAATAGAAGAGATGACCAATTTCCAAATATTTTATAAATAAAACACGTTTTAAAATAAATAATGCATGTTGTAAGTCGATTAATAGATGTATACATTTTGCCGGGAGACGTAACCGCTACCATGCTTTGAGCAACTGGAGTTAAATACTATATCTACCAAGTAATGATTTTTAGTCTATTTAAAATTATTTTAACTTCATTTTATAAAATTGTGTAAACGACTTTCAAAACACCCCTCGTTTTCAAATGTAACAACAATCCTATTGTAACCCTAAAAAATATATTAGAGACAGTAAAAAGACATTACCTATATCTAACAGGTAATAAAAATATATTCGTACATTAAAAATAAACGATTGTCTGTAGCATGAGATTTACACCTTCCATTAATATCAATCTAGTATTAGCAGCAAGCGTGCAAGATGTAACCCAGCAGCCTGAACTAATTTTATAGATATAGATATTATGATAATTAACATTACACGTTCATGTGATTCAATTAAAATAATGCAAGTCCAAGGCTCACCTCCTACAAGCCCAATTGACACAAGACACCTTTAATTATCATTCCTACTTATTAAATCAGACAAATTAAAGCTATAAAGTAATTACATAAACCAAAAACAGTGGCTTACTGAAAAGGTGGCGACAATATGTCAATACCCCACAATATGTTCAACTTAAAGCTTAGATTAATATGGGTCATCAGTGACTAGGCATGCATGACTCCTTTAAGAAATATTTCGATAAACCAAACTTTACTAAACGGCTTTTTGCTCCCACCCGTCACATAGATGTGGAACAATATATGCAAAATATTTATAACCAGGAGCGGAGATAGATTAGATTGGTTCTGTCATGTGTAACCTCCTTGCTTTCACACACCAGATCACATTCAAGGATTATGCTCAATCCTACACCCTAAATCAAGCGAGTAAGTGGGCCTAAACATCCAGTATAGACAGTTGAACGCACAAGCCTCGGAGTCGTGATTCATTCGTGGGCAGATGTAGGGAGAAACGGAGATTAAAAAACGACACTACCCATACATCCATACACCCTAAACCTCCATACACCATTAAATTGGTTATGCTAACCATACATGATCTTATATGTATATGTATGCTACACTACAATATAGGGAGAGACGAGCGAAGAATAAAAAACGACTAGGTACCCAACTCAATAGGGTTTATGGAGTTTGTCACTTTGGCAACATCCATACACCACTCCAAATTGGTTATGCTAGCCAATACTAACCATACATGATGGTGTATGTGCTACACTACAATATAGGGAGAGACAAGCGGAAATTAAAAAACGACTAGGTACCCAACTCAATAGGGTTTATGGAGTTTGTCACTTCGAAACATCCATACACCACTCAAAATTGGTTATGCTAGCCAATACTAACCATACATGATGGTGTATGTGCTACACTACAATATAGGGAGAGACAAGCGGATATTAAAAAAACGAATAAAAAATCGTGTAAGGTGTTACAACTGTCAGTAAACCCATGTTAACAAGCTCCAGTAACCTGATCAGGTATAGCTGTGCGTATAGGCGCGGCAAGAATTAGATTGGTGTTGTTAGTTCTCGCTTCTCTCTCCCTGCATCTACCCATCCGTATTAATATACCGCAATGAAGTAAGGTTTCGGCCGACATCGCGAGTTCATTGTGCATTCAGAAAGTAAGCAATATGCGTGACCTTATCCATAACAAACGCTTCACGCGAACAATTATGACCTGCCGAGGTCGCGGACACGAATACTCTGCAACAATCACCCAAAGACCTCACCAAGCCTTCATGTTTTTACGTACTTATAATCAAGCCATTATTATAATTTTAAAACTCGCGAATTGAGAAACTTCTTGCATAATAGGTAAATTAATTGACATACTAATTAATCATTTACTATTTTTAAACAAATTTGCAGCATTTGTCAAAAACCTTTTAATCTCCACAAGTCTCTGAAGAGCCTTGAGGACTCAGTGAATGAGCCTAGGTTTAAAAAGTCTTTAAATAAGACCGAGCATGTAACTATTACTATGACTCCAGCAGCTCGGGCCAAGGGTGGTGTATTAATCATGCAGGTAGGGTTGCAGTACTCACTTGGTTGGTGATGTCGTACACTACTATCGCCGCCTGCGCGCCGCGGTAGTACATTGGTGCTAAACTGTGGTACCTAAAACAAACATAAAAATACAGTTACTTACCTTATTTTAAATTTATTTATTGCACAAAATTGGACATAGAAATTTTCTACCAGCTAACCTTTGAGTGAAATATGTTTAGGTTGCAGAACTGATTTCAAAATATAAATAGATATAACATCATCAATGGCATTATTGACAATAAAACTTGACACTACTTGAATACGGTATATAATATAATACACGCAATACAAAACATACTACCATACCAAATAAAATAGTCGCGAGGATCTAGTTCAAGGGTTCAGATAATGAGTTGTGAGCAAATGTATAAACACTCCGATGAAAGCGCTTGTCTGGTAGTCAGAGGAAGGAAACAAATTCCACTGGCGAGCAGCAACGCCGTAAACGATCTGAATATCTGATGGAGACATGTGACATGTGGATCTTCAGAAGGTTTTTAACAGAAGCACGAAGGGGACGGTTGAAGAAAAATAAACATAATATATTTTAACGAATTATTTTACAGTATAGATAAGTATAGAACCACCAGACTAGTGCAGAGGATATAGGTATACTGTCCGTCAAATCGTTTTTGCGTCCTTCACATGACATGAATGGTATTTTTAAAATACCCAAACAAGAAACCTCGCCTTAATAATCAAGAGTTTTTTTTGCAGTCTCTGTCGCGTCAGCATAGTAATAGCGGGAAATGTTATATACCCCGAGTTTTAAAGGGATGTAACATATAATAATGGGTACGAGTTTTGCTGTTGTTTGAACTGATTGATGGGGCAAGATTATCCCAATCTTGCCCCATTCCATTCAGAATCAAACATCAAAAAACAGAAGAAGTTTCATCCCTTAGTTCTCATTGTACAAACACGCAAAAGCGTTTCGCTTCAGCGTTTATAGTGCATACTATCCGGAAACCTACAATCCGGATGTCTTTAAGATATTAGTGAACAGTCACCTACAGAGTAAGTAGTTTCTTCAGCCTTAAAAATATTTTCGATGAGACCGACTGAGGTCAAACTGAATGACATAAATAACAACAATATTATTAAAAAAACTACCAGCAGACCAGTTAAGTGTGATTATTGATTGAATACTGGAAGGTCTCTCAAATCTGGAAAATTGCACAATGAACCCACTGAGGAACGGGTGGGGAATTTGACCCGGGTTAAAGAATGGTACACTGGCAGATAATAATTGTTTGTATTTAGTCCCTGCCTAACATATTACAATTAGACAAAATAGAATGTGATTGGGCCTACATAACAGAGGGCTATCACAAGATTACGTTATGATAGTGATATGAGGTTCGTAAGGTAATTATCAAGGTCCCAATCGGTGACTAATGTCATTCCCCAAACACATACTTAATCTAATTAAATAATTATTTTGTTCATCAGATTATATGTTAGATATTATTACACTTATATTGAAATATTTAATGATAAAATGGTGGACGGGACTCGAACCTACGATCCTTGCTTTCGCGGCAAGGTACTCAACCACTGAGCCAACCAGGTTCCAGTCACCCCTCAAGAAATTTGTCATTGCTCGTTATCATCTACTTATACACAGACGCTCTCTGTGCTTTGCTTCTAATTACTCATTAGAGTGAAGTTAGAAGTCCTTTTTATTACTAGATGGCAGAGAGAAGTCTGTTATTTGTTTTTACTTTTTTCAGTATTTTATATTTTTACATTTTATAAATTCCTTATAAGGACAATCTAATAAATAAATTTTAAAAGATAATATGCAATGAAAAAAATCCTGGTGGACGGGACTGGAACCTCGCTTTCGCGGCAAGATTATCCTAATAAGGAATTTATAAAAATATCAAATACTGATAAAGTAAAAACAGACAAAAACTACTAAACCTAAAATGTTGAAAAATAATTAAAATGTGGAGAACCTTTGCTCAGTGGTTAGTGAGATAATAAATTTATTTTTGAAAACAAGCTTATTTTAGAGCTTATTATTGTAGGGAAGCAAGAGTCCACAAACAGCATTCTCACTGATCACATTTTTTTATGAAAAAAAAACACTAGATAATGACTATACACCAGGTGCTTGATATAGGCATATCAGCAGTACGTTGCTCGCTTATTATATACTAGCTGACCCGCGCAACTTCGTACAACAACGCAACGAAAGCTCTCAAAAAGAACAAATTTTCCCCGTTATCCTGTTATTTTTCATTGATGCTCCGCTCCTATTGGTCGTAGCCTGATGTTATATATTAGCTAGCCTATAAACTTCTTCAATAAATGGGCTATCCAACTCTAAAAGAATTTTCAAAATCGGTTCAGTAAATCTAGAGATTACCCCTACAACCTCACAAACTTTATTATATTATTAGTATATATAGATAAATAAAAATAATACTGTTACCAAAAAAAAAAGCCTTTATATATAGAACTAAAAGCATAATATAAAATGACAAAACAATGCTCACCTCTCCTGGCCCGCTGTATCCCATATTTCAAACTTAACGGTGGTATCTTCTAAGCAGACTGTTTGCGTAAGGAAGGCGGCGCCGATAGTGCTCTCCTGGTACTCGTGGAACTGTCGCTTCACAAACCGCAGCACCAAAGAGGACTTGCCCACCGCTGACTCTCCCAACAGCACTAACTTAAACTGACACACTTTGTGGGTCTGGGGTGCTCCGTTTGGCCTCTGTGCTGGCCCACTTCTGTTAGTTGCCATGGCCTGTTAACACAATATTACTTAATCAATTTCAAAAAGTAAAAAGGGATCAAGTGCTAATGCTGTTCATATGAATTCTATGCTCCCATAAGATTCAGTATGATCATATAAAAAACATAAAAATGATTTTAGAAATAAATGTTTCATTATGTTAGCAGTATTTTTAACTCCTTAACTGGTTAGAAGCTGAAAATTAAAAATTTGGAGTATGTTTGTGTTATCACAACAAAACCCTTTAGTCCTTTCCCAGATCCTAATTAATATCCCACTTTTACTGGCATTGGCAAAATTATGTGTAAAACCATTATAAGACCTTATGATTTGACATTACAAATAAATATGGGTTCACAGAAGACGCGGTCCAGGGAACATCAGCATTTTGGGATGAATTTAAAAAAAGTGATCTTTTGTACTAACATCAACCAACTACTAACGAGGATAATCTAATTGCATCTCCCCCAAAAGACTCAGTAGCCTCGAGTCAAGAGAGGAGATGGAGTCAAGACTTCAATTCGTAGATATTTTATGAGTGGTGCACAGACAGCATTAGGGGGTGGGTTAGAAGGAAAACAAATGTGATAAGGATGGTAATAAATATTTCCTTAGAAATACCAAAAGGCAAATTGAATGGCTTATTATGGGGAAAGTTTGTATTCTTCCTGCTCCAAAATGGCACACTCTTATGTACAATTGATCTCCGGTACTTATTAAGTTCTATCTTCACCTTTCAAATGTCCCTACCAGACTAGAGTAATCTGTCAAGATGGGGAAAGTAACAGATAAGCCTGCTGGAATGCCAGACATACTTTTTGGATGCCAGACATACTTTTTGGATGCCAGACATACTTGTTGGGTGCAAGACTCTACTTAAAAAAGGCTATTCACACCAACTTAATGAAGTTCTAGAATTTTTAATTATTTGTGTGAAGTCTCAGTATTGATAGAGCTAGAAAACATTATTGACATTAACTACTTTTGTAAAGGAAAGACAACTCAAGAAAAATCAAAGTAAACGTTTTTAAATCCCGGAGAAAGCATCAGACTGGAAAATACTCATGGATACATTTATAATATATTACAAAATTACAGACAAACTAGCAGTTTTATAACAGCCTATATACCAGACATAAGATTAGTATACTCTCTGTGCTTGAAGAAAGTATGAGACAATGTTCTTCCATGAATTCTCTGTGCAGGTGCTGGATTAATTGTGTGGTTGGAAAGCAGGTAAATGTACTGCAGCGAGTATAGGGCCTTATAATTCTCTACTCAACTAAATACTATATGTATATGATCCTGTTAGTGCCATTTTCGAAACACATTCTATAAAAGTTCAGGCAGTCAACTTGGAAGGCCAAGATCCTCTAACAGATGATGCAAAGACCTTGCCGGAGTACCTCTTGCAACGACTCCCACTGCATAAAGTTGAATTTTAAAACCGTTTCTAGTAATTTCATTTATGAGATCAAAGTATTTGTTTTACTTGATGGTGTGGTCCTTAGAAATGTGTTTCAACAAATTAGATCTTGTTGTACGGAATGGTGAGTTTAACATGATAAAAAACAAACAATTGTGGGAAACAAACATTCCTAAGGACCACACCAAAAGTAAACAAATACTTTGTTCTCACAAATGAAATTAATTAAATGCATAAAAGATGTTATAATATTTCTAATTTTTATAACCCTGTAAGGTTATTTAAATGGAAAGCAACTCCTTAAAAAAATACACAATTATTTCTTAGCATTAAGTTTTGTAAAAAGCATTAATTCCATTTATAAAGCTTCCTCACAAACCTATGGTAAGATTTTTTTTAAAGATATATTCTTATAAAATCGGTTTATAAATAATTTAACAGAATTAAAGCTATTTTTACTGTTACAAAAGGGACTGAAGATTTAATGATAAACAGAGACTTCACTACACGGTTTGATAAAAAGTTCACATTTTCTACACTTTCTGGTACACTACTCCATTGGTTTACTACACAAAAAAAATATCTGAAAGGATTTGAATAAATATTAAGGTAGATACATAATACAAATTTATTTTTGTAACTGCAAAATTTACTCATGTACCAGAAACTATACTAATACATATTATATTTTATATTACAAACATAAAATGACAAAGTGTACTGAAAAACATACTAATATTGTTTTTCTAAGTGGAAATTGAACCCAGATACAATGCCAATTGCACAACCACCTGACCACTGAGGTGACTGCTCAATATGGCCAAATTTAAAGAATATTCAATGATAATGCAGTTCTATTTTTTTAATTTCCAAAATGATCAGTTTAAATGAGAGGGGTTATGTACGACTGTAGTTGGAGTAACAATATAGAAGACTATTAAAACTCACTTTCGTGGAAAAAAAGGGGAGGTTCACATGAGCTTTTAATCTAGGTACATTGTTCAGCAAGTTCATAATTTATGGCACTTATTGTACTCATACACTTCACAATTAGATACATCTAAACTTACTGTATTTTACTAACATAAAGTAATGAAATTATAAGTAACTTCCGATAGACGTGTTAAATACAACAAATACACGAACGTTATCGTAATCATATCACGAATTGTACTAACAAAAGAGCCACAAACTTATCTACTATCTTAGACAATGATATAGTTTTTACATAAATAAAATTACCTCCGGTTAGCGTAATAAGATGACTAACCAATTCGTATCAATGCATTTCCTTCAATGTCTCGCAAACAATTACCTACAAATGACGCCCCACAACCACAATCCCGATCAGCTGGAGTTAACAAAATCACTTCCCTCATTAAACCTGAATCCTTTCTACTCACTAAATCTATTTGACAACGAAAATTATAGTGCAAACTATAGCTTTCTTCAAAGATATCAACAATATTTGATAAAATGACGCATTTACCAGATTATGAGGATGTAAAATTGACGTACCCTCGCCGATGTGCTTTGTTCTACAGGCAACAAATCCTCACTGAATCACCGTAATAAAATAAATTTCATTAATTCCACAAAAGTATAATTTTAACAATAAATTATAAATGCAATAACTGGAAATACTAGTTTAATACGTAAAATATTAAAGAAAATTCACGACGAACAAACATGGAAGCGAGAGAGACGTTTCAAAAAAAAAATCAATCATATATTTATTTATCTATGGTATAACAGCAGACGTCACTTTTATTTAAAAAAAAACTATATTGTCTTTGAAGACAAATTAATAGTCTTCTTTTAGCTCCTCAAACGAAATAACAATGAATGAACGGAGAAAATGTCCTATTTCCATGGACGGAGCATTTATTTCTGCCACTTATACACGCGTTCCGAGCTCAGCATCGCTGCCACGGATCGCTGGTTTTTTTATCCAAGGTCGTTTCACCGCGCGGAAAGGTTAGCAATTTAGAGGTGAGCGTTACGTAACGTAGATAGTTACAGTAAAGTCGATATTTCTTAAATAACTAATAACGGTTATTATATTTGTAATAACTATTTAATTAAAAAAACGTAATTAAGAAAAAAAAACATAATATTGATTTTTGAGTATTAAAAGGGTTAGATCTCATTATTTCCTTTTATTAGAGTACAAACACGATAGGCTTACGACCGACGGTTGACGAGATAAATTGAAAAAACATTTTCGACCTTAATGACATTGATCGAGTACCTTTTTTTTAAATTTCATTCGACTTATTAGATGGCATACCATCGAATTCTACCAATAAAATGCAATTGTCAATAAGGTCGAAAATCCTTTAACAAAGCTGAAATTACTTTCATTGGCTAGATATCATCGATACCTATCGTTTAAGTACAAACACTTTGGGTCTAGGGCCAGGGGTTAATAAGTTATAATAAAAAAACGTTTTGACATGACATATCGTCAGATTACACCAATACCATAACTATGAGTCCAAAATCAAAATATAAGCCATGTGGATATAAGACTTATTATCAAAACAAAAATTTAATACTTTTATTTAAAAAAAAACAAAATAAAAACTAAAACAAGATAATTTTTAAATACAACTACAAAAAACCTAGAAAGAATGCGTCACGGAACGTACCGCAACCAATCACAGCAATAGCGTGAACATCATTAACCACCTCGTCGGAGTGCAACGACGATATATTAAAAACCGATACAAGAAAAAGAAACTATAACGAGGATAGCAACAATAACTCAAAAAAAAAACACAACGTCAAAAAACCTTAGAACGAATGTGAAACCAATCACGAAAAAACTACTATAACAAAAATCACTAAATATCACAATCACGTGAAGTAACAATAACCACCACGTTACAAGAGTTTCCATCGTTACAAGTTACAACCGTTACAAGCGTTTCAAAGTGATATCCATATAGATAGGTACATTTGTTCCGTCCGTTTAAATCACAAGTTGTGGAATGTCGGCGAGCAGCGACATAGCGCAAAGCGGTGATATATTGAACTAAGTAAACCAATTTATAACAACTACTACAGAGAGATGGCGCTAATAAATTAAATAATGCAGAATATAAGTATTTTGTGGTCAATAAAACTGTAGCTGTCTATTGGATGTTAAAGATAAAAATTGATTAAAATAAAAACACATGTAAAAATCATAATAAAAATATAAAATTAAAAAAATGAAGTGCAGAAGCGGGGATGGAACTGGCGTTCTGTGGTTGTTAAGTTATTTAGATAGAATAGAATCATGTCGCCATTAAAAAATTAAAATAATTGTACAATGTAGATAAGTTTTCTGACTGCTGTTATAGTGAATAAGTTTTTATATTTAAAAATTATTGGTACACGGGGTAAGTAAGAAACTAATTTAAAGCAATGATTGTTTAGACATTTATTTGAGAGTAAAGTAGGTACATAAAATTAAAATTATTTTCGACTCACTATTTTTTTTTTTTTTTTTTTTTTTTTTTTTTTTTTTTTTTTTTTTTTTTTTTTTGCTTATAATTAGATTTTTTAATAATAACTATAAATAGTTACATAACGCGTGATTAACAAAAAGAAACGTAGCCGTTACGTTACAATGAAATCACGTAACGACCCACCTCTATAGCAATTCAAGTTACCATCCTGCGTTCCGAGAGCTAACGCGGGCAGTTTCTCGTGCTGACTTCAAAAACCAGCGCGACCGCCCGTTTCAACACAGCCATGTCATTTTTTTAGCGATGCTAAAATGCAGCTCGGAAGCGATCGGTGTTGATTTTTGATGCCACTTTTTGACAAGAAGCACTATTTTGAATTAAATAATTGAAATTAAAAATATTACTACCTTATCATTATATAATAAATCAATATTTTTTAATTACCTATTATTTAAATACAATAATTTTATAATATCACCGTTAATTAAATTAATATTGTGATATTATAAATTTATTGTATTTAAATAATAGTTAATTAAAAAATATTGATTTATTATATTTTGTAACCAATAAGGACGATACAGTTATAGATTCAACAGGGGCTTTATTCCGAGTTTTGATACGTTCACCGTCACGCATTTTGCGTAAAGTACGGGTATTGAAATGTAAGTTCTATCACGTCAATTATAAAGGAGAATTTCCAATGCTCCACACATGTTCAAACTTGCGAATGTGTATTTCAAGATGGCGGCATTATAATAGCCAACCTAATACATACCATATAGCTATTGGAATAGATCTTATATTTCCATATTTATAGTTTGCGCAACGTCTTGTCGTGATTAGCGGTTGCAAGCTCGGAATAAAGCCACTGAGCTGTACAACGACGTTCACCGTCACACAATTTGCGTGCGACATGCATTATTTTTTCTTATCAGTATTACACCGTGTGGTTATCATATTAAAAGAAGACAGAGAAAAACGTACGCCAATTTAAATATAAAAAATGATACAAGTAAATAAATAATTTCAGATATTTTTATAATTAATTATTCGATTATTCAAATGATGACCGATTACAATTAAAGTTTGGTAACTTATTACGCCCATCACTAGTTGCATTAGTGTGTTCTATACGTGTTTACCTCGTCCCGCACTAGAAGTGAGAGAAATAAGCTCGGCAAATAGGATTAGGACCTTTGCTCCGTCCATTGTTATTACGTCTGAGACTAACCTTGCGGTCCGAGTCACGCCAAAATCGATGTCAGCGCTGTCAGCACCGGTCCGTATGAGCGTAAGCGCGCTAACGATAGATGATTTGACATTAATAGTGACGTCATTACAGACGCCATATTGGACTTACAGTGATTTTGCTTCTGGGTGAAATCGCCGTGAGCGCTGACAGAATGACATTTATCTAGAAACATGTTTTTGATGAAAGTAATAAAATTCCTAAAATTATTATAAAGTAGATACGTTAAAAGTATTGTGTTCTCATTTATGTATATTTGGTATTATTGTATATTTTATAACAAATATACAAAATTCATTAATCTGTATGTATATGGCGATTTATTTGACATTAAAACACAGTGAGAGGAGCATATATTTTAGATGCGAGATAGTGGGAAATTTTTGAACTTTTAATAGTTTACCTTAGGGCCGGTTTCTTGATGGATAGTTTATGTTACTATAGTTAAAAATGGCGGGCGTTCCATGAGATTTTTGTCAAAACATATTTCAAATTCATACAAAAGACGCCATAACTGTCATTATTTAACAATTAGTCGAGATGACTATCCATCAAGAAACCGGGCCTTAGTGTTTCTTTATTTAATTTTTAAAAATACTAATCATACTGACTTATGTGAATTGTCTTTTCACACTCTGCTATAGAAATACAAGTGGTATTATTGTGAGCGCGTTTATCACTTAGCGTTTAGCCTTTTTGAATCGGACCAGGGGCCTTACCAAAGAGCCAATCGATAATCGAATCGAAATACCCATCGAAAGCCAAATGTATGGGATTTGACGTTTCTCGTCGATCAGGCTCTACCCATAGAGTAAAATTCCTATACATTTTTATCGATCGATGCGGCGATTCGATTGGCGATCGTGTTCTTTGGTAAGGCCCCGGTGTTTAAGAACGTAAGCGCTGACTACGATGTTATTGTCATTCGGACCGTAAGGCAAGGCACGTAAAAGTATTCTTCTATTGTAATCTGTGGTAATTTGTTCATGGTGGTTACTTATTTGTTCAGTGGTGGTTATTTTGTTCAGCGTATAATCTTATATTTATTATTACTTAGAGAATTTAAAGCAATAAATTTGTATAAATAATCAGGCAGGTGTGTAAAATTTAAACTATGAAAGTATCACGATATAAAAAAGTGCAAAAGTATTTAAAATTCTATTATAACAATTTTGGTTTCCGTCAACCATATCAGGTTTTGATCGATGGAACTTTCTGTTTTGCTGCCTTCAAAGTAAGTTTTATGTAAATACATCATCAAAGCCTGATATTAATTACTGCCTGTTAATATTTTAATAAAGTTAGATAGTTACACTAATTGTTTTGAGGTTATGTAATTTTTTTCAGTATGGATAGTAAATATCGTCGTGTGGGTAGATTGATTGACGTGGTGGATGATGAGTGGCGAGCAGATAAGTTGCCCCACGAGGATATAATGGTTCCGTTGGAAGAGCTTCCAGACCCTGAGGCTGACACAGTAGACTCTCACCTCACACTTAAGGAACAGAGCATGAGATGGCAGGAAACATTCCCAGAACCACCAAGCAGTAATTAATATTAGGTAGATTATTCTTAACCTTTTTTTCTTAAAAATCTATTTAGAGTTGCAGAAAACATCTGTTACCATTACCAACTAACTCTTAAATTATCTTTCAGGAACAAATAAATATAAGAGAACAGATACCAAAGTATCTCAATGGCCAAGCAAAACTCTTGACCACAAGGTGTATTATAATTGAAACTGAAAAAATATCAAAAAAAACCCAAGGAGCGCTCTCTATACTAAAACAGTATGGCATTCATGAATGTGGCCACAAGGAACCCTTACCTGGCTCTAAATGTATCATGTCTATGTTAGGAAAGTATAATGATAATCACTATGTCTTAGCATCACAAGATAGAGATCTCCAAGAGAAACTGAGGCTCAGAGCTGGAGTTCCTTTGTTATACTTACATAATAAGTCACCTACACTGGAAAAGCCTTGTAAAGCCAGTTATGATAAAGTTAATGCCATTACTGAAGCTAACTCTACGGTTTTTATTAGTGAATGTCAGAATGAAGCACTTGCAAAAATGAAAAAAGCCTTAGGTGTTGAGGAAGTTAAAGGTGAACCTGTATTAAAGAAGAAAAAACTCCACAATCCCAATCCTTTGTCATGTAAAAAGAAAAAAAAAGCAACTGGTCAAAAAGTTAAACCAGGCGTGAACAAAGAAAGCAAAGTCAGGAAGAGAAATAAAAAGAAAATCCCAAAACATTTAAAAGATAAAATTAAGGCTTTGGGATAAATTTAATAAAATACAATTGTTATAATTATTTATTTATTTACATTTTACAGCATAACAATTCTCAAAAAAAAGTTTATTTTTCTGTTTCTATTTAAAATATGGTAGTTTAATGAGCTGTTTTAGATAGAGCATTGAGATTCTGGATACACAAATAGAAATTCATTATCCTACTACAGAATAGAAGAAAAAAAATTACTTAATTTTAAATGGCCAAGTTAATTTTAATTGATATGCTCCAAATGTCATAATATGTATCAAAGGTAAATTCATCATGTAGATAGTATGAAAGTGTGTCAGAATATCATAGGCTTCTTCAGGCCCAAATATTTCTTGACCTTCAGGGGAGTCCTAAAAATAATCCATAGGTTAATTTTGATGATAATTATAATTTATACATTGATCTTGCATACCTATATCAAAACTTTATAAGAATAGAATAATTGAAAACCAACTATATCAACTATAAGATCTAGAATATTATAAATATGAAAGTTTTGATGTTTGTTAATATCTTGTATGAAATTTTGCACACAAGGTAATGTCATTATGATATACTCAAGCCTCTAGTAGCTTTAAAATTCTCAGAAAACTGCATCATAGCAATTTGCATGCAAGTTAAAAAGGGTTAATAATCACCCTGCAGGCTATTTGTTGTTATGTTACATATCATTTTTTTTTAAAACATCAGCTGTACTATTTAGTGGGTCACCTGCCTGCTAGTTTACTAATGAATTATGACGATTAATACTAATGAGCATCAACCAAAAGTGAACTCAAAATGATTCATAAGGTTCTATTACTTTCTTGAGTCCACATCTTTCACCTTTTGGTAGGTAATGAATGAGCTTCCGAGAAAAATAAAAAAAAAGAATTTATATTTTTGTTTTAATATAGGATAAATTAAGAAACTAATTTCGTTTTTATAAATAAAAATTTTTTTTTTATGATATTCATGTTTGAACATTTTATTCTATTATTTTTGTGATACGTCATTATCACGCTAGCAAAGAAAATAGGCTGCTTTAAAAAAATATATGATTGGAAGTTAATATGTCAATGTCACGAGCAAGCGTTTCTATTGGTTACCGCAAAGTGAAATAAAAATTTGGGTCTGAGTCTGATTATACTCTACAGTTTATTAAGCGGTATAGTTTCTAAAATTCTTCTGTACAAGAAATCTTGTGAAGCTTTATTTTTATCATTACTTATAAGAATAGTAATTAAACTTAAAAATTATAACTTTTTATTACCATGCTGTAAGATACATAAACAATATATTACATTACACATTCATTTAATAAAGGTGCATATCGCACCACATCTATCCAATAGTTTGTTTTCAACATCTTTTAGTCTATTACAGCCTGTACGTAGTACTCTATTTAATTTTAATCTGTGATAGCGCGCTCGTGACGTCATGCAGATTTTTTAGTTTTCTCAAAAACCAGTTAATTATTTTAAAAATAAACGATATTAGTTTATACCGAAAATAAAAAAATGATAATTTTATTAGTTTCGTCGGAAGCCCATTATTAGAGATGAAACGGATAGTGGTTTGGCCGGATACCGGTTATTCGGCAAGCTGCGAGGCCGGATAGCCGGATATCCGGCTGCCGAATATTATTCATGATGCAACCAGTTGATTTGAATATAGGCGCGGTGAACGAGATTGTTAATATTCGGGCGCGTTCGGGTGTTGTCAGAAGCTGGTCTGGTATACGAAGTTAAGCGGAGTAGCCTTTTACCAACATATGCAGAAAATTTGGTATTCATTCACCACAATTTGCCACTTGTTAATTCTGAGTACTAAATTATAATAAAAAAAAAATATGTGCAATTATAAAAATAAACGGTGCCTATAACTTATTATATAGTATGATTTACCTATGTAAAGTAGTGAAATTTTTTAAAATTTTACTATCCGGAATCCGGCTGGATATTGAATTACTATCCGGTATCCGGCCGGATAGTGAAAACAAGGTCGGATACCGGATAGTTACCGGATATCCGTTTCATCTCTACCCATTATACAAATTAGAAATATAATATATAATTATAGTCATGTTTCAGTTTTAGTCTACATTCACTGGTTTTCCAGAGACTATTGCATCAATTTCTTGTAGCGGCAGTCTCATTTCATGGTGCGGTTACGAAACAGGCTAACGATTTAACCATAAAGCAGCGAAGATATTAAAATAGACTCATAATGCTATTTGCCGGCAAGTGACAGCAATCAATATTGTTAAACATGTATTAATCAACCTCTTTCATGGTGTTTGTAGGCCTGCTTACTATCATGCAAATACAGTTGCATTGCATGCTGTGCTGCAATAAAAAAGTCCACCCACAGGACAAGGAATAAGCCAGTAGAGACCGAGACCGCCTAGACGGCCCCAGGGTACCCAGCCGAGTGGTTTTGGCCGTCGTAGCCGATGGTATGAGTATACTTCGAACAAGTGGCTAGCTCGTCGCGATGTTTTGAATAGACTCAATAACCCATTCCCCACTTATTTATACTTTTTTGAAAAAGTGGGACCTTTCCCCGCTTTTTCATTAGGTGGGATTTTTTCCCACTTTTCATAGAATAGTTTTTTTTTTCCCGCTAAAAATCACTTTCGTCAAGTGGGACTTTTAATTTTTTTTAAACCAGGCGCCTTTTGCATTTAATTTTACGCTAAGTTGAGGTTTAATTATGAAGATACTTACTTCTAAAGCATGGCGTATCATTATCTCTTTAAAATAACTCCAAAGCGCCACAGGGGGTAGCCAGTAGTATCGCTTGAAGTAACAATGCGCGTTGACATAGATGGAGAGCAAGCCACTCAGTTTGCCGGCGCAGAAGTCTCGCCTCGCCGCATACCATATAGCTTCTGATAAAAAGCTCAGCAAAAATTGTTTCTCCAATATTTCGTAATTGAGTATAATTTTTTTTTCAATTAGTTTCTTTGCTGAAATTATAATATTATCTACGGTGGTATTGAAGATCTAGCTAGAATGTATGTCTTTCAGGCTGGCTGGACTACCTAACTTAGAGTTCTCACACATTTCTAGTAGCAAAATCGTATGAAACGGCATTCAATCAAGGTTCCATCGTATGTGATGATAAGCAATACCTTTTATCAAAAAACGTAAAAATGAGCTCAGTCAGTCAGAATTTCATCCTCTAAATAGTCTTTTAGGGGCCTACCTATTTCTTAACAAAAGTTCGGTGACGGCATCCAAATTAGTTTCATCTATTCTAACCGATAAAAGTTTAGTGACGATTCACATTAGAACCTTCATTACGTTATGCGTTTACAGGTTATTGACAAAAAGCTTGATGGTTCAGCCAGAACATTTCCGTCTGGTTGGATCATCATTTTGTAGCACCTCCAGGTGAATAGCTGATTTCTTCACGACAGGCTGAATGTCTTTGATACCCCATAATTTTTGAACCAATCAGTCTAGCGAAATGAAAATAGGCTAACAAACAAATTTCTGCTACTTCGGCAGGACCAAACAAGATCAGGGGCACAAATCGCTGATAAATTCTTTCTTATTATATCTATTATTAGGTACATTCTAGAAATCTTACTCAAATATTTATGAATACCCTTCTTACTGGCCGCGGCATCGGTGATCATGTCAACTATATCTTTCGCAGTCACAAATGCGCCGATCAGTAGTTTGGCCTTGGGTTCACGGCCAGGTTTCCTAAAAGGCGGTAGATCATTGTCTTTCAGCGAGAACAGGTAAAAAGGCGCGGATGTTTGTGATTTAAGTTGCCCCACAGATTCCCGTACCGTAGTTATAGGTAGGGATTGAGTTCTTAATTTCAACTTTTCTTCACTCGATATGTGTTCTGTTGTCATTTTAGAGCAAATAGTGACAACCGGGTATAACCCCATAACCCCTTTGATATCAATAACAATATTAAAATAGACAGTTTGTTTTTAAAAACAATTTTGAATATATGATAATAATTCCGTGCGTTCCCTTCGTTGAATGACATGCAAAAAAAAAACAACTCATAGACCTACCAACAAACAGAATGATCGGAGCCAAGTGTTAAATTATGCCAAAAGCTGCCGGAATTTTTGAAGAAGCTCGGTATCAGGCCCCTTCCATTCCATTTAAAACGACCGCAGCGACACCTTTCAGTTTAGTTGGAGGATTTTTTAAAGATATTTATACCTAGTATATTTTAGTCCTACCTACGGCCTTAATAGCCGGTTTTCAGAAGACTCCTTTCAGGGTACGGTTACGAAACAGGCGGTTGACTTGACGATAAAGCAGAGAGGAAATGAAAATATATTTGTAATGCAAATTCGCCTTTATCGCCGCCCATTTCGTAGCCATATTTAGGCGGCATAGCGGGAGCGAACAATTATAAGGCGATACCCGACTGACCGATCAGTGTTTGTTATTTAAACAAAATTAAACTTCCAGAAGCTGCCCCTAGAGCGTAAGTTTTGTATTGATGAATAGTTTAGTATGAAAGATTATTAAAAATAACAATAAGCATCCGTATATATTTTTTTTTAACTTTAATAATAATAGGAATATTAAAATATTGAGCTACCAACTTGTAACGGAGAGACCAGTTCATAACACTAAGTTTTTTTTTCTCATGGTTGAAATAAGATTAGATAGAGCAGTAAGCAGGCCTACAAAGTCCTTGAATAGGGTCGTCAGTCAATATTTTCAGTGTTGTACTGAAAATATTGATTGACGACTTTGTAGGCCTGCTTACTGCCAGGTAAATACGAAATCACATGTCATGCTCCACGAATTACCTATATTACTGGTGTCATATGCGCATTATACGCATATGACACCAGTAATAGTTATGAAGATAGAAAATGTCTATTAAAAATATACGTATTGAAAAAAAAAACGTACAGATTGGTATCACAATAAAAA
The DNA here is from genome assembly GCA_947458855.1 of Monopis laevigella. NCBI lineage: Eukaryota > Metazoa > Arthropoda > Insecta > Lepidoptera > Tineidae > Monopis > Monopis laevigella. The sequence goes on along the minus strand of OX381583.1, from coordinate 27,725,402 downwards.
CTAAATAAAAAAAAAGAATTTCATTAATATATTCAAAAAACTAATTATAAACAAAATTATACTTCTTTCTCAGGGTTCTACAGTATCAACTTAACAATTTAAAAAGTTACTCTGTGGGCACACACATACATACACCAGCGGCCACATTCTGTTTCTTATAACGTGAGCGTTAGATTGTCAAAATAATGAATTCCGCAATTAGCGCGCTTTCCTCCAATCAGAGTAGTTTTTTAATCTTAGCTGATTGAAGGAGAGCGCGCTAATTGCGGAATTCATTATTTTGACAATCTAACGCTCACGTTATAAGAAACAGAATGTGGCCGCTGGTAAATAAAAATATCTAGTAAATATTTTAGTGTTGTTTCTGATCCCACTGACGTAATAAAAAATAATAACATCTGCTATTATTATTTATAACAAGTGCAAGTGTGATATAGTTGTGTAATCACAACATTTCGTATTTTACTGTCAAATATTACAAAAAATTATTATGTATTTTCCTACAAACTACAAATAGTATTATCAAATATGTAGGACAATTTACACAAATTGCCCTGGTCACAAACTAAGCTCTAGGCTTCTACTATGTGTACCAGAAGCAACGATATAATACATATTATATTTTATAAACACCCAGACCATGACAAACTGTACAGAAAAATGTACTGGGTGTGTATTGAACCCACGGCCTTCGGATTTAACGCCAAAGGCGCAACAACTAGTCTACGGAAGCTATCAAGGAGAATTTTTTAGCGCAGTATGGGGCACTTATTTATAGAACATGTAAATAGGCGAGCATGCCTTAGGCGTCATCTACCAGCTAACCTTTGGAAAAGTGAAACATGTATTCTATGCAGCATGATAAATTGAATTGCAATTCAATTTATCATACTGCACCCTTGAATACATGTTATACTGCATACAAAAATATTGTAATATACAATAATACTCGTACATCTCATATTACATAAAATACTTCTTACTATACTAGAATTACTTTCCCACAAAAAAAGGTATATAACATACCTAACATTGTAGTCAGAAATGAGTAAACTATTAAAGATTGCATTTTTTATCTGTAAGGAAAGTGGCTCTGGCTTTACAAAAACAAAAAAAATTAAAGACTTATTTATGAATACATTTTCTTTATGCATCCATCAGGATCCAATCTTGTTAATTCTAGCTGCTGTCAACTATTATTTATCTATCTCTTTTCTGTGTGATTTTGAATCAGAGTCGCTACTTTCTTCTTCATAATCTGTTTCCTTCTCTTTCTCACTTTTGACACTCCAATACCTATCAAATTCTCTTCTAACACTCTCTCCCCTTCTAATATCCCAACCATCATCTTTAAGTTCTGATGATTTCTTTTTTTTATCTTTTTTCTTTACACTATCTCTGTCTTTAGGTTCCCTTCGATTTGAACGTTTATAATCTCTTTCATTGTCTTCATTTTCATATTTAACTAGGTCTCTATCATTTTCTTCATGTTTATTGCTTCTTTTATTTTCTTCATATCTCCTGTTGCTTTTATGTTCTTCATGCCTATCATATCTTTTACTTTCTTCATGTTTATTGTTGCCTCTATTTTCATCAAGCCTATCATTTCTTTTACTGTCTTCATGCCTATCAATTCTTTTGCTGTCTTCATGCCTATCAATTCTTTTACTTTCTTCATGTCTCTCATTCCTTTTATTTTCTTCACGTCTATCATTTCTTCTATTTCCTTCATGTATATTATTTTTTCTTTTTTCTTCGTGTCTATCTTTTTCTAAATCATCTTCTTGTGATTTGCTATATGCATAATTTCTGTCCCTTTGAAGTCTTTTACTTTTTTCAACTAGTCTAGATTTGTCTTGGTTTCTCTCATCTTTTTCTTGTCTATTACTTCGTTGGTTTCTGTCTCTCCTCTCATCTCGGCCTGTAGGCTCATGTTCGTGTCGCCGAGCGTCTGCACCATATGTGTCATAGAATCCATCATGACCCCATCTTTCATTCTCTTTATTAGTAGCTTGTTCTGGTGACTTTTCCTTGCGATCTTTTTTTTTACTTTTCTTAGGGTCATCTTTACTTTTTTTATTTTTGTCTTCATCCGAAGCTTCTGATTCTGAAATAACAAATATAATTACTTATTCGCAACATTATCTTGCAATGTATTACACCAGTAGGTATCTACTTTATAAATTAAGGTTAATTAAAATTTAAATGGTGACATGCTAAAGAAAATAAATACTATTCATCTACATTAGTATAATACTATACTTCTATAAATTATCACTAGTCATCATGACAGTTATTATCTCCTTATCCAGTGGCGTGCACAGGGTTTTAGTATAAGGTAGGCAGAATTTATAGTAACAAACGAAAGAAATGAGTTTTCTACGTTGATTTTTATTTTTGAAATTATCAATTTTAAATGTCGACAAAATCACAACGTAGTCTACAATGATTTATTTCGCGAAATAGTAAATTTGCGGATAGTTGAAACAGCATTAAAAGGCCATTACTTATTATTCTTACAAGGTTTTGCACTACACAAAATTAAAATTATCACCATAAACGTCTAGCACGCGACCACAGAAGAAATAACGCGACTAAGAATGCGAAAGTGACAAAAAAACAATACCTTTAAAGTTAAAAATGACAATTATAGATAAATAACACAACTTAAAATTTATTAAAATTACGTAACATTTCAAATTAGTAGGATAATATTAATAACTCAGGAGTTCAAGCTCCATCCAGATGCATGCGATCTGGCTGTGCACGCGTCATGTGAGCGGGACACATGTAAAGTTTCGTATTTGTACCGCTAAGGACTCCTGAGCTCCTGGTACTTCTGAACAGTTTTGTACTGAGAAGTTCTCGTTCTTTCATTGATTCTGTGCCTACCGACTACCTACAGTTTCTGCGCTCCTAGTCCTATAAGATTTAAGTTTCTGCATAAATATTTGATTGTTTGAGGTACAAAGGCAGTGCCTAACTCTGTCATACATTTAGCATAATCTATTAATAATAATAAATAAAAAAATAGAAGGAAAACTTAGGCAACCAAAAATAATACAGAGTGAATAGTACAAAAAAACAGCGATAGATGGCGCTAGTACCACAAAAGAAAACAATATATTATATAGACGGCGCTATTGAAAAACACAGTGTCAATATCATTCACAAACAACAAAATATAACAGGTTTTTAATATGATTGTGTTACTAAATTTCTGGGGTATGCAGTGCCTTCGTGCCGATATGGACTGCACGCCACTGCTGTCATCCCATACAATTTTATTTATATTCCAATAAAGGACATTGACCAAATTGGTAAGGAGGAAATTTGTAATTTTTAGTGCACTTTGTTGTCAATATAGTTAGTTACTTCCACGCAAAACCTTCGAAATTAACCGAAATATTAATTTGAAGTTAAACACCGTTTTATACCATTCCACTCAACAAAAAACATTATTAAAATTTGTATTTTGTTTATTTACAGGGGCTAGATCACTTAGCACAAATTAGGAAGTATAATATTTCAAGTTTGATTAGACCCTTAACACGCGTTATAGAGCCAGGGACAACTCCAGAAGGGTGTTTAACTTGCAAACTTTCAAAAATAATACCTCATATTACAACCCAGTTGTCAGAATGTGCCGTCTTTACAATGATTTGTCTGCTGGTGATAATTCGGTTGACATTTTTGACAAGGATATCAGTAGGTTTAGGAGAGTCATACATTGGTCATAGGTGTGTGGGTCCATTTATTGATATATGTATTTAATTTATATATATATATATAAGCTTATGTGAGCAGAAAGTGTCTTTTAAATTGTTATATCTATAAATAAATGTCGCTCTTTTCATTTCATTATGAATGGGTAAATAATTTAATGTAATTGATATTAATTAAATGTATGTTTATGATTTTTATTAATTAATTTTTAGTGTATGATGTTCAATTTTAATCTACTGTAGGTTAAATATAATTGTAAATTAACAATTATATTATTATATTAGTCTAGTTATTTTATTGTACTTTATATTCACTATTTATGTAAACATGATGAGTGTGTGCTTTAGGGCTACAAACCAGATTGTAACTGAATGTATTATTGATTATATATAACCTTGTATTGTTTGTGGGTCGTTATGCACATTTTATAAATAAATAAATAAAGTAACAATAGCTAACATCACACCCCGAGCTCCAATAATATATTTATAACCACTCAATGATCAAAGAGTAAGAACAGAAAATGGTGGCAACGAACATTTTTTGATATTTCGTTTGATAGACCTTAAGGCCACTTCCGTATATTATTTATACTTTCATGAATTAAATTAAACACATATAATGAGATTGCATAACTTCCAAAAAAAATCCCTTTTATCGACGTCAAATCAATGGTCTCAAAAATATTCGTGAATCAATTACCATGACAAGTTTTGTGCCATGCCAATTATAAGTGTTTTTTTTTAATTGTTTTTACATAATATATTTTATTGGGTAATATCTAACTATTAAAAAAGAGTAAACTGTAACATCGTTTCTTAACGGCCTTTCTTTAACTTAAAAAGAGAAACCAAAAATAACCACAAATGTATTTTTTTATATTGGACTCTAGAGGCTTTGGACTTACCACTGGAGTCACTATCTGAGCTGCTGGATGAGCTGGAATCCGAGCTGCTGCTGTCACCTCCCACATTGATTTCTGTTACTGCAGGTGGCATATTCTGCAATTCAAAATGCTATCAAAAACCTGTTGCTGAGTTCAGCAAAAATAGAGGGTTTAGGGGATTCATTACTAAAGGCTTAATTGGTTATGATAAATTAATGTTATTTAATATTCAATCTCATTAAGATTTAATATTAAATAACATACAGCTTCATTTAATCTTAATAAGTATATAACTTGTATTACCTTCGGCATTTGTTTTAAATGCTCCCTTAGCTCATTAGTCAATCCTCCCAGACCTATAGACGTAAAGAAATTGATGGAGAATCTAGTATTTCTAGGATTGTCCCTAGGAAATACTCCATTGAATGATTCTTGAAGAGTGCTGAAAAAGAAACAATAGATTAACAAAATATTGGGAAAGAATAAAATTGGACAAGTTGATAATTGTAACTTACGGATCTTGGAGTCGATCATTAAGTTTTTTCATTCCCATAAATTCTGCTAGTTCTTGGAATAAAATTTTAATATAAATGCGACTAGAACTTGTTGTATCTTCCTCATTAAGTTTAACACACTCCATAACTTCCCAGCTAATGGCATCTGTGTACAAGAGGTGTGCAAAGAACTTGCTTACATTTCTCAACCTATTTGTATCAAGTCTGTGAGCAGTGCTGTAAGAGTCTTTGAATATTTCTTCAAAAGGTCCAACATAAATTCTATTAATGTTGCAGAATCTCTGAGCTAACAAACCATAGAATTTTTCATAAGTTCTTTGTTCAGCACAACAGTCCAGGAACATGTGGCAAAGCTCTATTTCTTGCCCAGGTTTGAGTTGCATTTTTAGCAGTTTATGTGCACATTCTTCAAAATCTAAACTGGAGTTTATTGTGAGATAGATAGTTCTGCGCAGGGCTACAAGGTTTGTTTCTGTATTATCTATGATAGTGACACCCTTGCTGTCCTCAGGCTCCTCTTCTTCGTCTGTCTCTTCAGAACCACTTTCGGAACCAGAACCATTATCTTCTGCATCAGAATCTATGTCAGAGCCGAGAATTTCTTTGCATAGAGTTTTGTATTTAAGTTCATTTTCCTCAAATTTATCATCAACTTTGAATACATCTGAAATTTTAGAAATAAAAATGTGAAATCCATTAAAACATTTTTCAATTTTTTAAATTTACAATGGGCAGGTAATCTAATAATAAAGCAGCAAGGCTTTATTATTAGAAGACACAGTGGTAAGCTTTCTATTTTGTACAAGGAACTGCATGATTTAGCCAACATAGTGAGAGCAATCAATGTGTAAACATTAATTGACCATATTTATGGATTTTGTAGGTCTGCTTACCACCAGGTAAATTTCAGTAAAAAAAAAATGCACTAGTTACAAACCATGAACATGCCAAACTTCAGAAAAAAAAATACACTATGTAACTAGTGCATTTTTTTTACTAATTAAATATATATACATACTCGTAGCTGGGCATTAACTCTTTAATCGTTAATTAACAAAATTAACATTTCGAGTTACAGATTAACTTTTAAGTTAACTTAAACGTTAAATTTTCCAAATTCCGTTAATCGTTAATACAACCAAAATATTCGCAAATCTGATTATTAAATATAATACTGCTATACCTTCAAGCGCTGCAGTAGAATGTCTTTTCTCCACGGGCAAGGATATACTACAGCCCAAACAAACCTCGCTTTCAGACAAGAACTTCAACATATTAATAAAGAGGAATATTCATATTATGCCAGTTGACTAAATTGACAGATTAATTGAAAGGGTTAGTATCGTTTTGTCTAAGACGTAAGTGGTCTATGTAGCAATTGGCCATTACATTACTTTCAAATTGTCTTAAAATTAGTTTATCTAATTAGTGTTTTGTCCAGAAAGCAACTTGTCTATATTTTAATAAAATAAATTCCAAATCTTAATCCAAATGAATGAAAACCATTGTTTGTCAACATGCCTATATTACACACTGTAATAATTATACCCGTCTCTTTTTTTGTCTATTTACTTCCAGAACCAACTTTTAGAAGATGCAATTTATATAACGTGTTAACAGATTAATGTTAATTTGCATAAAATTTTCTAAAATGGAACACTTTAACTTTTAAAGAAGTTAAGTATTTCAGTAACAGATTAGCGATTAACAAAGTTAACTATTTGATTAATGGTGCCCAGCAATGTATATATAACTAGCGGCCCGTCCCGGCTTCGCACAGGCAGCGCACGCCACGGAAGGCCTCAGAAACGATACTTTTCCCCCGTTTTTAAAACATTTTTGGTTACTGCTCCACAACTATAGGACCTAGCGTGATATTATATAGCCTATGTTACTTCTGAATAATGCAGCTTTCTAATGGTGAAAAAATTATTGCAATCGGTCCAGTAGTTTTTGAGTTTATTCATTACAAACATACAAAAATACAAATCTTTCCTCTTTATTATATTAGTATAGATTAGTATAGATAACATACATACATACATATTATCACGAGTTCCTTACGGCGCCCGAGACCGCCTAGACGGACCCAGCGGCTACCTTCTCTTTCTTATAACGTGATGGTTAGATTGTCAAAATAACGATTTCCGTTATTAGCGCTCTCTTCTCCAATCAGCGAAGATTATAAAACTACTCTGATTGGAGGAGAGAGCGCTAATAACGGAATTCGTTATTTAACAATCTAACGCTCACGTTATAAGAAACAGAATGTGGCCGCAGGGTACCCAGCTCGTCGTAGCAGATGGTATGAGTTCACACCGAACAAGTGGCTAGCTCGTCGCGATGTTTTGAATAGACTCAATAACCCATCTATAGAGTTTTACAAGTTGGTATAGTGAAACCGGTACCGACAGCTTATATGTGCTCTCCTACTTAACTATATATTATAAGAGGTGTTATTAAGAAATATCATTAAAAATAATAATAACAATCTATTTGCATGTAATAATATACATCAATATAAAATTAGCTGGTAGATAATGCCTAAGGCATTAAGTTTGCACATAACTTTAGTTTACTGTGCAATAAAGTGTTTAAATAAATAAAATTGCTGTCCCTGACAAAGTTTGTAATATAGAGGGAATATAAATATAATAGAACTAGCGACCCGCCCCGGCTTCGCACGGGTGCAATGCTGATACTAACAAAAAAACACACATAAATACACTACAAAAAAACTGTGAACAACAACAAAAGATACCTATTCTATTAAGTACTTTTTCTGAACTTACATATCTCACCTTAAATCACGATTTTTGAAAATAATTTCCCTAATATTAAATTGATCTAACTGTAATTTTTTTTTTTTTTAATTAACCTTAGAATAGAATTTATATTTTAAAACTACTATCATACAATAATTTATCGTAACTTACTTATAATTACTGATACGTTGTCGCGCTGAAAAGCACGTTTTTATACCCTGCATTCCGAGAGCTAACGCGGGCAGTTTCCCGTGCTGACTTCAAAAACCAGCGCGACCGCCCGTTTCAACACAGCCATGTCATTTTTTTTAGCGATGCTAAAATGCAGCTCGGAAACGATCGGTGTTGATTTTTGATGCCACTTTTTGACAAGAAGCACTATTTTGAATTAAATAATTGAAATTAAAAATATTACTACCTTATCATTATATAATAAATCAATATTTTTTAATTAACTATTATTTAAATACAATAATTTTATAATATCACAATATTAATTTAATTAACAACCTTAAACTAAACATACCAAAGCTGAATTTAGTTACACGATATTAATTTTTTAGGTTTAATCGAACTTTTAAAACTAACTAACATTCTACTGCAGCGCTTGAAGGTATAGCAGTATTATATTTAATAATCAGATTTGCGAATATTTTGGTTGTATTAACGATTAACGGAATTTGGAAAATTTAACGTTTAAGTTAACTTAAAAGTTAATCTGTAACTCGAAATGTTAATTTTGTTAATTAACGATTAAAGAGTTAATGCCCAGCTACGAGTATGTATATATATTTAATTAGTAAAAAAAATGCACTACAAAAATGCAAAACAAATATGAATATATAAAATAATTAATTAAATTCCAATTTGTAGATAGATATTCACATGTAAACAAACATCTGTCAAAAAGTAGCCGTGCTAACTTTTCGTGTTAAAATTTCTGTTCGCGGAACGATTGATGGTAACTTGAATTGCTAACATTTCCTCGCGGTGAAACGACCTTGGCTAAAAAAACCAGCGATCCGTGGCAGCGATGCTAAGCACGGAACGCGCTGATAATAAACGCGTCCGATCGCTGCTAAATTCAAAGTGCTATAGGGAAAACCGCGGCCTCAGACGCGCTATTTATAGGCACACTCTTGCCGCACCGGGCGGCCGGCCGGTACCGCCGCAAACGCTACGTCCCGCAATTTTTAAATCTGTAATAACTTCGAAAACATTCACTTAAATCATACGGTGTAAATGGCCATATAGATCTATATTAAATGAACAATGTATTCAAGGTATTTAATTGGTTAAGGATTAATGCTGTATTGGTTAAAATCGCTTCGAAAATTAGCCATTATTTGTCGTAAAAAGTAAATGACAAAAAAAAGTTATTGTGGGTTATCCATGAGAGATAGACATATACCATCACGGACTTTTCTGTAGACCTTTTCAATGTGTACAATACTTAGTACATTATTTTGATAAAACTCGTAGGGTTCAGCCTGCGTTTGCAATGTAAGCGGAAAAAATGTAATTATTTACGACATCACATTAGAAACCTCAAAAATAACAGTACTTCTCCACTATTTAATGGATGTTATTATACAAATAAACCTTCCTCTTGAATCACTCTATCTATTAAAAAAAACCGCATCATAATCCGTTGCGTAGTTTCAAAGATTTAAGCATACAAAGGGACATAGGGACAGAGAAAGCAACTTTGTTTTATACTATGTAGTGATATGTATTTATCCAAAAAATCATTTACAAACACAAAACAATATAATACAAAGTCTTACAATACATGGTGACTTTGGGACAAAGGAAGTACTTTAGGCTAATATGAGGTACTACTATAATAAAACAAAATTAATTACAATCACAATAAAACTACATTTATTGAAATGGTTTCAGCTTGTGTGTGGTGACCAAATAGTGCTTTGTGCAAATTTTCAGGTTGAACCGAGATATTCAGAATATTTATATTTCCATCATTTATCATATCATACCCTTTTTAACATTTGTCAATGTTAGCATTATATGTATGGGTTGTTTCATAAACAGAAATACTGATTTTTCCTATATCCATGCCAATACCAATATATGGTAACATATGTGTATGAAATATATGTATGGGTTGTTCCATAAATGGAAATACTGATTTTTCCTATATGCCATTGCGTTACCAAAAAATGTTAACATATGATGTTAATTTCATAACTTTGTATTTTAATTAAATTTATTTATTTGATGTAAATCTTTACAGATATTTATGAATGGTCAAAAAAAAAGTATATGTTGGTTCGAAGAGTTGGTTAGACCTTATATTCGAGGCAATAGCATGTTAAATGTATGTGGGAGAGGAACCCTGATGGAGAGTGGCACTGAGCACCCTCGTATCTGAATTGACCCAAAGTGGACAGGGTCTGTAATATGGGGGTTGGTCAAATATTGTTTTTTAACAAAGCATCCGGATATAAATGCAGTTGCTTGTAAGGCTTAATTAAATAATTTTAAACAATGCCAGCCAAAACACGTAGACCATTTTCGCACTAGCAGTGAAAAAAAAAGTTTTGAGGCAACCACTTCAAAACTGGTGAGCTTACTTATAGATACCACCAAATGTTTTGGTGTTTCTCTGTAACTGGCCATCAGGATTGGATGGCATTTTTTTCCACACTTTAAAGTCATCAAAAAATTATTTTTTCAACTATGATAAAATAACAGTAAAAAGTGTTGAAATCGGATGGTATTCAAAATTTAATCTTTTATAAGTACAAATAAGAAGCATATTAGGATACATAAGACATGCCATATGCTCAGATACAAAAAGCTAATAACAATTTGGACTCCTCAATATAATGCAAAGAGAAAAAGAAGAAGACAGTTGAAGAGATGGTCTGATCTAAGGAAAACTACAGGTCTGATATGGCGAGAGCAGCAAGAGATAGGGAAAGATGGAAAAGGCTGGAGGCCTTTGAGTAAAAGGAAACAGGGGACTAGGGCCCTACCGGAAAGCCACATAATTGATCGAAAACAAAAATAAAATGTATGTGATTTGGCATTTGAGTTGTACCTATAGACAATATTTCCTATACATTTTTATCCATCGATTTGATTCATCCCTACTTTTGCCGCCAAACCACATTAAAGTTAGTTTCCTTAAAGATAAATAAATAAATAACATCTTTATACTCATTTGTTACTTTCCAGAGAGCCATAATATAATAGTTACCTTTATTTGCAATAAATTTTAGGCAAGCTTTATGTTTTGGGAATTTTACAGCACCAAGTGTAAATTGTATTTGATCTAACGTTAATAAATGAATATTAACCATTAAAATATGTGTTACTTACTCAGAATATCCTGTGCATCCGTAGCTTCATCAAGCATCAACAAATGAGTGAACTGTTCCTCCTCGGGAACCAGCTCCAACTCCTCAATCAGAGCCGGGTGATCTTTGAAACCATCCTTCCACACTTGGAACATCACCTCAATCATATACTGCACTCTTTTGTCCAAATGACCTTCATGTAAAATATTTCTCAACATTTCAAAAATTGCATTTACACCTTTAGATGACACCTCAGTTAGTTTTTGACCACACTCCTTTAGAAATGCTATGGCTACTTCCACTGAATCATCAGACGGAGATTCTACGAGCAAAGTCAGTAACTCCAAAGCTAATATCTCATGTGCTACCCTCTGATTAACAAGATGTGCAATAAATGAAGCAGCGGCTATACATATTGACTTATCATTCCTTTTAAAACCTCTTTTAAATTGTATGACTAATCTCTTAAGCAATAACTCTCCGATGTTCGGAAATCTAGAGTTAATTGCAGCAACTAAAGCCGCATAGACATTAGTGAAAGTAGGTGAGGCTCCTTGAGCCTGGATAACTGATCTACAAAGTAGACCACGGCCGCGAACTATGTTTTCTTTTAAGATAAGTTTAATAATAATGCCACAGTTCCCGACGTTAATCTTATTGATATGCCCGTGAATAGATTTCTTCAATGCTTCCCAAGCCAGACGTTGGTAAGCTGATGAAGATTTGTCGGTAATTTGAGCCTGCATCATTTTGAGGCGTGCAGGAGGAATATAAGCGCCACCCGTACGTGTGTTAAGCATATCTGTATCTTTTGATCTTCTCTGGGGAACCCCTTTTTTTGGTTCCGCAAAGATCTCCGTAGTCTTATCGTTTTTCCCGCGTTTTGACTCGGTCGCTGGTGATTTTGTCCTCTCTCGTTTTCTCCTCAAGTCCCTGTCTTTTTTCCCAGGTCGATCCCTCGATCGTGATCGAGTTCTCGGTCTTCTAAACTTATTTTCTCTTCTTTCTTCATCGTCACGTTTCTCTTTTTTATACTTTGATTCCATTTTAAATATACTTTATAGCATCAATAGCAACGCATAAACGAGGTGTGTTAATAACTTTATGAATATTTATCTATAAGTACACCAAATAAAACCACTGACTGAATAAATCATAGAGTAATAATATATTAAATCTGTAAATAAAACAGCGCAAACGAAATGAAAGCAAAATGCTTCGCCATTTTTGTTGACAGTCTTTTTTTTTCCACGATGTGATCTTTCCACCATTCACGCAAAGATCTTTCCACCATTCAGCCGATTTTGTTGACAGTTTTATTTGACACATTTTTTTTTTTCCTTCAATTGGTACATACAATTATTTCTTCTGTGCTTGGGCTAAAAAAACCAGCGATCCGTGGCAGCGATGCTAAGATCCGTGAACGCGAAGTGGTTTAGATTTTTACCGCGGTTTATGTACCGCGGTAAAAATCTTAGCGCCATCTGTTGTCGAATTGTAAAATTTGCAACTGGGGCCTTATTCCGAGTTTGCAACCGCTAACCACGACAAGACGTTGAGTAAACTATAAATATGGAAATATAAGTTCTATTCCAATGGTTATATAGTATGTATTAGGTTGGCTTAATAATGCCGCCATCTTGAAATACACGAATTCTTCGCAAGTTTGAACATGAGTGAAGCATTGGAATTTCAACTTTATAATTAACAACATAGAACTTATATTTCAATATTTATAGTTTACCCACGTCTTGTCGTGTTTAACGTTTGCAAACTCGGAATAAAGCCCCTGGCTGATACTGGATGCCGGCCGACTGGATGACTCTCCCCTAAGCTTTTACATCTGTTAAGATACTTTTCCACCAAAATTTGGTTTTTATTCTACATAATGTCGTCTCAAAACATAAATATCCAGCATATCACGAAAAAAAAAAATTGTGCTTCTTAGAGCTTGTGGTACAACAATTTTATTTTTATGAAGAATTTCATTGGATTTGTGATCAATATGCCATCAATTATTATGTAATTTTTCTGAATTTGGCTAATATGATTATTCGATTATCTCTTCACTAAGTTAAACTAAGTTTATTTTTAATCTGTTTTATGAAACTATCCTTTTCTTCTGCTTGTAAAATAAATAAATCCATTATTTATGAAATTGTGCATAATAGTATTCTCCTACCGATACTTATGTATGGAAGTGAAGCATGGGTATGGCAGAAGAAGCATGCGAGTAAGATTAATGCAATTGAAATGAGGTCTGTAAGAAAAATGTGTGGTGTGACCCTCAGAGACCGGATTAGAAATGGAATAATGAGAGAGAGAAGTGGAACGGAAGACAATGTTGTATCGAAGATTTAAAGAGGTATGCTAAGGTGGTTCGGCCACGTTGAACATATGAGTGATGAACAATTAACAAAAACAATTTATAAAACAAAAATCGAGAATGTTAGTGGATTACGTGGTCGACCAAGGCGCGTTTATCTCGATCAAATAGGAGATATTCTGAGAAAGGGGCAAATTCGCAGTCTCCGAAATAGACGCGCCTGCATGAAAAGATGTATGAATGTTGAGGAAGCTAGTGAAGTATGTAGGGATCGTATTAAGTGGCGTACATTGCTCTCTGCCTACCCCATAACTGGGATACAGGCGTGATGGTATGTATGTATGTATTTGTTGAAATTATCGACATGCATATATCTTGTAGGTACCTACTTAAATGATAGGCATTTTGATGTACATTTTGTTGGCATTAACTTCTAACTCATCAATATCTTTTTTCTGGGTCTTTAAAACTTCGACTTGCATATTCAATAATTTTCCTTGAATTTGTATTAAGAACGCTCCTATGCCTTTATAACTAGCATCTATTTCAACTATAATTTCTTCAGAATAATAATAATAATAATACCATCACGGGTGCCAATTTGGCTCCCGAGAACCGTTTTTTTTAAACGGCCTCAAGATCCCAGCGGAGGGATTAACCCATCCTCATTTCGCCGATGGTATTCGGAGGCAACACCTAACAAGTGGCGAGCTTGTTGCGGTGTATATGATGAAATAGCCTCGTTGTATAAAGCGGTCACCCATCCCAGGCCGGTCTTGTTGTCATCTGCTTAACCTTATCAGTTGCGCAGTGACTTAACCACTAGGCTAGCGCCGCTTTTTTTCTTCAGAACTGATTAAAATATGCAAGAGCAGGTGGATTACATACCATTTCTTACAACTCTAAAAAGCTTCTTGTTGTACTTCATTTTACTTAATTTCTTTTTTACTTTCTTTGTCTTTATTTTTCTTTAATATGGTTGTTAAAGGTCTAATTATTTTTGAATAGTTTTAGAAATAATTTCTAAAGGAGTTTGTAAAACCTAAAAATGACCGGAGTTCTTGTATTAATTTTAATGTTATATATTTTTTGGATCCAGTTTTTCACCATCTCTACTTATAATTCTTTCAAATAATGTTATTTCTTCTGAAACAAATACACACTTTTCTTTTCTTAATTTTATATTCTTCTCTCTAGTAGCTTAAAAAATCTGATTCAGCATATCTAATAGTCCATTAAAAGAATTGGCTCCTCCCGACAAATTATCAATTATCTTTTTCATGAAAATTACCATATACTTTTTACTTTCGACATAATGGAGGGTCCTATACTACACCGAACATAACTATTTTAAACTCAACATGCAAATCTTGGGTGATAACTGCTTTTTTATATATTCTATAGACCTATTTCCATTTTGCCATTCTTATCAACTGTCACCTTTTCTTCTTGTTAATAAACTCCTAAATTTCTTTAAATCTGGCTTCCGTCCTAGTCATAGCACAACTTCAGCTTTACTTAAAGTAACTGAAAAGATATCAGAAACGGCTTGGATTAAACTAAATTTACGATGATAGTACTAATAGATTTCACAAATGCTTTTAACACAGTAGACCCAGATTTGCTGATCGCTTTGTTGTCTCGTCTTGGGATCTCATCGGAGGATCTTGTGTGGTTTTCGGATTATTTGCATGGTCGTCAACAACAGGTTTGCATTGATGGAACATCGTCGGAGTGGTGTGAGATGAACGCCCGTGTTCATCTCACACCACTCCGCCAGAGAGGCATTCTTTCACCATTACTGTTCTCGTTATTCATTAATGGAATCACAACGTCATTTCATTGCCACTATCACCTATACGCCGATGACTTGCAGATCTAAAGTTAAAACAAAACCGATTCAGGACCTGTTATTTTAAATCCTTATTTACATTTTTCCACACCTTTCCAGTCAACTCGTAATGCTAATTCGTGTGATACTTCGTGACCCCCGCATCATCATATCACACGCAAATTCGACTTTTACGCAGCCCGTTTTGTAACCTCATAATTAAGCCGGTATAACGGGAGCGACCAATGATGTTAAATAATAATACATTGATCGACCCCCCGGCTTCGTAGGGACCAACAGTTATTACCATAAGATATATACAGCGTCACATGCCGTGCTCCAATAAAATAAAATAAACACCATGTCAGTCGGTATCCACGACTGACATGGTGTTTATTTTATTTTATTGGATATTATAAAGGGTCATACAAAAAAAACTATAAAAAATTAAGATAAAGTTATTTATTTAATTAAAATATTAATACTAGATTATTATAATTTATTCTGGATATTCAACACCTAGGTACTCTATGGTTAATAGCTAAAGTGGCAAAAGTTTCGCCGCACCCGCACTGATGAGGCGATACTAGACCTAGGTATAAATCGCTAGCCACTGTAGGTACATTAAGAACATTTCCGTAGTGGTGCCATCGCCTCTTCATTGCGACTCAGAATAAATAATAGTACAAGTATGCGGTCGCTCTCGAAATCTTATTTACCTAATAATACTTAATTATTTATAATGCAAGAAGTAGCATCGGTAGGTACATTGATTTGATGAAAAACAAAATAAGCCAGATTGATGCCAAATAGGTTAATAATAATAATCTAACGTTTTACGAATTCCTGGTTGTTTATTTTATTTGAGGTAGATACTGATGAAAATACTAGACCAATTATCGTATATTTTTAGGGTTCCTAAAGAAAGAGATAATAAAAAAATGTAGTGTTCTTATGGTGAGACTCGTGATAGCTATGGTCAACATGTTTATTGTTCACATTATTAAGTATCTACATAGTTTTATTTGTTTTTAAGTAACGCGGCGAAGTTGTGGGAAACATTTTTCATCTTATATCTAGTACCTACTTACTGTAATAAAATAATCCATGATTATACAAACGCATGCGGTTGTACGGTTAACGACGAGGTAAAGTTAATTAGCCTTTGAATAAAAAAATATCAAGTTATTTACCTCCATTAATTACGATAGCTAGACTTTGTTTACACTACCTTATGTTACAAAGGCAGGCAATATAATATCACTGAAAACCACTAACTTTCTTTACAAAAAGAAAAATCATTTTCTTTATGACGTGCAAGCGTGCGGCGGCCAATAACACCTCTATCTTTCTCTGTCATCTCCCAGTCTAATAGCCGCACGTCGACAGTACCAATAACGACACATACCTAGGTACTGTAACCTTCTCTATTGTAGAGTAAGGCTACTACTACTGGCCATAAATATTGTTAGTTTTCTTATTTGAGTATTTATGACATTTGTGACGGAAGCAAATCATATCTTCGGTCACAGTACCATGTGTGGACATTGGTCTAAATGCCTAACTACAAACTAGACTTATTTAATAAAAACAGAGCGAACAACAACATTTGCACAGAGATATGGCTTGGCTCATGGGCGTAGCCAGGATTTGATATGCCCCCCTCCCATATCAAATCCTGGCTACGTTTAAGACCCACCAATTTTTAAAATGTTTTTTTGACCAAATTTTTGAACGAGCAAAAAAAAAACGCCATCATCATCATAAAATAACCTAATGTATATACCTGCAGGATTTGTAAACACGCAATACTCACGATTTTTGGTGAGCAATCATAAAAAATCAACATCGTCACCTGTTCGGGGGGGGGGGGGGGGTGCGGGGTTCCACCTACAAACACACAACATACGCCGCCCATGTGTACTACCCCATACAAATTTTTCTATTTCCAAACATTCATTTTGAACCCCCAAAATCCCCTCTCATGGCTTGGCTAGAAGAGTTCCAGGTGTCGGTCGTGATTCAGTCACCCAGCCAGGAGGCGTAGGCCATCAAATGCTGTATGTTGTCCTATAGTCCCAGAGCTAAACTATCTAACAAAGAACAATGCGGACAGCAAAGCTACTAAGGACACAGATATAAAGGCTTGGATAGAAGAGTTGCAGGCGTCGGCCTGGATTCCGTCACCCAGGCAGGAGGCGTAGGCCATCAAATGCTGTATGTTGTCCTATAGTCCCAGAGCTAAACTATCTAACAAAGAACAATGCGGACAGCAAAGCTACTAAGGACACAGATATAAAGGCTTGGCTAGAAGAGTTGCAGGCGTCGGCCTGGATTCCGTCACCCAGGCAGGAGGCGTAGGCCATCAAATGCGGTAGGTTGCTCTGTTCGTAGAGTCCTGTGAACAGGTGTTGCTGCGGGCCGGAAGCAAACACCGGTACGTCTTCTCCGCCGTGGGTCTCCGACGACAAGGGCACGTCCACGTGGGAGCGCCAGCGAGGGTCTTCTGCAACGGTCATACATAAAACATTATACCACGACGCCATTAAAAACACCAAAATATGTCTCCATACAAATCGCACTTTAGTTTTTATTTTAAAAGTTTATATGTATAATAAAACAACGGTAAAATTGGATCAGATAAATATATCTACACATATACGGTAAAAAAAAATTTAAACAATACTAAAAATAACGTCTAAACTTGTTAAATAAAGACAACAGCCGCGTGAAAAAGTTATTTTTAGTAGTTTTAAAGGTTTAAAAGAAAATACGTAGGGGACGCGGACAACGATAAAACACTTAACGACTCGAATTATACCGTCTGTTGTAGAAAAATATATCGAATTGGTGAGCAAACCGACATCGATAACTTTCTCGAGGTTTACCTACTAGATACAAACAAGCCAAACAAGTATGTTTTCGTTGGTTTTCATTTTATTGCAAATAACATTTATTACTTTTACAGTGTATTAGTTTAATACATAAATATAGTACAATTTAAAATATTAAAGCTTATTTAAGTGGTCTCCATTGGCTGCAATACAGTCCTTTAAACGTTGAGGCCAGTTATCAATAGAAGCACGCACTCTTTCCATGAGAAAATTCTTCACTGCCATTCGTATGGATTGTTTAAGGGACTCCAAATTATCACGGCGTTTAGAGTAAGCCTACTCTCTAAAACTAATATTTTATTTGTTGCAATCATTGGCAACAAATAAAATATTAAAGAAAAAGAACATAATATAGTTTGATGTGGCAAAGCGCCACATTATTCCCCCTCTTAATGTAAAAATGGTACAAGTGTATAAAGATACCATTCTTGAGAAGGTAGTTAAGCCCCTTAACAACACCATGTTTAATAACCAAGTATAGTCCTTTCAGCAAGACTCGGCGCCGGGTCATAAAGCTCGGTCCGCGCAGTCTTGGTTGGAAGCGAACGTTTCGGACTTCATCAGAGCTGAAAGACTGGCCGTTGTAGTCTAGTCCCGATCTTAATCCACTGGATTATGATTTATTGTCAATAAATCATAATCTTCAATAAGTCCGAAACGTTCGCTTCCACTCTGTCGACTAATTGGAAAGCTTTCTTAGAGCTTTGAGCATAAATACGGTCATTTTGTTTGTTAAAATGTTGCACAATTTAAAAAAAAATCTCAACCGTAAACAACATTTTTCTGTGACCTCCCTTTGCGCTTCAGTAGTTGTTTCGATTTTACTACCCTATTCTTTTTTAATTATTAGTTAAGAAGTGACCAGTGCGTCTCGTAAAGGCTGCAAATCCTAAGTCATCTTTTAAAATACGCGACAACCCGCGACATGACTGCAAGTCCTATGTCATCTTTTAAAATACTCGACATGTTTCTAGGTGCTATCTTCATCTCTCGAGATAAAATCTTTTGCTTTCGCACAGGATTTATTCGAATTCTTCCCCTTACTGCTTTGGCCACCTTTTTCGTACGAACACTACGTGGACGGCCAGATCTTTTTCTGTCACAAACAGAGGAGGTCTCATTGTACCTATTAATAGGCCGGTACACAAACATTTGACTAATGCTAAGTGTATGGAGAGTTTTAAAAATTGCATTTGGCTCCATACCTACTTTGAGTACTACAATTACAGCGATTCGGTTCTCTTTATCACCCCACTCCATTTTAATATCGCAAAATATTGTACAATGTATTGGCGCATAAATGAGAAAACACATGAACAATCGTATAAAAATGACAGATTCCAAATTCAAATGTATTTTTTTTTATTTTTTTATTGTAACAGTATTTAAGGCCAGACTATGTATATATAAGGTCTAAAAATGCCTTATATATACATAGTCTGGCCTCTGGCCTACGCTTTTTAATACAATCTGTTCTCACTTCTTTAGAATTGATTGCTTCTCATGACTGATAAGGCGATTTAGCACTTGAAGTGCCCTAAGATCTAAATCGCACTTCCCTATAATAAATTACTTCAACGATATTTTTTTTATTTGCCTTTTTAATGATGTTTATATTTCATGCATACGGCGGCGTGGTATTGACTTATTTTAATTATCGGCCCGAATTAGTCGTCTGCTGGATAATCTCGCCAAAATATTTCGTCCCTTTACCGAGACCTATACTCCGGAGGTATTCACTCTATGTCTCGCTGGATAATGCTTTGGGCATCCATTCTGATATTTTTTTTAAATCATGTTCCTTGAGGAAACGTCCAGTGGTTTCAGCAACTTTTCTGTTTCTATTTTTTATAACACGCACATCTATCATGTCACTTATAACAGTTTTTCTAACCAGATACTTATATAAATAATAATGATACCAACACGGGTGCCCTTTTGGCTCCTGAGAACCGTTTAAACAGCCTCAGGGTGGGTACCCAGCGGAGGGATTAACTCATCCTCATTTCGCCGATGGCATTCGTAGACATATAATTTCGATACTTATCAGCGCCTAAAAGAAACGTGATATAAATAGTATATATATAGACTTTTGCCTACTATCTGACAGCTTAGTTTCGATACTAATAACCTGCTACCGTTTTCTATGAATGTCGACACATATCTTCCAAAACGTCAAAATAGTCTATTCGTTATATTATGTCGTGGACTCGTGGTCATGCGTGTTAGCTTTGTAGATATAATATGTCGTATCGATCGATATTTACCGAACTGACTATAAACTGTAGAATAGTGTGAGAATAGCTAAGAAAACTTCTTTTTCTTTTTTTCAAAATATTTTTTTATATAAGAATTATAAACTAAACTAAAATAAATTAAAATATTCCTCTAGTATGTCAAGTGCCCAAGATGCTGACGGCATTTCCTTTTTGAATTGGTAAAGAAGTTCTTTGTTTGAAATACACGCCTTGGGTAACCAGTAGCGTCGATTAGGAGTGAAGCCAAGGTTTTGTAAAAAGCCTTAGCGTCAGAACTCCATGGACCAAGTGTCTCCAAAAGCGAAAACCATAAAATCATAAATATATTTCAGATTAATGTATTTTTTTATGTTTATTGGCTTCCGCGGTAGATGCATCAGATGCCGCTCGACATGCTGTTCCCGATAAGTGTGACAAAGCCATGGTGTCCACGCACACATCCCACACCATAGCTTTGCCAGATCTCCAAGGAATTACCTAATGTCATCCTATCAGGTCTCTTACCATCAGTTCTCGAGAGGCCTTTGGGCTCAAGAATCGAAGGTATATTTGTTGTAATAAGAGACCTGCGTAGGATGTCATTAATCTCAGCATGTCTACGAAATCGCCGGCACTTTTTATACAAGATAATATATGAAGTCCATGCGAATCAACGCTGCTACCACAATGACAAACATGAGGTTCACATAATTTTGCGCCTACCCGTAAACAAATGGCAATCCTAATTTAGCTATTATTTAATAATGTGCCTATGTTGGGGGAAGGAAAAGCCTCCACCTCAGGATTCTTTCTCCGTTGAAGCAAGAAGAAGAGTTTTATCTTTCATTGAGGAAATACGCAATAAATTATGCCTATTATATGAAATTACGGGTTCGTCCCACTGTTTCTGTATATTTATTTTTATTGGCAAGTCGGAGGTTATGGAAACAACATTCCATGTTTCCATAGCTTCACTGCTCCACGAAATATCAAAATCATCGAATATATAATAATATCCTATCGAAATAGGACAGGATTTTTGTTTCGTTGATGTTCTTTTTTCTTTACAATATCTAAAAATAGGTAACCTCAAGATCTTGCTCCTGGGAAATTAAAAATAAGGAGGCGCTGACCTCGTCATAAGAGTTGTGGCAGTAGTTTTGAAAACTAGCACAATTCTACTAGATAAATAAAGAATTGTTCTACTAGATAGATATTAAATGAAGATTTTTTGTATTATAAATCCACTAGCTATCACTTGATGCTGAACTGTGAAATCTAAAAGTGTTATTCTTCGGTTATTTTTTTTTTATATGTATATATATTATTTCGACATTTCGACTCGTTGTATTCAAATGAAAATTATAGTTTAGATAAGTAAAATCTATACCTATAGGTTTTATAAGTTTCATTCGAATACAACGAGTCGAAATGTCGAAAACGCGAGAATTGCCCCTCAAATCCTTTTCTTTTTTTATTATACATACTATAAACTTTAAAAATAAAAACTATAGTGCACATTGTATGGTGGGACAAAATTTTCCTGCATTCTTAAGCCGTTTACAAATGTCAATAAGCAGGGGGCTATGAAACGGGCCCTTGGAGTCAGGCTCATCATACCAATGGCTACCGATAACACAAACTAGCTATTTAATATGCATGAAAGGGGCGAGAGACTTTTAAAGGAGCCGATAAGGTTAGACGGCAATCATATCGTCGGTGTAAAGGTAAAACTCTTGAAGTGACATTTTTGACGAAAATCATTATTTTGATTCATTAAATGCCAAATGTTAGTATGCTTTAAAGGAAAAAATCACTATTAGTGTAAGTAACATGGTTATGACAGAACTAAAATCGGAAAAATTACTTATTTATTTATTTTATTTTATTTTTTATTTATTTAATCAAACAAAAATCCACAGCACATTACAAAATAACAATACAAAAAAGTCTTCATTTTACAATATAAATATTATTAAATAAAAAAATATATAAAAATGAAAACGAAAGCAAAACAAAACTTTGGCCCGTTTAGGATTTCTTTTATCTTTACAGGTACTGATTTGTGCAGAGGTAAAAGTGTTTATGTCTGTGGTGTGTGCGTGTGCGTTTGTGTGCATGTGTGCGTGAGTGTGTGAGTGTGTGTTAGTGGTCTCATCGGAAATTAAATAAGTTAATTTGTACTTTAAAGAAATAATTTAATTTATAAAAGCTTACATATACCCATGCTCATATTGTATAGGTACTTTCTTATATTTTCTTTTTTAATATTATACATTATATTTTCTCCCTCAATATTGTACATTATATTTTCTCTTTTAATTCTATCAGTGTATATTATGTCTTTCTATGTCATTAGGTACCCACTAGTTATCATTGCCTTTTAAAGTAGAGGGAAATCTTTTTCTTTACCAAAGGTTTAGATAAGTTAAAAATGTCTATGTCATCAAACTTTTTGTTGTAGGTGTTTAGGATTCTATGGATCACAGCATTGCTACAATAATTAGTATGAGCCAAAGGCGTCTGAAAAAGTGCAGTGTGTCTCGTTCTTCTAGTGGGAACACACAGGTTAAGTGTTTTACTCACTAGCTCAGAACAGTCGATATTGTTATTGCTGATATCATACAGCAACAACAAAATAACTAAAAAAATTGTTAATTTCATTAAAGGTAAAACTTAAGAAATTATTAGTGAATTTTACTTCAATTATAATAATTGTCGAGTGTATTGAAGTTAAACCCAAAAATCACTAAGTGATTTTACGGAGTTTTGCCTTACAACAGTTGCTACATTATGCAATAAACGCACCTCCACTTTTTAAATAAACGAACGCAATGACAGTTGACTGCATTTACCGTTGACGTTTCTTCTAAAACATCAATATTATGAGGCGCTATTTGAGATTCTTTGAGGGTAGCCCGAAGACTGTAGACGCGTGTTTCTATTATATTTTTTACAGTTAATATTATTGTGCAAAAGTGTACTAATTTTGTAGAATTTAAGCATTCGTATAGTGATATTAAGTGTGAGAAGTGTAGCATTTACGCAGTGATCTCGGTATTTGTGCTATCTCAAATAATCCCAAAATTGATGAAAAATAGAAGTTGATGCTTTTCTCTTTCACTTGATATTGGCAAGACTATACCGTATACTTTCATACGGTCATGTCGCCATTCTTTTTTCTACGCAAGTCCTTCTCCCGATTCTTTTCCATTTCCATCCTGTAATCCCTCCTTTACAAATATTAAATAGTGAGTTTAAAACTACCCACTCGAGTAATAAACCTCCAATAAATGTGTGTCAGACTACAAATGATTCAATTTTTGAGAAAAAACCAACTGAGCAAAGTGGCTTACCTAGTGGACTACAGTGATACAGATGAAACCAATATTGACTATTCAAGTGATGATGTGGACAATGATCCTGATTCTTTGCCTATATCTGATGATGAAAATGTTTGTTTTTTATCAAGATGGAAGAAAAGAAGAACTGAGACATGGAATGTTAATATAACAAAAGAACAACAATTGTTATTTATTTGATTTTGCACCCTATGCATAATCTTCCACTCTCTCAAAGGTTAGCTGGTAGAAAATGCCTAAGGCATTAAGTTCGCCTATGTACAATTTTATTTTGTAATTTTGTTGTGTAAACGAGATGCAGGCTTAAAATATAAGAACAAAACGAAAGAACGTTCAGCTAATTTTTTTATGGGAGCTTAGCATGTGACCTCACATATACCTGATGGAAAGCAGTATGAAGGTCCAAGAACAAATGCAACCAACAATTACGATCTACGTAACCGTTGATTGCACCTATTATGCCGGCTAAAGAAGCCTATACACGCTTCGTTTAAAGGACTCGAGATTATAAGAAGAAGGAAACACGCATTCCACATTTTAATAGTGCGACCGATATCGGTCGCACTATTAAAATGTGGAATGCGAACCACTATTTTTTTTTTGTGCGGGTATGGGTATATGCCACAGTATGTGCATGCATTTATTTAAAATACCCAAACCTATCAATTGTTCCTATCAAAGTGCAGATATAATTGCTTTACTAACTTTACTGATGAAGATAGAAATATTATTTGCCAAAGACATTGGGGTCTTAAAAACTATGATAGACAAAAATACTTTTTGCTTAATCATGGTGCAAGCTATTTCACCAAAGAGGAGAAATGCAAACCCTACTGCATCTCGACAAATTTCGAAGATATATTACTTACAGAATACAAGCGGATAGCACAGAGTATGTGCAAGTTTTTTCAAAAACACTTTGTATCTCCAATGGACCAAACAAAGTGTAGCTGTAATAAATATCAAACTGCTGATAACGAAACAAAAAAAGAATTGGAAGCTGAATACTTACTAAGTATATTTAATAAGATAAGCAAATTGCACCGAAGCTAAAGCAAAAGATAAAGAAGCCAAGTCAGATCTAACATCTAAAACTATAATATTTGATTTACAAAGTATTCTTCAGGTGCCTTTTTCAGCTCTATCAATATTTTATTACTTGAGAAAGCTATGTGTCTACAATTTGACTATCTATATGATGATGGTGAAGGTATTTGCAATATTTGGAATGAGATTAACGATAAACGTGGCTCTAACAAAATTGGTTCTATTATTTTAAAATTTATTACAAATATTCCGGAAAATGTGACCGAATTGTCCATGTTTTCAGATACATGTAGTGGGCAGAACCGAAATCAGCAAATGGCTGCTGTTCTTATATATGCTGTACAAAATACACATGTAATATTATAGAGCAAAAAACCTTAAAGTCTGGTCATAGCAAATATGGAATGTGACTCAATGCATTCTGCCATAGAGAATTCTAAGAAACATAGAACAATTTAATAGATTAAAGTATGGATAGATATATTGAAACAGGCACGATCAAAGAGACGTAACATAAATAATAAGCCCTACAAGGTAGAAGAATGGATATATGAGATTTTTGGGATTTGCATGCACTAGCAGCAGCTACTATTAAGAATAGGATTCATAGATATTCAAGATAGACAAGGAGAAAATAAAATGTTTGAGATTTGAAAAGGCCCATCCAAACATCATTTTTATCAATATGACCATGCTTCCTAATACAAAAAAAAAATGATGTATCCCTGCGAAACCGTCGTAAGTCTACTCAAAATATTGATCTTAAAAAAGCCTATGATCAGCCTATACCTATAAAAGTAGGATCTTGAAAAATTGTATAAATAACGCCTAATACCGACGGAATTACATGGATGGTATCAGAACCTCCCAGTTTCAAATTCATTGCCTGCTAATGATGTAGAGATTTATTCTGAATAAATTAATTTCCAGCTAATTTTTGTTTTTATTACTTTAAGAATAATTACTACCTACTCATTACTCTATTATCTTCTTTTAAAGTTCATTAAGTACCTACACAATAACTTACTTTAAAAGGTAAAATTCTTTTGTAATTTTTTTTTTCTTAAAGTACTGATTTCTTTTAATGAAAAAATCTTTCAGCCTAAAGATGAATATATAACCTATTATTGAAAATAAATACAAATTCACAAGTTATACATTTAAAGAAATACATTTAATTTAGTAGGTTCATTAAAGAAATATTCAATTTACTCCTAATGACTCATTGGCAAATAATGAGTTTTACCTTTATACCGACGATATACCGAAACTAATAATACCTAATTTTTGATAAATGATTACTTTGTATTGCCTACTGATAAAAATATATTCGCCTTTATTTAGGTAGATCATGGCGGTCTGCACTAAGGGTAAAAAAAAAGATTTTGTTTTTAGTTTTCTAAAATTTATATAGGTATACCTACTTAGGGTTATTAAAAAAAAAGTAAACCATAAGGCATGTGCACAACGAGAGGAGTACCAAGGTTTGCCACGTCTCCACTGTTTCACAGAATAAAACTTCGAGCGAGCTACATTATGAGCTTAAAGTTTTTCTTAGAGAAAAAAAATATGGATACAAATAAAAAATAAAAAATAAATAAGTAAACCTAAAATTTTATTATTAAAAAAAACTAAATTAAATTAAAATATTCCTCAAGTTTGTCCTGGGGCATAGTACCCAAGACTCTGACGGCGTTACCTTTTTGTAATGATATAGATTTTTTTCTTATAGATAACATTTGGAACAAGGTCATAACTGAAGTTAAGCGCAATGCTCCTCACATTTGCTGTAGAACAGACCTTGTGTGACCATGGTGCAAGTATACCTTAGGAAGCCCTGCGTCTATTTGAGGTTGCAATATCTTGGATGCGAATAACGATAATATGATAGATTACTTACCAATGTCCTCGTTGGTAAGATCAGGTCGCACTCCATTCAC
Organism: Monopis laevigella; assembly: GCA_947458855.1. NCBI lineage: Eukaryota > Metazoa > Arthropoda > Insecta > Lepidoptera > Tineidae > Monopis > Monopis laevigella. The sequence goes on along the minus strand of OX381583.1, from coordinate 27,698,550 downwards.
GTGCGGCCTGAAGCCCGGGCCGTTGGTGTAGGACATGGTCATGTAGGGCACGCGCTGGGAGTCCGTGTCCCGGGCCGCGCCTAGCACGTCGTGGCCGCGCGGGGAGTACCCGTTGTAGGCCATCACGTGCGAGTGGTCGGCCGTCACCACGATCAGGGTGTCGTCCTCGCTGGTCATGGCGCGGGCCTTCTCGATGGCCTTGGCAAACTCCAACGTCTCGTCCAGAGCGAGCTGCACGCGGTTGGAGTGGTGGGCGTGGTCGATTCGACCCCCTGCATACACAAAGGTTGTTTTAATAACCGAACCGAATAAGGGTTCAGCTCGTTGTGATGTTGGATAGACTCAATAAAATAAAGAAAACGAATTAAAAACTCATTGTTGCACACATCGGAATTTTGAACCAGGGACCCGAAAACTATAGTGTTTTTAAGACTCTAAGGTGTAAACTCGGAATAAGGCCCTGAAAGTCTCAGCGAATCGTCCGGAAGGCTCGAGGGAGGCATTGCGAATGCTCAATGAGCCTTCAGGAATTCTCAATGAACCCGCCCAGAAAGGTCAACGAGCCGGCTGGAAGGCTCGGTGAGCAGTCCCTTCTGAACCGTCGTGGGACTATGGAGAGAAGAAGAGTTAGCATGAAGGTAAACCGTTTTTTTAGCTTCATGAGAGTTAGTGACTCAACCAAACGACGCTAAAGAACATCAAATCATTAATGTTATCACAGCTTTGGTCGACCTGCTATCCTGATGGTTGGCGACAATGCAAAGCAAAAATCATTGTTCATGTACTGAACTTTTCGGAGAAAATATATCTCCCAAGATTGAAAATAAATTAAGATTCGCCCTCATATGGAGGAATCCAGTTCTATTTTTGGTCGCACGGATAATCTTTCCGATTTTTTTTATTCAAAAACATGAGAAGACAGTTTTTATATTGGGCATTCACCAGGTCATTTTTATATTCTCCACACGCCTTGTGCGATAAAATACATAAATACTCTTACCATTGCTTCATGGATACCTAGGATAAAACCTAGAATCAAATCCAGAAAAGCCATTGCTGTGAATACTCGTAGATCTAAATACCCAGTGAGTATAATGTTTTCTACTTCAAACCTCAGAAGATCAAATGGGGATTCATTCAAACATTCAAAGATGCCACCGCAAATAAAAAAGAGCGCACTGAGAACGGGGTTATATGCCGGCTAGAGAAACTTTTGGAAAACAAAATGAATTATTTAACACTTTGATAGAAAAAATAATTCATAAAACAATGCGTCAGCCCAAGTTTTATTAGGCCTTCGAAGATGAATTACCAGCAGCAGTGATCAATCGTTTATCCAATAAAAGCCTTGAACTGCACAGGGTGACCGACACCAACACAGAGTGCAAAGAAATATAAATAGGATCGGTCAAAGAAAAGATGCCCCAACAACCGCTTACTAACCAACAAGAAAATATTGACGCCAAAAAACTAACTTTTCATGAGGGTTAGTTAATATTAATAATAAATTAGTTAATCAATTAATCCGATTAGCCCACATTTACCAATCCCATAGGAGCAAGCGAAGCGCAATTAAAAATTATAAATGGCTATCGCATTCCTTTCTCAAAATCACCCATCCTAACTTAAATAACACCAAACATACTAAACAACTACCTAGCCGAACCAACCAGTAAATGAACTGTTGGCCATAGGAGCGACGGAAGTCTGTCAATCTCAAATGGTCTTTTTGTCCAAAATGTTTCTCCGGCCTAAGTCGGATGGGTCAGAAAGACTAATATTCAAGTTAAATCGTTACCTGAATCCCCCAAAATCAATCCCCCTCCTGTCAATCATCAAAAAATAATACATTTTCTACATCAAAACTATCACTTCATGGCCAATATAGACCTAACGCAGGCGTTTACACACAATCAAAAAAAATACCAAATGACCTGCCTTCCATTCGGCCTGGAAAAGCTACTTACGCGTTCACCAAAATCACGAATTGGATGCTCACGCGCAATGGAAGAATAGAGGTGTATCTGGCTGGACGATTTTTAAATAGGGAATCAAAATTATACAACCGCTCGAATCCAAACACTCCAGGAATTGAATTACCCCTCGATGTTGGGCTGGAAAATAAACACGGATAAAACCATTTTACGCCCAAAAAGACGATGCGAATATTTGGGAATAATATAGGACACACGTAGGACAGTATTAAAGAAAAAGGTTTTAGTTACGAATATCCGGAATATATTCGGGAGAAAGATTCGGTCATGGATCGATGTAAAAATACTTTTTGGTCGCCCGCACTTTGCCTCACTCGTAGTCCCACTAGGACGCCTCAATTTCCGCTTCTTGCCAAGAGAAGAAAATCGTCTCCCAGATTCAAAAGCCTTGAAAAGGAAAAATATACATACATTAACTGGAGAAGCAATCATGATACAAACAGACAATAAAACGTCGTCTCTCATATCTCAAGGTAAGAAGGAACCAATTTCATCATCACCATCTAAATAGACGTATAAAAAACCATAATCTTGCGAGCCGTTACAAGGTAATAGCACAATATCTAACGGGCCATTACAATGGAATAGCCGAGAATTTGTCAAAGAATCTTCTTTTCCCAGAAGAAAAGAGAACAGATGAAAAATTTCGAATATGGGGTACTCCAGTCCAGAAGTAGATCTATTTGCCTCGGTGAGAAAAGTTATTCCGTGTTATGTCAGCGGGGATGTCCGGGATACAATCGCACTATTTATAAATGCGTTCAGCAAAATTTAGCACTTCAGCCTAAGTACAATTTTTCCACCACCAACAATAATCCCGCAAGTCTTGTTGTACCTAAACCAATGCCAGAGTATATACTTGAAAGCTGTCCCGAAAAGGAACAAAGTTTTATGGTACTGGGAGCCAGTTCAAACTGGCTCCCAGTACCATATTAATAAGTCAGTAGTATATAATATGGGTAAAATCGTATACCTTAAAGGAATCGAGCCTGTTTGAAATCTCTCGTCATGTAGTGTTACTGCTTTTGTTATCGTTAGGACTACGTATCCACGATCTCACTCTCTTAAAAAAATGGTATAGTTTATTTTGAATCTGATGATAATAGAATTATATTTTGGGCGATTTTCGGATCCAAAACCGACCCTTTAAATCATCAGTACTCAGGATGATTGGATTGACAGGAAATTAACAAAAAATACACACACCGCCTGGACTGCGTTCACTGGGTAAAAGCTCTCATCAAGATAAGTGAAAGGAAGAAGGGCTGCCAACAAATGGATAGTTTGTTTATAACAACCAGAGGGAAAATCTCATCGGCGGCATTAACCTTAGTGATTCGTTGCTGGGTGCGGTCAGGGTTAGTTAGCACGCCAGTAGCTTCATATAACTGGACAGTTAATAATGTAATTAGCCAGAAGTAACTGGAGAAATAAGCAAGATTCCTTACTATCTTGGATTTTATTTTAGAAATGTTCAACACGTGCCTCAATCTAACAGCAATGATAGACAAAATTTGTTAAGAATTAAACCAATTTTGTCCAGGAATTGATTTTCCATTTCTGTTTTTTGATCCGGCGCGCCGCCGCGCGCCGGCAGATAACAAACACATCTCATAGTGGGTCAAGCGAAGGCTCACACCCTCAAATAAGACCGATTTTCCCTCGAAGGGAGAAAAACGAATATTTGAGGTCTAGCCGAAGCTTGACCCACGGTCAAATGTCTGCCGACTCGATGCGATACTGATGAAACTAACGACCGGTGCACGCGCGGAGGGGATGCGGGGTAGGTTTTTGACACGGTGTATGCTGATTGGGCTCTTAGGATAATATTTTGACTGTTTGACGTTCCAAATTAGAAACGTAATCTCATAGTGGGTCAAGTTTCGGCTAGACCTCAAATAGTCGTTTTTATCACTTCATGAGAAAAACGGTCTTATTATTATTATTATTATTGGTAGTATAAGGATTATAACTTAATACTATTAATCGTATACTTCATTATATATTTCAGTTCATGAAAGATTTACTTTAAATGGTTTGAGAAATCGATAGTTAAAAAAGAGGAACATGTTTTATTTAATAATAAATAATAAAAAGTTAACGTACGTTACGTTTTTAAAAGTTATATTAACTACTATCAAATATACTCAAGTAGTAGGTACCTACTGAGACCGGAACGGAAATTCGACGATAAATCAGGTAATCGTTAAATTATATTTATTGTTTTTGATAATGTTTTTGATTGTCTTTATCTTCCATCTACATTCCTACTGCAAGTATTATTAAATACGTGGCTATAGGTAAGTATATTATATATAATATAAGTATTATAACAATAAATTATTATATATTATTAATATGTAGAAAACAACAACAATACAAATACTTCAGACACTTTTATTTTATGTACCTAAAAAATATATGGTCGTTATTTATTGATATTTACATACAATAAAAGTGACTTAAGTGTTTGCGTTATTATTGTTTTCTACATAATAATAATAATTTATTATCCCAAAAAGCATGAAGGTAAAAACCGTGCCCGTCCGCGCGCCCCTGGGGCGCGTTTTTTTAGCTTCATGCCAAAAAGTAATTACAACTTTACATGGACATACTTTTTTGTACATAATTTAACAAAGACAGTGCCTGTGTTTGATATATATATAAAATGTGTGATGCCAATGTGTGTGTGATAACTGATAAGTAAATTTTTTTTCACATGACCCAAAAATTAGGGAAATTTAAAATTTGGCAGTTCATTCTACAATCGCCACGCTCGCTGCTCAGACAGGTATTTTTTTATTGAAGATAGCACCTTGGTTTGACATGTGGTCCATGAAGAACAGGCCCTATGTTGCTGATGGAGGTCTTCATTCCTTAACTAGCGGAAATCAAACTAATGAAACGCTATCAACACTTACCCTCAACAAATAAGAAGTATCCCTCATCATTCTTCTTCAGCATATTGATCGCTACTTCCGTCATCTCTTCTAGACTGGGGATGACTTCCTTGTCAGCCTCCATGTTGTATGGCATGTGGTCCAGGGAGAACAGGCCCAGTAAATAGTCTGTACTGCTGGGGTCGACAGCCCTGAGCTGCGAGAGATCCTGCACGTAGCTGTGGGTGGCTCTGCGAGCAGTTTTTTCGGTCGCCCATTCCTCGGTGAGATCCCGGTCGTCGGTCCTGCGGCCTCCAGTTTGTGTAACCGGAAGGAAGTTTCTTTTGCCGCCACCTAGGAATACCTGTGTTTATAAATGAGTTTATATTAGCCTTTTTAGGAGACAGTTACTTTTATTGTTGGACTATAAAGGCGACATCTAGATATAAGTCGTCTCCCATTGTTGCATTGCTTTTTACGGTACGTTTGGTAGAAGAGCCCGAACAATAAAAATATTATATAAGTTAATTTTTATTTGTGTATTTACCTAGTCTTGCCATAAATATTGTAACAAAGAAGAACTTTTTTTTTATTGCAAATATCATTGATTACTTTTACAGTGTGTTAGTTTAATACATAGTTAAATATAAAACAATTTAAAATATAAAAAGCTTCTAAATGTAATGTGATATCACATTACATTTAGATGCACTGTTTCGCGGATTCGTCGTACATCTTTAGTAGATGTACGACAAACACGTGTTTGTGATCAGCTGAGATAGCATCATGGCGGCAGATGGTGCGAGAGAGTGAGGAAAAAGAAGCGCGGAGTGGGAACTGTGGGAAATATACAGCAGTTGGACACTCCACATTTTGTTGATTATTTTAGCTACATCGCCCCATTAAAAACGACAGATTCTTATTATTTGCGAAATCCTTAAAGAATTTCCTTCAAAAAAAAAAATCCGCTCGAGTATTTCGAGGTGACGTTTTCTTTTACAACTTTGTGACTCGCCCATTTCCTTATACCACGCTCAAATCGTCAGATTATTGCAATATACCTACACTTTTCTCCATGTACTTAACTTACCTTGTCTTAATCTGACGCGCTCAAGTTTTTCTGATGATAATTTTACTAATCTGATCGGCTTCCCTTAACAAATGCCCCTATAATATGGGTTATGTAATATACCCCTACCAGATGGTAGTGGTATATTACAAGGTGTAAGGTTTCTCCCTATATGATTTTCTAACGCGCTCCCCTACCATATAAAAATCGGATGTACCTTGAACTGATTGGCTGGGTATTGGTGTATCATTTGATGCGCGATGTCGGGACACTCTGCCGTGGTGAAAGAAGCGCCGATGACGTCGGCGTTGTTCTCCCAGGCGCGGTCGGCCACGTTAGCGAAAACCCCCGCGGGCGACGCGTGCGTGATGCGGGTCGTCGTCACCACACCTGTGCATATACCACTTTCATAAACTGTTTACACAAGCTCAACTGTCGGAAATACTGTTTAGGTACACCAAGGTAAATACTGTCGCCTTCTCCTATTCTCCTAAGTATAAGAAAGAGTTTATTTATGATTCGTTCGATCGTCGCAAGCGTCGTCGACATATTCTGCATTTTACACCGGATAGGCTCAACTGCCGCTTTGTTGGCTGGATAGGTACAGCGCAACCTGGTACCTACACCTAAACGCGCCATCTCAAAGAGGTACTTTAGTCACTGCATTAGATTATTTTGAAGTGTTGTATGAAACAAAAGCGAAAATTTTATTAGGCGTATTTATATCTGAAATTGGCATGGGCTAACATTAGAGCTAACTACCACAGATATACCTACTTAAATACATGTATGTTTTACTATAATCAATCTTTTATGTACATATATACCAATCTATAGAAAAATCTGAAACAAATAAAGTGTGTTAGATGTGTTTCTTACTTAGTAAAATATATAAATTGAAGCTATAAAATTTTATTGCCAAATATTTCGCCTCTCTATGGAGCGGCGTCATCAGTGACAGTCTAAATAGAGATATAGTCCATAGAGAGGCGAAATATTTGGCAATAAAATTTTATAGCTTCAATTTATATATTTTACCAAGTAAGAAACATATCTATAGAAAAAATAACTCGGTAATTTCAGGAAAGTGATATGCATGACCGATAAAAATCTTAAGGTTCTTCTTCTTATTACAAAGTCACATGCTTTGCTCCTGCAGTAGAAAAAAAAAACTAAACACTGTTTATAGAACTTTGACCACAAGGTTCAGTACTTATACGGATGAAGGCAGACGCCGATGGTACCTGCGGATCGATTCTGCCTGAGGGCCCACTCGGCGATGGAAGAGACGTGTGTGGCGTTGTTACGTGATGCGTTACAGTCGCGGCGAGCCACCTGAGCGTTGACCCCGATGGTGCCGCTGTTGGCCTTCACACCACACAGGTATGCCGTCGCGGAGCACGCGGAGTCTGCCACTTGGTTGTTCACGCAGTATGTCTGGAAACAAGCAGCACAATAATAGCCGAGAAATATACATCGTCCAGTCACAAAATTCTTCCTACGTGAATACGTGTGTGTGAGTTTGTTTGTACTTATCTAAGTACCTATATTTGTATAATTATATTAAACCTCTCAAACATGAACTGCTTTCTCTCAACATTTGCACAATCGGTATTTTTTTACGATTCAGTGTACCTCATGCCGATTTTTGTTTATAACGGTTGTCTGTTGATGGTACGTATTGCATCGAGTATGGGGGGAGACTAACAGCCATGTCGTTTCCCAGAAAGATGATCACACTCTTAGGATTTCCTTCCTCGGTCGTTTCCTCACCTTACTCAATCCGGTGACCGGGAACTTTTCAAATGACAATTGTTCCTCCTCTCCCGTGTTGCCCGCGCGTTGTCCCTTCAAGGCCCTTGCGGCGCCCAGGGTAGGGACAGACATGCCGTCTCCAAGGAACATGATCACGTTCTTGGCAATACCCTCCTTGACCGTGGTCCTGATGCGTTGCCTCAGGGCATCCTGAGCTTGCTTCACCCAGTACTCCGAGCGAAGTTCCTCTTGGTTCAGGTTTCGGGGGTGCAAATAATTTGTGTCCGAATAAGAATGGTAGGAATGCTCTATAAAAAAAACATATGTCTAAATTAACTATGTATACCGGTTGTATTATTATATACTAATGCACCTTGTTGGTAGTGCAGCATAGTCCACCAAAAATATAAAGGGGAAAAAAGTGATAAACTGTTTGTTGTTTTTCTTCAGCTTGCCGTTAATCTTCCGGTCAGCCACCCTAATGCTCCATGGTCCGGAAAACATGGAGGTGGTAAGTAAGTTTTACACAATGATTAGTCGAAGGCTTTATCACCTGCATTGTTAGCTGCAGCCACCACGAACAACGCACTCACCACCGGCCACAACATTTCGCAGAGTAGGTACTGCCGCGTACTGGGTCACAAACCAAGCAATAACGGTTTTAATACAGCCAATTGTTCCTTATCTAATCAATTTACATGGGATCTAAACATGATTATAATCTGTAGCTATTTAAATATTATATGGGTGTTACGTACCTGTAATTTGATAACTAATTGTAGATAGCAAAGCAATGGTTTCTATATCCGTGCGTGACCAATGATTTCAGATAAACTGTTCAGTAATTCCAGAGATGAAACAAGCCAAATCAATTAATCCTGTGACATAAAATAAATAATATTTATTATACCTACAGGTGAATTTTTCAAGTAGGCCTTCAAGGCCAGCTCCTAAACTACAAGGAATATTGAAAATGCTCAAAATGATAAAATTAAATATAAAGAGTTAGGAAATTATAACTCATCACAATATTATTTCACGCCACATCACGGCGTGCTGCGTGAGAGTAGCCTGACGTCGAAGCTGCGAGTCGTCTTTAATGCTAATGCCCCGACTAGTACCGGAGTATCCTTCAACGATATTCAGCTAGTGGGACCCGCTCTTCAAGACGATTTAGTGTCAATTCTGCTACGTTTTCGTATATATAAATTTGTATTTACAAGTGACGTAGAGAAAATGTACCGCAGAGTAATTATGCACCCCGATGACAGACATATTAAAACTATTAGTTTACTGAAAGATTCTTTAGAAGATATCTGTCACTTGTCATGTCACTTTGTTATTTTTGTCAACTCAAGTAAATGTTCTACCAAATGGTTTATTATTTAATATTTCTAGCTGAATTATCTTTGAATCGTAATCCACTGCATAAGAAAACAACAGGTTAAGGACCCGCACCTAAAATTGTTATGCAAAAATGGAAAATCTAACAACAAAATTGCAAATCGGATACTTAGACGGTAAAGGTAATTGGCCGACCTGGAAATATAAAATATCTATACTATTTCGAGGCACACCAGGTGCAATGGATATTGTAGAAGGTAAATTAAAAAAGCCTAATTTGGTTGAGGGAGCAGGCGATGCCGAAGTCTCTTTATATAATGTGGAGTTAGCTAATTATATGAAAGTAGAATGTAGTGCGCTGCTTCTAATGACTACAAACTTGAGTGAAGACACTTTGCGAAAAGTCATGCGTTTTTCAACCGCACGCGAAGTATGGCTGGAACTTCATAGATTGTTTGATGGGGTTTGTGAAGACAGAAGTTACAACCTCTGTATGCAATTCTTTGGTTATAAACGAGATTCTGAAGATGACATTGCCACACATATGTCAAAGCTGAAAAATATATGGAACGAGTTAAATCAAGAGATTATGAAAGGTACGGAAGATAAGAGGGAGTTGCCAGAACTCTTAATGTGCAAAATCTTAGATACTCTCGGAGAGCATTATTTTTCGTCTGGCTCTTAATGTCAAAAGAAGAGAGAACCGTAGAGAACCTGACCAGTCATTTATGTGCATACGAAAGGGCTCTAACTTGTAAATCTAGTGATATTTCGGAACAAGCACTGGTAGCCAGTACAAGTAGAAGTCAGATAAAGAAGAGAGATGATAATATACGTTGTAATTATTGTTTAGAGATGGGTCATCGAGTTCGACGATGTAAAAAGTGGATTCGAGATGGAAGGCCTGCTAAAAACAATAAGTCCTCTCCTTCTACGCAAAACATAAATTTATCTATAATGACAGTTCAGTCATGTGCGATGTCAGCTGAGTATAAATTTATCTATAATGACAGTTCAGTCATGTGCGATGTCAGCTGAGTATGACAGTGACAACTGGTATGTTGATAATGGAGCGACGAGTCACATTACGAATCGGCGTGATTTATTTACAAGCTTTGAGCATTTTGATCAGAATCATACAGTAACTACTGCAAATGAAAGCTGTATTAAGGCCGAAGGAAAAGGTTTTATAGAGATTGAATCAAATGTTGGCAATAAACTTGAAAGAATAACACTGACTGATGTATGGTATGTACCGTCCATGCAAAAAAATCTTTTCTCAGTATTAGCAGCTCATGATAAGAATCTGAATAGAAAATTTACATCGGCAGCAGATACCTGTTCATTTAATATAGAAGGCAAGGTCAAAGTAGTTGGCAAGCGTATTCGTAATGGAGGCCTGTACAAACTGGATGTAATAAATATTTTACCAGAGGTACATGCATGTACGACTACGGCAACAGATTTGATGCAGTTATATCATGAAAGGTCAACATAAGAAGCATGACTATTGTAGAAAGAGAACTTGGGTTAAAGTTAGATCTAGACCAAGAATTATGTGAGGGTTGCATTTATGGGAAACCTCACAGATTGAAATATGGTATTAGAGAGAGAGCAACTCAACCAGGCGAAGTTATGCATATAGATGTTTGTGGACCGTTTTTATATTCATTTACAAAATATCGATACTTCATCTTGTTTAAGGACGATTATTCTGGCTATCGACAAGTCTACTTTATGAGATGTAAATCAGAAGTAAAAGATAAGTTAAAGCAGATAATTACAGAGACTAAAGTAACTGGACATATTATCAAAGTTCTATTGTCGGACAACGGTGGTGAATTTGTTAATGCAGAAGTTAAGGATATTTTAAATGATAATGGAATAAATCAGCGTTTAATAATGCCATACACGCCAGAGCAGAATGGCTGTAGTGAACGGGAGAATCGAACGTTAGTCGAGACAGCGAGGTCTCTTATGTATGCGTATGAAAAGTTGCCACAAGCTTTATGGGCAGAATTAATCAATACAGCAGCTTATATCCTGAATAGAACCGGAGCTACAAGAGTAGAAGGAAAGACTCCTTATGAGCTATGGTTCGGGAAGAAGGCTGGTATAAAGTGATAATGTTTATATTTTGCGAGATCGATCTACACTTCAACGCCCGACAAAATTCAACGATTATGTAATGTCTATTTTAGAAACTAACCCAATCATTAATGTTCCTACATCATATAAGGAAGCTATGAAATGTGAACAAAGTAAAGGATGGTTAGATGCAATGAAAGATGAAATAAATTCTTTAGGTGAAAATAACACGTGGTCTTTGCAGGAGTTGCCTAAAGATAGGAAGGCTATTCCATGTAAATGGATTTATAAAATTAAAACAAACCCAGATGGTTCCCTGATCAAGTATAAGGCACGATTGGTTGTAAAAGGGTTTAAACAAAAGAAAGGTTTTGATTATCAGGAGACATTTAGTCCCGTGGCAAGAATGGCAACAGTAAGATCATTGTTAAGTGTAGCTGCTAAAGAGAAATTATCATTAAGACAATTCGACGTGTCCACAGCATTTTTATATGGTCAGCTAAATGAAGAAATTTACATGCAACAACCTGAAGGGTTTAATGATGGTTCTTCCAGAGTATGTAAATTACATAAAAGCTTAAAGCAGGCTCCGAGATGTTGGAATACTTGTTTTAGAGATATATTGCTAGAGATTGGGTATAAGCAAAGCAGCGCGGATGTATGCTTATACAGCAAGTATATTAATAACAAGAAATTAATAGTAACGCTGTATGTTGACGACGGATTAGTAGCAGCTACAGATGAACAACTGATTAATGAGTTTTTAGATGATTTAAGAATGAAAATAAAAATCACTACAAAAGATGCTACATAATATTTAGGTCTAGAAATAGATCAGAGAGATGAATGCAATTTTGTTAAAGCAAGAGGCATATGCAAGGAAAATTCTTAAACGTTTTGGTATGTCTGAATGTAATCCTGTCTCTACACCTATACAAAAAGAAACTCTAGATCCTGGTGAAATGCCTGAAGAAAAGTTTCCTTACAGAGAGGCTGTTGGAGCCTTGGCTTATTTAATGGTATGTACACGACCTGACATAGCCTTCGCAGTTGGTGTGGTATCCCGAAAATTAGAAAAACCCACCAGAGATGATTGGTTAATGGTAAAACGGATTATGCGATATATTAAAGGCACTATATGTCACGGCATAAAGTATCACTCAAATTGTGTGAAAAATATCATTGATGGCTATAGTGATGCAGACCATGGCGGAGATTTGATGACAGGAAGATCTACAAGTGGAGTGGTATGTTGCTTTGCTGGTGGTGCAGTATCCTGGATCAGCCTACGACAAGCATCAGTCGCCATATCTACGACTGAAGCAGAAATAGTTGCTGCTAGTGAAGGAGCCAAAGAACTAATATGGCTCAAAAGAGTATTTAATGACATGACTGTCATGAATGAAATTCCATTATTGCAAGTAGACAATGAAGCAGCTGTTAGACTTGCACATAATCCCGAACTTCATCGTCGTACCAAACATATTCGCATCAGACATTTCTTTGTGAGAGAATTGGTCATGAATGGCAGTATATGTGTTGCAAAAATCGGTTCGGCGAACCAGTTGGCAGATGTAATGACCAAGCCTATTCCTGGCCCTGGTTTTGTTAAAATTTGTACCAAGATTGGTCTTGTTAAATCTATTCAGTAAGGGAAAGTATTAAAACTATTTGTTTACTGAAAGATTCTTTAGAAGATATCTGTCACTTGTCATGTCACTTTGTTATTTTTGTCAACTCAAGTTAATGTTCTACCAAATGGTTTATTATTTAATATATGTATTTCTAGCTAAATTATCTTTGAATCGTAATCTACTGCATAAGAAAACAACAAGACATTTACAAAATATTATATGATAAAACAATATATGTGACTCTCATAGGCATCTATCAATTGAAGTAGTATTAGTAGGTACTAAAAGATCTATTTTCAATTACAGGCAAAATATTTGACCCATCGGGAATACTTTCTCCGTGTGTCGTTCAATGTAAGATTCTATTACAGAAACTTTGGTTAAATAAGGTCTCTTGGGACGACCCGCTACCTTAAGACGACAGTCGACCAATTGAATAAAATTATGAATGGTTTAAGTTATATTAATCAACTCAAATTACCTCGACAAGTCACAGGTAATGAGTCTATGATATTTCAGTTTCATATCTTTACTGACGCGTCGCAAACCGCATAGGGAGCGTGTTTGTACGTTCGCACTATTTGTAATAATAATATTACAGTAAAATTATTGGCATTACAGCCTGTCACCATCTCAAGATTGGAGTTGTGTGCGGCTTTAATCGGAGCGCAATTATATGGAAAGGTGCGAAAGGCTTTAAGAATACCTACCGACGACTGTGTATTTTGAACTGATTCCACAGTTGTCTTTGGCTGGCTTAAAATGTGTCCGTCACAATTAAAAGTTTTCGTAAGAAATCGGGTTTCAGATATTTTAGACATTACCAATGAGAAACCGTGGCGGCATGTACCTACAAGCGATAACCCAGCCGATGGTCTCGATGCAGCCTCCCTGTTGTCATCGCAGCTGTGGTGGTCAGGTCCAAGCTTTTTACAGTTGCAATCAGATTGTTGGCCTCCTAATATTAATTCTATAAAAACTTTAATGATTTAAATAATGAAATAGCAGCAATCTCACTGAATAATAATCAAAACGTTATTTTTTTTTTTTGTGTAAATAATTATTCTAAATTAAATACTTTACAACGAATCACAGCTTGTTAATAACTTACGGTTCGTTAATAATATTAAATTTAAATAATAAAAAATCATGTTTAAATAAACTTAATGTGTTTCTTGATAATAATGGCATAATGCTAGTTGATGGCAGGTTGCAAAACTCAATATTTAATTATAGTGAAAAGCACCCAATTATATTCATTATATTCAAATCATCATATAACTAAATAAAATAAACAATAATATAATAAAATATACCTACCTATAAAATAATTAGTTATTACCTATATTAAAAATTTTGGAAATGAGACAATGGGCGTAGGGTACCAAGGACACTAGCGGCGTTACCCCGTTGGATAGCAATACTGATCCTCTGAACCAGGTACTCCTTGCTCAGAGGATCATCAGTTGCTATTTTTTTTTTACCCAGATCACGGATAAAATCGCTAGCATCCTCGGAGCCATTGTCTCAACGGAAAATGCCAAAAATATGTGCGAGTTCAGGAGCTCTGCGTACTTATTGCGCTTTATTTGAACTGCTTGTTCAGCTGCAGCTCCCGCACGTTTGCTGCTTTGCATAGATGTATTAGTCGTAGCGGAATACCTACAGATATATTTTCAGACAATGATACACAATTTGTTGGCGCGTACCTACAATGAGTTAAAACAGTTTTTCAAAACAAATCAAAATGAATTGTGTGAATTAGCAGCCAAAGACTGCATTAGATTTCATTTTGTACCGCCTTAATTACTCTCCTAATTTTGCAGGCCTAATGGAGGCAGGAGTAAAATCTACTAAAAGTCATTTAGTCAGGATTTTAGGTAACAGACATCTCACTTTCGAGGAGCTTTGCACTGTTTTATTTTAGATAAATATAACCTAAACTCTCGACCTCTTACTCCTCTCTCATCAGATCCGAATGACATCCTACCTTTGACACCTGCTCACTTCCTAATTGGACGACCATTTACGTCGCCACCAGCGCCGAGTCTGATGAACGACACTACTGGTAGACTGGATAGATACCAACGAATGGAACAACTTCGACCACATTTTTGGGATCGTTGGTATAAAGAATACATCTCGGAGTTGCAGCAACGGACGAAATGGACTCGCTTTCATGGTCAGCTCGCCAAGGATACTCTTGTGGTCATAAAGATGACTGACTATGTACTATCTACCTCCTCAAAAATGGAAACTTGGATGATGTCTTTCCTGGAAGCGATGGTGTGGAGAGTTGCTGGCATTAGGACCTCAACCAACAGGCATCGTGCGACGCAGCTTTAGCAAGATCTGCCCCTCGATATTTTATTTTAAAAGAAGCGTTCAACGTCGGGGGGCATGTTTGAGATCGCGCCTTTTTTAATAATACCCTCATGTTTTTACTTTTTCTGTATCACTTGCGTATTATTCTCTCTGTCTAAGTACGGGCGAAATGTGTTTTTATTAATTAATATATATTTAAAAACAAGTGGTTTTCTTATTTTACTGGCAAAAAGAAATACAAAACCGAATACCGCCCATTTCGTAACCTCATCATTTAGCTGGTATAGTGGAAGCGACCAATGAAGTTAAATAATAATGCATTGATCGACCCTCGGCTTCGTAAGGCTGTTTACCATTAGTTAGACAGCGTCACATGCCGTGCTCCAATAAATTAAAATAAACACCATGTCAGTCGTGGATACCTCCTTGAATATTATAAAGGGTCATACAAAAACAACAATAAAAAATTAAGATAAAGTTATTTATTTAATTAAAATATTAATACTAGATTATTATAATTTATACTAGATTATTATATTTAATACCTAGGTATCCTACGGTTAATAGCTAAAGTGGCAAAAGTTTCGCCGCACCCGCACTAATGAGGCGATAATATTTGTAATGATTTCATCATTTATATATACCTAGGTACGTATAGATCGCTAGCCACTGTAGGTACATTAAGAACATTTCCGTGGTGGCATAAAAGAAATAATAGTCCAAGTATGCGGTACGCTCTCGAAATCGAGAGAAAGAAAGAAAGAAAAACTTTATTTTCGCTTACAACACAATTACATAGACAATTAATAGAATATATTCAAATATAATTACAAACATTGATATATGTTTCTTTCTTTTACCAGGAGTGTGTTGCGTGGAGACTAAAAGGTAATCAGCTCAGTATAAGCTACATCGTTCTAGGATGAAGCACTGATTTTCAGCTGACTCCTGTGTTAGAGTTATACAGAATAACTCAATGTTTACTTATAATTACAAATGTATACAATTTTACAGGGGACGATAAAATTTTACATACAGATTCACAACTAACACTATCTAAATATAATACAATGAAGAATAAATAATACCATCACGGGAATGACAAAATTGGTTATACACTAAAGTCATACATTATATAGGTACTGTAACATAATACAAGTGTAGGCAGGTTTAAATCAGAATAACAACGCAAGATTCTATGAGCATCAACGGTCGCAAGCATACTCATACACAATATGAAAATGTGAAGGATTTGTATCATTTAATACTATTGTTGTTATTAAAATATTTATAATTAGGTATAATAAATATCAATTATTATTAAAGAATTATCATTATGAATTATTATTATCATTAACAATTAAAATTACTATTATCCATCATTATTATTTTTATTAATTATTATTATCATTTTCAATTATTATTATCAATTATTAATTTCATTAAGTATCTATTATTAACAATAATTAGTATCATTATCGATTATTAATATTATTAACAATTATTATTATCATTATCAATTATCATTATAAATATCAATTATTATTATAAATATCTATCATTATTATTATTGTTACTCGGGATATAATTGACTTATTAACAGATTTTTTTAAAATTTGGTTTTAAATGCAGTTGACGATATATACCTACCTAATAATACTTAATTATTTATAATGCAAGAAGTAACATCGGTGGGTACATTGATTTGATGAAAAACAAAATAAGCCAGATTGATGCCAAATAGGTTAATAATAATAATCTAACGTTTTACGAATTCCTGGTTGTTTATTTGAGGTACCGATGAAAATACTAGTGATGCAACGAATACAAATATTCGTATTCGCAGAATAGTAGATAAACAAAGAACAATGCGGACAGCAAAGCTACTAAGGACATAGATATGAAGGCTTGGATAGAAAAGTTGCAGGCGTCGGCCTGGATTCCGTCACCCAGTCAGGAGGCGGAGGCCATCAAATGCTGTATGTTGTCCTATAGTTCCGGAGGTAAACTATCTAACAAAGAACAATGCGGACAGCAAAGCTACTAAGGACACAGATATAAAGGCTTGGATAGAAAAGTTGCAGGCGTCGGCCTGGATTCCGTCACCCAGCCAGGAGGCTTAGGCCATCAAATGCTGTATGTTGTCCTATAGTTCCGGAGGTAAACTATCTAACAAAGAACAATGCGGATAGCAAAGCTACTAATGACATAGATATAAAGGCTTGGCTAGAAGAGTTGCAGGCGTCGGCCTGGATTCCGTCACCCAGGCAGGAGGCATAGGCCATCAAATGCGGTAGGTTGCTCTGTTCGTAGAGTCCTGTGAACAGGTGTTGCTGCGGGCCGGAAGCAAACACCGGTACGTCTTCTCCGCCGTGGGTCTCCGACGACAAGGGCACGTCCACGTGGGTGCGCCAGCGAGGGTCTTCTGCAACGGTCATACATAAAACATTATACCACGACGCCATTAAAAACACCAAAATATGTCTCCATACAAATCGCACTTTAGTTTTCATATTAAAAGTTTACAATTTTCGTTAGTTATAAAACAACGGTAAAATTTGGATCAGAAAAATACATAGGCTGCGTTTTGTTAGCTAACCCGTACCAGTATTTCGCGCTAGCATGAAAATCAGCTGTTTTGGCGTTATATTTAGATCATGTTAACATTTGCTAGTATTTTTGCAATGCAAACAAAACGATAATGACCACTGACATCTGCCATTTGGACATTTACCTTTTTTCATATTATTTTATTAATCTTATATAATTTGCAAAGTTTTAATTCATGTCGTGTAACTCAGTTTTATCATTAGTAGCTTGCCCTCTATATCCCAGCTCTAAACTTGCATGCAAGCATGGTTTAAATATCCACACGTCTAAGGTTCACTCGCGTAATTCCTCGTCACAGCCCTTATCTAATACCAATTCACTTTTACTTCCTGTTCAGCCAAATTCAAATCCATCATCTTTAGTCAACGTCCCATTGTCAGCCTTATTAAACCAGACATTACAACAAGTTCTTCATCACACACTCCACTTATTTCATTAGTTCAGACATCACCGGATATTAATGTCCACTCGGCAGAAACATTTTTAAAATTAATGCACTCAAACAAGGTTCTAAATAGAATTCCAAAAGGTTCTCGTCCAGTTGCTGCGTGAAAGATGTGATGAGTACCCTAGTAGGTATATTAAATCTGATATTGTAATAACTAATTATTTCTTAATTTATTTTGTATTATATTTAAATTTTATCTTTGGATAAGATATGTATATATCTTATGATTACTTATTTATATTTACATCATGCAGGTACTCTGTTATTATATATTATTATTTAGTAAAGTGCCTGTACTCTTTAGTATTTGCAGTTAGTATTTGCAGTTCTGTACATTGGTACAGCAACCAATTGCTATACTGTTAAATAATCTGCCATAGACTGTTTATAGATGGGTTATTGAGTCTATCCAAAACATCGCGACGAGCTAGCCACTTGTTCGGTGTAGACTCATACCATCGGCTACAACGAGGTGGGATTAAAACCCCTCCGCTGGGTACCCTGGGGCCGTCTAGGCGGTCTCGGGCGCCGTAAGGCACCCGTGATGATATATATATATATATATAATCTGCCATAGGGTGTTTTGCGCATGCTTTGAGTAGGGTTAGAGCATTTTATGTATGCTGCGATTTGCATATCGGTAACTCAATGGCTATGTTCCTCTGTTAGTATGTGTGAAGCACCAGAGTTTTTACACTCTGGTAGCCTTTTCTCCGGGGTGTCTCCGGAGGGATCGACTTTACAACTAGTGTTTACGCCCTTAAAGATACCGACCCATATAATGCGATTGATGGTCATTTAAAAATATCTACAGCCAATATAATGATAATATAAGAACTAATATTTAAGGCGTGGATACGGTTGGTGAGGTCGCCTCGGTGGCACCCTTGTATGGCAGATGATCGGAAGGTCAATGGAATCAGCTAACCACCTAGTCTTACACTAGTTGGTTATGTAGCGTGCGTTCGGTTGGTTGGTTTTTTTAATACTTATTATATAAATTTTTTTAATATATATATATAGCAGCCTAACCAAACGCCTCTAGACCTTATTGTTAAAACTTTTTTTTTTTTTTGACTATTCATAAATATCTGTAAAGATTTACATGAAATAAATAATATTTGATATTTGATTAATTTGCGCAAAAATTAAATTCTCTAATCAAATCTGCAATTACTTCAAATTCGGTTACAGATTGGTTTGCTTTGTTGTCGTTACCTTTAATTGGTCTCAAAGTTCTAATAAATGAATCTGAAAAATCTCTCACGACGAAAGTAAAGAAAAATATAACTGATTTTGATTTAAATAAATGTTCTAATTTCACATCTGGTCCATCATCTTTTTATAGAAAAGTGGAAAGAAAATTTTTTGACGGTGATATTAGAGGTGCAGTAAGAGTGCTCACGTCTGGTAGTTCTTTGGCACCTTCTGATCAAAATACACTTTCCACTTTAATTAACAAGCATCCCTCTCCATCTAGGCCACTAATTTCTCAAAATGATCAAATAAATGAAACAATTCCGTTTCAAGCATCCTCTTCTGAAGTTGCAGCAGCTATAAGCAGTTTTATAAATGGTTCGGCTGGCGGCCCTGATGGCCTCCGTCCGAATCATTTAAAAGAGTTAAATTCTTTGTATGCCGGTTATAGAGGTTCTGAGTTATTATCAACTTTGTGTGAACTGTGTAATTTCCTCCTGAGTGGAAATTTAAACAATGAAATTTGTCCATATATTTACGGCGCCAGACTTTGTGCACTCTCAAAGAAAGATGGGGGTGTGCGACCTATAGCTATAGGTAACGTATTCCGACGTCTTTCAGCAAAATTAGGCTGTGGATATGTTAGAGATTTTGTTGGAAATTATCTTCGTCCCCATCAACTTGGTTTTGGTTCAAGACTAGGTTGTGAAGCCGCAATACACGCTACCAGAAAAATTGTATATGAACACTGATTCACCCCATTATTACTTCTTTAAAATCATCTCTCAATGTATGGTATTTGGACGACAGTACCATTGGTGGGGAGCCTGATGTTGTCTTTAAAGACTTTAATACTTTATCGAATGCCTTACAAAGTTATGGTTTAAAAATAAACATAGATAAATGTGAGATATTTCAATGTAAGAAAAGTTTATCACCTTCTTTATCTGTTTTGTCAATTTCAAAATTGATTCCAGGTATAAAACTATTGGATCACTCTAATTTTAAATTGCTAGGTGCTCCGATTACAACAGATACAATACCTATCTCTTTTAAAAAGAAAAACTCACTTTTGACCGTACTTCACGAACATCTTACACATTTACAATCTCATATAGCATATATAATTTTAAAATTCTGTTTCTCAATGCCAAAATTTACACATCTTATTCGTACAACCCCTTCTTGGAAATTTCCAGCTGCTGTTTCAGAAATAGATTTAACTATTAAATCGAGTATAGAGAATATCTTTAATATAAACCTTTCTTCGTTACAGTGGGATTAAGCCTGTCTCCCTATTAAATTTGGAGGTCTTGGAATTCGACGTTTAGCAGATGTGGGCCTTCCTGCATTTATTGCCTCCGCACATGGTGTTTCAGAATTGGTCGCCTCTTTGTTACCAGGTATGGGCATCAATTCTGAAATACCTTTTTTAGCTGAGGCTCTATCTGAATTTGATACTCTTTGTCCAATTATTTTACGTCCATTACTTTTGACTTCCCAACGTGCATGGGACTTAATAAATATAAAAAAAAACACTCAACTTTTACAAAATAGCTCGTCTGAAAACTTAGCTCGTCTTCAAGCTACCTCTACATTTGAATCAGGTGCATGGTTGGAAGCGATACCTTCCCCACCTCTGGGAACATTCTTGGATAATTCATCTATTAGAATATGTAAAAAAAACACTCAAATTTTACAAAATAGCTCGTCTGAAAACTTAGCTCGTCTTCAAGCTACCTCTACATTTGAATCAGGTGCATGGTTGGAAGCGATACCTTCCCCACCTCTGGAAACATTCTTGGATAATTCATCTATTAGAATCTCAGTTGCTCTAAGATTGAGTTGCGATATCTGCCAACCACACACATGCATGTGTGGTTCTCAGGTTAAAAGTAATGGTTATCACGGACTTAGTTGTAAACGAAGCGCTGGCAGGTTTCCGCGTCACTATGCCCTAAATGATGCCATTAAGAGGGCATTATCAGCAGCTAATTTTCCATCTGTTCTAGAACCACCTGGCCTTAGCAGATCAGATGGGAAGAGACCAGATGTATTGACTCTTCTTCCTTGGCGTCGAGGTCGCAGCGAGGCAGCTTAATATGGGATGCGACATGTGTAGACACATATACCTCTTCCCAAATAAATGGCTTCATTATTAAAGCCGGATCATCTGCGGAATCTGCTGCTAAGACCAAACACCTTAAATATTCATGTTTGGAACAAAATTATTTATTCGTTCCCTTTTCCGTCGAAACTTCAGGTGTTTAGTCTTTAGACGCCAAAAAATTTGCTCGTGAATTAGGTTCTCTCCTTAAGGAAACGTCCGGTGATGTCCGAGCTTACTGTCATTTTATCCAAAAAATATCTTTCATCATCCAAAGAGGGAATGTATATTAGGTACTTTTAGTTCTAAAAATAGCTGGGACAAGGCCTTTTAAATATAGCTATAGAAATAGTTTTATTATCTTTATTTATAATAATAATAACAATAGTAATATATGTAGGACATTACAAACATATCGCCCTGGTCACAAACTAAGCTCTAGACATAAAGAATTTTAAGTTTTAGCAATATAGGGTTTTAAACAATTCATGAATAAAATCATCGAAATATACATATACAGACAGATGAATATTTATAAAAAAAAAATACAAATGTAAATAAGCAGGGCCCTTGCAGTCGTAGCTCATACGCATAGGTTCCGATAACACAAACTAGCTAATTATTTATTATGCATGCAGGGGCGAGAGACGTGAACGTGTCGATAAGTCTGGATGGCTATCAGTAGATACCGAAACTAATAATACCTAATTTTTGATAAAAAAATCTTGATTACTTTGTATTGCCTACTGATAAAAATATATTTCACCTTTACACATGGCAGTCTGCTACTAAGGATAAAAAGTTCTATTTTTGTTTTTAGTTTTCTGAAATTAATATATACCTACTTAGGGTTATTAAAATATCCCATAATGCATGTCCATGCCGAGAGGAGTACCACGGTTTGCCATGTCTCCACTGTTTCACACAATACAACTTGGAACGAGCTTCATTTTGAGCTTAAATTTTTCCTCAGATATTTATATTAGGACCAAAGACATTTGTAGAACAAGGATATAACTAAAGTTAAACGCAATGCTCCTCACATTTGCTGTATAACAGACCTTATGTGGGGACCATAGTGCAAGTATACCTTAGGAAGCCCTGCGTCTAGATGAGGCTGCAAAATCTTGGATGCGAATAACGATAATATGATAGATTACTTACCAATGTTCTCGTTGGTAAGATCAGGTCGCACTCCATCCACGTGCGGCCTGAAGCCCGGGCCGTTGGTGTAGGACATGGTCATGTAGGGCACGCGCTGGGAGTCCGTGTCCCGGGCCGCGCCGAGCACGTCGTGGCCGCGCGGGGAGTACCCGTTGTAGGCCATCACGTGCGAGTGGTCGGCAGTCACCACGATCAGGGTGTCGTCCTCGCTGGTCATGGCGCGGGCCTTCTCGATGGCCTTGGCAAACTCCAACGTCTCGTCCAGAGCGAGCTGCACGCGGTTGTCGTGGTGGGCGTGGTCGATTCGACCCCCTGCACATACAAAGGTTGTTTTAATAACCGAACCGAATAAGTGTTCAGATTGTTGTGGTGTTGGATATACCTATTCAATAAACATTTTCACAAGCGGGGACCCAAAAACTATAGTAGTAGTTTTAAGTCTAAGGTGTAACCAACTCGGCCACCACGTATATAAAATTATTAATAATAATAATAATATAAGTTTACTGAGACAAACAAAACAATCGTTACTTACAAACTATTACAAATGGTGTTTATATAAGTAGTAAAAATAAAATAGTAATAATGTTAAGTAATTTGAAACACACTTGCGTTGGATACTAGATCAGGATTTCTAATATAAATAAAAATCCGTTTAAACGGATAGAAATAAAAAAACTGGAAAATAAAATAATATATACTAGGTTAATCTACGAAGTTGCAAAAATAGTAAACCTACAAAAACAATATAAGAATATATACATAAACATATCCACTATATTTATACTTTTACATACAAAAACAAAAAAGTACATAAATATATCTACACATAAATACATGTACACATATACATACATACACACTTATACATACACCTTATACATCTACATAAATATATATACATTCATACTATAGCATTAGAATTAATTAGATAATTGAGAATGATGAGGCAATAATTTGATATTTAGTAAATACCGGGCTACTTAGCAGAATAATATTACAGTATCTTGGTATTGTAAAATATTAAGTAATGACTATTTCATTATAATTGTAATTGTGTTTCATTATAATTGTGCCATTGTTTTGTGAGAGATTTGCATTCATTATTATTTTTAGGATAGATGTTAATTAATTTGTTATAAAATGTAATATTGACTGAGCTAGGGAATAATACCCAGTTTAAGTGTACTGCTATCGGAAATATATCTAAGCTTTCTAAATATATAAATAAGTTTTTGATTCACGATTGATCATGATGAAAGAGAGACGATTTGTTGTATCCATGTATAGCGCTCGTCTATAGGGACTACTACGGTTGACAATTAAGTAACATTGACAGGATTATAACAAAAATGTGCGTATGCGTTTATTTTCTCAGGGAACTTGTCCCTTATATTAAAAGATACACATTTGTCCTATTTAGGTTAAGGGATAATAAGTTGACACTAAGTCAATATCATATGAAGTCCGCGCTCGGCATTCTGTCGAGCCTCTCTCCATGTATTCACTTGATATATTAGTGCTGTATCATCAGCATAACCGAATAATTTACCATTGGTGGGGGAATGAAGGCAAAGTTCGTTCATATATATCAGAAATAAAGTGGGGCCAAGGATGCTGCCTTGCGGGACTCCACATTTTACTGGCAAGGTGGAACTAAGTTATCTATTTTAACACTTTGCAACCTATTAGATAAATCATTTGAAAACAACTTCAACGTCTCGCCCCTAATACCAACATTTTCCATCTTGCGCAGAAGGATGGAGATATAGACAGTGTCAAACGCCTTGCCAAGGTCAAGAAAGTAAGAGAGTAACGGCATCCTTAGTCGAGGTTGAAACCTAAATTGTGATTTAGAGATTAATTTTTCATCTTGTAATACCACAGAACAAATAATAGTACAAGTAATACTATAACATCGAAATAGTGACCAGCGGTATTATTACGAGCTCCAAGATAGCACGTAAATCTTTTTAAAATCATTCTGACAACCTACAAAACTTTAGAGCGCGTTATCTAGGCACAAAATATATTATTGTTTAACAACAGTCATTTCTGCTATGTTAGCTAAATTATATATTATTATTATTATTGGTAGTTTATGGATTGTAACTCGATACTATTAATCGTGTACTTCATTATATATGTCAGTTCATGAAAGATTTACTTTACATGGATGGAGAAATCTTAGTTAAAAAAAGGAACATGCTTTATTTAATAACAACGTTTAACGTTTTTGAAAATTATCTTAATTACCATCAAATATAGGTACTCAAGTAGTACCTACTTAGACCGGAACGGCAATTCGACGATAAATCAGGTAATCGCTAAATTATATTTATTGTTTTTGATAATGTTTTTGAATGTCTTAATCTTTCATCTACAATCCTACTGCAAGCATTATTAAATACGTGGTTATAGGTAAGTATACAAGATATATTATTATTATGTAGAAAACAATAACAATGCAAATACTTATATTTTATGTAAATATAAGTTATATTGGCGTTAATTAATAAAGATTATTATTTACCATTTATTTACCTACATAAAATAAACTTTGCGTTTTTAATGTTTACTACATAATAATAATTTATTATCCCAAAAAGTAATTACAGCTTTACATGGACATACTTTACCTTTGTACAAATTTTGACAAAGAAGTTTTGTCAAAAAACAGTGCCTGTGTATGATATATATAACATGTGTGATACTAATCTGTTTGTGATAACTGATAAGTAAAATTTAAGTTTTATTGTTGAATATAATTACATATTAGACAGTTCATTCTACAATCGCCACACTGCACTGCTCCTGACAGGTATTTTTTTTTCAAAGCAGAATAGGCATAATATAATACGTTAAACTAAACTTTAACCGAAATGACTTAGTTGTCTGTCAATTTTTAATGTCACCCACTAGGTTTGCATTGCATCAGGGCTATATCTATCCACTCCTTAAAACTTAACTCTTACAAGAAGAACCCCTCATTACTCCTCTTAAGCATATTGGCTGCTACTAAGCGTTAGGCCGGCCTGGGATGGGTGACCGCTTTATAAAACGAGGCTATTTCATCATAAACACCGCAACAAGCTCGCCACTTGTTAGGTGTTGCCTCCGAATGCTATCGGCGAAATGAGGATGGGTTAATCCCTCCGCTGGGACCCTGAGGCCGTTTAAACGGTTCTCAGGAGCCAAATAGGCACGTGATGGTATTTTTTTTTTTTTTTAACGTTAGATCTCTTCCATTAAGAACAGCCCTATGTTGCTGAAGGAGGTCTACATTCCTTATAGCTAGCGGAAATCAAACCCATGAAACGCTATCAACCACAAACAACTTACCCTCAACAAACAAGAAGTATCCCTCATCATTCTTCTTCAGCATATTGATTGCCACTTCCGTCATCTCTTCTAGACTGGGGATTACTTCCTTGTCAGCCTCCATGTTGTATGGCATGTGGTCCAGGGAGAACAGGCCCAGTAAATAGTCTGTACTGCTGGGGTCGACAGCCCTGAGCTGCGAGAGATCCTGCACGTAGCTGTGGGTGGCTCTGCGGGCAGTTTTTTCAGTCGCCCATTCCTCGGTGAGATCCCGGTCGTCGGTCCTGCGGCCTCCAGTTTGTGTAACCGGAAGGAAGTTTCTTTTGCCGCCACCTAAGAATACCTGTAGTTATAAATGAGTTTATAAGTATTAGTCTGATTAGAAGACATAAACTTTTTGTTGGACTATAAAGGCGTGATCTTTTCACCCTAGATATAAGTCGTCTCCCATTTGTTTGCCTTTCCTTTTTACAGTACGTTTGGTAGAACAGCCCCGAAAATATTATAAAAAATATTTTTTATTTATTTATATTACGGCTGCTTTAAAAAAAAAGTAAGAAATTAACAGGGAAAGGTAGAACCCGTAATTCCGATACCTATCAGAATTTACCGAAATGTTTTTCATCCTTCAATTTTCATCCCGGTAAGACATGCCCTGTGATTACCGGAATACATCCAGCTAATATAGCTCTAATGGAGCTGCGTAAAACGACCAAAGCTAGTAATCATTAAATAGATCGCCTCCACGGTCTAGTTGTTGCGCCATTGGAGTTGTATAAAGGCCTAGAGCTTAGTATGCGAGAATTATGTGTTATGATTATCCTACATACAACAAACGGATGTACCTTGAACTGATTGGCCGGGTATTGGTGTATCATTTGATGCGCGATGTCGGGACACTCTGCCGTGGTGAAGGAAGCGCCGATGACGTCGGCGTTGTTCTCCCACGCGCGTTCGGCCACGTTAGCGAACACCCCCGCGGGCGATGCGTGCGTGATGCGGGTCGTCGTCACCACACCTGTGCATATGCCACTTTCATAAACCGTTTACACCGGCTCATCTGCCGTTTTCAGCAAACAACATTTGTTGCCGAAGGAAGTACTGTTTAGGTACACCAAGACAATTACTGTCGCCTTCTCTTATTCTTCTAAGTATAAGAAAGAGCCTATATATGATTTATTCGACCGTCGCAAGCGTCGGTCGTCCGGGTAACTGGTCGGGTTTATAAATAGTCCGCATTTGCACCGGGTAGGTTCAACTACCGCTTTGTTGGCTGGATAGGTACAGCGGCCTACCATGATGGAAATGGAAAAGCAAACTGGTCCCTTCACCTAAACGCGCCATCTTAAAGAGGTACTTTGGTCACTGCACTTTATTTTGAAGTGTTGTATGAAACAAAAGCGAAAATTTGATTAGGCGTATTTAGATCTGAAATTTTGCATGGGGTTTTGTAAGCTAACATCAGAGCTAAGTACCCCAGGTATACTTGTATATTTTATTATAATAAATCTTATATGTACACATATACCTACCGGAAAAAAATACCTCGGTAATTTCAGGAACATGATATGCATGACTGATGAAAATCTTAAGGTCTACATGGTCTATCTACATGGATGAGGAAATAGGAATTGATCGACCCCCTTCATGGATTTTGTAGGTGTGCTCCAGTAGAAAAAAAGAACGAAACACTGCGTATAGAACTTTGACAAAAATATTTTTTCGGTCAAATTCCCCACACGTCCACTAGGGTATCACATATATGCGTCTGCGATCGCGACAAGTAGATTGGGTAGTATTGACAATTTAGTACTTCTACGGATGAAGGCAGACGCCGATGGTACCTGCGGATCGATTCTGCCTGAGGGCCCACTCGGCGATGGAAGAGACGTGTGTGGCGTTGTTACGTGATGCGTTGCAGTCGCGGCGAGCCACCTGAGCGTTGACCCCGATGGTGCCGCTGTTGGCCTTCACACCACACAGGTAGGCCGTCGCGGAGCACGCGGAGTCTGCCACTTGGTTGTTCACGCAGTATGTCTGGAAACAAACAGCACATTAATAGCCGAGAAATGTACATCGTCCAGTCACAAAATTCTTCTGTTGAATTTTGTACAGTGGTACTGAGTTTTATCTAAAATTATCTCTCTCTAAAATCCAAACTGTTCTGTGCCTAGGATCAGAAGTCCGATAGAGTCATCGCCAACGATTTATAAGTCAAGTTTTTCCCAACTGGCAATAATTATATGTTCTGTAGATTTTTTGTTTATAACGGTTGTCTCTTTATGGCCCATTCCGCGTCGATTTTAGAGGGAGAGATATAATAGCCATGATGTTTCCCTGAAACATGATCACGTTCTTTAATACCATTTTTCTCGGCCGTTTCCTTACCTTACTCAATCCGGTGACCGGGAACTTTTCAAAAGACAATTGTTCCTCCTCTCCTGTGTTGCCCGCGCGTTGCCCCTTCAAGGCCCTCGCGGCGCCCAGGGTAGGGACAGACATGCCGTCTCCAAGGAACATGATCACGTTCTTGGCAATACCCTCCTTGACCGTGGTCCTGATGCGTTGCCTCAGGGCATCCTGAGCTTGCTTCACCCAGTACTCCGAGCGAAGTTCCTCTTGGTTCAGGTTTCGGGGGTGCAAATAATTTGTGTCCGAATTAGAATGGTAGGAATGCTCTATAAAAAAATATATGTGTAAATTACTATAATTAATATACTATTTATACTGGATAAATTTGCTAAGCTAAGTGCCTAACCGCTGAAGACTAAAGCGGAAATAGGTACAGAGAAGAAGTAGTAGTATTGACTACTACTTCTTCTCTTCTATTTCCGCTTAAGCAATCAATATTTATTACTTATATTATAATAATATAGTTCTGTATAATGAACATTCACGTATTTTTTTAAATTAAGAAGTGTGGTCCATGGTCCAGAAAACATGGAGGTGGTAAGTAAGTTTTACACAATGATTAGTCGAAGGCTTTATCACCTGCATTGTTAGCTGCAGCCACCACGAACAACGCACTCACCACCGGCCACAACATTTCGCAGAGTAGGTACTGCCGCGTACTGGGTCACAAACCAACCAATAACGGTTTTAATACAGCCAATTGTTCCTTATCTAATCAATTTACATGGGATCTAAACATGATTATAATCTGTAACTATTTAAATATTATATGGGTGTTACGTACCTGTAATTTGATAACTAATTGCAGATAGCAATGCAATGGTTTCTATATCCGTGGCCGATGATTTACAGATAAACTGTCTAATAATTCCAGAGACGAAACAAGAAATGAATATTTCAAGACCAAATCCTAAAGTACAAGGAATAGCGAAAAATGGTCAAAGGAATCTCGGGGCATATTTTGATAAAAACTAAAATTGCATCATTAAAATTTTGAAAAAAATATCTTCTAGGCGAGAATTAAATCAGTTGATTTAAAAAAATAACTCGTACTGTATTATTGCACCAGCTGATAGTGTCGCTTATAAGGATCAAAGTTTGGTAAGTATTATAGTATTATTATATGTACTAATTTTTCGTATGAGTGATGAACGATTAACTAAAACAATTTATAAAACAAAAATCGAGAATGTTAGTGGATTACGTGGTCGACCAAGGCGCGTTTATCTCGATCAAATAGGAGATATTCTGAGAAAGGGACAAATTCGCAGTCTCCGAAATAGACGCGCCTGCATGAAAATATGTATGAATGTTGAGGAAGCTACTGAAGTATGTAGGGATCGTACGAAGTGGCGTTCATTGCTTTCTGCCTACCCCATAACTGGGATAAAGGCGTGATGGTATGTATGTATGTACTTTACCAATCAAATTGTTTGGAATTCTTTCTCTTTAAAACCCATTCCCATTAAAAACAATAGTTTACCATATTTTTAAAATAAAAGTAAGAAGATAAACGAATTCAGCTATGTGTTGAAGTAATTAATCATTTAAAAGTAAGAAGATAAACGAATTCAGCTATGTGTTGAAGTAATTAATCATTTAAAAGTAAGAAGATAAACGAATTCAGCTATGTGTTGAAGTAATTAATCATTTAAAAGTAAGAAGATAAACGAATTCAGCTATGTGTTGAAGTAATTAATCATTTAAAAGTAAGAAGATAAACGAATTCAGCTATGTGTTGAAGTAATTAATCATTTAAAAGTAAGAAGATAAACGAATTCAGCTATGTGTTGAAGTAATTAATCATTTAAAAACATTAATTATATTTTCTTAAACACGAGCAATTTCCTTTAGTTTGCCATTTGAAGTTGTTTCTACCATTTCATCCTTATAAGCGACACTATTAGCTGGTGCAATAATACAGGCGAGTTATTTTTGTCAAAATCAACCGGTTCAATTCCCGGCTAGGAGTTTAAAAAAAAAATCTAATAATGTAGTTTTA
This sequence comes from Monopis laevigella, assembly GCA_947458855.1. Classification (NCBI taxonomy): domain Eukaryota; kingdom Metazoa; phylum Arthropoda; class Insecta; order Lepidoptera; family Tineidae; genus Monopis; species Monopis laevigella. Next base: position 27,668,201 of record OX381583.1, on the reverse strand, counting down.
GTTTTTAACCGACTTCAAAAGGAGGAGGTTATATGTTTGACTGATTATGACTGATATATATATATATATATATATATATATTTCCATCCTGAGAATCATATCGCGTCCTATATGGGTGTTTTTACCGACCATACTGCATCCTACTGACTTGTTGCGTCTGGTATATGGACGCAGGATTGACCCTCCCTCATTTTCAGCCAGTGGACTCCATAACATTAGTATATGGTGTGGGCAAAAAATTGGCATGGACGTATTTTGATCACCGGAAAGAGTTTTGGCGTATTTTTTAGTTCCACGAGTTGCCGTGCCGTCATTTGGAGGTCGCTACTTCTGGGTGTATATTAGCTGCATATATTTCTCTTAATTTTTTATCTATTAAATCGCGTATAATACTTCCATATATTGCAAAGTTTTTTTCAATTTGAAATCATTAGTATCTTACGTCACGTCCGATTTGCGGGGAAGGCAAGACGAAAAGGACGGGGGGTGGGGTCACGAGCCGGCCGCGTGGCTTGTTTTTGTTTATTAGTAGTATCTAGTGATTTTTTAACTTCCTTTTGGCTGGTCGCATAAAGAACGTGACGGTGAATCGTATTAATGAGGAACTAGAAGAGGGAAATATTAAACTAAAAATTAGCATGTTTTCTGTACAGTTTGTCATAGTCTGGGTGTTTATAAAATATAATAAGTATTATATAGTTTTTTTTCCCCAGGTTCCCATTCTCTCGAACGGCGTAAATGTGTAACCTTCATTAAAGTTATATATTATATAGATACGACAAAAACCCCTTTATTTATGCTAATAAGATTTTCAGTGAAAAGAGTGGAACATTTTCGCTGACCAAAGAACAAATATATAAACACTTCAGTGAGACTTATGCAATGCCACAAAGAGAGGTAGCATACCCGGATCCACCTTCAACAAGTGTCCTCATATTCGCAAGTTTTTACATAACATCTACTGTAAAATATGGTCAAGCAAACAAGTGCCGACTGTTTTCGGAGAAGCAGCTTTTGTTCTTATATCAAAAAAAGCCTAAGATTACTGACCCTAAAGATACAAGACCTATTGTGTTAACCAACACTATGTCCAAAATTTTCTTTTCTATACTTCAAGCAAAAATATCGAGGCTTATGATCACAAACAAGTAGTTTTTATCCCAGTACCAAAAAATATTTCTTCCGGGAATTTCTGGTTGCCTGGAACACAACACCTTACTTGCGGAATGTTTGAAGGATGCCATGGGTGCACGAGCGTCAATTGAGTGTTTGCTGGATTGATTTGGAAAATGCCTTTGGTCCAGCATAAATTGCTGCGAGTTGCCCCAAAAAAGTATAATATAATAATTAGTAATTATATAATCACTGTTGGGAAGGCAACAGTGATCATGGATATAATTGCTAATTATTATAAGAACTTAAGGTTTGTCATTACAAATAAAGATGGGTTCACAGATCCTCTTCAATATAATGTTAGGCTATATCAAGGCACCTTTCACCAATAGCTTTCAATATTATTATTATTATTAACATTGACAAACTTAAATCTAGTGAAAAGAAGTGAAGATATAGATTAAAATAAATAATGTATATTCGGACTCCATCTTAGCATTTGCGGACGACCTAGCAGCACCCCTAGCACGGCCAAGCCAAGACAAGATATAAAGTCGCGAACCAATGTCAAAAGTAACAATTTTTTAATATCAACCAATCAGAGCGCTGCAAAGTTGCACCTGATTGGCTGATATAAAAAAAATGTTTTGTTTGACATCCGCTCGCAACTTTATGTCTTGTCTTGGCTTGCCATGCTACGGGTGCAGTGCTAACTCACAATCCAAAACAATGCCAGAATCTGCTTACTCTGGTAGACGAGTTCTGTGTATGGTCGAACGGCATGAGAACAAAACCATCAAAATGCTTCTGTCTGTGTCTGGGCAGACGAAATACTAGGTTTACGTCATACGAACCAGAATTATTCTCAAATCCGGGAACGCTGCAGTTCATTCCCCTGCCTTTCAACCATGCGATGGACCCGGCACCCGCACGGTGAACAGGTTTGCTAAGAACATTGTCTCTCTCTAGCAGGGCAAAGAAGGGCATGAAAGTAAAGGAAGCCATGGCTTTTAAATTTCTGGGCAGAAGGATCGATTTTAGAGGAACAACACTATCCTTAGATGTGGTTGTGGAACGCTTTATTAATGATATCAACAAGGTAGATCAACAGCCAATTAGTAATGTCAAGAAAGCTTGGATTTATAACTGTTCGATTTTGGATTTATACAGGGGACAACAACAATTTAGGATGAATTTTAAAAAGCCATCTGAGTTGTACTACGTGTAACCAAGCAACAAATCCTGAGTAACTCTCGGGACAATCTGATTGCATCTCCCCCAAAAGACTCATGATGATGATGCCTCTGATATGAAGTCAAGACTTCAGTTCCATAAATCATTTAAGAGCGGTGCATAGATCAGCAGGAGGGGGTTAGGTTGGAAGAAAAAGGATTATGATAAAGATGTTATTATATTTTTCCTTAAGGACGATGAAGAGCATTGCTACAGAGTTCACGCGATGACCCTAGAAGTACAAAATGAATGACTTACAATGTGGGAAGTTTGTATTCTTCTAGCCCTGAAATGATGGATCACACTCATGTACGATTGGTCTCCGGCACTTATAAATTTCTATCTTAATGCCTTTCAAATAACCCTACATGACCTTACCTAATCTGATAAGATGGGGGAAAGCAATAGATAAGACATGTACATTGTGCTTTAGGGACTGCTAGACATATACTTGCTGGGTGCAAGACTCTACTTGAAAAAGGCCATTATTCGCACCGACATGATAAAGTTCTGGAAATTATTCAAGAAGCTGTAAGTCTCAGTATTGCTAGAGCCAGAAAAGGTTTATTAACAAATAAAAGACTAACTACTTTTGTAAAGGAGAACTCAAGAAAACTCAAAGTAAACCTTTCTCAGTCCTGGACAAAGCAAAAGACTGGAAAATATTCATGGATACATTCAAAATACATTACAAAATTCCAGACGAGCTAGCAGTTTCAGCCTATAGATCAGACATACTGGTGTACTGTCGGTGCTTGAAGAAAGTAATACTTATAGGACTTACCGTCCCTTGGAAAATAAAATTCCTAAGGACCACAACATCAAGTCGAACAAATATTTTCATCTCACACTAATTACTATAATCGGATTTAAAATTTAACTTTATGCAGTGGAAGTTGGTGTTAGAGGAATTCCAGCAAAGTCTTTGCATCGTCTATTGAAGGATATTGGCCTTCCGAGATCAGCTCTCGGAACTTTTATGAAGCGTGTTTCCAAGATGGCGCTAACAGTATTATATCGTATTTGGTTAAGTAGAGAGAGTAGTGAACACAGTGCAGGTGAGAGTTCAAAAGGCCTTTAAACCTACTTCGCGGTCTCAAGTCCGGAAACGCTGCAGTTCATACCCCTGCCTTCCAACCACGCGATATACCCGGCACCCGCACGTCGAATCCATGGATAGCTAAGAACATTGTCACATATTGTGATTATGTAGGTACTCAATTTCTCCAAAATATTATATTTTTTACCAGAAAAAATATTTTAAAAAAAACTGCCTCAAACAACTGATCAACAGCCAATTAGTAATGTCAAGAAAGCTTGGATTTATAACTGTTCGATTTTGGATTTATACAGGGGACAACAACAATTTAGGATGAATTTTAAAAAGCCATCTGAGTTGTACTACGTGTAACCAAGCAACAAATCCTGAGTAACTCTCGGGACAATCTGATTGCATCTCCCCCAAAAGACTCATGATGATGATGCCTCTGATATGAAGTCAAGACTTCAGTTCCATAAATCATTTAAGAGCGGTGCATAGATCAGCAGGAGGGGGTTAGGTTGGAAGAAAAAGGATTATGATAAAGATGTTATTATATTTTTCCTTAAGGACGATGAAGAGCATTGCTACAGAGTTCACGCGATGACCCTAGAAGTACAAAATGAATGACTTACAATGTGGGAAGTTTGTATTCTTCTAGCCCTGAAATGATGGATCACACTCATGTACGATTGGTCTCCGGCACTTATAAATTTCTATCTTAATGCCTTTCAAATAACCCTACATGACCTTACCTAATCTGATAAGATGGGGGAAAGCAATAGATAAGACATGTACATTGTGCTTTAGGGACTGCTAGACATATACTTGCTGGGTGCAAGACTCTACTTGAAAAAGGCCATTATTCGCACCGACATGATAAAGTTCTGGAAATTATTCAAGAAGCTGTAAGTCTCAGTATTGCTAGAGCCAGAAAAGGTTTATTAACAAATAAAAGACTAACTACTTTTGTAAAGGAGAACTCAAGAAAACTCAAAGTAAACCTTTCTCAGTCCTGGACAAAGCAAAAGACTGGAAAATATTCATGGATACATTCAAAATACATTACAAAATTCCAGACGAGCTAGCAGTTTCAGCCTATAGATCAGACATACTGGTGTACTGTCGGTGCTTGAAGAAAGTAATACTTATAGGACTTACCGTCCCTTGGAAAATAAAATTCCTAAGGACCACAACATCAAGTCGAACAAATATTTTCATCTCACACTAATTACTATAATCGGATTTAAAATTTAACTTTATGCAGTGGAAGTTGGTGTTAGAGGAATTCCAGCAAAGTCTTTGCATCGTCTATTGAAGGATATTGGCCTTCCGAGATCAGCTCTCGGAACTTTTATGAAGCGTGTTTCCAAGATGGCGCTAACAGTATTATATCGTATTTGGTTAAGTAGAGAGAGTAGTGAACACAGTGCAGGTGAGAGTTCAAAAGGCCTTTAAACCTACTTCGCGGTCTCAAGTCCGGAAACGCTGCAGTTCATACCCCTGCCTTCCAACCACGCGATATACCCGGCACCCGCACGTCGAATCCATGGATAGCTAAGAACATTGTCACATATTGTGATTATGTAGGTACTCAATTTCTCCAAAATATTATATTTTTTACCAGAAAAAATATTTTAAAAAAAACTGCCGTGGATGAGTGATTATGTGGCATTACAAATTTGACAATAAGGCTGGCTCCTCTAATCTAACAAAGTGAATAGACTAATATTTTATAGGTATCTTAACGCTACCAAACTGTTCAATATACCAATATATGAAGATTTAAAGTAATAGGTAGGTAGGTGCCATAAGTTCCCGCTAAGGAAGGAAGCTGGATAAAGGCGAAATGCACAATGAATATACGGAAATATACAGTGTGCAATATAGTTGAAGTCAAAAACGGACGCACATCATACGTAAAATGCTTAATATATACACGGAAATATACAGTGTTCTATATCATTATCACCATGAACGGACGTTGAAAGTTAGTGAAAATTTTTCTTAATTGAATATCGCCATGTTTAATATAAATGAAATATTTAACTAACCAATGCATTTTTATTCAAAAGATATAATAGTATTCACATTCTAAATCATTAAAAAGATTACGGAAGTAGTGGATGCAACAAGTTTCGACAATAAAAAGACGCAAAAAGTCTTCTGCGATTTAAATATATATATATATATATTATGTATGTTCACCGATTTCTCGTCAATTGTGGACCGATTTAAAAAAAGTAGTAGTCCCATTGGAACCAAGTCAGGATCTGATCGTGGAATCCGGGGAAATCGAGGGAAAGCCTCAAATTTCAAAGGCACGTACAATGTTTTTCACATATTGTTATTATGTCAAAGTATCGAAAGAACTCTTTGACGGCTAATAGCATAAGTATAGTATGGTGGCAAAAACTTAGGAGTTACCATATTTGCTTAAGAGCGGAGTCTGATCAAACATTTCCCATACATTAACGACCGTTTGGTCCTAACTGTTACCCCCCACTAAACATTCATAGATTTTTATGAGTTTTGGAGGCGTTATAAATAAGATCTATATCTAGGCTCGTACGTTCCTTTTTTTAAAGTTTGGTATAGAAAAAATAATATCAACCCCTGAAATTCGAAGAAAATCGCAAAAAAACCCCTCACATTAAAATAATTCCTATAAAATATCAAGGTTGAAAATTAAAAAAAGGAAAACGTTATAGTCATCGTTTATTTTCTCTATAATAAAATAAGTTTTTTTTTTCAAATCCATTAAAGTTTAGGGGTAGAAAACAGTTATGGCCCGAAAGTCGTTTTGTTGCCTAAATTGTAGGTATAATCTCATACGTGCTTTTTCTCTTATTGAGGATCGGGGGGAAGGTTTACATAAATGTATGGAAGGGTTACCGACTTCCCGTCATGCGCGAGGAGAGGTAATACTTTGCAGTTGAATCATCATGAGCATCGAAGAGCCTCATCAGACACTCCTCTTAAAATCATATCATCTATCACCCTAAAAAAAGTGAAATAAAAACTTTATTTTTATTTATTTATGATTTTTTTTTGTTATTCCTTGTAGTTAAGATTTTTTGGCCTTGAAAACACACTTTAAAAAATCACCCTGTATTCTTTGTAATAGGGAAAGAATTTTCACAATCGATTAAGTAGTTTCAATGATTTACCGATGAAAGACTTGAAGCTCTAAAGTGTCGGTTAAATTCGTCGAACGTACCAGCTGTCAAAATAAAAGTGGTACATTCGAAACCATTTTTAACTTTAATCGTTACATTTACTGAGTTTACTTTAGTGCAAATCGGCCTAAACAGATTTAGGCCGATTTACAATACGGGGACCAACTGGACTGTCTTGCACAACACTCAAAAAAACATCTGATATAAGATTTTTTGGTAGCAACAAATGCATATTTTATTATAGGCCTTTTTACATTAGGCAATAAAAAAAGCTCTTAAAATCTTTGTTCTAAATTAAAACCAAAAAGAAAACTTATAAAGGATGTTTTTGCTATCGTATTTTAAATCAATGGCGGATTTAGGTCATGCTTTTACTGGTAAGGGCCAATGGGGGTCGGGTGAATTCTGCGGGCCAATGGGGGTCGGGTGAATTATATTTTGCTTTCTGTGTAGAGGTATCTACTAAAGCTGATGGTGAATAATAGATTGGTGCCTTTACCATCCCAATTACGTGTTTACCTCTAGTAGGTACCTCTAGTCTAGTGGTTACGTGTCGTTGGCGTTGTATCCGAAGGTGTAGATTCGATTCCCACGCATGGCAAAACCATTAGTACTTTTACCTCCATTTCTCGTTACAGTTTGCTATATATATGTGTTAATAAAATGTATTTATTTTTATTTTATTATAGGAAAACTTACGGCTAGAAAAATTTACATAATTATGAAATATTTAAATCAATGGCCACTTAAAAGTTAACACAGATAATAAAATTATTGAATAAAAACAGTTATACAAAATTAACTTTAAAAAAAAAGGAAATTATAAGATCTAAAGAAAAGTATACAAAATTAAAATAACTAAGTAAGCTACAACAACAATATTAAATGATATTCACTATATAGGATGCCTATCGCAGAATAGTCTGGTCATATCGTCGCGCAAAAGAAGTTTTGCTACAAAAAAGATCCAAATCAAGACAACTATTGTTACAGTAATGACACGCCCTCCAGACAAATGAATTTTGCCTGTAATTGGTATACACAATAGGCAAATGTAGGATTGCTGCACTCCTGGTTTTAAGACCCGTCGTTTTTAAATTTATCTTGCCTATAAGTTCAGGGGAATCTACTCTGCCATTAAGGATATTATGTATTAGAATCGTTGTTTTTGGTACACAGTACATAGCTTAGTCTGTGATCAGGGCAATATTCGTGTAATAGGGAATATGCATGTAACGCCAATTATTATTATTTTAATATATAATGTTCCTTTTATGTCTTTGAACATATTTACATTAATATATTTTATTTTGATTAGCAAATTATTTTATAAATACGATTTTAAAAATCTATTTTTTTGTAGAATCGGAACGCATTTCAAAACGCTCCGACATTAGCAAACACTCCATGTGACGTCATTCGCGCATAAACAAATGTCAACGTGTGTTCTGTAGTCTACAGTTTCTAGTTTTCTCGGGTATTTATTGTCCTTCATTACGATAATTTGTGATAAACAAACCTTTTGACTAACTTGTGAGGTGTAATAACATTAAAATAATATGCTTTTTGATGATTGAATGACGGCCACAGAATGGCGGCTAGTGATGTACCGTTTTTTACTGCGGTAGTGGCAGATAAAGTTTAAACCCTTTTATTTTTGTGTTATTACCCTTTAAAAAATGTTTAATATTTGTTTTTAGGGTCTAATGTAGTTACTCTATCAAGTAATGAAATAATAAAAAAACATGCATATTCCCTATTGTACTAAACCTTATAAAAAATGTACTTATGTACCAAAGTTGTTAATTTTGTTTTGATCCCTTTATAGATAACATTTACCTTTGTTTTCATTGCATTCTTTCAAGATAACACTTTTATTATGAGATTGTGTTCCAAATCGCACCACTTTATATTTAAACTAGTCAGCTAGTTTAACCGTTTACGCAGCGCACCCAATAGAAGCTCTCAAAACAAACAAATTTCCCCCATTTTCCCAACATTTTTCATTGATGTACCGCTTCTATTGGTTGTAACGTGATGTTATATAGCCTATTGCCTTCCTCGACAAATGGGTTATCCAACACTAATATCGGGTCAGTCAGTAGATCCAGAGATGACTCCCTACAACCTCACAAACCTTACCAACAACACAACATCTGGAACATTTGACGACCTTTTTTAGGTTATTTAGAGATGTTAGTTTGATGAAACCCAGATTGTGTTTTTATTATACAGCGTGATATTCGTCGAGTCGCGTCGGGTCCTTATGTTAGGTTGTTTTAGTTAGAGAGCTTTCCATATGATTTATTGCTGGACGTGAAGTAAGTATCATTCTTAGTGTCGCCCCAAGTAGCCTGGATATAGTTTTAGAATTTCCCGAGGTCCGGGAGGTCCTTCCGCCCCCGGACATTGACCAGCTGCTGCGTTTCTGCTGGAAGTATTTTCTTATACCTATAGTAAACCTATTTTTTTTCCTCTGTGATTCTCACGATCGTCCTCTTCGCTCCTCTGTTAATAACCAATGAAAGATCCCGTCGCACACCTCTACCAAATATTCCGATTATTTTACTGTGTCAGCTGCTCGTCAATGGAATTTGCTTCCTCTGTTATAAGACAGGCTCCAACCATCGGTGTATTTAAACGTCTACTCACCACTCATTATCTGAATAAGTAACTGCCAATTTTTCCTTTAGCATTTTCTGTTTTGATATGTATTATATAGTATAATTTATATAAGTAGTATATTATGTATTGAGTGTATTTAAGTATTTACATGTAATATTTAAGTAGTTCATATACTATTCGCTATATGTCTTTTAAATTGTTATTTATTTGCTTTTGCACCCTATACATAATCTATCATAATCTTCCATTCTCTCAAAGGTTAGCTGGTAGAAAATTTCTAAGGCATTAAGTTCGCCTATGTACAATTTTATTTTGTAATTTTGTGCAATAAAGTATTTTAAATTTTAAGCCTTAAGAAGCCAGTAAAAGGTTTCGCGATCTCGAATGTCCAATAACGTCTAAATGTTGTTTTCAGTGATATCAAAGTTTATTTTTAATGAAAAAGAACGTAGAGGTGTAAATATTACTTACTCGATCCTAATTAGATAGTATTTTTTTTTTTTATTTATTAACTTTTGAAAAGACACCCAAAGTTTGATTTATGATTCTAAAAATATTACTTTAGTTCTCATTTTAAAACTAAACAGATTTTATATAAAGAAATTATGTAATTAGGATCGAGTAAATAAAATCTATACCTCCATCATTTAAAAAAAAAAAAAAAAAACTATTATAACTGAAAACCACATTTAGATGTTTTTTGAGGCTCGAGTTCGCGAATCCTTTTCCTGCCCACTTAAGGTCCCTGGAGTCGACTTGACGTCCATACAAACATACTTCCAATATTGCAACTTGGCTGTTGGTTCGACCAGTACATTTTTCATAATGTTTAGTTCAATAAATTTTTTTGTTCGTAGGTAATTGTACGTAAAAAACTTTCTGTTGTGTGTGGGTAATACTTTTTTGTATTTTAATATTAAAAAAGTTTTTTTTCTGATTTCGAAAAAAAAAACCCCAACACAGAAAGCTTAATAAATACAATGACCGACAAAAATATTATTTTAATTCTGCGACCAACATTAATCGAGTATTATTGGTATAAGTGCGAAAGCTAATTTTGTATGGAGAACGCAGAGTTCGATAGGTTTTGAGCGGTTTCCGGATCAGTCACCTCACTCATAATCAAAATGGACGAAAATCACGGTTTTTTGGACATAACTTTGGATCTTGACCTCATTCGTGGGTCAGATTTGGCAGAAGGTAGGTAAGGACATGATCACTTCTACGGAATCTAACCAGTAGACGGTTTACAAACTGACTGGGTTTTAAACACCCACATAGATATGTGACGCGTAACGAACAGTGCGTCGCAACAGTGTGCGTGTTTTGCGCCTCTTTGTTGTGCACAGTATTTTTTTTGGCGGTCCATTATTTTTTATATTTTCTTATAACCTACAACTTTTTCACATTAAACTGTTTTAGGAATCATCTATTATAGCCTTATATAAATGATTCCTAAAACATTTTCTTCTTCTTCTTATATTTAAGAGCTACGCTCTTGTCGGTGGAGCCAACTTTTCCACCTCCCTGTACGAAGTTACACTTAATTTTTCTTTTACTTGATCTTTGTATCTTCTTCTAAAATATTTTACCCCTGTGCAATATTACCCGGTAGGTATCGATAGATTTTGTAAACCTAGTGGTTTATATTTCTAATGAGGTAGTAATATTGCATAAGTAGATAAGTGTAGGCAATTTAGTAATAAATATTTGGATGTTAGATTAGCGTTGTGTCGTGAAGTTTGCGTGCGCGCAGGCGTGGCGCATGCAGCCGTCACTGACAGACATCACGCTTGTAATTTCGTGTTATATCTCTTTATTAGGATTGATAAGAGCTCCAGACTACTATACCATATCTTGGACACCAGTGCGATAACGACCAAGAATCCATCGGCCAGGGTCGGTAAATGAATTAACTGGATAGGTACGGCGACGAGCTACCCACTTTTTCCGTGTACCTAGACTTAAAATATCATCGGCCGTTACAAGATGGGAATGAAAATTCCTTACACTGCGGCGACTAGCATAAATCACATTTAAACTTCTGTAGCTCTACTGTGATTTTTTGGCAAACAATACTTAGGTACTGACAGTTTAATTGTATGGATCCACCAATAAGATTTATGGATTTTCTTGACATTTTATTTGGTATGTTTATCGTTAGGTACATAATTTATTATTTTAATACCTTATTTATGACATTATATTTCTTCATTATCCAAGCACTATGTTTATGTATGTTTTTTTTTGACAACGCCTTATTTATTTTATTTTATCATTGTGATATTTAATTTACTTTTAATTGTGACTTTGTAACTAATCTCTTTAACCACGCCCTTATACAGCTGCTTCTTAGTAGAGTCAATAATTGCAAGAATGAGCCCAAACCTCTTAAATTTTTGACTGTCAACGAATCGACATGAAACCTTTTGCATTGTCTTTAGTTTCGCACCAGGAAAAAATGCTACATCTTCGATTTTGGTGCACACCCCTGTAAAGGGTGGAAACCACCCCCTTTCCACCCTTTTTTTGTAACTCAAAAACTATTTATGCAAATTATTAAAATTCACATATAGGGGGTTTTGGAGGTCGCTGATTACCAATCCGAAGCCAAAAGTACAAAATTCAAAATAACGGATCAAAAATGGCTGACTTTTTGTAAAAAAAAATTAAAAAATGCAGTTTTCGGCTTCTGTAATGATTTTACGAAAAAATGTCAAGAGACAAAAGTGTTTAGAATATCATTCTGCTTACAAAAATTTTTACTAACTTTTATAAATAGCCCACCAAGTGATTATTCAACATTATATACTGCTTTAAAAACCTGTATCAAACAATGTGAAAAATTAAAAATGAAAAGTTGCATCGTCACCTTCGATCAACCACTTTATTTTAAAGCTCTTGATATCTCTTCTGCAGAAGAGTTAACAGACTCTGACATTCTGATTATAATAGTACTTGGTGGATTTCACTTATTAATGTCTTTCCTAGGTTGTATAGGTTACATAATGGGTGGAAGTGTTTGAAAAGATCTTCTTACCGTAATTTATGCAGCAAACTCTGTAGATCATATTTTAAAAGGCCATGCACGCACGCGCTGTTTGTGCACATTCATTAGTACAATTGGCGTTATTTAAAATAATGATTTCAAAATTTATTGAATCAGATGCCGATTTTAAAAATGTAATATGTAATGAAGCATGGGACTTACTATCTATTATAGAAAACTTGGATGAAATCAAATCAGAACCGATGTATGAAGAATTTGTAAAAAAAAAATCTCAAAAATTAGATGACCTGGAAAACGAAGGAAACACGGCTAAGTTATGGGTACTTTATTTTAAAATGATTGATCTTGTGAAGGACTACGCTGAAAGAACAGGTGACTGGGACTTGCATTTACAGACAATAGAATCGATGATTCCTTTTTTTCACGTTTCTGGGCATTTTTATTATGCAAAGTCAGCTCACATTTATGTTCAGCAAATTAAAAACTTGAAGGACCCGATGGATCCTGGTGAATACAAAAAATATGTCGGTGGTTTTTGGACTGCTCGAAGAACATATAAATATTTTTCAGGTATTTTCACCGATCAAACAATAAAACAAACTTTGATGAGGTTGTTATCAGTGGATGGGGGTCTTTTCAAACGAGGTGTGACTGAAGCTGTTGCTTTAAAATGGATAAAGGAAGTAGTTTTTACAAAAGATATTATTGAAGGTATAGAAAATTTTTGCGGTGTTAATTTAGAAAAAAAAATTGAAACTACACAGCACATAGATGCTTCAGATACGAGGGGTCAGTAAAGATCGGGAAGATTTAAATAAACTTGTAATGTTTTTTCAAGAACACGATCCTTGAACTTCACTTTCAAGTGGAATGGTCGCTAATGATAAAGTAAATTGTTTTGAAGCTTTTTCAATCGGAAAAAAAATTATGGAAACAAAATATGGTCAAAATTTTTTCTCGAAAAGATAATGTTATAACACTGTTCAGTATGAATAATAAGATACAAATCGATGGCGAAGAGGTTGCAATCGACCCAAATTTATGATTTCAACGAATTCTTCTTGTTAAAAAGCCAACAGAAATGTCTGAATATTTTAAATATGAATTAGCGCCGTTTCCACAAAGTTTATTTGATGATTATGGAATGAGGAAAAGACAGAAATCTGATATGTATGATTTTTATTCAGTTCTGGATATTAGTATTCGAGATAAATCAAATTGTTTCTACGTTATTGATGGTGGCATGTTATTACATAAAATAACATGGCGTCTACAACAATTTTTTTTTGAAATTTGCGACAACTACGTCCAACATATTCAAAAGAAGTTCGGTCAAAACGTTATATAGTATTTGACGGTTATCAATACCCCTCAATAAAATCTTCTGAACGACATCGTAGAGCATCAAAAAAACAATCAACAGTAGACATAATACCATCAGATGAAGCAACCTTAAATATTTCCCAAGAACGATTTCTTTCCAATTCAAATAACAAAGATAGATTTATTAAAATGTTAATGCAAAAATTAAGAGCGGTAAATATATTTTTTGTAGCCAAAGTAAAGGAGACGCAGAAAGAACGATCGTCAAATCAGCGATTCAAATGAACGATATTTTCATACAGCAGGATAATCCAAAAAAGTGTGTCGTAGTATCAGAAGATACAGATGTTCTGTTACTTTTAAAACAAACTCAATTTTGGATATATGGGAATCGTACTTTTAACGACGACGATTCAGACGATGAGGACGACGGAAATGCAGCAAATAATTTCACTTTTAGTGAAGCAAGTCAACAAGATTTTTTTTTATCGCCGTTTAAATGGGGTTGGAAATATGACAGCGAACAACTGGTACCAATTAAAATGACAGAAAAGCCTGCTCCAAAAGATATACGATATTAGTAAAAATTGTATTTTTGTAAGCAGAATGATATTCTAAACACTTTTTGTCTCTTGACATTTTTTTCGTAAAATCATTACAGAAGCCGAAAACTGCATTTTTTTAATTTTTTTTACAAAAAGTCATCCATTTTGGATCCGCCATTTTGAATTTTATACTTTTGAGTTTGGATTCGTAATCAGCGACCTCAAAAACCCCCTATATGTGAATTTCAATTAATTTGCATAAATAGGTTTTGAGTTACAAAAAAAGGGTGGAAAGGGGGTGGTTTCCACCCTTTACAGGGGTGTGCACCAAGATCGAAGATGTAGCATTTTTTCCTGGTGCGAAACTAAAGACAATGCAAAAGGTTTCATGTCGATTCGTTGACAGTCAAATATTTAAGAGGTTTCTTGCAATTATTAACTCTACTATCTAGTTTACATCCAACATGTATGTCTGTATATGTATGTATATATACATACATATATATATATATATATACATACATATATATATATACATACATATACAGACATACAGACTGTCACTGATGACGCCGCTCCATAGAGAGGCGAAATATTTGGCAATCAAATTTTATAGCTTCAATTTATATATTTTACCAAGTAAGAAACACATCTAACACACTTTATTTGTTTCAGATATATATATATATTATGTTTCATAATTGTGTTATAACTTTTATTTATAATTACTCTCGATGAGATCTCTTTACAGTTGGGTCCTAGTAGGCAACAGTTTAATTTTATATTAAAAAACTGTTCTTTGCTTTCTTGGATTCTTAGCCTACATTTCGCTCCATGCCATGAAAAATAGAAACAGTATAAAAACCTATGAAAATTATTAAACTTATGTACCTATATATTTTTATATAATAAATACATATTGTAACTTTGGACTTAACCGAGCTCCGGTTGGAGTACTGGTGGCAATATAACAATACACAATAAATTATATTTTTTGTTCTTATAAGCGACACTATCAGCTACAATAATACAGGTGTCTTTTTTTTTCAAAATCAACTGGTTCAATTCAAAAAAAGAGAATATTTTTCAAAAATCTAATTAAGCAGTTTTAGTTTTCATCAAAATCCTTTGAGAATTTTTCCCTATTCCTTGTATTTTAGAATTTGTACTTGAAAAATTCAGCATGTATAATAAAACCCTTGCAAGGTCGATAGGTTGAACGACACTGCAGTTTGCGTTCTCCATACAAAATGTTGTTGCAGAATTAAAATAATATTTTTGTTAAAATTAATAAAAAATATTTTTTTGTGAAAATAAAAACCTATGTTTGTTGGGGGGGGGGGTTTAACAGATAGGATCAAACGTTTACGTTTAAACAGCTGGAGAACGTTTTCACGAATTACTTTAATCAGGTAAAATTCAGCGACAAGAAACTGTTTTCAAACATGCTGTAGGTATCAGCTGAAGAAAGACTAACATTGAGTAAATACTTACTTATAATTTATATTTGGGATATTAATTATTTGCAGTTATTTTTATGGTATCTTTTTAATTATTTAAGACATATATACGTGGTGGCCGAGTTGGTTAGACCTTGGACTTAAAAACACTTAGGACCCTGGTTCGAATCCCGGTGTGTACCAATGAGTTTTTAAATTAAAAAAATATGTACATTTGTTGACAATACCACTATAGTGCCTCGGAGAGCACGTTAAGCTGTCGGTCCCGGTTTCACTATACCAACTTGTGAAACTATAGATGGGTTATTAAGTCTATTCAAAACATCGCGACGAGCTAGGGCTACGACGAGGTGGGATTAAAAACCTCTCAAATCCCTGGGTACCCTGGGGCCGTCTAGGCGGTCTCGGGCGCCAGGCGTAAGGCACCCGTGATGATATATATTTAAGACATATCAAAATTAATAACTTTATAATGTAGAAATGTTGCCTGTAAAAAGATCACTATATATGGAAGCATCAGAGGCTCATGGGTTGGCGCATTGTAGCAACGCGCCAACGTAGTAGTAGTATAGTAGTAATGTAGATTCAGAAAGTTATGATCACGCGGCTATTTTTCGAATTAATCTCTAAGATCTCCGACACAGACATCTAACAATCAGCTTCAGTCTACCTCAGATGAACTTGCCGCAATCTCTATATTATTTTTGGTAACAGGGTTGAATCAAGCGATCCTATAGGTTGTGGCTTACGTATATGTATACAAATACGTTACGTCGATACAATGCGCAAACCCATGGAAGAGCTTCAGAATCTCCACTTAAACTAGATACGCATGAGATTGCGGCAAGTTCATCTGAGGTAGACTGAGGCTGATTGTTAGATGTCTATCTGAGATCTTCGAGATTAATTCTAAAAATAGCCGCGTGTTCATAAAGTTCTGAATCTAAGTTATAATAACCTCGGGCGTATGATTGTGGCATCGCGTAGTTTCTGATAACTCCAATAATGTCAATAATCGTATAATCCATTCCAAAAATCGTCGGATCGTATGCTCTCGATCCAATTTTCTAAAAGATCGGATCGGCACATCCGTACTAGCCGCACTATTCAAAACCTAAATGAACACGTAGTGCTTGTGACGTGACCGTCCTCTGCAAGGTGATTACGCGCACCAAAGTAAGCTCGCACGCCGATCGCTATGACACAGTTTTCAGAGAATGTTTTAAGTCTACAGGCTTAAACTACGTCATAATGACGTCAATATGCGTGCGGGCGTTCTTAGTGCGCGTAATCACCCTGCTGTTTTGTCGAGCGTGTACGGCACCGGCGCCTCGCGCTTTGTATGAAGAAAATCTGTCGTCCGTGCGCCGTTCGACTAACACACCGCTTCAGGTCCGGTCGACTAGAAACGCATAAATTGAATGCACCCTTATAGCTATAAACGATTTCTCTCAGAATTCCGGTAATTTTGTTTTTCTTACTCGCACGCATCGTAGCAGTCATCTTATATGTCACCCGTTTTATTTGCCCCTATATGGGAACCTACATGCCTACAAGTACCAAAATAAAACACCTTGCATATAGTTAATGAATTTATTCAATACGACAGTGAAACTACTAAATAGGCTGCTCCCAATCCCCAGCGTTTCACAAGCCGAAGCACATACATATACATAAACTCCTTCCTCATCATATCATAACATATAAAGTCAAACATAAAGGGGTAAGCTACAGTATTGCAAACTATAGACCACGTGAACAACCCCTACCTAGGCTAATCTACGATAAAGGCAAGTTGGTGTCACATATGATTACCACAGTTGGAGGCAAGCTACACTATAACAAGCGGCAAGCCCAGCTCCCGCCAAGCTAACGACATAACATATATTATACTAAGGTTAAACATACTTGTATATAAAAATATGAAGCTGTTGTTTTTTATATAATAATAGGCTTAATAAACATTTACTTTAAAATTATTAAGCTCTAAGGCCCGATTTGATAGTCAATGCTTAGTTCCCCAAGTGTCAAATTGAGAATTACTTGTGTGAAGAACTCTTTTTGAATTAAATGTAATTGTTACATAAAAATTAAATGCATGGTGTTTTTAATAATAGGTACATATTTTACAATGGTGCTGAAGAAATTCTTTGTAAGGATTGACTATTAATCCGGGCCCAAGTTAACGCAGAGCTTGCTTGTCCACTCGCTTTCTCGGCTCAAATAAGAACTGGAAAGCAAGTTGTAGACATTTAGACTCTTAAATATAAAAAATATACTATAAATATTATTTTAATAAATGCTAAATTAATAAGTATATTTTACTTCATATTTATTAAAGATTTAAAAATGTATTAAGTACACGGGTTAAATTTCTAGCTTCATGTTATTATAACCGCCATTTTGTTAATTAAGACTCAATTTGTATAAAAATACCTTAAAAACGCTTCCGAAGGCATTTCATATGTTTATTATTCGGAAAGAGTAATTAATTTTCCTATAATTTCCCCGCTACTCGTACAAAACTACTGCAACATCACAGAAGCCATATTGTGTCCGACACACTGAGTCCGCCATTTTGACGTTATATTTTATTTGGTCCGATCGCCGAGTCGAGTTTATTCGAGTGTTCCGATGTAACGGATATTAATGTTTCGGGCGTTACTGCAAATGTTTGTAGTCATAACCATCTCGGCCTACCCAAGACGCCTTTTAAAAGGATTTTTATATAAAGCCGGATGACTCTAATAAATTACACGACGATACGAAATTCATACAACGCAATTTATCTACATTTATAAATATATAAAACGCTATGAAAAAGGCAGCTGTTTTATTGATATTCATGTTGGGATTCATACCATTTAAGCATTTTATAAGAAATATTTATTTTAATGTATATTTTGTGTTTTAAATCAATATTTTGTGAATTTCATGAATGTTTTTTTTTTATTTATAATATTGATTATATATTAATAATACTTTATTATTAAATTTATAGCCAGAGGTTGGATAAAAGTTATATATTTTTTAGTTTAATGATAATATTATTTACGGTGATAGAGAAAAACATGTATTTTATTTATATTACCTATCTAACTACTGACATTTATAAAAAATGTTAAAACCTATTTGGATTTTTTAAGGAATTATATATTTTTTTAATGAATGAATGAAATGAAAACGCACGACAAAATGGCCGCTCCCGCTCAAGCGCACACCGATGACATCGCCCAAACCTCACTCACGTACAAACCTAACAGCATAATAGTTAAAAATATATATTTATTTACGCTCCTAAAATACTGCTCGCGTTACATTAAAACGTTAATAATAATGATATAGTTAATTAGTACTCAAAAATAACGAATCTATTAAGAAATCTGTTTTAAGAGCCGACTTTATAAGTAAGATATAATAAAAAAAAATTGAAATCAGTTTTTAATTATACTGCCCCCTAGATGTTTTGCGACAAATAACAAATATACCGACATTGTTAATGAGTCTTCTTAATAGATTCGATGTAGATTTTCCTTGAGCCGCCGCTCCTCTCATTCCCGCATCACACCACATACATAACCGACAAATTAGCCAAAAAAATTCATCATAAAAATAAACCAGTCGGTGTCTAACTACCGATTACAATATAATAGGCCATTAAAATTTAAAAATAAAATTATTCACGATTTTCATAGATAAAAAAAAACTGTAAAAAAGCGTGATATTGTCGTTGGTATGACGTCACACCGAGTTAGTTTTAATATTACAATGAAAGCGATAATATTGCATAAGGATTATACACTAACACTAAGCCGTGTCGCTTCACAATCATAAACGCTTACAAATCACAAATATAAAACATAATTTGAGTAGGCGCCGCACTAGGTACATTCTAAATACATAATTTTAATATAATTACTATGTTTATGTAATAGGGATTTTGGGTAATAGATATATACATCATAATGATATCTTATTGGAAATTGTCACATCAATTTGTATTTTTAAAACAAAAATCCATCAAACCCTAATTTATCACAAAGCGACAGTTAAGGCTGAGTTGGACCAAAATAAACTCTCTGTAAATGTAATGATTAAAGTTAAAAATGGCGAATGTACCAGTTTTATTTTGATAGTCGAATGACAGCTGGTACATTCCGACGCCATTTTTAATTTCTATCGTTACAATTACTTTGACGGACACTTTGGTGCAACTCAGCCTAAGTATTTGTTGATATTTTATGTAATTATAATTATTTTAAATCATACTTGTTAATAATTACGATTATAGATAATGGAATCATGGACCTTTTCATCGACATTATTGTGAAATTATTAAAAATCAATCAATTATTATTGTTTTTAATAGAAAAGGAAAATATGGTTTATTCTTTTTCATTAATTATTTTTATTAATTTCAAAATAATATTAAACAATATCTGTAGACTTATTACGATTTACACAAACTATCCATTATCTCAGAAGGTAAGCTTATAGTTATTTATTACATAAAAAAAAAGTTGACTTTATCTCTTTGTGAATAACTTGGAATATAACGAATGTACCATGTTTATAGATGGTATAGGCGTTAAACTACTCATCTTATGGTGAAGTTATCTATGGTGAGTCGCGTAGTATTGCAGCTGGTTACACAAGCACGGCGTAGTGTAAGTGTGGTGCTGGACTTAACCAGTGGCGGCCACGTCGCCAGCTTCGGCGCGCGCGCTCTTGTTCTGCCGCACCAGCTCGGCGCGACGCTCCTAGAAACATACATTTTCAGGTGTCATCAGTCTGTGGATTCATTTTTTTCAGAAGACTACTGCTTCGATTTCTTGTCGACGTGGTAGTCTCCTTTCAGGATGCGGTTAAGAAAGGGCTGCAGTTAAATTCACGAGAAAGCAGCTAGTCACCGCCCGTTTCGTAACTGCATCATTTACCCTGCATAGTGGGAGCCATCAATGTTAAACACGACTTTATTAATTTGTATATATGCTTACCATCAGGTAGATACAAATATGCCAGGATGCAATAAGAATGGAAATCATAAAAGAAAACTAAAAAAAATAATGATATGATGTGTAATGGTAAAGAACTCACTTCCTTCTTAACAAAGTCTAGTTTCTTTTGTATTTCCTTCTCCCGGTTGATCTCAGCCGCAGTGAGTTTGTGTTCGATCTCCTTGCTGATCTCCTCCACCTTGGCGCAGATTATGTTCTCCACGGAGGAGCGAGCCTCCACCAGCTTTGTGCTCTATATGACCATGAGTAAGTAATGATGTAAACAAAAAAACATAACAAAAAATGTTGATAATGAGACACATACACATAAATAATAAAAAAATGACTATGAAATAACTGTTGCTAAAACAAACGATACCGCTCTTTCTACAACTCCTCTTCCTCAACAACTCTTTTACTTTGGAAACCCTCAGCGAATAAACCGCCATACAAATATTTATTCTGAGGCTAGTTATTTGTATTAAACTTGACATTTATATCTGAGAAAAAATCTTTATTAAAATGAAGGCCTCGCAGTGAAAATGCTTCGCTCGTTCTTTAAAGTAAGCAAGTTATAGAAGATACTCTATATCTGCTTAAAAAGTTGGCGCACCATGGTTCCCGAATTTCTACTTTTTCTTTTGCTTCCCTTCCTTTCTAGAAGAAACTTATCATCAACTTCAGGTAATTCTTAACATTTCCAGAACAAACCTTGCACACTACAACCAGTTAGCAGTAATCACATGGTTTCCGAGTATTTTTCTTTGGCTCCTTCAGATATCTCTCGGCA
This sequence comes from Monopis laevigella, assembly GCA_947458855.1. Taxonomy (NCBI): domain Eukaryota; kingdom Metazoa; phylum Arthropoda; class Insecta; order Lepidoptera; family Tineidae; genus Monopis; species Monopis laevigella. The sequence continues at coordinate 27,646,887 of OX381583.1, read as the reverse complement.
GACAGTTTCTTCTAAAAGATACTCTCACCTGCTGGAACTTCGCATTTCCACACATGACACACCTTGCACAAATCACTACTACGGCATCACAACTTACATGATTCCTGAGTTTCTCCTTCTGCTCCTTCTCCCGTTGCTGACGTCGTTCGGCCGCCAGAGTGAGTTTCTCCTGGATAGTACTCTCTAACTGCTGGAACTTCACAGCGTTTCCAGAACGAACCTTGCGCACCTGATCCTCCTACACATTCAGTCAATATTACATCTAAAACTATTCTCGATAAATAAAAGCTTCCTAATACATATTATATTAATATACTGTGTGTTAAAAAAAGAAAAAAAAAAAAAAAAAAAAAAAAAAAAAACAGAAAAGCTGAGAGATAGGGAAATATTTGTTGAAATAATTAATTATGTATACACGTCGATCATGCTATGTACACATGTTTTGGATGACAATTTAGGCTAAGCTATCTTTACTATGTAAACAAACTGTATTTGATTGTTATTTGTTTTGTGTGCTTTATAAATAAAATAAAAATAAAATAAAATATATTTCAAAAACTTTATTGGCCAAGTACAATGCTAGCGTCATTAAGTCAGCCGTTAAGCCATTATCTAACAGAATCCTTTTCAAACAAAAATCTTATTATAAAACTCTTAATTATATAAGGATATATATATACAGGGTGAATTTGAATGGATGTACTTTGGGTTAATATGATGTTCTACTGATGAAATGGAACAACTTTTTCCATGGAACCATGTGTCGCAAATGAAATAAAAAATTGGCTTCCCCATACAAATTGGTCATTTTAATATTACTAGTTTGTATGGAGAAGACAATTTTTTTTTTCATTTGCGACACATTGTTCCATGGGAAAAGTTGTTCGATTTGATCAGCAGAACCTCATATTAGCCCAAAGTACATCGTTTCAAAGTCACCCTGTATATATATATATAAGGATATAGTATATCTTATTTATTTAAACACTTTATTACACAGTAAACAAAAGTTAAGTACAAATGATGCGAACTTAATGCCTTAGGCATTATCTACCAGCTAACCTACAATTAAACAGGTACATTTAATGGTTGTTATATTTTAACAACCCTATATCAGACTTTGAGTAGGTACTGCATATGACATACTAGCAACTCCTGCATTGATTAGCGACAATTTTTATATAAGACTGAATGTCATTTTGTTATTATTATGTAAGATTTATGTAGCTCATTGCTATTTTTCTAAAATAAGAAGGGCTGAATGATTAAAGTATTAAACCATCAGATGGACATTGAGTTTATTTAAAAATAAAATACATTATGATAAATTCAGTCTTTGTTGGAAATCAGTCATGGCATCGGTTCTCTATTAGTTAGGGAACACTTTTTGACAGATTGTTTAAAGATAATTTTACAGGACATATAAATGTATGTAATTTCTTACGTGCTCCCGAAGCCGGTCGAGCATCTTCTTGAGGTTGTCGTCGCGATGAGCGGTGGCGTTGCTGATCTTGTCCTCTATGGCGCGGTACACCTCCGCCGTCTGCTGCTCCAAAGACAGCCTAAATCATACCACATTATTACAGTACAGCACACTCGGCAGAATGATCTATACAAAATATTACCAAAATAAGGGGTATATTTTTTATTTATTTCCTAAGTTAATCGCTCTTACGCATTGCGGGTAATTTTGCCAATATCTGTGAGTTTAATTATTTAATATTTGTGAGTTTTAATTTAGTGGATAAGTAAAAGAAGAATAGGGACTGGATAAGCTATTCCTTATAGGGAATGGCAACATGGTGGTATGCAATTGTACTGTATTTCCGAGTGACCAAAGAAACGCATAATCAATAAATGTTAAAAGGATTTATTAAGAAACCATAGACTTTTGGTAGCCCGAACATTGTGCCGCGTGTTGGTGTTATAATTTGCATATTTAATATAATAATAATTATACAGTTTTGTAGACTAAGACACACTTATGATCTACCTATGGTCTACTCTGAAAGAGTTCCAAGAATATCTTGATTTAGATAAAAGTCGATGGTTTGTATGTTTCTAGCTGACTCGCCAAGGGATCACTCATTTAACTTATTTGTTTATTCGATTTTGTTTTATATGTAGAACATTTTATAGACATTGCCTTGATCACAAACTAAGCTCTAGACTTGTACTATGTGTGTACCAAAAACTACGAAACTAATATTATTTTTTTTTATAAATATTCAAACCATGGCAATCTACACATAAAAATAGTACCACGGCGGTATTAGATTACAATTACTAATATAAATACAAGAAAGACACCAGACGTTGTTTCCTTTAGTCACAAAGTAATAGTAGATGCGAATATAATATTATCAGGTACTTCAATAATATATGTGAATATAATTTATATATAGGATTGAGGAAAACAATACCCGAACAGAAAAACAATGATAAAATCAGTCCGGTAATCACACAATCAATTACAACCGGTGGGAACTGGATGGTCACAAACAAAATGCATTATAAAGTATTTATAGTAACATAATTAATATTTCCCATTTATATACCTAGTCTTGCCATAAATATTGTAACAAAGAAAATATTTTATTTCTATTCCAAATAACATTTATTACTTGTACAGTGTGTTAGTTTAATACATAAATATAAAACAATTAAAAATATAAAAAGCTTATTCGAAGTGGTCTACAGTCCTTTAAACGTTGAGGCCAGTTTTCAATAGAAGCACGCACTCTTTCCACGGGAAAATTCTTCACTGCCAATCGTATGGATTGTTTTAGGGACTCCAAATTATCATGGCGTTTAGAGCAAACCGTACTCTCTAAAGGTTCGGCCAAACCAACGCGGTGGCGGTGGCGGTGGCGGCCGCGGTGGCGATCAGTTACTGCAGTAGTACTTGTATCGACGGGTTCAAACCAAACGCGTTCTGCGGCCGCCCGCGCGATCCGTACAGAGTCTGCACGCGCGATCACTTACGGCCGCCAGTGTTGCCAACTTAGTGGATTTTCCCCTAAAACTGGTTGTTTAGACCAGTTTTTCAACGGGGAAATTTTGTTTTAGTGGCTGGTGGTTTTTCTTAGTGGTTTTGTATCCTAATAAGGAATTTATAAAAATGCATAAATATAAAATACTGAAAAAAGTCAAAATAAAAACACTCCCATCTAGTATTAGAAACTAGGACTTCTAACTTCACTCGTATAGAGTGTGTAGTTCGTGAGTTCGAGTCCCACCCACCATGATTTTTTTGCTAAGTTTTATTATCTTTTAAAATTTAATATAAAAAAAAGTAAGATTAAAATTGTTTTATTGAAATTTCAATGCGTACTATTTTTTTTTTGTAGATTTATACCAAAATACGACTTTTTCTAGTGTTTGGTACGATCCCTTAAAAAATAATGTTGTTGGTAACACTGGTTCACTCCGCCCGAACGCAGATATCCTGAACGCGTTGGTGTGAACGGCTGAGATCGCCACCGCGGCCGCCACCGCCACCGCGGCCGCAGATTGATCGCGTTGGTCTGTGCGTACCTTTAAACTGACCATAAGTCATAATTCAGCGGATTAAGATCGGGACTAGACGCCAGACTTCAGCTCTGATAAATTCCGAAACGTTCGCTTCCAACCAAGACTGCGTGGACCGAGCTTTATGACCCGGCGCCGAGTCTTGCTGGAAGGACCATACTTGGTTATTGAACATGGTGTTGTTAAGGGGCTTAACTACCTTTCCAAAAATGGTATCTTGATACACTTGTGCCGATGTTTTGATACCTTTTTCACAAAAATATGGCTCTGTCACTCCTTCATAGCTAACACCCCACCAAACCATTACTGAAGTCGGACAATGCACATGTTGCACTCTGTCGACTAATTGGAAAGCTTCCTTAGAGCTTTGAGCATAAATACGGTCATTTTGTTTGTTAAAAAGTTACTCAATTGTAAAAATTTTCTCATCCGTAAACATTTTTTTTTATGTGACCTCCCTTTGCGTACCGCTTTAGTAGTTGTATATAGTAGTTGATTTTACCACCCTATTCTTTTTTATCAGTTAAGAAATGACCAGTGCCTCTCTTATAGGCTGCAATTCCTAAGTCTTCTTTTAAAATACGCGACATGGTTCTAGGTGCTATCTTCATCTCCCGAGATAAAATCTTTTGCTTTTGGACAGGATTTCTTGAATTCTTTCCCTTACTGCTTTGACTACCTTTTTCATACGAACACTACGTGGACGGCCAGATCTTTTTCTGTCACAGAGGAGGTCTCATTGTACCTATTAATAGCCCGGTACACAAACATTTGACTAATACCAAGTGTATGGAGAGTTTTAAAAATTGCATTTGGTTCCAATTCGGTTCTTTTTATCACCCCACGCCATTTTAATATCGCAATATACAATGTTTTGGCGCCAAAATGAGAAAACACAATGAACAATCGTATAAAAATGACAGATTCCAAATTCAAATGTAATTTTATTTATAATTGTAACAGTATTTATGGCCAGACTATGTAAACGCAACTTCAAGCCCTAATCAAGATACTTTCTAAACTTTATTTAGATGGAAGGAAGGTCTCTACAACTTCGTTAGGCTGACCGACCGGTCTCCTTACCACCGCCCAGATAGATGCAAAAACCGTCAAGAGACCTAGTCATGTTTTGGTTTTAGTCTGTGGGTTCACCGGTTTTCAGGAGACTACTGAATCGATTTCTTGTTGAGGTGGTTGTCTCCTTTCAGGGTGTGGTTACGAAATGGGTAATTGGATTGACGATAAGGCAGAGAGTAGGTATATATATTAAAATATTCGTAATGCAATTTGTGTAATCGCATCATTTAGCCGGCCTAGTGAGAGCTCTCAATATTGTTTAAGAACAATTGTTGAATGACCCCATGGACTTTGTAGGACTGCTCACCACCAGGTAGATACGAAGTCAGATGTCGTTCTCCAATAAAATAAAAACAGTATATCTGTATTTTTAAAGAAAATCAGAATCTTAATCAGTCCTACTCAGTCCGTTTTTTAAGATATCTTGTCTGTCCTGACTAGATATCTCAAAAACCTAAAAGTAAAAAGATGGAAATGTAGATCTGATTGATCGGAAAAAATGCTCCAAATGAAAAGGGGAACAGGGATAAAAGCTTAATCTGGGAAATTATTTTTTTTTACTCAGTTAAGCCAACTAAGATAGACAGAAGTTCACAGAAATAATAATTTAATTTTCAATTTAAACCCCGCCACGAAACCAAGTTCCCGATCAGCGTTCGCTGAGCATTTAATATTTCATTATACGAAAATCAATCAAACATTTTCAAAAATAATCGCCGTTCCCCATCTAAAGTAACCAAGTTTTAGATCAAACAACGCTTGGTGCTTGTTATGAAGTCCGGACCTGTTATTATATAAAACGCAGCAAATCCCTGAATATCCATCAATTGCACGAGGGAAACTAATCATTACCTGGTCTTCTCGACGCCCTCCAAATGGTCCTTAAGTCTAGCCTTCAGCTCACTGATGTAGGCTTCACGCTTCTCCTCGTGCGAGTCCATTTTGGCATCCAAAGCCTCCTTGGTAGAGACAATGAAACTAGTAGACTGCTCACTCCTGATGCGAGAAGCCTCCTCGATCTTTGCCATTTTCTGCGCGATGGCAGCCATTTTACTAGCTTCTAGGCTCTGTAATTTTATACATAAATTTGTTTTAAGAGCCTTAGCTTTAATATTGAAACTAATTTAACTTATTTATAAACCTTGGCTCCTCCAAGATTTAAAAATAAGTTATTAGGAGTAAACATTTTCAACATACTCTAGGTAGAGTTTGTTGACAACTACTGGGAACGGATCTTATTCAGCCAGTATTGTAGGGTAATTTAATATAAATGATGAAATGACAGAAATACTCACACGTAACACACAGTTTTTAAGAGGTAAAATACTCACACGTCTCCGTTCCTCTGCCGCCTTAAGTTTTTCCTTGATATCCTCAACAGAGGGCGTCTTGTCGGGCGAGTCGGCACGCTTGGGCGGCGCAGGATTGCCCACTGGCTCAGCCAGAATCACCTCGTAGGCCAGACCGCCCTTCGACATTTCCTGGCAGCGGATTTCAGTAGCTGAAGACAAAGTATAAGCAAATTTAAAAGAGGGCTGTACGTACATGTACACAGCAATGTTTGCATTTATAGAAGCATGGATGTCATTCTTTCTACATATGGTAGATCATGATAAATCATTGCGTTGGTTCTTCAGTTTTCAAATAACTATTTAATCTTGATTTTAGGCCTTCTGTCAATGTGACACTTATACTGATAAATGGGACAATATATTACACCCATTATCCGGGGATTAAAAAAAAATTGCAGCTATTTCAAATGTTTTTTTTTATTTAAAAAAATTAACTATTTTATAATTAGTGAACCTAGAACACTATTGGTGGATGTCACTTCACGAAATGTTTCTACCAATCATGTGCCTTGTTAACTAATTTAGCACAAAGACAAATTCGATCAACCTTCTACAAAATGGGGTTAATGTTGTAGCCTGAATTTTGTAGTCCCAAATACATAATCAACAAAGCGCTAATTACGAGATCACTCCGGTAATTTCATTACATCAAGCTTGTCCTGCGTCTGGACAAAACAATGCAAATGAGGCTAACAGCTTAACAAAGGCCCAGTCAAGGCCGGTTCATTATCAACTCCCAAACGACTTGTAAATAAACAAGGGGAGGAAAACCTTACAAAAACCTTGGGCAGAAGTTTGAGCTTTTTAATGTACTAAAATGAGTTAAACATGTGATCTATTAAAGTGTTCTGCGGCTACATTCTGTTTCTTATAACGTAACAGTTAGATTGTCAAAATAACGAATTCCATTATTAGCGCTCTCTCCTCCAATCAGCGAAGATTAAAAAACTACTCTGATTAAAGGAGAGCGCGAACTGTTACGTTATAAGAAACCGAATGTGGCCGCTGGGGCCTTTATTAGGTTTATTTATTTTACCACCTTACTTAGTTTGGTTTTCTCTGTCTAATATTTTTTCACTTTAGACATAATAAATGTAATAGTATATTTCATTACGAGTGCGAAAAGCCTGTCATTGCAAAAAGTTCCGACAAATGTCTACCCGAGCCGAGGCGCAACCGAAGGTGAGGGTTGACAGTCTGAACAAGTTGCAATGACGGTTCCGCACGTGTACTGTACAACTATTTTTAATACGGTTGCGAAAAAATTAAGCAATTTAATAAAATAATAAAAACACAACTAAACTCGCAAAGAAAATTTCTGGAAAATGGCGCCAACCGTAAAAGAATATCAGCGTAGATTTTTTTTTTGTTTTTAATTCTGGGTAGGCAAAAGGAACTGTGCCCATACAGCCAAGTCTTCAGTAGATTTTATTTATTTATATGAAATGAAAATGAAATTTAATGAGATGAAATGAAATGAAACCTAACCTAACTCATTGAATCAAATCATTAAATCTGACATTAAAACAAATTAGTAGCTTCTTTTTAGAAATATTTGCATAAATCATAAAAACTTTTTTTTTTTTTGTAAAAACTTCGTGGTTGTTTTTTTTCTTTTTAATAGACATTATTTTGACAGTTGGGAAAGTGAACGCACGAGTTCGGAAAAGGTAAAAAAAAGCTCGAGTATATAATAGCCCACATCCCGAACGCTATACGTCCCTGCAATACGCCACTTTTTGAGCAACTGTATTAAAAAGTTATTTTTTTTATAGATAATAACATGAAATATTTTTACGAATTCCAAATCGCCGCATATTATTTTTTCGGATTTGTAGGTTTCTAAAAAAAAGGGTTTTCTAAGAAAACTATTATTGTCTCTATTTACAAAGTAATGAGCCTCCAGGGGTTTAATTACGAGAGTAAATTGAAGGAGAGTGGAAGGGGTATGCCTTTGACGAATGAGTCACGAGGAAATTGCACCTGAGTCACGTATTTATAGGAGTTCCTAAGTCGTTTCCTGTGGGACTTACACACAATCTGTTTGGAATGGACAGATTATATATTATGGCATATACTGTAAGTAATAAGTTATGTATGGCAGAATATATCCTCTATTATGCAGTTATTTAATGTAATAGAGAAACGGAAGGATAGCTACTGGCCCCTAAATAAACATAATTTTTGATATTCTATTATACAGACTTGCCAATTTACTTATAGACTACACTTATTTTCCCTTTGTACCTATGTATATTTATTTTTTTATTTATTAGTACATAACACACTTTTAAATTTATACTACGTATTATTATATATGTTATTTAAAATTTAGGCTTTACTAATTATCTTTAACAAAATTATATTTTCTAGTGTCAAAAATTCTTACTCGGATAAATCAATAAGGCCTCACAGGACAGGCATAGCCTAGTGTGAGGAACACAAAAATGTCTTATTGTTAAATTGATTTTTCTGGCAAATAGAAAAGATTTTTTTTGTTTTTATATACCACTATTTTTTACTCATATTGCACTAGTCACAAACTAAGCTCTAGGCTTGTACTATGTGTACCAGAAACAACGATATAATACATATTATATTTTATAAACACCCAGACCATGACAAATTGTACAGGAAAAACGTACTAATATTTTTTTGCCATGGGTGGAATCGAACCCACGACCTCTGGATACAACACCAAAGGCGCAACCTACGGTACTAGTCTACGGAGGCGGTCAATATTGATTATTTTATGATTTATTTATTTAGAATAAAATAAAATAGCACATTGTTACAGGTTTAGATATTTAATCTATTTACAGATCCAAGTCTCTCCTAAATCACTGAGCTAGCAAATCGGACCCGCTCTCCGCGGTTACATTATTAAACTACTGAATAAAAAATGTCGTAGTTTTTACTTGTACAGTATAAGCGGAGAAACTCCTTCAGGCGTTTTTTTTCGATTTTATAAACAAATATTGCAACTACTCGCCTAATTAAATTAAAAAATCCCCCGTAGAATAGCGCCCAAGATAGTGTGATAAATATGTTGACGACTGTCAAATTTTCAAAATTGTATATTGAAAGCAATTGTATTTTGTTGTCAAAAGTATTTTATCACAGTTCTCTTGGATTTTATATAATTTTCCATATTGTATAGTCTAATTATAATCCCACCTAGCACGGTGGGCTAGGTGGGATTATAATGAGACTATACAATATGGAAAATGATATAAAAACCATTCATTAATAATGCGTGAAATGATAGAGTGAAATAGCGCCGGGCTACTGCTATGCATACTATGACTATGCATAGATATATATGTATTATAATGTGGCAATAAAATTCAGTAAGCAGTCCCTTAGGAGAGGTAAGAAAACATTTGAAACAAGTTCAGCCTTATATAAAATGAAAAGGGGTTCTGAACAAGTCATCGAAAAATATATCAACAGAGTATTTAGCGTACAGTGCAGAAAAGACCCCTTAGGATGGCTGAATTGTCCTGATTTACATCAATCCCACACACAAAACAAGAATATCGGTAGTGGTAGTGGTCAGTCCTACCTACTATGCTTAGTTGTTTAGTAATTATGGTCCAAACAGAAGCGTGCAGTGCGCGCACCAAGGTTGCGCGTGACAAGCCTGCATGCCATCCTCCCTCACATTAAATATTTATGCCATAAGTATTATAATCATCGACATTGCTCAGAAATCCTTTAAATATCATGATTACCTACAGAACATATCGATTTAAAGCCGCTAATGAAAATGGAAAAAAAGGTTTATCACGTGATAGCTAGCGGTCTTCATATTTACCATGCACATGGTTGCGATGATTAAGCTCTGAGGAAGATTAACACTAGAGCGCACGCGTGGGGTCATACGTACCCCAGTGTTTGATTTTGTAGAATAACTTGACGAATTGCACTATTTTAACCTTGAGCGTCTAGCTAAGCTTCACTTATTAACCAATGTATATTTATTGTAGTCTGCCGGCACTTGCACGGCACTGTCGCTTCGCTGTGAGTATTTAAAGTCGCATGGGGTATGATTCCACGCGTGCGTTCGTGGAAGTTTTTTTTGTGTATATTACCAACATTTTCTTGGGTGAGTATTCAATTTCTTAGTTAAATTTTTGTGTTTATTTCGTTAATATAACCTCAATAATATTTTTTTTCATTGTTAGGCAGTAAACATGGCATATACCCGCGGACAAAATTATGGAATCATGGCTCAATGAAGTAATGGCTAATGACAGCGAAGCGGGGGACCATACTCCGGAGGAAGAACAGATCATTCAGTCCCCGCACGACTCAGACACTGATCAAGATGCCAAAGAAAATGCTCAAGGGTGAGCTACTTTTAGGTATATCTGAAGCAAATCACATAAAAATATACCTAAAAGAAGTGGAAAAGGAAGATGTGAGTTTTGCAGTTGACGCAGGGATCGGGGTGCACTCGGAAAGCCTGTATACTTTGTTCCAAATGGATTTGCAGTGATCATCAGGTGATGATATGTTCAGACTGTCATCAAAGTCAATAATAATGTACTAATTTTATTTTTTTGTACACACGAGGCTGCTCATAATCCAAATATATAAAAATAAGGGTAATTTTGTTGATTTTTTTATTTAAACTTATATAAAAAAAGGTTGTGTTACATTCTTGTTGTAAAACTTATTCGAATAAAAGTTCCTTGGGATATTTATAATAATTTTGTTTCATTTAAAGCACTATACTAAGGTATAAACTGGTATATCAGTTGGGGTACATCGTGCGCTCTAGTGTTAAGATTTGCCAACTGAAACAGGTTTCCCAAAGATACTCACTGATAAATTTAACCTTCTTAGGTTGCTTGGTCCTGGTGGGCTTCCCGACGGGCTTCTTGATAGGCGCCGACCTCCTGTGGGCTGTAGACACAAGGGGGCGTTAGCGGAGGCCTAAGCACCGCTACACCGCGAGACAAACGCCCAAGCATCAAGAATGGGAAGCCAAGTATAGAATCAAAAAAATACTGATACCTTCCTCTCATAACTATCTTGTTATATTATAAAACAATAAATCCTACGGATGTACTATGCAACGTAACTACATCATGTTATTTACATCCTGAATTACACCCATTAAGTCCCAAAGTCTGGCCAAAATTCATAAACTTCCAAATTTAATAGATCATAAAGACAATCATCAAAGTTTTATGGTCACCGCGTGGACTGCAATAAAAGCGATATGACAACGTAATCGAAATCCAATAGCTGACTAATTACCTTCCGATAATAGTCGTTTGAAGAGCGAACGACCGACGACCGCTCCAACGTTATGCGACGCTGGAGTCCATTCCGAATATCGCGTGACCAAACAGGAGCCAAATATCGATTGTTCGTAACAAAGGAATCATAATACAGTTTATTTATTTTCCGATATTACAGACTATCAATCATTCAGCTACCGTTTGTTTCAATATTTGTTACTTAAATAGGATCAAAACAGCTGAATAGATTTTTATAAGACTTGGCACTTAAGTAAAGCATTGTTCTGAATCATGCAAGATTAATTTCCCAAGAGATTGCCTAAAATATAAAGAAAAATGATATAGCTTCCCAAGAATATTTTGTCTTTTGTTTATAATTGTTTTTCTTTAATCCTAAAAACCATATGGAATAAGCCGCGTGCTGAAGCTAGCTATTATGATTACTAAACCAAATCTGAAAATATGTATAAGGATATTGTGGTCCACAGAGACAGTTTCAAATAACACATAGTTGGGTAATAAGCCGGGACGCGAAGGCAACGAGATGAGACGGCCTACGTGACCGCAATGCTCAAACACTGCCTCGTGGCTCAACAAATACCATTCACCAGGTAACCAATATAATGACTTACTAGTACTGTACTCCCTATATAATAGCTGATGAAAATACTTACTAGTATATTGGGAAAAGTAAGTTCTTTCCATCTATCCCTAAGGAAAAGAAACATTGTAGAGTTCAGACATTTAACGAGTCTGAAATGTTTAATTTCCGACCAAACTAAAAGTATTTAAAAAAAAACAGGCTTAAAATAAGAAGAGGTATTGTTGTAACAAATGAAGTTTGCCGCAAATGCGGATAATCCGTGACGCTAGCACGAACAGCGGCCGTTATAACTTTACGGTAGTCGGCAAACTTGAAAATTCATAGCGCAACTTTATTATAGTCCTGAAGAAAAAGAATTAAAAAATATTAATGCAATTAATAAAAATGTTAAAAGAATTAAATACATAAGGGATGTTGCGGGATTAAAGATTTAGTTGACAATAATTAATAGTAGGTATGATGAATAATTTTACAAAAAAAGGAATAAAGTCATTAGTATTAAAAAGAAGTAGTGAATGTAGTGATGTCTCAGCCAACACCAACGATTTGTACGAAGATATGGAGAAACATCTAAAATACAGATTACAATCCCAAATAATAAAGTATAATAAATTTAAATTCAGAATTTAATATATAAATATAAACTGCCATCAACTAAAATGGAGCCACAAAAACTTTACCAGTCAAAGTAAATAAAGCGGTGAAAATTGTAAAATAAAACGTGTTTACTTTGTAAGTAGACGGAGCTGAGCGGAATTAGAATGTACTGAAAATGCGGGTAATCCGTCAACAAGGGGGTACTTCAGAAACGTCTACAAGTTTCGGATACCTAAACAGAAGAGAAATAAATAATACGGGAAGTAAGAAACACTTTGAAATTTGACGTGGGTTACCTTAGTAAACTCAATATATTTTATGAAATATTAATATTATAATTTTCATAAACAAGTGCTATAAAATAAGCAAATTTAAGAGTAACACATCAATAACCAATATTTTTTAACAGGTAAATAGGCGATTGCTGTGACATTGCTTGGAAGCGGCTTACTTCTCCGGTACAGCATTAATAGAAATAAAATTTGTCCCTTATCACAAAATATTTAAAAAATGATGGAATACTACAAACACGTCCCACCACCAACCTCGAAGGGGCCTCGACAGGCGCCACACGCACTTCAAAGCTGATAAAACATTAAAAGCTGGCTTTAAAACAGACGAGGGCGAACGGGGAAGTTTGGAGTAAAAAGCAAATTTACTGCCGCAGGGAATTCAAGCGCTGCACGGAACACCAGCTAAACCTGCAATTTATGATAATGCTACCTACTGATGCAATTATTTAGAGTACTTTATTATATTCATGAGTGTACCCTGAAATCTGGTTAAATAAATTATTTTTCACTTTTTTACCTTCACTCCCATGATTCCGCCCCTTATGTTATTTTAGTTATTCTTTAATTTAAAGGTTACGAGAGATTTAAAAAGAAAGGTAAATGTGAGTTTTTTAATCAACGTAAATGTGTCTTAAATAAGACGTGTTCCAGTTTTAGCACATCTGTTGATAAAATCTAGGTTTGCCAGGTTTTAGGAACAACACGTTCGCTTTTATAGAGCCTGCAATGCGAAACTACAAACTTTCTTGTGCTAAATCTTTAGACAATGCGCGCTTACTCGTCTGTATTATCTATAAATATTACAATATTTGAGTTCACATTGTACAAATAAAAATTATCTGCTTCATACTATTTTGATAAAAATAATTAAGGAAAAAAGTAATAAAAACCTAGCGTAGTTAAAAAAACTAACCAACAGCTAAAAATATATCCTAAACTATTACCAGATTCCAATGGAATATGCTAAAATGGACAAATATTTAGAACCCCTAACCGAGCCAGCCTCTACTTGTCAACACAATTAACATTCATTGTTAATCGCTCCCTAAACAATTATACACCAGTTTGAATCCCCTCTGTTTTGACAAAGGATTGCCAAATAATGGCGTGTTGATAATTTTACCCCTGAATCATGGAAATTATTTTGATGTAATTGTTTTTATTTGAAGTGTTGAATGGAGTTGATGAAATTTAAACTGTAATTAAAGGTTAATCTTTCTGGTAAATAGAGTCATTCGTTGTGGTAGCGGCAGAAACAAAAATGTAATAATTTTATTTTTAGTCATGTTCTTTTAAAATTTCCGCAACTTGGCAAACAAAAACAGTTTATCGGCCATTACCATTACATAGTATTCCGGCTGAGAGTAGCGATTATGCTATATAATTTTGGATACTAATATATTTTTTTGCGGGATATTTTTTTTGACGCATGTAACCATATACTACTATACTATCCAAATTACAACACTTTCAGTAGTTACTATGGTGGAGAAAAAAAAGTTATATCGATTATAGGAACCGGCCGTAAATCTTTTCATAATTACTCTTAGATGGCTATGATTAAAGAAGAAGCCGTGTGGAATATTTAGAGGAATTTTGTTGGTTTTATGGACAAACAAAAGAAACTTGCGAGACCTCATACGTTTTGAACACTACTATCTGAGTCAGACGCAAGTTATAACAATGGATGGATGGAGTGACAATCCATGGCATAATCATAGATACCAGAAATAGAAACATACAGAAGAACAGAGGGAATAGAAACATAATTTAAAAAAAATCAAACTTTGGGCGCCTTTAAATTGGACGCTCGAGGAAGCACCGCAGTCATAGTCCACTGCAAATTCTTATACAATTTCTAGAAGCGCTGTCATAGTGCCACTGTCAATATGCTAAGTCTATTCTATAATAGAACATAAATAAAACCATTTATTGTCTTAGATACTAACTGGGCTTGTGCGTGACGACTTATTGAAAGTTATTGAAGGAAACTACTAGTAGATTGCTGCAGTTTGCATATCACAAAGTTACCTTTGATAACTATCTACTTTGTGCTAACATTTTCATAATTTCATGACGAATTTATGTTATGAAGGTAGCATGCATATAGGCTGCAAAGTCTGAAAAAGTACTTCGAAGCTAATTATCTCCATCTTTGATGACTCTTGTGCTTTCATGATCTTCTATCATTAATATAATTTGCAGCATGCTATGGGCTTTAGTCAATAATAGACCAGTATGAATATGTCTGAGACGACGTAACATGTGTTTAAATGTCAAGTAACAGTTATATAACCGCGCCTCCCGCTACCCCTCGCCGGCCGGCGTTTTGCCGTCCACTCAGAAAACGTCAATGTGTTAAAATAAATTATTTGAAAAGGCAAAAAGTAATAAACAAATTATGGAAGGTTATTCGTGATATTTTAAATGTATTTAGAAAAAATGCATATTTTTGTAGAAAAATAACTAGATACATTTTTGAAACATTCTAAAGGACATGTTTCTGATAAAAAGAAAATCAAATCGAGAAGTTACGCAGTGGGCGTTTGTCTTTACTGTGGTGCCGGTAATCATAGGCCAAGTAAACAAGAAGGATGGAACCTGCAGGCAGCACGGGCGCCCGGCACGAGTGACAGAAGCACTGCATCACCGAATCCCGGACCAGACCGATCAGCATGATGATAGATTGTAGGTTGGATTGACTGTGGTACAACGGTGCGCGCGGGCTGACGGCGCGACGTTTGCCCGGAAACTGAGCCGACCGGGGAGGGAGCCGGTCGATACCAACCCCGCACGCCGCCGGCCCGCAGTGCAACCCCCTCCTAACTTGATAAACCCGTAAAAGAAAATAAGCCTAGCGGATGGAAAAATAATGTCACCCTTGGCATATATTATTGAGGAATTCTGTGAGGAATCCTGAAGAGTTTAAATTGGAATTCTGATCATTCTCGCCATTCCTACCGAAAATGTTTTCTTTTTGTTGATAAATATTTTATTCATTTTCATGAGCATACCAAGAACCAACCATTACCAGAATTAAGTTATTATAAAAAACAAAAATACAATTTATTATAAGTATAGGTAAATGTAGATTTTTTCAGGAAAATAATTCAGCTAAGATAAACCAATTTGGAAGGTAGAAAGGCTGGCGCGGTCTCGACGGGCCTGTAGCTCATAAAAACGCCGACCGGGGGGTGAAGGTTCGTCGGGAGCACCCCACCGGGGGGGTATGCGGAGGTTCCACCGCCGTCTCGGCGCCGCCGCCCGCAGCCAATTAGCAGCCGGCATCGCGCTCAATTCGTTTTACTTACGAATTATTACCTCAAGATGCACACAAATTGACAGCGAATGAAGGAAGTGCTCTCGAATTGGATTCAGAATTGATTGGGAGCTTCGTTCTGGAATTGACTGAATAAATAGGAAGCGAAGGAGATAATGAAGTTTTATTTGCGAAGCAGGCAAAGGTTGCAATGGTTTGTTTGTAATTTCAGTCATCGAAATCAAAGTCTTTCTAGAAGATAGCTATCAACTATCTTCATAGATTATACATATAATAAATACACAAAAAATACAAATAATAAAGTAGTTATTAACAATGAAGGTCAAGTTATTCGAAAATTAGAGCTGTAAAATGTAATAAAAAGGTAGAAGTATTAAGAAATCTAATCAGAAAGTCTTATGCCCGATTTTACCAACTCTTAGGGAGCCCCTAACTAAGTTAAGGGGCAGTTAATGACAGTTGTTTCATAGCAAATATGTCAAAATACTTATTTAGGGGTTCCTTTAGGGTTAGGGATTGTTGGTGAAATCGGGCATTAGTCCTAACCACTCAAGTTAAAATTAAAAACATATTTCAGTTGTAAAATGATGGTATTGATAACTGCTGGCTGTTAGTTTGAGAATCGATAGCGGGCAACAACCTCAACCCCCTGCAGTAATGACCGGGAATTCCATGACCACCGCGTCATAGGCGCCAGGACACCAGTCCTACGCGGAAATACCACTATGGACAGCAAATTATATGTTCTTGTTGGTCAGTTTTTTAATCATTTACTTGCCTACTTGAACAGCAATTCGAAATTTCAGGTGATAGTGCCGTATTTTTTTCTTTTCTTTTCTGGGAAAATAGACACTATTTCCATGTATTATAGAGCACCTTAGTTGTTTTATGATTATATATCTGTTTTATGAGTACCTGAACTGCCTGCATTATTTAAAAAAAGCGTATAATCCTACAAGTGCTTAGTTTTGAGGGATTATACTTAAAACGTTGATTATAAATTAAATTTCTCTGATAGTATGGGAACCTTCTCTCAAAAATAGTATAAATGTAATAGTGTATTACTATTATATTCCGGAGTTTGTTTTGTCAAATAATTTATGCTTTTAGAAATAACTATTTTTATGAACATCGATGATATGAACTACTTATTTTATAGCACTTATTGTACAACAAAAAAGCAATAAAGAATTGAATTAATTGTCAAAAATGCCCTCTAACATGGTGATTTTTCGAGTGGAGTAACAAGCGATGCAACTAGAAATTACGAGCTACGTAATATATGACTTGAAAGGGCCTTCAAAGAGCGGGAGTAGTAGCAGTTCGGGGAGCAAAAGCGACTCGGACAGATAAGGCGATTGCTGCAAATGGTCGAGCAGTAAACGGATTTACCATCAAGCACTCTTGAAACTTTATAGTCTAACTCCTGTATTCTAAGATGTATCCTTAACTCCACTTTACACTCAAGGAACGTCTGTCTCTTTCCACCAAATGACAACAAAAAAAGCTAGTATGAGACAGACGCTCCTTGAGTGAAAAGTGGAGTTAAGGAAACGTCTTAGAATACGGGGGTAAGGCTTAGACTTAGATAAGGTCACCAAAGCCCTATCCTCAGTAACGGTTAGCGAACAGCTACTACTGTTAAGAGACCGCAACGCGTCACAGTCGCCCTTTTCCCGTCTCGGGGAGAAAGAGAAGACCTATCAGTAGTAATATATGACTGGAATAGCTTGGATGAGAACAGATGAAGACGGAGATCCAAAATCAATGGCGCACCAGAAGCATATGCCCAGCAGTAAATTGCTGCAGGTACATGATGACTATTGAATTGAGTCCCTTGATTTATTTATTGAAACCTTAATGTTTTATAATTTATTGTCTTTTCAGCATTCAATTTCAAGAAATAATAGTACAAGTAGCAGTTCATCTAGTACTGTGTCTGGTCAGCATGGTGAGGGAGGACTTCGAAAGGCAAAAGTAAATAGGTATACTATGGTAGTAAAGTTGGTGCAGACCAAATGAGATATAAAACCGCCCCCAGTCTGAAATTTAGCGACGAAAGTTACGACCGCATAAAATTCAAACTGCAATGCAATACCTATGTTTTATATAAAACCAACGAACCATGAATGGGATCAAGCAAACTTTGTGTTTGTTGCATTTACCTTTTTTTGAGATGAATAGCTTGGCATAGCTATTATTAGTTATACGATCTTTTATAATGATAATAGTGAAAAAGACGAAAATATATTTTTTTACGTGGGGGTTGGTCCAGTTGGTTTGTTTTAAAAATACTAGGTACAGCTTTAAGATTATAAATCCCGGTGGGCACAAATGAGTTATAAATAAATGTACAATTGTTTGACAACACCACTTATATAGTGAGCTGTCGGTCACAGTTTCACTATATCAACTTATGAAACTGTTTATAGATGGGTCATTGACTCTATACTCATTAAACACACTGCTACGAACTGGCCAATTTTCGGTGTAGAATCAGAATACCTTCGGCTACGATAGTTATTCGGTGTATACATGAAGGTAAAAACCGTGCCCGTCCGCGCGCCGCTACTGGAGTAAGCATCATTCAATTTGCGGGGTGCCGCGCGAGTGACAAATTTGTCACTCACACACACTTTTACATTTTTTACATCCTCAGTCTGATTTGTGCGTTCGGCGGAGAAAGTCGAAAAGAGCTCCGCTTTTATTGTCGAAAAAATGGTTATTGTGCATTAAAGCTGTGTAGAAACTACTATTAAAAAAAAGTACCTTCTGTCACGTTTTTCAAGTATGTATTTAACATGTTTTTCTTATATTAAACCATAATAAAAAATAATAATAAAACCAATAATTAAAATATCAATCTGACGGTAACTGTCAAACTATGTTCGTCAGTTAGAAGTTGAAGAACTAGTGATGTGTTTTTATTTTTAATGAGAATTTCGATACTTTAAAATAATTTATAATAATTTTAATTTAATTTAATCAAAAGGTATGGCGACAACAGAACCGTCCAACGAGGTTTGTCAGTTACTATTTAGTGATGTGATTTTATAATTGATAAACTCGATTTTTGTAAATACTTTCATGGTTATGAGATATTATACAATTATTGTTTTTTTTTTATATAGGTAATACTAATTATATTTTCTATACATGACATACAGTTTCCCGAAAGATCCGGCATTAAAAGGTAAATGGGTAGAGGCAATTAAAAGAGGAGAAAATTGGTTACCAACAAGCATGTGTTTGACGTATCAAGCTACGATTTAATTGTTTTTCGCCTTTTGTAGTTTGCATCGATTTTTATAACTTCCTCTTGGAGGTCGGTCATAAATGTTGAGATTGCGTTTAGTAGGTAACATGTAGTTAGGTGTGCATGTGTTTTAATTTAATAAAAAAAAAAAAGTAGGTATTTTAATTTATTGTTATCTATACCTACATATTTTAAATCCACTAGTATTATAAATGCGAAAGTGTCTATCAAGGTGAATTTGAAAGGATGTACTTTGGGCTAATATGAGGTTCTGCTGATAAAATCTAACAACTTTTTCTATGGAACCATATGTCGTAAATGAAAAAAAAAATGACTTCCCCATACAAATTGGTCATTTTAACGCTACTAGTTTGTATGGGGAACGCCTTTTTTTTTCTTTTGCGATACATTTCATGGGAGAGTTGTTTGATTTAATCATATTAGCCCAAAGTATACTCTTCCAAAGTTATTGAGGCTATTCAAAACATGCGATGAGCTAGCCACTTGTTCGGTGTAGACTCATACCATCGGCTACGACGAGGTGGGATTAAAACCCCTCCGCTGGTTACCTTGGGGTTTGTGATGATATGTGTGTGTATTACAATTGTATATCGATAAATAATTATTAATCTTTGATGATCTCTATAAATCCCAAAATATTTGGTTTATATCGATAAGTAATAATATTTGTTGTCGGTGGCAACACTATCGAAACTATTAAGTATGCAATTTAATATTTAGCTTTTTATAATAAAAAAACTATACACTTCATAGACATGCGCACACAATCATGTTTGCTGGTATCTCTTTTTTTCTCAAGCAGTTTTTTAAGTGTCAGACGCGTTGAGCTGCCATTTGAAGCCACACCTTTTTCCCCGTTTTTCATTTGTTCGCCTCAGAAATTGGCGACACCGGTATCGTACTATTATGAAATAATTTATGTATCATGCTTACTCCATTGGGGCGCGTTTTTTTAGCTTCATGGGTGTATATATATTCGGTGGGAATAAAACCCCACCGCTTCCTGGTCTAGGCGGGGTAGTGCTACACATACACAGTTATTATTGGGGCATTTATGATAAGAATTTATTATTCTATCCCAAAAAAAACACTATTATCAATATATACAGGGTGAATTATCAAACTAGTAATGTTTAAATGATCAATTTGTATGGGGAAGCCATTTTTTTTTATCATTTGCGACACATGGTTCCATGGGAAAACTTGTTCGATTTGATCAGCAGAACCTCATATTAGCTCAAAGTACATCCTTTCAAAATCACCCTGCATATTGTATATAAATATTTTTGGATTTAAAATTTATAGCAGCACTTGAATAGTTCGAATTGAGTTTCAAAACTTATTGTCATTTCCATTAAGATTGAGTGGCTGAGGCCTCAGAGTGAGAAGTCCCCACGGGTAGCGGGTAGGCAACAAGTAGGGTCACGTCATGCTCCGTGGACGGATTAGTCTCAGAATATAATTTGGATCCGGCGGCGCGTGTCGGCTTTCGTATCGATTTTGGCAAGTTTCAGACCTAGGCTGGTTTTGCAACGTTATCAAATCAAAACTTTGCTTCTACCTAAATATATCGTTGTTTTAAATACGGAGATTTTAAACGTTTTTACAACTCATGAACACGTTTCGTTTCTTATAGTATTACTATAATAGCTTATCTGTACCATCACGGGTGCCTAAGACGGGCTCAGGTTACCCAGCGGTAGTTTTATTCCTCCCTCGTCGTAACTGTAAGAATTTATTGTCTCAGGAAACAAAGAAACTTAAAGTTAAGAACTAAAAAAAGCTAAACGTAAAAAATGATTTTTTACATATGAGAATAGGAACATTTAAAGTTGGTTATATACATTTTTGTGTATACAAATAATAGTCTTCAGCCCAGACCTCGAAAACCGATGAAGAACAAAGTCAAAAGTAAAGTTGGAATAGTGGAAGTCTTTTAACAGACCGAAATATCAGCTTTAAAAAAAAATTGTCCAAGAGGACAAAGTAAAATATTTACTGACCTTATATTCCCCCTATTTTTTTCTTATTTTATGCCACGAACAGCATTATTTTTGCTTATTATTAACCTCATATGTGACTACACCTAAAATATAAACGATACATGATGGTACCTGTTATCTATTATACATATTTATTTTGAAATTCCTCAAACATGAATATATTTCGGCAGGGATATGCCTATAATAATGACATTGCTGGAGCTCTGATTAATTCTGATGGGCGACGCGCGACTCATAATTAATTTTAGATTGGTGGTCTTTTTAATTAATATTTTGATTACGTCGTTTTTCATTTTAGAAAATATTTTTATTTAAAAAGGAACCTTATGACCAATATCTTAATATCGTTTCCTGTTTTTTTTTAGTTAAATAAAATAATATTTATCAGAAAAATTAGACTCCCCCCGGAATGGGGGGCATCATCTCTGAAGCTTTCAAAATGGTCTTGTTGAGAATTTACCTCTAATCTGGATCCTAAGTTGTAGTAGAGATGAAACGGATATCTGTTGTGGCTGGATACCGGATATTCGGCATATCTTGTAGCCTGGCGGAACATTGCCGTTTGTTGCATCGCAAGAAGCGAGCTTTCATAGCTGGCGTACGAACGGGCAGACTCGGTCGAATTCGAGTCTTTTCGTTTACGAGCCAAGTTAGCAAATTGATAATAGCAATTGTTTCATTCATCACAAGACAGAGTCAACTGTACCTCGCGAAGCTCATGACACTTTTTGGAATTCCCAAAACGTCGACCCGCGGGCCGAGACTAGCCAGCCTCACCATGAAGAAAGAAACGCGATTGCATGTGAGATTGATTCAGTGCGAATTGATCGCCGTCGCTACCCTTACATTGGTTGGGCACCTAATGCTAAACAATACCACAGAAGAAATAATAGTACAAGTTAACTAAAAAGTTAATACTCAAATTTAACAAAGTTTGTCAAAATCAGTCTTTCAGCACCTTGCTGCAGTCCGTGCAAGGTGTACAGCGAAAGACTTTTTTCTGAAGCTGTCCTTACCACGAAGACGTATTCAATATTCATCCACAAAATTTGCTCTTAGTGCAATATAATTTTTAAAGTAATAATTGAAAATGTTATGATCACTGATTGCACTTGTTAAGTTATATAAATAAAATTATAACTTACTTAAATTTGATATTTCGTCTTTTTTTTAATCCGGGTGTACCGGCCGTATAGGGTCTTGTTATCCGGTATCCGACCGGATTGTAATTAGCCGCCGGATAGGCCGAATACCTAATAGTTACCTACCACTTTATTATTTAAAGTGTTAATAAAGAGTAGGTCGGATAGGTCTTAAAACTTATTTATTATTTAATTCATAGTGGGAAGGATCAAAGCTGTAAAACAATAATGTATTGATCGATTCCATTACTGGACTATATATTTATATCGGCTTATCACCCAGGTAGATACAAAGTCACTTGTCAACCTCCAATATAACATCTTCTAAAAATCATATCTCCATAACTACAAATGCTACAAGTGTTACATTACAATATTATTAAGAGTAAAACACAATAGGAGCATATTTTTCTGATACAAAAAAAACAACCATTAAATCACGCTGTTTTGAGTACCTTCTAGGACCCGTATTTGTTCTAATGCGAATTAGTTTTTAATATCTTTTTTTAGAATAACATAATATAAATTATTGAAAGACCATTTTAACTACATAAATAGTTTAAAATATAAGTAATATTTATATTAAGCCTTGTACATCGCAATAGTACGATATAAATAATGTACGCAGGTAAAACAATAATATGTTATTGATTCTGGATAGCTTACCGAATTGTTTTTCACAAAAATCAATTTCTACTAATAAAAAAAACTTTTATAACGTATTAGGAGTATTACTTAAAATATTTTTTTAAGTCTATACAAAGACCACGACAATCTGGCTACTTGTTCGGTTTAGGCTCAGAAAACCCCTCCGCTGGGTACCCGAGGCCGTCTAGAAGGTCTCGCTATAAAGTGTCTGTTATGGTACGTTTTAAAATTAGAAATGCAGACATACAAAATAACTAAAAAATGCGACAAAGAAGTACCTACATCTGGAAGAATATAACTTTTCCTTCATACTTAATTAAAGTCCCCCAAACATGTTAATATAAAAATAAAAGGAAACCACGACGTAGCGTTCACTCCCCTTTCCAGAACATTCACACATAAGCTATTCTGTAACTTGCAATACAATGCCAATACAGAAATAATAAACATATAGAAGTGGCATCATTCGTAAAAAAAATGTTACGAGTAGGTATGCAACATTTTTTGTTACTTTAGTTAGCCTTTGAATTGTGAATTAACAGCTTTAATTAAATAAGTAACAAAACCTAATGCAGTATTCCATTTCAGCAATTTCATCCTGAGAATTTTGATGTCAAAAATGCAGCTTGGCTGAAAAAGTGATAGCTGTAGTACTATGGATTAACTACAAAATGGTTTTATCCTATTAAAAAATATATATTTATTATTGGGATACAAATAAAGTTCGATATTTGGGTGCCACACGTGTTAACTAAAAAAAACAAAATTAACCATGTACTCTTTTACGATACATTATTTACTTATGTCTCACACATAACCTATCTCGTACATCCTACGACAAGATGGTGCTCAAAGGGTGGTCAAACTCCACAGTCTGTGGCGAAACCCAATAACACGCAATCACTGTATTGCGGTGATTGATTGCTGTCTGGTGGGATTAGAAAAGCATAAATACCTTACATTATCTTTAAATTGAAAGACGTACAGGGCGACTCACCCGCAATGTAATTCTTTTTACCCTACTAACTTAAAAAAAAAGAATTATAGGTATGTACGAGGAAAGTAAACCAATGACTGAGATACAGGTTAACGTTAGTTAGTATGGCATTATCATGCCTGTCATGTGCCTAATCACCTAGGCTAAGTTAAGTGAAATATATAAAACATTCATTTATTCGTGCACCAGATACAAAAAGAAAGGTCTATGAAGAAATGTTGGGTATTATAAGCGTTGGCAACCCTGTCTGGCCACTTCTATCTGCATTTAATTTCTGTGATATCAATGGATTCAATTGGCAGGGAACGACGACATATGGCCAGTAAGTTAGGAACTTTTATTACTTACAGATGAATGTGTTGAGCTTAATGGAATTAAAAAAAAGTTTTATTTTAAAATTAGGTAGGTATTCGGCTTTTAAGTATGTAAAACATATACAATTTTATTCTTCCATCACCCAAAGGTAAAAGTGATATGGCTACTAGACTACTAACATTTTATTTATACCACAAAAGAAGTACAAGTACTTTTTCAGAGAATTTTAGTAATTTTTCTTTTGATAAAAAGCTAGTTCTTTCAATACCTACGAGAAAAAAAAATAGAATATCGTACATTTACAGTATAGTAGTATTTGACAGATCAGTCAATATACTATTACTGTATGTAATAATAATTATCAACATCGTTACGCACATTATTGCTGATTTTAAAACTTTATCTGACTTGATGTCAACCCAAATGTTTACATGAAATTGGTAACAAAGTTTTTTCGATTCAGAAAGTTAGTTAATAAGTGAAAAAAAAAACACTAAGGACAAATATTTTTCTCAACATTTAAATTTTCAGTAACCACGTTATTATCCGTCTCATACATATTACATACATACATATCATCACGGGTGCCTTACGGCGCCCGAGACCGCCTAGACGGCCCCAGGGTACCCAGCGGAGGGGTTTTAATCCCACCTCGTCGTAGCCGATGGTATGAGTCTACACCGAACAAGTGGCTAGATCGTCGCGATGTTTGAATAGACTCAATAACCCATCTATAAACAGTTTCACAAGTTGATATAGTGAAACCGGGACCGACAGCTTAACGTGCTCTCCGAGACACTATAGTGGTGTTGTCAAACAAATGTACATATTTTTTTTTATTAAATACTTATTGGTAAACATCGGGATTCGAACCAGGGACCTAAGTGTTTTTAAGTCCAAGGTCTAACCAACTGGGCCACCACGTAAATATCCGTCTCTTTTCAATTACCATTTTTTTTCGAACCTTTCCCAAACATCATTGTTTCATTTCCTGAAAATTCGGAATCTTAAAAAAAGTCTAAATATAAACCGCTTTATCAGAAATATTTGAATGGCAAAATGTGATCAATAATTTACCCATCTATCATGGCGATCCTTCTTGTCATGATAGTGATAGATTTTGATTCATAGCGAAATAAGGACGTGGTACAGGATATCGCTCTCAAACAGAGAATTGCAAACAAATATTACTGGTATTATGTTAAGAGAGGTCAACGACCTTTGGGGAACTTGACGGGAATAACACTTTCCTCTTACATAAATCCATTTTATTATGATAATGGATAACTGATGTTAGGGGCCTATTGTAGGTAGATTGTTGTATAATCAAGCAATACATTATACATATACTTATATAAATGAATCCCTATGTCGCTAGGTCACGCTACAACTTGAGAACGACTTAACTGATTTAATTCATCTTTTTTTAAAATGTTAATACTTTGTGGAGGTTTTTACGAAACGATAAATTAAGAAAATTACGCAGAAAATTGGAAAATATCAGAATATTATTACTAGCTTGTGCCCGCGGTTTTGCACGCATTAATAAGTTAAAAAAAGTTGGTTTAATATTCCATATTTCTATCTTAAATTATTTCTGTAATAAGATTTTCCCACACACCTCTCTATTATATCTATTATTCTCTCCCTTTTACGGAACGCTAAATGCGTGAACAGAATTCATACTCGACCGCTATTTTTAAGACAATAAAAATAATATAGAGGTACTAAATGTAATTTTAGTTACTTACCTACCAAATAATTCAAGTAGTCAAAAAGATGACAATAAATGCCAACTTAAAAAAAAAAAAATCCTCAAAAAATAAATACCTAGGTATAATTCAAAATAATTTTAATGCAGTTTTATGTCATTTTAGTACACCCAACTTTTCTCCATAGAACATTTTTCTCTATCTGGTGTATTTTAAACCTTGTCCAAGAGACTTTTAAAACACAAGCATCCTGTATATCTGCACTTCTAAAACTATGTCGAAATATGATAATACCCCATGTCCTTCCCAGGGTCTCAAACTATCTCCATACCAAATTTCATCTAAATCGGTTCAATCAGTTTAAGCGTGAAAACGTAACAAACAGAGATAGTTACTTTCATCGTAACAGACAGAGGGACCTACATTATAATATTATGGTCGTAATTATTTAATTGTCATTTTATTTCATTACATGTAGGTACGTACTGTAAAGGGGTTATTTGGTACTTAATACACCCGTGCCAAGCCGGAGCGGGCGGCTAGTTATATTATGTTTATATAAAATCTGTGAGCCAGCTCTTTTTGTACATATTTTATTTAAACATATAAAAAAATGTTTTTTTTTCATATGTATAAATAAAAACGTAACTTTATTGCACAATTTTAGAAAAACGCAAAAGTATAGCAAATAATTAATATAAATAAATGCGCATACGAAGTTGCGGGCACCAGCTAGTGTTTTATATTTTATTAATTTCTTATACAAAATCAGTCAAGTGACCTAGTTATGTTTTGGTTTTAGTCTGTGGGTTCACCGGTTTTTCGGAGACTACATCGATTTCTTGTCGAGGTGGATTGATTTAACGATAAAGCAGCGAGAATATAATAGACTAGTAATGCAAATACGTCTTTGTCCACCCATTTCGTAACCGCACCATTTAGCCGGCATAGTGGGAGCGATCAATATTGTTAAACAACAATGAATTGATCGATCCCATACATGGACTTTGTAGGCCTGCTTACCATAAGTTAGATACAAAGTCATATGCCTTGTCCAATTTTAAAATATGTTATTGCATGCGTCCTGCCTCCTGCCTGATAACCTTTAAAACTTTTCTACTCGAAAACAAATAGGTACCTAGGTCAACCTACTTATATTTGTTTAAATGAAATCTAATTTAACATATATAATACAATTTCCCATAGATCTGATAATCAATACTATTGAACAATCAACGTTTGGCAAATATTTGGGAAGAGTTCATAAATATTTTTATTTATCCTACTCTGACGAGACATGTTCCACGTGTCGCGTTAGTCTTGGAACAAAATAAAGAAAAAACCAAACCGGTTCACATTGTGTGATGGGGAGACGTTTCACTTATCGACCAGTACATCAAGCTATCAAGACATAAAGGTTCCTGTATCTCCTTATAGAGATGGCTTTTGCTTCAGAATATCACCTCAAGGTTCATCAGCCTAACAATTCCAGACGTAAACATATGATTAATTTTTGAGTTGAAATTACAATGACATTAAGTCAATAAGCCAATAATATTTACCTGTTGATAAACATGCGAAAAAGTCAGGAAATATGGATGATGATTATTGAAAACATGGGTATAATAGACAAAAAAGGTACTATCGCTACAACTATTTCCACGAATTATCGTAGTTTCGCCAATGTCAAGTGGGTAATGTATATTTTAATTAAGTAGGTAAGTAATAGAATGAATAGGGATTGGAAAAAGACTAGAAAGGAAAAGGTATGGCAATATGACCGTACGCCAAACATAGTGTTTCTGCAAGTCTAGTGAAGAAAGGAAAAGGTAATCAACGGTAAAATGGGTATTGCCGTTTTACTACTGGGCCTATCCAAGGCTAGATAGGTAACTATAAAGATTGGTCTTCCAAGGCGTGGAGTTGTGTGGGTAAATCGTAAAACTTGCTCACGCACGAGTCCGCACGACCGATCGATCAAGTCTAGAACGAGGGTATTTTCGGAAGCTTGTGTTCAGTTGTGTTGTGTACAGTCAACAGACGTTAAATTTCTCGATATTGATTAGTCGAAATAGTCAGTCCAAGGTACGTTTGTCATGGTCTGGATGTTTATAAAATACCAGTTTTTGCCCGCGGCTTTGCACGCTTTTATAAGTTAAAAAAAAAAAGTTTCCTTTAATATTCCATATTTCTATCTAAATGGTTGCCGAGACTAAATTATTTCTGTAATAAGACTTTCGCATAATATACCTCCTGTTCTCCTCTTTTTTTCTTGTCTCTTAGTATGCGAACAGAATTCGCACTTTACTGCTATTTTTAAGAAAATACTTCGATCAACAATCGAAGAGAAAAAAAGTAATTTTAGTTTTAGTGAGGTTCCAAGAATTGACATAACACACACTAACATTAAAATATTTGGTTTTATAAACCTTTACTTTACTTTTCATATTTATTATCGTATTTTTATTCAGAGAACGAATAATCCACTAACAGCAACTAATAAAAACCGAATCAATTGATGTAAAAACTTTGAACTTGCGCTTTGGTAGCAAAATTTTAAAGAAAAATTTAGCAAAACGCTAGGAAAGCGATCGCTATCGACGCTGCAGTTGAATAATGGACTGGCACTAAATATTGTTGAAGTCTCATTTGCGACAGTTTCCCGAGATATTCTCTGAGTGTTGGGGTTCATTTTGTTTCTCACTTCGACCCTGAGAAATCTTTTATGCGCTACCCTACTTATTTGATGTATTTTACTTTATTACACATTTTAACTAGAGAATGTACGAGATGTCTTTACAGTTTAGGTTTAGGGGCTAAGCAGCTGAACTCAGGAGTTCAGGATATTTCTGTAATTCCTTTACATTGCAGCTGTTCTGTAATGCCAGATGCATTTGACCTTTTCTTTACCATAAAATTTACTGTTTTGGTGATTAAAAAATATTTACGCTTATTTTTTTGTATAACCAACGAATCAAAACGAGTAAATTAATAGCCCAAAGTGTCGAGTGAGCTGATGTGATCCCAGTGGGTATATTTTTTTTTATTGAAGCCCGGATGTGACTTTGTATCTATCTGATGGTAATCAGGCCTACAAAGTCCTTGGATGGGGTGGATCAACACACTGTTGTTTAACAATATTGATCGCTCCCACTTTGCCGGCTAAATGATGTGGTTACGAAATGGACGGCGACAAAGACGTATTTGAGTTACGAGTCTATTTTATTATCCTCGCTGCTTTATCGTCAAATTAATCGCCCGTTACATAACCACACCATGAAAGGAGACTACCGCCTTGACAATAAATCGATGCAGTAGTCTCCGGAAAAC
The DNA here is from genome assembly GCA_947458855.1 of Monopis laevigella. NCBI lineage: Eukaryota > Metazoa > Arthropoda > Insecta > Lepidoptera > Tineidae > Monopis > Monopis laevigella. The sequence goes on along the minus strand of OX381583.1, from coordinate 27,617,477 downwards.
CGGGGAACCCAGACTAAAACCGACACATGACAAGGTCACTTGACGGTTTTTGCATATTTATGGTATTTACTAAAAAACAGATAACCGTTGGAATAACTTAGAGTGGAGACCACGAATTGAATCACGTAGCAAAAAGTGGCTGACAGGTGTTAGGTGAAAATTACACAGGACTGGGATATTTGGCCCTTTGGTTCTGTATCTAGTAACAAACTGCAATAGGCTGATGATAGTATTGGTTTTTCCAATATTTCTCTTGGAAACTATTAAGGCAGTCTTGATAGACTAATCTGGTGTTCTCACAGGTAATCGGATCCAGGCTGCAGGATCAGCGGTTAACCTCTGTGACCTGGTTAGTGGAGAATGTATTGGTTAAAGTCTTAATGTATGTTTTGTAACATAATTACCAAGGTGGTAATGTAAAGCGTACGTACAGTTGGCAGCAGCTCAAACTACACATTTTCGTTAGTTCTTCCCATCGCTCTAACACAATGAATTCGAATTTGACGGATTAGGGAGCAAGAGCCGATTGTACCTACATTCTTCTTGTACATTTGATTAACAGCACCACCGCCTCGGAGAACACGTTAAGATGTCAATCCCAGTTTCACTTTACTCGTAAGTGTAGTAGCTATAAACCACATAAGTCCATACTTCCATTTACATTATAAATGCAAAAGTAACTCTGCCTGTGTCCATTTCACGCTTAAACGGCTGAACCGATTTAGATGAAATTTCGTATGGAGATAGTTTCTGACCCTAGTAAAGACATAGTATATCACTATTCGACATAGCTACAGGGGATACGGGGTGTTTATGTTTTAAGAGTTTACAAAAAGTAGTATATGAAGCAAAGTTGGGTATCTATATTAAAATGATATTGCATTAAAATATTTATTATAACCCATCTATAAACAGTTTCACAAGTTGGTATAGTGAAACCGGGACCGACAGCTTAACCTACTCTCCGAGGCACTATAGTGGTGTTGTCAAACAAATGTACATATTTTATTTTATTAAAAACTCATTGGTACACATCGGGATTCGAATGACGGACCTAAGTGTTTTTAAGTCCAAGCTCTAACCAACTCGGCCACCACGTATATAAAATACACGTATCATGGATAATACACAAAATAAAGGTGTGAATGTATAATAATACATTTATGTGTGTATGTCTATGCATCTGACACATAGTGTGAGGTCACACCCGCAACACTGCAGGGCATCAGCGCTACAACTCAGGTTGCAGCCTATGCTGAGGTGAGAGCCCATTTTTAAAAAATTATGTAATAATATAATATAATAATAATAATTGTATGTATTTTTATATTGTTTATTGCATTGTATTCTTTTTTGAAACAAAATTAACCATTTGCTTTCTTTTTCTTATTACAAAATAATTTAAAATCTCAGCAATTAGATAGAAACTTGAAATATTAAAGTAACACAAAAAGACGTAATTTGCAGTGAGCTATAGAGACTAACATGAATCATTGTCCCGGGCCAACGACCTAGGAATGGGTGAACCACCTAGATGCATCATTAATCCATATTGTGGGCTTATCACAATTGCTTGTTGTAGTATAGGTAGGAAGTACTATTTTATATATTCTTTGGTATAGACTACCTCAGTGGTATATTGACTCCGACGGAACTGTCCCAGATATTGGGTTCGATTCCCATTCTAGCATCAATATGAGTATCTACGATTTTCTTTACACATTAAGGTATATAAGTACCTAAGTACCTTTTACCTATTAAGGTGCTGCCAGAGATTTAGTGCATTGAACAGGACCATTGATTGCCCCGATGGCAGGTCCAACTGCAGACAATTTATTTGTGTGGAAAATCCCTTCATCATAATAGAATTACAGACGCAATTTGTTGAGTTTTTATTAAGAAGCGATTAAACTAAAGTTTTAAGAGAATTAAGGCCCTGTTTGGTTAGATAATATATTATTTTGAAAACGCATTAGTTCTATTCTTAACTTGAAATTTGAAAAGATTTAAAATGTATTTCTAAATGCATACAAAGAGGCGAAAAACATTATATGAAAAAGAAGAGTTAGTAAAAATAAATCAATTCAGACCTCGCCTCGTTACATATCTAAAGTTTCATTTAATTTGTAATATTAACGTATATTATTTTATTACAATATGGCCAAGATTTATCTAATATAAGTACCTACGTACTATTGACAAAAAATCATTATTTAATTGAATCAGGCGTTATTTTACAGAAGTCCATTTTATAATGATTAATCCGCTTATAATTATAAGCTAAGATATTGCTAAATAGTTTCCAATTGTAATCATTATAAAAAGTCATGTTTCCAAGTTCAATAATGTCCAAATATCTAGATGCCGAAGCAAATCCTAAAGGTCTCAGTCCACGCCGATCGATACCATCTTAAGCCAGGCCCAGCGACAGACTCGTAAATCTTCATGGGATGCGTCTACAAGATCCCTCGCAGCTGAGACACGAGAATTAACGTAAGATATTTGCGAGAATACGTTTTCTTAAAACATCTAAATGTAAATATGATAATATTGAAGTTCCAAAGAATTCTGTGGAAGTGAACATTACCTAATAAGGTATATTCGTTCGTCTCTCTGCAATCATTTTGTCAAATAATAATATACACGTATTACTCTGGATAATTTACACATATTACTCTGGTCACAAACTCTAGACTTGTACTATGCGTCGGTCCAAGAACAACGATATAATACACGACCTATTATATTTTATAAACACTCAGACCATAAAAACTGTCTAGAAAAACGTACTAATATTATATTTTAGTGTCATGGGTAGGAATCGAACCTACAACCTTCGGATACAACGCCAAAGGCTTAATAGGAATAGTTAATAATAATACAAACAAGAAATCCGACCATGATTTATAAACCAATTAAATTTGGTCAAATAAGAAAGCAAAGATTTTAAATTATTTTTCGAAGTCGGTCTGCCAGGTCCATTCATTGCAGTTTTGTTTGGTACTCACTACAGAGATTAAATAACCATTGCCAATAGAGATGTTCATGAAAACGAATGTCTGTGCGATGTGGTGATCTTGGGTGCGAACTAGGTTCAGGACCGATGGCGGACCCGGGACCTTAGAGAAATTTTGACGATTCCATCGATGGAACAGTCATCAGTCAAATTAATATGGATTTTGGCGGTTTTTAGTCGGCACACTATAGGGGTACTATATACGTGGTGGCCGAGTTGGTGAGACCTTGGACTTAAAAACACATCGCGACGAGCTAGCCACTTGTTCGGTGTAGACTCATACCATCGACTACGACGAGGTGGGATTAAAACCCCTCCGCTGGGTACCCTGGGGCCGTCTAGGCGGTCTCGGGCGCCGTAAGGCACCCGTGATGATATAAATATATATACACTAGGGGTGACGTTCATTCTCAACTGTCATTCAAAACCCATACCTTTTAACTGAAGGCGATTCCAACGATGGAGTGGAGAGGTTTTTCTCTAAGGATGGACTGCTTGGGAGTGACTTATGTTGTTTGTGGCTAATTTCATCGACTTTCTTATTGAATCATAAAGTCTACGTGCACTAAGGTTAAAAGCAAAAGAGAATAGTAACAAGTGAAAGGTTTGCATGCAAGCAGCAGTGGGCGGACTTCACCTACGCACTCCTTTTACGGACACTGGTAAGACGAGAATGCTTTCTTTGAGGGCACTTGCTTCAATTACAGAGCATTGTTGGACAAAGACACTTGACATGGTTTCATTTCAACTAAATTTGTCTACAAAGTGAGATGGTCCGAATGTATTTCGTGGCGTGATTGGCGCATGTTAGAAGTGTCCACATGGAACCAAATACACATAATGTATATAGGCAGTTCCCATAAAACGCTGTAAATAGGCAATACTAAAAAGGACAAGAAAGTTAATAAATAGAAAGAGATGGCACTATAATAATTCTTTAAAAATAAATTACTAGATAGTTCAGTGTTTGTGTTGGTATTAGACACGTACAAAATCTATATATATATATATATAATAACATATTAAATTTAGAATTCTGTACATTTATCTGATTATGAAAAAAAAATTAGCGGAATGGAATCTAAATATGCTAATAATAGAACAATAATCTATTATTTTTAGAATTCTGTTTCTTTGTCTTTTATAAGCTTTTTTGTTGAATAGCTGTGGGTAAAATAGGATATATTATATTTCGATATACATACAGGAATTCAGATATCTGAACCCACTAGGGTGAAGTCCCTTAGGAAAAGTCTTTAAATACACCCGATAGAAATACATATTTTATGAAGCAAAGTTGGATATATTTTAATGACAGAAAATAGCATAAAAAATCTTTTCGATTCGACCGTCTCCGTAGACTAGTGGCCGTAGACTTTGTCGTTGTAACAGGAGGTCTTGGGTTTCAATTACCAAGCATGGCAATAAAATATTAGTAGGTAAGTTTTTTTGTACAATTTGTCATCGTCTGGGTGTTTATAAAATATAATATGGCATCGTTGTTTCTAATACACATATTGCAAATCTGGAGCTTAGTTTGTGACCAGAGAAATATGTATAAATTTTCCCACATATTTATTATTATTTTATATTTACCTTTTGAGTGACTTTTCGTATCATGTATTTGGCAAAAATAAATAATAAATACCATCACGGGTGCCTATTTGGCTCCCGAGAACCGTTTAAACGGCCTCAGGGTACCCAGCGGAGGGATTAACCCGTCCTCATTTCGCCGATGGTATTCGGAGGCAATACCTAACAAGTGGCGAGCTTGTTGCGGTGTTTATGATGAAATAGCCTCGTTGTATAAAGCGGTCACCCATCCCAGGCCGGCCTTGTTGTCATCTGCTTAACATTGTTGTCAGTTGTGCAGTGACTTAACCACTAGGCTGGGCCGCTTTTTTTGGAAACTTGACATGAAAACCTACCTACCTACCTAGGTATAAAAGTAGTAGGTATCTATTAAAAAAATAATAGCAAATGTTTTTTTTGTTTTACAATAAACACGCGTACGCAGTCGCGGGCTAGCTAGTATTATAATAATTTAACTTTAATTTAAAAGTCATTATTGCACAAAAATGCTCTCGCAAATATTAGGCTACGACGAATACAAGAGTTTGAAAAGAACTGGCGTTATTTAGACGATATTTTTTTTGTTTTTTAAATCCGCAATATTAATATTTTATTTTATTCAATATGTAATAATAAAATAACATCTGTGAAACAATAATATAGGTATCTATAACTTATTAGCATGCTAATTGTTAATCCTGAGTCATAAGGAAACGGTAACGAGAAGAGAGAGCGCAGTAGGCGGACAAATGCCATCAATTTGGGTTCGCGCGGGCTATTAATCAATACAACTAATTATTGCTCAAACTAACATAGCAAATTTATATTAAATATTTATTTATATATTTACGTGGTGGCCGAGTTGGTTAAACCTTGGACTTAAAAACACTTAGGTCCCTGGTTCGAATCCCGGTGTGTACCAATGTATAAAATACCAACTTGTGAAACTTTTATAGATAGGTTATTGAATCTATTCAAAACATCGCGACGAGATAGCTACTTGTTTGGTGTAGACTCATACCATCGGCTACTACGAGGTGGGATTAAAACCCCACCGCTGGGTACCCTGGGGCCGTCTAGGCGGTCCGAGCGCCGTAAGGCACCCGTGATGATATGTATCTATGTAACATCGCAAAAAGTCGTCTCTTTTGTGAACCACTTCCACACTGAATGATGACTGCGACGATGACGATGCGGCAAACTAATAAGTTTGCCGCAAACTGGATAGAAACCGGAGTTAGGTGACCTAACCTAACAGTACGTCCCAAACGACACAGAAAAAGGTTTCGCGAACTCGAGCGTCGGAATATATCTAAATGTTGTTTTCAAGGATAATAAAGTTTTTTTTTGCAAAAAGAAAGGAACATAGAGGTGTACATTTTATTTACTCGATCCTAATTACAGTTTCTTTATACAAAATCTGTTAAGCTTTGAAATGACAACTAAGACTCATACCATCGGCTACGACCAGGTGGGATTAATAACCCCTCCGCTGGGTACCCTGGGGCCGTCTAGGCGGTTTCGGGCGCCGTAAGGCACCCGTGATGATATGTATCTATGTATGTATGCTCTGGTCACAAACTAAGCTCTAGCTTGTACTATGTGTACCAGAAACAAATATATAATAAGTACATATATTTTTTATAAACACCCAGACCATGACAAACTGTACATAAAAATATACTAAAGTTTTTTGCCATGGGTGGGAATCGAACCCACGACCTCCGGATACAACGCCAAAGGCAACCATTAGTTACGGAGGCGGTTCGAGGGAATTAGGTAGGTAGGTTCGAGATGGGGAGTAGAATCCCTTCCGCTAGTCGTTAAGACGTGTTACGCCGTTCTCGGGAATCGTTTCAGTTGATGCATTATATCAGAATATACGACACAAAGGTTCATCACGACACAACAGTGAGCAGAGGCAATGAGTCATAGTTAGGACAAAGCTCCGAGAGACCGTTGCAACCTGATTTAACAAGGATGACGCACTCCTGCTCACCAAAATAAAATAATTGTAAACTTGTTCTGTCAGCTACTTCAAAACAAAGAGAACGGTTAACGGACTTTTTGAATTCAAATGTTTTTTGTCTTGAACTAAATGTAAGCAATATCTGCTGAGTGAATAATGGCTAAATTAACATACCTTGGCAGCAGTAAGATCGGTAGGTAGGTACCTTAGTAATTCAGGATAATTGGGATCTGTATTTATTTTACAGTTTTACTTGTGAAATTGTTTATAGGGGTTATTGAGTCTATTCAAAACATCGCAACGAGCTAGCCACTTATTCGGTGTAGACTCATACCAACGGCTACGACGAGGTGGGATTAAAACCCCTGCGCTGGGTACCCTGGGAGTGTAGACCACCTAGACGGTCTCGGGCGCCGTAAGGATGATATACGTATGTAATAAACAGACGTAACATTCGCCTAAACTTAGTGAAATGAAAAAAAATATCTAATCACACTAAACTACGGAGACAACCCCCTAGCTTACTGCTACACATAAAATGACCCACATTTGAGCAAGGAGGACAAAAATCTACAAGGTCTTGGTCTGCAAAACCTGAGCATACTTGAGCTGTTTGGGGGTTCAGAAAATAAAAAAAGAATGAAAAAAAAAAATATTACCGACAAAAAAAAAATATAATTCTGCAACAAACAGTGTGAATAATACTGGAAGTGAGTTTTGTATAGAGCGTGCGGTTTTCGCTGAAGGACACTGCATTCACGACTGCGAATGCAGTGTCTAATGTGTAATTAGCATGTTTGCAAAGCTTATTATTTTTTCAATATTGAGACTTTTCTCAATCTGTTTATCAGTCAGCATTAAATATATACAGTTCCCATTTTACTAAAAATTGTAACAGTGATAGATATTAATGACCCATATACTTGTATATTTAAACCGGTTAAAAATTATTTAAAGGTTCCAATAAAACAGGCTATACAAAAATAAGCAATGTAGGTTGTTATTTGTTTTATTTATAACTTTATTGTGCAAATTCAGTAAAAGTGGACTTAATTATGCTAGGCATTCTAGGCATTACCATCCAAACCTTCAGGGCAAATTCAGTACTTGACAAAGTAATGAGCTGAGTACTGATAGGGGGTAGGACACCTTTTATGGGCTGATTTAGAATTTTACTATAGTATTAAGTAAGGTAAAGCAAATTGCCACAGGTATGGGTGGAGGATGATGGAGCTTATATCTTGTATAATGTTACTTTTTATAGGCGAAAGAATAGAATGGTAATTTTATATACTAAAATTTTTTTTAGCTATAGACCAATATTTTTTGATTTATAGAAAATCTCTTTAATTGTTCAAATGTTGCTTTCTATGAAGTATCAATCACCTAATAAAGATTTATTATTATTATTATTTTAAATAATACATGTACTTTGCGACCTAGTGTTAAGCAGTATGAAATGTCCAGGAATGATAGCAATAAGCCATATGCACCAATATGGTTGCACCGCTGGTTGCCATCACTATGCTGGGTGAAGATGACTTTTTACACTTAAAGGACTTTGAGTTATAAGAGAAAGAAAACATGCAAGCTGGTAAAGCATTCCACATTTTGATAGGCCGGCAGAATGACTGAAATGTTTGGTACATCCACCACAGTATTCTTAGTCATGCATTTCGCTACCAGTGCAAGTTGAACTGTAATGGAAAGGATACGGTTGAAAAGCTCCTCAGAGCACTGTCCTCGTGGCTGTAAAATATGCTAAATGATGCCACAAAGCTGCAACAGCTCCAAGGTTTTGCCGAGGTTTTTAATTCTAATCACTTTTGCAGGGTATTGGGAGTAAATAACAGATTTTTGGCAGCATCATATTTTCATGAGTATGCAGTATACCTACCTTCCTAAAGTAAACATTTTTTATTTTTTTTTGTGAACTTTATAGGTAGGCAGATAACTAAAATAACGAGATCACTACATTTTTTTTAAACTTAATAACTGAAATAAGTACCTAGATAGTAAGTATGATAAAAAAATTAAAACTAAATTAAGTACCTAATTACTTAATAGAAAAAACTAAGTATATTGATTTATGAGAAGTTTAATGAATAAAGTAATATTAATTAATGTTTAAATTGATAATAAAAACATTCATATAAATTTTAATTGAATATTGTAATAATTAAATTTATGAATATAATAATAAAGTATAATAATTAATGAAATAACCCAATCAATGATTTACATAAATAATTTATAAATGTACATGATTTAGTTATTTTTCAGTGCCCAAGCAGGGTTTATATTGTAAACTATTATTACTACTAACCACAATATGAGGCAATAAAGAGTTTATATAACATGTAATAAACGCGACCACAGGATTCAATAAAATTGTACTTGCTAAAAGGTTCCTGCACCTACTTCAGTAATCAATTATTGAGATTTCAATATAAAACATGTAGATAGACTATACCTATTTACCTACTAAGTTATTTTTAATTTTGGATAATGTAAATGTATAATAATATACCTACCTAGTTAGCTGTATTGCATTGTACTACTTGTACTATTATTTCTTCTGTGGTTGTACTTACTCTAAAATTTTATAGGACATCATTCAATGTTAAATTAATGAAAATGAAATAAAATTGTAGGTAGGTACTTATTAAAAAATATTTTCGGTGTATATTTGGTTAAGTTATACATACCTACGTCGTTTTTAATACCCTATTATATTTATACAAAAATACTCACAGTTGTTCTCGACTTCAGCCATCCTCTACTATAATACCTTAAAATAGTATGAACACAAAAAAAATAATTAATAAAATAGATGAAATGTTTATTAAAATACGGCTACTGACAACCGAATTCAAATGTATTATTAATTTACACACAAAAAGATAGAATTAGTTCGTTTACGATTGAATTTAATAAAACTCCGCCGGCCCAAGTTAACTGAAAGGCAATTGAACAAATTTGATCTATAAACTTGAACAATCAACAAAGATCTCTGCTTGTCACTAGCTTGCAAAACAATTTAAAACAAAAGTTCATCTTTTCTTTTCCGTCACCTTTCTTTTGTCAATCAAAACGGTTACGCTATAATCTCATTGGTTGAATCAAATATGCCGCCGATAAGGCTATAGAATAGATTTTTTTATGTAGCATTGGATGCAAGTGCAACAGCCGAAATCTTAACATTTATAATAAAATATAATTTTAGGAGTCTGGCCAATGAAAATATATATATATAATAGAATTATTTGGAAACTTTCAAATTACAACATTATTGTGACAGTGTCAAATTGAAATATGTGATGGTTTAAAACCAACTGTCAGTTAAACTGCTTCGAGATCACTGTAATTACAGTAGATTCACTGTATTTTAAACTTTTTACTGTACACTGTAATTATAAAATACAGTGTGTGAAAATACTGGGGCCTTACCAAAGAGTCAATCGATAATCGAATCGAAATACCCATCGAAAGCCAAATGTATGGGATTTGACGTTTCTCGTCGATCAGGCTCTACCCATAGAGTAAAATTCCTATACATTTTGATCGATCGATGCGGCGATTCCATTGGCGATAGTGTTCTTTGGTCAGGGACCTTACCAAAGAGCCAATCGTTAATCGAATCGAAAGCCAAATGTATGGAATTTGACGTTTCTCATCGATCAGGCTCTACCCATAGATTATACATTTTTATCAATCGATGCGGCGATTCGATTGGCGATTGTGTTCTTTAGTCAGGCCCCAGGCAGTATTAGATTTTCTGTTTACCCTAAATGTTGCGTATGTTTTATTTATTACCTTACCACTATCCGTTTTGACAGTTTTTGTAGATAGCGACTGAACGCCACTATTGGGGCCTTAGTTGGCCTGACCAAAGTACACGTGTAAAATACGGGTTACAATTAGTGTCATTATTTATTTCACAGGTATATTTTTACACATGTACCTAATTGTGATTTTGATCATCAAAAAATTCTTTGTAAGTTACATTTGTAGAAAATCCTTACAAATCCTGACAGTCAAGGCGACTCTCCATTCAGTTTTACAAGTTTACAAGTATCGTGCTTAGTACCGCATTTTTTTTTGTATAATATAATGCAGGGTAAATTTGAAAGGATGTACTTCTTACATTTGCTATTTTGCCATTTACCTTAAACGTAAAAAAAAACGAAAATATAAATAAATAGTCGTTGCTAAGCCAGTGCTTAGCACGAGCCATTGCTTAGAACTGTCAAAGTGACAGTTGTTTCTATAATAGTTTGTGAACGTGCTCCGAGCGGTAACACAGACAAAAGCTTGAGTCGTTGCTCGGCTAAGTCTTCCTTTACTTTAGTCATGCTCAGCGTTAGATTTTTCATGTTAGTCTGCCCCCCTAGCCAAGAGCATCGGCGCTTTATGCGCCCAAGCGTCGCAGAACGGACAGTGATCGAAATAAATCGGTAGCCATGAACAATTTTTGACGTTAACTTTCATTCTGTCGAACGAGGGAGGGCGACCGCTCGGCTCGATTATTTACGTTCCGATATTATATTCAAAACCCGCGAGTAGTCTTGAGTATGATGTTTTATAACACATAATAATTATATTACGAATGAATTGAGAATATAAATTAAAAGCAATATACATTTTTTATCATATTAATGGTGTAAAAATTATTGTACAGTTTTTACAGATTTGTATATTAATGTTATAATTAACTTACATGCCTAATCGGAACGATATTCGTTATTTTAGTGACAAAGAGAGAGAGATAATAATAAATAAATCCTATTGGTGTAACTATGTGATATCTCGTTTTATTTTACGGGCCAATGCTCTTTACATTTGATTACAAACAAACCCAAGGAACTTAATACTCTCTACGAACAAACCTAATAGAAAATAGAAACATTGCAGAAAAACTCTTCGGCATTATTAATATGGCACTTTTAAGTTGTAAATATAAACTGAAGAATTCTAAATATAAATTCGAGGCATCCGGGGCGGCCCACGACCAATTTATTTTTAACAATTCTCCGATCAAGGAAGAAATATTGCAGTTATATCGTTCTCGGATTGGAAACTTACTTTTTGAATAGGTAAGAATCAAAATAAATAAGTGCTTCTAAGGTTATATATTTAATAATTGATTAGACACGTTGTTAAAACATTTGTATGCCGAATAGGCGAAACAAAACGTACCTTTGTGTTTACAACACCCATCTATTTACCTTTGTTTCTCATACAAATAAATGTTATTTCAGGTGATTTCGGATATGCCTTGGAACCATGATTGATTACCCCAGTCATGGATTCCGTACGTATATATTAATACCCCAGCGGACCAATACACTGCCAAGTCAGAATAAGTGTGAAGCAGGCAAATGGTTATCTCAGGGGGTCATTAAAATACCTTGGAATAGACAGAGTTCTGCACTATGAATCTGAAGAGTCTTCCCAAATTGTAATGGCTTGTGCAGCGTAATAACCAATATGATGTTACACTATAGGTGAGTTAAGAAAAATAAATTACAAATTTCCACTTACTTTAAAAAAAATTAAATTAATAGTATTTGGTTGAGTAGAGAGGGTAGTGAACACAGTGCAGGTGAGAGTTTAAAAGGCCTTTAAACCTACCTCACGGTCTCAAGTCCGGGAACGCTGCAGTTCATTCCCCTGCCTTTCAAACACGAGATGGACCCGGCACCCGCACGGTGAATCCATGGTTTGCTAAGAACATTGTCTCAAATTCACTCTCCTACTATATTTAGAAGCGTGGAGACAACTGACACAGATAGTAAAACCTGTCTCCAACCCAGTTATGTTGCAATTGTGATTTTTGTTATTTAAAAAAAATTGGTCTTTTTATTTTTTTATTAAACTAAGTACAATTTTGTATTTTTTTTATTTCAGGTATTTATACTTTGCAGAGTTTCAAGGACAGCTACCCCCTTCCCCATCAAGAGAGGTCACAAACTATGGTGCTCAAAGTTTTAGAGTGACCCAAGCCAAACAAAATTATTAAATAAATATTTACTTCTAATTTGTTTATGTTTTATTGTGAATATTATCCAATTTTAAGAAATCAATATTCTGGGAAATATTTAATTTAATATACCTTAACAGAATCAATATAGGTGGCACAGTCATATAGGTGGACAAGTTTAAAGGTGTCTAGGTCTGTCAGATGGACCCATTTAAACATAGAGTATTGAATAAGAAATGCTGGTATCATTATTAACATTTCTTATTACTTGTATCATTTAAATGGGTCAGATTAATGAAGATTAATATTTTTATTATGAATTTTAATTAATAACAGTCTTAATGATAAAAATATAATAAAGTCCTTGAAGAACACTTTAGTTAAAATAAGTTTTGTTTCTTTTTTACTTATTTATTTTTGTTTGGTAAAAAAAGAGACATAACCTACTATATACAAGTGTGTTCTTCAAGGACTCAAAAAGTTTTTTTATGAATACCAGTGTGTTTAATATTAAGATATGCTTACCATTATGGTAAGTATATCTACAAATGATAAGCTTATCATTATGGTATGTATATCTACAAATGCCCACCTTAGATACATGTAATTCCCTAATAGAATTCATATAAAATAATGAAACGTTACTCTAGGTACTATCCTAACTATTTATAGTGTTTGCATGGGAATTAAAATTCCTATAAATAAGAGCTTGTTACATACTACACATACCCTACTTTATATAATACCATTTATATAATAGTACTAAGTAGTTTTTACTTGACAATATTATACATATATATTACAGCGTTAAGTGAATATTTGTGTGGATGTGTGTGCATGTATGGGTCATATAGTGTATATAATAAAATACCTAATATTGTAAATATCTAATGTGGCTGAGTATAAATTGTATTATTATTACTAAGGCTAGGATTTTTTTTTTTAAATAATAATATACCAGTATAAAAGGATTCTTTTAAATTAAAAACTCAAGGTGAAAAGTCACTCTGTACAACCACAAAGACCATCATCAGTCCCTGAAATACCAAAAGTTGTAACTTTATTAGTAATGGTCAAGGAAAATCATATTCTTATATACAATTATATTATTAAAGAAGAAAATAGCAATATATATTAAACCATAAGTTTTTGCGGCTTGTGAAACATTCTAGGTCTTCACAAAGGCTCTGAAAAATCCTTTGTTAAGCCTTTGGTATCCCCTATTTCTTTAAAAAAGTGAACTTTTCATTAAAAATAAAGAAATAAATAAAAATAAACTTTATTTGTTGATATTTTACAAGAATTTATACATGTTTTCTTAACTTTTTGCCTAATATTGGTTTGTTTGATTTAATGTTGTAACACTTCTATCCAATATTATCAATCAAGATTAGATATTTGTTCAGGTTATCCCCGGACATAGGCCTTCAGCAAATACCATTGGCAGCGGTCTCCAACTACTCGGCATTGGGATGTCTTGATTTTTTTATACTTCTTTCAGAGACCTGAGAACATACATACTATTCTATGTATTTCTTTCTCCATTTAAAGTTTTGGAGCAATTGTTTGACCTAAATAAAAGTACCTATTCAATTTCTTGATAATTTACTTTCAGGGTTTGTTTATGTCTGTTTGTCATAGCTTTGGTTTTCACACATGGTTCTTTTAAGCCCCGCTTTTCCACTTCTCTTGCTAGTTGTTTGCATAATAACTGGAACTAGGTCATCAGCCAATCTCAGTTGAGATATTTTACTTCCATTTATGTTAAGCTCATAGCTATTCCAAATAATTCCAATCAATGTAATTGACGAAAAATTTCCTCCAATACAGCCGAGCAGAGTTTGAGGGATAATAGGTTTCCTTGTCGGACTCCTTTTATTCGTAATTCTTCTCCAATTTTTCCTAGTCGTACTTTTGCTGTAGGTATAGTTTCAAAATTGTTATATTACTCCTTAGTCCTTATGATTCTTGAATATTTAGTTTGATCACACTCTGTGTTTTGAGATGCTTTGTAAGTATGAAATAGAGAGAACTTTTTGTTGCTCTAATCTATATTTGGCGTCGATGAAGACGCCACTCGTTATTTGCAGTTACTAATAAATTTTATTTATGCATTTTAATTTACACAACGCAATAAAAAACTTCTAAAACAACAAAAAACAATACTTTAAGTTAATTTAAACTAAAACAATGGCGTCGTTTTGATAGAATATAGCTCGAAAGGGAGACCCCGACCACCCGCCCGTAAACAGTCGAATTTAGCGTCTAGCATTCGCAAAAAACGAACAAAAATGTGTTCTTGGCTGGCAATTCCCTCCGAGTATGTAGCGGTTTCTGTCAAAATGTATGGGGAAATTGGCCTCTCGCGAGCGCTTTAACGAAAACGAATGCTCAACGCTCACCGTCCGTGTTCTTGGCTGGCAATTTGTTCTGTCAACGCATTTAACGAACGTGACGTCATCACCAAATGTCATCTTCATACAAAACTTTCGTGCGCGCTTTTAGCGCTCATGCTCTTGGCTAGGGGGGCTGTTATTTCTTAAGTTTCTATTGATTACATAATTATGAAATTTCTTGTCGTTTTAAAATTATTATTCCCTATTTTTCTAGTTTTCTTCTATTTCTTTTGTGTATTTCATAATTTAGTCATACAAAATCTATGATTCCTTCTGTGCCAGTGCAAATTATACATTTTATATTTTAAAACTTTAACAGTAGAGGGTTACCTATCTCCATGGAAATGCAACTTCTCATTACTTTGAGGTTTTTTGCACTAGGATTCCAAGTAATATACATATTTCGGCGAGCATTGGCTTGAGGCGTTGCTTGGCTTAGCTGCGTCAATTTACTATTATAGTGCGAAGTGGTTTCTCGGCTAAGCCAGCGTTATGCCATGACTATCCGGAGATGAGCCACCGCTCGGAGCACCGACTATTATATAAACAACTGTCACGATTCTTTGAGGGTAGCCCGAACACTGTAGACGCGTGTTTATATTATATTTTTCAAATTTAATTTTATTGAATATTATTGTGCAAAAGTGTACTAATTTTGTAGAATAAGCATTCGTATAGTAATATTAAGTGTGAGAAGTGTAGCATTTACGCAGTGATCTCGGTGTTTGTGTTATCTCAAATAATCCCACAATCTTCAGTAAAATGGCGGTACCCATTTTACTGTTGATCCTTTTCCTCCTTCACTAGATATTGGCAAGACTATACCGTATGCTTTCATACGGTCATGTCGCCATTCCCTTTTCTACCCTAGTCCTTTCCCAATTCCTTCCCATCCAACATCCCACTTTCACTAATAATAAAAAAGTTTTTTAATCTACCCTACTCGACACTGGCAAAATTACGCGCACGCGTAGAGGCCATTCATAAAAGCTAATAATAATAACAACTGTCACATTGACAGTTCTAAGCACTGGCTTAGCAAAGACTATCAATCCGGACATTATAATCCTATGTTGGCAGTAGTCATAGTATAAAGTATAATTGAAAATATTAGGGATTGATGGACTGACGTTCAAAACGAAAGCTCTTTCTAATAATATAAATAATAATTTATTTATGTTTTGTGTTTAAAAAAGGATTATTATTTGGTTAGATTGTTCCTATTTTTATGCTTTTCATTTATATGTTATAATTTCATTAGATTTCCAAGTATTTTGTTACTTTTCATTTAGTAAATTTTTCCTTCATTAGTGTTTTGTTTTTCCGTCATATTGTACATAGAAAAAATATATATATTATACTAAATTATTTAGTTTTCTATTATTCATTATGGATATTTCATTTGCATCACCTAAGCCTCCAGACATATCTTTCCTAGATTCTCCCAGTTCTCCTGCCGCTTATATTACCGTAAATGAATCTGATTCTTCGGCTAGTTCGGTAATTGATATTTCCAAAAATGGCTCATCAAAGCTTAAAAAGAATAAAAGAAAGCATGCTGTTAAAAGACATAAAGCTAATTGTGTAAATTATGATAATAATTCATTGGATGCTGTAATTCCTTTGGGTCAGCTTCCAAATGATTCTCAAAATATTTCTGTTCCTTCTCTGACTCTGTATTATTTTTAAAAAGACTTTTAGAATTTTTGAAACCGCCTTTTGCTATTTTAGGAGATTTTAATTATCACCACACTTTATGGGGTTCGGCATTCTGCGATAGTTATGGCAATAGATTAGTTAACTTTTTAGATGATTTTAATTTATGTGTTTTAAATGATGGAAGGCCCACGCGTCGAACATCACCCCTTCAAAATAATAGTGCAGTTGATATATCAGTTTGTTCGAATGATATAGCTAGCTCTCTATTATGGGATATTGATTCTATTTCCTATGGCAGCGACCATTTTCCTATTTTGATTAATTCTCCCATTCCAAATTATAGTAATTGTTTACCGCCTTTAATGAAATACAAAATCTCAAGTATCACTATTGATGGTTGGGACAAATATGCCAATTTATTAAATGATAAAATTTTATCTTTACCCGACGTAACAAGTTGTAATTTTATTTCTTGTTATGATCAATTTGTTTCTAGTATAATATCTGTTGCAGATGAATGTTTTTGTGTTAAGTCCGCGCAAAGATATAATTTTTCTCCTCCTTGGTGGGATGACGAATGTACTCAAATTATAAAACAAAGAAAAATTGCCGAAAAAAAATATAGTGAAAATATGACAACTGAAAATTTTATTGAATATAAACACACATTGGCTAAGAGTAGGCGACTTTTGAAAAAGAAAAAATTTCAAAGTTGGCGCAAGTTTTGTGAGTCATTGTCTCCTGATTCTCCTTCCTCTCTCGTTTGGCAGAATATAAGAAGATTCAGGTCTTCCCAAAATTGTAATTCATGTAATGTAACAGCTTTTTCTTCATGGACACAACCTTTTTTTAATAAAATTGCTCCAAATTATGTTCCTAGTTTTGAAGAAAGTATTCCATGTCATAATTTTTCGTATAATTCTACCCAACCTTCAGATATTCCATTTTTATTAAAGGAACTAAAAATTATTTTATCATCAGTAAAAGATTCGGCTCCCGGAATTGATGGGATACCGTATTCTTTCTTAGTGCACGCCAAAGAATTTTCTTTAGAATATTTTTTGAAAATTATAAACTTTATTTTTAATGTTGGTGTAATACCACAGGATTGGAAAACCCAACTTATTATTCCGATACTTAAACCTGGTAAGGATCCATCTGCATCATCTTCTTATAGACCCATAGCTTTATCATCGGTTTTCTGCAAGTTATTTGAGCATTTAATAAAAAATCGTCTGGAATGGCATATTGAAAATAAACAAATTTTAAGTAATTTTCAATTTGGTTTTCGGAAAGCAAAAAGCACTATAGATAATTTAAGTATTTTTTCGACCGATATAAGGTTAGCATTTTCCAGGAATGAGTTTATATGTGCAGTTTTTTTAGATATAGAGGCTGCTTATGATAATGTTTTGATTAATATTTTGAATAAAAAACTTAAAGATATTGGTATATCATCGAAGTTTGCAAATATTATCAGCTGCTTATTTTGTCAAAGACAAGTAAAATTGCGTTTGCTTAATCAGCAGAATGATTTACCAAGGACTATTTGGAAAGGTTTACCCCAAGGTTCGGTTTTGAGCCCTATTCTTTTTAATTTATATACCTATGATCTGGACTCTCAAGTAAATTCTTTATGCCGATCTCTACAATATGCGGATGATGTTATTTTATACTGTAATTCTAAATCTCTTGAATCTTGTGAAAATAAATTAAATGAATCATTATCTATATTGAGTTATTGGTTAGAGAATCATGGTCTTCAATTATCTCCATCCAAATCTAATGTTGTTATTTTTAGTAGAAAGAGAAATGTTCCTTTAATAGATATTAAAATTAATAATACTTCTATACCGATAAAACCGTGTGTTAAGTTTCTTGGTGTTTTTTTCGATTCAAAATTAAATGGTATTAAGCATATGGATCACATTGTTTCTAAGTGCGAGAAAAATTTAAATATAATGCGCGCATTATCAGGAACATGGTGGGGTTCTCATCCATTTACCCAAAGACTTGTATACATATAATGCGATTGTTAGAAGTCATTTGGATTATGCCACTTTTATTTTGGAACCTTGTAATAAATCAGTTCTTAAAAAAGTTGACAGTGTTCAATCCAAAGCGTTAAGAATTATTATTGGTGCGATGAAATCATCTCCAATAAACGCATTACAGATAGAATGTGCTGACCCTCCTTTAAACAAACGACGTCAGTATTTATGTGATAAGTTCTTTTTTAAATCTTTACAATTTCAAAATAATCCTTTAATTCCTAAAGTTAAACTATTATATGAATATATTTTTAAAAATAAATCTACAAAAAAATATTGGATTAATAAAAAGGTTTTACCAAGGCTAGTGTATTCATATTCCAAATTGAAAAATATTAAATCTACGATCATTTCAAATTCATCTCTTCCAGTTTTTTCAAGTTCATATGAGTCGCTTATTTTCGACCCCGAAATTATTTTAAGTTTGGGCATCAACAAAGATTCCAAAAATTGTAATGAAATGTTTAATTATATTGTTGATCGCAAATGGCCTAATGCTGATTTATTTTTTACGGACGCTTCGAAATTATCTCCACAAGGCAGTGTTGGTTGGTCCATTTATCATCAAAATTCAGATTCTTCTTTCATATATAAAAGCCCAAACGAATCATCAGTATTTACGGGCGAATGTTTAGCTATCAAGCATTGTATAATATTCATTTTAGAAAATCATATTGATAATAGTATCATATTTTCTGATTCATTAAGTTCACTTCAATCTGTAATAAGTAATCCATTTTTATCTAAACTTAGATCCGAGGTAGTTTTTGAAATAAAAGGACTTTTGTATCACTGTCATCTTAATCATTTATCAGTAGCTTTAGTTTACATTCCAAGTCATTGTGGTATATACGGTAATGAGAAGGCAGACTATTTTGCTAAACACGCAGTCGTACATGGGAAATTGAATCATTATAAGAATTATACCTATGATTTAGTGGCACAGGCCAAAGTATATCTAGAAAAATCTTGGAATAAATATTGGACAAATTCTTCTAAATATAAGGGGTCTCACCTTTTTTCTCTTCAACCTACTACTAATTTTAGGCCTTGGTTTGCTAAATATAAAATATTTAGCAAAACAACCACTTCAACATTGGCTCGCTTAAGAATAGGTCATAGCTGTTTATCCACACATTTAAGTAGAATCAAAGTCAAACAGTCTAGTATGTGTGATTGTGGTGGAGGTGTAGGTGATTTAGACCATTTATTTTTCTGTTGTAAACTTTATCCATTTTCATTATATGATATCTTACCATCTCATAATATTCCTTTGCCTTCCAAAATGAGCCATCTACTATATTTATTTGATTTTAATATAATATCTGTTATTTGTAAATATATTAATTATCATAATATTAGAGTTTAATTTTTAGTTTTTTTTTTTAAATTATTTATATATAATATATGTATATATATATATATATACTTACCTCTATATGTATGTATGTATCTACCTAGCTAACTAATTCTATTTAAAATGTCTTTTATCTGATTCATTAAGAATTGTTTTAATTTTGTTTTTTAAAAGAAGCTTAGTTTTGTGTGTTTGTTCTTGTCCATGGGCTTCAGTCAACATAAGCCCATGTTTACGTGGAGTATCGCTATACATTACTCCACGCTAGTTTTTAGCTACAAGAGTTGTGTAGCATAAATTTTGTCTGTGGCAATATTGTCGCTAAAGTGACAGAAGGCCAAAATAAAAATTGAATTGAATTGAAAATATTAGGTTCACAGATTATATAGTAATTAGTATGTATCCTATGTTTACAACAAATTATACACCTAAACAAATAACACTATCAAAATTAATTGAAAATAAGATATCTGAAGGAGATGTAAAGGGAGCTACAAGAATACTCTGTTCAGACGACACTTATGCTAAACCAGATGAAAATACACTTTTAGCTTTACAAGCCAAACATCCTTCTCCAACATCAAATATAACACCTCCTGAAACATTTACAGATACACAAATACAGGAAATAGACCCACAAATATTACATAGTACAATTTTTTCTTTTCCTACAAGTTCTGCAGCAGGCCCGGATGGCTTAAGGCCACAGCATTTGAAAGATTTATTAGGCCGCACCACTGGAGAATCAGGTAATAGGCTTTTTCAAGCTTTATATGAACTTGTACTGTTAATGCTCCATGGCAAAGTTCCTGAACAAATCTGTCCATCTATTTATGGTGCCTCACTCTGTGCTTTAAATAAAAAAGGTGGGGGCATCAGACCTATAGCCGTCGGTAATACTTTTCGTCGCATCACTGCCAAAATTGCATCAAATTTGATTAAAAATGACCTCAAATCTTATTTTAATCCAATTCAGTTAGGGTTTTCAGTAAATGGAGGATGTGAGGCAGTGGTAAAAGCAACAAATATATTTGTTAATAATCCCAAAAATAAAGAAAAGGCACTTCTTAAATTAGATTTTAAAAACGCTTTCAATACTATAGACCGCATTCATATGCTTACTCAAGCGAAACTAAAAATACCATTAATTTATAATTATATTCATCAATGTTATAGTAAACCTACATCCCTCTTTTATAATAATAATATAATTAACTCCAGTGTTGGATGCCAGCAGGGTGATCCATTAGGATCAGCACTATTTAGCATATCAATACATACCTTAATAACGGAGTTACAGTCAGAACTAAATTGCTGGTATCTGGACGATGGTACACTCGGTGGTACGATTCCTAATTTACTTAAAGATCTTTCCTCTATGATATCTTCATCTAAAGAAATAGGTTTAGAATTGAACACTTCTAAATGTGAAATATATTTTGTTAATAAAATAGGTACACCCGAGAATTTGGCATCCTTCCATAGTATTTGCCCCGGTATTCAAAATATTAAAAGTGAAAACTTATCATTACTTGGAGCCCCTATAACTGAAGAATGTTTACTTCCCTTCTTCCAAAATAAAATAGAACATTCAATAACAATAATAAATAAATGTTTAGAAATTGAACCACACATCGCAATTTTTTTACTTCGTAATTGCCTTACATCATCAAAATTAACTTATTTACTTAGATGCAGTCCATCTTGGCATGCATCACAATATCTTAAAAAATTTTACGACAGTTTAATGTTAGTTTTAGAAAAAGCTCTAAATATAAAAGTTAATAGTATTACTCAAGAAAAGATCTGTATGCCCATTAAATATGGTGGACTTGGACTCCGCAGTCTTAATGAGTTATCGCTCCCAGCTTTCTTGTCTTCTTCTTACAAAGTTCATGGTCTAATTGATCCTATATTAAAAAATAATCAATCGGTCAATTTAGATTCTGGACTTGTTGGAGAAGCGAGACAGATGTGGAAAGATCTACTCCCAGGACAGACAGAACCAATAGAAAAACACATACAAAAAGCATGGCACACACCAATTTTAGAGAAAAAATACCAAAATTTACTAAACCAACTTACAGATGATAACGACAAAGCATGTTTTTTGGCAGCGTCCAATAAAGACTCCGGTGCATGGCTTCAAGCTATCCCGACAACTACATTAGGCACCTTACTAGACAGAGAAACTCTACGAATTTCAATAGGGCTCCGTTTAGGTTTACCATTATGTGTCACCCACATTTGTAAGTGTGGCCAACAAGTAGATATTTATGCTAGACACGGACTAAGCTGTAAAAAGAGCGCAGGTAGATTTTCACGTCATAATAGCCTCAATGACATAATAAAAAGGACACTCATTTCATCAAAAATCCCATCCATCACCGAACCACCAGGTATCAGTAGATCTGATGGTAAGCGTCCGGACGGCCTCACGCTAATTCCATGGTCGCAAGGAAAATCACTGTTATGGGATGCCACTTGTGTAGATACATACGCACAATCATATATTTCGGCAACCTCTTCAATCCCTGGTTCAGCCGCATGCTTAGCTGAAACACGCAAGCGGCTGAAGTACAGGGATTTGATGCAAAATTATCATTTTGTAGCATTTGGGATCGAAACATCGGGTACATTGGGAACCGAGGCCCGTGCTTTTATCCATGACCTCGGAAAACGTGTGTTCTCTGAATGTGGAGATCCCAAATGTTACTCCTATTTAAAACAAAAAATCAGCATTGCCGTACAACGTGGCAATGCTGCTAGCGTATTAGGTACACTTCCAAGTGGCGCCCCCTACAGTGATTATTTTGTATTAATTTAGATTTAGTTTTTATTTTTTTAGGTTAATTTATTTCTATGTGTTATAGAAAATTAGTATGTGCGGTACCTACTACGCAATTAGGTTGTACGACTTTTAGATACGTAGTATAGTATCCCTATATAGTCTGTGACTTTTAGTCCCTTCAGTAGGCTGGAGACCTCAGCCCTTTTAAAGATAATGAATACCTGCAGGCAGCTGTAATTCTTCATCTAAAGCTGTGGCGGATCCACCTCCCCGATAGCTCGGCTGCGGAGGGAACACACCACAGAGCAAAGACACGCGGAAACAACGCGTGCCCTCGGATCGGGCGAGCGTGGCTGGTTCACAACCGCACGGGAAGCCTTGAAAAAGGCCGTTTGGGGCCTTCACAAAGGCCGTTCAGTCAGCAGCTGCAGGATGTTGATGGTGGTTGCAGGTGGGGGCCAGAAAGGAAACCAACGAGTGCACGAAACAAAATGCTACTCGGGTCCCAACAGTCCGGCTGCCGTGTAGCGATGCGTCGCTTCTGCTGACTCGGTCCTCTTCCAATGCGGGTCCCGTGGGTCTGGAGTGCGTCAAGTCCTCGGCTTCGGCGAACGACAACCTTGTCGTGTACTAGTAGCTCCTAGTAGCTTCTCTTGTGGTAGTGGATGTAAGAATGAATCCAAAGACACTAGTGGACTCAACCCCCTTGCTGTGGGGTTGGGTTCCGGCTGGGGAATATTCCCCGTTGCCAGGGGCAGGATCACGGCGGGCGATAGCCCGCCGGTAACTCATGCGCCGTAGGCGCTGGCCCTCGCGAAGCGAGGGCCGTGCGGTATGTGTCCCTCCTCTGAGGGGATAGTGAGGGGACTTTGGGGGTGGTAGGGGTAGGGGTAGGAGGTGGCGCGCTGCAGGCGAGTCCAGCGCGCCTAGGATGGGGGATGGGGTTAGGGTCTTGGAGAATCGCCGCCGAGAATTTCTCTCGGCAATGGCCTTCCCTCCGGTGGCCGTGCGTGTAGCGGCGCGATTCCATGAAGGTGATCGTGGGGTCCGTTGTCGGCCCGGTCAAACATCCGTCGAGCGAGCCGTTCAACAAACACTTCCACTGATTCAACCTTCAGGTCGCCGCTTATTGTGGAATTGCGCACGAACCACGGAGCGCCGGACGCCATGCGCAGAGAGACATTCTGCAGACGCTGGATCCGTGTCTTGTTCGTGGCTGACAGGAGATGATGCCACGCTGGGGCTGCGTAAGTAAACCGGGAACGTATGTAGGTCTTGTAGACCAACACTTTTACCCGGAGTGGAAGAGATGATCTAAAGACCGGCCGGAGCATGGACCGGGCGGCTTTGGCTTGGTTGCTCAAATGCTCGGCCATAGCGCCCATGCGGAGGGGCCGGTCTATGATGCACCCCAGGTATTTCACAGTGTCGGCCCATTGGACCTCCTGTCCCCGGAGTTTTAGCGGTGGTGGGCATCGGCGGCGTGTCGTCATAAGGGCAGCTGTTTTGCCCACGTTGACGGACAGCCCCCACCTGTCGAGCCAGGAAGGGAGGATATCCAGCATCCTTTGCATTTTCGCGGCGGCGAGTCTAGGACTTTTGGAGGAATAGAGGTAGGCGCTGTCATCCGCGAACAGCGCCAGAGTTACATCCTGCTCTCCCGGGAGGAGGGAATCCGAGAGAGTAGGGATATCGTTGGTGTACAGAGAATAAAGTGCGGGCGAAAGGCAGCTCCCTTGAGGGACACCTGCCTCAATGGAATGCTCCGTAGAGGTTTTTCCCTCCACGGCCACGTGGAAATGGCGGTCGCTCAAGAAGGATGCGAGCAACCGCGTGGCCATGGGCGGCCCCGGCGAGTTTAGGAGCTTGAAAAGGAGGCCGGTATGCCAAACACGGTCGAAGGCCTTCTCTATATCGAGATAGACCCCGACCGTGACTCGGCCCCGATTCATCTCACTCGCCATATGGTGTAGCACCCGGGTGAGCTGGAGTGTTGTACTATGGTTCTCGCGGAAACCGAACTGCTCTACACGAAGCTCGATATAGGCTTTCAGCCTCCGGAGGAACAATCTCTCGAACAGCTTCGCCGGGTGCGGAAGCAGGGTGATCGGACGGTAGCTGCCCGGCAGACGTTTGTCTTTGCCGGGCTTTGGGATCATGATGACTTTCCCCTGCTTCCATGCGCTGGGGAAATGACCTGTACGGAGTATTCCATTGCAGAGCCGGGCGAATGCGGCTATGGCTCTGCGGGGGAGCTGCGTCAATTGTGGATTGGTGACCCCATCCGGACCGGGGGCCTTTTTGTGCTTAAGGCGGAGCGCGACTCGCTCCACCTCAGCCGGTGAAATGAAAAAGTGCCCCGGTAGGGGGTCCTTATTTGAATCGCACAAGAATTCCCGCACTTTATTCTCTGTATGCCCGTTGAATGCCTGGTCGACGACGGGGAAAGGTTTGAATTGCCCCTCCAGATGACTGCCAAGTATATCGGCTCTGTCTTGGGGGGCGTAGTGGCGGTTTCCCGCGTCGTCGAGCAACGGATGGACGGCTTCGGGCGTTCGGGTTAGTCTCCTGGTGAGACGGTACAGGGCCCCTAAGGTACCGTCTTCACCAACGGAGTCCATATAGTCTTCCCACGACCTCCCCCGAAATGCGGCGATCTCCGCCGCAAGCTCTTCCTTGACGCGGTTGAGCTCGCGTTTGGTGCTGGGGTCTCGGAAGTTAGCCCAGCGCCTCTGGAGACGCCTTTTGAGCTGCAGCTTAAGTCGGAGGGGGTGTGGGAGGGTTTCACGCTTTAGGCTGGTATGCGGAGGCAGCTCACGTGTTGCCGCCTCCTTAGCGTGCACTAGGGACTCCGTGAAGCGAGTTGCCGTCGCTTCTACGTCGTCCGGCGAGTTTATGGGACCAGCAAGATAAAAGCTGTTGAGTATATCTTTGTACTGGTCCCAGTCTGTTTTGAATCGCCCCTTCGCGGCGGTGACGTCAACTTGTGTGCCCAGCACCACAAGCAATGGGAGGTGTTGTGAGTCCACGTCGTACAAGACCTCGACGTGAACTGGGACTCTGATGGCCTGGGCGACTACAATGTCGAGGACGTCAGCCGCGTAGTTCACCGACGTAGGAATGTGTGTCGGCGAATCCGGTCCTAGGACTTCATAGCCTTTGTTCTCCGAGTCCTTGGACAGGACCCTACCCGCTGGGTTGATGAGCCGGGAGCCCCACGCCGGATGTTTGGCGTTGAGGTCTCCGACTACCAGGGTAGGGGTTATTCCGTCCAGGACCCGTCGAAAGTCGGATCGATGAAGACGACAGACCGGTGGGCGATAGGCAGCGTAGACTTTTAACTCTGAGCCGGACGACTGGAGACTAACTCCTATTGTTCTCGTAGTTTTGAACTCCGCGTGCGGGAGTTCTTCGTGGACGATATCCCTACGGACCAGGACGGCGGTACCGCGATAGCCGCGGCCCCGGTCCGAGGTTTCGTCACGCCTGTACACGAAGTAGTTCGGCACGCGGAGTTCGTTCTTTGGCATGAGTTTCGTCTCCCCCAGGAGGATTATATGGGGGCCTTGCTCCTGGGCCAGGAGACGAAGCTGATGATAGTTGGATTTGACACCTCCGGGGTTCCAGTACAAGAGCCGAAGCCCTAGCCCCGAAGGTGATAGTGCAGTTGTGCGAGGCCGTTGATTATGGCCTCGCACGGGGATTGTCCGCTGTTGGCGGCTTGCAGGGTCTCGATTAGGATCATTATAGCCGCCTGGATCATCCGGTGGCCTCGATCCTCCGAGCACCCGCAGCGTGGGGCCATCCGGTTTGGGTCACTGGATTGTGTATATTCGTTTGAGGCTTGGCCCCTACGTTTGCGCGGGGCCGGCGCTGGTGGTAATGCGGAGGTTTTTGGCGGGGGAATTGGTCCCCGGATCGGGGGTGGTGGTGGTGGTTGGTGTGGTCTTTGGACCTTTTGTTTGGATGTGATACGGGGAATTTGGTAGGAAGTTGTGGGTGGGAGCTCCTGTCTTAGTGCCCTTTTTTTGGGCATTGAATCCAAAGCCGAGAAAATGAAGACCCTTGTGCGCAATTAATTACCCAAATGGGACCCCCGACCGGTGTGCGATTTTCGCCGCCGAATCCGCGACAATTCGGCGGCCCTATGCACCCTACATGTACCTGACAGCCAGTCTGTTGCAACCCTTTTGCTAAAATATTTATTTACAATAATAGCCTTATTAACTACCTACATTTTAGTATATAACAACCTTATATACATATAAACACCTGGCCGTTAGCGCAGTATAACGGCCACAAACCTACCTAAATCAACCGAATAGGTTTGGTCTCAGAGCCCTCCAGACGCATCGGGTCGTCGGGGGGACTCCGGGTGTATACCTCCCTAGAGGCCCTTAGGTCTAGACCCAGCTCACGTAGGTCCAGACAGCCTAAGTGTTTGGGCATTGATGCTACATGCATCCAATGTTCGGACCTAGAGAGTTGCCGACCAATCTAACGACGATTGGTATGGCGCCGGCCAACAATATTATTGTCGACAACTCCCTAGAGCCCTTAAATCACCCGAGGTACTGTTATACCACAATAACAGGACCTCGAGGGATTGCCCTTGTATGTGTTAGGATTTACTTGGGGAAAATTATGACACCAAGACATAATACCATTTATTATTCTTGTTGGGCTCAGAATCCAATTCGATTCTGCCCAGACCACTACCTTTTACATAGTAGGTCGTGGTGATACACATTACTTATAAGAATCATACCAGATTCATACAAAAAACACAATATTCATATAAGAAACTAGCTGTGCTCGCGACTTCGTCCGCGTGGAATAGTTATTTTTTTATCATATAAACTTTCATCCCCTATTTTATCCCCTTGGGGGTAGAATTTATCAAAATCCTTTCTTAGCGGATGCCTACGTCATAACATCTACCTGCATGCCAAATTTCAGCCCGATCCGTCTAGTGGTTTGGGCTGTGCGTTGATAGATCACTATGTCAGTCAGTCACCTTTGAGTTATATATATTTAGATTATTCTTTAATTCTTTAATAGATATTTTTTGTGTATCTTGAACCGTTTTCACGGCGCACGCAACGGAAGGCTTCAAAGATGAAATAATTTCTCCCGTTTTTTACACATTTACCACTATATCTTTGCTCCTATTGGTCGTAGCGTGATGTTATATAGCCTATAGCCTTCCTAGATAACTGGACTATCCAAAACAAAAAGAATTATTCAATTCGAACCAGTAGTTTCGGAGATTAGCGCGTTCAAACAAACAAACAAACAAACAAACAAACAAACTCTTCAGCTTTATAATATTAGTATAGATTACACATTTTATAAAATTCTTATCTATACTAATATTATAAAGCTGAAGAGTTTGTTTGTTTGTTTGTTTGTTTGAACGCGCTAATCTCCGAAACTACTGGTTCGAATTGAATAATTCTTTTTGTGTTGGATAGTCCAGTTATCTAGGAAGGCTATAGGCTATATAACATCACGCTACGACCAATAGGAGCAAAGATATAGTGGTAAATGTGTAAAAAACGGGAGAAATTATTTCATCTTTGAAGCCTTCCGTTGCGTGCGCCGTGAAAACGGTTCAAGATACACAAAAAATATGTATTAAAGAATAATCTAAATATATATAACTCAAAGGTGACTGACTGACATAGTGATCTATCAACGCACAGCCCAAACCACTAGACGGATCGGGCTGAAATTTGGCATGCAGGTAGATGTTATGACGTAGGCATCCGCTAAGAAAGGATTTTGATAAATTCTACCCCCAAGGAGATAAAATAGGGGATGAAAGTTTATATGATAAAAAAATAACTATTCCACGCGGACGAAGTCGCGAGCACAGCTAGTTATATACATAATGGGGATGCCAGCAGGGCTCATATGTATTTTAGGGGTGGGTAGCAACATCTGCCTACCCCTAAATACCATTTTATATACATTTAAGCATAAATATTTGCAATATTTTGATAATAAATTTAATTATTATAGTGCCACGCCCACTTATGCGATGAGCGTAGCTATTCATGTTGTAATGGGCTCTCAGATACCCACGCATTTTATTATTATTTTACGACTTTATTTCAACCTATTTTCATGTTTTTCAGCCGAAACTGAGTTTCCGCAACAAAAGCATTTATTAGAAGCTCACATATCATTAAATCTATACTTCATTTTTGATATACACTATATTTTTGCAACATTTACGTTTTTCATAGGGGGGCATCTCATTTTATGATAGTGAACAACTTTTTTGAGAAACAGTCACAGACGAAGACGAAGGCTTATTGAGCCTGAGTTTTACAGTGTCCGAATTTCTCTCCTCCACAAGATCCATTGTCTCAACATCTAAACCCCCATTTTAACCTTTGGGCCTTTGTCGCGAAGATGGTAAGCGAGTGGATGGCTTGACTCTTATTCCTTAACACAGGGGCGACAGCTTTTAGAAAACCTCCTTTAAAGAAGGAAGAAGAGTTTTGAGGTTTCGTTTTGCTCGCATCGGCATCGCGCATCGAAAAACGGACATTTTGATAACGGATACCGGCATCAATAACTGGCCTCCGTTGCCCACATCGTTAATAAATAATTAAGACCCTGCGCTCAAAATATTTTTTTGTTATCGCCCCGCCCTATAGGCGGAGCTTCCCCGCAGGCATCACTGTTTTGCCGCTGTCGCAGGCAAGAAATTTCTATTTGGCGCGATTTTACGAACACAAAATGAATGTGAGTCGTATTTAATATTTTTATTTTATCTATCATAATTAATATTTTTAAGTTTAATTATATAAATATTAAATTTGATAGATAAAATAGTTTTAAAATAATCTATTAACTAAAACTATGGCGACCTGAACTTTATTTTTAAAAATCGACGTGGGACTCGTTATATAGTTTTTTGGGTGTGCCGAGCACGAATTTGAGGTCCATTTTAAAATCCAAGATGGCGGCCTCAACTTTATTTTTAAAAATCGACATGGGGCTCGTTATATAGGTTTTTGGGTATATCGAGCACGAATTTGAGGTCCATTTTAAAATCCAAGATGGTGGCCTCAACTTTATTTTTAAAAATCGACATGGGACTCGTTATATAGGTTTTTGGGTATGTCGAGCACGAATTTGAGGTCTATTTTAAAATCCAAGATGGCGGCCTTAACTTTATTTTTAAAAATCGACATGGGACTCGTTATATATATTTTTGGGTGTGCCGAGCACGAATTTGAGGTCCATTTTAAAATCCAAGATGGCGGCCTCAACTTTATTTTTAAAATCGACATCGGACTCGTTATATAGGTTTTTGGGTATGTCGAGCACGAATTTGAGGTCCATTTTAAAATCCAAGATGGCTGCCTCAACTTTATTTTTAAAAATCGACATGGGAGTCGTTATATATATTTTTGGGTGTGCCGAGCACGAATTTGAGGCCCATTTTAAAATCCAAGATGGCGATCTCAAGTTAATTTCTAAAATTCGATATGGGACTCGTTATATAGGTTTTTGGATGTACCGAGCACGAATTTGAGGTCCATTTTAGAATCCAAGATAGCGGCCTCAACTTTATTTTTTTAGACCGACATGGGACTCGTTATATATATTTTTGGGTGTGACGGGCACGAATTTAAGGTTTATTTTAAAATCCAAAATGGCGGCCTCAACTTTATTTTTAAAAATCGACATGGGACTCGTTATATAAATTTTTGGGTGTGTCGAGCACGAATTTGAGGTCCATTTGGACCGACCACATAGGACTGGGAGCCGAGCACATAGGACTCGTTATATAGGGTTTAGGGTGAGCCGAGCACGATGGCACACCCAAAAATATATATAACGAGTACAATGTCGATTTTTAAAAATAAAGTTGAGGCCGCCATCTTGGATTTTAAAATGGACCTCAAATTCGTGCTCGGCACACCCAAAAACATATATAACGAGTACCATGTCGATTTTTAAAAATAAAGTTAAGGTCGCCATCTTGGATTTTAAAATGAACCTCAAATTCGTGCTCGGTTCACCCAAAAACCTATATAAAGAGCCCCATGTCGAATTTTTAAAAAAAGTTGAGGCCGCTATATTGGATTTTAAATGGACCTCAAATTCGTGCTTGGCTCACACAAAAACCTATATAACGGTCCTATGTCGAAAAAAAAAAAAGTAACATTCATACTTGATGATCATTGACTACTGTCTTTGCGACCGGAACCAAAAAACATTCAATAATAATATGTAGGACAATTTACACATATTTCTTTGGTCACAAACTAAGTTACTATGTGTATCAGAAACAACAATATTATACATATTATATATAAACACCCAGACCATGGCAAACTGTACTAATATTTTTTTGTCATGGGTAGGAATCGAACCACGACCTTTGGATATTACACAAAAGTCGCAACCAGTCTACGGAGGCGGTCAAAAATTATTCCTATAAAAAACGTCAATCGACTGTCTCTGGTATCCCTATATATATGTGGCTTCTCTATGTTGTCAAAAAAATAAATAAAAAAGTTATAGGTAACCGATAAAAAAAATCGATGTTGTTTCGCGGTGACTCTGGTTTTCCTTGTTCCAGATTCGAAAACTTAAATTTATTCCTAAAACTAAAAAATAATAATATAATTTTATTTAAAAGTATATTTTCTATAATTCAAGGACTTGTAAGGTTTATACATGGTCAAATTAATTACGTAAATCTTTAGTAGCCCCGGCAGCACGAGAGATACACGTCCGTACGCATCGGCACACTAGGCGGGACTGGTCAACGGGGTCATATAATTACTTATTATAGCTCATAGATCTGCTCCGCAAGATTGAAAATCGCGCAAACAATTTTCAATCAATAAAAATGTCGTAAGTCACAAAACTAATTTTGTCTATAACATACTTAATAATTTATTTAGGTAAAATTTCGTTTAGTAGTGGATTATAAACTGTATTTTCTTGTGAGGTGTATTTATTTTAGACTTAAAACTCAACCCGTTTAGTAGAAAAATGTCTTTATACATTAAAAAGGCATCATTTTAAAATAGAAAAAGTATCGAAAAAATGTTTTCCAATTAGGTTTTTGGTTAAGACATGGAGAGAGGAAGGTCTGAAAAAACTTAAGTTGAAGTGTTTTAATAAATAGATGTGTGCTTGGCTCTGCAGATATAAGCAAATAAGACTAAAATTTATAGTGCCTCCTCTTAAAGGAGACAACATCACATACATTGTCATTGGTCCCAAACTAAGGTTTGCCTTGTACCATGGAAACCAGGAACAACGAAGGTACCACAAACACCCCGACCCAACACAAATATATGTTTTATTAACAAACATTTGTGTTGGTACGGGAATCGAACCCGCGACCCTTGCGTCTCAACCGGGCGGCTAAAGCGCCATTGCGCTAAACAGATCGTCGGGTAATGAAAAAAGCCCAATCCTAAAAGGCAATTACCTACTGATCTGTTTCTTGATGTCTATTCTCAGGGGTGCTCGGCACCCACTGTTTATTTCTCATGGGTGCTCAAGCTCCCGAGCACCCACAGAGGCGGCGCCCCTGCCTTGGCAAGACGGAACGTGTTGACTGTGGAATGCTGCATTTGTTGATACTCTAGCTCCATCACATCTTTCTGAATCATGAAGAACCGCTGGTTTTCCTGCTGAGAACAAGCACGAAAAAAACATTAAAAAATATTCACAAATAATTCATTCATTTAATTTTGTTCCTTTTATAGTTAAGACGATAGGTCCTTGGTCCAAGAAAACAAAAACCTTTTTTTATTTCTTTGGGTACAAGACTTAGAGGAGTGAATCCAGAATCAGGATTTCTTTTAGGAGAAAAAATATCCATAGCTATCCAACACGGAAATGCAGCCCGTGCTATGGGTACGCTTTTAAGAAATCCTTGATTCTTTTTCGTCACTCCTTTAATTATTTTTTGCCAATGGTTTGTATTATTGAATATATCTGATTGTTCACGCCAATTAGGTTTTTTTTTTTATAATAAGAGCAATCCCAAATTACCCTACATATTTCCTTTCCTTATGTATGTCACGTATATAATTACGTTAAGTAAGGATTTCGGCAGATGGCAGCACGGGAGGTATTTATGAGATATAATTCATTTTATTATAAACTACCTTCCGAAAATTATATTTATGAAATGGTGCTTGCCTAAGTTTTGGAATCTGCTCATCAGCACTGTGTGGTGTACGTAATAATACGTTTCACAAAAAGACAAAAATGAGAAAATAGTTATCTGCGTCTTTGATGAGTTTTATAGTGCCATTATGCGATAAAACGTTCTTGTGAACGGTGTAATAGTACATTTTTCGAAGGATTTTTTATATAGACTAATATTTGTGTTTACGAGTTAGCTCCTGGCCAGGATTCCTACGTGGAACCATAAATCAAGGTACATGGCATACTTAACCTAACGTTCCGGGTTTGTTCTTAAACTGTCTATATAACAGTAGATTTATAATCTGATTATTCCTACAACACATAAAAAATATACAGTCCACTTAAATAAGTGGACTGTATATTTTTTATAATATATATTTTTTATCTACTGAAATCAGTAGGGTGCGATTGGGGTTTTTGCGCCTACATTAGGTATATTTTGGTCCAAACCGTCCCGGATTACTTCAGCTTTATTGTCGAGTTAGGTCGCTAAAATTAATAACGATATTTAATTTGCATAAATAAGTTATAAAAATAGCGTCTTCAAATAATAATACGGGCTTTCTTCTTCGATCATATAATTGTTATTTCGTCTAAGACTTTCTTTCAATTCCTCTATAGGAATTAACCAATTAGAAATTAATTCCTCTATAGGAATTAAAAGAAAGTCTTAGACGAAATAACGATTATATGATCGAAGAAGAAAGCCCGTATTATTATTAAATAAGCGAAATGCTTTATATTCTAGGATTCAACAAATGTATAATGTAGTAATTTAATAATTAGAAGTTAGTACTAAAAATAAATTAAATGATTTTATTGCCTTATGCGAAAATATTGATAATTTAAAGTTAGATTTTTCCTTATTAGTAGATAAAATAGGAGAATATGATTTAATGCTTAATCCTAAAGCCGAAACTAACTATCAAGCGTGGTATTCTTTTAAGCTTTTGTATTGCAGAATAGTGCACAAAAAAACTTTCTATTGCCGGTAGTCGTAAAATCGTCACCGAATGACGTCATGACTCAACAGTCAGTCAAGCTGGATACACCTCGATTGCCTCCCATAAAACTTTGTAGTTTTGTTTTTACACCACAGCAATGTTTAGTGTTTTATGAAAATTTTAAAAATAACATCAGATTCAGGGAAGGTTCAGTACTTAGTAGGTAAATTGTCGGGGAAGGCCTTTTCAGGGGCCTTACCAAAGAGCCAATCGATAATCGAATCGAAATCTCCATCAAAATCCAAATGTATGATATTTGACGTTTTTCGTCGGTTAGGCTTTCTCTACCCATAGAGTAAAATTCCTATACATTGTTGTGATCATTCGATTGGCGACCGTGGTCTTTGGTCAAACCCCAATTTGTGCTGGTCTTCCACCGATCACTCAAAACTACTACATCGGTAACATATTGAAGAATTGGTAGAAGCGTTTGGGAATGGCGTTGTGGTTTCCGCGGGTATACGAAGCAAGTAGAAATGTTTGACGAACTTACTGCAAAAATTGTTATTTTTTTGCTCATTAAGTCTTTAGATCAATGCGAGCATAGGAGACTTCACGAAATTCCCAAAAGTTGGCGTTTACGAAATTCACAGCGGCGACTATCGCCTGATCTCAAAACTGGAAAGGCTATTTAGGGCCTATGGGCTCCTCCCTATTTTATATCTATGTTATATACTGGCTGGTAAAGAAATCGCTTTGCTGTGCCAATAGAATCACTTAATGATTATACTAAGCTTGTCAAAATAAGCTAATCTAATTGGTGGAGAGTGCTCACTTCACTTTATGGTAAGAAAGTTAAAAAAACTCACACTAGCAATGTAACTTTTAAAACTTTGTAAACTTTTGTAATAGATCGA
This sequence comes from Monopis laevigella, assembly GCA_947458855.1. Taxonomy (NCBI): domain Eukaryota; kingdom Metazoa; phylum Arthropoda; class Insecta; order Lepidoptera; family Tineidae; genus Monopis; species Monopis laevigella. Next base: position 27,582,625 of record OX381583.1, on the reverse strand, counting down.
ATATAAAAATATATGTTAATAGAACATCGGTTAAGGGAATAAATATGTTAAAAGCGTATCAGAAATCAATACTGTTCGTTCTCGTTTAAATTTTAATATTGATTATAATATTAAGGCTTTGATAGTGGATCGTATCACTGATAAATTGCCTACCATGGAAGTGGACATTGAAAAAATAAATTATTTCCATGATCTTCTTTATGATTATTTAACCAAAGTGTTTTCCGAATGGCCTCTCTAATATATAATAAGCTACCCACTGAAATACGAATTATTAAAGAAATAAACAAATTTATGGATAAGCTGTACTGTCTACTTAACTGTAAATGTTACTATAATATTAATGAATTTCCGTTTGTTTGATTGTAGGGAATCTAGGGCCTGACCAAAGAACACGATCGCCAATTCGAATCGCCGCATCGATCGCTAAAAATGTATAGGAATTTTACTCTATGGGTAGAGCCTGATCGCCGAGAAACGTCAAATCCCATACATTTGGCTTTCGATGGGTATTTCGATTCGATTATCGATTGGCTCTTGGTTAAGGCCCCTGCTTAGTTATGAGGAGTTCTCACGCAAATCGAGGCCGTATTAAATTCTCGTGTACTGTAGCCCTAGTGTGAGATTTTTTAACATTTACTTTCCGTTAACTTTACTACCGCGTTAACATTTTAACCAATCACACGACCGCATTTCTAGTTCTCAAAATTTCCGCTTGGAGCGCTGAACTATTTCCCATACAAATTTTAGTTAACTCAAACGCAAAGTAATAGTTAGAAAACTCACATTAGGGGTACTGACGTTGTTAAGTGACGATCCCGATGCACCGACAGCACTTTCTTCGTCACCTTTTCTAATGTCATCGCCGTTAATGCATTTACCTGCTTATGAATATGACCAATCAAAATTTTGTTAATCGCTATAAATTGTTGGATCAAATGGTCCAATCGTTGTCATCGTTGGAGTAGTATCTTCACCTATTACAGTCGCGTCAAAAATTTAACACCATCGAAACCGTTAGCAGTAGGTACCTACCATTGTTCTTATAAAAGATAATTTAGAGCCTTTACAGTGGCCTCTGGGACTTGTGATCGAGGTGAATCCAGGTAGTGACGGTGTAGTGCGTTCTGATGTGGTACGAACGGTACGAACTCAAAAGGGCTCAAGGGCATCACATACGCGACGTAGTGCGGTTATGCCCGCCCCCCTCTCAGGAGGGGTAGCTCGTTATTTTAATTTTATATGCTTTACTTATTGCTTAAATACTTTAATTGGTTATAAATTTATTAGTTATAGTTTATTAGGTTAGACTTTTATTAGTAACATAATTTATTGAAGAGCAGCAGGGTGATTACGCGTCTTAAGTTCGCTTGCACGCCAATCGTTATGACGTCATTCTGACGTAGATCAAGCTTAGCTTCTTAAGAAGCCAGTAAAAGGTTTCGCGATCTCAAACGTGTAAATGTTGTTTTCAGTGATATCAAAGTTTATTTCTACAGAAAAAGAACGTAGAGGTGTAAATATTACTTACTCGATCCTAATTAGATAGTATTTTTATAAAAAATATATTAACTTTTGGAAAGACACCCAAAGTTTGATTTATGATTCTTAGAATATTACTTTAGTTCTCATTTTAAAACTAATCAGATTTTTATAAAAAAAATATGTAATTAGGACCGAGTAAATAAAATCTACACCTCCATGCTTTTTTTCCAAAAAAAAAAAACTTTATTATAACTGAAAACAACATTTAGATGTTTTATGACGCTCTAATTCGCGAATCCTTTTCCTGCCAACAACTGCAACTTGTGAAACTGTTTATAAATGGGTTATTGAGTCTATCCAAAACATCGCGACGAGCTAGCCACTTGTTCGGTGTAGACTCATACCATCGGCTACGACGAGGTGGGATTAAAACCCCTCCGCTGGGTACCCTGGGGCCGTAAGGCACCCGTGAAGATATATATATATAAGAGCAATCCCAAATTATCCTACATATTTTCTTTCCTTATGCATGTCACGTATATAATTACGTTAAGTAAGAATTTAGGCTATACTAGATGGTAGTACGGGAGGTGTTTTTACGAAAATTACTTTTATGAAATTATGTTTGCCTAAGTTTTGGAATCTGCTAGCCATCGCTGTGTGGTGTACGTGATAATACGTTTCACAAATAGAAAAAATGAGAAAATAGTTACTCGAGTCTTTGATGAGTTTATAGTGCTATTATGCGATAAAGTGTTCTTGTAAACGGTGTAATAGTTTTCGAAGGATTTTTTATATTGACTAATATTTGTGTTTACGACTTAGCTCCTGGCCAGGAGGAGGCTCACGTAGGAGAAAGCAGAAATCAAGGTATGTGGCACACTTCCTATAAGTGACCACCCCCGTTTTTCTTCGTTGCTAAGGTCTACCTAACGTTCCGGGATTGCTCTTTAACTGCCTATATAACAGTAAGTTTATAATCTGATTATTCCTACAACACATAAAAAATATGCAGTCCATTTACTTCAGTAGTGTGCGATTGGGGTTTTTGCGCCTATACTGATACTTAAAAAAAAATCAATAGGTACCTAAGTAAAATATTTATATTATTCTTTGAATAAATTTTTTAGTATAAATTATGAACTAAATAGGTATTAAATTAATAAATAAAAGCATATTTTACAATAAATTACTTAAAAGATACCTAAAAAACTATTTTTTTGTCCTAAAATTTATTGTTACATTCTTTAAAGTACCAAGAGTATACAAAGATTCTACTAAATTAATTGTGCATCAACACCATATCAAAATTAAAATTTTATATATTTCCCATACCAAGATGTGTAAAATTTTATAATACAGTTGATATCCAATTTATTTAGTAGAATATCTGTAAGCTGAAACTGACAGTCAGCCTGGTGTAGTGTTTATCGTTATTTCTTTGAACTATTTATTCCCTACAGATGTTTACTTAGCTTTAAGTAGTTCACTATTATCATTCACTAAAAAGTGCTGTACAAAATTAGCTTTTTTTCTATCACTAATTTGTTTATTTTGCCTTGATAATTCATGTGTGTGACATGGATTATCCCTTAAAAATATAGTTCCAAAGAGTGTTGCTAAAGTTTTCATATCTCGACCATTCTCTGCACTGTGTTGTAAGGCTTCTTTCAGAAACTCACAAAGATATAGAAAAACATTCTTACGACTCTCTGGTAGTTGCATTACAATTTGCTTACACAATATGTGGTTTGATGAGTTATTTAAGCAAAAAGAGTGTAAATTGTAAGGTATAACAGGTTCTGATGTACTCTCCAAGAGTAAAAGTAGAGCTTCTACAACAGAATGTATACTTCCAGGCATTGGCTCAGTAGAACCGCTATCTAGCCAATCCCTAATCTTTAACAGTTCTACATGCAAACCAGGTTGTTCAAATAGGTTGGGCTCCTTCAATCCATGAAGATATATATGATCAACCAAGAACCATATTTCTTTTGGAATAGAATAAACTGGTTTAGTATTTGAATCCCTACTGTTTTCCAGCTCAAGTAATTTGCCCGCTGGTACAGTCTGTATTGGAACTCTTAAATTAACCAGTGTCTCAATTGAACATCCAAAACAGCTTCTCTCGTATGTCCCTGTCACAGTAACAAAAATATCTTTGCCACCTTCTAAGTGTAAGACCAAAATATCATACAACTTGTCATTTCCAGAATTCATTTTGCATGCACTGGTTTTATTGACAAGTACTTTCAACTGAATATTGCATGTTTCTCCGGGATCAATGTATCTTTTATATGGTTCAACAATAAGCCACTCTTTACAGAAACTAGACTCATCCAGTTTCTTAATAAACTCAAAAGCTACTCCAACTTGTCCTGTATTAGCAATTGTCATTGTTTTCACCTGCAGTTCCAAATATTTTACTGTTCCAAAGTCTATATCAGTTTGATCTACCATCACTTGAGGTATCTGTTCATTTTCAAGTTTATCTAATTTTTTTATAACATCTTCATACACTTTTCTATATTTATCATTGTCAATTATTTTTATATCAGACTTGAAAGTGGCCGAGACAGGTTTATGGTCACTAATGTTTATAGAGGGATGGCTTCTATAAGTCAACTGACTAATACCATCTCCTTTCCAGAATATTCTGTCACACCAGGCAGGTGCCCTATTCTTTTCACTGGAATCCCAATTATCTGTGCCAGCATCATATTTATAGGTGGGTTTAAATGTAATTGGACCTTCAATATATCCAGAAAATACTTGATTTAATTTATACTGAATATTTAATTGGTCTTTTTCTAGTATTGGTGTAAAATTATTGACTTCCACAAATTTTTTAACCATATTTGGATCCATTTCTGTAATTCTATAATTAAGATCACCTATCCAGTATATCTGATCATGGTCTCTTATGTTTCTACAATCATGATATGGCTGTCTAAAGTGAGTTCTGCTACATATATCTCTAAAGTCTTGATTTCGTCTTTCATATTCTTCAACATGAGCAGCCAAATGTGAGTTTACAAAGCATAGAGTTGTGTTGTGAAATTCAAACCTGACTGCTACCCCTCCTTTGTTACCCATTTTTCCCATTATACCAGTCCCTACAGTCACCCAATCGACTCGGTCAACATAATCTAGATAATTTGTTTTAATTAAAATAATAAGCAACATACCAACCAGTCTGACTTTTTTTATTTCTGCATACTTAGTTCTTTGGTTCACTGTTACCATTACAGCTCTGTACCACTCCTCTTCTCTTGGAGTTTGGTCAAATAAAAATGTCTCTTTTGACAAATCTAACTCTTGAAATCCTATAGCATAGATGTCTGGTGGTTCTTTCTCAATATTGAGCCATTGTGATAAGGGAATGCTGGGTAATTTGTCATTTACATTCCAAGTAGTTGTGAATATGGAAAATGTTTTTGTGTAGGTAAATTCATCTTTCCTGATATTCATTTCATGTTTAATCCTGATCTCCCTTACATTGTGAAAGTCCGGCCTAGCATTTATTGGTCTTGGAAGCATTATAATAGGGCTATTGTCTTCGCTGCCACAATCTTTTTTGCCATACTTGTGCAGCCACAGAAACCCCGGTTCTATTGTGCTTTTCTCCACCAGTTCAATACCAATAAACAACTCATCGACAAAACCACCGACATGAGGTGCTAACTCTATCTCAAACTTGATTTTTTTTGTACGAGATTGTATGTTTAGATATAACAAGTTCTCCGAATCTTCTGGCTTGTTATCTATTTCACATTTAAAGGTTTTATCGACTGGCAGCACGATCTCTATTGATAAGTCGGAAAATGTCCTGGGCGGAAAAGATGTGCAGCAGAAACACAAAAGTGCTTTTTCTGCATCATTTTCTAAAACCGCTAATAATCTTTCGTTTTGAACCCAATCAGTATGCAGTAATTTAGCTACACATACTGCCGCCACTTTATCGCTACAAAATACTTTTTCCTGTACCACCAATTTAACTTCGTCGATATTCATGTTTCATTATTTATACAACAAATGTATTTATGCTCGTTTTCCTTGTGTTAGCCGCACACAATTTATTATATATTTAGGAACCTAGACGATATTTCCGAACTTTCCTCTTTCCTATCCTATTTCACTGAACAAATCCTATTTATTTATTTTAATTTTTTTTTTTGTAGGTGCAATTTTTCCGTCTAGGCAAAGGGGCTGAGCCCATTCAGCCAAGTCTTTATTTAAATTTATTTCTTAATTTTTCGTTTCATAAGCGTGACGGTGAACGTATCAAAACTCGGAATAAAGCCCCTGAAGACTTTTGTTGAAGTCGTATTAAGAAAAGGCCATGTTAGAAGAAATGTTAAGTAGTTGTCATAAGTCCAATCTTTCTTGACATTACTAATTGGCTATTGATGATGTGATGAGAGTGATCTAACAACAGTGGTGATACAATAAGCACAATATTATATATTGGTTAGAGATATTTATTTACGTGAAAGATACACAATTTACTTTTTACCGAACTGACGCATTGACATGAGTGACAGTTTGTTTCTTCAACCTAACACTCCCCCTCACGAATGTCTTCATCAACAGTCCATCACTTAGCATAAACCACATGCTCTCCTGTGATACTTCAATTTAGTTTCAGGTAAAGCCTTTGTTAGCATATCAGCTATCATATGCTCAGTGCTTCTATAGACAATATCAATATCACCATTCTTCAAAGTCTCTTTCACAAAATGTTCCTTAATATTGATGTGCTTTGTCTTTGAATTCACAACGGGATTTTTATATAAATATTGAGCAGCTTGATTGTCATTATAAATGACAAGCTTGTGTTGCTCTACTCCCATATCATTCATTAGATGTTTTAAATGCATCCCTTCTTTAATTGCTTCGGTAACCGACATGTATTCTGCTTCGCAAGTTGATAAAGCTACAGTTTTCTGCTTTCTAGATTCCCAACTTGTTACCGCTCCACTATATTTGAAACAATAGCCGGTATAGGAACGTCTGTCCAAAGTGCATTATGGCCAATCTGCATCAGCATAACCATCTAATGGTGTTCCAGTCTTCTTATAATTAAGACCAATCTCTTTTGTACCATTAAGATATCTTAAGACACGTTTTGCAGCTTTCCAATGCTCAGTACCATAACAGCAGGGTAACCACCGACTCCGATACCGTGAGATCTCGTTCGAGTTGAGATCGAGAACGGTGTTTTTGGTACTACGAAATGTGAAACACCGTTGTTTAAATTGACCACTGCATAACCTATTCGAGTACCTAATTAATTACAAAAAAAATAAAAATATATTTTGAACTTTGGAAATATCATTTGTATGAAATGACGTCATTTTTGATCTCAACTTGAACGAGAACTCACGGTATCGGAGTCGGTGGTTACCCCCCAGGTGTTGAATTGGCTTAAATAGCTTACGCTGTGCATTATATCGGGTCTTGTCGCAACAGCCAAATACATAAGCGATCCAATTAAATTTTGGTATGGTATATTCTTCATTTCATTTCCATCTGTACATTTTTTTAACTTCAAACCCACTTCCATAGGTGTTAGTGCTACTTTTGAGTTTTCCATATTGAATTTAACTAGTAACTTATTTACATACAGGGTTTGCGATACTTTCATTTCATTACCGCTTCTTTTAAATCCAATACCAAGACAATACTCTAATTTTCCTATGTCTCTTACTTCAAAAAAATTCATTAGCATATTTTTAATTTCTTTTAGACTTTTTTCGTCTTTGTATGCTATTATTATGTCGTCAATATATATGGCAAGTACTCCCCCTGTCGGTGCAGTATATACACAAGGGTCAGCTATCGACGACTTAAAATTCATTTCCTTTAGTTTTCTATCAAGTTTAATATACCATTGACGACCAGCTTGCTTAAGACCGTACAAAGCCTTCTTTAGTTTACAAACTTTTTCTGTTTTAGTCTTATTTAATTCCATTAGCATAGATTTCGCTTTCTTATGCACAACTTCTTCTTTATTCTTGGTCTCATTAACAATTTCTTTTAGGTACTTTTCTAAATCTTTAGGTTTATCCATCGTAATTTCTTCTTCTATATCACCATTTAAAAACGCAGTTGTTACATCAAGTTGATACAACTTCATATTCTTTTCCACTGCAATAGCTATTAGTGTTCTGATGGAACTTAATTTGGAAACAGGAGCATATGTCTCATAATAGTCTATTCCCGCTGTTTGACTAAAACCTCTAGCTACAAGTCTAGCTTTCTTCCTTTCTATGTTACCATTAGGGCCGAGTTTTTCTTCTAATATCATCTTACAGCTAACTAAATTATGATTAAATTTTTTATCCACTATTTCCCAAGTATCATTCTTTAAGTGTGCTTTGATTTCTGATTTTATAGCATTCATCCATTCATCGTCAATTTCATTTACATTATTCAACATTTCATCTTCGTTGTTTTCATGAATCCTCATTACATAATCTTCCATCCACTTTGGTGTTTTTCTTTCTCTTATATTTATATTTCTAGTAGTATTAGTCTCAGGTTCATTTTCAATTTCATGTTCTTCATTTTCACTACTACTTTCTTCTATTGGAGGCTCATTTTCTCTTTCAGTATCATGACTTCTATTTAATTCATCATTATTTATTTCACAATTCGATATTTCATTTATATCGTTCACATCATTTTCCATATTCCCTTCGTAGATCATTATTTCCAAGGTTTCATTTTTATTTTCTGTTTCAGGTTCTTCCATTTGCTCTGTTTCATAATACATTTTATTTAATATTTTAACATCTCTACTACTTACCATTATTCCTTTGTTTGGAATCCAAAGCTTATAAGCTTTTGATTTTTCCGAATATCCCATGAATATTCCCTGATTAGCTTTAGGAGCAAACTTCCCTTTTCTATTATGCTTATTTAATATAAATACAACAGATCCAAAAATATGTAAATGATTAACACTAGGAATACGACCAACCCATTTTTCGAATGGTGTTTTGTTCTCGATAACATGAGAAGGACTTCTATTTGACAAGTAGTTGGCAGTGGCTATAGCTTCAGCCCAAAATCTTTCTCCAACTTTTGATTCAATTAAAAAACATCTTGCCTTATCCAACAAAGTTCTATTCTTTCGTTCAGCAAGTCCATTCTGTTGAGGCGTATATGGCGCTGACAACCTTCTTACTATTCCATTATCCTTTAAGTAGTTTTCAAATTCTAAATTACAATATTCACCAATTCCATTATCTGTTTGTAACATTTTTATTTTATTTCCACTTGCGTTCTCCATTTCCTTTTTATATTCTTTAAATTTTATAAAAACTTCATTCTTTTGTTTCATAAAATAAACACGACAATATCTTGTAAACTCGTCTGTAAATGTTACAAAATATTTACTGCCACTTGGAGTATTCACACGCATGGGTCCACAGACATCTGAGTGAATAATTTCTAATTTCTCTTTCGTTCTTTGCAAATTATTTTCTTTAGGAAACGGTAATCTTGTCATCTTTCCCTTTATGCAAGTTTCACAATCACCTAATTTTTCATTCAAATTAAATTTAATTCCTCGCAAAATTTCATTCTTCATTGACAATTTTAAATCTGCTTCATTGATATGACCAAGTTTTCTATGCCATTCAAGTATTTCGTTCTCTTCGGTTTTAAAAATTATTTCATTTTTGTTTTGAATTCTATTTTCAAAATTTTCGTTCTCTGTGACGTAATACAACCCATTTGTTCTCTTTGCCTTCATTTCTATTTTGTCTTCTATTTTTCACAAAAGCGATATCATTTTTAAATATTATCGATTTTCCCTTTTCAGTTATTTTTGCGACCGATAATAAATTCGTGGACAAAGTAGGAACATACAATGTATTTGACAAATTTATTCTTTCATTATTGACATTCAAAATCACTTTTCCTCTACCTTTTATACTGGCAGTGTGATCTTCCGAAGCTAATTTCAGTACATTGCTTCCAGTATTTTCTATGAGTGAGAACTTTCTTTGATCGTGACACATGTGCGACGTGCATCCACTGTCTAAGCACCATTTGGATTTCTCTGTATCTTCCGATTTCGATGAATAACAAATGTCTGAGGTTACCTTCTTAGCTTTTTCTCTTTTACAATCTGCAGCTTTATGACCTTTTTTGTGACATTTATGACATTTAAATTTGAATTCACCTTCGTGCACATGCTTGTTTCTATTGTATCTATTTCTTCCATACAGGGCTTCGTTACTATTTTCATCTATTTGTACTATGGTCTGTCTGGCTTCATACTCTTCTATGATTTTAATTTTTAATTCTTCTGGAGTGGGTAAATTATCACGGGATTCAATGGCAACTCTAAAGTTTTCAAATGATGGTGGTAGACTATACAGCATCATTATACTCAACAAATCGTTATTAATCGATATTTCCATTTGGTTTAATTTGTCAACTGTATCCATGAACTTGTTTAGGTGTTCACGTACGTCTTCACCTTCCTTCATTTTATTTAGTATGATCTTCTTCAATAGGTTTGCTTTTCTTGCCGGTCCCTTGCTCTCATATATGTTACTTAAAGTATCCCATAATCCTTTAGCAGTAATACAGTTCTTTACCTGCTTTAATTCCGTGGGCGAAATAATTAGTATCAAGTCCGATCGAGCTAGTAGATCTTGCTCTTCAAAATTTGCTTTGGCAACTTCATCATCGACTGGTTTCACTTTCGCACCACTTACATATCCCCAAAGACCATGTTTAATAAGAATAGCTTGCGCCTGTACCTTCCAGGTATCGAAATTGTCTTTTCGTAACGGTTCAATATTGAACGATGTTTTCGACATTTTTTGTTTCCTGGGCCCATAACCTGATGTGATGAGAGTGATCTAACAATAGTGGTGATACAATAAGCACAATATTATATATTGGTTAGAGATATTTATTTACGTGAAAGATACACAATTTACTTTTTACCGAACTGACGCATTGACATGAGTGACAGTTTGTTTCTTCAACCTAACAATTGATCTACCTTGATGATGTCATTAATAAAGCGTTCCACAACTAAATCTAAGGATGGTGTTCGGTGTTCTTCCTTTAAAATCGATTCTTCTTGGCCAGGAATTTAAAAGGCATGGCTTCCTCAAACAAAAACTCCTCGGTAAACAAAAACATACTATAAAAAAAACACCAAAATTTACTGCATTATTTCAGGAAAAATGATGCTGGATTTAGCCACCTCTCATATCCTAAAAATGACTGATTAAAAATATTTTAAATCCAATACCGGCACACAACGACCATTTGTAATAACTTGTCTTTTTTCTTCAAAAGTAAGATTTAAAAACTTAATTTTATTTTTTTTCTAAACAAAACGTACTGCATTCACTTTCCATTTTTAATACCTAAAGAAATTCAAATTAGATCTTTAAATAACTATCTCCACAATAAAAAGAATCTCACGCGTACCGATTGTGCAAACAAACTAACAAACTACATAAAAATTTAAATTTCTTCCGTGAAATCAAATGAAGTCCGTAATAATTACGAGTTTATTATAAACCAAAAAAAAAAAATATACATTTTCCTAATTAGGTATAAATCATATTTAAAAATGTACAGAAAATTAAAAAGCTAAATTTATGTTTATATCGTGTTGGTGTCATTTTAAAAGTTAATTGATACCTATATTATCCGAAAAGACAGTGTCTAAAGGCGCTCGGTACATTGCTGCGGTTCCTTGTATGGGCGTGTAGTTTACTATCTTTGTATTTCATATACAGACAAGGTTTTTACACGTTTTCTATGTGTGCAAACTTAGACAGTTTAGTTCAACGTCATACATACTTTTATGTATGAGGGCGCGTTTGTCGAATTACAAATTAAATCTAATAGTTGCCAATAGATGGCGTTATTATTATATTTTATGAATTCATCATCATCATCAGCCTATCGCAGTCCACTGCTGGACATAGGCCTCTCCCAAGACACGCCACTGATTCCTATCCTCCGCTCTTCGCATCCAGTCTCTGCCAGCCACCCTCCGCAGGTCATCAGTCCATCTAGCTGCGGGGCGTCCTACGTTACGTGCGCCAAGACGTGGTCTCCACTCCAATGTGGCCTGCTCCAACGGTTATCCGTCCTGCGGCAAATGTGACCGGCCCACTGCCACTTCAGTTTACTAAATTTCAGAGCTATGTCAGTGACTTTAGTTCTCTTACGAATATCCTCATTCCTGATTTTATCCATAAGAGAAACTCCTAGCATAGCTCTTTCCATAGCTCGCTGAGCGACCTTGAGTTTGTGGACCAGCCTCACTGTAAGTGTCCACGTTTCAGCGCCGTATATCATCACTGGTAGGACGCACTGATTAAAGACTTTTGTTTTCAAACACTGCGGTATGGCTGACGTGAATAGACCGTGAACGCATGACGTCACAAGTCTATTAGGGTTGTGGGCATGCCCATCGTGCCCACAACGGTGGATCCGCGCTTGGGTAAAAATCCTTTCTGGTGCTGGGATAAAAATTACTTGTTTGTGATCCGAAACCTCGTCATTCTTGCTTGAAGTATAGAAAAGAAGATTTTGTTATCGCAATAGGTCTTGTATCTTTAGGATCAGTAACCTCAGGCTTTTTTGGTATAAGAACAAAAGCTGCTTCTCCGAACACGCTCGGTACTTGCTTGCTTGAACATTTTCTAAAGTAGATGTTATGTAAACACTTGAGAATGTGAGGACACTTTTTATATTCAATGTAGGGTATGCCATCCGGACCTGGCGCTGTCTTCACGCTTTTCTTCTTAATCTGTTCCTCAATTTATTCAATGCTTGGTGGATTGCATTGAAAGTCTACTGCAGGATTATGAGGTCATGCTGAAGGTGGATCCGGGTACGCCACCTTGGGCTTTACCAAAGAGCCGATCGATAATCGAATCGATATACCCAACAAAAGCCAAATGTATGGGATTTGACGTTTCTCGGCGATCGGACTCTACCCATAGAGTAAATTTCCTATACATTTTTATCGATCGATGAGGCGATTCGATTGGCGATTGTGTTCTTTGGTCTGCCCCCTTGTTGGTTATTGCATAAGTCTTACTGAAGTGTTTATAAATTTGTTCTTTGGTCAGCGTAAGTCTCTTTTACTGAAAATCTTTTTAGCATAAATTAATCGTGATTCGGAATACAACAAAAGAATCGTTTGACTAAGGAAATTATGTTAACATCGTAGGTGTACTGATTTTAGCATATTTTGGTTTGGTACTCTCAATTTTGTTAGTTTTAATTATTTAATGTATAGTGTATAGCTACCTAGCGTTTAATTTAATTTGTTATTCTTGAAGTTGCAAAAAAATTATTAAAATCGGTTCAGTAGTCACACAGTTATTTTTATGAGCGGTAAAACTAACATTTTACAGGTTTATTATTTTACTAGATTTGCCCACAACCTTTTTTGAGGGCTGGATCCGCGCCTGATTGACAGACCGCTATCGCTTTCGCTGTTTTAGAATTAGGGCCCCTAGTTTCAAATATCTAAGCATTATTTTGGCAGAAATTGTATAATTCTACAATTAGCCGTTTACGCATTTCCGTTTTGCTGCACATCTTAATAGAATAAACCTAAACTTAGAAACAAATAGTAATTGTATACCTAAATATTGTGATCTCGTTCCTTTATTTTTTGAATGCCCAAAGTTCTCACTTCAAAGACTTGTTTTTATTGATAAATGCAAAGATGTGTTAAAAACTTTAAAATTTCCAAATACTTTACAATCTTTATTAAATACTTTTGGTCAATGTACTCTTATTTTGTATTTAATATTTCTAAGTCCTAGAATTAATTTTATTTTGTATTTTATTTAAGTTTCTAGTGAAACTAAATAAAAATATTGGTATGTATTGTCTAATTTTATAATTAAATGTTTCATTTCATTTATTCACATATTAATAATATGTGAATAAATGTAATGAATGATGTAATGTTTAAGTTTGTTATTTTAAGTGTAATTTGTACGTAAAGTTTAATATTATTATTGTAATTTGGTTAGGGTTTATGCATATATATGCAATGCCCTTAAATAAGTTTAAAAATAAAAACTTGAATCTCCTCACGGTCCGAATGACGATAACACCGCTGTCAGCGCTTATCCGGTCATAAGACCGGCCCCCCTAGCCAAGAGCATGAGCGCTAAAAGCGCGCACGAAAGTTTTGTATGAAGATGACATTTGGTGATGACGTCACTTTCGTTTTTATCGTTGCAGAAATAACCAAAACGAGACAACAATATAGATACACCAATACGATAATAAATTTGTTATCTCCCTCTCTTTCACGCTTCTACAACGTTCGAGCGTAAAAAGCGACCATGCTCTTGGCTAGGGGGGCGGTGATTATGAACGTACTCACGATATTATTAGCGTGCTAATGTATCGGACTAGTGATTAAGCGCGCTCGCAAAAACACCACTTGCGGTCGGATTCACACCAAAATCGTTGTCAGCGCAGTCAGCACCGGTCCATATGAGCATAAGCGCGCTAACGATAGATGATTTGGCATTAATAGTGGCATCATTACAGACGCCATATTGGACTTACAGTGATTTTGCTTCTGGGTGAAATCGCTGTGAGCGCTGTCAGAATGGCATTTATCTAGAAACATGTTTTTGAGGAAAGTAATAAAATTCCTAAAATAATTATAAAGTAGATACGTAAAAAGTATTGTGTTCTTATTTATTTTGGTATTTATGTAAACAAATATACAAAATACATTAAAATTCATTAATTTGTTATGGCGTTTTATTTGACATTAAAACAGAGTAAGATCATATCATAAAGGAAGCAAGAATTATTAGGGCAACTAAAGAATATGTGTTCCGGGGTCCCCAGCTCTGTACCACAGTCACATAGAGCTGATTCCCTAGCTTTAATTTTAAATAAGTGTACTGGGGTACTATTATAACCCAATCTAAATCGGCAAATAGATGTGGTTACCTGTTTAGATACATTTTTAAACAAAAAAAAAAACATGGTTTAAAAGGGATAAAGGGTTGGATAGATCTAAAGTGTTTGGCTTTATCAGTATCAGAGTGCCAGATTCTTTCCCAAGTCTTATCAATTTTGGATAGTGAGGATAAATTTTGTGGGTATAAAATAAAACTGTTCATTGATCCATTAACTGTAGCCTCTTTAGCCAGTAGGTCCACAGTTTCATTTCCTACAATACCGCAATGGCTAGGTATCCAGGCCAGCACAACATCCAGATTATTTTTACTACATTTATGTAGTAAATGCTTCAACTTTAGTATAATGGGATGAGGATGTTGCAAAAATAAGTTATCTGTTAGGGCCTTTAAGCAGCTTTGAGAGTCTGTAAATATTATATATAACATACTCGTATAACACAAAAATGACAATACACAATAATAAAAAACAAAAATCAGAGATTTGTTAAAAAGAGAAATTCGTTTAAATAATCATGAAGACTCTGAACATAAAGGAATTCAGTCACAATAATGAGTTTCTTCTGCGTGGTAAAAGTAAAGTAACGTTACCTGATATTGCTACTGAAGCGCTCCGAGGTATGGGAGGTATGTCACTACCTAGAACGAGTTCGGGTTCGCTCGTAAGACATTGAAAGTTCGAGCACTAAAACAAAAAGACGACGCATTAAACATATTCTTGACACATCGAATCCGAAGAGATATTAATGGCAACTGAAGTACAACTTTGCAAGGAAGGAAAAAAAGATTCAGCGGCTATTGTAAAAGAACTTTGACAGTTTTCGACACGAACGTGCGCCGAAATTAACTTGCAGAGTCTAATGGATCACACGATTATACGTTTATGTAAAGTGCAAGAAGAAGTACTGAAGACTATAAGTGACTTGAAAGGGAATTGGTGTTTAGGAATCGATGTCTTACCGACTTCGACCATTTTTCTTTGATTTTTTTGGCAAAAACTTCTGATAGTCACTTTTAAAATTCTTATAATGTCATCCGAAAGGGTTGGGTTATCAGATTCCTGCAATATGTAATGTAACAAAGCATCCGTTCTTATTTCTTTTTCGTTAGCAAACCAAACGTCGAAAAATTTTCTACGCGATATTTTCGAAGGCATTCTGAAAATAAAAAAAAGTTATATGAGTGTCGCAAATATTGGCAAACAAACGAATGTTTTTCTTGTAACTAACAAATATAGGGATCTGTATATTTCGATATAATGCACTAAAACTCAAAAACAATTTGACTTAGTAATATTTCGACTAAAAAATAATCTCTCTCAATTCAAATGGCGCTTGTGATTACATTTTAAATCAGATTAAAACAAATACATATAGAAACTTACCTCAAAACTCCGAAGAAAATAATAACAACTCACAATAACTAGTAGCGCACATAAACACGGTATATTCAAAGAGCAAACTCAGCTGAATGACACGATATCGCTTTGAGCGCTTGGTCAATGCAAATCGTAGGTCGTAAATCGTAGGCTGTTCTGAGTTCTGACTGTTTTCTATTGTGTGAGGCGAGTTCTTGGAAAATAAACCGTCAGGGACAGGTAATATGGTTTGTCCTCTTTGAATATAAATAACTATTTTAGTGTTGAATTTGACTTTTGTCTCTCTAGATTATGAAAATTACGCACTGTGCGCTGGAACGACCAGCGGCCACATTCTGTTTCATATAACGATCGTTAGATTGTCAAAATAACGATTTCCGCTATTAGCGAGCTTTCCTCCAATCAAAGTAATTGTTTAACCTTCGCTGATTGGAGGAAAGCTCGCTAATAACGGAATTCGTTATTTTGACAATCTAACGATCACGTTATAAGAAACAGAATATGGCCGCTGGGGCCTTATTCCGAGTTTGCAACCGCTAATCACGACAAGACGTTGCGCAAACTATAAATATGGAAATATAAGTTCTATTACAATGGGTATATAGTATGCATTAGGTTAGCTATAATAATGCCGCCATCTTGAAATACACGAATTCTTCGCAAGTTTGAACATGTGCATTGGAATTTCAACTCTATAATTAACAGGATAGAACTTATATTTCAATACCTGCACTTTACGCAAAATACGTGACGGTGAACGTGTCAAAACTCGGAATAAAGCCCCTGGGCTAAAAAAACAACGAGACGTGCGTGGCAGCTTTCCTTCTATTTCTATGGTGGCAGCAAGCTGAGGTCGGAACGGCGACCACCGATATTCCTCACGGTCCGAATGGCGATAACACCGCTGTCAGCGCTGACGTTCATAATCACCGGTCCGATTCAAAACGCGCGATGAGACCGCTCACGGCGCTTTTAGCGTGCTAATGAATCGGACCAGTGATTAAGCGCGCTCACAAGAACATCACTTGTATCTCCCTCTATCTCGCAACTAAACCATATGCTCCTCTCACTCTGTTTAAATGACAAATAAAACGTCATAAAAACATAATGAATTTTTATGTATTTTGTATATTTGTTTACATAAATACCAAAATAAATGAGAACACAACACTTTTAACTATCTATTAATAATTATTTTAGAAAATTTAATACTTTCCTCAAAAACATGTCTCTAGATAAATGTCATTTTGACAGCGCTCACAGCGATTTCACCCAGAAGCAAAATCATTGTCCAATATGCCTTGCGGTCCAATTCACGCCAAAATCGATGTCAGCGCTGTCATCACCGGTCCGATTGGGCGTAAGCTTTCAACTTTATTAGTGCGAATAATAATAAATAATAAAATCTTTATTTGCTCAAATATGGTAGTGGTGGGTCGTTACGTGATTTTATTGTAACGTAACGGCTACGTTTCTTTTTGTTAATAACCCGTTTTGTAACTATTTATAGTTATTATTAAAAAATCTAATTATAAGCAAAAAAAAAAAAAATAATAATAATAACAAGCGTAGTGCCTTGAAAATAATTTTAATTTTATGTACCTACTTTACTCTCAAATTAATCTCACATTGTTTTAAAAATTATTTTTTTACTTAGCCCGTGTACCAATGATTTTTTAATATAAAAACTTATTCACTATAACAGCAATCAGAAAACTTATCTACATTGTACAAATATTTCTGTGACTTATCTAACAAATTTTCTTTATTTAAAATATACTATTTTAATTTTTTAATGGCGACATGATTCTATTCTATCTAAATAATTAACAACCACAGAACGCCAGTTCCATCCCCGCTTCTGCACTTCGTTTTTTTAATTTCATATTTTTATTATGATTTTTACATGTGTTTTTATTTTAATCAATTTTTAACTTTAACATCCAAAAGACAACTAAAGTTTTATTGACCACAAAATACTTATATTCTGCATTATTACATGTATTAGCGCCATTTTTCTGTAGTAGTTGTTATAAATTGGTTTACTTAGTTCATTATATCACCGCTTTGCGCTATGTCGCTGCTCGCCGACATTCCACAACTTGTGATTGAAACGGACGGAACAAATGTACCTATCTATATGGATATCACTGAAACGGTTGTAACTTGTAACGATGGAAACTCTTGTAACGTGGTGGTTATTGTTACTTCACGTGATTGTGATATTTAGTGATTTTTGTTATAGTAGTTTTTTCGTGATTGGTTGCACATTCGTTCTAAGGTTTTTTGACGTTGTGTTTTTTTGGAGTTATTGTTGCTTTCATTTCTTCTAGGTTTTTTGTAGTTGTATTTAAAAATTATCTTGTTTTAGTTTTTATTTTGTTTTTTTTTAATAAAAGTATTAAATTTTTGTTTTGATAATAATTCTTATATCCACATGGCTTATATTTTGTTTTTGGACTCATAGTTATGGTATTGGTGTAATCTGGCGAAATGTCATGTCAAAACGTTTTTTTATTATAACTTATTAACCCCTGGCCCTAGACCCAAAGTGTTTGTACTTAAACGATAGGTATCGATGATATCTAGCCAATGAAAGCTTTTGAATAATTTCAGCTTTGTTAAAGGATTTTCGACCTTATTGACAATTGCATTTTTTTGGTAGAATTCGATGGTATGCCATCTAATAAGTCGAATGAAATTAAAAAAAAGGTACTCTTTCAATGTTATTAAGGTCGAAAATGTTTTTTTCAATTTATCTCGTCAACCGTCGGTCGTAAGCCTATCGTGTTTGTACTCTAATAAAAGGAAATAATGAGATCTAACCCTTTTAATACTCAAAAATTAATATTATGTATTTTTTTCTTAATCACGTTTTTTTAATTAAATAGTTATTACAAATATAATAACCGTTATTAGTTATTTAAGAAATATCGACTTTACTGTAACTATCTACGTTACGTAACGCTCACCTCTAAAATATGGTACAATAGGTGCTGTGAATAGGTGCTATAATAGTTTAAAATCACATATCTTTCTGAAAAAGCCCATATTGTACAAGGAATATAATATTATTATCTCGAACTAATAGGTATATAATAATATTTCACTTTAATAAAATTCTGCTGTGGTATTTTTGAAGCACCAATTTATCATAAATGGCTCTACCGGTTAATCCTAGCGATTGGCAGCTCTCCTGCACTTCTATCAAAGAAAGAGGATGGAACATTCTGCAATCAGGACAACATGCTGATTGTACATTTTTGGTGGGAACTGAGGCGAACAGAGTGGCCTTCCAGGGTCATAAACTAATATTAGGAATGGCATCACCAGTTTTTGAAGCCATGTTCTATGGGGGCATTGCAGAGAGAGATGCTGCAATACAAATTCTGGATGTTCAACCTGAAGCTTTTAAAGCTCTCTTAGAGTGAGTACCTAACTTATATTTAATTTTGTTGATGACGTGATATAGGGCAGGGGGCCAACACATTAGCTCTTAAAACCAAACCTACCATTTGCAATTGATTAGCTCCACTTTTAATCCCTTTTGGTAATCACTTAAACCAGTCCCTAATACAATAGATAAGAGACAGACAATGTTCTTAGCTATCCATGGATTTACAAGCTATGGTGCTCCTGGATTAGAAGCTGCAAAGCAGGGTTGAAGGCCTTTACAATATCAGCTAACTTCTCTGTTTGGTATCCTCAATATGAAACAGAATACTATATGATCTTGGAAATGCTTTCCATAATAGTTGGCCAATCTTGGCAGGTCAAAATCCTTCAAAAGATGATACCTTACCCTTAGCTTCATATAATCTACAGCTCACCTCTGTTTCCTCTGGGGCCACAGCTTTTAAGCACAAAATTTGAAATATGATAAATATGCCCAGCTCGCAAACCACTTTGAATTTCTGGCCTTGCGGTGGAAACTTTAGACCCCTGGTCACCTGATGCTTTAGCATTTTCTCAATCATTGGGAAATACATAAATAGAAAAATCAGGTGACCGTCATGCTAGAGCCTACTTTCTCCAATGCATAGGACTAGAAATTCAAAGAGGCAATGCGGCTGCAGTTATCGGCACCTGTGTGGCTCCAGAGAAACTCAATGATTTATATTCATTAATTTAATTTTTATTATTATTTAGCTTTTATAGTAGACATTATGTTTTGTAAGTTTTAAGAAAAATTAAGATATAACATTGTTTAAGTATCTAATATATAAAATTCTTGTGTCACAGTGTTTGTAACCAAACTCCTCCAAAATGGCTTGTCCAATTTTTTTGTTCCTTTTTGTGTATATTTGGTAGGTCTTAGAATAGTTTGTAAACTATTTTTTATACCTCAAAATTTTTTGGGGGCCCACTCAAATTTTTAAAAAATATTTTGGACAAAATTTTTTTTTTTATGATTTGGCATAGGTACATAATAATATAAACCTTAATGCACCCTTCTACCACCAACCCTCATTTTTTAATAGCAATTTTAGTACTGTAATAATCTTCAACTGTCAGTGGTCGATAACTGATCAGTTATTAATTGATCAGTTTTTTCTAGAATTATATTTTTAGATGGACTGAATAATCCATTTATAAACAGTTTAAAGTACCACTTTTTTTTATTTTTTTATTTTTATGAGAGCTCGCCATGTGACCTCACATCTACCTGATGGAAAGCAGTATGAGTCCAAGTACAAATGCAACCAACAATTACAATCTACGTAACCGTTGATTGCACCTATTATGCCAGCTTAAGATGCCTATACACGCTTCGTTTAAAGGACTCGAGATTATAGGAAGAAGGAAACACGCAAGCAGGTAGAGCATTCCACATTTTAATAGTGCGACAGATATACGAATCACCAAATTTTTTAGTGCGGGTTGGTATATCTGCCACAGTATATGCATGCATTTTGATACCCGCTCGTGCAGTCCTATATCGGAAAGGAGAAGGAGGAATGAGATGAAAAAGTTCTTCAGAGCACTCTCCATGATACAGGCGATAAAACACGCTCAACGACGCTACATCTCTGCGAAGCTGCAATGGCTCTAGGGTGTCCGTGAGCTCTTTGTTCTCGATGCACGCTTCTGCAGACTATCAAGAGCATGCAGCAAGTATTTGGCAGATCCACCCCAAAGATGCGAACAGTATTCCACACAAGGCCGTATCTGATCTTTATAAATACCGTCGCACCTTATTAAGGATACAGAGCTTCCTACTTGCTGTCTTCGCAGTGCTCTCAATATAGTTGCGGTGGTTTAGGTCAGAGTGTATTTCTAATCCCAGGCTATCGTGAACTGGAGACAATGGTAAATGTGTGCTCTGAAGGGAGGGAAAGTGAGAAAAGGGGGTCTAAAGCCTGGGTTTTTGGGCATTAAACTGGACCAGATTAAGAGAACCCCAGTTTGAGATTTTTTCCAGGGTTTGGTCTAATTCATTTACCAAAGAACTCCTATACTTATCTGTTTCGACGCGATTTGGGAGCTGACGCATTGACCGTGGATAGTGCTATCGTCTGCATAGCAATGTATGTTACCGAGTGATAACAAATTATTGATATGCAGCAAGAACAGATTAGGGGATAGCACAGATCCTTAGGGTACGCCTGCGTTAATGGTTTTGACCCGAGGTCGTACCATCAACGGGGACTCGTATAGCCCGGTCTGATAAAAAACTTGAGATCCAGCCACAAAGTCGCGCCGCTGGATACACTGAGGCCGTCTAGGCAGTAGGTGATGATATTTATTTATATATATTTTTTATTAAAATTACCTACACTACTTTATAAATAATATCCATCTTCTCTATAAATAAAAAATCAATGTTTGTTCTCTATGTGTTCCGAAACCAATGATCAAATTTTCATGAAACTCAAAAAGTCCACATATGAAAAAGTAAAAAAAAAGGGTTAAAAAATCTATAAAAAGTGAATGGTTGCAGAGGCAGAACAGTTTATTAATTAACACAAAAAGCCGAGACGGGCAGCTAGTGATTTTCTAAAATAATATTTTATGCATTTAATTACAATTAGAGAGACAATGTTCTTAGCAAACCATGGATTCACCGTGCGGGTGCCGGGTCCATCGCGTGGTTGAAAGGCAAGGGAACGAACTGCAGCGTTCCCTTGCCTAAAGACCGCGAAGTAGGTTTAAAGGCCTTTTGAACTCTCACCTGCACTGTGTTCACTACCCTCTCTACTCAACCAAAAACTACTACTAATTATAAACAGGGCTCGTATATTCAAAGAATTTGTAGAACATTGAATTATCAGAATATCGATATTCATTGCGACAGCCCTGCACTGGTTCAACGGTTGATGACTGAGCAACATTTTCATAACTAGTGTTAATAATAATAATTTCCTCTGTACATCTCACATTGTATTAATGCATTTTTTATATTGGTAACTTAGTTTTTATTTATTTATTCTGCTGTTTATGATTAATATTTTAAGTAAATTTATTTATAGCCGTAAGTTTTCCTTGTAAAATTAAATTAAATTATTATAAAGTGCACAGCTATAGTATTATTTTAAAGTAATATGTTTTGGAATGGGTACTAATGTTATTCCATTTGTTTTAGATATATTTACACAGATATAATTACCTTGACTACATTTGATAAGGCATGTGAGCTATGCTATGCTGCTAAGAAGTATATGTTACCATATTTAGTGAAGGAATGTACAAAATATTTGTGGTCCGACTTATTACCTAAGAATGCATGTAGAGCTTATGAATTTGCTAAGCTGTTTGATGAGTCTGTCCTCATGGATAAATGCCTTCAAGTAAGAGATTGACCAATTATAATATTAGATAGTTGTAGAATTTAAAAAATTATGATTCAATAAAATCTCCTATTCCTTCTTAAATTAACCTCTTGGTTTGCCAGAATTTATCATGACTTAAGTCTCATTGGTATTTATTAATAGATAAAGTTTTTTGATTTCTGTATTAAGTAATAAATTTCAGATGGTTAAGTTTAGATTCTTCCGCTTTGAGATGTAATATCAATAATTTTAAAGAAAAGGAGTATCTGTACAAGCTATTTTAACTTTTTTGTTATCTAAAATGTTTATACCTACCATGCTTGCATGCATGCATTTATTTTTCATCTGTTCTTTTAGATCATTAGTAGCAAAACTAAAGAAGTGATCCAAGATCCCAGTTTTATGGAAGTGGAACTGGACACAGTGACAGCTGTATTCTCTATCAACAAACTTGACATTAACAGTGAACTTGATCTGTTTACTGCTGTTGAGAGATATGCAGGGGCCTTGGAGAAAAGGGCAGAGGAGCAGACACCTCCTCTAGAACCTCCACAACAGGTAAAATTTTTTACAAATGTAAACTTTCGACAAATATTGATATACTAAATAGCTGTGCCTCAATGATTATTTTTTCTTTAAGTACCTAACTAAAACATTAAATTTGACATCAAAGGAACTCTTATTGTGAGGCCCTGGTGTCTATTTGTCGGTCCACACCAAATATTTAGATCACGATCTTAATTTGGCAGTCTTGCTCGATAGCCCTGGTTCCAAGCAAGATATTAACAGCCACGTACAAACCTTCCAGTCTACGGTATACAATTACTTTGTGGCGCACTATCCTCCGGAATCCACATATGCATATACCAAGAAAGAAAATGCTTTTAAACTGAAAATGAGGCGTAATAAGAGCTCATAAAGAAACTTCGCTGGGCCAAAGCGATGGGAGACAAGAACCTGTGCCACAAGTTAGCCAGCGCATTAAGATGTATTCTCAAATTAATCCAGGGAATTTGGCTTCAGATACAAGATAATAAAAATCAATTTAATAGAGCCCAGCATGAAGTTATATTTGTCAAAAACACTTTTATTTATGCTAAGAAGATTTTCAGTAAAAATAGTGGAAGACTTTCGCTGACCAAAGAACAAATCTATAAACACTTCAGTGAGACTTAAAAAAGCGTAAAGTCAGCACCAGGTCCGGATGCCATACCCTACATTGTATATAAAAAGTGTCCTCACATTCGCAAGTGTTTACATAACATCTACTGTAGAATATGTCAAGCAAACAAGTACCGACTGGGTTCGGAGAAGCAGCTTTTGTTCTTATACAAAAAAAGCCTGAGGTTACTGATCCTAAAGATACAAGACCTATTGCGTTAACAAACACTATGTCCAAAATCTACTTTTCTATACTTCAAGCAAGAATGTCGAGGTTTATGATCACAAACAAGTACTTTTTATCCCAGCACCAGAAAGGATTTCTTCCGGGAATTTCTGGTTGTTTGGAACACAACACCTTACTTTCGGAATGTTTGAAGGATGCCATGGAGCACGAGCGTCAATTGAGTGTCTGCTGGATTGATTTGAAACATGCTTTTGGATCGGTCCAGCATAAATTGCTGCAAGTTGCCCTAAAATGGTATAACTTAATGGTAACAGTGATCATGGATATAATTGCTAATTATTATAAGAACTTAAGATTTGTCATTACAAATAAAGATGGGTTTACAGATCCTCTTAAATATAATGTTGGGCTATTTCAATTCTGTTGCCTCTCATCAATAGCTTTCAATATTGTTATTAACATCTTAATTGACAAACTTAAAACTAGTGAAAAGAAGTGGGGATATAGATTTAAGTTAAATAATGTATATTCGGAGTCCATCTTAGCATTTGCAGACGACCTAGCAGTGCTAACACGCAATCCAAAACAATGCCAGAATATGCTTACTGTGGTAGATGAATTCTGTGTATGGTCGAACGGCATGAGAACAACACCATCAAAATGCTTCTGTCTGTGTCTGGGCAGACGAAATACTAGGTTTACGTCATACGACCCGGAACTATTCATAGCAGGGCAGAAAGTAGCCCCAGTAGAGGAAGCCATGCCTTTTAAATTTCTGGGCAGAAGGATCGATTTTAAAGCAAGAACACTAATGTGGTTGTGGAACGCTTTATTAATGACATCAACAAGGTAGATCAACAGCCAATTAGTAATGTCAAGAAAGCTTGGATTTATGACAACTACCTAACATCTCGTCTAACATGGCCTTTTCTTGTATACGACTTCATCAAAACTCTTCTGGTAAATTTGGATGCAACTGTCATAAGAAAACTTAAGTCTTGGCTTGGATTAGCACAGGGCGCTGTCTCCTCTACGCTGTTCAGGGGACAGCAACAATTTGGGATGAATTTTAAAAAGCGATCTGAGTTGTACAAACATCTACGTGTAACCAAGCAACAAATCCTGAGTAACTCTCGGGATAATCTTATTGCATCTCTCCCAAAAGACTCATTGGCCTCTGAGATGGTGTCAAGACTTCAGTTTCATAAATCATTTATGAGCGGTGCCCAGATCAGCAAAAGGGGGTTAGGTTAGAAGAAAAAGGAACGTGATAAAGATGTTATTAAATCTTTCCTTAGGGAAGATGAAGAGCATGGCTACAGAGAACCTAGAAGTACAGAATGAATGGCTTACTTTGGGGGAAGTTTGTATTCCTCCAGCCCTGAAATGGCGCACACTCATGTACGATTGGTCTCCGGCACTTATTAAGTTCTATCTTAATGCCTTTCAAATGTCCCTACCTGACCAGAGTAATCTGGTAAGATGGGGGAAGGCAACAGATAAGACATGTACATTGTGCGGTGTTGCTGTAGGGACTGCCAGACATATACTTGCTGGGTGCAAAACTCTACTTGAAAAAGGTCATTATTCGCACCGACATGATAAAGTTCTAGAAATTATTCGTGAAGCTTGATCTTGGCCTTCCGAGAACAGCCTTCGGAACTTTTATGGAGCGTGTTTCCAGGATGGCGCTAACAATATCATATAGTATTTGGTTGAGTAGAGAGGGTAGTGAACACAGTGCAGGTGAGAGTTCAAAAGGCCTTTAAACCTACTTCGCGGTCTCAAGTCCGCGAACGCCTTTCAACCACGCGATGGACCCGGCACCCGCACGGTGAATCCATGGTTTGCTAAGAACATTGTCTCACTACTGGACTAATTTATGATTATAGATCTTGCGGACCCAGCAAGATCAGCAATTGATGGTTAGCAAGTCTATTAGGATTAAATTTGTACTCCAATCGTTTGCATTGAATCGTCTTGACGAAAATACTTGATATACTCGTGGAATCTTTCGCTCACAAGCTAGGTCGGCGCTGTTTTCGACGATCGTCAGTCGATCTTCATTCTTCCGCAGACGAAACGATTGGCCGTTTGTAGTCACTCGAATTATTTCGGCTTTCTCTGACGATTGTTAAGTGAATATAAATAAACAACTTTTTTGTCACTCAAATGGTTAGCGGGAGCCGGAACCCACTAGGTACATAATTTATTAATTATTAACGATGCTGTTACGAAACGCGCGGTTAATTTGATGATAAAGCAGCGCGAGGTTTTTAAAGTGTACTCGTAATGCAAACTCGTCTTTGTCGCTGCCCATTTCGTAACCGCATCATTACCGGCATTGTGGGAGCGATCAATGCTGTTAAACACTAATGTAATTATCAACCCCATTTTGTAGGTGTGCTTACCATCAGGTTGTTATAAAGTAACATGCCGTGCTTCGAGTACAATAAAATAAAAAGGAGTAACAACAGAATATGACGACTACGAATATGTTTGATATTTCGTTTCCTAGTCTTGCCATAAATATTGTAACAAAGAAAAATAAAAATAAAAAATATTGCAAATAACATTTATTACTTTTACAGTGTAACAAATAAATTTTATAACCTTATTCGAAGTGGTCTCCATTGGCTGCAATACAGTCCTTTACATGTTGAGGCCAGTTATCAATAGAAGCACGCACTCTTTCCATTGGAAAATTCTTCACTGCCAATTGTGGATTGTTTTAGAGACTCTAAATTATCATGGCGTTTAGAGCAAGCCGTACTCTCTAAAACTGACCATAAATCATAATTCAGCGGATTAAGATCGGGACTAGACGACGGCCAGTCTACAGCTCTGATGAAGTCCGAAACGTTCGCAATGGCGTTTAGAGCAAGCCGTACTCTCTAAATATATATATATATATATATCATCACGGGTGCCTTACGGCGCCCGAGACCGCCTAGACGGCCCCAGGGTACCCAGCGGAGGGGTTTTAATCCCACCTCGTTGTAGCCGATGGTATGAGTCTACACCGAACAAGTGGCTAGCTCGTCGCGATGTTTTGGATAGACTCAATAACCCATCTATAAACAGTTTCACAAGTTGGTATAGTGAAACCGGGACCGACAGCTTAACGTGCTCTCCGAGGCACTATAGTGGTGTTGTCAAACAAATGTACATAAATTTTTTAATTAAAAACTCATTGGTACACACCGGGATTCGAACCAGGGACCCAAGCGTTTTTAAGTCCAAGGTCTAACCAACTAGGCCACCACGTACGTACTCTCTAAAACTGACTATAAATCATAATTCAGCGGATTAAGATCGGGACTAGACGACGGCCAGTTCGTAGAGTACAGCTCTGATGAAGTCCGAAACGTTCGCTTCCAACCAAGACTGCGTGGACCGAGCTTTATGACCCAGCGCCGAGTCTTACTGGAAGGACCATACTTCGTTATTGAGCATGGTGTTGTTAAGGGGCTTAACTACCTTCTCAATAGTATCTTGATATACTTTTGCCGATGTTTTGATACCTTTTTCACAAAAACATGGCTCAGTCACTTCTTCATAGCTAACACCCCACCAAACCATCACTGAAGTAGGATAATGCACACGTTGCATTCTGTCGTCTAATTGGGAAGCTTCCTTAGAGCCTTTTCTTTGAGCATTAATACGGTCATTTTGTTTGTTAAAATGTTGCTCAATTGTAAAAAAAATCTCATTAGTAAACAAAATTTTTCTCTGACCTCCCTTTGCGTACCGCTTCAGTAGTTGTTTCGATTTTGCCACCCTATTCTTTTTTAAATTATCAGTTAAGAAATGATCAGTGCATCTCTTATAGGCTGCAAATCCTAAGTCATCTTTTAAAATACTCGACATGGTTCTAGGAGCTATCTTCATCTCCTTTTGCTTTCAGACAGGATTTCTTCGAATTCTTTCCCTTACTGCTTTGACCACCTTTTTTGTACGAACACTACGTGGACGGCCAGATCTTTTCCTGTCACAAACAGAGGAGGTGTACCTATTAATACACCTCCTCTGGTACACAAATATTTGACTAATACCAAGTGTATGGATAGTATTAAAAATTGCATTTGGCTCCATACCTACTTTGTGTAATGCAATCATAGCGATTCGGTTCTCTTTATTACCAATAATAAATACTGTTACAATAAAAAATTAATACATTTGAATATGGAATCTGTAATTTTTATATGATTGTTCATTGTGTTTTCTCATTTTGGCGCCAAACATTGTACAATATTTTGCGATATTAAAATGGAGTGGGTTTTATAAAGGTCCATGTATAAAGTATTCTATAATACTAAAAACAACCTAAATGCAAATTATACATATTACTCAGCTCCATAATATCTACCAAATATCGACCTCCATAACTTAAAAAAAATATATCATGGAAATGAGAAAAAGATATGACATCTTACTCTGTGTCCGCAAGAGAACTACTCGTCTGATATAGGAAATACTATCGAAAATTCTAAATAGATATTTAAGTTCATGCCAGCTATTTTTTAAAACGGAACGCCTCAATAATACGCTACTCATACGGCACTTATAACAGTATTCATCTCATGATAGACTGGCGCGGGCGTCGAGAAGCTATGGTGTTCTATAAGTAGGTACAGACGTACCTACTTCCATATTATATAATGACTTATCTGCTATAGGGTGCTAGCTTTATGCAGTGGAAGTCGGTGCAAGAGAAATTCTAGCAAAGTCTTTGCATCGTCTATTGAGGGATCTGGGCCTCTGGGCCCAAGATCGGCCGTCGGAACGTTTATGGAGCGTGTTTCCAAGATGGCGCTAACAGGATCATATAGTATTTGATTGAGTAGAGAGGGTAGTGAACACAGTGCAGGGGAGAGTTAAAAGGTCTTTAACATTAGTACGCGGTTTCACGCGACGGCCACGGCACCCGCACAGAGAATCCATGGATAGCTAAGAACATTGTCTCTCAAAAATAAAGATCTCAATGAATTGAGAACCGCCTTTTTTTGTAGTCGGTTAATAATATAATTATATGTATGTATGGAGAATATTTACCTACACTATACAAAAAGTAGGTAAAAGAGTGAATTTATTATATAGGTATAGTTACTAATATTTTCTTATAATTAATTTTAATATCCGTAGTAACAAAACAGCGTATGTGTAGTGAGTAGAACGCCTACTCATGAATATGAATCACGAACAAAAAAAAAACTGTTCATATTACAATGACTTAACATGAGGTGAATATTGATATCTTCAGAGTCCGCAGCCTTCGACTTCCAAAGTGGTGACTGTGGAGAGCAGTCCAGAGCACAGCCCGGAGGTTGTAGTAAAGCCAGACCAGGAACCACCCGACCATTCCGCATCTAATGCAAGCTCCGAGCAATTGAGCAAAAACCCTTTGAAAGGTAAGCTTTTCTAGCCGTGTACTGACCGGCTAGTTTCTCTAAGTCGATACCCGCATACAGTGTATCGACCGGCAAGGTACTCTATTTCTTGTACCGCTGCGGGCAACCCGCATCAATTGCGTTGAAACGTGGTCTTATGCCAAGAAACATTTTAGGGCGGGACACGTCGGTTTCCTTTTTCTCCTGTCAAAGAGAAAAAGGAAACAAAAATTACAAGTTACATAATATATTTACTGAAGCAAAGAAATCAACAGATGTACGTATAAAAAGGAATAGAAAATAAATCAACACTAAACGAACAAACTATACTCCTCGTGGAGACCCCTCAGATCATAGGCCTGAGGGATCTATGGTCTGAGGGGTATCACCCGCACAGCTACACCAAGACTGCGTTCTAAAACACCTTAATTATTACCCGGATCACTCGAAGTTCCAAAATTAGCCGAGTGTGACCGATGGTAACATTGACAAGGGCAATCATTAACCGTGATTTCAAATGGGTAAAGATCGCACTCTCAGTCGAGTCGAGGAAAATTCACCTTTCTTTAAAAACTTAATTTGAAACATATTTTTAAAATTTGATGGTAAGTTACATTGCTCCACATTGAACTGTTGTTGTTTTATGTAATTATTTTGTTTATTTATTACAAAAAACTAAAATTACAACAAAGTTTTTTCTGCCGTTCCAAAACACATTTATATTTCACTCCTACCTACGGTATATATATACGGTCTCGGGCGCCGTAAGGCACCCGTGAAGATATGTATGTATGTACATATACCTGTCTCTTTCTTATTCCCGAGAGATCGCACGGGTAATTACTGCACCTATTTTGGAACGCACCACCCCAATATTGGTTTGAGAGTGTAACTCTGTCTGTCCAGATCAAGGAACATTATACCTCTACGTAAGGTCCAGATAGAATAGCTGCCTACTCTGTTGAATACAATCACAATGCTCGTTTGTCTAAAATATTATAGAGGATGCTTTACATCGAGATAGCATTATAAATAATACTTACATCCTTGTTATTTATTGTAACACTGACTTTAAATTTTATTTTAAATATAAAATATCAAATTTGATGTTCTATCAATTTGCTTTCTGTACAGCAATGTGCTGCAGGGCTTAATGCTCCGGTCTTTGATCACCCCTTAACAATATTATATTATTGTTGGTAGGGTGACGGTCCTAATTATCAGCGCTTTAATAGGACAAGAAGTTTTAATTACAAGTATTTCATTAAAGGCTACAATTTATGTCATATTTGCAGTGTCAAGGGGATACAATAGACATTAAATATTGTTTATTTATATAGTATTATATAACTAAGTGTAAGCTATGATCCATAAAAAAACATTTTTTGGAAATATATCCCTATGTCCAAATATTAGCACCGCCATCGCCAATGATTAGCAGTCGTGTAACCAATTATCAGCACAGAGTCAAAATCGAGTGTTTTTTTTTAAATTTCTGATGTGTTTAATTATAAAACTAAAATGTATACTTCTTAAATTACCTATATAGGCTCTTATAAAATAAAAAACTATTCCTAGTTTATACTAAACTTTTTGAATAGATGTTATAAAGAAAGCAACGATTTCAAAACCAAATTTTGTTATATGAATCACTAAATTCGACAAACTTACCGGCGAATACTTGATGAAGAGTATTTCAAATGAAAATTTTGCCACTCAAATTTACAGTAATTTATACGACGATCAACAAGCGACACTATTGTATAAACTTGCTAGATTTGAAGTTAAGAATCAATTTAAACTTTTTAATAACTTGGCAATTTAAAAATCATAAAAAAAACCTTAGTATTTTAATTTTTCACCGAAGTGCTGATAATTTGGTGCAGTGTCGGCATCTGGATCCGTCACCCTAGATGTTCTCAATAATATTAATTTTCAGGTATTCAGTCATTTTATATAAAGTCCTAGTATTAATCTATCAGTAGATTGTTAGCAATTGAACCATAATATCTTACAGAAAACAAGGAAGCTATCGGGAACAGAGTCCGAGGGGCGTTGAAGCAGATCAGGTTTTTAACTCTAACTCCGCAAGAGTTCGCGGAGGGTCCGGCCAAGTCCTCTCTGTTCAGCGAGTCGGAGTCCTTCGCCATCCTCATGAACATCCTCTCCAGCAACACCAACCTGCCCATGCCGGATGGTTTCTCCACCTGCAGAGACTCGCGGAGACAAGTAAATTTAAATGAATCTTATTATCGTATTTATTTTAATGATAAAATTTACTCACCGGGGATACACATATTCCAACCATGTGTTTATCCCCAACCAAGTTGTCCGCATAATTGCACTGTACCATTACACATAGTATCAAGACATTATTCTGATCAAAAGTATGTTGTACCTATGCATATCGAGCGCGTCGATTGTGGTTGCCGCTTCGATCGCCTTCAATGGTCGACGTCCACTACCGAAAACCTTAAACTAAGATTTTAAAGTTTTATTGTTGTAGTCGTAGTAATTATGGATACGTTTGGTGAAACGCAGTGTGTGATCAAAGAAAGTCGCTTTGCGCAGTGATAGTACGGGAGGGGAACCACAGATTGCGATACCGCGATCTCTCGTTCGAGTTGAGATCTATAATAATGTTTTTGGTTCCGTCAATGTGCGTGCGTTGTTTTCGCTTATCGGTATTACAAACGTGGTTATAGCATACAAAGGAGTCCGCTGAAAACGAAAAAATTAACGAATACGAAAAATTCTAATAAAAATCACATTACATTCCTTAAATTAATGTAGTTTTAAAAATTAGTAAAGTTTACTCTCTCCATATTAAAAAAAAAAACTAAATCGTATTTCATTATCAGGTTAGGTTGATTAAACATAAGTATTTATGTATTTATTTTACTATATTATTTATGTAGTTGTATATATAACTGTGTGTATGTTGTTTGTTTTTAACATTAATATCTTAACTCTGAGCACTCTAAATTACAATTTTTACTCTCCTAAAGGTTAGGAGGTCGACAATGCCTAAGGCTCGCCATTTTGTGCATTTAAAAAAAAATTATTAAAAGTTACAGTGAACGTTAACTATATATTACTCAAAGCGTTATTCTTGAAATTGGGAATATTATAGATCCTAGGCCTTATTCTACATGCAAAACTTCTCAAATTTTTAATTTCGTATACCATCATCAAGAGGACTCAACCCCCTTGCGGTGGGGCTGGGTTCCGGCTGGGGAATCCGTTTATAGTTAGCTTATTGACTCTATCCAAATACTGCGACGAGCTGGCCACTTGGTCGGTGTAGACTAATCATAGAACGCCGAGGTGGGAAAAAACTAAACGCTTTAAGGCACCTATAATGGTACAAAATTGTAGATTCCTAAATAATTATTTATTACCTTAGACTTTCTTATTAATCATTGAAATCGGTCTGGACTCTTCCCGTTTACTTTGTATTTTTTTTTAAGTTAAACTATTCTCTGTTCATTTAAAAATTTAAACTTTCGTTTCTGTGGGTAAAATCGTTTATTTTTGTCCCTACTATGGCTGTGCAAAGCGGTTTACTTTCTTCACAATGCGGTTTACTTCCTTCACAATGCGGTTAGTTTCCTTCACAAAGCGGTTTGCTCTTTTCACAAAGTAGATCTACAAAATCCATGAATGGGAGCGATCAAGTGGTTTAGTACCGGTATCGTTACCACCGCCCACGCAGCTTTAGGCTTTAGTCCGGCTTCCAGGAGCCTACTGCATCGATTTGTTGCCGAGTCTGCTTTCGATGAGTGGCCATGAAGTGGGCAGTTTATTAATGATATTAAGGTAGGCTCGTAATGCTAATTTGTCTTTGTCGCCGGCATAGTGGAAGCTGGAAAAGCGACCGATGCTACCGAACAACAATATTGATCTACCCCATTCATTGACTTTGTTTAAAATAAAAGTTAATTAAAACGTGATTTATTTATATAAGGGCTGGGTTTTCAATCGTCAAATAAAGTTATTCCACAGATAACAAGTTAACTGTAGAATAACTTTATCTGACGATTGAAAACTCAGCCCTAAGTAGGTTAAGCATTATATCTGTGGTCTTTGTCTTTGAATTAACATTTTATATAATACATGCTGCATGCATATGTGTAGTATTTTTTTTTAATGATCATGTACGCTAAAGCGTGCTTTAAATGCATCTACATTATAATGCATCTACTTTTTTGTTTTTAATGTTTTTATTTTTTTATTCTTCTGTTAGAAATATGTTTTAAGTTTTTATAATAAATGCATCTTTTTAAATTTTGATTCTGTTTTTATTCTTCAGTTTTGTAATGAGTATTTTATATCTTGGCTTGCTTATTTTGACTGCACGCGCACACCTAATGCTTGCACGTCCATTAAACTACCACTCAATAAGAAAACGTTCAACATTAATTAGCTTATTTAAGTACCTATCGCAAATCGTAGTCGATCTTACGGTCGCCGGTCGTAGGTAGATGGTGATTAAAACTATTTATTTCAAAACTGAAAATTCCAAGGGTATAGTCGTTATTTTGGCCAAAACGTCACCGAATGTTGTAAAACGCCACTTTGGACGAAATAGTCAACGATGCGGTCCATTTTACTATTATGTTGAATACCATGCTCTGTCTACAACACCTGTTCCAATTGCTCTCATTTTTGAACATGTGACATCATTCGCGTCCCGTAAGTATAGCTCCAATACTACTGCACACAGAAAAGAGATAGATCACTATCAGTTTATAGTTTGTGTGAGTTTGTGGCTCTTGTTGAAAATAAAACTTTTTTAAATAATGTAGGTTAAATTATGTTCAATACGATGACAAAATGATACATATTGGTGGACTAGATAAAACGCAGTCGAAAGTCCGAATCTAATACACAAAATGATATGTATGTATGTACTTTAGTCAACGTGTGCCTTAGGAAGTTGTCCCACCGCCGACGAGGAAGCGACTAACTATTAGCTATTTTCTCGCCCAAGAAACGTACAATAAATATACATTCCGTGTAAACAAAAGAGATGCATATATTAATAGTTTATCGCTGATTGTTCACACTGCCGGCGAGGACTCGCTCTACTAGTTTGTCGCTGAGCGACAAGAGCTATCAAAGATAATACTCGCTCAGCGATACTTGCTCAGCTATGCTCGCTTGGCGGTCAGAAGAGACGAGAGACCAACCAGCGGTCATTTCTCTATAGTGCGCGAGTAATCGTCCGTAGCACTCGCACACTCATAGCCCAGCGACAAAACTATTGGAATTACACACTCGCTTTTCGCTGCTCGCCAACTCGTTTCTAGTTTCTAGCTCTACTCACTTCTAGTTCATCGTCGGTGGTAAGACAAGTGCCCTACCGCGCCCGAGTTATAGTTATGTCGCTGGGCTATGAGTGTGCGACTGCTACGGGCGATTCTTTACAGAAAGAAAAGCCATTTTCTTTATGATGTGCAAGCTTGCGGCGACCAATAACCCCTCTATCTTTCATATTTTAGGGTTAATTATTAATTGTTAAAAGGCATGCAGTAGATAATGGGAGAACGTTTTCTGTCATTATCTCCCAGTCTAACAGCCACAGGGTACCCAGCGGAGAGGATTTCATTCCAACTAATCGTAGCCGATGGTATG
This sequence comes from Monopis laevigella, assembly GCA_947458855.1. NCBI lineage: Eukaryota > Metazoa > Arthropoda > Insecta > Lepidoptera > Tineidae > Monopis > Monopis laevigella. The sequence goes on along the minus strand of OX381583.1, from coordinate 27,547,661 downwards.
AGTCTACACCGAACAAGTGGCGGGCTCGTCACTCAATAACCCATCTATAAACAGTTTCAAAAGTTGGTATAGTGGAACTGGGACCGACAGATTAACGTGCTCTCCGAGGCACTATAGTGGCTTAATTTTATTTGTGTCGGCATTAAAGCGCCTACGTCTACGCGAGTGCTCCTCACTAGAAGTTAAAAAGTCACATATCATTCAAAAACCCCTGAAGGGGATATAGGTCCGGTCCCTGTTTTAAATATTATATTTATACAGACATGAATGCGGCCCGCACTAATTCCCTGGCAACATTCGTGGCCCTCCACTAGCATAGGGTTGCCGGCCCCTGCACTAAATATATAAAAACAACCTAATTGCTTTCCAGTTTGATATCGCCTAAAAGTCAAACCAAACAAAAGGTCCAAACTCCAACTCGGTAGATAATGGGAAAGGCATTAAAGCTCGTCTATGTATTCTTTTTAAATACAATAAATAATTTAAATATTTATTTAAGCAAATTACAGTTGAGGTGCTATAGGGCAGTGTTATCGGTAGTGTTTAAAAAAATAAAGTGATACTATAGTCGACGATAGCAAGAACTAATGGTAGAGTTACAGAAGTTTATGACGGCCAGTCGTGCAAGAGAGTTATAATTATTTTTCGTGTGAGGAATGTCGCAGGGCTGGCAGAAATCATCTGATGTATGTCTTATTAAGCCACGTAGTAGGAAATATGTAATCAACAACGTTATTTAAATTATGAACAAATAATCTTATATAATACAGTTGACAGCCTCCGTAGACTAGTGGTTGCGCCTTTGGCGTTGTATCCGGAGGTCGTGGGTTCGATTCCCACCCATCACCATGGCTAAAAAATATTAGTACGCAATTTCTGTACAAATTGTCATGGTCTGGGTGTTTATAAAATAGAATATGTATTATATCGTTGTTTCTGGTACACATAGTACAAGCCTAGAGCTTAGTTTGTGACCAGAGCAATATGAGTAAATTGTTCTACATATTATTATTATTATTATAATGGAAAAAGAGGGTTTGAGAGAAAAATAAATAAAATGAAACCTTTCGCGGATGAGGGTTTGCACTTGACGGTCCTAAAGAGAAGTAACAGTAGGTAAGTCTCAACTTTTAATTTGTTTTTTGCATATTCGTTGCTTAGAATTTACTTACTAAGTGGCACCAAAGTGTCCTTCATTGTAATGATTAAAGTTAAAAATGGCGTGGATGGTACCAGCTGCCATTCGATCTTCTAAATAAAATTGATACATTCGATGCCATTTTTAACTTTAATCGTTACAGTTTACAGGGTGGCCACTTTCTGGAAAATTCATGGAATTTTCGGAGACTAGAAATGTCAGGGAAAACGCTAGAAAATATTTGAAATGTACACACACCTTGCTACTGTAAACGACTGGCAACCTAAGCGGGCGATTCCATCTAAGTTCTAAATATGCTTATTTTTTTAAGAATACGAAATATATTTTCCGAAAATATTGCTAAAATTAATTGTTTCTATGTTCTAATAATTTTTATTCCAAATACTTTTATTTACAAAAATCAATTAAAAAAACCAAATAATATAATTTTCTTTTCTTTTTGAAGCTCATTAATAGTCATTAAGGTCAGGGAAATAAAAACAAAAATGACTGGAAAATTTGGAAAAGTCAGGGAAATTCGTATCCGAAAAAAAGTGGCCACCCTGGTTTATTATGGTGCTACTCAGCCTAAACATAGGTGAGTGTGCATGTATTAGGTACTGTTTGTAGTTAATGTTATATGTATGTATAATATGCTTTTATATCTATTATGTTCTAGCTTTGTTATTGCATCTATTTACTTAGTGCTTAATTTAATATTTAGCTTTATTGTAGATACTGCAAAGCATTAAATCCGCCTTTGTCCTATACTATTGTACTATACTATATTTGTGCAATAAAGTTTTAAATTTAATTAATAAATCAATACGTATTTATACCTATCCCAATTTTATGAAAATATACTGGTACTTACCCGGTATATTTTATATATATAGGTATTTATTAAAATAAAATAATTTTATTTATTTTTATAAAGATATTTTTGGGAAATTAAATTTATTATAACATCGCGACGAGCTAGCCACTTGTTCGGTGTAGACTCATACCATCGGCTACGACGAGGTGGGATTAACAACCCCTCCGCTGGGTACCCTGGGCCGTTTAGGTGGTCTCGGGCGCCGTAAGGCAACCGTGATGATATATATATACCTATATAAATTTATTATGATTTAAATAAAATAAATGTATAAGGTATACAGCAATCACATGAATTTAAATTAATAATTAAAAAATGTATGGAACATTTTCATGAGATTGCTGTATACCTTATATTAGCTATAATAAAATAATAATTTATAGTAGTAATATTTTTTAGTAGATAGAGCTGTCGATCAATTCGTAGAAATCTTCTAGCACGGTGCCAAAAAGACACCGAATATATGTTGCGCGCACGGGTATTTTATACAATCGCACTAGAAGTATAGAATCGATAGAAAATAGCATATTTTTTAGTGATTTGTTTTGTGTTATCGCTGTTATGGTTTGGTTTGTGCTATGTCTGATTCTCGTGAATTACTTGTGATCGTAAAGAAGACGACGACCAGTAGCCATATAGTTTCTTTTGCAGATTTAAAGAAAAAGTGGATATCGTTATTTTGCCAGCTAATGTTTTCGTTATAACAAACAGAATATGGGCTCACGGTCTAAAACGTTGGAGCCATCTGCACCTTTTTAGAGGTTGCATTCTGTAGCGTAATAATAACAATAAATCGTTTATTTGCAAAAATATGTCACAATGAGCTGGGGCCTATTTCATAAACGTGACAATTGTAATTTACCATGACAATTTATAATACATTGCTTGGTTTGGTTAGTTCTAAGTAATTAATTCCAACTAAGCTGAGCAATGTATTATGAATTGTAATTTACCATGACAATTTATAATACATTGCTAAGTTTAATTGAAATAATTTACATAGAATAAACTAAACCAAGCAATGTACTATAAATTACTATGACAATTCATAATACATTGCTAGGTTTAGTTTGTTAAAAGTAAATAATTGAAAGCAAACCAAGCGATGTATTATGAATTGTCATAGTAATTTACAATTGTCATGTTTATGAAATAGGGCCCTGGTAGGTAGTTTCGACAAGTTTAACATATTTTATCGCCAGCGGTGTGCAAATGTTTTAAAAATTTTTTATGAGTCTTACTATAATTATTTACCCAACAACAAGAATTCTACTTTTACACAGTAACACATACATACATATCATCACTAGTGCCTTACGGCGCCCGAGACCGCCTAGACCGCCCCAGGGTACACCTTCAAAATTGATGGTATAACTTACTACGCGCATGGTATCAAGATCCGCCATTATTCGGTGAAACACAAATTAAGAAAATGACGGATCAGACGTGCGATCAGATGAGAGGGATCAGAGATTAGCTCCATTAAAAGAGGAAAAATCTTACCTCTTACTCGGAAAAACTGGCACAGAAACTCGCTGTCTTTTGGGTATCCTTTTATATTAGTGTAACGATGTCAAAATTATAGGTGTACAACTTCTTGTTACGTATCAAGTAATTTAGTAGCAATGGGGTTGTTTCGGCAAAACTCTTTTACAGAGGGCGCCACTTGGTTTTAGTAATGATTTTAACATATTCCCACTTTTTCCTCAATTTCACATCTAAAGGGAATTTGCGTGCGCCAGTTTCTTGGGAACCGAATTATACACAAATACCCGTTATAATAAGTTGAAATTGACAGTTCAAACATACCAAGACAGCCACGCTATCTGGTTAAAAAGTTTGTCACAAAACAACCAAATTAAATTAACAACAATTGAATTATCGTTAGAGTACCTCGACAATATTGCGCTCGGGATAGCAAAACATCGACGGGTAGCTGTCACTGCACCTCCTACATTACTTTCCGTACGTATATATAACAAAGCTCTCTGTATTGTTGTACGCCTATCGGACCGGTGGACGGGTCCCCAGTAAAGTGGTTGTGTGTTGTAGATATCGGTGCTGACCGTGGACACCCCCAGCCCCGTGGACGCGGCCTTCGGCGAGTCGCCGCGGTTCCCGAGGACCGTAGACCGGATCAGCCCGGACGTGCCCTGTTTTAGTAAGTATAACAGAAGGATGCGGGTATAATATGTAGGACATACCACCATATCCTGGTCACAAACTAAGCTTTAATCTTTGTTCTGGAAACTAGTGTACCAGAAACTAATAAAAATTATATTTTACAAACAGCTAGACCGTGAAAACTGTACAGGAGAAATGTACTAATATTATAGTAACAATGTTATTATGCCGCATGGGAACCGAACCTACGACCTCCGGATACAACGCCAATGACGTAACCACTAGTTGGACCGAGAAGGCGGTCGTAAAAATTGCAACATAGCTATCAAGTTAATATTTTCGATGTATTTTTTTAGCCATGGCCGTTTGGACCCTGTAGGTCTATTACGTCGTACAACGTTAAGCTAGCATAAAGTTTAGCTTAGCACTGTTCGCGTAATCACCCTGCTGACCTATTCCACTCATCAGTTTAGGGGGCACTCGAGCAAGGAGCGGCCGAGGAATGTCGCGGCGTGCGGTCGTTAATATCTGTTAATGAAAATTAAGTTCTCAAATTTCGGGTCACTACGAAATAGAGCTCGATTGCGCTTTAACGTTACGTAGCGAATCGGTATTTAATCAAGAGGGCGCATAAAGCATGAGAATACCTCCAACCCAACAAATATATATAAAAAAAACAGTGATAATATAAGATATTTAGGGTCGTATAATTGATTCTTTGAGGGTAGCCCGAACACGGTAGACGCGTGTTTATATTATATTTTTCATATTTAATTTTATTGAATACCTATTATTGTGAAAAAGTTTACTAATTTTGTAGAATAAGCATTCATATAGTAATATTAAGTGTGAGAAGTGTAGCATTTACGCAGTAATCTCGGTGTTTGTGTTATCTCAAATAATCCCACAATCTTCAGTAAAATGGCGGTACCCTTTTTACTGTCGATTTCTTTTTCCTCCTTCACTTGATATTGGCAAGACTATACCGTATGCTTTCATACGGTCATGTCGCCATTCCTTTTTCTACCCTAGTCCCATCCCGATTCCTTTCTATCCTATTATCCCACTTTTACTTTATACCCGCTTAATAAATCTATCCGCAACCACCCCACTTGATATTGGCAAAATTACGCCTATATGGCGTAGAGGTCACAGATAAAAGAAGAAGAACTTGTTGAAAAACGAAATAGCATAAAGTTGCCTCGATAGAATAACATCTCAAAGATACCTCCTTTTATCGATATTTCCTATATATATATATATATATATCATCACGGGTGCCTTACGGCGCCCGAGACCGCCTAGACGGCCCCAGGGTACCCAGCGGAGGGGTTTTTAATCCCACCTCGTCGTAGCCGATGGTATGAGTCTACACCGAACAAGTGGCTAGCTCGTCGCGATGTTTTGAATAGACTCAATAACCCATCTATAAACAGTTTCACAAGTTGGTATAGTGAAACCGGGACCGACAGCTTAACGTGCTCTCCGAGGCACTATAGTGGTGTTGTCAAACAAATGTACATAAATTTTTAGATTAAAAACTCATTGGTACACACCGGGATTCGAACCAGGGACCTAAGTGTTTTTAAGTCCAAGGTCTAACCAATTCGGCCACCACGTACATAAATCGATATTTCCTATTACTTCAATATAGAACTGATTATAAAACCATGTTTTTCATAAGTTATGTATACTATGCATAAGATCTAGTGTATGGCCTAGCGTTTTTTTTTTTAATTCAAAATATTTAAGTTATAGCAAAAAAACATTTTTTTTCAAGTTTTCCGCGCGAGTTTTTTGTTTGTTTCTCCACCGCACCCTTTATACTCCCTCTTAAGGGGTTTATATCTGATCTAAGTAGTGGATCTTCTGCATGTAATAGTATATAATAGATTGCTTGCTACACCAAGGTCGTTGTATTGCAGGCGGGTTTCCGGGAGCGCGGTCGTGCCTGGTGCAGCTGCCGGACCGCGGCGTGGAGACGGCTCGCGAGGAGTTCCACCGGGTGTACTGCCAGCGCCCGCTGCTCAACGCCACCTCCTGCCTCAACACCAGCGTGCTGGACTGCTGCCTCACCTTCATGGTGGACAAGAACATCTGCCTGCTGGGAGTGCAGGTACAGACACCATATACCAGTATTGCTAACCAAACAAAACTATTTTGATTAATAAACTTTTTTCAAAAAAAAAATTACAATACTACTACAAATTTTAATACTGATATTTGGACAGGTATTATATTATATATAAAATTACATAGGTAGTCTTAAACATTCCAATCTTCTTCAATACAGTCCCCGAGGAACAAGGGTTTATCAACTCTTTATCCCTTAACTCCTGTTTTTGAGTGCAGAAAATTACTTTCAATATCTTTGGTTAAAGGGTTTAGTTTGTTTGATCGAATCGATTCAATACCTGATGCAAAGTACTGCTAGAGTTTGTTTAGCGGATCTTTTCCTGGAAAGTTTATTCTCTGCCACAGACGTTGTCAAAATTGTTTGTTGATCTACACCAAAACTAGTTAAATTGCAAAAATTCTTCAAAATAATGTCTAAAACCATCAAAATCAGTGCTATATACATAAGTTGTTATATACCGTGGTGAATATGTATGAACAGTATAAAAGAGACCTTCATAGAAATCTGGTCAAGAAATCATTTCAGCTGCAGGTAACTCAACCTGTGTTTTGATACCTTTCTTTCATAAATCTCTCTTTTTAAACATAACAAAATATATATATTTTAGAAAACTTAGAGGTTAATAGAAGAAGTCTAAAACAATATAAAGTTTACATTGTGATACAATGCTCTTCGCAGTGCTGATGTAATACAATGCTCTTCGCAGTGCTGATGTAATACAATGCTCTTCGCAGTGCTGATGTAATACAGTGCTCTTCGCAGTGCTGATGTAATACAATGCTCTTCGCAGTGCTGATGTAATAAATAACATATATATTGTTAGGTTAATTAGAAAAACTTATCTGTACAATATTTTATATTTAAGTGCTCATTGATATCAGTAGACTGGTTTACGTATTTAAAATACGATATTTTTATAGTAAATTGGTTTTTTCTTTAGCTTAATTATTTCATTAATTAAAGTCCCCATTTGAGCAGCAGACACACAAAAAATACACATTACATAAAAGATAGAGAACAAAAAACTAAAATAAATTATTAAAATACATATCTATACCTATTCCCAAACAAGTTTAAATTATCATTCACTTGTACATGCCCACTTATTTAACTTTTTTGTTTTTTTTTATATGTAGGACAATTTACACATATTGCTCTGGTCACAAACTAAGCTCTAGGCTTGTACTATGTGTACCAGAAGCAACGATATAATACATATTATATTTTATAAACACCCAGACCATGGCAAACTGTACAGAAAAAGCGTACTAATATTTTTGTTGCCATGGGTGGGAATCGAACCCACGACCTCCGGATACAACGCCAAAGACGCAACCACTAGTCTACGGAGGCTGTACTAAGTAGCAGTATCGGATCAAAAGTAGTTATGAGTAATGTATGTTATTGGGTGTGGTGTCCCTTCGCGTAGGTCCCCACGCAGGCCCCGGAGGAGGGCTCGGGGTTCCCCGGCGCCGGCTACTCCGAGCTGCTGTACGCGCACCTGCTGGACGCCGAGGGCTCGCGGCTCACCTACACGCACTACACCAACCGCGTCCCCTATAGACACCTACTGGACATTATGTTTAACCGACCTGTCTACATTCAACGGAACAAGGTAACTTTTTATTAATACATATACACATGAAATGAAATAATAATAACACACATACCTGGGTGAATCAACGTTTAATGCACTTCTTTTATGTCCTCACTAAAATATTATAAAAAAGAGCTATAACAAATCCTATTCCCATTATCTTATAAATGTTTTTATTTAAATATCATGCAGAGTAACGCAGTTGAGGAAAAATGCCTCCCACAGTAATAAATCGTGTGTATTTCCCTCGACGGTAGTTGTAGCTGCTTTTTTGCAATAACTTTAATAGGTTACATAAGAACCGTGTATTAAGAAAAGAATCAAACTCTTATTTGAAACGTCCAAATATCCATTTTTTTAATAAATATATTTTTAAAAAAAATTTATTTGTTTGTCCCTAAAACTGAGTAAATAATCACATCTACTGCGTTACCGTACTAAGATTTACCAACACTAGCTTGTGGGTCTGTGTACTGTACTTTGTACTCATCGTTCGACACGGTTAACGTCGCTCCGATTGGTCGTAAGCGTTAGCTCCAGAATGGTGCGCGGGCGTTTATTGCCGGTGTACTGCGTTACCGCTAGAATCTAGCCAATTTTTATTACGTTTTCGATGTTATAACTACAAATCGAAGCCATATTGGTTTAATATCAAAATCAAATCAATGCCATAAAGTTTATTATAATTTAATGTAAATGCAATAATATCTAAAAATTTCTCATGCGTTACCAGTAACGACTATAGCTGGGCCATTACAAATATATTTTGTAACACGTATCTTGCTGGACCAATAAACTCGCCGGACGGCGAAGAGGCGGTCGAAACCCACTTATTGAAGTCCGTTTTTCATGCCAAGGAGGCGGTAACTCGAGAGCTGCCTCCACATACTGACCTAAAGATTGTCTAGCGGCTTAAACCCCTCCCAACACCCCCTGCGATCTAAGCTTTACCTTAAACGGCGTCTCCAGTGGTTTTTGAGCAATTCCAAGATCGCTTAATTCATTTTTGACCGAGCCAACAACGGATCCCACGACCATCTTCATGGTATCGTATCCTAAATCCTAATTCGAAAATAGGTAATGGCCGAGAAAAAAGGCAAGAGAATTGCCTACTTTTTCATGCGTTACCATTTTTTTTTCTCTTGCGTTACCAGAATGTTCCTTGGTCTGAAAGAGATTATTTCACAGACTTCTTTACTTTATTGATAATATATATATAAGTCACTGATTTAAAGTTTATTACATCGTAATGTTAATGGTGTTTGACGCTGATTGTTAATTTTAAAGATTTATTTCGAAGTTAAGTGTTAAAATGTTTTCCAAGTAACGCAGTGGAAACCAACTCTATATTACTTTTATTTTAAGTTTTAAAAATGATACTGTCTATGCAAAAAGACTGCGTCTAGGCTCTAATAAATTATTATTTTCTAATATGCAATTGTATTTTCAATTCTCGTATTAACGTTTTTAAAATAGTAACGCAAGTGATAGATAAAGTTACCCTCACTCACTATTTTCTATAAAAATGTTGAAATTTTTCACATATCAGAATAAAATATTATTATGCGTATTTTTTTCTTCACCAAGGAGTGTCTAAAAAGTTGATTCACCCACCTACCTATTTTATATTAGACACAAAGTAACAAATTGATTAACATCTTCTAATAACAACTTGCTAGGCCGACCGTCCGGTTTCATTACCGAATTATCACTAGGCTTTTACATCTGATGGGCCCACCGCCAATACAGATGCAAAAGTACACATATTTCGGTTTTAGTCTGTGAGTTCACCGGCTTTCAGGTTGCAGCTACGAAACGGACAGTTGAATTGACAATAAACAGCGAGCTTCAAACTTTAGTACTCGTAGATACGTCTTAGTCAACGCTCATTTCGAAATTACAGCTAGATGATGCGATTACGAATCGCAATAGCATCCCGCATCACCTATCCGGCATAGTGGGAGCGACCAATTAAACAAGAAAGAATTGATTGACCTCATTCAAGGACTTTGAAAGTCTGCTTACCATCAGGTAGTTTATGTCGGAATCGGATAAAAGCACGCTACTCTAATGTCCGGATTAATAGTCATGGCTAAGCACTGTCTCAAGTCATGCTCACGAAAGTAATACTCAAACGATGCTTAGCCGAGCAACCTTCGCACTATAATATTCGAGTAAATTGACGCAGCTAAGCCAACAACGCCTCAGACTAATTCTCGCTGAAATATGTAGATTACTTGGAATCCTGGTGCAAAAAACTCCAAAGTATTGAGAAGTTGCTTTTCTATGGATATAGGTAACCTTCTACTGTTGAAGTTTTATAATATAAAATGTATAATTTGCACTGGCACAGAAGGAATCATGGATTTTGTATGAATAAATTATGAAATACACACAAGAAATAAAAGAAAACTAGAAAAATAGGTAATAATATTTTTAAAACGACAAGAAATTTCATTTCTACATTATCAACAGAAACTTAAGAAATAACAGACTAACATGAAGAATCTAACGCTGAGCACGACTTAAGTAAAGGAATATCGAGACTAATGCTTAGCCGAGCAACGGCTCAAGCTAGCCTGAGCCACCGCTCGGAGCACCGACTATTATAGAAACAACTGTCACTATGACAGTTCTAAGCAATGTCTCGTGCTAAGCACTGGCTTAGCATCGACTATTAATCCGGACATAAGAGGGCGGCGCGCGTTGATTCCGCGCTCTGTGGTTATATACCTATATTAGCCTACGTAAATTTTGTGTAATTAAATGTATATCTACCTAGGTTAGGTTAAGTAAAATAAATAAAACATTAATTCGTTTTTTCTGCTTTAACTGAAACTTTTCATACCTGGCAGGTATACAAAGTGGGTCTCGTGTTAAACAAAGTGGGATGGTATCAGATGGGCACGTGCCCCCGGCAGGTGGCGGCCGAGTCGGTGTTCTTCAACTTCGGCATCGGCAACACCAACGACTGCGTGCGCGACGGCCTCATCCGATCCATTATATTCACCTACTAGTACAGGGCCTCTGCAGACAAGATCTGTATTTGCATCGATTGATATTACTAACAGAACAATGCAATATAAATTAGGCTTGTTTGTAGACATCCCGTGAGTGTAAAGGATTACAAGTTTATTGTAATAGAGTAAGAGAAGGAAGGGACAATGACTGCTTGCTGCACGTGTTTGTTACATTTGACTGTTAAAAATAACAAATTGTGTTTTTTCGAGTAAATGCCATCGAATATAAATGAATCTCTAAATGGATAGTTAGATACTATATTTATTCTATAAATGTCTTAATCAATATATAGTATTAATGTCTGATTGTATGTTGATGTATTTTTTATTTATAAATTGATTATTATTAAATGTGGTTATTATTAAGTTAATCTGTGGGTTCACCGGTTTTTAGGAGACTACTGCATCGATTTTTTGTCGAGGTGGTAGTCTCCTTTCAGGGTGCGGTTACGAAATGGGTAGTTAAATTGACGATAAGGCAGCGAGTATAGTATTAAAATATACTCGTAATGCAATTCGTCATTGTCATTGTCGTCCCACATTACGTAATCGCATCATTTATCCGGTATAGTGGGAGCGATTGTTTAACAACAATTATTGATTGACCCCATTTATGGACTTTGTAGGTCTGCTCACCACCAGGTAGATACAAAGTCACATGTCGTGCTCCAATAAAAAAAAATACTAAAATAAATATCACCACGGGTACCTTACGGCGCCCGAGACCGCCTAAACGGTCTCAGGGTGGATTTCCCAGCGGATGGGTTTTAATCCTACCTCGTCGTAACCGATGGTATCCTAGCCTACACCTCATCGCGATATTTGGATAAACTCAATAACTCATCTATAAACAATATCACAAGTTGGTATAGTGAGACTGGGACCGAAAGCTCTCACAAATGTAATATATTTTTTAAATGAAATATTAATAAATTATTATGTAAAGTTAATTTGGAAACATGGCTTGTCAATAAATGTCTTTAGTTAATAAGTAACTTTTTTGGCTTCATTAACAAGTATTATGTGTAAATAAAATGAATAAATGATATGATAATGACAATTTTTATTATTAAAGTAATAACATTATAATTGAATTAGTTTTATTATCCCAAAATAAAAACTACCACACACCTAGGGTGTTGTCGTAATAAAGGTGAAAATTGGTGTGAATAATATGGATGTGCCCTGAGGTGATGCCTGAATTTGCCAAAAATGATATCGTGTTTATAATTTGTACCTATTTAATTTATCAGAAAAGAAGTTTTTTAATAAATTATGGGCTCCAACAAAGTTGGTACCTTTATTGTTACGAATTATAGGAATTTTGCCTCTCCTAGCTATACCTAAATCTGCAATGAGCCATTATAGAATCGTTAGATACCTTGACAAGAAATCAATAGGCTCCTAGAACCAGTGAATCTGCAGACTTCGAAAGACTCGACAACTTTCAAATGTACCGCCCTACTTGTATATAGCGTAAGTGTGACCCAACCACAGAGTTATAGAATTATAGAACTCTGTGGACCCAACCCTTAGACTAAGAATATGGAACCCTAATGCCTTAAATCGCCTATAAAACGAAATGTCGAACGTATTCGCTGCCGCCAAATTATTGTATTCTCACTTGAACCATCAACGCTCAGTGATTACTTATAATAATAATTGTTCTTACTTTTTATTTTGAGTTTTCATGGCGGCGGCCATATTCTGTTCTCACGTTTAGAAAGGCGATTTAGGGCTTCAGGACGGCTCTCTAAATATTTATATCCATGGAAAAGATCCATCAGTTATCACCAGATTTAAGAAACAACGGACCGCACAAATCTATACCAGTAACTTTAAATACCTTACCATTTTTAACTCTATCAAAGGTGGTTGGTTATTTAAAAAAAACTTATTTCTTTAGACATTCCATTTTTACAACTGACACCTTATAAGGTATCAGGTGTAAAAAGGATTTACTTATATGAAAGTTTAATGCTCTAGCTGCTCCTTGATGGGGAGGGTTATGGGAACGAACTATTCATATTTTTAAAGACCTTGAAGAATTATTAGTAATTGTAAGTTGGTACTCAGACAGAACTTTGTGACTACAATTAACACTCGTCTTTCTTACATCGCAGTTGATCCCCTTTAATCCCGTCTTATTTTATTCATGATTTTAAACTAATGTTGATATTTATTTATTTAAACACTATTGCACAGTAAACAAAAGTTATGTACAAAGGCCAACTTAATGCCCTATACTGCGTCCACAGGCTTGGCACTGGCCGCAAACTCCAAATCTCTACAAACTATTGGCATGATTTTGCAAATCAAACGTCGTAAGCTTGCGAGTGCGTTAGTTTCACAGATAAAATAGAGTACTACGTAGTTAGTTAGTGGTTAGTTTCATGAAGGTAAAAACGTCCGCGCGCCGCTACTGGAGTAAGCATCATTCAATTTGCAGGGTGCCGCGCGAGTGACAAATTTGTCACTCACACACACTTTCACATTTTTTACATTCTCAGTCTGATTTGTGCGTTCAGCGGAGAAAGAGCTCCGCTTTTATTGTCGGAAAAATGGTTAATTGTGCATTAAAGCTGTGTAGAAACTACTCTTAATAAACAGTACCAGGTATCACGTTTTTCAAGTATGTATTTAACATGTTTTTCTTATATTAAACCTTGATAAAAAATAATAATAAAACCTTATGGGTTTTATTTAAAACTAGCTGTGCTCGCGACTTCGTCCGCGTGGAATAGTTATTTTTTTATCATATAAACTTTCATCCCCTATTTTATCCCCTTGGGGGTAGAATTTATCAAAATCCTTTCTTAGCGGATGCCTACGTCATAACATCTACCTGCATGCCAAATTTCAGTCCGATCCGTCTAGTGGTTTGGGCTGTGCGTTGATAGATCACTATGTCAGTAAGTCACCTTTGAGTTATATATATTTAGATTATTCTTTAATACATATTTTTTGTGTATGTTGAACCGTTTTCACGGCGCACGCAACGGAAGGCTTCAAAGATGAAATAATTTCTCCCGTTTTTTACACATTTACCACTATATCTTTGCTCCTATTGGTCGTAGCGTGATGTTATATAGCCTATAGCCTTCCTAGATAACTGGACTATCCAACACAAAAAGAATTATTCAATTCGAACCAGTAGTTTCGGAGATTAGCGCGTTCAAACAAACAAACAAACAAACAAACTCTTCAGCTTTATAATATTAGTATAGATATCAAAATCTGACGGTAACTGTCAAACTATGTTAGAAGTTGAAGAACTAGTGATGTATTTTTATTTTTAACGAGAATTTCGATACTTTATAATCATTTTAATTTAATCAAAAGGTCGCCATACCTCTCAGAAACGAGGTTTGTCAGTTACTTTTTAGTGATGTAATTTTATAGTTGATAAACTCGATATTTCTAAATAGTTTCATGGTTATGAGATATTATGCAATTATTGTTTTTATTTTATATAATACTAATTATATTTTCTATACATACAGTTTCCCGAAAGACCCGGCATTAAAACGTAAATGGGTAGAGGAAATTAAAAGAGAAGAAAATTGGTTACCAACAAGCATACCACAAAAGGCGAAAAACAATTAAATCGTAACTTGATTTCTCAAAATGTACTGAACATACACGATGTTCCATAGGAAAAGTTGTTAGGTTTTATCAGCAGAACCTCATACTAACCCAAAGTACATCCTTTCAAATGCCATGAGAAAGTTGTTAGATTTGAAATTAAATGAAAAATGAAATATTTATTTATTAGGTAATAAATGCTTATAACTAGGTACAAAGTTGCTTTGGGATCTACTTTTAAGTATATAGAACACCAATTTTTATTAATACCTAATAACAAAAGTGCATGCGCATGCGAACTAAAATAAGTATACATATGTGAAGTAGTATTGTGTAGGTATATAAATTATGTTTTTCAAGCTGTTTGTGTTGAATTAACATGACAAAGGCAACATTATAAAGTAAGTAGTGTATACATCCCCGAACCACACCCATACAGCTATATATATATATATACATATGCAAGTGCATGCATATAGTTGCATATAGCAAGGTAAGTATACATTTACATAAACTAATATAAGGAGAAATGAATAATTTGTAAGTAAATCCAATAGTTTAAATATGAAATAACATTCAACAAAGCCTTAATTGATCATATTAGCCCAAAGTATATCCTTTCAAAGTTATTGATACTATTAAAAACATCGTGACGAGTTAGCCACTTGTTCGGTGTAGACTCATACCATCGGTTACGACGATTATTAAAACCCCTCCACTGGTTACCTTGGGGCCGTCTAGGCGGTCACGGGCGCCGTAAGGCAACAACCGTCATGATATGTGTGTGTTCTACAATAGGGAATATGCATGTTTTTTTATTATTTCTTTACTCGATAGAGTAACTACATTAGACCCTAAAAACATTTTTTTTTAAAGGATAATAACACCAAAATAAAAGGGTTTAAACTTTATCTGCCACTACCGCTGTAAAAAACGGTACTTCAGTAGCCGGCATTATGTGACGTCATTCGTGCTCAAAAAGCATATTATTTTAATTTAGTCAAAAGGTTTGTTTCTAACAAATTATCGTAATTAAGGACAAGAAATACTCGAGAAAACAAGAAACTGTAGACTATAGATCACACGTTGACATTTGTTTATGCGCGAATGACGTCACATGAAGTGTTTGCTAATGTCGGAGCGTTTAGAAATGTTTTCCGTTTCTACAAAAAACATAATTTTTAAAATCGCATTTATGATAAAATTAGCTAATCAAAATAAAATAGATTACTGTAAATATGACCAATGACATAAAAGGAACATTTTATATTAAAATAATAATAATCGGCGTTACATGCATATTCTCTATTGTATGTCGATAAATAATTATAAATCTTTGATGATCTCTATAAATCCCAAAATATTTGGTTTATATCGATATGTAATAATATTTGTTGTCGGTTGCAACACTATCGAAACTATTAAGTATGCAATTTAATATTTAGCTTTTTATAATAAAAAAACAATATACTTCATAGACACGCGCACACATTCATGTTTGACAATAGCTAACTTATATCTATTATTTTCTCAAGCAGTTTTTTAAGTGTCAGACGCCTTTTTTCCCGTTCTTCCCTCGGAAATTGGCATCACCGGTATCGCACTATTATGAAACAATTTATGTATCATGCTTAATCCATTGGCGCGGGGCGTGTTTTTTTAGCTTCATGGTTAGTTTGTTCTGAACAGGCAAGCATGACTGACGTCGGGGTGTGTCGGCCGTCACATAAGGCATAAATTATTTTTATTATAAATACAAAAAAACTTGTGAAAGAAAATAAAAAATACGGCAAAGAAGATACCTGTATATGTATGGAAAAGAAAAAAAGTCAACTGTGCTAGGCCGACCGACCGGACTCATTACCACTCATACAGATGCGAAAACCGTCAAGTAGGTTACGTCATGTTTCGGTTTTAGTCGGTGAGTTCAACCGGTTTTCAGGAGACTACTGTAATTATTTCTTGCCGAGGTGGTAGTCGCCTTTCAGGGTGCGGTTAGGAAATGGGCAGTTGAATTTACGATAAGGCAGCGAATATAGTACCTATTAAAATATACTCGTAATGCAATTCGTTATTGTCGCCCCCCATTTCGTAATCGCATCATTTAGCCGGCATAGTGGGAGCGATCAATATTATTTCAGAACAATTATTGATTGACCCCATTCATGGACTTTGTAGATTCAAAGTCATATGTCGTGCTCTAATAAAAAAAATGTAGGACAATTTACACATATTGCTCTGGTCATACTAAGTTAAAGGCTTGTACTATGTGTACCAGAAGCAACGATATAATACATATATTATATTTTATAAACAGCCAGACCATGACAAACTGTATAGAGAAAACGTACTAATATTTTTTTGCCATGGGTGGAAATCGTACCCACGACCTCAAGACTTAAAATAAAGAAGTTTGTCAAGCGTTTGGACGCGGCATTAGGCATTATCTACCAGCTAACCTTTAAGATTGTGTGCAAAGATGAGTTTGGTGTTTAATTTAAAAAAAATCTAATAAAAATCAATGTATATACAAAACCATCATAATACAAACATACATAAACATATAGTTACATATAAGAATAATAATATATATCCTGTATATATATTATTCTATTTATAAGGATGTACTTTGGGCTAATATGAGGTTCTGCTGATCAAATAGGACAACTGTTTCTATGGAACCACGTGTCGCAAAATAACTTTGATGATTTGTATTTAATTGATGCTGGATATTAGAATATGCGATTACGGTATTTGCAGAAATTCATTTTGTCAGATTTTGAAATTGGGTTCCGTAATGAGTACTCGTAATTTTTAGTCTATAAACTTAAAAGTATATGTTTTAGAAAAAACATCGAAAATTTCCCTAAATATTCTGACAGCCACAGCTTCATGACGAGATACCGTGATGACATTCAGATCCCAAAACATAGGCTAAGTAAATATTCTAAGAGTTACTTATGTAATTCTATACGTTTCTTTAATAAACTAGATTCTGATCAAAAAAACTCTGGAAATGAATAGATTTAAATCAACAATAAAAAGAAAATTAATAAAGAAGAGTTATTATAGTAATAAAGAAGCTCTAGATCCAAAAAGTATTCTGTAAGTAGTATAGTAACATTGTTTTTATCTTGTATTGGTTTATTCTTATTTCTTTGTGTTAATTAATTTATTATTATTATTTTATTTTCATAACAACGCCCTTTTACAGCAGCCATTACTTTTTAATTATACAACAATAGTTTTAGGTTAGTATAGATTTCATTGATCCTATGTACATTTTTGACATTTTATATATTATTTTTATTTTATTCTCATAACAATGCCCCTTTACAGCAGCTATTACTTACCTAGTAGTTTTTAATTTAATATCATTGGTTTAAAAGTAATACATTTAATGAGGAGTTTTCTTTTTGCCGGTTCCAAAATATTCCACTAGATGGCAGCAGGAGAGATATCCACAAAAACTGTCAAAAATGGCTGTTTCTTTACTTGAGTAGTCTATATTTCTTTATAGACTACTCAAATATAGACTCTAAATTCTCTATGAATTAAAACTAAATTTTGGTATTGCAAGACGTGTTATATTTTTTACCATATTTTGTCACTTTTGTATGTATCTACTTACTCTTTATTCTTGCTCTCTATAATCTTTAGTAGATACCCTGTCAAAAAAAACTTCGTTAAAAGGACTTTGATACCTTAGAAATTCAAATTTAATTACTAACATGATGATATTTAAAAGAAAAAATATTGTTTAAGTTGGTGCCGTAAGGCAATGTGCTCAGAATATTAGTGTATATGTTAAACAAAGTTAAGTGAATTTTATAAATTATTCGTATGAAGGTATTTGTTTTTCCTATTTACCCTAAATTTTGGGTGTATTTTATATATTACCGCTATATATTTTGACAGTTTTTGTAGATAGCGACTAAACGCCATCTGTTGCGTTAAATAATAACTACTGGAAAACTCCTCATTAAATTGATTTCAATAATATTATGTTATTTTGACATAATATTTATTATTTTTGAATTTTACAATTAATATAATGTATAATATTTAATTTGACATTATTTAATTTGTATTTTTAATTGTGTAATAACATTGAATTCATTATTTATCTTCCTTGACATGTAACTATCAATAATTATATAGATGTATACATTTGATTGATATTTATATATAATAATATACTAACATTAGGTACATATATTAGACTTGTATTCTGACGAAGCCCTTAAACAGCAGATATGTTATTGTTATCTCTTAGTTTTATATAAACTTAGGATATTTCTCGCCTAATGTCTTACTTTCTATCTTTATATATATAGCCCTTGTTCATTTTGACTTGTCCGAGTGTTGCAGTGTTGGCCAAATGGATGTAAAGAAAGAATTAAAAAAAAAAGAATATAGCAAAGTGTCCTATTTATAGGTTTTATAGTGGAATTAGCAATAAAATATGATTAAAATATATTGCAAAGTTTTATTTGTTGAAATATGCAATGCCCTTGAATAAATAAAAAAAAAAAGATGTTAGATCTGTCAACTGTCAATGTTAAAGACTTTGCTGTATGGTCTATGCCCTTGCCTTTCCCACAAGGATAAATAAAACATCATCATCACTGTCAATGTCAGTTTTTTTTGTTTGTCTTTTGTCATGTTGGAACTTCACACAATTTAATAGAGGTGGGTCGTTACGTGATTTCATTGTAACGTAACGGCTACGTTTCTTTTTGTTAATCACCCGTTATGTAACTATTTATAGTTATTATTTAAAAACTAATTATAAGCAAAAAAAAAAAAAAAAAAAAAAAAAAATCAAGAAGCGTAGTGCCTCGAAAATAATTACTCTCAAATAAATCTCTAAACAATCATTGTTTTAAATTATTTTTTTACTTACCCCGTGTACCAATATTTTTTTAATATAAAAACTTATTCACTATAACAGCAGTCAGAAAACTTATCTACATTGTACAATTATTTCTTTAACAAATATTCTTTATTAATATCTATATTTTCTATCTATTTTAATTTTTTTATGGCGCCATAATTCTATTCTATCTAAATAACTTAACAACCACAGAGCGCCAGTTCCATCCCCGCTTCTGCACTTCATTTTTTTAATTTCATATTTTTATTATGATTTTTACATGTGTTTTTATTTTAATCAATTTTTATCTTTAACATCCAAAAGACAGCTAAAATTTTATTGACCACAAAATACTTATATTCTGCATTATTAAATTTATTAGCGCCATCTCTCTGTAGTAGTTGTTATAAATTGGTTTACTTAGTTCATTATATCACCGCTTTGCGCAATGTCGCTGCTCGCCGACATTCCACAACTTGTGATTTAAACGGACGGAACAAATGTACCTATCTATCCATATAGATATGGATATCACTTTGAAACGCTTGAAACGGTTGTAACTTGTAACGATGGAAACTCTTGTAACGGGGTGGTTATTGTTACTTCACGTGATTGTGATATTTAGTGATTTTTGTTATAGTAGTTTTTTCGTGAATGGTTGCACATTCGTTCTAAGGTTTTTTGACGTTGTGTTTTTTTTTGAGTTATTGTTGCTATCCTCGTTTTAGTTTCTTTTTCTTGTATCGGTTTTTAAAATATCGTCGTTGCACTCCGACGAGGTGGTTAATGATGTTCACGCTATTGCTGTGATTGGTTGCGGTACGTTCCGTGACGCATTCTTTCTAGGTTTTTTGTAGTTGTATTTTTTTGTAAATTATCTTGTTTTAGTTTTTATTTTGTTTTTTTTTAATAAAAGTATTAAATTTTTGTTTTGATAATAAGTCTTATATCCACATGGCTTATATTTTGATTTTGGACTCATAGTTATGGTATTGGTGTAATCTGACGATATGTCATGTCAAAACGTTTTTTTATTATAACTTATTAACCCCTGGCCCTAGACCCAAAGTGTTTGTACTTAAACGATAGGTATCGATGATATCTAGCCAATGAAAGTAATTTCAAGGATTTTCGACCTTATTGACAATTGCATTTTATTGGTAGAATTCGATGGTATGCCATCTAATAAGTCGAATGAAATTTAAAAAAAAGGTACTCGATCAATGTCATTAAGGTCGAAAATGTTTTTTCAATTTATCTCGTCAACCGTCGGTCGTAAGCCTATCGTGTTTGTACTCTAATAAAAGGAAATAATGAGATCTAACCCTTTTAATACTCAAAAATCAATATTATGTTTTTTTTTCTTAATTACTTTTTTTAATTAAATAGTTATTACAAATATAATTAACGTTATTAGTTATTTAAGAAATATCGACTTTACTGTAACTATCTACGTTACGTAACGCTCACCTCTACAATTTATATTTTTTTCTTATTTAATTATATTTTATTCTAGTTTAAATAACTTAAATATTATATTTAAGGTTTACCTTTAATATCTATTTATTCAAGAAATATATCTTGTGCGAGTATGCGTGTGATAAATATACAGTTTTAATTGTTAGTTTTAAGTTAACCAAATGATTTAGATCAATATGTCTCGGATTCGTAACGACGGATTACTAGCCCGTGTAGATTTTCCACTCTACACTGTGCAGACGTTGACCAGCAGGCATGTGCTGGTGGCTGGCGGCGGCGGGGCCTCCAAGACCGGGGTCGCTAACGGATTTGTAAGTGCTCCCCTTGTATAACATTATAAACAAAGACTTTCCACTTATTTGTCCTTAGACCTTACTTATATCCTTAAATAACTTGCATAAAAAAATATCATGTAATGTAAAATTTCATAGTGTACGAAAATAAAAAAATAACTTGTACATTATATTATCTACTTTGATTGCATTACAAACTTTAAATATTATTACTGACAAAAATATTGTACAAACAACAAAACAATAAACATCTTATAAAAAGATTGACATTTTTCCAAAAGCTTGCTTAGGTAATTGTTACCCTTAAATTGGAATCCACTTGTGTTACCATTTTCATTAGCTAAATATATTCAGATGGTATATTCACTTAAATTTAAATATACCATCAGAATTATTAATGAATAAATACCATACAATATTTTATTATTATTTATAGTTATCATATTCCTATTGGAAGTGTTGTTTACCTCTTTTTTTTAGTACCATTCCTATATTCGTTGTCCATTTTTTGATCTTTTATCTTACCTAGAGATCAAAATATCTGCACTTAAATTATTTTATTACTAGTTTTATATAATTAGTATTACATGGTATCAATATTAGTTTAGATTTCATACTTAAACATTATGTCTTTATTAAATTAAAAATAATTGAATAATAAAATATATTATTTCTAGGAAGTGTTTGAATTATCACATAATGGCAAAAGATTTGTGGCCGAAGAGGTGATGAGGCATGAGACCGGTGCAAATGTGGTGATGAACTGCTCAGTCAGGGCTGAAGACACGCGGACATATCTAACTGCAGGGCAAGAAAGTCACTGCCAGTTGTACAAGATAAACCTACGCATGGTGGATGTGGCTGAGATGAGGAGAGGCAGTTTCCGTGCAGAGAATGGATTAGTGCGGCCACGAAAACGAACAGTTTCAGAAAATGACAATATTTCAAAGACAGATAAAAATTGTAATTCAACTCTTGAAAGGAGAATATCTTTTGAGATTCGGCCATTGGACAGCATTCAAACAGATTTTGGGTGAATAATTATTATATTAGGTGTAAATTTAGAATGACAATGAGGTGCATCCAAAACACCACTGCTGGGTACCCTAAGGCAGTCTACATGCATCTTTAAGCACCCATGATGATACATACCAAATTTACATATCATGATTATAAACATAATTACTGTTTGTATAATAAAGAAGTTGAAATAATAATTTATTTAGCGTTTTATTTTAAACGTATTGCTTTAAGACTTGAAAATTTCAAAATACTATGTTATTTTTTTTTTAATATGATACATTAACATATTATAAATATTTTTTAGTGATGAAGCAATGCAAAGAGTGGTTAGGATCAGCCACAATGGGAAACTGATGGCCACAGGGGGCACCGATGCTAAAGTTAGACTGTGGAACTTTCCCAAAATGAATCTTATGTTTGAAATTGATGGGCACAGTAAGGAGGTTTGTGTTTACCTATCTAAAAATACAATTTAATTATAAATAAAAGTTTTATTGTTATTGTCATTTGTTTACAGATAGATGACTTAGATTTTAGTCCATGTGATACAATGCTAGTGAGCATTGCCAAAGACGGTCTCGGCAACATTTGGTCCACTGCCTCCAAACGAGATCCTTTACTCAAGCTCACATGCCAACCTCCTAATGGTACTAGATACCTGTTTAAGAGATGCAGGTTTGTTATGTTTACAAATTCTTCATAAGAATGTTGCGACTTCTGCCAAAGGTATGATGAGAAAATTGTCCAATTCATTTGTAGTTTGTAGCTTAAACAGTTGAACTGATCCATAAAGGTACAACAAGTACATTTTGATAAGGCATGGCATACATACCTATCAAGGCAATATTTGTATACTGAAAGGTGGAACATAGCAAACTAATGACAACTATAATATTAATATTTACAATTTACACAAATTGCTTGGTTACAAACTAAGCTCTGGGCTTGTTGTTTCTGGTACACATGTGTACCAGAAACAATGACATAATACATATTATATTTTATAAACACCCAGACCATGACAAACTACAGAAATATGTACTAATATTTTTTTGCCATGGGTGGGAATCGAAACTAAAACCTCTATATACAACCCCAAAGGCGCAACCACTAGTCTATGGAGGCGGTCATATCTAATACTTTATGTATTACCTTTGTTCACAAATAAAGATAATTTCATGAATATAGTATGCATTGTTGTACTGTTTGTAACTTTCGTTTTAAATAAAAATATATTGACTATACCTAGCTGGATTTATTGATGAATCTCACAGACTAATAGGAAAGCAAGACACTGGCGGCAATTTTTCTCAACTTTTTTAAGCATAACTTATTGGGTATGATACTCTGGTATACTAACCCTCCAATTTTGATTAAATCCTAATGTCAGGTAAAAAATTAAGCAAATAAATATATTATTCATTTATATCATATAATTAAATAAATCTTTAATTACAATAGTAGGTCTAATATATATTTTTAGGCATAGTAAGATATACCAAATCACAGAATAAAAAACTGTCAAATATCAGAATCAGTCTGTGGCTTTCACCGGTTAGAAGATACTGAGTTGATTTATTATAGAGGTGATAGTCTCATTTTGGGGTGCCGTAGCGAAGATGAACCGCCTTTATTGTTAGGTACTGCATCATTTAGCCTGCAAGTGAGCGACCACTAGAGTGGTTATGACGATGGCGTTATATCTGAAGGTCGTGGATTCGAATCCCACACAAGGCAATACAAAATTTTCAGTTTTCCTGTACAGTTTGCCTTGTTCTAGTGTGAGTAGTTGACAGCCTCCATAGACTAGTGTTTGCGCCTTTGGCGTTGTATCCGGAGGTCGTGGGTTCGATTCCCACCCATGGCAAAAAACTAGTACGATTTTCTGTACAGTATGTTATGGTCTGGGTGCTTATAAAATATAATATGTATTATATTGATATTTCTGGTAAACATAGTACAAGTCTAAAGTTTAGTTTGTAACCAGAGCAATATGTGTAATTAGTCCTACATATAAAAATAAAAAAAGTAGTGGAATCCTAGAGCTTAGTTTGTCACTAAGTATGTGTGAAATTCTTTAATGCCAATAAAATAAATGCTAATAAAATATTCTATCCACAGATTTGGTTTAATCGAAGACCAGAAAGATGTATATAGATTATTTACCCTGGCCAATCCTTTGGGTCGGTCTGGGAAGCAGAAAGGCCTGCTACAGCTGTGGGACCCCCGGACGGGCACCATCCGCCGCACCGTGGCCGTGGACGAGAGTCTGTCGGCGTTGGCCGTGCGGGACGACGGCCGCTATGTGGGCACAGGCACCATGTTCAGCGGATCCGTCGATATCTATGTGGCTTTTAGTTTACAGGTGTGTATACTTGACCAATGATCAAATATTCTTTAAATTGCTTAATGGTCAGAGAACTAATTTGTATAGAGTATTTCTATAACAAAATACTACCTACTTTATACTACTTGGAGACTTAAGGCTGATCATGATTCCACTAATACTATTATATACCTATAACTTTTTAATAATTACTTAATTAATAAATGAAATCGATGTATTTTACCACTTTAAAAAATTTTTTTTTTTGGTTAAGGACCCAAACTACTATTCAATTGGATTCGGGTTGACGTGAAGGTGGTTTGTAAATGCGCGACAGTAGGTACCCATTTCAACGATGGTTTCTTCTTCACTTGATATTGGCAGAAGTACCGGTACCTTATTCCCCCCCTATAAACCTTTCCATCCCATTATCTCTACTAATAAAAAAATAACTTTATAAACTACCCATTTCTTCAAAATTCAAAATTCAAATTCATTTATTCGTTGGAATATAGGTTATACAGATGTTCACATAATTTTTTGTCCTCTATACTCTGCCACTTTAATGGCGTACAAATATTTTTATGCACTATTTTGACATTATTACAAACTAAAAATATCTTTATTTTTTTACTATATAATGTTATACCTGTTATGTACTGTTTATACTTTTATTAATGTCTACTGGTTAAACAAAATGTATTTACTATATTTATTATATGAAAAATATTACAATTATTGTCAATATTATTATTTTATTTATCTTAAAATGAAACAAAGTACCTACCTACTTATTTGCTATAAGAGATGTGTAATACATTCAATTCTATTGAAGATTTACAATTATTATTATGATTACATTGTCAATATAATATTCAATATTTATATAAAAAATATACATAACATATATATATGTATATATTGATAATTATCTTTTGTTATCTTATAAATAAAACGAAGCACCTATTTATTTGGTTACAAAATATTTGTAATAGGTACATTAAATTCATTGAAAATTTATTATTGTCATTATTATTAGCTACTTATTTGTATATCATTAACTTTAATTTATAACATAATATTATTAAAAATTATTTCAGATTGTCATTTAAATATTCATTAACATCATAAAATGCTCGATCGATTAGTAACTTTTTTAATATTTTTTTAAACTTTACCATTGTTATTTGTTTATAATCCTTAGGTAATTTATTGTATATTTTTACACACATCACATATGAATTTTTCTCAAGTACTCTGCTCTTTGGCAAAATATCCAGCACTAAATTTTCTGGATAACGCGATTTCGGATATTTCTCTCTATTAAATGTAAACAAATTTTCATGTTCCTTCACAAAAACGCAAACCTCAAAAATGTACATACTAGTCAAAGTTAAAATTTTTAGTCTTTTAAAGAGAGGTCTGCACGAATTTGTCGGTATTGCACCACAAATCGCCCGAATGCATCTCTTTTGTATAAGAAATACTTGTTTGACCAATGAAGAGTTACCCCACAACAGAAGGCCGTATCTAAGTGTTGACGCTACATATCCATGGTAGGCAGTAAGTGCTGTTTGTTGTGAGGCTGTTAGATATAGTCTTTTTAATGGATATATAAACTTGTTAAGTTTGGCACTTACTTTGTTTATATGGTTGAACCAATCGCAATGACAATCTAACTCGAAGCCCAAAAATACTGATGATGCTACTTCCTGTACCGTAACATTTTTATATTTTATACAAAGATCGAATTTCCGGCCTCCTTTATTACAAAATTGCATATACTTCGTCTTTGAAAGGTTCACATGCAAATTATTTAAACTCAACCAGTTAACTATACTATTCATCGTATTATTTAGGACAGATTCGTAATTATCAATATTTTCGCAGGTAACTATGGTAGATATATCATCGGCGAATAATATACATTTGATTTCTGTTATTTCAGGTAAGTCATTTATATATAAAATAAAAAGCAGTGGACCAAGAACACTGCCTTGAGGGACGCCATACTTGACTGTTGTATACTTTGATTTATAGTTTATTATGGTATTATTTTTATTATAAAGTTGACTTATTTCGACACATTGTTGTCTATTTATTAAGTATGACTTTAGCCAATCTAGTGATACTCCTCTTATCCCATATACTTCTAATTTACTCAACAATCTTTCATGTATAACGAAATCAAATGCCTTGGTCATGTCATACAATAATACCGTTATAGGTTTTCGGTTGTTCATATTTTTTGTTACCTCTTTTACCAATTCGAAGCCTGCCAGCGTGCAAGATTTATGTTTTTGAAAGCCGTATTGCTCTTGCTTTAATATCTTATTTTCTGTTAAAAAACCCATAATTTTTTTGTACATGATTTTTTCAAATATTTTTGATAGTATTGGTATAAGAGCAACAGGACGATAATTTTTCATATCCGTTGTGTCATCTTTTTTATGTAGGGGTTTTATTATTGAGTATTTTAATCTATTAGGAAAGACTCCTTTCTGAAATGACAAGTTTATTAAATAACACAAAACTGGTGCAATTAGGTTCACGCTATATTTTAAGATCCTTGTGGGCAAAAGATCATATCCAACAGTGTTTGTATTTTTTAGCTTCTTAATAGTGTTTGTAACATCCTCCACACTGCACGGAGTTAAGTAAATGGAGTGAGAAATACTTTTACCTAAATTTTCATAATTTTTAGCCGATTCACTTTTCAGAGGTAGGTTTATATAATATTTATTAAACTCTTCAGCAATTATTTCTGGTTTGTTAATTATTTTGTCTTTATATATAATTTTTTTAATATTATTTTCTTTTCTTACACAATTTTTGTCTTCGTTTATTATATTCCATGCCGCCTTACATTTGTTCTTTGATTCCTCCATATACTTACTATTTATTATTTTTTGCGCCCTATTGATGCACTTTTGAAGTAATTTATTATATTTCTTATATTTCAATTTGTTATTTATACACTTGTTTTTATAAAATAAATATCTTAGTTTCCTACTTTCTTTGCAAGACTTTCTTAATCCCTTAGTAATCCATTTTAATTTGTTAGATTGATTAAATATTTTAATTTTTAATTTTGGAAAACATAAATTGTGAAACAGTCTTATCTCATCGTGAAAATATTCAAATGCTCTGTCCACATCAGTTGCAGTAAATACTTCAGTAAAACTCAGACATTCCAGATACTGACAAAATTTTATAAGGTATTCACTGCAGTAGTCATATCTTTCTACGTAGTGATATTTACTTCTACAAATTTTTTCCCCGCTTAACTCAAAGGTTATAACTTGTGCTGTATCATGATCGGATAAATATAATTTTATAACTTCACCCTTGACATTCTTTAAATTACTGCCTATGTGATCTATACAGTTGTTTAATCTTGTTGGTTCATCAATGTGTAGTCTAATATCATAGTTTTCGAGCACTTCTAACAATTTTTTGCTATTTTTAGTCTGTTTCATTGTATTTATATTTAAATCCCCTGCTATAATAATATTATAATATTTCTTTTTGTGAGACAATTTATGAAGTAAGTTTTCTAAATTATTAAAAAAATCGTTAACATCTGATATTGGTGTTCGATATATTGTTATTACATGTTTTTTGTTCATCCAACTCAATACCACAACATTCAAAGGTTAGTTCCTTTGCAAATTTATTTAGACACGAGATTTTTTTAAATGCCATACCAGTTTTTACTAGTATGCAAGATCCTCCACGGTTCTTATTTTGTCTACAGAATGTGTCCGCGAGTTCAAATCCCTGTATACCTATATCCGATTCCAAACCATTTTTTATATTCGTTTCTGTAAGACAAATAATATCTAGATCTATATTATCTATTAGTAGTTCATTTATGCATACTTCTATCTGTTTTTGTTTATTTCTTATTCCTTGTATATTTTGGTGTAACAATGTATATTGACCTAAATTATTTTCATTATACGATATATTTGGAGCGAAAGGAATAATTTGTAGAGTTTTTTGTATGTTTTTTTTTTTTAAAGTAATAAGGTATAGTACCAATTTTGGGGCTCTCTAATTGTAGGTTTCTGTAATATTTTTGAATTTTTTCATTATTACTATACATTACTTCCTTAACTTTTGTCATGTCTAAAAATGTTTCATTATAGTCAGTATTCTCAATGATAAAGTTTACATCACTGCCTATGATTTGAGTAATGTTTTTATTATGAACCCGTGGTTTCTTAAATGTATCTATAAAAGTTATGTTGTTGTAATTTCTGCAAATATTTTTTATTTCATAGTTTAGTTTATTTGTATTTAAATGTATGTTATTTATGACTCCCAATATTATTACTTTAGATTCTTTTAGTAATTCCAATGTATTTATTAGACTTATGATTGTTTTTAACGGGTTTACATCATGCTCTCCTATTGATAACACTACCCAGTCCTCCTTTCTTATTTTAAATATATTTATTGTTTTAAGTATTTCTTTCGTAATGGCTTGAGGTTTAATGAATGACTGTACACGATAGGTTTTAGTTGTGTGTTTTAAGTGTTGCCGTATCTTCAGTAATTCATTAGACAGGCCGACACTCTGTTTACCACCAATGATATATATATTATTTGATATTTTGCTTTCATTATTTTCATTGACGTTATTTATATTATCATTCACCATCTCAGACCCTCCTTTATTTTCTTGTGTATCAAATATATTATTTGTGTTATTTTCAGTCTCAATACTGCTAATATTCTGAATGCTATCATTTAAGTCATTTGAGCTATTCATTATAAAATTTATCCGTTTCTGTTTCCTTATCCTAGCCTTCGATAAAGGTGTGTTGGTACATAATGACTTTAGTTTCATTGTTTGTTTACTTTGCAGACATAATTTTTCTTCCAGAGATTTATTCTGTATATTTAAGTTTTCAATCTCATTATTGGCAATTATTAGTTGTTGACGTAGATTTTCTATTTCTTCTTTTAGCTCTTCAATTTCGTATTTGTTAACATGTGTGGATAAATCGATTAAACTTCTTCCTTCTTCAATTGAAGACGTACTATATAATGATTCTAACGAAGCAGCTTTTGCCATAGAAGAAGCCTTTTTTCGAGTAGTTATATTCATTTTCACTATATTTTTAGGATTTCTTGTTCACTTTTAATTAGATGATCTATACCTACCTATACTCGTATATAATTATCTGCCAATTACTGATATTTTTAGTTTTGTTTGCTTATATAAAAACAAAACATAAATTACTACCGACAATAACAATAAAAACTCCCGCACTTTCTTACCCAGGTACAACAATTCAACACATTACACACAATGACATCAATTTATATACCTACTCAAATAATAACATAATGAATCAATAAATTTATAAATACTTACAAATAGGTATTAATTACAATATTGTCTTACAGCTAATTTATTAATTACACAGAAACGTTATATACATTACATATATACAAATCATTAACTTGTCAAAATTACACAATGGGATTCTTCCACGCAGTATTTAGTTAAATTTGTAATGTAACGTAGATAGAAATTGCCGATATACACTCTGAAATGTCGCCGTTCGTCACCGCGCGCTCACCGTCGCGCGTCGACGCGTCGTCGCCGCCCCGATGCGTTCACCGCCGTCGATGTGTGGTCGCGTCGTTGTGATGCTTATAAGTATTTAGAATTAAATTCTTAGTCAATTTTGGTTGCTTCTATCATACTCTAGTAATGGCAATTATTGTTCAATAAGGATGCTGAGACGTTTAGTTACAAATATCTCCCAATAGATGTCGCCTGCAATAATCTTTGAAATTTAACTAATATTCTTGTCAACAGATGGCGTGCCCGATCGTTGCACGAGACCGTTTTAATAAATTTATGTGATATTTTTGTTAATAACAAAAAATTAAAACTACAAAACCAAAACAATAACAACAAACAAATCTTCATTCTTTGGCTATCGTTATGATAATTCACACCCTTCACCAACAACGAGGTATAAGTTTTATTTAATTAGCCTTTCCATTTGTTTCAATGTATATAAACAGGTTGTAGATGCACTCTTTTAAATTCCTTTTAAGCACAATTATCCACAATTTTCACTGATTTTATTTTTGAATAGCATATCCTTATAGTTAATTTACACAGTTAACGAATATTTTAAGCATTTTTAATCATAAATATATGTTTAATTAATATTTATTTACGGAACGCTATTGAAAGTTTAAGAACGCTATTGCGGTAGGAATGTGTTTTGCCATCAACTTGACATTAGCAACATATGTGCACATTAATGAAAGAAAAAGAATGAGTGTTCTGTTGGTGTCGCAAGACACTAAGAATATATAACCGCATTAAGTCCTAAAATGGCTTATAAAACGAAATGTCAAACATGTTCGTGGCCGCCATATTGTGTTCTCACTGTTGAAGTGATCAACGCCCCATGAATCGTATATTTTTATACGATCGTGTTGCCATTTGCTTGTCACCATATAAAATTGAATTACTTGGTATTGGCAGAAATATTGTTTTGATAGTTGCCATTAATTAAATAAAGAAACTAAAGGATATGATGGTTATAATTATTTTTTGTAAGGCGGGCGGCCATGTTGTGATCTGACGTTTGGAAAGGGGATTTTAAGTCTTAGGGCGGCTCCCCTTTATATATATCCTTGGTTGTTGGTTGCAGCGCGTGTTGCACGTAGCGGGCGCGCACTCGATGTTCGTGACGGGCGTGCAGTTCGTGCCGAGCCGCGGCCGCACGAGCGTCACGTCGCAGCACGACGCGGCGCTGCTCTCCATCTCCGTCGACAACAAGCTGTGCATACACAGCCTACCGCTCACAAGTAACTTACTACACTCTCTATTTAATGCGTTTTCATTGTTGTAATCTTGACGCAAAAACCGTCAAGATCCATCGAAGGCGAAAATTACCATTAGAACTACCATTTCCTATAGGTACATTTTTATCCATCGACGTGTCGATGTGGCTTCCCGGTAAGGCCTCTTCATGTTTCAGTTTGGGGGTTCGCCGATATTCAGTAGACTACTGCATCGATTTATTGTCGAGGAGGTAGTCTCCTTTTAGGGTGCGGTTACGAAACTGGCGGTTAAATTGACGTTAAGGCATTGATGATATTAAAACTATCTAGACTTGTAATGTAAATTCTTCTTGTCCCATTTCGTAGTCGCATCTTTTAGTCGGCATAGTGAGTGCGACCAATGTTGTTAAATAATTATTATTGATCAACCCCATTCATGGACTTTGTTGGTCTGCTCACCAACATGTAGTTACAAAGTCACCTGCCGTACCTGAAAAAAAAATCGTCTCCGTTTGTGTGCTTTTTACTCGAGAATCACTTATTTATTTAAAATACTTTATTGCACAAAATTACAAAATAAAATTGTACATAGGCGAACTTAATGCCTTAGGCATTTTCTACCAGCTAACCTTTGAGAGAGTGGAAGATAAGTATTATTTTGTAACTTAGCCGATTTTCGTTATTAATTCTAGACATGTTAATTAGCCAAGTTATAGGTGGAGGAAGTGGTCGAATACAACCGCCCCCGTAGACTAGCATTGTATCAGAAGGCGTGGGTTCGATTCCCACGTATGGAAAAATTATATTAGGTATGATATTCCATACCGTTTGTCATGTTTGTAAAATATAATATTAGTATTGTTGTCTCTGGTTTTAAGTATGTTTTTAATTGCTTTTAGCCTAAATTATTCTCAGAAATGAGATTCGGCGAAATGAGGATGGGTTAATCCCTCCGCTGGGACCCTGAGGCCGTTTAAACGGTTCTCGGGAGCCAAATAGGCACCCGTGATGGTTTTTTTTTTTATTCTCAGAACGCACAGCTACCAAACACAAAAACGCGACCAATTATTTTTAAGTGATGCGATAGCAAATAAACAGACACGATTTCTAAAAACGTTTAAAGCCTGTTGCTTTATTGCGTCCAGTGACTGGACGCTGCTTATCTTTGCGTTTTTTTTTTAATATTAACATCATCAGAGAGCATGTTAAGCTGTCTGTATCAGTTTCTTTATAACAACTTATGTAACTGTTTATAGATGGGTTATTGAATTTATCCAAACATCGCGATGAGCTAGCCACTTTTCGGTGTATTCTTAACATCGATCGGCTGGATTAAAACCTAGTCTAGGCAGTCTGGGCGCCGTGATGGTATTTATTATCATAATGATGATGTTTCAGAAACTCTACCGCTGTGGGTAGCCGTGGTGCTGATTGTCCTGGTGCTGCTGGCCACCTTCACCTTCTGCTCATACCTCGGCATTTAACCTCTGTTTGTGAGGACTTTAGCATAATTTGTATAAATTTAATAGGGGAAGTGGGGCTCACATACATACCTATTATTATTACGTTAAATAGGAATCAATTACATAAAGTGAAATGGTTTGTTTTGTTTTATTTGTACCAAAGATTTTACCTGTATAAGTGGAGAGGTAGCGCTATTCTGGCAGTTATAGCAATGGCTTTAAACAAGTTTAAAGTCCAAAAAACTGATTTTGCTGACTCAGATTATAGAAAAATATATTTTTAAGGATAAAAATACTGTTTTATTTAATACACAGATTATATTTGAAATCAATTTGAAGATTTAAAAATGTATATAATATATAATTATGTATTCCTTTACGAAATCATAATTCAAAATTATTATGTTGCCCAAAAAATAAAATAGATGTATCCCACAAACCATCATACTTACCAAAACAATATTCCTGCGTTCCGAGAGCTAGCGCGGGCAGTTTTTCGTGGTAACATCAAAAACCAGCGCGACGGCCCGTTTTAACACAGCCATGTCATTTTTTTTAGCGATGCTAAAATGCAGCTCGGTAACGATCGGTGTGGATTTTTGATGCCACTTTTTGGCAAGAAGCACTATTTTGAATTAAATAATTGAAATTAAAAATCTTACTACCTTATCATTATATAATAAATCAATATTTTTTAATTAACTATTATTTAAATACAATAATTTTATAATATT
This sequence comes from Monopis laevigella, assembly GCA_947458855.1. Lineage (NCBI taxonomy): Eukaryota > Metazoa > Arthropoda > Insecta > Lepidoptera > Tineidae > Monopis > Monopis laevigella. The sequence goes on along the minus strand of OX381583.1, from coordinate 27,514,167 downwards.
AATTTAATTAACAACCTTAAACTAAACATACCAAAGCTGAATTTAGTTACACAATGTTTATTTTTTAAGTTTAATCGAACTTTTAAAACTAAAACAGATATTAATATATAAAATAATGAAATTCCAATAAGTAGATTAGATATTCACATGTAAACCAACACCTGTCAAAAAGTAGCCCGGCTAACTTTTCGTGTTAAAATTTCGTCGCGGAACGATTGATGGTAACTTGAATTGCTAACATTTCCGAGCGGTGAAACGACCTTGGCTAAAAAAACCAGCGATCCGTGGCAGCGATGCTGAGCTCGGAACGTGATATTAAATACTCACTACAAGAACTGCTAGTGTTGTCTTTAAGTAATCTTTCAGCAGACCCTTTTTTACGTCTTTATGCATAATCTGCCTGTTATAAAAAAAAAGCTGAAAAAACTGACTTTTCTGACCAATGTACAGTAGCCCTACTAATGCGTTAACAATTTGACCAATGACACGCTCGCATTTTTAGTTCTTAAAATTTCCGCTTGGAGCGCTGAACTATTTCCCATACAACTTTTAGTTAACTCAAACGCAAAGTAATAGTTAGAAAACTCACACTAGGGGTACAGAAAACTTTGTCTGATTTAACTGGCCAGTTTCGACCCCTGCATTGAATTATTAAGAAAAAAAGGTATAATTACCTTATTTATTGTAAAAAATAAAGGTACCTAATGTAAATGATACTTAATAAAAAACTATTCCTACCAAAAATGGGTTAACTTATTTTTTTTTCCAAAACAAAACAAAATATTAGTACCTATTCTCGCAAAAGGTATTAAATTTGCATATTCATTATTGGCTCGGTAAATACAATCGGCACTGTAAGTAGCATACTCACAGTGCCGTCATAAAAGATTGACTTTTTTTTACAATTTGCAACGATTATACGCAAAACTTGTATTCGCGGAAAAAGAGTGCTGCATCGGATGTTTTTTTTTCCAATGTTGTCATCAGTATTGTTTGCATACTGTAAAACGTGGGTCAAAACGGACACTTTTTTACAACATCGAACGTACTAATAAGTTCTACACGGGTGGCGTTCGAGTTGGTTGTAATTTTGCCCTAAACGCCACTAAATGTTATTCCTCACGATCCGAATGGGGATAACACCGCTGACGTTCATAATCACCGGTCAAAAAGCGCGATGAGACAGCTCACGGCGCTATTAGCGTGCTAATGAATCGGACCAGTGATTAAGCGCGCTCACAAGAACATCACTTGTATCCCTCTATCTCGCAACTAAAACATATGCTCCTCTCACTCTGTATAAATGTCAAATAATGCGCCATAAAAAAATAATGAATTTTAATGTATTTTGTTTACATAAATACCAAAATAAATGAGAACACAACACATTTTAGTATCTACTTAATAATTATTTTAGAAATTTTAATACTTTCTTCAAAAACATGTCTCTAGATAAATGTCATTTTGACAGCGCTCACAGCGATTTCACCCAGGGCCGTGTTCGGAAACATAACACTTTAACACTGGGTTAGTGTAACAGAGTGCGATAAAAATATTGAAAAATGCTTAGAGAAGAAGAGATGCATATAGTGTAGTGACATTACCCAGTGTTAAAGTGTTAGTTTACGAACATACCCCAGAAGCAAATGTGTCCATGCTGATTCGATATTATCACACGACATATTCGCGATTACAATGGCGTTCATGAGAGCGCTTCTTGGTTCTCACAAGAAACCGTTGACATGCGAGGCAGGTCGCTCTCCCTCTCAGACGAGTGGCTCAAAAAACGCGTTATCATACTCATTGCTAAATTTACATGTCACGTGTTACCATGGGCGTATATAGAAGACCCCCCAGGATGTTGGGTCACCAATTCGAAATTATACGTAGGACATTTAAATAACTATACACAAAAATAATTTTAATGAGGTTAATCATGTTCTACAACAACAAAATACTATGTTTTACATACTAATTATAACCTAGAGACAATGTTCTTAACAAACCATGGATTCACCGTGCGGGTGCCGGGTCCATCGCGTGGTTGAAAGGCAGGGGAATGAACTGCAGCGTTCCCAGACTTGAGACCGCGAAGTAGGTTTAAAGGCCTTTTGAACTCTCACCTGCACTGTGTTCACTACCCTCTCTACTCAACCAAATACTATATGATCCTGTTAGCGCCATCCTGGAAACACGCTCCATAAAAGTTCCGACGGCTGTTCTCGGAAGGCCAAGATCCTTCAATAGACGGTGCAAAGACTTTGCTGGAATTCCTCTTGCACCAACTTCCACTGCATAAAGTTGAGTTTTAAATCCGTTTCTAGTAATTTGGTTTGTGAGATCAAAATATTTGTTCGACTTGATGTTGTGGTCCTTAGGTATGTTTGTTTCCCACGGAACGGTGAGTTCTATAAGTATTACTTTCTTCAAGCACCGAGAGTACACCAGTATGTCTGGTCTATAGGCTGAAACTGCTAGTTCGTCTGGAATCTTGTAATGTATTTTGAATGTATCCATGAATATTTTCCAGTCTTGTGCTTTGTCCAGGATTGAGAAAGGTTTACTTTGACTTTTCTTGAGTTGTCCCTCCTTTACAAAAGTAGTCAGTCTTTCATTTGTTGTTAATCCTTTTCTGGCTCTAGCAATACTGAGACTTACAGCTTCGCGAATAATTTCAAGAACTTTATCATGTCGGTGCGAATAATGACCTTTTTCAAGTAGAGTTTTGCACCCAGCAAGTATATGTCTGGCAGTCCCTACAGCAACACCGCACAATGTACATATGATTTACCAGAAGAGTTTTGTTGAAGTCGTATACAAGAAAAGGCCATGTTAGACTAGATGTTAGGTAGTTGTCATAAATCCAAGCTTTCTTGACATTACTAATTGGCTGTTGATCTACCTTGTTGATGTCATTAATAAAACGTTCCACAACCATATCTAAGGAATGGTGTTCTTCCTTTAAAATCGATCCTTCTGCCCAGAAATTTGAAAGGCATGGGTTCCTCTACTGGGGCTATTTTCTGCCCTGCTATGAATAGTTCTGGGTCGTATGACGTAAAACTAGTATTTTGTCTGCCCAGAAACAGACAGAAGCATTTTGATGGTTTTGTTTTCATGCCGTTCGACCATACACAGAATTCGTCTACCAAAGTAAGCAAATTCTGGCATTGTTTTGGATTGCGTGTTAGCACTGCTAGGTCGTCTGCAAATGCTAAGATGGACTCCGAATATACATTATTTAACTTAAATCTATATCCCCACTTCTTTTCACTAGTTTTAAGTTTGTCAATTAAGATGTTAACAACAATATTGAAAGCTATTGGTGAGAGGCAACAGCCTTGAAATAGCCCAACATTATATTTAAGAGGATCTGTGAACCCATCTTTATTTGTAATGACAAATCTTAAGTTCTTATAATAATTAGCAATTATATCCATGATCACTGTTGGGAAGTTATACCATTTTAGGACAACTTGCAGCAATTTATGCTGGACCGATCCAAAAGCATTTTCCAAATCAATCCAGCAGACACTCAATTGACGCTCGTGCTCCATGGCATCCTTCAAACATTCCGAAAGTAAGGTGTTGTGTTCCAAACAACCAGAAATTCCCGGAAGAAATCCTTTCTGGTGCTGGGATAAAAAGTACTTGCTGGGCTCTATTAAATTGATTTTTATTATCTTGTATCTGGAGACAAATTCCCTGGATTAATTTGAGAATAGATCTTAATGCCCTGGCTAACTTGTGGCACAGGTTCTTGTCTCCCATCGCTTTGGCCCAGCGAAGTTTCTTTATGAGCTCCCTCTTTTTACGCCTCATTTTCAGATTAAAAGCATTTTCTTTCTTGGTATATGCATATGTGGATTCCGGAGGATAGTGCTCCACAAAGTAATTGTATACTGTAGACTGGAAGGTTTGTACCTGGCTGTTAATATCTTGCTTGGAACCAGGGCTATCGAGCAAGACTGCCAAATTAAGATTGTGCACCTTCCAAGTTGATTCTTTAATAGGGGGGATGCTAAGACGCGTCCTGATGTTGATGGACTCCTGGTTGGTTTCACATGTAGGTGTACCTTGGAACATAAGAGAGTCAGCTCTATCCGCAGTACTGACCGAAGAACTTACAGACGACTGTCGTGCTTCGCTTCCTTCATGTAATTTTAAATGTTTCTTGAACCAGGCTTGTCTCTTGTAAATTTTCCCACACGTAGGGCATTTCAATTCGTGTTCTTGCCAAGGTCGTTGTTTAAAGACTCCTGTGGACAGTTCTTCCGCCCCCCCTCTCGGACTGTCCCGGGGGTATTATTCTTTTATATATTATAATATATTCCGTTAAATCTCGTAAAAAAGAAAGAAACTGAGATATGTAAATTGTGTATATTCTCTCCATGAGATTGCACAGGTAATATTTGAAATCTTGGAACAGCCCCTAAATGATGCATGGTGTTCAGCCTGGAAAATAGCCCTAGATACGCCCATGTCTGTTAAACCTAAACTGTCTTAACAGTGTTCATTAATACAGGATGGTAGATATGGCAGCTAACAGAACCTATATTATCAGTCTTCAAAGTAAGTTTTCTGGTAGTGGTCATACATAACTGTTCTCACCCTGTATTACGGAACCTTAATAAGACTAATCTGAATGTTTTATCTCAAATGCCCAATTACCTCAAAAGCGTGTTCACGTACAGTACATTCACAGTTATTTTACTTCTGACAACTGTCATTTAACATCTTCCACTAGGTTAGCAGTACTAAATATATGGTAGAATATATTGAATGCTAAAACTATAAGATCTAAATTCTTAAGATATTTTGGCTCAGGTTAGCCAACATAACAGCTCGAGGTAAAATAACTGTAGACACACTGTAATTGCTTTGAGTGATTTGAAACTGTCAAAGTTTCGGTTTTCGGTCTGGTAGGTCCACCGAGGATGCCGTTTCCCTTTTGACTAATGAGATAGCAATGCATCTTGATAAAGGTAACAGAGTGGTAGGAGTCTTCCTGGACCTTGCCAAAGCATTCGACACGGTTTCGGTTAAAATTCTGCTAGCCAAATTAGAAGCTATTGGAATAAGAGGTATCTGTTTGGAGTGGTTTAGGTCATATATGTCAGATAGAACTCAATGTGTTAATATAGATGGTATTAAAAGTGACCCCGAGAGCATATCTTTTGGAGTTCCACAAGGCAGTGTCTTAGGGCCGTCGCTGTTTTTAATATATTTTAATGATATATGCAATATTCACATCGAGAACAGCATGACGATTGCATACACTGATGATACTGCTCTGATTTTTAGCGGCAAGACCTGGGAACAGGCTAAAAGTCTGGCTGAAACTGGATTGCGTAAAGTTGTTAAGTGGCTCACATCTAACTTACTAACCTTAAACATAAAAAAGACTCAATCTGTATTTTTTCATATCAATAGTTCGACTAAACCTCCTCCAAACCTAAACATAAAAACTCATGCATGTTATGCTGACGTCACCAACCAAATTTGTGGTTGCAACATTATTGCAAATACAGACTGCATGAAATATATAGGAATACAAGTTGATGAGAGACTGACATGGACACAGCATATGGTAAGCGTAACAAACAGAGTCCGAAAACTTTGCTATTGTTTTAAACGATTACGAGCAGTCGCAGACTATGACACTGTGAAATCTGTTTACTATGCATTATGTCAGTCCGTCCTCACCTATTGCATTGTAGTATGGGGAGGTACTTAATATGCTAAAGGTGGAAAGAGCACAAAGGCTCATACTAAAAGTAATGACAGGTAAGCATTTTCGTCATAGTACTGAATCACTATATAAAGAGTGTCAATTACTAACCGTTAGGCAACTTTTTATTTTTACAATAGTAACGAAATTTCACCGTGTTTCCCTCAATAAGCGTCTTGTTGCAAATAGACCCTCTAGATTTGATAAATGGCAAGCTCCGTTTGCCCGAACTGTTTTCATGTTTTCTGTGACAAAGATTTGAATCATTTATTGCTCCTTATATATACACAAAAGTGAACAAAACTCTAAACATCTTACAGGCACTTAAAAATAATTTAAAAAAGAATATACAAAGTTGGCTTATGGAGAAAAATTATAACGCAACGGAAGACCTTTTGAAAATTATTAAATAAATATCCAGTTAACATTAATTAACCATAAATTAAAATCAATTTCTTTATGTATATGTGTGTGTCTCTATGCATGAAAATATATATGTATAAGTGTGTGTATGTAGGTATGTGCATGTGTATAATATGTATATATAATTATGTTTATTGCTTCTTTTTATAGGTAAATATAATCGTAGCTATTATTATAATTTTTTTATATATTTTTATTTATTTTTTTCTCTGAGGTATACTGTAACATAAAACTTAACGTCAGAACGACAGCAATCATCCCATGGCACCCATAGTACAGGGAATCCTAGTTTGGGTGTTCAGGGCCAATTTGTGGTTATATCTTAGCCTCAACTCTTTAAATGATGTTATTTAATAAATTAAAACCATGTAACCTTATTTTGCAATAAAGTATATTTTATTTTTTTATTTATTAAAGTATGCAACTTGATTTTGCAGCTATTTTTATAAGAGCACAACATAATGAACACTTTTACAACTGATGCACACAAAATAATATTTAGGATATTTTGGGTTTAAATTCATTCATTTTGGTTAAAATGATATGAGACTTAAGAAAATTTTTTTTTTTAAATTTAATCAGATTTTATATTAATTTTAAAACTTACAAAGAGCTTACAAGTAAAGTACATAATAAAAAAGTAGAGTGGAAAACATGACATAGAATGTCATGTTTTCCACTCTACTTTTTACGATGACTGTCATGTTTTCCACTCCACTTTTACTCAAGGTTAGTCTGTCTCATTCTATTTATTTCTTATTTGATATTTGGTGGAGCGAGACTGAAGCATAAAAAAGTGGAGTGAAAAACATGACTTAGAATACATTTATGACATTTTGTCTAAATATAAGGAATAATTTAAGAGGACATACCTCTTTCATAAAACATTAGTGGTAATCACCAATCAAATTCTGTGGCCACATCCTGTTACTTATAATGTGAGAGTTAGATTGTCAAAATAATGATTTCCAATATTAGTGATTGCCTCCAATCAGTTTAGTTTTTTACATTCTCTAATTGGAGAAGAGCTTGCTGATAACCGAAATGTTATTTTTTTGTCAATTTTTAAAATGAAAAAATTACAGCAAGACATAAAATGACCAAGAGATACATCTCTATTGTTGCCTTGTTGGCTACAGCCAACAAGGCAACTTTAACTTTATATTAAGTAGAATTTGTAAAAAACTTTAATGTAATAAATAGTGCTTAAGAAAAGTTATAAATAAGTTGAAGCTGGTTTGAAAGCTTTAACTATTCTAATGTCATCAACAGGACTGTCTTTCTCACATTCAACTAATCCTATTCTTTTGACAATATTCATGCCGTCTGCAACTCGACCAAAAATTGTATATTTTCCATCTATCCACTGTGTTGGTGCTAAAGTTATGAAAAACTGTGAACCATTTGTATTGGGGCCTGCGTTGGCCATTGCTAAGATACCAGCTCCGGAAAACTTTAACTCTGGATGTATTTCATCATCAAAATATTGTCCATAAATAGATTGGCCCCCTTTGCCAGTGCCCGTGGGATCACCACCCTGAATCATAAAGTCTCTAATGATTCGGTGGAATTTTGTATTATTGTAGTAACCTCTTTGTACAAGTTCCATAAAATTCTTGCAGCTCTGTGGAGCATGCTTCCAGTACAGTTCTAATGTTATTGTTCCCAACCTATAATGCAAAAATATATTTAACATAAATATGACACTGAATTTTTTTGTTCCTATACTAATATTGTATCATATTAAGTAAGGAATAAGAACAGTAATAATATGTAGGACAATTTACACATCAAAGTCAAAGTCAAAAATATTTATTTCATGTAAACCTTTACAGGTATTTATGCATAGTCAAAAAAAAAAAAAACTATATTTAGTATAAGGTCTAAGTGTGCGCCTGGTTAGGCTTTTGCATACATAAAATAATTAGAAACCAAACCGAACACACACCACATAACCAACCAGTGTAAGACTAGGTGGTTAGCTGGTTCCATTGACCTGTCCATCGTTATCTGCCATGCAAAGGTGCCACCGAGCCGACCAACCTAACAGATTATATCTACGCCCCAAATATCCACTATAAGTAATAATTAATATAAAAGTACATACACATATTGCTCTGGTAACAAACTAAGCTCTATGCTTGTACTATGTGTACAGTACACTAAGCTCTATGCTTGTACTATATATATGGTCCTTACCTGTTCTTATTCGAAATTAAAATAAACCCATACTAATATACATGTAATAATACTAATATGTATAAATGCAATTTGGGAAAGGTTCACATCAAAACTACTAAACTAATTTTACTGAAAATTTGTAGGAAGGTGAATTAAATCTCAGGGGTATTACATATTATAATTTAATATACTTAGAGGGGGTGCAGATGTCCAGTCGATTTGTGATTAAAAGTCTTTTAGGAAAAGTTTTAAACACATCAAAAGGTGTTAAATTTAGCAAAGCTGGGTATAAAATGACAAACTGCATAAAAATATTTTGATGAATATTTCCATTTTCTTTCAATGTTTTGTTTTTAGTCTATGGGTTTACTGGTTTTCAGGAGCACCGCTACTTGTTGAGGTATGGTTAATTTGACAATATAGTAGACTTGTAATGCAGATTTTTTATTGTCCCTGCCCCATTCATAACTGCATAATTTAGCCTGTCTTAGCTATTATCTATCAGCAACCTTGAAATAATTCATTTTCTAAAAAACGAAGTTTCCTATACAATGAAACTTTGCAAAACAACTTGTTACATTTAGGTGTCTATAAAAAAACGTCGAGCCCTAAAGTACAGTTTAGTTTTACAATGATAAAAGAAATTGTTGCCTAAAATATTGTTAATAATAATATACTACATACATACAGATACTAATATAGTGGAACATACATTATAGGTAATAATTATACATGTCATACTTACGACGTATTTAGAATTGCACGCGGTGATTCAACTAATTTATCGGGTAAAGTAGGCATTGTAAATTTATTGCGATTTCTTTGACAGTTTTATTAAAATATATACTTTTCTTTATGAACACTGAACAATTTTTATGAATGTAAAAATTATAGGTTATAGTTATATCCAATAATCACAGTTATTTATTACTATATTATATATACATATTATTGTATGAAACTGGAGTATTATAGAAATTTGAACAAATACTGCACTAGGTATTCTATTTTACTGCAAAATATATTACAATTTACAATCTTTATGCAATTTATTCTAAAATGTTAATAATGTTATCTAAAAACAAGAAGCCACCGAAAAAAAAAAAACAAGAACAGGGTTGGATTGGAAATAATCGTTTTTTTTTATTAATCAATAATTTTTATTCGATTTACAAAAATAAAAATAAAATACTTAATCGATAATTATAAAATCAATTAATATGTAAAATGTTTTTTTGATCTATAGACTGAAAGAAGTTTTAATTCTTTCAGTCCATAGATCAAAAATCATATATAGTCGTGTAATTTGTAAAATCTATACGTTGAAAAAAGTATTAAGTCGCGATTTTTTTAAACAGCGGCATCCAAGTACCGGGGCTTTATTCCGAGTTTTAACACGTTCACCGTCGCGCATTTTGCGTAAACTATAAATATTGAAATATAAGGTCTATCCTATTAAATATAGAGTTGAAATTCCAATGCTCATAAAATGTTCAAACTTGCGAAGAATTCGTGTATTTCAAGTTGGCGGCATTATTATAGCCAACCTAATACCGACTATATATCCATTGAAATAGAACTTATATTTCAATATTTATAGTTTACGCAACGTCTTGTCGTGTTTAGCGGTTGCAAACTCGGAATAAGGCCCCCGGGGCCTTATTTCGAGTTTGCAACAAAAAAATGCCTTCTCCATTCAAACTAGTAATGTTAAAATGACCAATTTGTATGGGGAAACCATTTTTTTTTTCATTTGCAACTAGGGATGGGCAATAAAAAAATAAATATCAATGTAATGTAATATTATGTGAAATATATGACACATTGTACGTGAAATTTTTAACTCAAATTGATTTTTTTCCGAAAAATTTACCCATCCTTATTTGCGACACATGGTTCCATAGGAAAAGAAAACTTATATTAGCCCAAAGTACATCCATTCAAATTCAGATTTTTTTTTCATTTAAATGTTGTCTATTCATAAGGTATTCTCTATCCAATAAAACCTTCGAGAGCGAACGCTAGGCTTACTGGGTTACATAGAAAAAAAAAGGAAATAGCGGAAAAAGTTTTGTTTCCGATTGAAATTTTTATATTGTTATGACTAGTATGGTTTTAACGGTTTTAATGACTACAGAAATGCATTTTTTTTTTTTTTGGAAAAAAATAACGATTTTTCTTTTTTTTTTGCTGGTATAGTACAAGCCTAGAGCTTAGTTTTTGACTAAACCAATATGTGTAAATTGTCCTACATATTATTATTTTCCCGATATTTGTAAATTAATTAATTAAAAAATAAATAAATTTAAGCTTAGTTTTTGACTAAACCAATATGTGTAAATTGTCCTACATATTATTATTTTCCCGATATTTGTAAATCGATTAATTAGTTGCTCGATTATTATTTAATAGATTTTTTCATTAAGATGTACATCCCTACACAATAACAATATTACAGAGTAAAAAACAAGCGGTACGTTTGAGTACTGCTTAAAAGGCTTACAAAGCTAGCTTAATTTACTTGACAGGTGTTTTTTTAGTACTTCGCTTTGCTTTGGATTTTTGATGACGTCACAGAAAAAAAGCAAATTACGTCATCGAATTCGCTGCGAACGCTTTGAAAATACGAGTAGTGCAATCAAAGTAAATTGTCTGTGGTCACAATTATTGTGTATCAAATACTTATTTTTGTTTATTTTTATTGTTCCTCTTTTTCACTTAACAGTTTTTGAACTCTATTTTGTATTCTCTTATGAATTTTATATGATTTTTATTTATGCACATAAAACTGTTCGAGTACTCCTGCAAACGCTGCGATTACTTTGCTTCGCTTTGTGTACTTTGACGACTGATTAGATTGGCTTAAAGCCTAAGCGCTTTAAGCGAAAAACAGTAGTAAACGAACACACTGAAGGAACAAACAAAAACAACCATAGATCATATATTAGAGTGCGTTCAATGATACTATATACAGCGTGTTTGGAAGGGAGCTGTACATACGCCTAGGGTAGAAACTAGGGATAGTGTGCTACCTACCCCCGCCCAATATATTGACCTTGGCCTCAAGGTTTTTTTTTAATTTATTTTTATTTTTTATTTGCCTTTTTTGTGAATTTTTTACTAAAACTACCTGCAGCTCAAAATCTATCCATGGGACCGGTCTGCTAATGGTCTTGTTTTAATCGTTAGAGTCTTAGGGTCCTGCAAAAAAATATTTTACACCAGAAAATTGTGGACAAGAAAAGTTATGGGGCCTGAAGTACCGTAGTAAGGTAAAAAAATAATTTTAAGGGCAACTTTCTATGGGGTTTAAAAAAAAACTAACAGGGTTGGAGTTCTTCTGATTTTTTTAAAACATCCTTAGTCCATGCCCTTTCTAACGATATGCTAAAAGTGTAATTATCACTTTTAGTTTTAAAGTTATTAATTAATTTCCGCAACTAGGGCACTTTAAGCAAAAATTTCAACTAATGAAAATTAAATGTGTTCGATCGTAAAAGGATGGCAAATGAAACAAAAAATTTGGTAATGACTAATGTCATTAAATTACAAATTTTAATTAATTACTAATTTTCATTAGTTGAAATTTTTGCTTAAAGTGCCCTAGTTGCGGAAATTAATTAATAACTTTAAAACTAAAAGTGATAATTACACTTTTAGCATATCGTTAGAAAGGGCGTGGACTGAAGATGTTTCAAAAAAATCAGAAGAACTCCAACCCTGTTAGTTTTTTTTTAAACCCCATAGAAAGTTGCCCTTAAAATTATTTCTTTACTTCGGCACTTCAGGCCCCAAAACTTTTCTTCTCCACAATTTTCTGGTGTAAAATATTTTTTTGCAGGACCCTAAGACTCTAACGATTAAAACAAGACCATTTAGCAGACCGGTTCCATGGATAGATTTTGAGCTACAGGTAGTTATAGTAAAAAAATCATAAAAAAGTCAAATAAAAAATAAAAATAAATTAAAAAAAAACCTTGAGGCCAAGGTCAATATATTGGGCGGGGGTAGGTAGCAGACTATCCCTAGTTTCTACACTAGGCGTATGTACAGCTCCCTTCCAAACACCCTGTATAATATACGTAAGTGCTGTAACTAGCCTTGTAAAATAGAAATCAATATGTTAAGCATTTTCGTTGCCTCCACATTATATTCTCAATTCCTGAGCATTAATTGATGAAAAAATTTTTGTTCTTTCTTTTTTCTAAGTTCAGCTCTCATTTTTAACTTAAAAAACAATAGTTGTTATTTGTCTCACACATAATTATTGTCCATGAAATTAATTATAATATGCCATAGTACCTTAAATGGCCTATAAAACTAAATCAAACGAGTTCATTACCGTTCCCACTTCAAACAATCAACGCTCAGGGACAACCAATGCTTTTATTCTACCTTTCTTTTAAAATTGTATAACAAGGGGCCATCTTCTTTCTCAAAACTGGAAAGGCGATTTAAGGGCACGGGCACCTCCCTATTTAATCTCCATGATGCTGTCACATGTGTCGATCATGATGATGTTTTAACATAAACTTCCCCTATGGGCGCCAAAGACCCCCATGTGTTGAGTTAAATAAAAATAGTTTGTTTCAATCTTAGGCTGATTTGCACTAAAAAGCATGTAAATGTAACGATAAAATGTTTAAAATGGCTATGCGAATGTACCAGTTTCCTTTTGATAGTCGAATGACAGCTGGTACATTCGACGCCATTTGTGACTATAATCGATACAAATACTTTAAAGGACACTTTGGTGCAGCTCAATCTTAGTTTTCTAAAATTCCACTAAATAATTCCTTTGGACGGGGGCTGCAGTAGCTTGAAGATATATTGGTAACCTCAGTTTTAAGACTTTTATTAGTTCCACTTTTTGCCGCGGGAATTCTTTTGTAAAACGGACTATACCTACCTATTTGTATACGAGAAATAAAACACACGAAGATTTTTTATAACATTTATTACATCAAAACAAGTATTATAACATACACATGATTATAAAACAATGGGCAAGCGAGACGTTGTGGCGACCGACTAGTACTGTGTACAATATTACCTACAGCTGCTTGGTAATTGTCATCAAATTATACCTTATCAGATCTGATGTAACTTGGAATTTAGAAGATACATACAATATTCCTAACTTGTGCAAAGGTCTGCGCTAACTTGAGCATATATAGTCTTCTTTTAGTCCTAGACAACTTAATCAACGAATCTCCTGTATTAAATTACCTAAGACTCGTATTTAGTACTAAGTAATTCTATAACAAACATGGATTATATATAATATCAAAATGCTTTAGAAATGATAGCAATTTCAAGTTAGCGAAAATGCATTAGGTACAATTTTAATGCAATAAATATTAAAGTTATATAAACACAGTCATATTTTAAGAGATTCTGCATTTATTTGCAATAAAGATTTTTATAAAATGTAACACAAATATGTAAATAATAATAATAAATTAACAAATAATATACGATTTTGTTCTAATAAGTAATTTTACTTGGTAATGGTCCCTATTATATATAAAATACTGTTATAAAAATTATTTTGATACATTTGATAGGTAATTCCATTAAAGTTGAGATGCTCATATTACAATATATATAGTGAGCAGCACATCGCAGGAGCCGATAGCAAAGTGTGTAAACCACTAATGCCAGCCTACACTACACTACACAGTACTCACCAGTTTGTACTGTGTAGTGTATACTCATTATCATTTTGATTTTGTACACATTTGTTAGCTTTTTACATAAATATCAACATTTTTATTATGAGGATCTGATTTATGAATACCCATTTATTCTATTTATCTATCAAATTATGAACATTTAAATGAAAACTCGTCGTAAGTTCTATTTTGTAGTTTTAGTTAATATGAATTTTAAAGGCAGTGAATACAATTAAATAAGTAAAATTACTTTTATTCTAAAGTTATTTAACCATCTGGGGCGTACTTCATAAACATGACAATTACCATAGATTGCATGTTTTGATTTATTAAAAGTAAATAATTGAATGTAAACTAATATAGTATATATAATATAATAAAGTAATGTACCTAACTATAATAAATTGTCGTGGTAAATTAAAATTGTCATGTTTTTGAAATAGGCCTCTGGAATAATGTTTAATTAGTGTATTTAGTATAATTCTTAGAGCATGGCGGACAAGATATAGTTAATTGTTTTTAACTTCTGTGTGCGGAGACGACCACATACTTGTTTGGTTTGTGCAATTCAATCTTATTAAAGCAATTTAAAAGGAAAATCATTTTAATATAAAAATAAAATAATAATTCTATCGTTATCTTATAGAAAGAGGCCAGTGACTTGTGAACTAGTTTCTGTTTCTAAGTCCCCATTAAAGATTTTTTTTATTAAATCCGCATTGTAACGATAATTTATTGTTTTATAAAATAATTATTCTTATGATCCTCATAATAAAAGCCGATAATTTATAGAATAATTTTGACAAGGCACTTTGTCTTATATTTTGGCAACAGTTAATTCAATAATTCAACGTCGGTCTCAGAAACCCTTTCATATAATATATGTTGGACGATATGCTTTTTGTAACTACAATATATCATGTTGTGTAAATGGCACATTTATAGATGTAGCTCTAACTAACATTAATAAAATCCATATATTGTAAAACAAAGGCTAAATATATTTTTCTCTAAACATCACATACATATACCCCTATAGGCAACAATTATAAATGTAGAATACATACTTAGTCGATGTTAGCTGCTTAAGGTAGTCAAAAATAACTTTTATTTTGCAACTAAGAATAGCTACTTGTCTTGACACCATTTGCAGTGACCCTAATATAACATTACAAGTCAAATAAAAGTTTTTTTATATTTTTAATTTATTTATGTTTACATGGGAAGTAAATGCAATAAATAGATAACACTAGCAGGTAATGTAGACAAGTAGATATTACAGGACAAACTGAATAGGTAGGTACATAATATAATTTATTATAAATGTTATAAATTTATTTATTTCTTAACGAATGCTAATCGGGGTCGAGTACATACAGTAGGACTCAATCACACTGGGCAAGTCACTGGCATGCCAGTAGCGAGCAAGCCATCCAGGTGACCGAGGCGAGCTCCGCCAGCCGCACGGCAAAGAGTAGTAGATTTAAACACACGACGATAAATGTTTTCTTCAGATATAACAATATTAAAAAAAAAACTATGGTCATTGGAATTTATTGTAGGTATAATAAGAATAAGTTTTTTTAATTCAAGTACTAACAAATATTCTTTATATAAAAATACTTAAAAGAAGAATGCAATTCTTAATTTAAGAATAATTTAATATTTGGAGATAAGTATAATAATTATTTTGATTCAATTATATAAAAACTATTTAGCTCTAATAAACCCTCAGAATGCTTGTTTCAAACCAATCTCTCGTGAACGGGAACAATATTGACGGAAGTGACATTAGGAACTACATAGTATTTTTTTATTATTTGATTATATTTATAAACAAATTTACAATTTTATAACATTATACTGACAACGTCGTATATTAAATTGCCAACTACAGTTACTAGTAGCTTCACTACAGCGCCCCCTTTCACGTTCAAGTTATGGTGGACAAACTGTGTACACTTTATAATTGTACACAAATACTGTGTACCAACATGTCTTTATCCAATATATTACCGTGCGGCAAGCTGCGGACTCGCCACCCCTTGCAATGACTGTGGACACCGTCATGAGTCGTCACTCCGCGGGTTCCCACAACTGATGCATTGCCTACCTTCCCTAACGAACACACAACAACAAGTCTCGGCTACATCCCTCCGTATGTTCCAAGCGACACTCTTCCAACATAACCCAAAACAAATTAATCTAAAACATCAAAAAACTTAATAAATATCTTAAAACTAATAATAATGATTCAATAACATATTTCTTAAACGTCTGAGGCGTGTTCCGGTGGCCGTATAATATAATAATATTCCAATAATTTTAAACCAAGAATTACTGTGGGTTAGAGATCACAAGCCGAATGTTTTGTTTCCAAGTTTATGCAAGTCTGAGCCCATCACAGAACACCCACACACACACACTCACACACAGCACTCTATAACAACGCAACACCGTTAACTATATACACATATATATAATTCGATCCAATTCAACATATATAACCATATACGAACCGTTGTGCATACAAGCAATCTCATTGTATCGAATATCTGCAACGAACTTTGTAATATAATAATCTAAAATACATCTAATATAACTTTTGTATATGTAATTATATAACATAACAGTCCATGTTAATGCGAAGCCTCCTGCTTGGGGTTCTATACACACCACATTTATTGTCATTGTCAAAGACTATGACAGCAAGAGTGGCGTCATAGTAATGTTCCAAGAGGTAAGCTTGACAGCAGTCTCCGCATTGTGTTTTCTAATAGTATTTGGTAGGTTTCGTCTGCAGATAGACGATAAATATTAATTATTTAATTAGCCCTGTAATACTGATTTACTAATTTGGAATAATTGACATTCCCGTGAACGTGCGACATATATATGTAGGTATATATGTGATATATGACGTATAAATATGAACACTTAGCAAATCTGGCGACTATCACAATCCTCGTGACACTTTGAGCCATCACAAATGCGACTACAAAACCTTTATATAAAATAGTCTTGTATAATTTGTATAAACATGTAAATTGTATAAACGTGGGTCGACCGTTTGTGCTCGACGATCGATTCACACTGAAACAGAAGAAAAAGTTAAATTAAATTATGTTTTATGTGATGGTCAGTCCGCCAGGGGAAAGTTCCTAAACAGTCCGCAATATGTTGCCCAAATAGGGAATATGCATGTAACGCCAATTATTATTATTTTAATTTATAATGTTCCTTTTATATCTTTAAACATATTTACAGTAATCTATTTTATTTTGATTAGCTATTTTTTTTATAAATAATTTTTAAGATCTATTTTTTTTGTAGAAACGGAACGCATTTCTAAACGCTCCGACATTAGCAAACACTACATGTGACGTCATTCGTGCACAAACAAATGACAACGTGTATTCTGTAGTCTACAGTTTCTTGTTTTCTCGGGTATTTATTGTCCTTTATTACGATAATTTGTGATAAACAAACCTTTTGACTAACTTTTGAGGTCAATAACATTAAACTAATATGCTTTTTGAGCACGAATAACGTCACAGAATGGCGGCTAGTGATGTACCGTTTTTTACTGCGGTAGTGGCAGATAAAGTTAGAACACTTTATTTTTGTGTTATTACCCTTTAAAAAATGTTAAATATTTGTTTTAAGGGTCTAATATAATTACTCTATCAAGTAATGAATTAAAAAAAAACATGCATATTCCCTACTGTTGAAATAGTTTTATAATGTCGAAGGATAAATAAAAAAAATAAAAAATGCATAATTATATTTGAAAATTAGCGTGAAAAAATAGTCTTATATCGCACCGCAACATGGCGCGTAATTGAACTCCTTTATAGTCGTCCGAACGCCACATATCATGAACTAGCTGACCCGCGCAACTTTGTCTGCGCGTTTAAATTTAACCGTTTACGCAGCGTACGCTCTTAAAAGGAATAATTTTTCCCCGTTTTTGCAACATTTTTCTTTGTTACTCCGCTCCTATTAGTCGTAGCGTGATGTTATATAGCCTATAGCCTTTCTCGATAAATGGATTATCCAACACGAAAATATTTTTTCAATTCGAATCAGTAGTTCCTGAGATTAGCGCGTTCAAACAAACAAACAAACAAACAAACTCTTCAGCTTTATAATATTAGTACAGATGTATATCATGAATGTATGAATAATATACAAGTGGCCTAAAATTGTCTATCGAACGAAATGTCAAATGCTTGACCAGATTTTTATGAAATTTTGAACACAGGTTCTCTTGTAATTAAAGCCATGGCATCCGATATTTAAACATTATTGAATAAAAGGCGAAATAAGATTGTAAAGGAATTTGACTTTGTTGTGACTGACCTTGGTCGAACGCGGACGGGTTGATGTATGACAAGAGATCGTTGTCGCTCATGTCGGTGAGTCGCTGCACGGGCGCCGACATCTCCTGCGTGACGGCGGCCGACACGGCGTGCGACACCGCCTGCGACACGGCCTGCGTCACGGCCGCCGACACCGCCGCCGCCAGCGGGGCTTCGGGCGGGTCCGGCTGCGGGGGCTCGGTGAGGATGTTGGCGGTGTTCATGGCGGACGTGACGAGCGCGTTCATGGTGGAGTCGGAGGTGAGGATCTCGGCGGCGGCGGTGAGGATCATGGACTTGACGGCGGCGGGCGGTGTCTTGACGTGCTCGTCGCCGGCCAGGTGGTCGTCGGCGCGCGCGTTCACCAGCGCGTCCAGCTTGGACTCGGCGGCGTCGGGCGGCGCCGTGAGCACGCTGCCCGCGTACATGGGGCCGCCCGCGTCGTCCGTGTTGAAGATCGCCGCCGTCACGGACTCCACCATCTTGTCTGTTTGCACCTGCGCCGATACGTATTTACTTACTAACTAATATAATTAACTAACAAAATATGTAATAACTAGAATTCTTAAGCGAAGGTTAGTTATTTGATTTGGATTTTTGAAACTAGAGAAATATTATTTTACTTTGCCTCGGGTTCATTGATTTTCATGTTCATTTAAGACATTGTTTTTTGCATCTTATATACAATTTATGTAACAACTATGAGTTGCATTTAAATAACAAATATGAGACGTATTTAAAAAAAAATCTGAAACTGGGGTACACGAAAAGGGATTCGCCAATAGGAATATTGCGACAAGATTTACGCAATGGCGATTGACTGAAATAAAACATTATCGAAAGTTTTCCTCGTGTTCATGATTTTTTTGTGACGAGTCATAAAAGCTGAAATAATTCTCATGTTTATCAGGTCCAGGAAGGCTGGATTGGAATATAGTGATAATAATCGAAAGCATAGATTAAGCAGCAATAAGTGGCATTACCTGTGTCTGTATGGCCTGCAGCTGCTGCGTGAAGGAGACGAGCGGCGCGGAGGGCTGGTCCATGGCCTCGGCGAAGGTGACGTAGGCGCTGGTCTCGGACTTGAGGCGCAGGTCCACCACCTCGGAGTCGCGCGAGCCGTCCTCCGACAGCTCGGCCTTGAGCGGCGCGTCCGGCACGATGAGCGACGGCCGCCGCGACCCCGCCACCAGCCCCATGCTGTCCCACATGAGCACGGGCCGCGCCTCCTCGCTACCACCTGCCGCAACAGACCACACTCAATCCCCACTCTTTACACCACGCTCCTATCGCAGTGCCGCGTTACACAAAACTTAAAAAAAAGTTATTTCAGACTAGTACATTTGGTCACCTAACGAGGCACTGGTCGTGATAATGTGTTCGTGTGATCGTGTTCGTTCGAGTACCTGATGGGACGAAGTGTGCTAACGTGAAGTGTGATGTGTATCTATATAAAGCAATATTTATTATTTTATAGTTATTATTTATAAATATTAACAATTTTTTATGTCAGTTTCGTATAGTATATTTTGTAGTGTAATGATAGGACCCGTTATTTTTAGAGCGAAAGCGAATGGATATGTTGTAGAGCTTGAATGTTCAAAGACCTCGGAGCCAAGCGTGTTGTTGTGATTCCATATAAATAAAGGGTCTGCCGGAAAAGAAAATCTGTATTATGTTACTTCATCAAAATAATAATTATTTAATTGTAAAATAAATTGGAAGGCGTTACTGTATGCCGATCGTCTTTCCCGCCCGACCCGGGTGTGTTGCCGAGAGACAACACACAGTGTCTACCACTAAATAACTTACAGCTCCTTCTCGCTTCTCGTTGCACCTGCATTCAACCTAAATATCTGGCATAAAATGACGAGGTACTGTACAAATACTTGGGCAGAGTAAGTCATAGTTAAAGAAAATTAAGATATTTCCTGAGTTGCCATTACCGGTTTGGTATTCTATACATTGCCTTGTAATTCTTTAAATGCCTAAATTTGGGATTACATGGTTATTTAGTTTATCCACCCCCTAGCTAATCACCCTACGGTCAATATTATAGAGTTTAGAGAAAATCTAAACACAGAACCTATAGCTCTAAAATATTTAACGAAAAAGTATTTGGAACTAAATCACAAAGTAAGCATAACATATCGGGTAGAATAAGTTATCGCAGGATGTTATTTCCAAAGGTTTCGGCGGTGGTTATGGACTGTCCATTAAGACCTCAATGCATACGATTGGGGTGTTGATTTCATAGATTTATATTTGGTCAAAGCGGTGACTTTGGATCAAGGTGTAGAATCTTGATCAATGATCATCGCTTCTGGGCTTCGGAATGTGCTATAGACGCGTTTTATATAATCTACAGTTAGGATGACTAACAGCATAATATGTTTATTTTGCTGTTTAGAAAACATAGTATTGGTGGCATGAGGCAACCAAAATATTGTCTTTAAAATTTGCTAGATACTAACGTCCACAGTTAATACTGTGCTGGAGTTTATCTGTGACCTGTGCCTGCACAAGAATACCTTATTTGAAGAAGTAATTAAGACTTCCTATCAGAAAGATACAACAAGGGGGCTTAGCACGCGGACAACGATAAGATATATACCGACTCGACTTATACCGTCTGCTGTCGAAAAATATATCGAATTGGTGAGCACGCAAACCGACATCGATAAGTTTCTCGAGCTTTGTCTACTAGTTAAAACAAGTGTGTTTTCGTTGACAATTTCAAAAACATTTATGTAGTAAATAAATAATTATTACCTTATACGATGCATTTATTTTATATTTTTATTAATAATCGTTACAGAAATATATATTTTAATTTAAAAAGATTTAAAAATACATATATTTAACAAATTTAAAATAAAGCCGAAGAAAACTCGTTACCTTGGCCTAAAAAAATATTTTGTTTTTTGGTGAGTTTTTTTTATTTATTAAGGCATTGGATAGGATTAAAAAAGTGTATGTGAAAGTACGTATAGATACGAAAGTGGTCTAAGACCTAAAAACGCTATTCAAACGAATTGTCAGACATATTTTCTTGAGCATTGATTGGTTATCATCGCATTTGTGTCACTTTTTATTTTGGTTTGTATTGCGGGCGGCTATCTTTTGTTCTTATGACTGGTAAGGCGATTAAGCCTTAAGGTACTTCCCTATAATAATATACTTCAATGATATAAATCAAATATTTTATTTTATGGATGTTTTGAATTTTAAGCAATACGGCGACGTGTGAATGATTTATTTTAATTATCAGCCTGAATTAGTCGCCTGCTGAATAATTAGATTACATTACACAATCAATACATTCCGCATTCAAGTCCTATCTGAACTTGAAAACCTCTGAACTTCGGGGGTTACCGAAGTTCAAAGGGTTTCACTCTGGTAGTGATCGTCCCCTCTAGGATTTGTTCGAAAATATTAAGACTAACCTACTGCCACTTTATAATAATAAATACATAAAATTAAATTACACGATAATAAAATAAAACAAGAATTTTAATATTAATTAAATTATTTTTTCTAAATAGCATAACTCTAGAAACATGAATACTTATTTTTTGATAGGTAATCTTATTTTCATAATCTATTTCATGGTTTGGGCATCCAGGTTTTTTTTTCTAAATCATTGTTTTTTGAGGTTCCAGTGTTGTTCCAGCAACTTTTCTATAACACGCACATTTATAGTCACCAGTTTTTCTAACGAGAATAAAACAATTTTGGTTCTGTTTTTCGCTATTAAATCAATAAAAATATCAAAGCAAAAGTAATTTCGACACTTATCAGCACCTAAAAGAAACGTGATAAAAATTGTATATATATCGACTTTTGTCTACAATCTGACAGTTTAGTTTTGATGTTAATAAGCTGCGTGCTACCGTTTTCGATAAAAGTCGATATATATCTTCCAATGCGTCAAATTAGTCTATTCGGTATATATCGTGGTCGCGCGTGTTAGCTTTGTAGATATATGTCTTATCGATCGATATGTATCGAACCGAATGACGCGCGTGCTCGGCCCCAAGGTATTGATGTACGAGTCTATATATAGTCTGTCTAAAAATAAAAAGCCAGACACTGGGAAGTGAGAGTACAGAACATAGATTTATAATAATTTAAGATAAGGGTAGACAAACAGAATAACCTCCTCATAATTCCTAAGTCACAACAACATCGCCAAGTCACAAGTATGTGAACAATAAAGCCCCACAAGATATGTATCCGCGCCCCCAAAACATCGGGGCCTAGTGTGCTACTGCGTGTGAGTGTGCGGTGGGTACCGTAAGGCTGGCGGCGACGCGGAGGCTGCAGGGCGCTGCTACCTAGACAGACCTAGCTTAAACAAAAGGGAGAAAAACCGCGCACATTACGCATCAGTCATTTCTTCCAAATTCCTTATCGACTTAAGTACCTCTTATGCTAAGTTACAGCTACGCGTTAAGCATGCCACATCCAAGCACCACGGTTAAAGCCAGTGAATACAGACTACACATCAATACGTCGTATCAACTCACAACTACAAACAGAGGATTCAAACATGGCGGATTTCTCGGATTAATGGCGACAGAAAGGAATATACCTACGGGGGTGATTTTTAACAAAATTTTATATAATCTACAAAAAGACACGAATTCATTGATAGATTTACCCGAAAAAATACGTCGGGTCTCTGTAAGGCACGATGACATTATATTGTGGAACTTATTCCCTAGTTTGTATTTCGTTGCTCAAATTAATCATTGATTACTTTAGTTAATAAGGCACATGATTGGTGCAATATCTGATTCACGTTACGTTTTTTTTACCACACAAGTGCATTTAATTTAATCATAGACAATTTTTTTCAAAGGATATATATATATAATTGAAAAAAAAAAATAAGCGTGGGTTTATAAGGAAAATAAGCCGACAGTTATTTCAGATTATTGTACAAATATATAACATATGAAGTACTAGCCTGTACTAAATATTCTGCAAGTAGTATTTTAGTTTTGATATAGCTGAATGCATTACTACCATTAGGTGGATAAAAGACTTTGTTTTTTGTCTGATATTTTTGAAACCAATTTTAAATCCTCGTTTTGCCATTGGTCTACTTTATATACTATATATTTTGGCATTTTAATAACATTCTCAACATAGAATTATATTGTAGTAATTGTAATGTGATACGACATATCGCCAGGTTAGTATACCACACCGAACCACTTCTATATCAATCAAATCCAATAACAAATATAATCACATATCAAAAGCATTATCCTATATATATACATAAAACCAAAACATAGCAAATTATTAATAAGCTATAACATTGCAAACGATAGGTTCAGCAAATTTAAAACAAATGCAAAATATTTCTGCTTATTTAATAAAAAATATATTTCTGTGAAACCAAATTTTCGAAAGTCTGTCAAAAATTTTGTAGTTATTAGAAAAATAATTTAATTCTATTTTATATTAGTGTTTATTACCCACTTTAGAATATTTGATAATCAAAGACTGTACAAAAACTTAAGTATTTATTTTATTACAACCAACAAAAGCTCAGTGCATTTGCCTACATTATATTAACAGTGTTATGCAAAGTGATAAAATAACCTTAACATAGTCAAAAGTAACATAATATACTATATATCAAAAGACTATTATTTCAATAGGTCACATTATCACCTGGCTTTCTATCGGCAACATTTAGACAACACTGACAGCAATTTGGTTTAATATGTTTATGTAGCAAAATTATATTAAAGCAAAAATACAACTAATGTAAAATTAACAACATTTAGTATTTTTTTAATCATAAATGTATGGACCAGGTGGTTTACATTATGATGAATTTAAATTCACTACCCAGTGATAAAACAAAGTGCAAAACTAAAATAAATAATATTTAATAATGAGTGTTTGATTTTAATCTAAATTAAGGTTTTAAATTATTTATGCACAAATATATATACGTTATATATGTCACCATGCATTGCATCTTCACAAATAATAATAATATGGTGTTACTTTTTTAATCGGTGTAAATTTTTTGACTCAACATCCACCTGATGATAAGTAGCCAATATAAAGATGATAGAGAAGGTTTCGGATCAGAAAGATATGGGCCAAGCTTTACTCGCTTGGTGTCTACCAAGATTATCTCATATAGTATGTATCAACATGCCACATTGTCTCCTTGTTTATAGCTCAACATTAGTATTTTGCTAGCTATCTTACCAATGCGCGACCACAATGGGCAATTAAATGATGCGGCACAAAATGGGCGACGACAGAGACATTTATAATTATAATTCTAAAAGAGTTTTTTTAGGATCACGAAAAAAACCCAACACAGAAAGATTAATATAAAATACAATGACCGACAAAAAAATGTATTTTAATTCTGCGACAAACAGTAATCAATTATTACTCATTAAAGCTAATTTTTTGTAGAAAACGCAGACTTCGCGATTACGAAATTAATATCTTCTCTGTAAACTGCCCCGTTGTAGGCATTTGTTTTTGTACATGTATACTGCATTCTATCAGGTAGATGTGAAGTCTTATAAAAACAATTTAGAAATAAGTGACATGTATAAAGTATATGTGTGTGTGAGGTGTGTGCGTGTGTGTGTGTGACTGACCATGGGCGTGATGTCGGGTGCAGTGCTGCGGGCCGGAGTGGGGCGCGGGGGTGAAGTAGAAGGGGTGCGGCTCCGAGGCGCGGCCCCCCGACCGCACGAACAGCTGCACCCCCACCGGCTCCGAGATGTCTCCGTAGGGGGGCACGCAGCACACCAGGTGACTCTGTACACACACCACGCAGATATAGATAGGGAGTCACGCTTGGACCTTAAATCGCTTTTCCAGTCGTGAGAACAAAGATGGCCGCCGCCATACAAATTTAAAAAAAAGTGAGAATAAAAGCAATCACTGAACGTTGATTGGTTGAAGTGAGAACTGAATATAGCGGCAACGAACTCATTTGACATTAATTATTAGTTTCATGGTAAAAGTCAACATCAACCACCAAAACACTAGACCGCGGTCCAAAACGTACTAATTATTACCCGAGTAGTCATCGCGTCACTCGAAAGCACAGTTTTTCTGTACAGTTTGTCATGGTGGGTGTTTATAAAATATAATATGTATTATATCATTGTTTCTGGTACACATAGCACAAGCCTAGAGCTTAGTTTGTGACCAGAGCAATATGTGTTTAATTGTGCCTGTATATCATATAATATTGCTATCTTACCTGCTGCAAGAACTCCTTGTCGGGAATGACCTCCTTCTCCCAGAGCGTCTGTCCGTCCTGGCGCTGGGAGAAGACCACGCGCGTCTCCTTGAGGAAGTTCTTCCCCAGCAGGTAGAGCTCCAGCCCGCCCGACGACGGACACGACACCAGCGACTTCCGACACACCTCCGGGACTCCTGGCGGTTGCGCTGAAACATTCACAACGACATTTAGAACATAAATACAGCTTTAACCCACAGTTTTTAGGAGTAGTCTCTCCGAGTATATTATTAGGATAGACTCGTGATGCAAATTCGTCCCATTTCGTAACCGCATCGTTTAGCCAGCATAGTATGAGCGATCAATATTGTTAAATAATTTATTGATTAACCCCATTCATGGGCTTTGTAGGTCTCCTTAACACCAGGTAGATACAAAGGTTACACGCTATGCTTCTACAAAAAAAAAAAACCCCCAGTTTCTTAATATTTCTATTGGAGCACGGCATATAACTTTGTATCTACCTGATAGCACGCAGACCTATAAAGTCCATGAATGGGATAGATCAATACATTGATCGCTTCCACTATGCCGGCTAAATGATTCATGCATTACGAGTTTATTTTAATATCCTCGCTGCTTTATCATCAGATCGAGGCAGTAGCCTCCGGAAAACCTGTGAACCCAGGGTTGAGTGGCTTCTAGCATGTGGTGTGTGTACTCACTGCATATGATCTGAGTGGAGCAGACTTGCAAGGTCTCCGGGTGTCCGTCCCGGTTGAGGATGTCGGTGCGGAACACCATGCGGCACCGCGTGGACTTCTTCTTGCCGCGGGAGACGTGCGCGCCGCCGGACGCGCCGTCCCCGAACCGGTGCTCCACGTCCACGTTGCGCTCCTGCCACCAAACACAAACAAATATATAACAGTCAGACTACATAGTTTAATAGAAATTCTTGGCTCAAAGCCATTCAACAATTATTTCCGCCATATATTATTATATATAAAAAAAAATCTTGAACTAAGAAAATATTGTTTAGGTTGTCTTAGGTTAAGAATATAAAAATATTTTTAGAATATATTGTTTTCTTTGCTGAAACAACATTTTTTATCCGTGTAGAATTGAAGAACTACAGAACTGCTGTAAGCTCAATTCGACCACTACATCTAGTAAAAAGAGACTTCCGAAGAGCTTGTGCCGGCATTTACTAAATGCAGTCCGAGGAGCGTTTGTGAGTGGTTAACTAAGCATAGTCGGTAGTTATGTTATCATGTCTTACGCGAAGTAAAAATGAAGAAACGGGAGCTCTGCAGAGTTTTACCATGACAACTAAGAACATAATCATTCACTATTCCTTACAAGGACCGTAACAACCTCAACAGTAGGATCGACGGAATTAATTTTGGTCTTATAGAAAACCAATTAAACCTAAAGGTAAGAAAACCTTAATATACACTTTGAAATAATTTGCTGCTACAATCATGTGTGTAAGTAAACAAGAAACAAGAAGAAAAGCAAATGTTGTTATCGCAGTTTATCGCAAAATGGTAGACGCAGCTTGTCGCGGACCACGCCACAATAACCTATCGCGACGGATAACAAATCATTTGTTATTGTTGTAATTCTATCTGATTTCAATTTGAATGGACAACTTAACAATTAAAATTTATAATTATACTGACTTGGTGTTTGCTTCGGTCACAAACTAAGCTCTAGGCTTGTACTATGTGCACCAGAAACAACGATATAATACATATTATATTTAATAAACACCCAGACCATGACAAAATGTACAGAAAAAACGTACTAATTAATATTTTTTTGCCATGGGTGGGAATCGAACCCACGACCTCCGGATACAACGCCAAAGGCGCAACCACTAGTTTACGGAGGCTGTGTTTTAACATTTTGATTGATTCAATGATCATGTTAAGACGCCATTCGTATCCCTATGCCGCTAACGCCATAAGGTAACAATTGTACAATGTATTAAAAAGCTCAAAAACCTTGCCTGGCCATGTGGGGGGTTGTTGGGCATTTTTCAGAATAATCACATTCAATCAATTTTGGGAAATTTTAAAGAAATATGTGTCTCTAAACGACCCTAATAGTAAACTTTTTTAAATTCAACGCTACATCATTCAGAACTCTGGTTAAGTCTATTTTTGGCACCGACATTTGATTATTTTTATTTCAAGTTTGATTGAAAAGCCACAATTATAAAACAAGAAAAGTTTGTAGATATAACGCCATCTTGAATTGTTAAAAAAAACGCAGATTGTAAGTAGGTAGTACCTACTGCATGCGTAGTACCTACTGCATGCGTATTACATATGCTTTATATAAGTTATATAATTGTGTTACATGATAACCTAACCTTCGCGATTTTTATAATATTATACATGTACATAGAGCCTGCACGATTCATTGCTCTGCGATAAGAAACACAAAGGAGACAGCGAGCGCCAATGCAATCTCATTTATAGAGGGTGATCGATTAATTTATTTTCACCACTAAGTTGTTTGTCAATCTTTGCAAACTCTAGTAAAAGTTAACGAAATATATTAGGTATTAACTGTAAGTTATATTGTGTAAGTAATAGTAAAAATATAAACAATATAGTAGATTTGTGTATGTGTAAACACAACGATACTAATACCTACATATTATCTGAAGAAACACGTACAAATATTGTTTTGCCGTGAGTGGGAATCGAACTCACGACCTCCGGATACAACTTCAAAAACCATTAGTCAACGGAGGCGGTCAAGATTATCTTCTTAGTTGTCACGGTAAAACTCTGAGCTGCCGTTCCTTCAATCTTTTCTTCACTCTTAATTGTTACTGCGCGCGCCCACACCTTCTGGGTCTGCACGACAACATGCTGGGTGACTACCTACTATGCTACGTGAGCTACTCACAAAGGCTCGTCGGACTGCATTTAGTAAATGCTGGCACAAGCTCCTAGGAAATCTCAATAGAAAGAGTGAGAGAGAAACCTTAATCATGCCTGATGGGAAGCATCAATGAGAACGAGTTCAAGCACGTTTATTCTGACAAATTACTCTATAGCAGTGTTTATTAAACTGGGTGCTGCATAATCCTCGACTGCTGTGGGCATATGCCACAATACTTATTCCACTTAAAATAAAATACGCACATTTTCTTATCATTTGTTTAATAACACAAAATTTATTGTGCTTATAATACGATAGGTATGTAATGAGAAGCTTATATTTATAATATTTTAGCAAACATCCTGTACCATAAAGCCATAAATAACACTAGATAATATTTACGGCACTAAAATACACCAGATATACTATTCTTGTAACGGGTTGCTAATTTTGTTTAATAGGTGTGAAGCTGATATTAAGTATGTATAATCACAGGTGTAGCTTACGATGCCCGCCCTTATCACCTAAACGACCATAGAGTACCGACGGAGAGGATTTTATTCTAACCACTACATAATCGATGTTTTTTTAAGTCGACAGAGGACAAGCGGCAAGTCCGTTGGGGTGTATATATATTTAAATACAAATAGTTCCACAATAGCGTAAGTGAAACTGGGACTACTTAACCTGCTCTCCGAAGCACTAGTACCTAACATCACAAATAGGCCTGTGGTAAAAGTTATATCTTTAAAACTAGATCATCTCCCAAGGTACTTAGCTTGTCTAGTTTGCCTGGTAAAAGTGTTACTTTGAGAGATGACAAGCCTGGTAAAACTGTTGCTTTGAGAGATGACAATCCTGGCAAAACTGTTACTTTGAGATATGTTGAGTCTGGTAAAACTTACTTTGAGACAAGCCTGGTAAAACGGTTACTTGGAGAGATGATAATCCTGGCAAAACTGTTACTTTGAGAGATGTTAAGCCTGGTAAAACGGTTACTTGGAGAGATGTTAAGCCTGGTAAAACTGTTACTTTGAGAGATGACAATCCTGGTAAAAATGTTAATTTGAGAAATTACTAGTCTGGTAAAACTGTTATTTTGACATGACAAGCGTAGTAATACTGTTACTTTGAGAGATGACAATCCTGGCAAAACTGTTACTTTGACATATGTTAAACCTGGTAAAACGGTTACTTGGAGAGATGTTATGCCTGGTAAAACTGTTACTTTGAGAAATGACAATCCTGGTAAAACTGTTACGTTGAGAGATGACAAGTCTGGTAAAACTGTTACTTTGAGATATGACAAGCCTAGTAAAACTGTTACTTTGAGAGGTGACATTCCTGGCAAAACTGTTACGTTGGGAGATGATAAATCTGGTAAAACTGTTACTTTGGGATATGACAAGCCTAGAAAAACTGTTACTTTCAGAGATGACATTCCTGGCAAAACTGTTACTTTGAGAAATGTTAAGCCTGGTAAAAATGTTACTTTGAGAGATGACAATCCTGGTAAAACTGTTACTTTGAGAGATGACAAGTCTGGTAAAACTGTTACTTTGAGATATGACAAGCCTAGTAAAACTGTTACTTTGGGATATGACAAGCCTAGAAAAACTGTTACTTTGAGAGATGACATTCCTGGCAAAACTGTTACTTTGAGAAATGTTAAGCCTGGTAAAAATGTTACTTTGAGAGATGACAATCCTGGTAAATCTGTTACTTTGAGAGATGACAAGTCTGGTAAAACTGTTATTTTGAGAGATGTTAAGCCTGGTAAAAATGTTACTTTGAGAGATGACAATCCTGGTAAAACTGTTACTTTGAGAGATGACAAGTCTGGTAAAACTGTTACTTTGAGATATGACAAGCCTAGTAAAACTGTTACTTTGAGAGATGACATTCCTGGCAAAACTGTTACTTTGAGAAATGTTAAGCCTGGTAAAAATGTTACTTTGAGAGATGACAATCCTGGTAAAACTGTTACTTTGAGAGATGACAAGTCTGGTAAAACTGTTACTTTGAGATATGACAAGCCTAGTAAAACTGTTACTTTGAGAGATGACATTCCTGGCGAAACTGTTACTTTGAGAGATGTTAAGCCTAATAAAACTGTTGCTTTGAGAGATGACAATCCTGGCAAAACTGTTACTTTGAGAGATGACAAGTCTGGTAAAACTGTTACTTTGAGAGATGTTAAGCCTGGCAAAGGTGTTACTTTGAGAGATGACAAGCCCGGTAAAACTGATACTTTCAGAGATGAAAAGCCTGGTAAAGATGACAAGCCTGCTAAAACTGTTAAACTGAAAGATGAGAATCCTGGTAAAACCTTGAGTTTTAAAACCTGATAAATATTATAATAAAGAGATGATGCGTGTAAAACAGTTACCTTGACAAATGAGCAGCCGGGAAAAATAGTTACATTGGGAAATGACAAGCCTTGTAAATCTGTCAAACTGGCCTTGAAAGATGAAAGCCTGATAAAAATGATACCTAAAGAGATAACAAGACTGGTTGGACTGTTACCTTAAGGATCCCCACGCAGTCGCAGGTAACCTGCCAGTTCTTGTTGGGCTCCAGGTCTATCTCGATGATAACTGTGCCGTCTTCTTTTCTCTCCTTGCAGGGCGTTGAGTTTTTCCCGGATACTCGACAGGCCTGGTAGAACATGTGAGGGGCGACTCTGCCGGTGTCGGTCCCTATGTATACCTGAAACAACATGAGAACACGGTTGTTGAAATTGTATTTAAATAAATAAAATAAAACATTAACTTAATGTACAGGTGCTGTGCATTAAGGCGCACGAGATCGCTAAGCGGGAATTTTAATTTCCATTGCCGATGGTATTCTGAGTCTACACCAAACAAGTGGCTAAGTTTAGATAAGCTCAATAACAAATCTGTAACCGTTTTACAAGTTGGTATAGTGAAAAAAGGATCGATAGCTTAACGTGCTCTCTCTCTGTGTGCCTATAGTGGTTTTGCCAAACAAACATACTGGTAAATTATTTTTAAATAAAAAACTCATTGATAAAATGAAGTGTTTTTAAGTTAAAGTAATTTATTTGCCTAAGGGGGGATTAATTAAGTGAAGAGAATTCGCTATTTGTCTAAGAATACATACTACACCAGCAGACCACAGCCGCAGATTATCCGTCCGGCAGATATTAGGAACTTGGCTAGTAGCTACCAAATATTTTTACAGTTATGGGCGCGAGTCTATCAGATCAATACAAAGCATGACCAACTTGTAGTTACGCAATCAAGCTTTTTACCGGTTTTCAAAATATAACACAATTCACACGTTTACCATCTGATTACCGAAACGTGTCAGTGCGTTTAGACCGGCTACACAATCTTGTCTTTCTCCTAATGAAATATGCATTTAACTGCTCGTATCAGGTTTCATAGTTTTCCAAAAAAATTAACACACTTTATATTTCACATCGTAATTTATTTTTATTTAGACGTAAATATTTACAGTGAAAATGATAAACTTTAAATATGATATGTTATACTTTTAGTTCAAAATAGTCCAATGGGATGGGACAAAACTGCCAAAAATATAGCTAACTAAGACATTATTATTTTGTTCACGTCTGTTTGACGAGCTCTCTGCAAGATACCAAATGAACCGTAAAGTCACATTTGCGGTTCTCTATTGAAAGCGAAATATTTTTGAAGAGATTGATTACTGGTGTTAAAAGGTGATCACACACGATAAGACCGTTTATAAAATATCGCGGCCAAAGGGCGGTTAAGGCTCGTATACTGGCGAAACCAGGATTAACACGCACACCTACACACACATAAGGTGGGCTGTGGGTATGGTGAGATTGGAAGAGCATCATTTATTAAATCTTTTACCGCCCGAAAAAACATCCTTTCAGATCTGTATAGTCAACAGCTGAAGAGACTTAACCATTAATGTGATCACCGTTCAGTTTCAGTTACTCACGAGGATGTACCATGTTATCAAATCAAAAGCACCGTCCATTGCTCTTCCAAAGTCTTTCGTTCCATTGTGGTGTGTTAACTGAACTTACCTGTAACACTGCAGGCTTGTCGTATCCTGCCAATTTGACCATCGGGAATCCGTTTCCGGAGTTATCCTTCACAGCTCCTCGACTGCCCTCTGTTTGATATCTGAAATGGAAGGGAATTCCAGGGTTAATTTAGCAACTTGCAGATAGGAAGAGTTGTTAGTGTGTTTGCATTCTACTTTTTTATTATAAAGACTAAGAAGTGAATTAAGCAGTACGAATGCGGCAGTACAAAAAATATGCCATAGGGTCAAAATGTCCTGCAGCTCCCAACTCAACTAATATAAAGTACCTACAACCTAAGTAACCTACTTTTCACAGCATAAAGAATCTGAATTTTATGTAATTTGCGATCTGGATGATTCAGAATATAGTAAAAATAATTGTGGCAATGAAAAAGTAAATAAGTATCGATAGAAGTAGTCTCACCGTGCTCTGTGTTGTGTTTCTGGCTGACACAGTATCTGCAGCTCCACTGTCCCATCCCGGGAGCGGTTGGTGATGGGTGCCGGCATCGCGTTGGGTCCGTGCATCGCCGCCAACGCTCTCCGCCGGGCCAACGCCTGCGCCAGCTTTCCTCCATACTTTCCCCCGAGTTTACCTCCTAATTTCCCTCCACTTGCCAACTTTCCCCCTACGAGCTTTCCCCCGTTGGAATACTTGGTCGCCAACTTTCCGCTACCGAGTTTTCCGCACGACCGGTAGGATGCCTCCTGAAACCTCTTTCCAGGACTCTCCGGAACTCGTCCGGGACTAGAGAGACTGCCGCCGGCTCGAATCCTGGAAAGGAACGTTCGAGTTTCGTAAGGTGG
This sequence comes from Monopis laevigella, assembly GCA_947458855.1. Lineage (NCBI taxonomy): Eukaryota > Metazoa > Arthropoda > Insecta > Lepidoptera > Tineidae > Monopis > Monopis laevigella. The sequence goes on along the minus strand of OX381583.1, from coordinate 27,480,804 downwards.
TTGAATAGTACCTAGATGGCAGGGTTAAGCGAGATGATATTACAAGCAAAAAAACTCAAAACATGCTATGGTGAATGTGAAAAGCGATCGGTATGCTGATGTATGTTTAGGTTCTCGGTGCCGGTAACGTACAGGTCCGGCGTGGTATCGGGCGCGGGGTAGGCGGGCGGCGGTGGCGGCAGCGCGAACGTGTACGCATCGATGGCGTCGTCGCACTCTAACTTAACGTCTTCGTCGCTCCGGCGCCGTTTCGGATCCGCTCCCCACTCTTCCCCGCTTTCCGATAATCTGCGACATACCCCCCAAATTTTAAACTACCTTCACGGACACAATGTGAAGGACTTGAATAAAAAAAAATGATCTGAAATAAATGTAAGTTAATATTGCGATCGGGATGAGGCGGACGCGCTCCGTGGCTACTCCAGATATTTGTTTATCCGCCGCTCGGCAACAGACCCATAAACACCGCTCATAAAATGAGTTAATGATGCGCGAATCATGTGTCTAACGCGAAATTAGCTGCAGAAATATTTGTAGCTATAAGAGCTATTTGAAAAATAATTCACAAAAAGTATTTATTACTAATTCATCAAATTAAAATTAGAAATTTATATGTTTAGTTCTTTTTATTTCACGTATGGCTATTGATCGTACCTGCTGTCTAACCAAATTCGTTTAGAATTGACAATAACAAAAATATTCTTGCACGCGTTCATATCGCGGGATCTCGGTACATAGTGTGTACCTAGCAAGATATAACATCCGCAGACGACCTTGTCTACCAATTTTATGTATATCACATACTCGTAAAACAGAAGCCTTACTCACTCACGGAGAACCAAAAATTTGGCAAGTTGTTTGTTGACAATTAACATCTATTGCTTATGAAAACGTAAAGCTGTAAAACCTGTAAACCTTTGTGATACGAAAAATACTGGTAGCATCGACTTAATCATATACATTGTAGGATCCATAAACAGAGCTTCCTAGCCTGGCGAGAAGATTTTTTGTTGTTGTTATAAATGTCAACTGTTACAACTGCCTATTGTTGTAATGCCGACGGCGCGGGCGTTGCAATAAGAAGTGAGTGATGGTTATACAGACAGTTACAAGGCCACATGCCATGCTTAAAAACTACTTTCAGCAACAACATAATAAATAAGTTCTACATTTAACTATTTACAAAAACCGTCAAATGACCAAGCCTTGATACCCCAGTTTTTAGGAGACTACTGGATGTTGTCTTGTAGGCTCCTTTCAGACTGCGGTTACGAAACGGGAAGTCGATTTGACGATAAAGCAGCGAGAATATTATAGTAGACTTGAAATGCGTCTTTATCGCCGTCCATTTCGTATCAATAAATTGGCGTAGTGGTAGCGACCAATGCTGTTAAACAACAATGTATTTATAGACCCCATTCATGGACTCAGTAGGTCTGGTTACCATCAGGTATATACAAAGTCACATTCTCCATGCTTCAGTAATTGAAAATACCTGGGTGTGACATTACAAATATAATCGAAACAGTCGTCATAAGTACGTAACATGTCTGATTGTGGCCAGGACAATTTGGGTTTAATATCCTCAATATTAAAATCAATAAATACTTTTTTTAACATACCAATCATTGTTAAAGCGTCTATGCCTTCAATGATGAAGTAATCTTTGATGTCGGCTACTGAACTTAACGTGGTTAGCAACTGCGGCCTAATCGCCCTCAAGGCTTCTAATAAAATTATTTCACACACACCTGATAAACGACAATCAATATACACGCGATTTATGATGGACTCTACTAAACAAAATAAAATGTAAATTATTTACAAGCATGACTAAAGCGTGATATGAGAGTACAATACAGATGGGTACATGTATATAGCAAGTAGCATGGCTTACCTGTTTAACGCATGTCTTTGGTCGTGGTCAGGTCCGAGTCCGCTATCATTGCTGTCTCCACAAGGCTCGGGCGGCCTCAACGTGTGTGTGGTCTGTGCAAAATGTTGCAACTTTCCAAATCTGCCAAAATTACTTAATTTCCCAGGATGCACCATTTTCCCCGAATGTGATGCCATTATACCCGTATGTGCGGCCATCTTGCCTTGATGGGCGGCCATCTTGCCTGGATGCGCCACCATCTTTCCTGGATGCGCCACCATTTTGCCCGGATGCGCTCGTTTGTGTGGCGCGCGCATAACTTTACGGTGTACGCGCGCACTCATCGTAGCTGTTGTTGACATCGTCATTTTCATACCTGAAGCAAAGAAAAAAATCATGAGTACATGTATTTATTATATAAAAGTGGTTTATAGAAGCACATATTTTATACAAAACCAGGGCAAAAAGTTTATTAAATGCTGTAAGTTTAAAATTATTTATAGGAATTTTAGGTTCAGGTAAAAAAATAATTAAGTCAAAAATAAAATGCTTGTCGGGCTAAATAAACTCCGTCGTTTAATTGATATTAGTTATTATATTACCATACATTTTAATTATTTTTAATTTATTATTATAATAAATAAATTATTATAGTTAATAATAATAATGAATTCTTTATTGGCTCAATATATATATATTATATACTTGTTGAAATACGCGGTTTCACACACAGTTGAATTTAAAAGACAAGATTGAAAATAAAATACTATATATATATGCTACTGATAATAAAGCTTTCTATAAATGAAATATTTAAAAAAAATATTCAGTAGTTTTTGATTTATCCGAAACAAACAAACAGTCAAGTCTCGTGTCTTTTTTAATGGTCAAGTTTTTTCACTACAGAACTGACAATAAACTCATTTTCGAGGCCCATGTGGGTAGCTATAGCTTACAGTAGGTAAAGTATCGCATGATTGGCGAACACAAGGATAATTAACATGTTACCGTAACATTTTGTAGGCGCTACCAGTAAATGTGTTACAAGATATTTTTAACTTTTTAGCGATGTGGATATATTTAGCTTCGTTACTCACTAGACAAGGAAACACTTTAGATATCAAAGTCTAGAATTGGCGATAAAAGCAAAAATACTGAAACCAATACAAAATATTAAAGGTTACACAAATATTGATAACTGTACACATACATGAATGTTTCATAAAGAACTCGTATCAAATCCTTAAATCATAGAATATATAAACAGCTTCAAGGATCTCTCTACAGAGGTAACCCTCAACTTGACTGTTGCTCAGGATCTAAAAATAGAGGCATTTGGCATCATTATTCAGAATGCGAATTTCAGTAAAGTTACGATCAATGAAGGCGGCAAGCCATCAACGAAGGTCGGTCTTAAATCCAGAACGATGGCTGACTCACATTATGTCGTATAAGACAATCTCATAACAGATAACAATCTAAAAGTTTATAGAGCGCTGGGACACGCTCGTAAACTGGCGATTTGACGATTATCACTCACGGTGACCGAACATCAATAAAATTAATATATTCGTAGCCATAAATCTGCTAGAGATAGTTACATACCAGGCGTGTGTAGAATCATTGAATTGAAGCAATAAAAATTGTGTAATCAAATCAGTGTTGTTGAATATATAAATTTATACCCGTCTAGTGACTTAAAAACCTATTACAAATTTTTGGTTCGGTGAAAACAACTCCGAATATCACTACAATCAACCCTAACAACAATATTTTTATACAAGATATAATAAATACCAATTTATTACAAGATAATAAATACAAAATAGCAGAAATGAGAATTCACAAGATATTAATAAGTATATATACGCTCCGGTAGTAAAATCAAAGAGCTTATTTAATTACTCAAAATACCAACTGTAAACTGCGGTTTCATATGTTCAGAAAACTGGTGATATCATTACGTTCTGAAGAGCAATTTACCGGAAACTACATACATAACTAATAAAGCTGTAAACTACGACCTTGGTGTAGTAGATCATTATCGTTTTATCTCGATTCGCTATGTTTGCTAATGTGACGTCAGAATGTGACATCTTTCGCACTAGATACACAACGCGGAAGTAAAAATTGCAAGACAAAAAAGTAATTATATATTTTCTACATAATATACCTACCCACCGGCAAAATTAGCTATATTTATAATTATTTTAATAACTTAAATGTATTTTAATAACTTATGGTCAGTTAAGCAAACAAGTAATACACAACTATGACGTACGCGCATTAAAAGTAAAAGAGGGCAATTTATATACTTACTTAAATATACACAACATAACAAAGCAAGGACGTTCCAAAAATAGCTTACAGAATGTAGCTTAAAATAACGAAAATTAAGCGAAGAATAAAATTAACTCGCTTTAAAGCCGTAGTGTGGTATAATCGGAATGCATAAACACAATCGGGCCGAGTTCGTTACCCTGAGGCGACACTGAGCAAAAGGCAGCGCTCCGGCTCGCACCGGCCATTTTATCACGAGACATCGTATTATGGTCAAAAGTCCACTATTCCCAAGTTTCAATATAGTATATAATAATAACACACAATGAGATTTACGCTAAATAAAAAAAACCCTACACAAACAGTCCTCGTAAATACTAAAATCATAAAACTTTACATAGTAGAATGATGCTTAGATAATTATTTCTTATTTCATATTTAACGGTCTTTGAACAATGCAAATGTTAATAATTAGGCGTACTTTAATTTGCCTTTATCTCATTTTTTCACTTTTTATCTAGCCCTTCACTTTGCTTGCTCCAATATATACATTAATTGTTAATGTTCACACGAAAAAAAAAACTTTCATATTTTTTTATAGCTTTTATTATTAACACATAGATGACGTCTAGCCTACGTACATTAAAAATATGTTCGAGTTTTTTATAAATATTTGTGTATAAGAATATTAGCCGGCCTACAAATTAGAATAAAAAAATCACATAATTAATAGGTTTTTATATAAAATACATGTCACTAGCTAAACTTGTTATTTTACGTGATATAAGTCAACCGGTCACCGTCATAGAGGCTAAAAAATGCTTATTTACATGCACATTTTAAATTTAGTTTTATTTATAGAACTATTTAGCATTTTTATTATTCTTTCTTTAAGACTCATAAATAATGCAATCGGTAAGTGTTTAGCATTTTACTAGCCCGTTACAAACGTGCGTGAAATCCCCATCACAATTATGTCATTTTCATTCGGAGTTTAATTTATTTACTGCTATTTTTGCGCTATAGCATGGGACAAATCTTGTAGCAACATCATACCAGCTCAAAGTAGTTTCACATAAACCAAAGTATTTTTAGCAAACTCAATATAAGCTTCTGTAACGACCCATGTGCTTTTGAATTAAATAATTGAAATTAAGCCTTGACTACTTTTTCATATTTTAGTGTATTTTAAATACAATATAGTTAAATGGTATTTATACATATATTCGTTTAATTATTAGGTAACAAATATACTTAAATAAAATATTTTTTTTGGTTTTATCGTATTTTTAGCATCGAAAAGTTATAATTTTAAAAATAATATTGCAAAAACCGATCTTTAACAGTGTGCTGTAAATATAAATTTTGATGGTAACAAATCAAGTTTGCGTTGGTAAAGAAACGCCTGAAATTAAGATTCAGATATTGTAATTTTTTGGCAATGGAACTGAACGCAGTTAATGGCAATGCTTACACCACACACTGATTTTGTAAGTGTATCACATAGAATCATTGCAGTCGCTTAAACGCTTGTCACAATCTAGGCTTGGGTGGGTTTATAATATTATGTAGGACAATTTACACATATTTCTCTGGCCATAAATTAAGCTATAGGCTTGTACTATGTGTACCAGTAACAACGATATAATACATATTATATTTTATTAACACCCAGACCATGACAAACTGTACAGAAAACCGTCTTATTTTTTTTTTCCATGCGTGGGAATCGAATCCATGGCCACCGGATACAACACCAAAGGCGCAACCACTAGTCTAAGAAGGCGGTGCATGTATCAGGAACAAGTATACTAATATATAATACTATTTTATAAACACCCAGGCCAAGGTAAACTGTACAGAAAAAAGTAATAATTTGCCACGCACGAGTCAATTTCAAAAAAATATAATAATCAATTAATTATTAAGCATTGCTTTAATTTAATATTCTAGTAAGTCAAAATCCAGACAATAATAATATGTGTATAAAAAAAAATGTACAATAGGGATCTAACCAAATTCTGGTGGGAATACACGGTGACATGAAAACAATTGAATGACAAAATGAACAACAAAAGACTTTTATTATTAACTGTATTATTGCACTCAAAGACTACTGAAATAATAATGTAATCTGGTCTTAGGCAGTCAGAAGTGAGCTGGTTGTATCAAACTAATGACAAACGGATGCGTTGAGAGTGCTCGTATCAATAAAAATAAAATATTGTGACCCAAATGCGGTTAACTAAGATGACAATACAAATAACAAGCGGCAGCAGTGTCAGATTATATGTTAAGACAAATTCGATTTGTATGTTGACATTAGAAATAAAGTTAATTTGTTTGGGCAGGCAGCATAGTGAAACAATAATTTTATTAAAATAAAATTATATTTCATCGCGGTGAAGTAATGAAGACTGAGATAAATGTACTATAAGGAAAACCTGTAATGTCCTCAATTGTGCCTTAATGTGTTGTATGACGTACTGAAGATAAGATCTTAAATTGTCAAGACAATAAAGGATTTATAAGATTTTGCTAAAATATTCGAAGGCCTCTCGACATTTACATACCTTGTTATTCTTCTTTTTAACTCAATTTGGAGCAAAATCGCGGTAATGTGATAAGTATTACAAACTCAAATTAGCGCGTGAATCAATTTCACAGAAAGACTATGAACTGGAATATCTAGTTTCGTAAATTGAAAACAACTATTCAAATAATGATGATAATATAAATGACAGAGCCACATAGGGTCTGTCCAGAGGAGGCTATAGGAGCGATTGCTACCACATTAAACAGCACAACCTCTAGTAACAGTAGTACAAACACAAGATAAGAAACTGAGAAGGTGCATCGAAGGAAATTGTCGATAAAGGGATTTGAAAGCAAAAACAAACAGTGCGATAACCGCGCGCTATCACACAGACAAACAGATAGCCGACCGACTGCGGGACCTTCGCTCTCTCCGTGACATACATCAGACAAATATTACTTCTGTAATCTCATCATTTATTATTACTAATTTGGGTATATTGAACTTTTGTATTTAGCTTTCAAAAATATTATTTAACACATTTAGGAAGATAGATAATGCATCCTCAAAAATATTCTGATTAACAAAAACTGAACACGTTGCTTTTATATTTTAACCCGGTCTCTTTAAGGCGTTGGTCTATTCATGGACTCTAATCTACTTACCATCTCAGTCACATGTGAAACTTTAATAAAAATAATAATAATTCAATTATATAAAATAAATTGTTATCTTCTATATGAGCATGGTAATAGATTTGTTTAGAAATATTAATACTATTCTTAACTTATTGTTGTTCTAAATGTATTTTGTCACTTTTGTTTCATGTTAGTGTAATAAGGTAAAAATAAAGGTTAAGACAGTCCTAGTTTAGCAAAATGTTTCTGAATATAACACTTAATTAAACCGTCCTAAAATAAAAATATATTCTATTGTTAGGTTAAGATTGTTTTTTTTTGTATTTTATTGAAACCTTACGTACGTATTAAAATACATACGTATGTATGTATTTTAAATTATAGGTATATACCTTTTCATGTGTAATAAAAGCTCCCAACAGTTTGTTCTCAATTAAATTGTCTTATAAGTCTTTGAAACCAATAAACACAATAATAAGTCTAAACAAGCATGCGTAGTTATATCAGTCACTCGTTTGCAAGTTGTTTAATTTAGTTATTGGCACTATTTCTCTCTATCACGCACTCGCTTCATGTCTTGGACATGTCTTTGTATTGTGAACTATTAAATTTTGAAAAATATTTAGATTTAATGTTACGCCTTACGCGACCGATATAACACTAAAGAATCATAAAACGCAGCACATTGCATTTCCAAATGTATTAGAAAACAATTAAATAGTCGTTACAAATCAATTAGGCGATGGAGCACGTGAAGGTAATTTAATTTGAATTAATTTGAGGCTGACGACCTGAGTATTTAGATAAATTGGCCGCCATTTTGGGTATTGATAGGCTATGTTTGTCAAATGTCCTAATTATGATTAAATAAAAACACACCAAATGCATGAATGGAATTAAAATTATACATACAAAGACTATTGCGTCATAAACTGTTTTACATTCTTTATTCTTAACGTAAGATCTAAGAAGGTACCCAAAGCAATATTCTGGGAAAGCAGTTGTAATAGTATTAGCATCCCAGCATTAAGAATGCTAGCCGGTAGTGACATTGGCCTAGAATCTTGATGTGGATAGTAAAATAACGGCCGAGACTTGAATTATTCTATAGCATAAAAAACGACGTTTATAACCGGACTGTTTTCTGTTGATAGGCCGTAATGTTATGCCATTTAATATACGAGTCACTGCATTATTTTTAAATGATAGCTCGGCATTTGACACTGCATACACCCAATAGAAAGCAGTATAAAGATACAACAACCAAATATTAAACATTAGATTTAATCTACTAAAAATCATTTTTTTTTTGGGCAATATTTATATATAAATTTATATTCAAAAGCATGCAATATACCTACAACTTAACAAATCTTACAAATTTAATTTAGAAAAATAAAAAATCCCTGTTCACAAACTAAGCTTTAGGCTTGTACTATGTGTACCAGACACAACAATACTAATACTTACTATATCTAATAAAAACCCAACTACAGCGAGCTGTACAGAAAACTGTACTCATATTATTTGCCATGAGTAGGATTGGAACCCACGGACCCCTGGATACCAAGGTGTAACCAGTCGACCATATTAAGCAATGGAATTCCCAGTGTTTCTGATAGCCCAGCCAGAAGGTGTATAACTTATACAAACTCAGGATGTTTGTACAAGAAAGTAAGAAGCGCCAGCAGGCCTCAGTGCAGAAGTATTATCAATTTATCTTGGTATTTATTTAACTTATTAAAGATAGTGGTTGGTATGATGCTTGTGTATATTGCAATAAATAAATACTTGTTTAGGTAATCGTAACATTAAGTACTGGTTTCCGCCGCAACGATGCTATTGCTGACGAGCTACAAGTTACAGCAACTTCTGCAGCAACAGGTAGCTCAGCAAGGCAACTAACATATTTTTCTAGAAATTCATAAGAGTAATTATTATGCATTAATGAGTAATTAGCTAATGTACTTAGTTTTTTTATGTCTTCCTTGAGCTGTCTAACTTTAAGGAATATCATTCAAAAACAAATTTATGAATTCACATCCTAAGGAAAAATAAAATTATGTCCAAATTATTTCAAAGAAGATTTATAAAATTAAAAAATATATATTACAATTTATAGAAAAAAAATATAGAATTTTAGGTGGGAGGAAGGTATCTATAACTTCTTAAGGCCGACAGACCGGTCTCGTTACCACCGCTTATACCTATGCACAAACTGCCATGTGACCTAGTCGTGTTTCGGTTCGAGTCTGTGGGTTCATCGGTTTTCAGGAGACTACTGCATGGATTTCTTATCGAGGTGGTAGTCTCCTTTTAGGGTGCGGTTACGAAATGGGTAGTGAAACGTTTAAGAACAATTATTGATTGACCCCATTCATTGAATTTGTAGTTCTGCTCACCACCAGGTAGATACAAAGTCAGATGTCGTGCTCCAATAAAAAAAAAGCATAAGTACAGTGTGATCTTTAAGGTCCGAACAAAAACAGAATGAATCCTTTACATAGAACTCAAATTATACCTATTACATTTTATTCCATAATTTGTAAAACCAATAAATTATAAAATCACTGGATTAGAAGATGATATAATAAGGAACTTATTTTAATTACGAGTATGCAGACTAAAGAGGACTTAGGTCGCTGTTATCGCCGCATATAAAACCGTATAGGTATCACACACGGGTCGCGTGTGTTTTAGCAAATAGGTGTTATTCTTGTGTACCAAACGTCTGATAAATTAACGGCAACCAGAAAGTAAACACCAAACGATTAACGCCTCACTTTGGCGCCAAAACGCTGCGCTGTATCAAACATTGTCGCAATGCGTAATAGGACTAAAATAAAATCATCTATTTCTTTTTATCTGGATGATTTTGGTTCAGACAATTTAAAAAGTTGTACTTTGGGCTCTAAAAAAATCGAACAACTTAGAATCATATGTCGCAAATGAAAAAAAAAAAATGTCTTCCCCATACAAATTGGGTATTTTAAAATTAGTACTGTAATATTACTTGTTCTTCTAATTCCATTAAGTTAGAAGTTAGAAATAATTTTCGCATGGAAGTCAAACAGTAAAATAAACTGACTATATTCTTGTTGTTGACAAAATTATAATTTTTAAGTACAGATTATCATAATTGAGATAGCAAAAGATCTGCAAAACGTCTCTAGTAATTTTACGATTTATCGCATAAATAGATCCACTACACTATCCGAGATAACGCGACAACAAAACAAGGTAGATAATGCAATGATTTATTATTTAACATACAATAAACGAAATAATAAAGACCAAGAATATTTAGGCATCATAAAACACTACCTATTTAAAAATATATAAAAATAATAAATTATTATTATTATAACTGCCCTAGGTACAACCCCTCTAGTTTATTCGAAAACCTCGTACCGTAAAAGTAAATAAGAGTGATGATTTGAATTAAATAAAAAGATATATATATATATATATATATATATATATATATATTTAGAAATAAATCAAATAAGCTATTTAAATAATATTTTTTAATTGAAACAATGAGGTAATGTTTACTTGGATACCTTCTTTAAGTGAAAGCTCATATATTACTATTTAAAATTTAAAATAAATTGTAGAAAATATAATTGAGAAACAGACAGACAGAAGCCTAAATTTTATTATAAATTCTTTTTTATTTTTTTCGGTTACTTTTGGTTATTTTTATTTTACATTAATAGTTTGTGTGGAGAAGCCAATTTTTTTTTTTCATTTGCGACACATGGTTCCATGGGAAAAGTTGTTCAATATGATCAGTTGACCCTCGTAGTAGTCCAAAGTACAATGTTCCAAAGTCACAAAGTATAAAAGCTACGAGACTACGAAAAGTTACTACGACCTTAAATACTACGACATAAAACTCTAAATACTAAAATGTGTTTCTAAGCAAATGAATGAGAATAAATTCAAGGGTTTTTGGATAGATACCAACTATTGTAATACAGTGTGCCCTACGTACAGTATTATGCGTCTATACCGAACAAGCGACGAGCTCGTAGCAATTTTTATATATAGATTCAATAAAATACTAAAATACGGATCTTCGTGCTTTTAGGATTTTGTAAATTATGTCCTAAGTGAAGCTCAAAACAGTGAAAGTCAAAAAATATTTATTTAATGTAAACCTTTTATAGGAATTTATGAAAAGTCTAGGTAAAGTAAACTATTAAAGTTTAAAGACTAGGTGGTTGGCTGGTTCCATTGACCTAAACAATAGTACAGTCCACAAAACAAGAGCAATGTCGTTTAAATTTCAACAATAACGTTATGTATTTAACGACACTGATCATAAAACATCTATAAAATGATGTCAAAGTAGCGTTGGCAATAAAGAGCAATCCGCAGCCTTGGTGGAGTCGTCGTAACTCGATGCGATAGCGATCGTTTGAAGTCTGCTCACAAATATAATTGCCGTGCTTGAGACATGCCCGCAGACACACTGCAGCATAAGGAAAGGCACTGCTGGATATGTTGAGTCTTTACATGGTGACTTTGGGCTAATATGAAACTCTACTGATCAAATCGAACAACTTTTCCTATGAAACCATCCCAAGCAGCACTCAAGCTTTATAGAAGCTGCATTTAAGTTGCCTTTTATACTAAAAGCGTTTAATTAGGCTGTATAAAGGTTTTAGAAGCACTTAAACAGACCTTATAATTACAAATTGGGCCCCAAAATAAACAGCTTTAATAGTTATTAAAGCTGTATAGTAGCTGTACAAGTAAAGAAGAAGCTGTTTAAAAGCTGCTTTATCGCTGTTATTAGGTGTACAATAAAACCCTAAATCTTTAATTATTCTTTTGTAAGTATTTTGTAACGAAAAATGATTTAAAAAAGTTTTTAAAGAGAATAAATGTAAAAACAATGAAGAGAAAATAATATTATGGCGACATAATTTTATCATAATTGTAAAGTGTACATGTTTAATAAAACTTGAAAGCTTTTTGTTAATATTCGTAAATTTTCAGTGCGGAATAAAATTTATTGTGTTATGGTATACATTTTAAGTGAAAATATTAACGCGCCCTCAAAACAATAAGATTATATTAATAAGGATTTGTTCTAAATACGGTAAGTACAATTGCTTTTAAGGTACAATCAAAATTGATTTTAAAATATTTTATGTGATATTCAACACCGATTATGTTTTATTCTAAAAGATACTAATACGTTCATCACCGACCATGATATTTTAGTTATATATTTAATAAATTTGTTTTTAATTATCGAAAATGGCGATAATTTTTTAAATAGCCTAACAGATATTTTAAAAGCATTATAATCTAAATAGCTGTAAGTAGTTTGTTACGGATTCTTTTAGTCAGCTATAAGCTGCTATTTAGCTGTTTAATGGAATATTTTTATCGTTCAAGAGGTTTAATTGAAAATTTTCATATCTTGTAATTCTTAAAAAAAAAGGTAGTTAATGAATATCCATACACTTTGAATTTTAGAGATACGTTAAAGATGTGAAAAAACCTCTCTTATTGTATATTTTATATTAAAATTTACTTTGTCAGTAAGTGAGCAAAAGAATTCCGTTTCACAAGTGACGATGGATGAAAAAGAAAATAGCATCACGCTACGACTAATAGGAGCGGAGCATCAAATAAAAATATTGCAAAAACGGGGAAAATTTATTCTTTTTGAGAGCTTGGCGGGCGGTCATGTAGGGGACGGCGCGGTAGCGAGGTACAGGGTTGCCATTTGTACGATTTAAATCGTATTTGTACGATATTTTGATGATTTTACGCGAGTACGATCGAAACATCGAAATCGTACGGAAAACGTACGATTTTTTATAATCCTTTTTTTTTACTTTTTTTCATCGATTAGCGACTATATATTTGCCTATTTCTTAATATGGCATATAGCAAAACTTATTTAAGATGCAAATTATTCTCTTTCTGGTATATTTTTTTAATTGTCTTTTTAATTTTTAATGTGCGAGGAACAGACACGTCTGACAGACGAAGTTGCGTAGGTCAGCTAGTAGAACATAAATTGTTATGTGTGTTTAATTTATACATGAATTATTGTGTAACTTATTTACTTTATTTTATTTTTCAGAAATTGCCGTTTAAAATTGTGAAAACTGTAGAGAAAGGGAAAAAAATCTGTGCATAATACCAAATGGGAAACAAAAGGAGAGTTAAGGTGGCCAAAAAAACGAGTTGACATCGCTAGATTTGTCAAAAACGAAAATTCGAGGCCGTTCGCCGGTTGGACCATAATTAAATGTTACATAAAAAGGCATTCTATACGATCGTATATAACCAAAACAGCACCAGATCGTTTTATTTTTTTCCATGTAGATTTATTTTCCATTTTACTCGAACTTGCACAACAATTAAAGTAAAGCTGACTAAAATCTGTACTATAGCTGCAATTTATTCTTGAAGTATTTTAACACCCCACTATACATAAGTCATAGAACCAATGTCTTTACAAGAGCGTAGAGTTACACTTTAAATATAAGTTTTATTTTAGATTTAGCATGCACCATTGTACAGATAAAAACATATAGTGATACTATAATAACACTTTAGGCTTTAATAAGTCAGCTTCAGGTGCTTAATAAGGTCTTTATACAGCTTTAATGATAAAAAACAGTGTTTAGTGTAAAAAGATGTTTAAAGTTGTACAGTAGTGTATTTGTATTCTTTTTAAAATGCTGAAGTTTTTGTCTAACACTTAATACAGCCCTTATAAAATTTGGGCTGTATACTAAATAACAAACCGTAATTATAAAGTCAAAAGCGTCTTTTAAAACTCTTTTACGGCTCTAATGGAACTTAAAGTTCTTATTGCGCTGGTATATTGATGTTGAAAACGCTTGCTTGCTGCTTGGGATATGCCACAAGTGAAAAAAGAATGGTTTCTCCATACAAACTAGTAATGTTAAAAATATATGGAGAAGCCTTTTTATTTTCACTTGCTCTATGGAAAAAGTTTGATCAGTAGACCCTCATGTTAGCCCAGAGTACAGCCATCCAAAGTCACCATGTATACGAAAATTCTAATTTAGATATTGCCAGCGGGTATTTAAAAAAAAATGAGCTTCCTTTTTTTATATAAAAAAATACTGGCCCGTTTTACATGAAATTTGGGTTAAAGATCTTGTCTTCCATATATCCAAAAAGTACCTACAAGTTAAAAATGATTATGTGCTGAGATAAAAAAGGGTCTCTCTCAAAAATATATAAAACTGAAAATTATTATATTCCCATTCGAAAACTTGGTATATATATTTTTTAAGTAGTACCATCACGGTTATCTTACGGCGCATGCAACCGCCTAAACGGCCTCAGTCGGCCAGCAGTGGGTTATTAATCCAATCTCGTCGTAGCCGATGGTATGCTAACTCTACACCGAACAATATACTTATTGCCTTAGCCCATTATGTACCAAATAAACTAGAAAAGTACTTAGATAATTAGTAAAGTTTCTCCTAGAATCCTAATTATGTAAGTTGACACGTGTGGTCGGGGCTCGTCCCGTAATCACCGAATCCATGTCAAGGCTGTTGCCACGGTGCCTGCTGGTGCGATCTCAGACGCCGGCAATTACGATCGATGGCCAAACCAAATAATGACGATTATGTCCTATTATATCTAAGGGCTTTTGTTACCTTTTTCGTTGAGAAAGCAAAACAAAGATGGCTGAAAGGCTGGGATCCCACACAAAGTTATTTCCAGGATTAGATTTTTCAATTAGGTCCTATTCTACTGAACTAAAATAACAATACCTACGTGGTCTAGTCTTAAAAACACTAGTTTTTGCGTCCCTGGTGCAAAGCCCGTCTGTAAAGAATTGTTCGACAATACCGCTGTAGTGCCTCGGAGCACGTTAAGCTGTCGGTCCCAGTATCATCATACTTTTTTAGGAAATTTAGCACATATCGCCTTGGTCAGACAGTAGACTATAGGCCTGTACAGGAACAACAATACTATTACATGTTTTATTAGCAACCAGACATGGCAAGCGTTATTTGCCATGAGTAGGAATCGAACCCACGACCTTCAGATACAACATACCCACGCGCGACTACTACTACCGCCTCCACTGTCTAGTGGAGGCGATCCATTGTCTAATGGAGGCGCTCAATTATATTTTTGTTAAAATAAATATTTAAAAAAATAAGGGAGATAAATATTTTGTTGTGATAAAAATTGGAACGTTTTTATCACACCAAATTATTTAACTGTTTAAAAAAAAAATGCTGAAAGAAATATAAAATGGTAGTGTTTATGTAAATACTTTCGTGTCGAAGCCCTTGCTCTGAATACATAATTATACAATAGTGGCTCTTATTGACCTTTCAAAATGCCCATACGTGTTCATTCCTTAAATAATTACGGAATGAACACATATGATAAAATACTTCCTCAAGTCACGGTTCTAAAAAGTTACCGTAAAAAACAAATACAACTCATTTTTAATTTTAACACCTCTATTTTTATCAGCGTATTTTATAATAGAATAATTTAATATCTATAGAATAAAAAAAAATAATACAAGATATTAATAATTATTAAAAAGGGCTTTTATTATTATTGCCGCAGGCAGGTTAGGTATATAGATTACCATACGAACAGTGTTTTGAAGACAAAGCTTTGTCGCTGCCCATTTCGTAACCACATAGGTAATAAGCCAGCATAAGAAGATCTACTAAT
This sequence comes from Monopis laevigella, assembly GCA_947458855.1. Classification (NCBI taxonomy): domain Eukaryota; kingdom Metazoa; phylum Arthropoda; class Insecta; order Lepidoptera; family Tineidae; genus Monopis; species Monopis laevigella. Next base: position 27,464,759 of record OX381583.1, on the reverse strand, counting down.
GCTGCGTATAGATCTACTTAGTTCACGGAAAGATCATGTTCCGTGCTCCAATAAAAAAGACGAAGACAACAACCTTTTCGTACAGATGAAATTTTGTACAGAAAAAAAAAAATACTCTTTGTACAGATGAGTCTATATGGACTACGATAGCCCTAGGGTAAGTTTTTTAACTATTACTTATACCTTACGTTTAAATTAAATAAAATTTGTATAGCAAAATTAAATATGAGATGAAATATTAAAAACTAAAAAATCGAGCGTGTTATTAGTGAAAATGTTAGTTGTATAGTTTACTCGAAAAAAAAACTGTAAAAAAACCCTAGTGTTAGGTTAATATTAATAATAGCTTTATTCAGCAGTGGCGTGCAGTCCATATAGGCACAAAGGCACTGCCTACCCCAGAAATTTGGTTATAAAATCATATTAAAAACATATTATATTTTGTTATATTGACACTTTGTATTTCAAAAAGCGCCATCTATAGTTTTTTTGTGGTACTATCATCATATGGTACTAGCGCCATCTATCGCTATTTTTTTGTACTATTATTCTCCGTATTATTTTTGGTTGCCTAAGTTTTCCTTACAATTTTTCAATTATTATTATTATTGGATTATGCTAAATGTATGACAGAGTTAGGCACTGCCTTTGTACCTCAAACAATCAAATATTTGTGATAAATTTAAATCTAATAGGACTAGGACCGCAGAAACTGTAGGTAGCAAGTCGGCACACGGTATTAATGAAAGAACGAGAACTTCTCTGTACAAAACTGTTGAGAAGTACCAGGAGCGCAGGAGTCCTTAGCGGTACAAATAGGAAACTATACTGTGTCCTGCTCACATGACGCGTGCAGAGCGAGATCGCATGCATCTGGGTGGAGCTTGAAGTCGTGAGTTATTAATATTATCCTACTATTTTGCAATGTTACGTAATTCTAATCAAATTTACCTAATGTTTTGATATTTTTCTTTTGTCATTTATTAATAAGGTAGGTATTGTTTTTTTGTCACTTTCGCATTCTTTAGTCACGTTACTTGTACTATTATTTCTTCTGTGAGAGGTTTATGGTGATGATTTTAATTTGTTTGTGTAGTGCAAAACCTTTTAATTATAATAAGTAATGGCTTTTTAATGCTGTTTCAACTTATCGCAAATTTCGCAAAATATGTCATTGTAGACTACGTTGTGATTTTTTAAACATTTAAAATTGCTAAAAACTCATTTCTTTGGTATGTTACTATAAATTATGCCTACCTTATACTAAAACCCTGTGCACGCCACTGTTATTCAGAAAAATCATTATGATTTTTGGATAAGCGGCTGTGCCTAAATTAGGTAGAAACCTGAGTCTCGGGCTTATTCCTTTATTATTACAATAAGAGATTACACCAAGTTATATAAATGACAGATTAAACAATGCAAAAATAAAGTATGAGATACTATTTTAACTAGGCTTATTAATATATATGTATCATCACGGGTGCCTTACGGCGCCCGAAACCGCCTAGACGGCTCCAGGGTACCCAACGGAGGGGTTTTTAATCCCACCTGGTCGTAGCCGATGGTATGAGTCTACACCGAACAAGTGGCTAGCTCGTCGCGATGTTTTGAATAGACTCAATAACCCATCTATAAACAGTTTCAGAAGTTGGTATAGTGAAACCGGGACCGACAGCTCAACGTGCTCTCCGAGGCACTATAGTGGTGCTGTCAAACAAATGTACATATTTTTTTTAATTAAAAACTCATTGGTACACACCGGGATTCGAACAGGGACCTAAGTGTAAGTCCAAGGTCTAACCAACTAGGCTACCACGTATATTATATTAATATATTAATAATAATAGTCAAAATATAATGTTGGGTGTGAGTGTAAGTAAGCCTCTCTTTGAGTATAATGTGTAGATGTGAGAGTGAGTGAGAGAGGATGTGTGTTAAAGATTGTTTTGTATCTACTATTTTTAGTTAGGTTGCTAGTGAGTATGTTTTGGTAAAAACAGAATCAAATGCCCAGTAGTATAAGTAAACAAAATCTGTATACAATCAGGAAAATAGTTTTAGATAAAGAACCCAAACAACATAACCGTAACAGTAGTACGGCAAAACTTGGAGTCATCGACCGATACTCATAATAAATACCTATTATTGACAAAATGACAATGCTTGTCTTGGATTAAATGCTTTAATGTGTGTACTATTGTATCGCATAAAAACACCTTGTATAAATATAGTACTTATTATACAATAACATTTTATATTTTTATTATTTTTGGCGCCTTTTATTAAGTAAATTAAGAAGATATATTATTAGACATATAAATACACATACATATCTTCACGGGTGCCTTACGGCGCCCGAAACCGCCTGGACGGCCCAAGTGTACCCAGCGGAGAGGGTTTAATCCCACCTCGTCGTAGCCGATGGTATGAGTCTACAACGAACAAGTGGCTAGCTCATCGCGATGTTTTGAATAAACTCAATAACCCATCTATAAACAGTTTCAGAAGTTGGTATAGTGACAGCTTAACGTGCTCTCCGAGGCACTATAGTGGTATTGTCAAACAAATGTACATAATTTTTTTAATTAAAAACTCATTGGTACACACCGGGATTCGAACCAGGGACCTAAGTGTTATTAAGTCCATGGTCTAACCATTCGGCCACCACGTATATAAATAATTTCCAAAAAATATTGAAACAACGTTACAAATAAAATTAAGGTCTATAATATTTTGGATAAACATATAAGTATAACCTTTTATGGAAAAGAAAAAGACCATTAAGCCTTATAGAAATAATCTGACGGAGAATTTATCCGGTGACAGATATCAAAGAAAAACGAAACCATTGTATATTATATTTGTTGTAGGCATCATATTGTTACATGACATATACGAGTATTTTGGTTGAAACATATAACGGACATTAAATGGGTTACATTAATGTAGATCACACTTTTATAGATTTGTTAGTAATCCAAATCCATGGTAATATTATTAATGCGAAAGGTTTGTTTGTTACCTTTTTTACGTCTAAACCGCTGAACCGATTTAAATTAAATTTGGTATAGAGATACTGAACACTCTGGGAAGGTACCCTATGTTCTTCACAGAGTCTCAAACTATCTCCATACCAAATTTCATTAAAATATTATTTTTAGGACATGTTAGTGTTTTAGATTTCTTTTAAATACACCAGGTAGAGAAAAATGTTCTATGGAGAAAAGTTAGGTTTAATAAAATTACATTAACTTGTATTAAAATATTTTTGAAATTTGTTTACTTTTTATGGACTTTTTAAATTAATATGTCATTCTATGTTATCTTTTTGGCTGCTTAAATAATTTGGAAGCCACTTACTAAACTTAAGTCTAAAACTAATTAAGTCGCTTTTTTTTTCAATCTTATTAATCCGTGCGAAGCAAAAGCTAGTTGGTAACGGAAGGGGAACTGTAGATGAATATGGAGTTTGCACTACGTTCCGTTGCAGGTATTATATTGACCGAAAAACTAAACTAAATTTAAACATATCATTTTCTTTCGTATCCTATAAATCTATTTAATTTAAAACTATAACAAAAGAATATAAAGACTTTTTTTATACATTTTGCTTCAATAATCTTACATTTTGTTTGAACTATTTTAAAAGCTTTTCGTTAGTAATTTATTAATAAATAAAACTTTATATTTATTTTTTAATTGAGCTATTTAATAATTTTTGATAAACAAATAATTGATTACTACCTATTATAGTTTGTTTTTAGTAAACTAAAATAGATTATTATAAATATTAAAATAGTTTTTGATAAAATAAAAATATTGATTAAAAACACTATTTAATAAAACTTTTTTTTATATAATGTATACGTGGTGGCCGGTTTGGTTAGACCTTGGACTTAAAAACACTAACGGTTACGTTCGGTTGGTTCGAATCCCGGTGTGTACCAATGAGTTTTTAATTTAAAAAAAATGTATATTTGTTTGACAACACCACTACAGTGCCTCGAAGAGAACGTTAAGCTGTCGGTCCCGGTTTCACTATACCAACTTGTAAAACTGTTTATTATGGTTTATTAAGTCTATTCAAAACATAGCGACGAGCTAGCTACTTGTTCGGTGTAGACTCATACCATCGGCTACGACAAGGTGGAATAAAAACCGCTCCGCTGGGTACCCTGGGGCCGTCTAGTCGGTCTCGGCGCCGTAAGGCACCCGTGATGATATTTAGTGTGACGAAAGTAATAATTTGAATCTGTATAAAGAAACTTTAAGGGGTCCAATTTCGGCAATGAATATTCACCCTTTTTTTAGTTTATTATTATAACCTACAGAATCATTTGATACATACGATGTATGAGTGGTTTTATTAAATCAAACTATACCTAGTTGTCGGAGTTCAACAATCGCATACGACAAATTGCATTTCGCGACCCACTTCTCCCATATAGTGACGCGCCTTCCCACGTACATTAAAATAACATCGATAAATATAAGCCTGTTTTTTTTTTTTTGGTAACTGTGTGTTACCAAATTGTTAGTATTTCGGCAGCAATCATAATGTCAGGAAACCCTACTGTTTTTTGATAAGAATACACTAGATAAAGCTAAAAAAATATTTTATTTAAAATGTTCTGACATTTCGAAGTGCGCAGTTATAAAAATCATGTAACAAATTAATAAGAAACTTTAGACAAAGGTATAAGACATTATTGACTTCCCAAGATTAGGCCATTTTCTTCTCCATAGCTACAAAATCACAAACTAGAGCATACAGTTATCAAATATTGCCTAAGACTTCATATCTCAACTTTCACATCAACTGTACCTAAGTATACTCGTAACACTAATGCACCTGCAACTGGTTTATAGGTTTATATTGTTCGTTCCATAAACTTTTGGTTATCATAAATATTTTCTAAAATAAAACTAAATATCGATATAATTCAAAGTAGGTATAAAAAGTCACAACCTTATCCTTCGATGTCTATGACGCACGAGCTTCCTCCCCGCGCGTGTGTGTGAAAGATACTTGTGGGAGCGGTTAGTGCAGGACTTCGATATCAATTATCGATATTATAATTCAATTAATAATGTTTGTAACAATGTACTTGCCTCTTTGTTTGTAACAAGATTTTTGGTATTCCCAAATCGTATTTTAATTACTATTAAAATTAAACCACAAAAAAACTTGATTTTAATACGGTCGGTGACGTAATGAATCTGATGATTAGTTACTTCAAAATTGTTTCAATGTAATTTAGTTATTTATTTATAATTTAATTGAAATTAAAATAATACAATACAATTACATTCTCAAAATATTCGATTTAAAGTACATATAAGTGGTAAGATCAAAACTATGATTGTCTTCGAGCGTTTCTATTTTTAGCATCCGCGCCATAATAATCACATAACTCGGTAATAATCTCAATCTTTTTTGGGCAAATGGTCTCGAGAAAGAGTTACAGAACCGCATCGTGTGACCGCGTTAATAAACGAGTCGTGTGGTGAAAGGTGCACTTCCGTTATGGAACGTAACGCATAGCTCGAGGGCCCAAGGGTTATGGCAGCTCTAATAACACCAATTCCAGAAGCGAGCGGCTTGAGTTTGTCTAAGTTCTTATTATATTTAGCTACAACTATATTATAGAGTGACCTATAGTATTTCCTTCCGTCTTAGGTGATGTTTACTCATTGAAAAAATATATAACGCCTGTGATGTTTTACAACTGAAAATAGTCATAAATTTAAGTTACAGCTCGAAAAGGTCAGCTCTTATAGTTTAAAAGTATTTTAAGAAAAATAAAATTCAATATGAAAACGACAGGTCCTGACATTGCACCAATTAGAGAAAGGGTGACAAAATCAATCCTTATGCAAGAGACTGTAGAGGAAGAAAAACTAAGAATATATATACACTGCCTACACACCCTTTTTCAACTCACAAATGTCGTTACTTTTTATCAATGGCAGAGCGATCTTGATTTTATTTGCAGAAAAAATATTTAGTAGAATCATAGGTATCCTAAAGAATAACCTTGACCCCGCTATATCGATTGATAATATTTTTCGATATATAAGCATCACTAGCGAACGTACATTTTTAGCTAAATCTAATGAATGATCTACTAATATTATTTTTATTATAGGTGAAGTATACTCACTCACGTAAATAGTATTAAATAATAAAACGGGTAAATAAGTTCGAAAATAAAAATAAACGCGACGAACATAATTAATATAATGTCAATAATTTTCAGGTATATAATCTGAAAAATACTCAGGGACAGGTTAATAATATTATCTCCATTGGGTGAGAGACGGTAAATTTGCCAATAAATTCATGACCTAACTTTCCTTTACGTATTTAGACAGTATTTTTTGGTAATATTGTATTATTTAATTAAGATACAATTAAGAACTCACATAGGGTATCAGACAAAAATGACTGTGATCTGTTGCTATCTTTATTATTTATATGTATACTAGCTGACCCGCGAACTTCGGCGGTTTAACTCTAAAGCAATACATATTCCCAGTTTGTATAACATTTTTCATAGATGCTCCGCTCCTATTGGTCGTAGCATGATATTACATAGCCGATAGCTTTCCTCGATAAATAAGCTATCTAACACTAAAAATTTTTTTCAATTCGAGCCAGTAGTTTCTGAGATTAGCGCGTTCAACCAAACAAACAAACAAACTCTTCAGCTTTATTATATTAGTATAGATATTATTATAAACTATATATTAACATGTACAAGGTCGCTTATTGTAAATCCTGAGCTTTTGCTATACTTTCCCAGCTCAAGGCTGTTCAAGTATTGATTCAATTGATAATGCGGAGTACCTTGAACTTCTTGCCGTAAGTTCATTTTACGTATTCTCTAAAAATACCTAGCCACAGTTGTAAACAAGTCTAGAAAAAAATTAAACATTTGCATGTTGATAACAAAGTGTGTTTAATTAGAACACACGACTAAGTTCCAAATTCTACCTAACTGAGATAAATTAAATTCTTAGATATATATGAACAAATCCAAAACAAATTTATCTCGGAATAAAACTTTACGAATTTGGTCGCTAAGAAGAGTACTGTAATTGAATACACCTACAATTATATCAATTGTATTTTATCGATAAATTTGAAAAAATATTGGTAAATCCCTAGTGAATAATATACTATTGAATGAACGCACATGAAATAATGTCGCCATAGACAAATTCAATTCTACTTAAATTTAATTTAAATAGAAATCGTTCTTGTTTGATAGGTAGGAGTACTTGGAAAAAGTAGTTACTTAGTACTTTGTGGATAATAAACAAATGATTAAACGCACACAAGCGCTGAAATTATCTTAAAATATTAGCCAGGACATGTACCAACGCAAAGTAAAAATAAAAGCCATTTTAAATTTAGTCAGTGGACAAGCTGTACCGGCTGCTATCATGTTTTTGATGTTGACAAAAATTTCATAATGCTCTTTTACAAATATTGTAGGTCCACTACAGCAAGCTATAGGTATGTGTGACATAACCCAGGCTTATCTTACGATACAGTGTAGGTGGCGATAGATATGGCCTATCTCTCGCCGACGATTGATAAATACATTTATTAACGGACCCCTATCGTCTAACTGCACTCATGTCGCCGGCAAATAAACATAATATAAGCGCTCCGGTTGGTAACATAAGATTATCATTTTTATAAGTATACTTAAATAATGACTAAGCGGTCTGAACACTACGATATGTTTATAAAGACAATAAAATATAAACTGATAAAAAATTACAAAACTTCTTAGCCAAACTAGATATGGATAAATAAGTAGTAAAATAAAAAATAATCTTTGGTTTCTAAAATTTATTGTTTGGATTGGTTCTGGTTCATTCAAGAGTGTCGAAGCCAGAGATGATGCGAATAAATGTAGAGTATTGTTCATTAATATTAAAACTAATTAAAACGGAAAGTCCAAAACCATATCCAAATTTTGCAATAAATTTTCTTCTACAATTTTTACTTTAATCTTAATATCTAGTGATAACATATTACTATAATATATAAAAGAAATATGTAAAGATGGTTAAAACACAATACGTAATATTTCATGCCTTAATATTGAATAGTTGAGGTGAAACGGGTTTAATAAGTATAACCTTATTAAAATATCAAAAACCCTTAAAAGGGGATAGCTGTCCGGTCCCTGATAGATGTTGAGTAGTTATTTAGCAAATTATGTTGTGGGTACATTGTTAGGAGTTCGACCACAAAAGTTTCTATAATTTGTTTTGGTTCAAACCCAAACATTATTATAACGGGCGTCACAAATTGGCTGAGAATGCAGAACCAAAAATAACGCCGACTTTCTAACGAAGCAATTACGTGTAAGTGATGAAGAAGTGGTAAGATCAATGCCTGCGCGTGATCATCGATTCAAGACACCGACATCGATATCATCAAACCGACTGTATGGGTGTAGCAAAGGAGAAAGACAAGCTATATATATAAATAAGTACTCACGACGTACATATAATATATATACGTGGTGTCCGAGTTGGTTAGACCTTAGATTTAAAAAAAATCACTTAGGTCCCTGGTACAAACCCCGGTGTGTACCAATGAGTTTTTATTCTAGAAATTTTTGTACATTTTGTTTAACAAGACCACTATAGTGCCTCGGAGAGCACGTTAAGCTGTCGGTCCCAGTTTCACTATACCAACTTGTGAAACTGTTTATAGATAGGCCATTGAGTCTCTCCAAACATCGCGACGAGCTACCCACTTGTTCGGTGTAGACTCATACCAATAGGATCATCTGAACAGGGGCGAATCCAGGATTCCATTTTGGAGAAGGGCATTTTAAAATATTTGTTCTGTTAAATCGTTGTCGCGTTTTATAAACTCCTGCAATTTTCATTATTGAGCAAAAAAAACTGATCCTCCACTGGATTGGAACGTTTATTCTTACAAAGTTGTCCTGAGGAATAAAAACAACGGATCTACGGTCTTGTCTAACGCTCTTTACACAAAGTCAATTTTAAAAAACGTCGTTAATTTTACCTTCTTACATTTGTCGTTATTGTTGTCAGTGAGTGAACTTTTAGCGAGAGTTCACCTTGCACGCAACCTCAAAGCGCATCGAGTTCAGCGACTCGTAATCGATAAAGCTGCTTGCTGATAAACCCCTGGACATTGGAAACTTCCATTTCATAAAGTTAACATGTTTATGAAACTAGTAATGACTACGGTCGGCTTTTTGTAGGGTTCCAGATGCTTTTTTTTACCCTCACTCGTGTCTGTCCGCATGAATATTTTGCGAGCTACCGGTCCGATTTACTTATAACTTGGAATTATTTTTCATTTGGTTGAGATATATATATACTCAAAATTTCTTAATGATTTAAGTGAAAAAAAAAGGATTTTAGGTAGTTTTTGTTGTAACTTATATATAAAAAAAATGTTTAATTTAAAAATTAAATTTGGAATAAAGGGTTTGCAATAAAAAGCTAGCTTTGCTTATTTCAAAAGTTTTTATAATTAGTTTTTATTATTACCCAAAAATATAAAGGAATATATGATTATCGAAAAATAAAAAAGTTATTCAGAAACAAAAAAACGAAATCGGACCCCTCCACAAGCGAGTTTCCACACATGCCGCATTTACCATTTAAAACTAAATAGTACATGTGTGTCTCTAAAAACATATTGCCCATGGTAAGACATTTAAAAATAAAACACTTTTTTTTAAACGTCATAAAATTAGTAGCTCCTATTCATAGATAATAATAATAATAATCAGGAATAAAAAAGTAAGCAGATATTTTCAAACTCAGTTCCATACATGAATCTATAAACAAAACCCCCTTTGAGTTGGATCCAAGTAACAACCTAGTCGTCGGGACCAGCAGCGAAGACGTAAATAGATGTATCGTTACAAATGTCCTCAATACGGAGATGTTTGCGGCGAACAAACCCCCGCCCAGCACATTTGTCACCCCCGCCCATGTTGCCGGGGGCGGCGGCCCCAGAGACTATCGTGGGCATCTCATCAAGGACCACTCGCAATAAAGTGCTCGAAACACTTTACAGATTTCAAAAGTTAAAAGTTTAGTTTAAATTGACAAGTGCGAAAAGTCGGCCGCGTAGGGAGCTGATGTTGTATGGAAAGGAACAAAAGTTCGTTGATTGTAGTTTTTTGATTGATTATATTACTCTTCGTTAAATATTTCGGTAAATTTGCAGGTAGTTTACTGAAATATGGAAATATCTTTAGTTTTTCGATATAATTGGTCCGTAAACTTAGAAACTAATGAAACTTAGGGGCTATATAATGATAGTTCTTCTAAGTAGCTTACAAAAACTAATTTTATCCACATATCGTAGGTAATAGGAAAATTAGAATAATATAATTTTCAAAAAGAAATCGATGTGATGTGAATGAGTTCGTATGTCCGGGAAATAGGGAAAAGGTACTATTAAGTATTAAAAATATAGGTATTAATTATTTTAATAATAAATTTTAAATATTTGTAAAACTTAGAATAATTGATATTATCATATCTAAGTAATTATATATGTATATATAATTTGAAATGCTACAATAATGAAATATGTTAGGTAGCCTCTTATTTTACTTCAATGAAATTTGAGTTTTTAAAAACCACTCCCTGTTTATTATATATGTCACAAACCAAGTAAGGTGAAATATTAGAAGGAGTAGTTATGCTTTTAGAGACCTGAGGATAGGTAACATAACAGGCTCAGACCTTATAAACTGTAACCGATGGTAAAAACCGTATCAAAATCTATTGCGTAGTTTAAAATAACTAAGATGACAATCAGACATACAGAAATAGCAAGTTTATTTTATACTATGTAAACATAACGATAAACCAGATAAAACTGTTGTTAGCAAAGTTGAATAGTAGAAGCAAAATTGTCACGAGAAGTAGAAGTCATCGACTTTTCAACAATTAAATCAATAACAATAAAACTGCAATAATTATTATAATAGGTAATTTACATAAATAATGATGCAATTGTGTTCGAAATGTAAATAAAGTACTTCAATGCTATAATCAGAAATATATTTTATCAGTTATAATTCTCCAGTCCTTACCTACATAAATGGGTGTGTCGTCAAATAAGAAAGAGAATGGTACGTATTTAATAAAGCACTCATACCTTGGGAATGAAATAAATATTCTATTTTTACACACCTATAAGTTATAGTAAATACTCCACGCCCACGATGTTTTCTTTCTATTACGATATTTACACATGAAACTTTAAAATATAAACTTCTTTCAACAACTGCTACAATAAAGCTAATAAAGGGCAGCTCAATGATTCTGGTTGTACCCTCAATTGTTTGCAAAGAACCATTTGATCAGACGCATTACAGATTGTTTGTTGGATTGCAATTGACGCGACGCCCAATTGGCAGAGCAATGAACCCAGGAGGATGACGTCTTGACCCGCCTTCACATCTCTACCTACTCCTTCAATCAAGTATATATTTTTTTTTATCGCCAGGTAATAGATCCAGATCCATAAATCCAAGGATAGGCGAGGAATGTTTAATTATATTATAAAGAATAAGTAAGACCACTTAGTGTCACTCATCCATAGAAACACCGACACGAGCTGACAAAACACCATCGGGTTTGACAAGGTGCCAATAAAACCCCACCACCGCTGGGGACCCTGAGGCCGTCTAGGCAGTCTCATACACAAGTCCATATATAGAGTTTTCAACTTTTAATTCTAGCATTGGTTTCTAATTTTTTAATAGTGTTAAATTCATGCAATTTTATATTAATAGTAACTTAGTTTATACATGGTGACTTTGAAAGGATGTACTTTAGGCTAATATGAGGTTCTACTGATCAATACGAACAACTTTTTCCATGGAACCATGTGCCGCAAATGAAAAAAAAAAATTGCCTTCTCCATACAAACTAGTAATGTTTAAAAAGACCAATTTGTATGCGAAAGTCAAAATGTTTTTTCATTTGCGACACATGGTTCCAAGGGAAAAGTTGTTCGATTTGATCAGCAGAACCTCATATTAGCCCAAAGTACATCTTTTCAATTTCACCCTGTATATACTTCTACTACTAATAATTTGAATTTAGGATTTGTAAGTAGAATAGCTTACCCTTAGACTATCTAACCACTGCACTTCATGCATCTAACTAAATATGATTCGAACTATATTATTCGAACCAACAACGACAGAGTCAAAATGGTTGTTTATTTAATCAAAAATAAATTTTGTCTGCGGAAACATTATAACGAAGTGACCCATTTAATTCGTGGTTTACTACAAGCGTAAACCATTGATTTGTGAGTAGTACTACCGCTATATATTATTGATAAGCGGAGCCGTCGACAAACAGCGATCTATTTGATGATTATTTAAACGTTATCGATCGATCCTTTATTTAGATGGACCTTCGGGTTAAACATTCACATTACTGTGATTTATTTCGTTTTAATTTCAATCAAAAAAATAGAAAATGTCAACAAAAGCTAGTTTCGAGTTTTTGTTGACCTGGCTTTATAAAGAGTCTACATACAAAGTTGAACTGTTTTAGCACGCTACCCGTGCCTGAGATATAATACAGTTTGGTAAACCATCCTTGCACCTAATTTCCCCTATTAATTTTTTTAAAAGATTAGTCTTTACCTAATTTAAAGTCTGTAGCACCTTCCGTTACCGAGATATTAACTTCTCTGAAAATTCAATTTTGCCCCTTTGGGATTCGAATTTAGAAAAAATCCCTTATTCCTCTTCAAGTTAAAAGAAACTATACTATTGAAATTTCATTTTCCTAGTTTAGCTTCCATCATTAGAGTCTAGTAGTCAGGATATATATTTCGAGTGAAATAATTGTTAAATAGAAACAAGTTAAAAATCTAAGAAATAGTGATTCACACGTTAAGATGTTAAGCATTAAAGTGTGACGTGAAATTGACGTAAAATGATAGTTTACTACACAAGTTACGTAAGTCAATCGGCGAGTGCGTCTTCTGTGATAATTCGCTTCGGTGGGTACTCGAGCTGTTTTTTGTTCGATGTCTAAAATTACTTCTCATCGTTGTTATGGTAGTAAATGCCGGAAGCCATGCAGAACAAAATTGGCAACACGCTCGGCTATTTTTAGCACTATAGAGAAGTTAAATTAAATTAATACTGATAATCTTACAACTTTTTTTATTGGTGAACTGTAAAAAAAAACGTGTCTGAGCATCAGATCGCAGGCAAACATCTAAAACTATTTCAAGAACTATTATATAATTATCACCGATTGTTGTCAATAGTTTGGGAAATACTAATTTGCAAATGGATTCGGATACTAATCTACTAGTACTAATTTAGTTTCCCTTATCCAAGAGCTTGGTTAAACTAAGGGCTGGGAATAGAATAGCACGTAAAAAGGCAAAAACAATAGATGTTTTTTTTGATTTAACAAAAATATAAACTGACACATTTAAATATTTATCAATTGATTAATATTTGGTTTGCTTCCTTTAAGTTTTTTATTGTTCAATAAATACCACTTTGGTACTGAAAAGTGGGTGAATCAATTTCTTGCTAGCGAGTGTATATTCAAATATGTTGACTTCATTGTTAACTTCTAGAAGCTGAAGTCAAGTTAAATAAATTACATATAATTATTTTATAGGACAAAAATAGATTTCAAGAATATGTACATAACGGAATTGGTTGTTAGTGACAGTACAATGGTCCGGTAATAGCCTCAAATTATGTCAAGTTTGTGGTGACTTGTGACGCCCTAATAACCAACCAAAATGTTTTGTTTGTCAACAATTTAACAAATGGTAATAACCATTGTATTTCGTTGCATTAGCAATATCAAAGATTACAAGAGAGGTGGGTGTATATAAATAATAGCATGGAGGACATTCTACATATGATTGTCCTAATGATGCACTAGGCTCCGGGCATATACTTTGTACCAGGAACAACGATCCTATGTTATATTTTAAAAACACCCAGACCAAGGCAAACTGTACAGAAATCAACCCTAATAATTGTTATAATGAAATCTTGTAGACAATAAAATGTGCGCCTTAAAATTATGGGTAAGTGCGCCTTTGGATTTAGTTTCTGCAATATTTTGCGACGATTTTGTTTCTAGGAGAAATAATTAATATTCTTGTGTTATTTAAGTATGGTAATATTGGAAGAACACCATTTTTGTTAGAAATGTTTAACTATTGAAAGTGTTAAAGTATGCTTAGAATGATATCCGTAGATAACTATATTACATGACTGTGCGCAGACACAGTTTGCCTTGGTCTGTGTGTTTATAAATAATATTAATTAGTATAGTTGTTATTTGTGACAAGAGCAATATGTTGGACCAGAGCAATATGTGTACAATAAATGTCATACAATGTTATTACCTTAACAATTAATATTTTTTATAAGATTAATTTACACAATATAAATACATACTTAATTACTTAGAAAAATAAAATGTAAGTTAAGTAAGTATATGAGCAGAAATGTCGATGGCCGTCTCTGACGCACTGACTGCCTCAAGACCAACCAGTCTGCTTCTGAGGAAAACCCGATCCGCCAGCTCACGGGCAACAATAAACCTTATTTACTGACTATAAAGCCTTTAACGGCTTAACCCAAGGAACTGCGGTTAATTAGGACGCTAATTCAATCGATTTGCTCCGATAATTTCTGTTTTAAATGTAAACTGACTTTGCTTGGACTTGTAGACTTGGGATTTGCAATAAGAATATTTCACACATATTGCTCTGGCGACGATGTAGGCACTATTAAAGATGTTATGTGTACCAGAAGCGACGATTAAAATAGGGACTTGGGGAGCAACTACTGACTCCGATCCCGTGAGTTCTCGTTCGAGTTGAGATCAAAAATTACGTCATTTCACACAAATGATATTTCAAAAATTCATTGTATATGTTTTTTTTTTTGTAATTAATTAGGAACTCGAACTAGTTATGCAGTGGTCAATTCAAACAACGATGTTTCACATTCCGTAGTACCAAAACCATCGGTCTCGATCTTAACTCGAGCGAGATCTCACGGTATCGGAGTCGGTGGTTACTGTGGCAGCTGTTAGTAAAAATTTTGTGCAATGAGGTTTTTCTAACTTTGTTTACTGTATATTACTAATAACTAAAGTTAACAAATAAATAATAGTTTATTGGGAAAATAAACTTAGATACGAATAATTCAGAATAAAATTCAAACAATTAGGTAATAAAGGATACTGACACAAAAGAACTTGTAAATTATAGTTGAGGTCTCATTGCAACGAACAATTAGAGATTGATCAATAGTTATGCTTTATTTTAAAAACAAACTTATTTGTTGATCCCTAAGTGTCTCTAACCATATTACTAAAGACAGAGTTAGCACAATCTCATAGTAAAGCTAACGATCCCTAAAATTCCTTAAAATCCGATTGATACTACACAAACATACACACACGCACACACAATAAGTCACATGCAGTACACTCACATCTTCTAACCAGTATGAGCTATGTTCTAATTTTATTGTAATATTTGTGAAATTCTATTATCGACCATTTGTAATATTTTTATATAGGTTTGTATATTTAAATTTGTGGGTCGCTGTTGATATTTCCACGAATAAATAAATAGATAATGTTTTAAGTGATAGCATATGATATAAATTAAGAAAAATATAAAATAAGTGTATAAAATAAATATAAAAATATATATAAAAATAGTATAAGTAGTTCTCGAGTTATAAGTATACAAACAGAAAAAAATGTAATAGAGATGTGTACAAACAATCACCCAGGAAAATTGTTCAGAAAATGCAACGGCCCGGTGAACACACTTAATGGACTTTGCTTTGTTTATCTGAACGATTTGAAATTGCAAATCTTGAGGATTATGCACAAATCCCAAGTTAACCATCAAGTGACAGCCCTATTTCGGGATAAATCTGTGACATGAGATAACTCAAACAATTTGGTATGTTATGCCGCTATTTAAGAATTTAATACTCGTAATAACGAAGAATAACACAAAGTTTAGTAAATTAATTAATATAACAAAATTGTTCAGCTAAATAATTCCTACAACAGGTACCATCTACTAAGCTAGAGAATACCTGTCTTAGACGAAGAGTTTGTGTATGTATGTCTAAAAGTTAATGTGTGTGTTGCGGTGAGTGTTAGGTACGAGTATGTATACAATTCTATTAATTTTCTAATATACCTATATTAATATAAGCATGATGGCGGTTAACAAGTTTACATACAGAAATAATTGTAATATACTTAATACCTTCTGTGCAGGAAGTTTTAGATTTTGTAGTATAAAGTGATCATGATCATAGAACATTTGTTCCTAAAACATTTGTTATAATTCCCATACATTAACAACTAAAGTTAGTCTCCAATAAATAAGTAATGAACAATAATGGTGATCATTTAAGCTGTCCTTGTTTCTTAGATAATCGCCGTAATTAAAAAGTTGTGTGTTTAAAGCTAACAAACGTGTTCTAACTTACATATTATTGTCTAACTAGATTAACACAAAACTAGGAGGCATGATTCTAGAAAATTAATTGGATATAAATGTAAAAAATTGACATATTTCCTATACACAATGTATAATTTTTTTAGTTAAAAATAATAAATTATTACAGAATTTGTTAGTTTCCTAAACACATTCAATGCTACTCATGTGGTACTAATTATTAAAGGGATAATATTTTGTTCGCTATATTTTGAGAAATTCTAAATGTATTCTATTGCCTAAGGTTTGCAATAAACAGTACGTAAAAATACAGTGAATTTAGAACTATTATTGTTTACTTTTTATTTTGATAAACTACAGTATTTTTTTGATACGTGTGGCATTATTTCATGTACATTAAATTAAAGATATAAATGGGGAGATTGATTTTTAGGCATACTTTCTGAGTTATACTAAAGTGCCACAACTGACTAATGAGTAGTATTATCAGCCAGAAATATCCTCAGGAGAGACTCATCCCTTTTAATCTTCGAATATTATTCAGGAAATAACACCATGAATCATCACTCCTTGTTTGTGGCGCAAGCAGTTTAATATCCAATTACCTTCATCAATAATTAAATAGGATCGTTTTTGCAATTCAACTGTTCTTAGTAAAGCTACTTGCGAGTACGGCAAGGTGCGTGGGAACCCGGTTAGAACGAGATAGAAATAGCTGTTTGGTTCAAGAGTGACTGAGAAGGATATTGGTTACGTGAAAATTAGCAAAATATTTTCCTGGAAACGCAAACCATAACGATAACAATGTAGTGGTGTGCATTAATAACATTAGCTTTAGGTACTGTAAATCGATGTTCACGTAAGTTGAAGAAAGGCTAAATAAGATTACTTAATCACTAAGCAAACCTAAATGTGATGCGTCTGTTGCACCCGTAGTTAAATTACAATTAGTTAATAAGACACATAATAACGGGTAGGTTGCAAATAAACGTGACTTGACATTCTAACAGTCATATAAAACCGAAATAATCAGTTTCCTAGTAAATAAAAAAAAAAAACCATCACGGGTGCCTATTTGACTTCCGAGAACCGTTTAAACGGTCTCAGGGTCCCAGCAGAGGGATTTACCCATCCTCATTTCGCCGATGGTATTCGGAGGCAACACCTAACAAGTGGCGAGCTTGTTGCGGTGTTTATGAAGAAATAGCCTCGTTGTATAAAGCGGTCACCCATCCCAGGCCGGCTTTGTTGTCATCTGCTTAACCTGTTATCAGTTGCGCAGTGACTTAACCACTAGGCTGGGCCGCTTTTCTTAGTTTCCAAGTAAGAATGTAGAATTAAACAAATTTTTTTTGTCTATAGACAGTAAGAAGGTTGTTGTACCTTGGACCTTCTTCTTCCCTCTTTCAGCAATTTTACAAAAAGGAGAAGATTCACATATTTCAGCGGCTTGAAGATGTTATCATAAATCTAGACAATTAATAAACACTTACCAATTTCTGACCCGACTTCTTCACCCACGTTAAAACGATTTTGTTGTGATTAAATAAAACCGTGACTAAACACATAATATAAACATAGCAGCTAATTGACATGCACTTTAGCAACACGCAGTAGTTGTGAGACTGTCACATGAAGACTAATACCTTGCACAGTGCAGTAATACCAGGCGCAACAATCATAATTATATCAGGGTGGGCACAATGACGCACGAAGCACGTGCCCAATGTAAAACACTTCTTGGGACTAAAAGGATAAAGATGCTTTTTAAATAAATCTCTTTATAGTAAAAATAAATACTCAGAAATTAATGAAACATGTATGAATTAATTACTATGTACTATTATATATTAATAAAATTATTATATATTTGTATATTAATAAAATTGTTGTTTTTGCTTAGACCTCATAATTATAGTGCAAAAAATGACACTTAAACAAATATTAAATAAAAATTAAAAAAGGAATAAATTATTATTTTTACTTTTATTTATTTAAAATTGCACCAACTTAATTTCAACTCTCTTATACTTAGATAGTGATCTAAATTAATTATGATAAGTATTTTTTTTTTCAATACCAACTTAATAAAAAAATCTATAGTACTTAACTAAAGTTTTTTTTTTTTCAAATTCGTCTAGTTAAGTCGCTTAGAAGAAACATTAATAAGGACTTAGAACGGACTTAGGACTCAGACACGACTTTATTGTCACAAGATACTATAATCGGTCATATAAATTACGCTATCTATTTTTTAGATGCTTTATTTACAAGCAAGGTGAACTAAATACAAAGATAAGGGTAAAATACACACTGACCATTTATGAGAAAAAAGCGCGTAATAAAAATCAGTCGTTCTCGTTGTATTATATGATGAGTGTTTGGATAGTCCACAAGTTGGATTAGTGATACTGGGACCGACAGCTTAACGTGGCACTATATAGTGGTGTTGTTAAACAAATGTACATATTTTTTTAGATTAAAAACTCATTGGTACGACTTACCGAAGTCGTAAGTGTATTTAAAGACTAACCAACTCGGCCACCATGTATTATATTTTATAGTTATACCTATTATTTAATTATTCTTTTTTTGGAGCATATGACTTTGTATCTACCTGATGGTAAGCAGATCTACGAGTCCATTAATACACTTCGACATCGATGCAGTAGTCTCTTGAAAACCGGTGAACCCATAGACTAACACCCGTATTCTAAGACGTTTCCTTAACTCCACTCTTCACTCAAGGAGCGTCTGTCTCAACTTGCTTTTTATAGTTGACATTTGGTGGAAAGAGACAGACGTTCCTTGAGTGTAAAGTGGAGTTAAGGATACGTCTTAGAATACGGGGGTAAAACCGGTCACTTGCGATTTTTTATTTTATTTTTAATATACAGGGTGTCTCAAAAGAAATTTTATATTTAGTGGATTGATTAAAAAAAAAGGAAGCGGTATATAGAAAAAATGTTTATTTATTGTTAAAATACACTTTTTGGGAATTCATTTCTTAAAAATAATATCGTCTAAATGTAAACCCTCACGTTGTTGGCACTCATTTAATCGAACAATAAAATTACTTATGACTGCTCGACAGGTGGAGTGAGGGATGGCTGCCATTTCGTGACGGATATTTTCTTTCAAATGCGCCAGTGAAGTTGGTTTATTGGCGTAAACTTTAGATTTAAGATAACCCCATAGGAAAAAGTCCATAGGGGTTAAATCTGGGCTACGTGGAGGCCAATTTATGTCACCTCTCCGGGAGATCAATTTTCCTGAGAAAATTTCACGAACACGTGGCAGAGATAAATTGGACGTGTGTGAAGTTGCTCCGTCCTGTTGAAACCATGTTCTTTGGTTATAGCCAGGAAAGTTTTGCAGTTCAGGTACCAAGAAGTTGTCTAACATCTCCACATAACGCTCTGAATTGACTGTAACTGTACGCCCCATTTCGTCTTCAAAAAAGTAAGGGCCGATAATTCCTCGCGCCGACATGGCAGCCCATACGGTCACTTTAGGCGAGTGTAGGGGTTGCTGATGTTTGCGTTTCGGATTGGCTGAACTCCAGTAGCGGCAGTTTTGCTTATTTACGTGGCCATTAAGATGAAAATGAGCTTCATCCGAAAACAAAATGTTGGTAAACGTTGAAAATCGCTCAATCATCTGATTTACGAAATTAAGCCTCTGACCGGCATCTTGGGGCTTTAATTCTTGCACCAATTGAATTTTGTAGGGGTGCAGCTTTAGATCTTTGTGCATAATGCGATGTAATGATGATCTATGCACATTTAAAGCACTCGCGCGCTTCCGAATTGAAAGGTTCGGGTCGTCACGTACAGACTGATTAACACTCTCCACGTTTTCTACCGTTCTTGATGACCTAGGTCGCCCGGATTTTGATTTATCCAGCGTTGATCCAGTCTCTTCAAACTTTTTAACCCAATGTCGAATGAGAGGAAGGCTTGGCGCATCATTTAAGTGGCGAAAACCTCGAATACTGCAGAATTTTCTACGCGCGACAGTTGCCGAATCACCGTTCTTGTAAAACTCTCGCACGCACAACGCGCGGTCTGCTCCCGAGAAACGCTCCATAGCGACTGAATTCCCAAGAGCCAAGCTACTAATTGACATAACCCCCGCACCCCTCAAGTACGCAGCGTTCACGCAGTAAGCTAAACAAATATAAAATTTCTTTTGAGACACCCTGTAGAAACATTTAGCTAACTTATTTATGTTACTGTTAGTAAAACATAACATAACACTTTTTTTTATTTTATTTCACCATAATAATTTCTAATAAACTGAAGAATATAATAGTTACATATTACGGGTAGACGTAGCGCTATCAGGCTTAATAAAGGCGGAGTAATGCTGTAAAAACCACACTTAGCCGTCATAAACTTTATTATAGAGACGCCTGGCGTTATTGTAGGCCCGTGTTACGATGTGTCCAGTCCACGAGAAGAATCAACACTCACTAACGTCCAACAAAATTGATATCAAATGTCATGTTGCTATGAGGTTTATACTAGCAACTATTACTCTAAAAAAGGCCAAATATATGTAATAATGTATCTTATGTATGGTTTTTGTAAGAATCCTTTTGGGTTCACTGCCGATAGAGACTTATGTTAAAAATCGGTTGTGGTAGAAGAAATTATAAATTAAAAAAAATATATATAAAAAATATCTTAAAAACAGATTCACTTATGTTGGCTCGCATCACGACAAAACCCTTCGATCTACTTTTAATACAACCCTTGCCTTCCCGTCCCATCATACCACCTTTGTTTCTAAATCGTTTGCAGTTGTCGCTGCAACACTTTGGAATAATTTACCAGTCAAAATAAGACAATCACCAAATAGAGTCATATTTAAAAAAAGAGTATATAATTACTATTTAAATTCATAGGTAATTTTTATTTATCATTCATTATTCTATTCCTTTCCACTTTGTTACTTCTCCTTTCTCATTTAGTAGTTGGTAGTATTGTGTATATGTAGTTTATGTATGTATATATATAAAAGATATATTTAAGTAGTGTATAATAGATTGTAAGTATTTTATATAATATTCACTGGTTTATATACTCAGATACTATATTGCACCTACCTCACTTATTAACTGCTTTTACTGTCCCGAAGGTTTGACTGGTAGAGAATGCCTAGCGGCATTAAGTCCGCCTTTGTATTTTGTATGCAATAAAGATTTAAATATATCTGCAGTGCCTGAATTTACCTCATTAGCTATCCTAATGCGCGAACAGAATTCGCACATGACCGATTTTTATAGAAGCACGGTATCTACTACGGTGGGATATATAGGTCTGGATAGACAAACAGACAGACGGACAAAGGGCTACTTTTGCATTTGTATAAAAAGTTTTTTGGAATAATAATATTACTAATTAAGTACTTATTAACCTTTTCAAATTACAACTTATATAATAAAGTATCTGACCCGTGCAACTTCGTCTGCGTAACTTTAACCGTTTACGCAGCGCACGCAACGGAAGCTCCCGAAAGGAACAAATTTTCCCCGTTATCCCAACATTTTTCATTGATGCTCCGCTCCTATTGGTCGTGGCGTGATGTTATATAGCCTATAGCCTTCCTCGATAAATGGGCTATCAAATACTACTAAGAAATTTCAAAATCGGTTCAGTAGGTCCAGAGCCCTACAAGCTCAAAAACTTTACCTCTTTATAATATTAGTATAGATAACTGTTATAATTTAAGAAAGTTTAAATACGATAGTTTATTGCCATTACTTACGTTTCTTATCCTCAGCGTATAGCATTCGTTAAGCATTCGAGGCGTAACGTCAGCCCTTCATGGTCAAAGCTTTAGTTAATACCTTGAGACCCGTAATACTCTTTTCATTACCCGGAAACATTAAGTTTTATCGATATAACAAGTTAAGTAGCCGTATATATTTAATAACATAATAGTCTCGGAATAAAATCCACAGTCGTGTAAATTTGTTGGCGACAATGCGGCCATCTAGCGGAAGTGCTTACTAAGTTTCTTTTGGAAAACTAATTGAAATATGTCGTAATATCTTATTTGGAGATTAAACCGTTAAAAAACGCCGCGTTTATCGCAGGGTATAGTACATATAACATTTGTCTATCAATCTATATAACATAAAGTAGGTATATATTATTTGATGTACAAAAAACTAAATCAAATGAATAATTACCCACGTGCGTGCGCCATCATATATATTCCATTGGAAATAAACAGAATGACCCTAAAATTTACATTTTATAAAAACATTCGTTATCTAAAGATAGCTAACAGTCTATATATAACCTAACCAGAGCTATGCAGGTTGCAACAGTTATGCGTCGATAATGCCAAACAACATTAATCTTGCTCCAGACTTCTTGCCGCTTTATTTACATATTTCGCAGGTAAGTGGACAACACATCAATAGTTATTATTACATAATAATAAAATCCCAGAAGATTCAAAAAACACTTTTTTTTGGCTGTACTTGCACAATGCAAAAAAAAATTGTTTTAAAATTTGCAAGTCGTTATATTTTTTTATATTGGAACACAGCACGTGACTTTTTTAAGCAGGCTACAAAGTCCACGAATGGGGTCGGAACATTGTTAACAGCATTGATCACTTCGACTCACCGGATTAATGATGCAGTTACGAAATGGTCAGCGACAAGGAGTCCACTTGTAATATCCTCGAATCGCTTCTTTATTGTCAAATCAACTACCTATTTATTGACTTTGTAAATTTGTATACAACGTGCTTTAAGGGTAACGCAACTTCTGCTTTGCCACATTCCACAAGTGAAGTTTAATAGTAGGTTTGTAAAATATATATCACTTAGTTATATTTATTGTTCAACACACAAAGTAATGGAGCTAGTACTTTATGTTCTGTGGTAATCTTGGTCAATATATAAAGATCACAATCACAAACCAATGATGTAACATATCAGCATAATGCATCTTAAACCAAAAACATATTAATTTAACCTCCTTCTAGATTGTATAACCAAGTATATGTGTAATAGGCAAGAGTAAGTTTTACACGACGCGACGGCGACTTATAAACAACCATAAAGCAATGACCTTGTGCTGAAACATGCACCATACATGTGCGGTGTTGGTGATCAAATGCAGATGCACTGTAAACACTGACGCGAAACATTCTGCGATGATCATATATATACATAACTTATGCATTTGATAGAGAAAATTTCAATGTTACAGATTTACCCAAAAGTCTTTTAGTATGAAAGAAATATTTGTTCATCAATAATTTCGCCTATATACAATAACTGAACAATATAAATATAACTAGTTTTAAAGTTGGATATAGGCTGAATATCAGATGGTGTTCCAATCTCTGCACTAGGCATGCCTGTGTCGCAGTGGTCGGCGAATTGCTGCGGTTGATATGTTGAGGCATTTTTAGAACAATAGTAAAAATTATTGAGCGTTATTTCGTATAACTATTATATACGTGCTGGGCGTCACTTTTATAGAGCAGAACATGTGACCCTATATCATCCACCTGATCGTCAGTGGCAATGTAACGTCCAAGAATGTTCTCAATCAATAGTAGTAATGATGCTTGCATCAATTGGTTGATTCCACTATGTCTGCTTGAGAAACTTATTCACGCCTCGCTTAAAGGACTCAAGGAAGGGAAAACGCAGGCAAGGCATTCCACTTTTTTAACGTGCGACATATATAAGAGTCACCATACCTTTTTGTTCTGGTGGTCACTTGTTTTGTTTAAACTCAAAATAGCATTACCTACAACAAAGTGGGACTAAAACCCCAGCGATGGGTACCTGAGTTCGTCCAGCGCCGGATAACGTAAGGCTCTCGTGATGGTAGGTACTGATACGTAATCCTCAAAGATTAATTTCGTAACAGTATTATTTTGCTGGCATAGTGGAAGCGACCAACGCTGTTGAGCAACAGTGTATTAATCGACCACTTTCATGGATTTTGTAGGTCTTCTTGCTATCGAGTAGTCACATGCAGTGTTCTAATAACATAAAAATAACTAATGCAACATAATTAGTTATAATTTTCATTGATAGAGCTGAACTGTAAGATTTTATCCAATATTTTATTGAGACTAAAACTAGTGTTTAAGGTTAGGTTAGTTTAGGATTAGAAGAAGCACCAAAATATTAAATACACGGAGAGAAATCAATAGAATAATCTTGACTAACTACACCCGTGAAATTAAAATTTCTCCCACACTATCAATTTAACGACGAGTGTCATCAAAATAAAAAGTACCAAAAGTAAGGTCAAAACTCCGTGAATAGTATTTCAATTTCAAATTAATGAATTCGTCGCGGCGATAGTTACACAACATGGGCCGTTATAGTATAGTTGCAGCCGCGAGAAAACTCGACGCTTTAGTGGGATCTGAGTCGATCGAGCACAACCGGTCCCACATTTCACTATAAACATTTTGTATTTTTCTTCCATCACCCATAATTTTTTATCAGATCGATTAGTCCTTCTATGAGAAATTGTGATAAAATATTTTAGTGACAAGATATGCCACCCTTTAAGGAAAATTAGAGCTGTGTGGGATTAGAGTTCAAAAGACTCCCCGAAAGCAAGCACATCGAAAATATTTATTACTAGCGGCCCGTCCCGGCTTCGCACAGGTTTGTATAACTTTAACTATATGCTCAGCGCACGCCACGGAAGGCCTCAGAAACGATACTTTTCCCCCGTTTTTAAAACATTTTTGGTTACTGCTCCACACCTATAGGACCTAGCGTGATATTATATAGCCTATGTTACTTCTGAATAATGCAGCTTTCTAATGGTGAAAAAAATATTGCAATCGGTCCAGTAGTTTTTGAGTTTATTCATTACAAACATACAAAAACACAAAAATACAAAAATACAAATCTTTCCTCTTTATTATATTAGTATAGATGAAATGTAGAAAACAAATGAATTAAACAGGACTGCATCAATTTCTTATCGAAGTGGTCTTCTTCTTCAAGGTGCGGTTACGATAAAGAAGTAAGGATATTATAGTAGAATCTAATGAAAATTCGTCTTTATTGCAGCGTATTTCGTAATCGCAACAGTGTATTGATCGAGCCTATTAATGGCCTTAGTAGGTAGGTGATTACCATCAGGTATATTGACATAACGTCACATGCCTTGCTCCAATATAATAAAATATAAAAAAATAAAACAAGTTACTTGTTTTTTTTTTTACAATCCACATTACGGTTGGAAAAATGATATTTCAAAGTAAGAAATTTTATTTGGTTGGTATGCTACGAGTTGGTTTCAGCTCGACAGTTCCCATTTGTAACTGTATTGTGATATCTTTGTATTTGTAGTTTGCGACGCAAAATAATGGTTGCTGTAGTTCAAATTACAAAAACACTGTTCAGACAGGTTACCGACACTTTCTTATTTGTTTTTCCGATTTATCATCACTCGGTTTACCTGTTGCAATGTACACATTTGGCGCCTACACATTATGATAAAAGTTTAGGTTATGTCTACGTCCAAAATATAAAGGTAGTTTTTTATTATAAAATAAGGGTAGAGAAAGCGCAAATGCTGTTTGCTTACTTGGGTTCCACAATATAAAGGTAGTTTTTATTATAAAATAATGGTAGAGATTGCCGTTTGCGTACTTGGGTTCCGAAATATAAAGGTAGTTTTTTATTATAAAATAAGGGTAGAGATGAAGCGAATGATGTTTGCGTACTTGGGTTCCAAAATATAAAGGTAGTTGTAATAAAATAAGGGAAGAGATAGTGCGAATGCTGTTTGCGTACTTGGGTTCCGAAATATAAAGGTAGTTTTTTATTATAAAATAAGGGTAGAGATAGTGCGAATACTCTTTGCGTACTTGGGTTCCAAAATATAAAGGTAGTTTTTTATTGTAAAATAAGGGTAGAGATAGTGCGAATACTGTTTGCGTACTTGGGTTCTAAAATATAAAGGTAGTTTTTTATTATAAAATAAGGGTAGAGATAGTGCGAATGATGTTTGCGTACTTGGGTTCCAAAATGTAAAGGTAGTATTTATTATAAAATAAGGGTAGAGATAGCGCGAATGCTGTTTGCGTACTTGGGTTCCAAAATATAAAGGTAGTTTTTATTATAAAATAAGGGTAGAGATAGCGCGAATGCTGTTTGCGTACTTGGGTTCCAAAATATAAAGGTAGTTTTATTATAAAATAAGGGTAGAGATAGTGCGAATGCTGTTTGCGTACTTGGGTTCCAAAATATAAAGGTAGTTTTTATTATAAAATAAGGGTAGAGATAGTGCGAATAATGTTTGCGTACTTGGGTTCCAAAATATAAAGGTAGTTTTTATTATAAAATAAGGGTAGAGATAGTGCGAATGCTGTTTGCGTACTTGAGTTCCAAAATATAAAGGTAGTTTTTATTATAAAATAAGGGTAGAGATAGCGCGAATGCTGTTTGCGTACTTGGGTTCCAAAATATAAAAGTAGTTTTTATTATAAAATAAGGGTAGAGATAGTGCGAATGCTGTTTGCGTACTTGGGTACCAAAACATAAAGGTAGTTTTTATTATAAAATAAGGGTAGAGATAGTGCGAATAATGTTTGCGTACTTGGGTTCCAAAATGTAAAGGTAGTTTTTATTATAAAATAAGGGTAGAGATTGCGCGAATGCTGTTTGCGTACTTTCTACCTCAACTGTTTTGTGAGAACGGTCCGAGTGATCCTATAATAGTTTAAAATTATAATAAATGTATTGTATCTAACACAATATTTCAATTAACCCTATTAATTTGGAACACTTATTTACAACAAAATACGTAATAAAGCAATAAAAGGAGGGAAATACCTACTTTATAAGATTAAAAGCTTGAAGAAATAAACACCTTGTCCCTCTTTACATAAGAATGAGTTTGCTGTTTTATTATCATATTTAGACAATTTCATCGTTATGAAATAGTTGAACAAACGTTGAAATCTTATAGGATTAAAATCGTCCTCTAACAGAGGGATCAACGCTCTTCTCTTTTGAACATCTGATAAAGTGTGCAAAGTTATTTGTAAATATTTAATCGGCTTAAAACTAAACATTGCTTTTATTTCCAGAATAAATTTAAGCAGCGTTAAATTCCTAATTATATTTAATACTTGGTAAAATATATAAATTGAAGCTATAAAATTTTATTGCCAAATATTTCGCCTCTCTATGGAGCGGCGTCATCAGTGACAGTGACTGAAGGTCTTTGTCATAAATTTTGAAGAAGTAATTTTATGTCTTTTAGTATTTATTTTTCTAAAAAATAAATACAAAACTGTATAGTGCATTGCCTTTACCATTGCTAAAAGACATAAAATTACTTCTTCAAAATTTATGACAAAGACCTTCAGTCACTGTCACTGATGACGCCGCTCCATAGAGAGGCGAAATATTTGGCAATAAAATTTTATAGCTTCAATTTATATATTTTACCAAGTAAGAAACACATCTAACACACTTTATTTGTTTCAGATAATTATATTTAATAATATTTAAGGGTAAAATTAATATCAGGTAAGTTTATAATATAACAAGGTTTAGTTCATATGTTTCTACGTCGCATTAGGTCTGGTTTAACCGGTTATAATGTTTGGTTCACTTTTTGGTTTGAATTATATAAACCGTTCTCATTAGTTTTTCACTGGCACTGTTTTTTTTTTAATAATTCGGTTGGTGAATGAAACTTACGTGTTTGAATCGTACAAAAAAATCCTCAATAAAAATAATTCCTATAAAATATGAAGGCAGGAAATTAAAAAAAGGAAAACGTACAGTCATCGTTTATTTTCTCTCTAATAAAATGAAACCATTTTTTTTTCAAATCCATTAAAATTTAGGGGTAGAAAACAGTTATGGCCCGAAAGTCGTTTTGCTGCCTAAATTGTAGGTATAATCTCATACGTGTTCTTTCTCTTATTGAGGGTCGGGGGGAAGGTTTACATAAATACATAAATGTATGGAGGAGATACCGACTCCTCGTCATGCGCGGGGAGAGGTAATACTATGTAGTTGAATCAGCATGAGCATCAAAGAGCCTCATCAGACACTCCTCTTAAAATAAATTTCAACATTTTGTTTAAAACAGATTTACACGTTACAATATTTAGGAACCGCCTAGTTAGTAAGCCAAAGGTTAACGATCTGCACAACGCCATTAATAAAACCAACTTCTAATGTTTAGTAAACATAATATGTTTCAATTCTAGACTATTTACTAATTTAATATTTTATTATTTATGCGTTTAATTAATAAACAAAAAACAAATTTAATAGTGACCGTTTCGCGCCAAAATTTGTAAAGGTACCGTTGAGATAATTTAAAATTTTTTTTTTGAAAGTACGATCAATAAACAATGATTTCTATAATATATAATTATTTCTTGTAAACTTATGTATTATAAAAATAATAATAAATTACGTCAAGAACATGTTTATTTTATATTTATCTTATAAAAATATTTATTACATATACTTTTATATTAGGTATGAAGACCAAAAATAGATACAGATTTATATAAAAAAATGTCACGCAAATAATAAGTTTCAAACAAAAGATCAACTAATTGTTTTTGTACTTATCATTTTTACAACTTGTTTTGAACGCAACACAAGGGCTTGATGAGAAATGGGGATCTCTTATAAATTTCTGAACTCCCATCTAAGTGCATCAAAAAAATTAATTAAAAGGCGAAAATTTTAATATTTATCACGCGGCGTGGTCTACATCAAAACAAACGACGTTAAAGGCCGTTTACGCCGCATTAATGAATTCGTACAACGTAAGCGACATAATGAGACAAGAAATATTCGAGATACGTTTGGCAAATGCTTCAAGGTTGGCAGTGTTACTAGCGGAGCACTATCAGCGAGACCTGCTAAGATAAACTTTAGATAATTATAAGTAGTCTTACGCAAGCGCCGCATTTTAGGTGTTACTTCAAGTTACTTGTAGTAAATATTAGCTACGTTTACATATTCTGCTTGAATCAGCTCGGGAGAATGCTTTTTATCTTCTTTCAGGTCCTAATTATGCTAGAGTCAACGAATGGGTACTTTTTTAATGGCGTACAGAGTTATTATGTATTAATTGGTAGAAATAATTTGGTTTTGATAGCTATGTTGAACGCAGCCTTTTCTTACTAAAATAGTTTTTTATTTAATAGTTAGTAAGGTTTAGTTAAATCACTTAAAAGCAAAACTACTACTGTGATATTAATTAACGCTTTAAAGCAATACAATTACCGTAATGTTAACCAACGCTTCAAAGATAAGATAAAATATAATAGTAATATATTAGACGTTTCTGTAATAGACAATCTATAGGTTGATCCGATAACAAATATTCTTAAACAAATTACGTAAAACAAAATACACAGACTGAGATAAAAACTAAAGACAGCTGATAGCACCAATTGTTGCAAAATATTATTTCGCCGCAGATAACTTTGTTTTATCATAGGCGCCATTTTTTATTGCTTAGCATTATCAAATTGTTCTTTATAAAATGTCAAAAACATATTTTACATTGTATATTTACTGCAAGATAATGAAATAGGAGGAGTTAATATCGATAGCTATTGTGTATCTAAACCAACCACACGTCAGGTGCACGGAGGAGTTACCCCAAGTCATCATAAAATATATAACTATTGTTATTGCAATAAACTAAGTTAAAATCTGAAATACAAATGATACGTCTATATTCTGCGACGGTCAACAAGGTATTAAAACTTCTATGCTTTTAAAACTCAAAGACATTTCTCTTAATATTAAGTAGGTGTAACGTAGTCATTTGTTTTGCTTTTATACCCTGGCGCAGCGCCAGATTGATGTCATAGTAATACGTTTTAACTATGAAAGTATAAATAATATGGAAGTGTCCTAAAGCCTAATATTGCTTTTCTAAATATGAAAACAGAAGATGATCACTCGCATACAATCCAAAAAAATTTAGTAAGAATATAAAAATATTATAACCAATCAATGTTTAATAAATGAGTAAAATATGACAATGTGACAGTTAATTCGAAAATTTAAAGAACAGAAAGTAGTTATTACTTTTGCCATTTTTAGATTTTAATGAGTGTGAGCAAGGTAAATGAATATTGTCATTTATACTTTTGCAAGGTTTGTCATAGTACTTCCATATTATTTATACGTTTATGATTTTAACAAAGTTTATCAAAAACTATCCATGATCAACAAAAACCACGTACCTTAATATCAGATCTACCTGTTGATAAGCAGAAAAATCCACCAGAGTGGCCACTTTTTTTCGGATACCTATTTCCTGACTTTTCCAAATTTTCTAGTCACTTTTTTTAGATTTTCCCTGACCTTAATGAGCTTCAATAAGAAAGAAAATATCCCAAAAATATATTATTTGATTTTTTAATTGATTTAATAAAAAAAAAGTATTTATGATATGGAATCGACCCGCTTAGGTTGCCAGTCGTTTACAGTAGCAAGTTGTGTGTGTACTTTAAATATTTTCCCTGACCTGACATCTCCCTGACTTTTCCAGTCTCCGAAAATTCCCGGTTTTCCAGAAAGTGGCCATCCTGTAAAAAGTCCATGAATCGGGTCGATCAATACATTGTCCGCTCCCACTATACTGGGGCCACGCTAAATCAACTGCTCGTTTCGTAATCGCACTCTGTAAGGAGACTACCACCTTTACAGGAAATCGAAGCAGAAGGCTTATTTTTCATAATTTATACCTTATGTGTACAAGGCACAAATTAATTTAGTAGTAGATTAAGATAATATTAAAAGGGGCGTTATTAGCTGCGTCTGTTATAAAAAAGAAAACAAAGTAATGTTCAAAGACAAGGTAATAATTGCTCAAGTGTCTGATGAAGAGAATGATACGATAATAGAAAAGGGCTAAACAAACAGCGAGGAAGCAAAGGTGTGGCAAACGATGTGCTATCTGGTATCCGACCTACTTGTCTCACATACTAACTTAACTTATAACGCAATTAAAAATACACAAGATTGATAAGCGACGTGACTGACGCACGCGACAGTTCCCTCGATGTAGCTTTAACCTTTGATCTTGATAAAAACCTAAATTTGGTTTTTAAAAACTTAAAATATTCAATTTAAGTTAATTTGGTCTTTATTGAATTTAATATATGGAGATTTTAAATGTTTACAAAGCTGCATCTTTGCATTTATTATAGAATTTGAAACGATTTATTTGTTATTGTGATGTAAATAAGTTTAATATTTAATCTTTAAAAATTACTTTATTCAAAAATTTCTGAACTCAACCAAATATTAAAAGTACAGTTACTTGATCGACAGTTAACGTTGGTCATTAGTTAAACAACTTAGTATAGTGTCGAAATTTTATTACTGGTCGCCAACACCGACTTGTAGCCATGTCGTTTCATTATTTATCTGGAACAGCTCTCTCCAATACAATCCAAGGTTTTTTTATCTCACAACTTGTTCATAATATCGATACATCTAAAAAACAACAAATTAAGCTTTCTTACTTTTTCTGATCGATTCGGTATATAAATTATTGGCATATTTAGTTGAAACATTGCATCAAATAAATTTTACGATTTGGTTCGAAGTACTTCGAAGGGTGGCTCCCATATTGTTTTATAAAATACCAGTTGAGCCTCGCGGTTTCACCCGCCGCGCGGCGTGTAATTTAAAATAAATTGGGTCAAAAATAAAATACACAGCCTATGTTACTCTCTCATAATGTAGCTATAGATATGTAGGTGAAACATTTTAAAAATCGGTTCATTAGTTTTTGAGTTTATACATTACAAAATTTACAAACACAAAATATAATCTTTTCTTTTTATATTATTAGTATAGATACAAAACCGGTCCTATAAGAATGTAACCTACCGTCATTAGTTATAAACGTCTTTGTAATACTCTACCCCTTGATCTTGTAACGTAACAAGCAAAGTTCACTCAAATGGGATCTGCCCACGGGTTTAAGCAGATAAATCTATTATTAAGTATGTTTATCTCACAATAGCGATTTCCGTCGTTTACTAACAATCGTTTGCCAAATATGTTATCGAGATTATGTGTTTCTTTTAGTAGTCTAGATTGCTTAACTTGAAATGTAGAAGAATTACTTTCAGAGTTTATTACATTTATATATGCTGTCTTGACACATCACAAAAACGTTACTATAATTTATATAATTAAGTGTGTAATAAGATTGGGCATGAGCATGTGTCGCCGATGTATAAAACTATCGGCTTTTAAGGCATACATAACATGTATGTTCGTCGCTTACTAGCGAAACAAAGGTTAATATTTATTTTATTTAAGAAGATCCTTGGGGTAACTAACTGATTTTTATGGGACCAGAGAGGATACGAAAAATTACAAGTATGAGATTCATCTTGCTTAGCTTTTTTTAAATTTATATTCATTGAAATTGCGTTGATAGGAATCCATCCTATAGTGAACCTTAAACATGGCTGACTTGTACTATTATTCCTTCTGTGGCATGTCAGTACTCCACCTTATTTTCCCTATTGGCATCCTACTATTCCTTTCTCCGTTCAGTACCCCTAGTGTGAGTTTTCTAACTATTACTTTGCGTTTGAGTTAACTAAAATTTGTATGGGAAATGGTTCAGCGCTCCAAGCGGAAAGTTTGAGAACTAGAAATGCGAGCGTGTGATTGGGCGAAAAGTTAACGCGGTAGTATAGTTAACGCGAAAGTAAACGTTAAAAAAACTCACACTAGGGGTACTGAGTATTAAAACTTTATTTATCAGCCGACACGTGTTATTTAATACGACTCCGTAGTAAAGCATTTATAACAACATTGTATTTTAAATAATTAAATATTATGTTATTTATAAATATTTATTACGCGCACTTTATTTATTGATGTTTAAAACAAAAGGTCCCCATGCACGTGTGAGAATAAAATGTCGGACTTGACGCGGTGTTATAAAGGCTCGTATCAAAAGTTATGCATGTTTGTGGCAATGACAATATTTTGGTGACACTTGAACCAATAACTTAATAAATCTAATACCTAGATATAAAAGAGCTTGTCCTGACTGACTTACATATCATCGCTCAGCCGAAAATACTAAAGCCAGAAATCGAAAATTTGGACAGCAGTAACTTCCTTTTTTGTTAGAGACCCCTAAGATATTTTTTTTATTCGAATCGAGTGGTGCTACAACAGTGACACTTTTTTATGTTAATTCTTCTCGTTAAACTATTGGATCGTATTAGATAGTCGTGATTTTTAAAATGTTAATAGGAGGGGTGGTGATTTTTATATATTGTTCACATGAAAGTAAAAGGCCTTTTTTTATTATTATCGTGTATTTCCATATTATGTGGTGTTTTTACCAAAATATTATGACAGGGTTAACAAAATCCACTAATTCATAAATTAGCTCAATTATTTAATACAATGTTTGAAACGTTAGGACTTTATTTGATTGAAGCACGGCATGGTACTTTGTATCTACCTGATTGTAAGCAGACCTACAAAGTCCATAAATGGAGTCAATCAATTCATTATTATTTAACAAAAAAATGATCGCTCCCGCCATGCCAGCTAAATGTTGCGGTTACGAAATGAGCGACGACAAAGACATATTTGCATTACAATTCTATTTTAATATCCTCGTTGCTTTATTATCAAACCAATCGCATGTTTCGTAACCGCAATATAAAAGGAGTACCACCTCGACAAGGAATCGATGCAGTAGCCTCTGGAAAACCGGTGAACCCACAGACTAAAACCGAAACATGACTAGGTCATTTGACGCTTTTTACCTACTGCATATTTTTGAAAATACTTGATTATTCACCACGGGTGCCTTACGGCGCCCGAGACCGCCTAGACGTCCTCAAGGTACCCAGCGGAGGGGTTTTTAATCCCACCTCATCGTAGCCGATGGTATGAGTCTACACTGAACAAGTGGCAAGCTCGTGGCGATGTTTGGATAGACTCAATAAACAGTTTCACAAGTTGGGACTAATGAAACTGGGACCGACAGCTTAACGTGCTCTTCAAGGCACTATAGTGGTGTTGTTAAACAAATGTACATATTTTTTTAGATTAAAAACTTATTGGTACACACCGGGGTTTGAACCAGGGACCTAAGTGGTTTTAAGTCTAAGGTCTAACAAACTCGGCCACCACGTATATTAACTAGTTAATCCCAATGATATTAGCAGGAAGAGATTTGCCAGTACAAAGTCCAGATCCCAAGTGGGTTATATCATCATTAGCCAGTGCCCACTCTGTCGACTGCCGCGTCGGTCCAATGAGATCGATTTTAGTTCAGCCTTTGCGGTAATGCGCAGATCGTCCCTCAGATCCCTAGAGGCCGTCCCTTAATGTATAAAATAAACATCACTGTTCACGCAATCACTCGTCGTATTGCCTGAAAGTTACGAAAATAAACTATCAAAATAAAATGTATCTGCTACATAATAACACCAGCAAGTTGAGAAAATGGCGAACTAATCACCATAATAACAATGGCGCAAAACCTACTCATATCTATAACAATTTAACTTTCTAGTATTATTTACGAAAAGTGCACTTTAGCAGCAGTGACATTAGAGTAATAAATCGAGATACATCGTGACAAGGCCAAGGTTGATTAGATTGCTGCGTTTGCGCACACTAAGCGTTTAGCAAAAATTATAGTTGTCTCTTTCGCACGTACACCCATAGATAGAACTTAGTAAGGGGAGAGCAGTAATAAGTGTGAAATGTGAGCTCTTAGATCAGTCATTATCATCATAAGACTTCAGGGACGTCCGCATTCCGGGGACGAAATAAATCATTAGCGAAGTTAGTTGAAAAGAGATTCATCATGAGCGACAAGTTGTTACTTTCAACAAATTAATTTACTTAAGTCTTGGAATAGAATTTATAACGTCCAATGAGAAGACAGATTACGGCGTTCTTCAATTTGTCAAATTGCTACCATTGCACAAGCATTTTATGAAAATTGGATATATTTAATTTATTATTTCGTATTTTTACGTATGATCATTTTAATACTCGCACACAAGAGATACGGGACCTGATTCTACTACAATAATTAGATATCAACTGATTTTTTTTAAATAATATTTTTACAACCTATGTCTGATTTATTATGTGTGTAGTTAAAACTCATCTTATTCATAAAAAAAAATTGTTTTTGAATAACACGAGGCCTCAATAAGTTCTAATGATACCGGTGTCCGCCTTAAAGTTCAACTTTACTCATTTAATTATGTTTTAAGTACTGCAGCATTCTCTCGTGCCTAATTTTCTAACCTAACTGATCCTTTAAGTTTTGGTTACTAAAGAGTTTATTACAATACATGTTTATTTGTTCAAAATTATTCTGCATCTGCAGGTTCCACAACTAAGGTGTTCTTCAAGAACTCAATGGCTATACATTTAATAATATATACCCCGGATACATATTGAATTTTCGTCTGAGACAAAAAACATAAGTTTAGTTATTAAATTATTTTAAAATACCTAAACCAATAGCACTTATAAACATTGATTATTAGGTATAAAGTTGTTACCCGCATAGATCACGTTTTTGTAGTATGCGCCTTCCAGATAGTTAACAAGGCACGATCAGTGATAACAAAAAAAACATCTTGTCTAATCTATTAGATAAGACGACGATAATCTTATGAATGGTAGGGGCTATTCTTAGTAATATCAAAAAGGCACGTATAATGTTGTAACGTTTATTAGCAAAAGCCCTTATTTTACAGTAAATAGAAGTTTATATATAAGGATCTTGGCCTTCCGAGAACAGCCGTCGAAACTTTTATGGAGCGTGTTTCCAGGATGGCGCTAACAGGATCATATAGTATTTGGTTGAGTAGAGAGGGTAGTGAACACAGTGCAGGTGAGAGTTCAAAAGGCCTTTAAACCTACTTCGCGGTCTCAAGTCCATGAACGCTGCAGTTCATTCCCTTGCCTTTCAACCACGCGATGGACCCGGCACCCGCACGGTGAAGCCATGGTTTGCTAAGAACATTGTCTCATTGTTTCAGTTTTATGTTTTTATTATAATACCTTAATTTTACAGTTTCTAATACAAAATATATTTTAAAGGAGGAAATCATTAATTGATACATTGAAGCACAAAAATCCTAAAGTACAAACCAATATCAATACAAACAATATATCAAAAGGGCCAATTAGGTTATCAAGAAAACAAGTTTGGATTCACATCAAGGCAATTAAAAGACGACAAATATCAAACTAACGGTTATTAATATTCTATGTTAGGTTGAAGAAAACTCATATAAGTTGTGGTTTCGTAATGAGAAATAAAGTTTGGGGATTTTTGAATAATTTAATCGAGATACTTTTGTAAGGACCATGTATCGCGCACATTGGGGATTTTACAGTCATCAGATTACCTAATAGCTTTAAAATTGAAACATTGACCTATTTATTTCCTAAAATATTCTGTTATTAAATATGTAAAGTTAAGTTCCTTGTCGATACTAGACTAACTAGGTCAACATAATGGGAAAGTACTCGTAATTCCTAATCATTTTGCAAAATGTTCTCTGAGGGATCATTTTGGATGAAAATTTTAATTCTCTACTTTCTTAAGTGGTAGTATGTATCTCTCCGAGGGTTTAAGTAAGCTAAAATCTTAACCAAGGCGACCGGGCGGGGTTGCTAAGCGTAACAGATAAATCCTGGAAACTTTCTATAAGCCGACGCAAAATTAAAAAAGTTAAGTCTAATTACAATTCAAAAATAAAAATTAAAACAGCGTTTTTGTGTTTTTATAATAAAAGGAAGTAAAATAAATGATGTTTTCACAATCTTCAATATAAGTAATATATCTCGATATATGAGTTTGTCTTTGTATCCGGAGGTGTCTTTTTAGCTCCCGAGAACCGTTTAAACGGACTCAGCGGAGGGATTAACCCGTCCTCATTTCGCCGATGGTATTCGGAGGCAACGCTTAACAAGTGGCGAGCTTGTTGCGGTGTTTATGATGGTATAGCCTCGTCAGATCTGGTGATCTGTCCGGCCTTTTTAAATCGCCAAACTGTCTGAACCATAAATGTCCTAGCTCAAATGACATTACTTTTGCCCCGTCTTGTTCTATTTATATTATACCAAGGCATATAGTACGGAGAGATAAAGTTCTTATCTATCCATGGATTCTCCGGGTCCATCGCGTGGATGGGAGGCGGAGGAATGAACTGCAGCGTTTCCGGACTTGAGACTGCGTGTTCACTACCCTCTCTACTCAACCAAATACTATATATTATCCTATTAGCGCCGATATTTGTTTACATTATACTTTTTTGAAACATTTAAGTATTATGTAAACTGATAAATAATTAAAAATTACTATTTTCTTAGGCCATTTTTGAGTATTTGAGAAAACGGGTAGGTAATAGAAAACGGGTAGGTAATAGTCTCATAAATGAGCTAAGCAATTTAAACAAGTCAAATGACATCACATCAGCAACATACAATTTATCCAATACGAAATAATATAATTTTGTTTTAATGTCGTAGGTTAAAAATGTTGTTTAATAAATTTAATAACATTAAGTTTAATAACATTAGAAACTAAATTAACTAATTGTGCAGGTGAGAAATCTGGTCGCAACCAGTTCACGTGGTCACTTATGAATCGCGTGAACACAGCCGAGCGCACAATATAAACATAACTTTAGTGACCCTAGCTGCTGATATGATTACGGGAGCCAATAGTGTTGCAGCAACGGGCATTTTGAATCGGTCATACGAATTTTTTTATAAAATTAAAATTTAGTGTTCGTAGACACTGTCTACTATAAGGTTAAAAGCCACCAGATAATATAATTGTTACATGTCTTATAACAATGTTGAAATTGTATGAGACATCAAAATTTTATGTTGGTAGGTAAATAATTAGAGATAGGTATTATGAATGAATGACAGCCTCCTTAGACTAATTACCATCACGGGTGCCTATTTGGCTCCCGAGAACCGTTTAAACGGCCTCAGGGTACCCAGCGAAGGGATTAACCCCTCCTCATTTCGCCGATGGTATTCGGAGACACCTAACAAGTGGCGAGCTTGTTGCGGTGGTTATGATGAAATAGCCTCGTTGTAAAAAGCGGTCACCTACATATTATTATTATTATAATGTTTAAGAGGAATGAACTGCCTGGCTCTCATACAATAAATATTAAGATTAGTGAATATTTAGGCAGGAAATCTTTGATGCCAAAATCTTTGAATCATTGATGTTCATCAAACAGATGACAATATTTCTATACTTTGATCTTCTTCATTACTTCAATAATAATATTTATCCAGATTTAAATTAAAACTATTATTCTTTGAGAAATGGGATCTGCGTCAATATCTAACACTGTACTTACGTTTTGATGGTAAATATTTTCAATAATATTTTAAGAGAATCCGGGTGCAGATTTGTTATCATCATAATAAATTATTAAAATAGGTTAATAATTTTTGTATAGCTTAAACCAGATATATTCTAGAGCTTAAATAGTAAATTAAATTATAGTGCAAAAAGGCAGTTTTCAATGGGGATCAATATTATTTTAAATATACTCATTCAATAGTTGAATGAGATTAAATGGCTAAGCTGTTATACCACTAAAGAAAGATTTTAAATGATGAGTGTAAATTTATTTTATCAAAACTTGAACTTATCAACATGAATAGCTATGATTTTTT
Organism: Monopis laevigella; assembly: GCA_947458855.1. Classification (NCBI taxonomy): domain Eukaryota; kingdom Metazoa; phylum Arthropoda; class Insecta; order Lepidoptera; family Tineidae; genus Monopis; species Monopis laevigella. The sequence goes on along the minus strand of OX381583.1, from coordinate 27,425,484 downwards.
TAAATATTTTCGAATGGCTGGTTTTTAATGATAAAAATAGGAGTAGATATTTATTTTAGGATTGACATGGCAACAATAGGCAGCTATGGTAAAAAAGATAGTTTGAGATGTCTTAACACTTTTAACTTGTGTTTAAGGAAATAAAATATTAATACACCAGATAGAGAAAAGTGTTATACAAAGCAAAATTGGGTATAATAAATTGACATACAACGACATTAAAATATTTTTGACTTAATATTTACTTTTTGTTTAAAAGTTGACATTTTATGTTATTGGGCTACTTAAATGATTTGGAAGGTACTAACTAAACCTACTTGTACCTATTATAAGTTAAGTACCTATATTTTTATGCATGCGAAGCTGCAGGCAAAAGTTAGTAGTTTATAATTATGATATGTATGTGTTGTTCCTGATACAGATAGTTTAATCCTAAAGCTGTATTAGTATATGTGTGAAATGTCTATGTGTATTATTATTATTTAGTAATTTGTAGCTTTAAAAAAATACTATTTGAATTAGGTTAATAACAATTTTGTATTGCTTTTAACCTATTTATACACACTCTTTATGAATATTATCTAATCAATTAGTACTTATTAGAGTGAAGTCATAAGGCCTTATTTATAAAACCTTATTAAGTCCTTAAAGACCACTTTAGTTAAAATATGTAGCCACAACCTTTACTATTCATTTTAAGTACCTAATTTAAAAAAATATCAATTTAGTAAGTAATTAGATTTTAATTGGTTAAAAAAATAATTTTTACTTCAACCTAGGACGCGCCCGATTATTCTAGGCATATTTACTTATCAACATTTACTATGTCACTTAGGTAAAATCCCAAGATTTACCGATTGAATGGTGGAAAAACTTCGAAATGAATGTTGTTCACTGAGTTCAGACTTTTACCATTAAACATTGGTAAATCTTAGGATTTCCCAAAATTCAGGCTTTTACAGTAACATATATTTCTTCTCTTTCTTTTTCCTGAGAGGTTGCAATGATAAATTCACTAAATTTTAGGAATGATAGATGACAGGTGAACATTAAGACAAAGATGAGCAGTGTTTTAGTTACTAATTTATTTATTTCAGATATAAATAGGAAATATGCCTAAAGTCTCATGAGGATTATTTTATTTACTAAATATGTGTTTTGCAAAGAATTCTCTTATACTTTAGTTAAAATATGTCATAATCAAATTGTAATGGTAGCAATAGCTTAAATTGTTACATTTCTTATTCTGCTAACCAATCACCCTTAGAAACTGTTAAAAATATAGCAAGCAAGATTCTATTACAATGCAAGTATGATTCTATTGAAGTAAATTAATTTAAGAGAATTGGGCTACAGGTAATGTGAATCACTTGACAGTTTCACATTGGTCTAATTTAACCAGAGGGTAAACAAATTATTCGACAAACTGTAACTAAATACATTAATCAAATCATTGAGATTTATTACATCTTAAAGGTACAGTCAAATTAATATATTTGTAGATTTATACCATACATGTATTGGACACATTTACACTTGTAAACATTAATGTTAGCAATACAGTCCATATTGTGAAGTTTCTGTTTATGGTATACTACACGATTTTTGAATTGTCCATATAACACTAATTGGACCGTGGAAGTGTACAAATATATTTGAGGGTGAATGTGGTGATAATAACAAACTCAACTGAACCTAAAATTTATTTGTAGAGAACCACATTTAATACACATTCCTGAAGCTAATTTAGTTTTGCATAAAATCAATGTCTTATTTAATTGCTAATGTAAGTTGTTCCAGTAAAGTAAAACATAAGCAATACTACAAGTAGCAACAAATAAAGCCTTTTCAACTAAAGCAGTATTCTTTTAATCAAAATAATTATCATGAAAGGTATTATACAACCTTACACTAACTTGGTAGATGCCTAACTATATTTTTGTATAGTAGACAAGTATGCAAATTTTATAAATACTTACCCCTGGCGATATTTGCATGCTGACCCGGCGTGCCGTTCACTTTTATTCTTCTGCCATCTGCAGTGCATTTCAACAGCATTATTGTCTAAATATTTCAGTGACCCATTAAAACACCTTATTATCAAAACAAATTGTTTTCAAACACTACTTTATCGCTATCAGCCTGTTGCTCGATGTCCTCAAACGATTCTATTGGTCCGGTCGACCGACGTGACGTCAAAAGTCAATTTAAATCCACTCAAATAGGCACAAAAACTCTCTAATTTGTTATATTATTCTACGCATCTACTAGTATTTAAGTTCCTACAATTAACACTATGAAATACACAGTAAATGTTTTGTAATTTAAGCAATAATTCAATAAGCAGCAAGATCTCAACCTCGCACTAAAGTTTATCAAATATCACTGTGACAGACAGCGGACTGAAGAAATATCACAAATTCACGTCTGGCTGCACGGTGGTTGTTTTGTTTGGCTCCAGCCAAAAGAAAAATGTGATTCCAACTGACAGATGACGTGACGTATGTACTTTGACCACAGATTATATCATAAAGTACTAGTATAAGTATTCATATTAGGGAAATGCCCTAAGAACCGTCAGAATTTTAAGTAACACAGAGTAAAACCATATAAGTTGGGCTTACTCGCTCTCATGGCACAGCCCCCCTAGCCAAGAGCATGAGCGCCAAAAGCGCGCACGAAAGTTTTGTATGAAGATGACATTTGGTGATGACGTCGCTTTCGTTTTTATCGTTACAGAAATAACCAAAACGAGACAACAATATAGATACACCAATAGGATAATAAATTTGTTATCTCCCTCTCTTTCACGCTTCTGCAACGTTCGAGCGTAAAAAGCGACAATGCTTTTGGCTAGGGGGGCTGATCATATACCTATCTTACTTCCTTCGTTCATATACACTCTTAGGGCCCGTTCGTTTTGGGAATTAAATATGTCATAATGACATTATGCGAGATTGCGTTTTTTTTGGTTAGTTTCAATCACAATGCCACAATTACCACTATCCAAATCGAACGCAATTGTTATCACGAATGTGTCAACCAACTGTCACCTGTCAAGTAAAATATAGGTTAAATCGTACAATACACTAATTTTATTTACGAAATCTTTCTAAAATCATTTCGATTTAAAAAATACAATAAATTTGATCTTAAATATATAATACGGCAGCGACCATTAAAACAACAACACTGTCATAACCACAAATGTCAAAATATGTTCACAACGCCTCACCTATCGACTGGGGTCATTGTGATCAGCCCCCCTAGACAAGAGCATGAGCGCTAAAAGCGCGCACGAAAGTTTTGTATGAAGATGACATTTGGTAATGACGTCACTTTCGTTTTTATCGTTGCAGAAATAACCAAAATGAGACAACAATATAGATACACCAATAAGATAATAAATTAGTTATCTCCCTCTCTTTCACGCTTCTACAACGTTCGAGCGTAAAAAGCGACCATACTCTTGGCTAGGGGGGCTGTTCACGGTAGCATTCTGGGCCAGAAAAAACGGGCATTGTGGCAGATCACAATGCCACTTTTGCCGCCGAATCTAAAAAAATACGCATAAATAAATATACATCGTGATCGTTGTGAACATGTTTCATAATCCAGCGGATAAAGTTCGGGACTAAATGCCGGCTAGTAAAGACTAGCTCACATACACTCTAATGAAGTCCGAAACGTTCGCTTCCAACCAAAACTGCGTGGACCGAGCTTTATAACCCGGCGCCGAGTCTTGCTGGAAGGACCATACTTGGTTATTGAACATGGTGTTGTTAAGGGGCTTAACTACCTTCTCAAGGATCTTGATACACTTGTGCCGATGTTTTGATACCTTTTTCACAAAAATATGGCTCAGTCACTCCTTCATAGCTAACACCCCACCAAACCATCACTGAAGTCGGATAATGCCCATGTTGAACTCTGTCGACTAATTGGGAAGCTTAGATACGATAACTACGGTAATTTTTTTGTTAAAATGTGAACGAAATCAATGTTGTTTAACAACAATTGATTGATCTATGAATGAATCATAAACTTTGGGCTGCTTACCATCAGAAAGATACAAATTCACATGCCGTGATCCAATTTAAAAAAAAATGTATATGTTAAATATAACATCCAACAACATGTTTTGTTGGATGTTTGAACATTCTTTTAATATACTAAAATAATAAAAAAAATATATAGTTAACAAAGAGCCTAACAGGACAATTACATCGTGGTATAAAAGTGGGTATTGCACTGTTAATTAATTTTCTTCTGTTGTTTTGCCTTAGGAAGTCGGAAGTGTTAAAGTCGTCTGAACATATGGCAGTGTTTTTGACGGGACCCCAATCGACGCTCTTTTACAAAACCGCTTCCATATTTCTTTTAAATTTGAATTCTTAGGAAAACAGCAAACATAAAAATAAAGTAGGTAATTCAAATTCAGATGATCACCGTACATACATTTAAAGAAATAGTAGTTTTTTTTTCCGGAATCGTAATGTATCATCACGGGTGCCTTACGGCGCCCGAGACCGCCTAGACGGCCCCAGGGTACCCAGCGGAGGGGTTTTAATCCCACCTCGTCGTAGCCGATGGTATGAGTCTACACCGAACAAGTGGCTAGCTCGTTGCGATGTTTTGAATAGACTCAATAACCCATCTATAAACAGTTTCACAAGTTGGTATAGTGAAACCGGGACCGACAGCTTAACGTGCTCTCCGAGGCACTATAGTGGTGTTGTCAAACAAATGTACATAATTTTTTAATTTAAAAAGAATCGTAATAATAATAATATTATCGTATAGCCAATTTGGCGTAAAAGAAAAACAAAATGTATAATATTATTCAATGTTATCTAATTAATTTTTGAATTAATTTATCGATATGACATATTGTTAATGCGACACGAACAACACTAATTATAAGCGAGGGAGCCCCTGGTAAAAAATCCGACTAGTTTTGTTAACGCACAGGCACATTTGTGCCTGTGATTTGACAGAGGGGTAATTATGCGTATAGGTACTTTCTCTGGGCTGGTACGGTGTCCGAGTTGCGTACGTGTAGAAAAATTATTTGAAGACTAGGCTCTGTGTATCATGCCCTTGCCTTTCCCACAAGAATAAATAGACCATCATCTTTTCAAAAAAAAAAAAAAACGCTTCGCGTTCGCCTTATTTTGGCTCCCCCTCCCGGCTCCCCTTTTGCATTGTAAAGAAAAAGCCGGATTGTTTGTTTATTAAATTAAAAATTACTTTTAACTTTAATAATATCTTTATTGTTGCGTTATTAATTTTAAAAAAATTGAAACCATGGGGAATAAAAAGGATAACGATTCCAAGAAAGACGATAGCGACAGCAGCGAAGAAGAATACGTTGTTGAAAAAGTTTTAGACCGAAAAACTGTTCGCGGAAAGGTAAGTTAATTTCTGTTATAAGTAATTATTCATATTTACCATTTCATCATTAAATATTATTTTTAGGTTCGGAATATTATTGTTTATACGAGGCCTGGAGATTTAAGCGAGGAGTCGTTTTTCTAACCTCTAAGCAAATGTTTGGTCTAAATTGTTTTCAAAAAAATTTTCAGAGTTCATTAAAGGCTAAACTTTACTTTAGAGATCGTTGATTTCAGCGACGCAATTTTTTTTAGAAACATCTAAATGTAAGAAGTTGTTTTTTAAAAGTTTAAATTATAGGAAAAAAGCAGGGGCTGGACCTATATTCGTGGGTTTTTGAATGGGTTTTTAATAAGGGTTAACTCAAAAGTCAATTATAATAGGCTCAGTTCTAATTTCTAATCTTTATGTGACGTCAAGTCGACAATTTTTTTGGTAACACTTCTAGTTCACCTGAATATCCCTACCAAATTTCAAGTTTAGGAAACCAGAAGTTTCGGAGATAAAATTTTTTAAAATTATTAATTTTCTTAACAAAAAAGACACATTTGACTTCTTTTTTTTTCAAATGCACTTAATATTAAATAATAGTCTTTATTTTAAGAGAGAGAGACAATGTTCTTAGCTATCCATGTCTTCACCATGCAAGTGCCGGGTCCATTGTGTGGTTGAAAGGCAGGGGAATGAACTGCACTGTGGGAACAGCAACCGGGAGGACTTGAGACTGCGAAGTAGGTTTATAGGCCTTTTAAACTCTCACTTGCACTGTCTTCACTACCCCCTATACTCAACCAAATACTATACGTTCCTGTTAGTGCCATCTTGGAAACACACTCCATAAAAGTTCCGACGGCTGATCTCGGAAGGCCAAGGTCCTTTAATAGATAGGTTTAAAGAACTTTATTTCCAAAAGAATCACAAAATTCACTTTATATGGAAACAATTATAAACATAAATTATACACATAATACAATAATAGATGGTGCAAAGACTGCTGGAATTCCTCTTGCACCAACTTCCACTGCATAAATTTGAGTTTGAAATCCGTTTCTAGTTGTTTGTGAGATCAAAATATTTGTTCGACTTGATGTTGTGGTCCTTAGGTATGTTTGTTTCCCACGGAACAGTGAGTTCTATAAGTACAGGTGGCCACTTTCTGGAAAACCGGGAAAAGTCAGGGAATTTTCAGTGACTGGAAAAGTCAGGGAAATGTCAGGATGTCAATGTCAAAATATTTAAATTACACACAACTTTGAGCGAGTTTGTTTTGGGACAGAAACATGTTCACAACAATCACAATGTATATTTAAGCATTTTTTTTTAGATTTCGGTGGCAAAAGTGGCGATGTGATCTGCCACAATTGCCGTTTTTTTTGGCCCAGAATGCTACCGTGAACTGATCACAATGACCCCAGTTGATAGGTGAAGCGTTGTGAACATATTTTGACATTTGTAGTTGTGACAGTTGTTGTTGTTTTAAACGGCGCAGACGTCTTATATTTTTAGGATCATAGTGGATTGTAAGATTTAACCTATATTTTACTTGACAAGTGACAGTTGACAGATTTGTGATAACAACTGCGTTCGATTTGGGTAGTGGTAATTGTGACGTTGTGATTGAAACTAACCAAAAAAAACGCAAGTTCGCATAATGTCATTATGATCATTGTGAACATATTTCATTCCCAAAACGAACGGGCCTTTTCTACTGTAAATGACTGGCAACCTTAGAGGGGCGATACAATATAAGTTAAAAATATACTTTTTTTTTTAGGAATGTCAAATATATTTTGTAGCCCTATATTTTCCGAAAATATTGCTAAAAATAACAAAACCAATTAAAACATTTTTTTTTTCATTTTGAAGCTCATTAAGGTCAGCGAAAATCTAATAAAGGTGACTTGAAAATCTGGAAAAATCAGGGAAATTCATATGCGAAAAAAAGTGCCACCCTGTAAGTATTACTTTCTTCAAGTACCAAGGGTGCACCAGTATGTCTGGTCTATAGGCTAAAACTGCTGGTTCGTCTGGAATCTTGTAATGTATCCATGAATATTTTCCAGTCTTTTGCTTTGTCTAGGATTGAGAAAGGTTTGCTTTGAGTTTTCTTGAGTTGTCCCTCTTTTACAAAAGTAGTTAGTCTTTCATTTGTTGATAATCCTTTTCTGACTCTAGCAATACTAAAACTTACAGCCATATTTGATATTAGATATAATATTTAATAATAACACAATATTTAACTCATTTTTACATAATTATTTAATTTTATAGCTCGTGGTAGCGGTTGGCGAGTGCCAAAAAAGCTTCCTACATTTATGAGAATAATTAACCAAAAGACTCTTTATAAAAAAAATATGGTCAGACTAGGTAAAGGATAGGTTAGGTTAGTGTTAGTATATTACCATACCCGCGAGCCGAGTAAAGCGTCAAGAGCCAGGAAGGCTTCCTACACTTACGAGAATAATTACAACACATGTTTTAATGCGTAAATTATTTTTGTTTTAGATCTAATTTCTTTATTTGGTATTTTGTCTCTAAGTTTTATAGAAGGAAGACATCTTTCCATGGCCTGTTCTAATTTTGTTTGATAACTTTTTTGTTAAAGTCCACGTCTGAAAGCCATAAGTAAGGGTTGGTAATATGCAAGTGTCCATTACAGTTGTCTTTATGTAGGTTACTTTTAAATATTTCATTAAACAACCAAAACTTATTCCACACTAAAGTCTTTCTTCTTTCTAGTTCTCTAATGTTGTTATTGTTAAAATTCAGGAGTTTGCCCAAATAAATGTAGTCATCAACATATTCAATTTTAGTCTTATTAATTTTAATAGTTTCCTTAGTAGAATTATTATAATAATAGTACAAATACCTAAACTGAAAATATCAGAAAATTTTATAACATATTTTACTTTATAAAGGCTATTATGATAATATAATATATAGTGTACTATTTGTAAAGATTAAGATTTCTTTATTGAGCAGCATTAACTTTTTAAAACTATTATATGAAAAATTTCTAAATTATTATTTATTATAAAATAAATAATAATTTATAACATGGTTTTTGGTACCTACTTACAAATTAAAACATTATTTTCATAAAATAAAATATACTAAGTAAACAATAACCTATTAATAATAAATAAAACCTAAAAAGAATATAAACCTAATAATAAAAAATAACTCTCCTAAAAATATATAAATATTAATCAGAAAATAAGTCCACCGTGTCCAGATTCTGACCCACCCCAAATGTGCCCATTACACTGGCAGCATTACCACATTGAACTGCCAGTGAAATGCGCTGTTTATAATATCCGGAGCAGGGATCGCCTGAAGTGTCATTTAAAAGAGCACACAATAATTTATTATAAAAACTTAGATTTAATGTAAATTTGGATAGATTTATTGGGTTAAACATAGTAAGTATTTCCTAGGCAATACAGCTCTGTTGTCTTTTTTGGATGCGACATCAGACTTATACAATTAAAAAGAATGAATAAATATGGAATTGAAGAATTAAAATTGTCTTTCCAAACATGAGATTTGAAAATATTATCACCAATCAATAGAGGCGTGGGAATAGAATTTAGTGTCAATTTAAATAATTGGCATTTTATTTGAAAATAAATCAAGAAATGGTAGTTATTTATCTCTTTTCTATATGTATGAACAGGTCATATTAATATTTGTGATTTCTACTTCACTGAATCGGAACTGTCTGACAGCAATTTTTTTTGTTACATATTTTTACTTATAATTTATATAGGCAAGCTTAATGCCTTAGGCATTTTCTACCAGCTAACCTTTGAGTGTTTGTTAGAGTTGAGAGTTTGTTAGTCTGTTCTGTACAATATACTTTTATAATACCAAATAAATGCATTACAGACACAATACCTATTAAAATGGAAAGGATACAAAGAATCTGAGAGTACCTGGGAACCTGAGGAGAACCTGGACTGTGCAGAACTGATCAAGGCCTATGAAGATGCACGAAAAGAAAAAGAAAAGGAGGTATACAATAACTTTTTCATTATATCATATCTACTATGTTGGGCTTCGTGTCATACAATTGGATTATTCACTTGCAAGAGTTTCCTCTAACTACATATGGCAAATTTTATTTTGTTCAACTTATATTTATAAAAAGCTAAGCTAAGCAAAAGCTTATCTTGGAAATGTTATCCCAATCATCTTGAGTCAATGGATCCTGTGGTACAAACAAGTTCAAACATTCCTGGCTGTTTTAGCTTTATTCTTAGATAATAATGTAATAACAGTAGTAGTAGTAGTAGGCAATAGTGCATTGAAAAGGTATGAATTCAATAACTAAATTAAAGATCACATAATAATATGATGAACTAAAAAAATTACGCAATAGATATCTTGCTACTGTTGTGAGCCCATCTTAAACTAACGCTGCTTAAATTATTATTGTTGCCATTGAGAACAACAATTTTTAATATTTTGTTGTCAGAAAACAAACAGTTAATTAAATTATTATGTAGAACTACTGTTCACTGATTTTACAGAAAAGTAAGAAATCCGAGGACCGAGGCAAGAAGCGCCCAGTTAGTGATGACACGGGTTCCAGCAGGTCCAAGGGTCGCTCCTCCAGTGTGTCCTCTGTGGAGGAGGGCAAGCGCTCCAAGGATGACAAGAAGTCTGGCTTCGACAAGGGACTTAAGGCTGAGAAAATCATAGGTAGCTATTATACTAGCTGTGTTCTTTGCGTCTGTTACTCAATAAATAACTATCCCATTTTTTTGCTCATCAAAAATCGTGGACTAAGCAGATACCAGATTCATGAAGTAGACACCACTTATTAAGTGATATTATCACGATGACCTTTTTTTTTGCTCATGAAAAAATTAGCAACAAAAAATTTTTGAAATAAATATTTTAGAAGTATTTTTGGCATCTCTGTTTTCATTTTAAATCTAATTTAGAGTATATGAATGTATAATTATTTTGTCAGGGGCTTCGGATGCCACCGGGGAGCTCATGTTCTTGGTTAAGTGGGCCAACTCCGACGAGGCAGAGCTTGTGCCCTCCAAGGTAGCCAACATCAATTGTCCGCAAGAGGTAAGTCTACGACTATTAAAAAATAATTCACTTTGGTATCGTCACCCACACAAAGCTTTCAAACACATGCTGACTTTGGAAGTGTACTTTAAGCTAATTTGAGGCTCTACTGATCAAATAGGACAACTTTTCCTATGGAACCATCTATGGTAAACGGAGAAAATTAGCTTCTCCATACAAACTAGTAATATGAAAATAAAAAAAATGTATGGAGAAGCCAAAAATGTTTTTCATTTGTTACACATGGCTCCATAGGAATAGTTGTTCAATTTGATCAGTAGAACCTCATATTAGCCCAAAGTACAACCTTATGCACTCCAACGTGTTTGGCACTTGTTCCACTCAGAATACAGTGTACAAGGTGGGAATAAACCCCCTCCACTGAGTACCCTGAGGCCGTCATGATGCACTGTGATGATGCAATGAATGCAGCTTACTTTTTGAATACTTACTTGAGGTGGTTACAGCAAGTGACTATGTTGCAGGTAATAGCATTCTACGAGGAGCGACTCTCATGGAACATCCCGGAGACATCGGACTAGTTTATGTTAATTTTACGAGTTATGACTATTTTGATAATAAAGATTTAAATATTATACTTAATTAAGTTGTATTTTGAAAATCTAGTACTTCAAAACGGAAATAGATTGTTAAAGAAATTACCTCCGTACACACAATATTATTCTGTGTATAAAAGTAGATATCTAAAATAATAAACTATGTGACTGGGTTTACTCATACAATGACATTTCAACAGTGACTTTTGGGCCTCAAGTGTCAAAACTTTTGAGCCCAGGTGGGCAATTCTCGCGCTTTCGACATTCATCTCGATTCAAGATTTTTAAACGAAAAATGGCATATTTAGTCATTTTTCGTTTAAAAATCTCGAATCGAGATGAATGTCGAAAGCGCGAGAATTGCCCACCAGTTAGAATGGTTACTGGTTAGAATAAATTGAAATAATAATCAAATTTTTTTTAAGTGAAATTTGACAGTTTTTTTTTTATGAATTTTGACAGGAATAAATTGAAATAATATAGATATTTCATCATTACTAGCTCCTATTTTATACACAAAATGAATATAGATTTATGGTTACAATGTCAAAAAGGATATATTTTAAATTATAATTCTCATTAAATTAAGATTTCTTGTTAACACACTCAGTTTTTTTATTGGAGCATGGCGTAGCTTTGTATCTAACAGGCAGGTAGATAGACAAGGCCTCCTAAGTCCATGAATGGGGTTAAACAATGCACTATTGTTCGCTTCCACTATGCTGGTTAAATGTAATACAATTTAAATTACTATTCTACTTTAAGGCATTTAGGCTCTAGCTTTCTCCACACAAATGAGGTTCTCACCTCCTACTACTACTTGTACTATTATTTCTTCTGTGTACTACTCGGCTACTGTATGTCGCAGAATTAAAGTAATATTTTTGTCGGTCATTGTATTTGTTCATCTTTGTGTTGTATTTTTTTTATTTTTTGCCATAATAAAATATATATATATATACCTAATACTGTTAGGAAGCATTTTGAGTGTCTCCAAATAAAAGTAGCTTTACAATACTAAATAAATATTACATACAACAGAGATTTTTGTTTACAATTACCAGCATAAAAACAAAAAAAATATTGCATAACACTGCCCATTTTGTAACTGCACCCTGAGAGGAGTCTACTGCCCTGATAAGAAATCGACGCATAGTTTCCAAACCAGTTGGTTGGTAAAAAGTATTTTTTTATAACTTTTTTTTCGAAAGAAATGCAATGCTCTCAAAGTTTTTCAAATACGTAGCAGACTGAACGAATTGTGTGCCATTAAGCTGAGTTGTACCAGTGTCCGTTAAAGTAATTGTAACAATTAAAGTTAAAAATGGCGTCGAAAGTACCAGCTGTCATTCGACTTTCAAAATAAGACTGGTACATTTGACGTCATTTTTAACTTTAAGTGAGTTTATTTTGATGCAACTAAGCCTTATGCTAGTAAAAGTTAATTGATCACAATTGGTTGAACTAACGAACAGTTAACTAGTTTCACTCTGACAATTGATTTAATAGCCTTTTACAATTTTAAATAAAGAAAATATTCGAATATCAGTACGTTTTAGCCATTTATTTCTCTGATTTTTGCTGACGTTGACAAGTAACCGCATAATTTCCACTTACCTCAAAAATTAAAATATTCATTAAAAAAAAATTAAGGCCCTAACACAATAGTCTCTATAGGCTCGAAAAATCGATACATATCGATTTTATGAATGAATGTTCATTCATAAACTTCATTTTATCGACTGTCAAACTATATTGATGTGGTCATCTTTGCCTCATGATGGATTCTTTGGCGGAAACCCCTCACCAAATAATAATTTGATTACCTGTACCGCTAGTGTGAGTTTTCTAACTAATACTTTGCGTTTGAGTTTACTAAAATTTGTATGGAAAATGGTTCAGCGCTCCAAGCGGAAATTTTGAGAACTAAAAATGCGGTAGTGTTATTGGTCAAAATATTAACGAGGTAGTATAGTTAACGCGAACGTAAACGTTAAAAAAACTCACACTAGGGCTATTGTTTACATACAACAGCGGGGTGAGTACGCGCACAACGCTAAGCTAATTATTAACGCTAAGATAAACTTTAATCGATATGATGCAATTCTTACGTAATGCAAAACAGCCCCCTAATTATAAAACGAAATTTTGACGCGATCGGTTGCCGTCATAGTCTTTAGAGCGATGACCACTCAAATTATCAACGCACTGACAGAACGCTATCGCTGTTTCATAATTAGGCTCCAGAGGCTCTACCATGGGTTTCCGCACTGTAGCAACGTAACGTGTATAACATATACGTGACCAATAGGGCCGCTTTATTTTGAGAAACAAGATTGAATAAAGCGACCCTATTGGTTGTTGCTCACGTATACGTTACGTTGCTACAATGCGCAAACCCATGGTAGAGCCTCTGGTGACATTGAAAATTGATGGACATTTTGGTTAAATTTTACCTCAATGTTGTGCGGCGTAATAATGGTCTTAAGTTATTTTAAAAACGAAAGTCAATATTAGGTTTAAAACTTTATTAATATTAAAGTAGGGGGAATAAATATGTTTATTAAGGGAATACAAATTGCACATTACAAAACAATATAAAAATATATTTTACATAATCCATAAGCGTCTAAGTAATATATCTTAATTGTGAATACATATTATTTTATGTACTTATTGTGGTTTATTCAATTTTCTCATAAATGTTAGTCTATAGTCTATGGTTGGTCTGCATTTATAATAACTACCATATTTTTAATGATTGAATGCAGTTTTAACTAAACAAAGTAAAAGAATTGCACAATGTGATGTTTTTTTAGTAAACAAGATCTGAGATCAGGGGTATGATTTTTGAATGTCCGCGATTACATCAATATCATTGAGAGAAATATAACAAATGACTTGGAAATCACGTTAAGTTATATTTGCGCGGTACCAACTTACGAACGGGGCGGTCCAATGTGCGATTACGTTAAATACATATTCTGTATACGCTGTAAACACCGGTTCAAGATGCTTCAAACATTCGCGTATATCATTGTCTTTGACTAAAACCAATTTGGACCGGAGATGAAATATGTTCGTGAACGTATTTTTGACTGTATTTAAGCAGTTTGAACCACTTGTCATATACAAGAGGCGTTTTAGTTATACTAAGAAAATATTGTTTGATGTTCTTACATATCATCACGGGTGCTTTACGGCGCCCGAGACCACCTAGACGGCCCCAGGGTACCCAGCGGAGGGGTTTTAACCCCAACCTCGTCGTAGCCGATGGTATGAGTCTACATCGAACAAGTGGCTAGCCTCGTCGCGATGTTTTGAATAGACTTAATAACCCATCTATAAACAGTTTCATAAGTTGGTATAGTGAAACCGGGACCGACAGCTTAACGTGCTCTCCGAGGCACTATAGTGGTGTTGTCAAACAAATGTAAATATTTTTTTTAATAAAAAACTCATTGGTACACACCGGGATTCGAACCAGGGACCTAAGCGTTTTTTAAGTCCAAGGTCTAACCAATTCGGCCACCACGTATATAAAATGTTCTTGTTTCTCATAATAAATACATTTCATAACAAACAGCTGTCATCGGTGACTTTATTTACGAGTGGGGGGCACTCGTATTGATTATCATTATTTTAGTGATAGTTAGTCATCCGCTGATATTTAAAAATGGCACCGTTGTAACTGTTTTAACGTCTACTATCCAGTTAACTTGTTTGCGTTAACTTTTCCACTAAGCCAATAAGCTTATCTTTGAAAATAAAGAAATTCTATTAGTGGAGAAAAAAAAAACCTCTCACTACGGTACAGATATTATATATTTCGAAGTACACTTGAAAATAATACTGAACCCGTACTTGTCCACTTTTTAAATGCATTGTAAAAAAGGCCTAAATGTATAAAATTTCTTACAACTATAATAAATAAATACTTAAACAATAATACTGAAATTTGTGCAAACTAAGAATTAGACGTGTAACGAAAGTTTTATATAGAATAAACAACACATATAAAGGGTTTATTCTATGTCTGCGGATGAGTGAATATGGATACCAATTCATACGCAACTATTTTTTTTAAGCACGTCATTTAAGTTTTAATGTTCAATGCATTGTAGTTTAACAGTATTAATCGCTCACACTATGCCGGCTAAATTATGCAGTTTCGTAACCGAACCCTGAAAGGAGATTACCACCTCGACAAGAAATCGATGCAGTCTCCTATAAACTGGCGAACTCACAGACCGGAAACCGAAGCAGTACTATATCATTTGACGGTTTTGTATCTGTATGGGCGGTGATACGAAACCGGTCCACATAGCTAAGTTATAGAGACGTCCCACCTAAATAAATTTATATATATTTGTATATAAGTAGGTAGGTACTAATATTACCTAATTAATTGTTCGTATTGCACTTTAAATATTAATCATCTACGTATTTATTAGCCATAGATTCTTTGGGCAAATAAATAAAAAACCAGGGATAAACCTCTGTTTTCATGTTGTCACATAGTCACGGAACAAAAAAGACAAAACACGTTTAGAACAAGGAAGAAGTTTCTGAATAGAGCTGTTAATGTACTTCATTTAGATATTGAATAAAAATTATAATGTATAGGTTGCCTTCGCTTCGATGATGTCTTGGCCTCGTATAGGTGACGTGCAGTGATGGAGCTTGCTTAGAAGGACCATGTTCTAAGTCGGGGATTGGATCTTCTCCAGTAACTTTACATCTTTGGTTCGTGTCAATTTTGGTATTTAAATTCATTTTTGACGCCATTACTGAAAGAAATAATAAAAAATAGTTATTAGGTTACTCACAGTGTTTACATTGAACTAAGCAGTCTGAGAAATTATGAGAGAGAGACAAAGTTTTAGCTATCCATGTATTCTCCGTGCGGGTGCCGTGGGCATCGCGTGGTTGGAATGCAGGGGAATGAACTACAGCATTCCCGGACTTGAGACCTAACTCTTCCCTGCATTGTGTTCGAATTTAATTAATGCTATCATCGTTTGTTCGTGCAATAATATCCATCTGGAAACGGTATACCTGGATAGGTATTTTTGTTTCAAAGTAGCACATCGTATTACCCGAGCGGAGCGTGTTTCTCGGTGAGTCTCGCATAGTACCGCTCCAGTTCCCAAGTTAGACTGGGAGATAATGACAGAAGACGTTCTCCCATTTTCTACTGCCCTCAGTCATATGAGGGTGGATTTTCGCAGATTTTTTTTGTGATGGAAACTTTAATGTTTTACATCGGCATGCATTTTGACAAGACGGAAATGTCCTATTTCTTTTTTTTCTCATTTTCATACAACCCTTTGTGCCCAACTCGGCCATTGTGAATTGCATGCCATTAATTACGTTAGCTTGAATTTGTTTGCAGTACCTTATGTTAAAAAGGCAGGCAATATAATATCACGGAAAACCACTAAAATTCTTTATAGAAAGAAAAGCCATTTTCTTTATGACGTGCAAGCATGCGGCGGCCATCTTTCATATTTTAGGGTTAATTATTAATTCTTAAAAAGGCATGCAGTAGAAAACGGGAGAACGTTTTCTGTCATTATCTCCGAGTCTTTCTTCAAGTATTACCTGAGCGGAGCGTGGTGCAGTAGCGGAGCGAGTCTCTCGGTGAGTCTCGCATAGTTCCTCTCCAGTTCCCGCTGGTAGTCGCGTTGGTCGCAGCCGATCAGGTTTTTGTTCTTCTTCAGCGCGTCTTGGCACCTGTTAAACGAAACTCAACATTTTACTGGTCGTTTTACAAGAGCATTTGAACTCTTTCTCGTGGGAGCGAGAGAGAAATAAACAAAATTATCAGCCTATGAATGTATTGTTGTCTTGTAATTTTTTTTTATGTTAAAGATTTTGTCAAGAGTGACGTCATCATCATGCAAAATCCAAACTAAATATTCCATTCATGTCAAAGAGTATTCTGAGTAGCAGAAGAAATCCTCTACCATATATATATTATTTTTGAACTGTCTAGGAAAATAATAGGAACTTTTTGAAGGAGAGTGCGTGATTGACGTGCTTACTATTTATATTTACGCCATTTTTTTATACAAACAAAATATTTAAACATATTTTATTTTACTATTTATTCTTGGAAATAATATTTATAGTTTGGAAGTCAATCTCCAAAATATCCGGAACATTATAAATTGTACCAACTTTTTGGAGAAGTCCTTGAAGGCGAGCCGAAGTTTGTTGGTGAGCCGCGTGGGGGGCGTGGAGCCATCCGCTACCGGGCCCAGGAACACCTGCACAACATAATATTCAAGTTTGTTGGTTTAGTCTGTGGGTTCTGGTCGAGGGGGTAGTCTCCTTTCATGGTGCAATAACAAAACGGGCGATTGATTTGACAATAAAACAGCGAGGATATAAAAATATTTTTAAATTATATTTCTGATGAGTAAATTCTTGGCATGTGTTTTTTATATTCCATTTCCTTATTAATATGGTTTTTAAAACAGACGAGAAAAGCTAAATTTTTCATGTGTCTACAGTTTATTAGAATAACGGTTCGACGCTATCGATGACTCAATTATTTGTTATACCTTTAGAAGAAAAATTCTATATTATTTTAAATTTTGCGATTTTATCAGTATTGGTGCTTATAAAACTGAAAACTTTTCTCGGCACCGGGACGGAGCAGCTAAAAAAAGGACAGTCCCTTTCAAAACGGGATGGATCAATATGGTAACCTAAGGTTATACCTGAGCCAGCTCCAAGGGTCCCTGGTTGACCGTGGTCCCGATGCACCCCTGAGCCACCATTTGTAACATCTTGGGGTCCGCCGGCTCCTGACTCGTCGCTGCAGCCAGCTCGGTTATCTTTGGGGGGTTAAACAAAATACTTAGGTATATTAATTTTTTTTTTAATGGATTTTCTGTCTTTCAATGCGACACAAGCTCTACACTGAGATTTTACTATAGTATTAACGTAGCGTAAATACGTTAGAATATTATGATCTATCAATAGGGAAGGTTTATTTGTACTATTTTCATAAATAAACTTATTCTATTGATGGCTGTTCACATACATTTTACGTTTATACATTAGCAAAAACTGATCATAAAGCTACAGGTTAGCAAATCGTTTTTGAATAGAAAAGTAAAGATATAAATTCAAAGATCTTAAATATTTCTTTAATTTTGACAGCCTCTGACTAGTGGTTGCGCTTTTGGCGTTGATCCGAAGGTCGTGGGAACCCATGGCAAAAATATATTAGTACGTTTTTCTGTACAGTTTGTCATGGTCTGGGTGTTTATAAAATATAATAAGTATATATATATATATATATATATATATATATATATATATATATATATATATATTATCGTTGCTTCTGGTACACATAGTACAAGCCTAGAGCTTAGTTTGTGACCAGAGCAATATGTGCAAATTGTCTTACATATTATTATAATTTACCTAAGCCAATAAAAGTACTGTTGCAAAACAGATTTTCGCTCAGCTAAGAATTTTACGAAGTTTCTAAAAGTATTGAACACTGACCCTCTCTAGTCATGTTATATAGACCCCGTCCACACGATGCTAACACGTAACAACACTACTATACAGAAAATAAATACCTTCTTCTGAATGTCTTCTATAGCTACTTCAATGGGTGACAATATAATTTGACTTCTTTGCACAACCTATAACAAAAAATACATGTTGAAGTTAAAATTACTCGTACTAAACGTTTTTGCAAATCATACATCTGCCGTACTATTAAAATGTGGAATGCTCTACCAGCTTACGTGTTTCTTTCCTCTTATAAACCTAGAGTCCTTTAAACGTAGCGTGAATAAGCATCTTAAGCCGGCATAATGATGGCAACCAGCGGTGCACCTGTATGCATCCGCTTGTTGCTATCATTCCTGGACATTGCATACTGCTTAACTTCAGGTACATGCAAGGTCACATGTTAAGCTCTTATATAAAAAGAAAAAAAAATCAAAATTTGTTATTTTTGACCCAGTTGCTGACACATTTGGGGAAATTAATTTAGCCATACCAGTCTAGAGATTTAAGTTGTGTTGATATTTCGACGATAAAAATTATCGTGTGATAATTTTTATAAGTAGAATGATATAATACAATTTTTTTAAATGACCACTAGGTGTATCAGGAACTATCTTCCCCGACCGTACATAAGCAAGACGATATATTAACGTACTGGTTAAATATTTTTCTACGATAAACGAAGTTATGGGCGTTTTAACAATATTACACAAATAAAAGCATGGTAAAAATCTATCTGCCTATTTTAAGAACACATTCTTTTTTTATATTTTGTTAAAATGTACTTCGGCAACCAGACTTTAAATAGACGACCATTATCATAAGACGGATAGAGAGTCAAGCTGCAATAGATACCTGTATCCGGGTCTTGAGGTAGGGAAAGTGATGTGCGGTGGTGAGAATGGTCTTCCGCTTGCACTGCTCCGTGAGATCCCCGTGTGCGCGGCCGTCCAGGGTGAACGGGGTCGCATACATAAACCGTTCTGTATAAGGATTAACATTTTATTTTCAGTAGATATTATCCATCATATTGAAGGAAAAAATCTACAACACGAATAAACAAAGATTGCTAAAAGAAACCCAAGATGGAGACCGCGTTACATGAACGTGACAATAAAGTATAGGACGTTTACACGGCTCTTGAAAGCCAAGACGAAACCAAATTAAGAAAAATGGCTGAAAGAAATCCAAGATGGCGACCGCGTAATTTATTACGTAACAATATTCGCGCTCCTGTGGAGGATGAAACCGCTTTAAAGGGCCAAATTCATGTAAATTTAAGTAATATCTAAGCGTTTAAAAACGTCGCAGACTTTCCGTTTCTGGCATTAAATATTTACACAAAAAAATATATTGGAAGACACGTGAAATAAGTATCAGAAGGTAATTTTTTGTTGATAATTTTGTCTTTTTGCTTGTCCGTTTGTGTGCAAACACGCGCCATTCATTGGATAAATAACCTAAACACAGAAGTTTTTTAACATTTAACGTATATTTCATCAAATTGGACTAACAGAATCAAAACATGTTTATTTTTTTAATTGATTTAGAAACCTCATAGGACCACGTCGGTGACGGTTATGGTCCGGGTTTTTTGGTGCCCGCAATTTTTAAGACGCACAAAAAGCTGCGGGCACCAGCTAGTATATAATAAATGAATAAGTCCTCTCACTGATGTTGTAGTTCCTCTCGAAGTGTGTGGCGCGGTGCCGGAGCTCGTAGGCCTCGAAGTAAGGCTCCACGTAGGTGATCTGTATGTACGCCTTGTCCGGCTCCAGCGCGCTCACGTCCACGCTGTTGGAGTCCTTGATGATGACCACGTTCTCGGGGCCGAAACGCTGCCCGTAGAAATTCTACAAGGGAAAAGTCACATTAACTATTCGCGATCGCGGAGACTGCGTTTCCCATCTATCGCACTTCCAGTACTGTTTGTAGTGATAATACCTTTAACTTCGTGCATCCGGTACGTCACATACTGTGACTAAAGAAGAACGGCCATAGCCCATGTATTTTCAGACCCAGGCTTAGAAGCCGCGTTCAAAAACCTATCCAGTTCGATAGAGGAAAATACATATAATAAAATTGTTAATTACATCGAAGTTCGAGAAGTTGGGAGAAAAAAGTTATTCTCATTTGAATTTAAATTTGAGGTTATGTTATGACTAGTATAGCGAACAATTTCGGTCCGCAAATTATTAAACCGCAAAATTATTAATAGTGTTTCCTTGTGCTGCACTGACAGAATAATATTATATAATCTGTGGATGATATATCCTAGCTTTTTTTTTAAATTATTTATTTTAACATAGCACTGGATGCATTTTTATTCTGTTCATGCGATACATGGACAAAGGGCATTCAATACTATAAGGCCTTTTCCTTTTCTTTCAAAATCATGTGAATTCTCCCTTTATTTTGTTAAATCTCAATCCAGATAAGCAAAAATAATATTTTTAAATGTATAAAGCATTTTTTTTCTGCATAATGTGGACAAATATACAGAAAAGGCAGAAAAATCAGCACGTTACAAAAGTGGTCAGAACTGTTTTTTTTCCAACTTCTTGAATTATTTTGAATACTGGAAAATAATGCTTAAATTATCTATTATTAAGTAAGCATATCGTTGTTTATGAACGCTAAGCTTTTACGGTTGGGTCCAGAATGACCGTACTCCTTTGTGGAATAATGTTTTTTAAATAAATAAATAAAATATTAAAGTTGGACCTGAATTTTATGGACCTAAAAGGGGGCGTTATTTCTACCAGTAAGTTCGATGTTATTTAAAAAATTTACAATATTTGAAAATATGTAATTATATCCTGTAGTTGTAATACCGTGATTGTCAACAATGTGACAAGTTGCCGACATATCTTGCACCTAACCGACCTTTACTTTTGTGATAAATTCTTTAAAATCTTTCTTGAAATCTAAAAAAAAAAATACCCAGAACTTGTTGGTATTCTAAGACTAGAAGTGACTGGCTTGTCGCGATATTTGAATATGACACAATAACTTATATATTTTTTTATTATAAACCGTTACAAAATTGGTATAGTGAAACTGGGACCGACAGCTTAATAAGCTCTGTGCGATTCTGCGAGAAAATAAATCTTAGGTTCAGGCTAAAGCAGTATAATGTAGGTTTGCCTCCACAGTTACCTGCAGCCGGCCGAAGATCTCTGGCAGCTTGGTTAGCGCGTGCTCCTTGTATACGAACTCCTCGGCGTGAAGGTCCCCAAAGCGCGCGCCGTAGAACCCCACGCGGAAATAGGTTCCGAACACACGCTTCCCGTGTAGCTGGTCGATGCGGGAGAACGCTTCGTGTAGCTTGCTAATGGAACGAAGGAAACCCTTTTTACAGATCATACTTAGATAGAAGGTATATAACTTCGTTAGGCCGACCGACCAGTGGCAATACACATGCGAAAACCGTTAAGTTGTATGTTAGTCATGCTTTGGTTTTAGTCTGTGGGTTCACCGGTTTTTAGGAGATTAGTGCATCGATTTCTTGTCGAGGTAGTAGTCTCCTTTAAGGGTGCGGTTACGAAACGGGGTGGTTGAATTAATGACAAGGCAACGAGGATATTAAAATAGGCTAGCCAGCATAGTGGGAGCGATCTATGTTCTTCAAGAACAATAATTGTCAACCTCATTCATAGACTTTTTGGTCTGCTCACCAACGGGTAGTCACATATCGTGCTCCGATTAAAAAATCATGTTTTGTGTTATATTACGGCGTACGAGACCGCCTTAGGGTACTTTCACCTCATCGTCTCCAAGAGTATTCTGAGCCAAGATTACCGAACATATACAGAAATAATGTGTGTAGGGGTGCAGGTTCGATCCCGTGGTTGGGAGGCAGGAAAATGACTGCAGTGTTGCATTCCATTCCGATATTAACTCTGTGCAGTACCCTCTCTACCAACCCAAATACTATATGAAAGCGCCATCTTGGAAGGCCGAGAACAGTGGTCAAGACTGCTGGAGTTCCTCTTGCACCGACTTCCAATGCAATAGTTGTAGTAATTTTAACCGTGAAAATAAAAAGTATTTGTTTGACTTTTCACGGTCGCGTACCCTCCCGCTACATACCTGTGTATGTTGGCAAGCTTCTTGTAGTCCCTGTGCTGCTCCGCAATTGGTATGAGCACCTTGTACACCTCGTTCACCGTCTCGTACATGCCGGCCGCCATCAACTCGCCCGCGGCATGTTCCAGTAACGCCTGAAAATATTTGTTGCCAATAACGCTTTTCAAGATGGCGGCCCACAGACGGGGGACATATCTATATTTATAAAATAGTTTGCCCTGCTGAATATCAACCCACAGCCAAAACTACTAAGTACAGAAGCTAAAATTTGGAACATAGGTAATTTATATCTGATAAGCATACGCTAAGAAAGGATTTTTATTTCAACCCTTCTCTCATCGCCCGATACCTTTATTGGAAAAAAAAATCATTGCTTGTCAAAGTTGTGACTTTGTGTGAAAGTATTTGTTCTTTGACGTTAGAAACTTTAAAAAATTAAAGAATTAATCAGTAATGACACGTTTCAGGTTTTTTGAATATTCACATTTTATAGATGGGAACGTGAGGGTGAAATTTCGTATAGAAGTATCGTTTCCTAGTTGAAATCATAAATAAACATTGCCATGGTTTAGGTTTTTGGATTGACGCGTGCCCGGTGACTTTACGGTTATGGCGCGGTTTTTTTGTTTATAATAAATAATACGCAGGGGAAGTTGCGGGAAACATAGTACACATAAAATATATACCTGTAACTCCCGAGAAGTGAGATGGGGGTGATGCAGACAGTCTCCGCGACTCTCGTCCAGCGCGTTGTGAGTCACGTGTTCCAAGATGGCGGCGCCCTTGCCGGAAATGCATATTTGTTCGGCAACCAACGCCGCGCCGTGGACGAGACACATACCGGCCTCTGTGTGGTTAGATCGCTGGGGAAAAGACTTGCAATTAAAAACTAATGTAATGGCAATTATATTGTTATGTGAAACATTTAAAAACAATTACATTATAATATGCCTTAGCTTAAACTTTTTAGGAGGTGAAAACAAATCGCTTTCCAAAAAAACATGATTTTTTTTGGAGCACGGCTTGTGATTTTGTATCTACCTGGTGGCGAGCACATCTACAAAGTCCATGAGTCCATGTACAAATTAGTATTCCTTCACCTATTTTGAGCCATAGTGTTAGTTAGAGTATATGTGTTGTCTGAAATCGGGTCTGGTTCGGTACATTCTGGCGTACAATATTTTTATGATATTTAAGAGATTTAAATGATGAACAGAATGTTGGTGAGTTACCTCCATATGTTTTTGCGCCATATTGTTTAGCCAGGTGAGTCTGAGATCGGGACTGTTCTGGTATCCGCGGGCGATCCGGTGCATGAGGTCCAGTAGCATCTCCGGATCCTCCTGGAACTCCTTCATCTTCACGGTGTCCGACAGGATCATGTGCAGGTTAAACACCAGGTCCTTCACCTAACAAACAAAATACATAATATTAGGTTTTATTTATTTTAACTTTTGCAGGTCAATGGAATCAGCTAACCACCAGGTCTTATACTAGGTGGTTAGCGTGCGTTCGGATCGTATTTTATATTAAGATTTCCATACCATCGCGTTTAAGTTCTAAATCTGATATCGAGATAATAAAAACTTTTAATAATGGAAGCCTAACCAAACATTCTAAGACCTTATTGTTAATGAATAGTAAAAAAACATTTTTTTGACTATTCATAAATATCTGTAAAGATTTACATAAAATAAATAATTTTGATTTGAGGTTTGGATAAAAATAATAATGACATAACTGATCCTTTTCTTTTAATGTCGTGGATTATTTCTTATTGGTGTAACAACTCCTCGCGAATGTGGCCTGATATTTGTGTGATTCCATACCTGTTCCGGGAAGGAAGTATCCTGGAACTCTGCGTCCTGTTCCGCGTACAACAGGATAGTCTTCAGGGACCTCCGCAGCGACTCCTCGCTGAATGTGGTGGAGGTCCCCACCAGTGAAGACAAAGACATTGTCACTTGCATCTTGACGCGACTGAAGTTCTGAAATAACGGTTAATATAATGCTATTAAAAAACAATGAAAAACAATTAAATTAAAGTAGTGTAGAGCGTTTAGTATAGATTGGAATGGTAAATCACTTATTGTCGCGAAGGTATGACTGGTAGAGAATACCTAGCATTAAGTCCGTCTTTGTACTGTAGATATGCAATAAAGAAAAACTGTCTGGTATGATTATTCATACCAGATAGCACAAATGATACAAACAAGTATTATGTCTAAAAAGCGTAGGAAATCAGGGAGTGCGCTAAGGGACATGATAAGACATCCCCTAAAATTATATGTAAACATTTTTAATATGTGGGTGTGTTTGTTTATAATGCCTGCGATATAAGGCAAAAAGAAAAGTCGGAAATCTCGAAAAGGGTTAAATTTAGGGTAGGGTGTTTCATAGAGAAATAAGTCAGAACTGATGGGTACTCCACGCCCTGAACGGATCTAGCACGACTTTTCCTGTAACTCTGTATATGAGTTGTTGATAATCGTCAAAAACCCGCTATTATATATGATTTAGAGTAACGCGGCGTGTACCGTGAGAGAGGTACCGTACATTGCCGCTGGAGTAGTGGTGCCGCATGAGCGCGTAGAGCGTGGCGTGCGCGTGCGGGCGCGCGGCCGGCGCGTGCGCGGCGCAGTGCCCCAGCAGCACGCGACACACCGCCGCCTCCGACCCGCCGTACGACCATCCCAGCTACAATGACACATACATTATTGGAACCCTGCCTCCCGTGCTAGAGCAAAGTGTTTAACACAATATTTGACACAAATAAATGGTGTAATCTAAACAAATATATAAAAATAAGAAAAAAAAATGCAAATTAAATGACTAGTAGAAAACAAAGAAGTAATAATAATAATATAATAACGGGTGCTTTACTAATTTTTATTTCAGTCATAAGTACATTTATTTAATGTTAAATCACAATTAAAAACTATGTATATTTTTTTCGAAATAAAGGGGGAAAAAAATCCTTCTGAGAGCATCTGTTGCGTGTGCTGCGTAAACGTTTATAGTAACGCAGATGAAGTTGCGCGGGTCAACTAGTGTATATAAATAGATTGTTTAGAATGAAAATTAATAACAAAATTTAGAATTGGCAGCACTACATCGTCTGGTCACACTGCTTCCACTGGCCGCAGTCGCTAATACGCTTTATTTAAATTAATTATTTTAAACAGTTTTATCATATTTTCATTCGAATTACCAAGCAAACATTGGTCCTTCGAGCCGGATAAATAAAATAAACACCATCACGGGTGCATTTTTTGGCCCCCGTTTAAACGATCTTAAGTTACCCAGGGGAGGAATTAACTCGGTCCTTATTTCGCCGATGATATTCGGAGGAGGGAGACTAACAAGTGGCGAGTGTATAAAGTTTGCGGCCTACCTTGAGTATGAGCGAGCGCAGCGTGGCGAGCATGTGCTGCAGCACGGCGGCGCTCTGGTTGCGCTGCATGGCGCGCAGCAGTACCTGCAGCACGACGCCGCACACGCTCTGCCCGGACTCGCCGTTCATGCACGTCTGCGTACAAACCAACAACAATCATATATGAAACCGCCTTAAGGCATGAAATCCCCTATAAAATCAAATGTCAAATTGTGTTCTGACTTCAACCAATCTACGCTTAATTATTGCTCATAATAATTTTCACTTTTTGTTTTGAGCTTGCATAACGGGCGGCAATGTTGTGTTCTCACGTTTGGAAACGCGGTTTAATGCCCAAAAGCGCCTCTCTATCTATATCTCGATGGTAAAAACATATTTTTAAATACAAGATATCTTAAAGAAGAACGGCCATAGCCCATGTATTTTCAGACCCAGGCTTAGAAGCCGCGTTCAAAAACCTATCCAGTTCGATAGAGGAAAATACATATACTTAATAAAATTGTTAATTACATCGAAGTTCGAGAAGTTGGGAGAAAAAAGTTATTCTCATTTGAATTTAAATTTGAGGTTATGTTATGACTAGTTATAAGGTTAGTATAGCGAACAATTTCGGTCCGCGAATTATTAATCCGCAAAATTATTAATAGTGTTTCCTTGTGCTACACTGACAGAATAATATTATATAATCTGTGGATGATATATCCTCGCTCTTTTTTTTTTATTATTTATTTTAACATAGCACTGGATGCATTTTTATTCTGTTCATGCGATACATGGACAAAGGGCAATCAATACTATACGGCTTTTTCTTTCAAAATAATGTGAAATCTCTCTTTATTTTGTTAAATCCCAATGCAGATAAGTAAAAATAATATTTTTTAATGTATAAAGCATTTTTTTTCTGCATAATGTGGACAAATGTACAGAAAAGGCAGAAGAATCAGCACGTAACAAAAGTTGCACAGAACTTTTGTTACGTGCTGATTCTTTTACAGACTGAACTTTTTAGAACTTCTAAAATTATTTTGAATACTGGAAAATAATGCTTAAATTATCTATTATTAAGCATATCGTTGTTTGTGAATGCTAAGATTTTACGGTTGGGTCCAGAATGACCGTACTCCTTTGCTTTTAATGGGTGACGACACCCATAGCATCTGTAGCATGATTTAACTTGAATAGTTATCAAACTGAAGACTTTGACGTGTAAAAATACGTCACACCATTTGTGTCCAAGGGGTGTGACGTATTTTTACAGACTTGTAATCAAGTCATGTAAAATGAAGGTATCACATTTGTTTAGAGGTCGTCTGATGTAAAACCACACTCTACTAAATGTAACGGAGTTTTATAATATGTAGGTAGACGATGCTCCCGCGTTGGATTCAACTGAAGCAATACTAATGTCCGTTTTCAATATAAAAAATCTATTATTTTTTGACAGACCATATACATTGTCTTGACTTGAGTACAAATTTTAATAGTGGCTATTTTGGCCAAAATGAATTATATGTAAGACATTTTTTACACATATTGCTTACAACGTATAGTAATACACATAATATTTTATAAACACCCAGACCATGGCAAACTGTACAGGAAAGCATACTTATATTTTTTGCCGTGAAAGGGAATCGAACCCACAACCTCCGGATATAACGCCTAAAACGCAGACCAGAGGCGGCCGTAAGTAACTAATACTGACATACGATGGCGACAAAGCTCCAGTTGCACCAAAATGTTTGTTAAAGTAATTGTAACGATTAAAGTTAAAAATGGCGTCGAATGTACCAGTTTTATTTTGAAAGTCTGGCACTTCATTGCATGTGCGTAAGTGCAGTGCAAGAACGCGCAGATTCAGACCAGTTTATTACCTTAGTAACAAGTTCCAAAGCATGCAGCAGCGTGAGCGACACCTCGGCCGACAGCGCGGCCTCCAGGTCCGGCTGCGGCCCTGCATCGCGCGACGACATGGCGGACCCGGCGCCGAAACCCCGGACCAAGTCCTTGCGCCACCGCTCGCGCTTGCAGCCGCTCATGTTTGTACACCCTACACAAATATAACACCTCTAATGTATCAAAGTCCAAGAAAAATCTAATACAAATTTTACACTTTGTAAAAATTTTCTTTATTTGTCACCGGTCACCCGGATTCATCCAATTACTACTTATTATACGTATCACAGTACTATATAAATATAACCCTTCGGGTAATGTCCTTAATATTAATTATGATTATTATGACTATGTATAGATATATAGAGTGGAAAAACGAATGGTACATGATTAAATATACTATGTAGTAATTTTTACTGAATAGAAACTTTATTTTATATTTCAAATTAAAAATAAACTAATGGAATCTCCAGTCAACTATCCAATCCAATCCAACCAAAGTACCCACCGCGTGGGTGAAAGGCAGGAGAATGAATTGCAGCGTTCCTGGACTTGAGATAATCCTCTTAGCGCCATCTTGATAACACGTTCCATAAATGTTTCGACGGCCGATTTTGGAAGGCCTTTCTAGTAATTTCATTTGTGAGATAAAGTATTTGATTGACAATAGGATACTGATATGGACAAAATGTTTTTAAGCATGTTCAATATCTATGAAGACCATGAAAAAGTAAGCAAAATCTCGTTACCTTTACGTCTCATGATGAGTTCGGAGCGCGCCGAGCCTTGTCCGAGGATCACGTCCTCTAACTTGGACTTGATGTCTGTGGTCTTGCGGACATTCTGTTGCGAACATTTCATTATTTCTTTTCTACCCTGAAAACCAAAATTTATTCCGACATATTTTATCAAGAATAATAAAAAAAAAAGAATTTTATAAAAGCACAGAGACGTTATTCTAGTAAATCAATTGAATATCAACTGATTTGATATGTTTCCCATACAAAATATGTCAAATTTTTGCCTTTAATATGCAGTTGATATACAATTCATTTAGTAGAATAAGGTACCTTGTAGTGTGATCGCAAAGAAGAAAGAATTCGGGCATCCGACACCATTTATCTCTAAAGCACACGCACGATTTTTTTTGGTTGGCTTCTACGTTTTATGCGTAATTTTCCCGATGTCGAGTGTGGGTGGTAAGTTTTATATATTATAATATACAGTCAAAGAAGGATAATAGGATAGAATGGCTACATGCTCGTATGCAAACATATGGTATAGTCCTGCATCAAATAAAGAAGAAGAAAGTTACCAACGATAAAGTGGGTATCGCCATTTTATCGAAGGCTAAAAACTATTTGAGATAACACATACCGAGATCACAGCGTTAATGCTACACTTCTCACAATTAGAATCACTATGAATGCTTATTTTACAAAATTAGTGCACTTTTGCACAATAATATTCCGTATATTATTATGCAAAAGTGCACTAATTTAAATATGGAAAATATAATAAACTTACGCTACAGTTACTAAACTTTGCGCTACAGCACCGGCTACCCTTAAACAATCTGCGCACTAATTTAAAGTCAGTTTTTTCATGCGAGTGACAGAGATAAGTAATGTAAGGCCAAAGCCATATTCTTCCTTCTCTGGAACTGCACTTTAGTTGTAAAGCGTCGCCCCTTTCTTAGTATATAATAGTCGTAATAGTATTTGCAAAAAGACAAAATAATGTATTCATACTATATACTATGTGAAAGCAACTCTGTTTTCACGTTTAAACCGCTGAACCTATTTAGATGAAATTTATTATGGAAATAGTTTTAAACCTTGGTAAGAACATAAAGTATGTTACTTTTCGGTACAGGGGGTGCAGATACATAGTAGTTGATGCACAGGGTGTTTGTATCTCTTTGAAAAAGTTAAACAATAAACCAGATACAAAAAGTTGTTTATGAAGCAAAGTTAGGTATTTAAAAAAGGCAAAAATGCAACATATAAAAAAAAATCTATAAAAGTTGACCTTCTATGTACGAAAGGTAAAAAACTTAATAAAACTAAAATTACTTAAATAGGACCTACCTACAAATTCTTTTAGTTTTCAATAAAATAACGGTCAATAGCGAATTATGTTCGCAAAGAAACTTGAAAAAATCTTATTAAAGCAAACCAAGTCAAAAATACTTGTAATGTATAAGACCTTGTACTCCTGGCACTTGTAGCAGAGGTCGATGGTCTGCAGCAGCGTGAGCAGCCTGCCCGTGGACATCTCCGCCAGCAGCTGCGCGAGGGAGCCCCGCTCGGCCCACTTGAGCACCCACACGAGGCACATCAGCAGGTTGCGACTCGTCTCGCTGTTAAACGCTGCTCGGACGTTCTGCTATATTGTATTGGATACACTCAGTAAAATAATACATAGAAATGTGAAGCTACCAATCGACGGGTCGATCATTAAAATGGATAGAGCCATATCGTCAAGAAACGTCGTTTTTCGATCGGTATTTCGATTGGTCTCTTACTAGGGTCACTGGTTATGTTTCAATTTTAGTGTGTGGATGCACTGTATCGATTTCTAATCGAGTGGTAGTCTCCATTCAGGGTGCGGTTGTGAAACTGTTAGTTGATTTAACGATAACACAGCAAAGATATAGAGTAAAAATATAAATTAAGAATTTTGTCGTAGCATATTATATAATTGACCGCCTCCGTGCTCTGCTGTTGGCGCTGTAATATTTATCTTAAATCTGACAAAAAAAAAAAATACATATAAACATATAGCAAACTTTAAACTTTGTTTTGTAATATCTAATAGCCATAATTAGGGTATCGTTATACCTGTTTGTACTCCCCGTCCGGAGATACTGATGAATAAGGTTGTGCCAGATTGTTGAACTCTCCATCCAGTTGAAGGATGTCTGAAAGTTTGTAAATAATTATTTTTTCTGAAACTATGAAACCTGTAATAATTTTTTTAATAACGAAAAATGTTGGGAAATAATTATTATCATTGTTATAATAAAACTCCCTATAAAGCTGCGAATAGACACCGGAACTAAATGCATTAACGGCAGTAGACCCTGGCTTGGTCGTAGGTTATTTTTTATTATGAAATTCCTGTACAACTACGGATAGGTATCCAGCTAGCCACAATAGAACCTGATCTGGTTGCATGTGTGTGATATTAGTTATCATAAAATCCCCTGTACAGCTGCGTATTGGCAGCCAGTACTATATTAACCTGGCGGCAGAAGAGCCTGGCCTGGTGGCACATCATTACCTTTGTTATCATGAAATCCTCTGTACAGCTGCGGATAAGCATCGAGCACTATGTGCACTAGCGGAAGGTAGAGCGCTGCGACCCTGGCTTTGACATCAGGAGCAGAGAGTCTCGAGTCCGCATCGTGTGCCGTCAGGAGTGCTAGAACAGCACTCACGGCTGCGCATTGAAGCACTGGACTCCTTGAAAAAAAAAAAACAAACGAACAGAGGTATTATAATATAATCACCGTTCGATTAATTTGGGTGAATAGATTAAAGGTCTATTCATTATAGCATATATACCATGCCCACAGACAATAATACAAAGGAATTGAATTTGTCATACGGTCCAAGATGTGTTAAATATAATATAATCAAATAAAAAATAATAAAAAATCTTGGCGGAATTTCACTGAAACCACAAACTATAAACTGACAGTTGTATACATTGCTCTACTTATTTTCCGTGTGTAGTCGTATTCGAGCCAAAGACAATAATGTGACGTCATTTGAAACAAATTCGAATATAAAAGCTTGAACAGGTGTTTACAGTAGACACAGATCATGGTGTAACATATTATAACACTCCTCTTTTTTCCATGGATTTAGTTTTATAGTCTAAATATAAAAAAATGTAATCGGGGATTCACTTACTGTATATCCAAATCGGCGCTCAGTTCAGACAGCAGCAGCCCGGCCGGGTAGTGCGTGTGTCTGAAGTCTGCCGTGAGGCCCCCGACCGGGCCCCCCGAGGCGGACAGGCCCCCCGAGTGCGAGGGGGAGGGGGACGCCGCGCCCGAGGGGGGCAGGGGCGGCAGACTCAGCGGGACGTAGTGCTCGTGAGACGAAATGATGCGGAGAAAGGCCAGCTGTAAAGGGGGGTAACTATTGGCAACGCTAACATTACGAGTGACAGCTATTTTCTATGTCTATTTGAAGCACTACAATCGATTGCATTGGAAACTAATCAAAATAAGTTAAAATTTTAAGCTAATTAATTTTAATTTACAATAATTACTAAATTATTGTAAATATAAGATGATTGACAATGTTTTTCTTCGATTACTTGTTAGCTAAATTTTACATATTTGTATTTTAAAAAAAGGGAAAGAGGAAACATTCAATTTAAGGTGCTGGGAAGGTACTCATAACACTAGTTAAATGCGCTGAATCGCTATAGATACTTTCTGTTGAAACATGAGATTTTAACTATCTAAAGGGTGAATTTTTCAAATGTGCCATCAAGGCCAAATCCTAAACTACAAGGAATAGCGAAAAATGCTCAAAGAAGTCTCGGGGCTGATTTTGATATAAACTTAAACTATATCATTTGTTTTTTGAAAAAATTATTCTTCTAGCCGGGAATCGAACCGGTTGACTTTGAATAAACACTCACCCTGTATTATTGCATCAGCTGATAGTGTCGCTTATAAGCATAGTTGGCACCGTTAATCAAATAGTTAACTTTGTTAATCGCTAATCCGTTACTGAAAAAGTTAACTAAGTTAAAAGTTAAAGCGTTAAATTTCAGAAAATTTAACATAAGTTAACGTTAACATATGATAAAAATTGCATCTTATAATAAAAACTGTTGGTTTTGGAAGTTAACAGGTTAGAAACAAAAAAAAAGACGGGTATAATAATTAAGAAAGATTTGATTGTTTATTTGTACCGGGTAAACTCATAAACTATTGATAAGATATATCGATAGATTTTTTTAATCAGAAGCTATAGGGAGTAAGGGTTTATGATCGAAATCCACATACAGAAACAAATGATATAGATTAAAAAAAAATGTTAGAAACTTAGAAACCTCATAGCGTCAAGGACCGCGTCGAATCACGCGCACACGAAGTTGCGGGAACAACTAGTTATTAATATAATAATAAAAGAAAGACCAACCTTATAATGGACAAGCGGCACAGCGTCCGGTAAGGAAGCTATCTTGGCGGACATTTGTTTGTAGTAGGTCCGGATGAGACCAAACACGAAGCCGCGGTCCATGATGCTGAGGAGGTCGAACAAGAAGAACGCGAGGCTGTTGTTCAGACCTGCACAAACATACACTATCACTACTGCTTTAACCTCATATTAGAACAAATAATTAGGCCAATCTGTTACATACATACATATAATCACGGGTGCCTTACGGCGCCTGAGATCGCCTAGACGGACCCAGGGTACCCAGCGGAGGGGGTTTTTAATCCCACCTCGTCGTAACCGATGGTATAAGTCTACACCGAACAAGTGGCTAGCTCGTCGCGACGTTTTGAATAGACTCAATAACCCATCTATACAGTGTTTCACAAGTTGGTATAGTGAAACCGGGACCGACAGCTTAACGTGCTCTCCGAGGCACTATAGTGGTGTTGCCAAACAAATGTACATACACTTTTACATTAAAAACTCATTGGTACACACCGGGATTCGAACCAGGGACCTAAGTGTTTTAACTCCAAGGTCTAACCAACTAGGCCACCACGTATACAACAACATATAATAACCGCTTAAACAGTTACAGGCCTAGAAAGTAGGTTATAACCAGTAAATTCAACCATTGGAGGTACCTTATTTAACCGTCTGAACCCTTGAATTAAACCTTTTGAACAGACATTCAGATCTTCAAGCAGTTGTATTGAACAGGTCTAGCAGACCTATTTAACAATTCAAACAGTTGAATTCGACCGCCTTCGTAGACTAGTGGTTGCGCCTTTGGGTGTTGTATCCGGAGGTTGTGGGTTGTACTGTGCTCCCAAAATCATCAACAACCCCACTAATGAAGTGTATATACCCATTTGACGAATCTAAGCGGTACCGCTAAATTTGGTAAGATCTACAACCATGAAAATGGGATTTGTAAGGTGAGCCATGCTGTATCCTTTAATTATTAATTAAACCTTTTGACCAGTCATATTTAACAACTTTCTCAGTTATATTGAACCACTTTACTTCAACTATTCTTCATATGCAATCAATAATTTTACCCAATTGATTAATTTTGTCTATTAAATAATTCGGGAAATAGTCTTATATAATATTTGAGCAATCATATTTAACTAGTCAGGCAGTCATATCCAACAGTTTGAGCAGTGGTATTTAAGGACACTGCATTCGTTATCGCGAAGTCTGCGTTCACCATACAAAATGAGCTGTCGCTCTTCCAAATTATTGTTTGTCATAGATTGAAAATAAAATTTTTGTCAGTCAGTCGTAATTTCCTGAAAACCCACAGACTAAAACGGAAACATGACTAGGTCGCTTACCCTGCGTGAGTCGGCTGTTCTTCCCGTAGCGCGAGATGATCTCGGAGGTGACGTTGTTCACCAGCGTGGTGATGTCGTCGGTGAACTGCTCCGGGAAGCGAGACTTGCGCGGGGCCTCGTGCGCGCCGCTCCAGTATAGGTACTCCACCATAGACTTCACCATTAGTTCGAATAACGCCCTGGTAACAAAATACAACAAGACGGTTTAAAATACCCAATAATAATATTTTCATAAATTCCTTATCAGGATATTCTTATATAAAAAAAAATGCAATTAAACATTTCCTGGTAAGTGGGACTCGGACCCATTGATCCCGGGCTCAACCACTAACCAACCACAAGTCATCCTCACAAAATTTGTCATTATGTCGTTTTTTTACCTAAAAATGAGCACTTACCTTTAGTTTGCTGTTTGATTTTACTTACTAAAATTTCATCCTTATAAGCGACATTATCTGCTGGTGCAATAATACATGAGTTTTTTTCAAAATCAACCGGTTCGATGCCCGGTTTTTTTTTTTTTTTTCAAGAATATAATAATGCAGTTTTAGTGTTTATCAAAATCGGCCCGAAACTCCTTTGAGCATTTTTCGCTATTCCTTGTAGTTTAGGAAATGGCCTTGAAGGCATACTTGAAAACTTCACCCTGTATTTACACAGACACTCTTTATGGTAAAATTCTAATTACTCTATATTAGAGTGAAGTAAGAAGTCATAGATTTCCAATATAGATGGCGTGTGTTATTTGTTTTTACTGTGTTGTGAATTGACGATAAAGCAGTGACCATAGACTTGTAATGCAAATTCGACTTTGTCGCCGCCCATTTCGTAACCGCATCATTTACCTGCCAGTGTAGATCGATCAATGTTATTAAACAACAGTTTTAGTCTTGCACTGGTTGGTTATGTGGTGTGTGTTCGGTTTGGTTTCTAATTATTTTATGTATGCAAAAGCCTAACCAAGCGCACACTTAGACCTTATACTAAATATAGTTTTTTTTTTTTTTTTGACTATGCATAAATACCTGTAAAGGTTTACATGAAATAAATATTTTTGACTTTGACTTTGATTGTTTGACCCCATTCTTGGACTTTGTAGGCCGGCTTACCCTGATGGTAAGCCGGCCGATAGATACAAAATCACGTGCCGTGCTTTTTTGCGGTACGGTTTTCTCAAAAATAGAGAGGGCAAAGGTCTATATGGACCATACAGCCTGGTCTTCAGTAATATGCCGTGCTCCAATAAAAATATGTGTGTACCATGAGTTGTGCATGGCGAGGTCCCGCGTGACGCCGCTAGCCACCACCCACTGCAGCGCTAACTCCTCGTGGAGAATCTTGCACGACCCGTCTGTCATTACTGAAAATTCAACCAATCACAACATGGAAAAGGAATATTAAAATT
The DNA here is from genome assembly GCA_947458855.1 of Monopis laevigella. NCBI lineage: Eukaryota > Metazoa > Arthropoda > Insecta > Lepidoptera > Tineidae > Monopis > Monopis laevigella. The sequence goes on along the minus strand of OX381583.1, from coordinate 27,389,596 downwards.
GGCAGCCATATTTAGTAAGTTATACAAACAGCTACAATAATTATAATTTTGCTTTATTCAAAGAAGAAATCATTATTTAAGTCCAAACTAATATTATGATTTTACTCTTATGACAGATAAAAGTCAAGCCAATCAGTAGGAAAATTGTCATTCGAGTCAGGCAATCATCAAATACCTGGGGCCTATTTCATAAACGTGACAATTGTAATTTACCATGACAATTCATAATACATTGCTTGGTTTAGTTTGTTCTAAGTAAATAATTCCAACTAAACTAAGTAATGTATTATAAATTGTCATGGTAAATTACAATTGTCACGTTTATGAAATAGGCCCCTGGGGCTTTATTCCGAGTTTTGACACGTTCACCGTCGCGCATTTTGCGTAAAATACGGGTATTGAAATGTAAGTTCTATTCTGTTAATTATAGATTTGAAATTCCAATGCTCCACACATGTTTCAACTTGCGAAGAATTCGTGTATTTCAAGATGGCGGCATTATTATAGCCAACCTAATACATACTATATAACCATTGGAATAGAGCTTATATTTCCATATTTTAATAGTTTGCGCAACGTCTTGTCGTGTTTAACGTTTGCAAACTCGGAATAAGGCCCCTGTACTGGCGACATGTAGCGTCGCCTTAGTCAAAAACGTATACGATTTTGACACTTGTATTATTAAGTCGATCATCATCAGAACTTGTAGGAAAATACCTGTACTGGCGACATGTAGCGTCGCCTTAGTCAAAAACGTATACGATTTTGACACTTGTATTATTAAGTCGATCATCATCAGAACTTGTAGGAAAATACCTGTACTGGCGACATGTAGCGTCGCCTTAGTCAAAAACGTATCGATTTTGACACATGTATTATTTAGTCGATCATCATCAGAACTTGTAGGAAAATACCTGTACTGGCGACATGTAGCGTCGCCTTAGTCAAAAACGTGTCGATTTTGACACATGTATTATTTAGTCGATCATCATCAGAACTTGTAGGAAAATACCTATACTGGCGGCATGTAGCGTCGCCTAAGTCAAAAACGTATACGATTTTGACACTTGTATTATTAAGTCGATTATTATCAGAACTTGTAGGAAAATACCTCTACTGGCGACATGTACCGTTGCCTTAGTCAAAAACGTATACGATTTTGACACTTGTATTATTAAGTCGATCATCATCAGAACTTGTAGGAAAATACCTGTACTGGCGACATGTAGCGTCGCCTTAGTCAAAAACGTATCGATTTTGACACATGTATTATTTAGTCGATCATCATCAGAACTTGTAGGAAAATACCTGTACTGGCGACATGTAGCGTCGCCTTAGTCAAAAACGTATCGATTTTGACACATGTATTATTTAGTCGATCATCATCAGAACTTGTAGGAAAATACCTGTACTGGCGACATGTAGCGTCGCCTTAGTCAAAAACGTATCGATTTTGACACATGTATTATTTAGTCGATCATCATCAGAACTTGTAGGAAAATGACAATCAGAATTCAGTTGTTTTTAACAAATTCACGTTAGTCAAAATCAGTAAATTTGTGTTGTTATTCAATACAAATTAATTAATGATCAGAATCCATTTATTCAAGTTGTCAATTTAAATCTGTTTGTGTAGATGGAAAATATATTTTGAAGATGACTTTGCTAATTTTATAATTAAAATCGTTAGTTTATTTAGTATCTAGAGTTCCGCATATTGTGTGAACACAAACTCACCCGAGGGCGGCAAAGGCAGTCCCACGTCCCTGTCAGTGAGCGCGGGGCGGGGGATGGAAGCCTGGAAGTGTATGTAGCTCCCCAGCAGTGTGCTGCGCCCGTGGCAGTCGCACGCCTCGTGCATGTTCTGAGGACGAGGCATTGCAACATAAAGCTTGGAGGCAGCTCAAAAGTCTGGTTTCAATAAGCTTTTCATTCTGTAAATGTTGATGACTTCGTGGAATATTCTCTTCAGAGATACATAATCTCTGTAGAGAATATTCCACGAAGTCATCAACATTTACAAACGATAAACTTTCACTGACACAAATAACATAACATAAACATAACCTACGGGCTCTCGCCAAAGACCCCGAGCTTTACTATTTACAGCTCCAGTAATAATAAATAAGTGATGTCCTATTGCGTTACCGATTCGATGTTAATTTAACAATCGGCCATGGTATTATATTTTTGCTCAACACTACGATGCTACATCAGTTCATAACTATAAACGTAAGGCTTTTGTAGCTGATGTAATTACAGCAATTCTCTAGGATTAAATCTATAATGACGATTACGACTATTTTATCTTTCTTAAATATCATCACGGATACATCACGGCGCCCGAGACCGCCTAGACGGCCTCATGGTATCCAACGGAGGGGTTTTTAATCCCACCTCGTCGTAGCCGATGGTATGAGTCTACACCGAACAAGTGGCTAGCTCGTCGCTATGTTTGGATAGACTCAACAAAACTATATATAAACAGTTTCACAAGTTATACCAACTCGTGAAACTAGCACTGACAGCTCAATGTGCTCTCCGAGGCACTATAGTGGTGTTGTTAAACAAATGTACATATTTTTTTTAGATGAAAGACCTAAGTGTTTTTAATGCTAATGTCAAACCAACTCAGCCACCACGTATATAATTTTTCTTAATGGGTATAATTAAATTTTAAATCAATTCTATTCGAATTATATTTCTATACATGGCGTCCATATTTTACAGTTTACGAATTAGACGCCACTATTTCGATTCCTGCAAACTACACAGACGTATGTTTTGTGTATATTTATTGTTACGACTTGATAAGCGAGAAAATGTCAAAAGTAAAATAAAGGATTGGGCGACATACAGTAACATATAAAGCAATTACATACTAACAATGGGAGAACTCACAGCAATGTCCGTAAATATCTGAGCCAGACAGGTGAAGGCGTCCTGGGCGATGTTGAGCGGCTGTCCGAGCAGGTATGGTGGGGCCGTGAGCAGCTGCAGCGTCTTGTCCAGCACTATGGGCAAGTACCGCGCCAGTACTTCCACGTTAGCGTTGGGCAGCTCATGGATACTGAAACAAACATTTACAAATAATAATAATATGTAGGACAATTTACACATATTGCTCTGGTCACAAACTAAGCTCTAGGCTATGTATACCAGAAGCAATGTATTTTTTTATTGGAGAACTATATGTGACTTTGTATCTACCTGGTGGTGAGCATACTTACAAAGTCCATGAATGGGGTCAATCAATAATTGTTCTTAAACAATATTGATCGCTCCCACTATGCCGGCTAAATGATGCGAAATAGGGGGCGACAATGATGAATTGCATTACGAGTATATTTTAATATACTCGCTGCCTTATCGTCAATTTAACTACCCACTTCGTAACCGCAGCCTGAAAGAAGACTACCACCTCGACAAGAAATCGATGCAGTAGTCTCCTGAATACCGGTGATATAATACATATTTTCTATTTCATCATTATTCTATTCTATTTTATAAACACCCAGACTATGACAAACTGTACAGAAAAACGTACTAATATTTTTTTGCCATGGGTGGGAATCGAACCCACGACCTCCGGATACAACACCAAAGGCGCAACCACTAGTCTACGGAGGCTGTCTAAATCATGATATATCGTTTTAAATACTTTATTATACATGTTGACTTTGAAAGGTTGTACTTTGGGCTAACATGACGCTCTACGGATCAAATCAAACAACTTTTCCCATGGAATCATGTGGCACAAATGAAAAGTTGTTTTATTTGTAGTGAAAATCACCATGTATAATAAAAACCAAAAAGAATCCTACCTTGTTCTGAGCTCTGACTCCATGTTGACCACACCAATCCTGGCGGGAATATTTCCTTCTTGAACAGCTTCGCATGCCAAAGCAAATCGTTCGATGTTACTGTCCTACAAAGTTAAATATCTATGTAGCTTAACACTCTTACTTAAAACTGGAATGTAAAATTTTACAATCAGATTATTTTTTCTATAAAAAACTATCATTTGGTAGAGCTATATGCCTAGAATGTTCCGGGGCCTTACAAAGAGCCAAACAATAATCGAATCGAAATACCGATCGAAAGCCAAGTGTATGAGATTTGGCGTTTTCGTCGATCAGGCTCTACACATAGAGTAAAATTCCTATACATTTTTATCGATCGACGCGGGGATTCGATTGGCGACCGTGTTCTTTGGTCAGGCCCCTGTATGTTTAAAGTCAGGATGTTATTGTTGTTAGACTGTTTAAATAGAAAGTATGTCATTAGGAGGTTTAACCGATGTGCCGATGATAAATAATTTTATTTAGAGCCTATTTCACATACCTGTACAGAGAAGCCTTGTGGTTTTAATTGAAACAGAAAACTGCCAGTGCTCTAATATACCAGAGCAATGGAAGTTCAAGGCATATTTAAGATACTGTTGAAGCAGGGTTTCAGAAATGTTTACCCAGGCAAACGAACATGGCTTCCATACTGTCTAGCGCAAACAGTATGCCTTATTGTTATGCATGAGTGTGTAGCAAACGCGACAGCGACCAATCAACAATGCTTTTGTTTTCACTTTTTTTTATTTGTATGGCGGCGGCCATTTTCTCTTCTCACAACTGGAAAGGCGATTTAAGGGCACCTCCCTATCTCCATAATATGATCACAAATAGGTACGACGCTATATCGTGAACACTAATATACAGAGTGGAAAAATAGACGGGGTTGGTAGAAAAGTACAATATTGATATTGGCAAATTTAATTTATTTTTATTTCACCCTGTTTACATATAAGTTTTTGATATCTATCATTAGATTTTTTCTGAATAAAATATTTTATATTGGTTATTAACCCAGTTAAAAAAACAAAATTAATCAGGCTTGTTTGGAGAAAAGTTGACAGTCAAGACAGTTATCAATCATGTGCCTGATAATCTATATAGAAAATGTTACCAGCTACAAAAAAGTAATACCAAAGGATGAACAGTGGTGTGGGCATCGAGGGTGAGCGTGAAGATAGGCTTGTGGTTGTCTATCCAGCGCGTGCCGGGCAGCAGCACGTCCGGGAAGATGTACGAGTAGTTGGCGGGCGGCTCCTCCTGCATCACCGCCAGGCTGAACTCTCCGCACGTCAGCTTGCCGTTGCGGCATAGGGGGAGCCACTGGAAATAATGTTATTACATCTTTTTATAGGTGCCCTTCGATTTTATTATTCCTAAGTGTTGACACCCATAATCGCGTGTTTGAATAAAAAAAAAGGACGATTTTATAGCTTACGATGAAATAAAAGTGACGCTCTGGAATCTACAAGAGAATGAACTGTTGTCGTATTTCTTTCATTACTAAGATATTAGTCAATTTAATTTTCTCATTTTAATGATTATTACAAGAAAATGAAATAGTACTATAAATCAATAAATACCATCACGGGTGCCTATTTGGCTCCCGAGAACCATTTAAACGGCCTCAGGGTACCCAGCGGAGGGATTAACCCGCCCTCATTTCGCCGATGGTATTCGGAGGCAACATCTAACAAGTGGCGAGCTTATTGCGGTGTTTATGATGAAATAGCCTCGTTGTATAAAGCGGTCACCCATCCCAGGTCCGGCCTTGTTGTCATCTGCTTAACCTTGTTATCAGTTGCGCAGTGACTTAACCACTAGGCTGGGCCGCTTTTTTACAATTTAAATAGTAGGTACTATACAGGATGATTATTTCAAATAGACCAAACCAAATCCTAAACTACTAGGAGTAGCAAAAATGCTCAAAGGAGTCTCGGGCCGAATTTATTAAAAAAAAACAAAACTGCGTTATTAAATTTGAACAAAAAAACAAGTTTTGCTAATTCAGAAACTATATGAAACCTACTAAATGAATAAGCATTTATGAGTTTTTTGGAGTCTCAACTTTAGTATATCAATTTTAATTATATTTCCTAAGCTCAATTTAGACTTATCATTATTTTGTTTACACATTATATAATAATTATTAATAAATATATAGTCTGTATACAACTTACAGAGTAACCAACGATAGTTTCTAGGTTCTTTTCTTGTTCAGGGGCTACGGGTTTCCTTTGGCAGGATATGTGGAGGAAAGTGAACAGGAGGTGGTGCTGGTCGCCGAGGTCTGCTGGCAGCTTCATCTTTATTTCGTCGTAGAGTGACGGGTTTCTGAGAAAGTCAATAAGTTGACAGTATTAGAATAAAATGATGATGATGAATAAACTGAAACTAATGGTTAATAATTTTGAAGGCGCTATATATCTGGAACTGAATTATAATAGTGAATATATACCATATTATATGCGACGATCTAAAAACTCGTACATGGCACAGAGATTATTAAAAGAAATACTACGTACAAGTTATTACACAGACTTTAAAGAATTTGAAAAGTGCAGAATGAACACTGGTCTTAATAAAACATTTAGTAGTAAGTTGACTCAAACAGAAAATAATGGTATTATATTAGAAGATAAGATAAATGACATAGACTTTTGAAAATGAAAAATTTTTTCGTTAAAATAAATACAAGATATTTACACATATTACACCAAAATATTGCAGGACTACTAAATAAACGGGAAGAGATAGAAACGGTACTTGAGGAATTAAATAGAAATGATGAAATAATTGATATTATCTGCTGTACAGAACATTTTATACAAGCGGGTCATGAATTAGATATGAACTACTTGGCGAACTACAAATTAGCTACTATCTATGCAAGAGAAGAAAAGAGAGGAGGTTCGTGTATTTTGGTACGTAATAATATAATATATGAAGAATTAAATATTGTTAAAAGAATGTCTATTAAATCAATATTTGAATGCTGTGCTATTGAAATTATCTTCTATAGATTAATAATAATATGTATTTATAGGACGCCAAACTTAAACAATATTGACTGTTTCATGGAAAAACTTCAATCGTTAGAATACGTACAAAAATTAAAAAATAGAAAATTAATACTGTGTGGTGACTTTAATATTGACATTTTAAGAAAATCTAGACTATCATTGAATTTTAAGAATTTATTGCTTAACTATAACTTACGACTGGAGATAAAAAATGCGACTAGGCTAGCCAGTGGCTCTTGTATAGACAACATAGCACATAATAGTAAAAACTGTATCAGTAAAGTACTACATTTAGGACTCTCTGATCACTCGGCACAGTTATTGAAATTTCCTGTCAAACTAAAACATAATATTGAGTATTGGTATTTACAAAAACGTGATTATTGTGTTAGTAATTTGAATAAATTTAAAGATTGTCTGGCAAATCTGAGATTTACTGACGTATACAGTTCCACGGATGTTAACGAGGCGTTTAATAATTTTCACAGCATATTCAAACTATTTTATGATCTGTGTTTCCCTAATAATAAAATTAAAATTAAATCAGAACAAAAAATAAAGTGGTTGACTAACGGCATAATAAAATCAACAAAAGCTAAAAGAAAATTGTACTGGAAAAGCAGATTTAAAAATGATATGAAACAAAAACTTATATATAAAAGGTATAGAAATATTTTGAGGAGGGTAATTAATACCGCCCAGCGAATTCACAATGACAGATATATAAAAAACTTAACAAATAAAACAAGAGCAACATGGCAAATAATAAATGGTAATAAATATAAACAACCTAAAAACTACATAAAAACAATCAGATACAACGATAAATTATTAGATCAACCGAACGATATAGCTAATGCATTTAACGACACATATATAGATCTTGTAAGGACTACAAATAACAGTAAAGGAGATGCACAAGTTGACTTACATACACACGATATCAACACCTCATTGAATACAATTTACCTAGATGCGACGACACCAAAAGCTATACAATTAATCATAAAAACATTAAAAAATACAAATAGCGTAGGATACGATGATATTAGCACGAAAGCCATAAAGTTTTGTTCCGAATATATAGCAACACCCCTAAGTTATATAGTAAACCTTGCAATGGAGCAAGGATTTTTTCCTGATATGCTAAAGATTACAGTAGTTAAACCTCTTTTCAAGAAAGGCGATAAAGAAAAATGTGAAAATTATCGTCCAATAGCTTTAATTCCAGTCTTCTCAAAAATTTTTGAAAAGGTGATTTATAACAAATTGTACAAGTTTTTAGAAAAATATGACATTTTACATAATCAACAATTTGGATTTCGAAAAGGTAGATCCACCAATCTAGCCATCTATGAATTACTAAAAACGGTTGCTGAATCTATAAACAATCGTACCCCAGTTATAGGCATATTCATGGACATGTCAAAAGCGTTTGACTTTGTAAATCACGACAAACTATTGGATAAATTGTATTGTTACGGTATTAGAGGTTCAGCTCACAAATTGGTTAAATCGTATCTGAAAATGAGACAACAATATACAGAGGTTGCATATTTAAATAGTGGCAAGAATGAGGAAAAGATTAAGTCTAAAGTTAGGACAATAGAATATGGTATTCCACAGGGCAGTATTTTGGGACCACTATTATTCCTTATTTATATTAATGATTTGCCCTTAAATATTAAACATGATATGGTTCTATTTGCCGATGATTCTACTTTGATAGTTAGGGGAACAGACCTTAATCATTATGAAAACATAGTAAATAATGCGCTCAATAAAATTATAAACTGGCTGAATTGTAATAATTTACTCATTAATCTCCAAAAAACAAAATGCATGCAATTTTATTTACCACAATCAAGAAAAAGAGATATTATAATAACATACAATAACCAAGTAATTGAAGAGGTTAAAGACATAAAGTTTTTAGGTGTATTGCTTGATTGTCACATGAACTGGAAACCTCATATTGACAGCATGTGCCATAAATTAAATAGATTTGTATACGCACTTAAAAATATTAAGTATAATGTGTCACGGGAAGCTTCACTTAGTGCATATTATGGCTTTATAGAATCTAATTTACGATATGGTATATTAAACTGGGGAAATGCTGCGAAATGTAACACATTACCGTTATTTAGAACACAAAAAAAATGTATTAGAGCTATGACAGGAATAAACCAAATGGATAGCTGCAGGCCAATGTTTATTCAATTAAAACTCCTAACGCTGCCCGCCTTGTATATATTTGAGGCATGCAGTTTTGTTAAACAAAATCCACACCACTTTAGAATTTCAGAAAGTAAGTATCCTCGTAAAAATAAAAATAAATTCGAAATCTATCCACATCAGCAATCTAATACTACTTTTTTTACTAATACTACATATAATATGGCTACAACATTGTTTAACAAATTGCCAGATGGTCTTAAAGATAATAAAACATCATTGTTTAAAACAAAGTTGTTTAACTTGCTAGCAATGAAAGGGTACTATAATATAGACGAATTTTTAGGGGACACCTTATTGTGAAAAAATCAATAATTGTCAAAGCTTTAGCTGAAAGATTGTTTGTATTGTTGAAGACATGTATGTGGTACAAACTAAAAGACATAATGATTCTTATTTACAATTTTAATGTTGACTTACTTAATTTTAATAAATAATAATGAATATGATTGATGAATGAATTCCTGACAAATTTTGTTGTTATTACGTATTGTTAACTATGTGTGTATAACTGATGACATAATATGGTAAAGACATGTGGTATAAAATATATTTGGACATGATAATTGTTATTGATAATTTTGTTGTTAACCTACTCATGTTGTGACTTATGATTTCATTGTTATTGTTTGTAATTTGCTAATCATGTTGTGCTGTCAATTGTTGGTTGTTAGGATTAAATCTATAAATTTATAATAATACCTAGCTATTGGTTAAACTTAAACATTATTTTGAATGTTCGTGATGTGAAATTTGAAAACCTGTTTGTTAACATTTGCATTTGACCTACTCATGTTGTGACTTATAATTTCATTGTTATTGTTTGTAATTTGCTAATTATGTTGTGCTGTCAATTGTTGGTTGTTAGGATTAAATCTAGTAATTTATAATAATACCTAGCTACTGGTTTAACTTAAAAATTATTTTGAATGTTTGTGATGTGAAATTTGAAAACCTGTTTATTAACATTTGCATGCTGGACTACAGTTAAACACGAGAACTTTTTTTTTAAGACCACCTAATTATATGTACCGTGTTTTTATGGCAAATAAATGATTTATGATTTAAAAAAAAATACATGTACTCTAGCATATTTTGTTGCGTTCTTTATCAGTTTTTGTTATTACTGATTCTACTGAAATATAAACCTATTTAGGAATATTAGGTAGGTGCTAGATATGCTCCGCGTTTACACCCGCCGTTTAATAAAAAAGAAATCGGATCAAAAATAAAATACAGCCTATGTTAGCTTGATGATAGAATTTTCAAAATCCGTTTAGTAGTTTTTGTGTTTATCCGAAACAATCAAACAATTTTTTTCTTTTTAAATATTAGTATAGATAGAGACAGGTTGGCATTTCATCTTACTGTGGGACATATTTTGTTTGCAAATATTGTTGTTTACTATGACTGAAGTTAGATACAAGTCCGGAAATACTAATGGCAGCCATCTTGTGGAACTGTGGAAGTTCGTAGATATGGTGTTTAATTATTTAGTCACTGATATAAACACGGCGACAGGCTCGCCACTAGTTCTGTGTAGATTCAGGCAAACATAGGCGACGACTATTCGGGAACTCAGAGAGGTCTCCATAGGCCACTGGGATTATAAACATGAAAGGTTAGAATGTCATTTTTACAATAATGCAAGAATGACACATATGTACCTACATATTTTTATATATTTAGGGATTTGTTTGAGCACTTGTAAGAGATAGTTGCATAGTGGATGCACTTACTTGTTATGATACAACACGGTCGTGTGCGCTTCCGTAGTGAACTCCGGACAGGAGCTGCGACCGAATATGGCCGGCAGGGCGCACGACTGTTGCTCCCCCGCCATAAGCTGGACCCTTACCTACAATCATAGCACGGGTTTATGAGAGCACAACACGCGGCTCTGATTAATGACATCCCAGCTTTATCGTCAAATTAACGCTCCTATTTCGTAATTCAACCACAGTATAAAAATGGTAGGTAAGGACCGCGACCGGCGGGCGACCGGCAAGCTGGACGGCGGCGGCGTGCTGGTTGCTGTGCGGCGCGGCCTCTCCGCACAGACATGCGCGCTCGCCCCGGCCGACGCGGCTCACCCTCTGCCAGTTAACATTGACTACGTTGCTTTGTACCTACCATTTAAACATTCAAATGCACTTAATATGTTAGTAGCCCTATATATACCTCCCTCACAACCATACTCGACATATGAACTGTTTCTCGACCCATTGCAGGCCGCAATTATGGAGCAATCTATAGACAGGTTTTATATTATCGGAGATTTTAATGTGCCCACACTTACTTGGCAAACAATTGGACAGGGTACTTCGGTGGCTACCTCTGTTGAGAGGGGAAGTCTAGTGGACAAATGTCTTTTGAATTTTATATAATATGTAATAATACAAGGAAAACAGTATAATATTGTTTCGAAAGACAGTGGCCGCACGCTAGATTTGTTCATATCTAATTCTGATGATTGTATTTGTACAAGGTCGCAGTGCCCCCTACTCTCTCTTGACCCTCACCACCCTCCCCTTACAATGCATATATCTTTTAACTCCTTAATTAAACCACTCCAAAGACGCCCTATGTTAAAGTACCAGTACTTACAGGCCGATTATGTAGCAATCAATAACAATATTCGTGAAATCGATTGGAGCAACATTCTTAGTACCTCTAACGTTGAGGACGCTATTAGTTTTTTTTATGAACGTGTGTATGAAATTGTTAAGACACACATACCCATCAGACCGGTTAAATCAACTAAATTCTCAGTTTGGTTTTCTCGCCCCTTAATACATATTTTTAAGAACAAAAATTCGGCGTGGGTAAAATGGAAAAAGTACCAAAATATTAGTGACTACGAAACATTCTCATTATATCGACGTAGATTTAAGGCACTTAGTCGCTCTTGTTACAAAGATTATATAAACAGTGTCGAGGAGGGATTAAAAACCGATATAAAAAAAATATGGTTTTACATTCATAACCCAAAAAAATAAATGCAATATTCCTGACACAGTTTCGTATAAAAATAATAATCCTGAACAAATTTGTAATTTTTTTTCAGAGTTTTTAAGTCGGTATACGAGCCTTCTAGTTTAAATATTAGTAATAGTTGTACCGTTTATTCGGAGCCTTCTGACCAACTAAATAACGGCACTAATATACACAATATTTACATATCGGTAAGTGATATTAAAACTGAACTTAAGAAGTTAGACATTTCTAAGTCAAGTGGGCCTGATGGTCTTCCCCCCGTTGTCTTTAAAAACACGTCTGATACTGTTTGCACTCCCCTCCACATTATATACAACAACTGTTTAAATGCAGGTATATTTCCTCGAGTATGGAAGGTTGCTAATATTACCCCAGTCTATAAAGGCGGTGAAAAGAACGATGTCGAGAATTATCGACCGATCTCTCTGCTGTCTACTTTGTCGAAGCTTTTCGAGAGACTGGTTCACAACGATGTGTATCCTCGTCTGCATCGACACATTATCCCAGAACAACACGGCTTTGTAAGAAAGAGATCAACAGTCACAAATCTTTTAGTGTATTCAACATTTTTGTTTAATAGTATGGATAATGGTACACAAACAGACTCAGTGTACACCAGTGGCGTGCACAGGGTTTTAGTATAAGGTAGGCATAATTTATAGTAACAAACATACCTAAGAAATGAGTTTTTAGCAATTTTAAATGTTTAAAAAATCACAACGTAGTCTTAATGATATATTTTGCGAAATTTGCGATAAGTTAAAACAGCATTAAAAAGCCATTACTTATTATTATTAAAAGGTTTTGCACTACACAAACAAATTAAAATCATCACCATAAACCTCTCACAGAAGAAATAATAGTACAAGTAACGCGAAAGTCGGCGAAAGTGACAAAAAAAAAACAATACCTACCTTATTATTAAATGACAAAAGAAAAATATCACAACTTTAGGTAAATTTGATTAGAATTACGTAACATTGCAAATTAGTAGGATAATATTAATAACTCACGACTTCAAGCTCCGCTCAGATGCATGCGATCTCGCTCTGCACGCGACATGTGAGCAGGACACAGTATAGTTTCCCATTTGGACCGCTAAGGACTCCTGCGCTCCTGGTACTTCTCAACAGTTTTGTACAGAGAAGTTCTCGTTCTTTCATTAATACCGTGTGCCTAACGACTTGCTACCTACATTTTCTGCGCTCTAGTCCTATTAGATTTAAACTTATCACAAAATTTTTATTGTTTGAGGTACAAAGGCAGTGCCTAACTCTGTCATACATTTAGCATAATCCAATAATAATAATAATTGAAAAATTGTAAGGAAAACTTAGGCAACCAAAAATAATACGGAGTGAATAGTACAAAAAAATAGCGATAGATGGCGCTAGTACCATATGATGATAGTACCACAAAAAAACTATAGATGGCGCTATTTGAAATACAAAGTGTCAATATAACAAAATATAATAGGTTTTTAATATGATTTTATTACCAAATTTCTGGGGTAGGCAGTGCCTTTGTGCCTGGACTGCACGCCACTGGTGTACACGGACTTTCAGAAGGCCTTCGACAAAGTGGATCATGCAATACTTCTTAAAAAGATAGCTTTTAATGGCATACGTGGTAACCTATTGCGCTGGTTTCAGTCTTATATTGAAAACCGAACACAAAAAGTGGTAATTAATGGCTTTGAGTCTGATTTCGTGACAGTAACGTCGGGTGTCCCACAAGGCTCAATTCTTGGGCCGTTATTGTTTGTAATTTTTATTAATGACATTAAACGATGTTTTCATAATACTTTATAGATATATTTTAAGACGATCTTAAAATCTATGGAGAAATTAAAGATGTGGTTACTGTTATAAGCTTCAATCAGACCTAGATAGACTCACAAACTATGTACACATTAATAAGCTTCAATTGAGTCTGCCAAAATGTAAAGTGATTTCTTTTACCAAAAATAAAAATAAATTTAAATTCAATTATTGTATAAATAATACTTCATTACAGTACGTTCCAGCCATAAGAGATCTGGGTGTGCTTTTAGATACTAAACTTCATTTGAATGCCCATATAGATTATATAACCAATAGTGCCCTACAAATGTATGGTTTTGTTGTTAGAGCTTGCGTCGACTTTAAAAAACCTAGCACATATCATCTTCTTTATAATTCACTGGTTAGATCTCAACTTGAATACGGCGTAATAATATGGAACCCATACTACCAAAAATACAGTAGTCAGATTGAGTCTGTTCAGCGTAAGTTTATAAGGTTTATTAACTTCAAATGCTACCGTAGAAAATTATCATATGAAAAGTCACTGAATAGATATAAACTATTGCCACTCAATAAAAGGCGACTGTTGCTAGGAGCAATGTTTCTATATCATCTGTGTCATAACAAATTTGACTGTTCTACTTTAACCAATAGCGTAATTTATAGAGTCCCCAGCAGCTCTGTTCGTATTAGAGGGGCGTACGCTCATCAGCTGTTCTTCCCAAAGACCTGTCGTACAGTGGCGGGAGAGCGTGCACCCTTGCGACAATTGATGCACTTACACAACACAAATTTCAACCATATTGATTTATTTGTATCTTCCATACAGTCTTATAAAGGGTATGTACTTGATACTTTATATAGTATACCAACTACTTGATGGTTTAAATTATTAGATATTAAAGTATAGGTATTTCGTGTTTTTACTCATTTATTAAAATACTTTAGTTTAAGTTGATTATTAAATAGTCTGATAAGTATATAACGGGAATAATGATGCTGTTTGTATAGTTACTATATACACTGTATACCTACTAATGTATTAGTTTAAGAATCCACTGTACAATCGTTTATTGTTCACAATAAAATAAAAAAAAAAAAAATCTACCACCTCGGTAAGAAATATCGAAACAGGATTAGGACATTTGAGGATTTTTTCATCTGTAGGTATATGGGCGGTAGTAATCAAACCGGTTGGCCTAGTAATTCCGAGGCTTCCACATAATACGATGATATACATAGTCTGGCCATAAATACTGTTACAATAAATAATTAAAAAAAATACATTTGAATTTGGAATCTGTCATTTTTATACGATTGTTCATTGTGTTTTCTCATTTTGGCGCCAATACATTGTACAATATTTTGCGATATTAAAATGGCGTGGGGTGATAAAGAGAACCGAATCGCTGTGATTGCATTACACAAAGTAGGTATGGAGCCAAATGCAATCTTTAAAACTCTCCATACACTTGGAATTAGTCAAATCTTTGTGTACCGGGTTATTAATAGGTACAATGAGGCCTCCTCTGTTTGTGACAGAAAAAGATCTGGCCGACCACGAAGTGTTCGTACGAAAAAGGTAGTCAAAGCAGTAAGGGAAAGATTCGAAGAAAGCCTGTCGAGAAGCAAAAGATTTTATCACGGGAGATGAAGATAGCTCCTAGAACCATGTCGTTTATTTTAAAAGATTACTTAGGACTTGCAGCCTATAAGAGACGCTGCTCATTTCTTAACTGATAATTTAAAAAGAATAGGGTGGTAAAATCGAAACAACTTCTGAAGCGGTACGCAAAGGGAGGTCACAGAAAAAAAAATGTTTACGGTTGAGTTTTTTTTTTACAATTGTGCAACATTATAATAAACAAAATGACCGTATTTATGCTCAAAGCTCTGAGAAAGCTTCCTAATTAGTCGACAGAGTCCAACGTGTGCATTATCCGACTTCAGTGATGGTTTGGTGAAGGAGTGACTGAGCCATATTTTTGTGAAACGGGTATCAAAACATCGGCATAAGTGTATCAAGATACCATTCTTTAGAAGGTAGTCAAGCCCCTTAACAACACCATGTTCAATAATCAAGTATGGTCCTTCCAGCAAGACTCGGCGCCGGGTCATAAAGCTCGGTCCACGCAGTCTTGGTTGGAAGCGAACATTTCGGACTTCATCAGAGCTGAAGACTGGCCGTCGTCTAGTCCCGATTTTAATCCGCTGGATTATGATTTATGGTCAGCTTTAGAGAGTACGGCTTGCTCTAAACGCCATGATAATTTGGAGTCCCTAAAACAATCCACACGATTGGCAGTGAACCATTTTCCCATGGAAAGAGTGTGTGCTTCTATTGATAACTGGCCTCAACGTTTAAAGTACTGTATTGCAGCCAATGGAGACCACTTTGAATAAGCTTTTTATATTTTAAATTGTTTTATATTTATGTATTAAACTAACACACTGTAACAGTAATAAACGTTATTTGCAATAGATTTTTTTTTCTTTGTTGAAATATTGTACAATGTATTGGCGCCAAAACGAGAAAACAAAATGAACAAATAAAAATGATAGATTCTAAATTCAAATATAATTTTTATTTTATTTTTAATTGTAGCAGTATTTATGGCCAGACTATGTATAATGCTCATCATCAAAGATCATAAAACATTTTCTTTCATAGAAACCTTGTCCTGACAATTACAAACACAACAAATAAATAATCGGGCAAATAAGTACAGCCGCTCCGAAATGATGCGCTGACATACATTCGGCAATTTATTTTTATATAAAGGAAGATAGATTCTGCTGAGAAAAATAACAACTGTTGTTGAAATTTATTATTTTGTTACAAATATATAAAAATACACTCACAGTGATGTTCCTGGCCGAGCCAGTCCTAGAGGTATAGGCGGCGAGGTTCACTTCCTTAGGACACACGTAGAGCAGGCTTCTGTACTGGTAGTGCGGCACGAGCGGCGGAGTCAGAGGGAATGATAAAATCTCTTTGCAGGGACGCACGTTGTCATCTGTTACAGAATATTGTGATGAGGCATTCCTTACACACTTTGTAGGAGACAAAGATCTTAGCAATATATTATTTTCTTGGATTAATTAATTCAAGTTAAAAATGGCGTCGTACGTACCAGTTTTATTTTGAAACTCCAATGACAGCTGGTACATTCGACGCTATTTTTAACTTTAATCGTTACAATTAGTTTACAGACACTTTGGTGCAACTCAGCCTAAGGCTTGAAATGAAATCGTTTATTTTGTCAAAATTTACGGACAATAGATGTTATAAAGCAATGGTGTCCAACATGTTTTGCCATAAATGGCAAGCAAATACATAGGTTTTATTGTAAATGTTGTTATTATAATTTATTATTATTATCAATGGTCATGGAATCATATTTTATTATTATTATTCATGTTAACATCATTAAAGATTACTTATTTTTATACCTACCAGAGATGTGTGGAAAAGAATCAAACAAAAAAGGTTACGAGGAACCATAGTTCCCATACCCAATTACAATTAAGGCTTCAGTGGCCAAACTACAAAAATAGCATGACTGCAACTGCAATAATAAGCATACAGAAAACATGATCAAACTGCCATAGATTGACTAAAAATGTTTATTATACTTAGTTTAATATATTAGGTAATTTTACAGTATTTAATTAAATATAGACAGTCATATATTCTCTAACTGAATAAAAACATTTTTCAATCAAATTTATACAATTTTCTCTTAAATATGATAATAGGAAGTTCTTTAATTCCCATTGGCAAATTATTGAAGATATTATAGCTATTTCTAGCAAACATTGTAGTGTTACATGTGGGTTGGACCAACTCATTTGGATACCTTGTATTAAAAGTACAAACTTTTTGTAAATAAGGAGTAGTTTTGTTTTACAAATAAGCAACATTCAAATAAGTATAAGCCAGTAAGTGTGAGAATATTAAGATTGCCAAACAACACTTACACAACACAAATTTCAACCATATTGATTTATTTGTATCTTCCATACAGTCTTATAAAGGGTATGTACTTGATACTTTATATAGTATACCAACTACTTGATGGTTTAAATTATTAGATATTAAAGTATAGGTATTTCGTGTTTTTACTCATTTATTAAAATACTTTAGTTTAAGTTGATTATTAAATAGTCTGATAAGTATATAACGGGAATAATGATGCTGTTTGTATAGTTACTATATACACTGTATACCTACTAATGTATTAGTACAAAGGTCTACATGATTCAATGGGACCAACATTGCACAATGCTCTAACACAAATCTTCTGTGTTACAAATACAAGATCTATGTCTACGCAGTTGCCTCTGAGGATAAGTCCACTTGTGCTATGTGTACCAGAAACACAATACATATTATATTTTATAAACACCAAGACTATGACAAACTTTACAATATTTTTTTGGCTTGGAAAAGGAACCCACGACCTCCCGATACAACGTCAAAAGTTTTATGGAACGTATTTTCAAGATGGCGCCGAAAGCATCGTATAGTATTTGGTTGGGTTTAGAGGGTAGGAAGGGAACTCTACTTCGACATCTTAAGTCGAGTAACACTGCACTTCACTCCCCTGCCTCCCAACCACGCATCCTCACGACGAATCATTTTTAACGGCAAAATACCAACTTACAAAAAAAGGTTAAGTTATTGAATATGAATATTTATTAAATGCAATTAACTTAGCCTAGGTACATTTAATTATATATCTCAACACAATAAGGCATGATAATGCCAAGCAAGAAATAATGAAATAAAACATAATAATAGTACATAATCAATGCACAGGGCCAAACAATTTTAGGTAAGCAACCAACCACCAAACTAGCCTGTATCTCGGTGATCGGTTTCCTTCCCTCTTTCATTTATTTCATATTTAATGACTTAATAGATATGAATGTATATATGCATGCATGAATGTATGTATGTACGAATGAATGTATGTATGTATGCGTGTATGTGAGTGTGTATGTATGGCGTGAGTATATATGTGACTGGTGTACCTATATATTGAGTTAGTGTCAAATGATATGAGTAAGTTTTGCTAAATACTTTCATATTATATAATTACACTGATTCCTCTATCCTAATAGACATACACATTATATAATATATTGCATAGAAGATGAAGAAATCTAAATGAAAGTTTCTGTACTATTGCGTTTTCACTGTAAGTATATTAGTTTCTGTTTAGTTATATTATAGTTGAATTCTTCATAAATATTTTTTTGGGTACTAGGTACTGTTTCCTTCCTTATAATTATATATATTTATAATTGTGCATGTGTGCTTAAAATTATGCGTACGTCTGCTGCCTTATCGTCAATTCAACTACTCATTTCGTAACCGCACCCTGAAAGGAGACTACCACCTCGACAAGAAATCGATGCAGTAGTGTCCTGAAAACCGGTGAACCTACAGACTAAAACCGAAGCATGACTAGGCCACTTGACGGTTTTTGTAATGTGTAATGTCCATTATACCTATTAGTATTATTACCAAAGGTCATTGGGCACAATCCGACCCAATTTGTGAAGGTTTGCCTACAGAAACAAAATTACTTTTAAATTAATTAAAAAAAAAAAAAAAAAAAAATTTTAAATTAATTTAAAAGTAATTTTGTAATTAAAATAGAATTTAAATGAAGGAATTGTATTAAAAAACACCATGCGTATGAGTACTCGGTCTGGCGGCATATATAATGCTCGCTTATTAATAAATAAATTTTTTTTTTTACAAACCATCATGAACAATTATCGAAATTCTTTACACTATATTATTTCTGTAGATTCTGGATATATTTTTTGTACTAAGTGAGATAGTACGATTGCACCTGTAGATATTAATCAAGTTGAAATAAACCTCAGTTTTTTTTTCTTAGATACTGAATTTCATTTTCTGTCTGATTCCCATTATTTATGGTAATGCGACCCATATATTAGTATATGTATATGTATCATCACGGGTGCCTTACGGCGCCCGAGACCGCCTAGACGGCCCCAGGGTACCCAGCGGAGGGGTTTTAATCCCACCTCGTCGTAGCCGATGGTATGAGTCTACACCGAACAAGTGGCTAGCTCGTTGCGATGTTTTGAATAGACTCAATAACCCATCTATAAACAGTTTCACAAGTTGGTATAGTGAAACCGGGACCGACAGCTTAACGTGCTCTCCGAGGCACTATAGTGGTGTTGTCAAACAAATGTACATAAATTTTTAATTTAAAAACTCATTGGTACACACCGGGATTCGAACCAGGGATATATTAGTAAACCAGAGATATATGTCGAAACATCCCACATCAATTAATTTCTGTAGGTCGTGGGTAAATTTTTCATACTTAAGTGCCCAATGACTTTGTGGATTAAAAATAATTGTACAAACCTCCATAAGGGTTGAGCTTGGCCAGCTCCGGGGTCAGAGCGTTCCTGATCTCCTCGGGACACGGGCATATCTCTATCTTCAAGGTGCCGGGGATGCATTTAAGCTTCTTTGGAGCTGAACTCGGACGCTTTATCTCTTGCAGGAATTTGTACAGATCTTCGTCACGGAGTTTGTCCACTTCCTAAAAGAAAGAGTAAGGGTTGTTATATCCAGAAAATATATTAACACATCAGTTGCGATCACGAAGTCGGCGTTTCTTATACAAAATAAGTTTTGGCACTACCAGGTTTTCTCCACTAATGTTTGTAGAATGTCGTAGAATTAAAATAATATAATTTGACGGTCATTGTATTTATTAATCTGAAGATAAAAATATGTTATTTAAATAACAAATTATATAAAAAAAATATATATTAATAACTAGCTTACATGCGCAAATTTGTCTGTAACTTAACAGTTTATGCAAAGCACGCAACGGAAGCTCTGGAATGAAATGAAGTTTCCCTGTTTTTGCAACATTTTTCATTGACACTCCGCTCCTATTGGTCGTAGCGTGATGGTATATGGCCTATATGGTATGATGGTAGCCTTCCTTGATAAATAGGCTATCCAACACTAAAATATTTTTATTTTATTTTGCTGGCTTTTTAATTTCCTAATGGGCCGCCTAGCCATATTGATTGTTTCTGGTATTATAAGTGTTCTTTATAATCACTTTCTGGTTCTAAATACTTTAGAAAGTTCGTGCAACTGAACTTACCTGCATGGACTAGTCAAGTTCAGTAGCTTTACCATGAGTTTCTGTCAAATAACCTTTCACTTACTGCACAGTTACAATATTTGTACGGTCGGAAAAAAACGATCCTATTGGCAGATCTACAGTTTACAACTTTTTTGATTACTGGAGCACGGCAAGGGACTTGATATCTTCTACCTGATGGTAAGCAGACCTACAAAATTCATGAATAGCGTCGATCAATACATCGTTGTTTAAGACCATTGATCACTCTCACTATATCGTTTAAAAGTTGCGGTAACGAAATGGACGGCGACAAAGACGAATTTACATTTCGTAGCTTCGCGCTGTTGTATAATGAAGGAATGTTTACCAAAAACTCATAGAAGAGCTACTCAGGGTGACCACTTTTTTCCTGCGCTTTCCAGTCACATTTTTAAGATTTTCCCTGACCTTAATTAGCTTTAAAAAGATGGTAAGGCTGAGTTATTGAACATCAATGGCAAAGTTAAGGAGTTGAAAAAAGAGCTGAGTGAACTCCACACCCATCATAAGGATGTATGTAGTGAACCAGGTGGGACCAGGAACAGGAGCAGCTCTCCGCTGTTGGCCTGTACAGTGACTACTATGTGCAGGCATTAGATCGGATCAGGCATTTAGAGTTGCAGCTCAATGAAGCTCTTAGGACTATTGAAAAGTTTGAAGAGGAGAAGGAGAGGTGCCAATGTGAACAAACATTATGTTTATATGATGAGTTGGTAGACAAAGACTTAAAAGTGAATAATGTAGTTTCAATCAATAGTGGTTATTTCAGCAATAGGAAATACATTAAGCTTTTAAAATTTATTAAAAAATATAAAAATAAGTTAAATAATAGTTATATTAGGTCTAGGAATATATCATTAAAAGCAGACTGCCGTAGGCTCATGTTGGAAGCTAGACAAAATAGTGAATATATAAGTAATTTACAGCATCAATATGATAGTGATTCAATTAAGTCAAAAACTGAAATAAATAACTTGCATTTATGTCTCTCTGACTTGACAGAAAAATACCGATTATCACAGAATGACCTTACAGAACAGATTAAGAATATGGATGAGATTCTTCAATTGAGCAAATATAATGCAGAGAGATTTGACTCATTTGTAAATAAAAATTGTTGCTCCTGCAAAAACCAAGTTAATTTATCGGATACCGGATCTTCAATATCATATTCCAGCGTGGCTCTTCCAAAGGCCATTACTAACAATACCCTACTCCTCACAGACAGTATTGGTATTGGAATGGGCCAAATTTTTAATTATCATTTAAATCATTCTGTGACCAACTATTGTATGCCAAGTAATAGTTTTAAGAATATAGTAAAATCCATTTCCTCCAAATTTTATAATTCATATAGTAATGTAGTTATTATGGTAGGAAATGGATTGAACACAAGCAAGGGTGACTTGTTGGACAGTGTGGATATTTTGTCACAACTTGGAGTAAGGAATGTTACATTGTGTACATTCCTTTATTCAAACAAATATTCCACATCTCAGAATAAACATATACATTATTTAAATAATTGTATCTATAATATGACATGTTATAATAATTTGTTTACTTTATTTGATATTAACAAATTTGTTAAAAATATTTATATGACCCAGGATAGCTTTAAACTACCTATGAAGGTACAAAAAAGTATTGCTACATTGGTAGCTAATAATATATTATTAAGTATTGACTCCACATCATCATTTAGTAGTAGTACTAATAATGTTGTGGTACAACCATGTTTAAACTTTTAGATGTGACAATAGAGAAGGTTAATTGTAAACTTACTTTAGTACACCAAAATATTCAAAGCTTCTCTAGCAAAGTTCTCAATATAGAATTATTAATTGAAAAATATAATTTAGATTTGATGTGTTTTACGGAATCCTGGCTAAAAGCAGAGAAAATGTGTTTTAATATAAATAACTTTGTAATTGCTAGTTTTTTCAATAGGAACTCCTGTGAGGGAGGTGGAACTATTATTTTAATTAGAGATACACTAAAATGCAAAGAGCGGAAGGATATTGTAAAACTATCAGTTGAACGTGTTTGTGAGATCTCATGTGCAGAGATGGATACTTATATTATTCTATGCATATACAGACCCCCCGCTTCTGCTTTACATACTTTTATTAATATAATGGAGGATGTTTTATCAAAAATTTATGACTTAAATAAACAAATTTTTATATGTGGGGATTTCAATATAGATATTTTAATAAATAACAGCGACAAATAAAAACTTATTTCAATGTTTAACTCTTTTAACTTAAATAATGTATTCATGGAACCAACTAGGATTACTTCAACTAGCCGGACTTGTATTGATAATGTATTTACTAACTGTTCTCTCTTAAGTAACTCTGTTATTACTGGGGTGCCATCTGACCATAAATGTTTGTTAGTTAGCTTTCAGTCACAAACTAAACCCATAAATAAAATTATTAGGTATAGGCCCTTAACAGATAATAAACTTAATAATTTTAATGAAAATATAATAAGTGAAATGTCCAGCTTCATATATAATATTAATCAACCTAATATCACATACTCCAATCTACATAAAATAATAAATCAAGAATTTAATAAAGTATGTCAAATAAAAACAAAGAAAATTACTGACAAATTAAATTTTGCTACTTGGGCAACTAAAGGCATTAGAATAAGTAGGGATACACTATATGATCTATATGACAAAAGATCATATACTTCTGACCAAAATTTCCATAATTATGTTAGGAATTATTCAAAATTGTTTAAGAAAGTTTGTATTACAGCTAAATCTATTTACATTGGATCCAAAATCAAACAATCAGATAATAAATCCAAGTGTGTATGGAAAATGATAAATACTGAAACCGGTAAAAATATAATCAGGCAAAATACAATTTCAATTAGACAAAACGGAGTTATGTTATCAGATAAAAAACAAGTTGCTGAGTTATTCGAGGAATTCTTTACTAATATCCCATTATGATACTTTTAATGGGTGTGTTAATGAAGGAATTTTTCCCGACCTTATGAAGAATAGTAAAATAGTTTAATCAATAAGGCTTACTATAGCGTAAAAGACTATTTTAACGATAAAGACGTCTGGAACCGTCCTGATATGCAATTGAGGTCTCGCAACTAGTGAACAAATATTACTTATTTATTAGAATTATATTTGTAGAATAAACATTAGCTTAGTAGTGTCCGATATTGTAATATTTAATATTACATAATTTATTTTTATTACATTATGTAAATTTTGTCTTTGGATAAGGTAATCACTGATGATTACCTGCTTATTTATACTTAATTTATACTACAGTACTGTGTAGTTCTGTACATTGCTGCATACGCATGCTGATCGGTGGGGTGCATTTTGAGTATGCTAAAATATATATATATGCTATATAGCATAAGCAAATCAATGGCTGTACTCCTCTTTTAGTTTGTGTGAAGCACTAGAGTTTTTTACTTGCTGGTTTCTTTTTCTCCGGGGTGTCACTGAGGGGATCGACTTTACAGTTAGTATACCCGCCCTTAAAAATACCGATCCTTATACGTTTACTTATATGTGATTGGTTACTAACCTTTTATTTAGAATAAATATTTAAGGCGTGGATATGGTCGGTGAAGTTGGTCGCCTTGGTGGCTCCCTTGTATGGCAGATAATGATTGACAGGTCAATGGAATCAGCTAACCACCTAGTCTTACACTAGTTGGTTATGTAGTGTGTGTTCGGTTTGGTAGTAATTTTCATATTAAGATTTCTAAATTTAAGTTCTAAATCTAATATCGAGGTATAATAAATATTTGTCGTCTTTTAATAATGAATAGCTGCCTAACCAAACGCACTCTAAGACCTCATTGTTAATTTTTTTTTTTTTTTTTGACTATTCATAAATATCTGTAAAGATTTACATGAAATAAATGATTTGATTTGAAGAAAAGAAAAAAATCCCAAAATTATATTGGGGTTTTTATATTGATTTTTGAAAAAAAAAAAAGTATTTGGGATAAAAATTATTAGAAAATAGAAACAATATTTCACATTCTTCAAAAAATAAGCATATAAGTTCAAACTTATATGGAATCGACCCGCTTAGGTTGCCACTCGTTTACAGTAGCAAATTGTGTGTGTACATTAAATATTTTCCATGACCTTCTAGCGTTTTCCCTGACTTTTCCAGTCTCCGAAAATTCCGTGACTTTTCCCAGTTTTCCAGAAAGTGGCCACCCTGGCTACAGGAATAATAACTTATTAGTTCAATAGGACTTACCTGCTTGAAGATACTGGTTAGGGTGACGGCGACCGGCTTCATGTTATCCAGATGCGCGGCCATGTCGTCCGGCTCCGGTACGGCCAGCCTCCTCTCGGAGCCCTTCCTGGTGAGGGAGCCGCCCACCTCCCCGGCCCGGCGGCGCAACTGTTCCAAGCTACTTGATGAGCATTTGCGATCTGATTTTGGCAATAAAAAAAAGTGTTAGAAATATGATAAATTAAAATAAAACCATTTGCCAAGTTGCGGGCATTATTTGGAGTTATGAGGTTATTAACTAAATGTAACAAACTTTTGATTCTCTAGGAGAGTTTTCATCACATAAACACTAAATTTTACTCCCAATAAAACTTCTTATCTTTCAATAAATCGATTTTAAAACCAATAAATAGCTTTTACCAGAGATTACGAGCACAAAGCTAAGCTAAACTTTAATCGATATGATGCATTCTGAAGTAATACAAACCTGGTTAAATTGAAAATTTACTGACAACTACAAAGTTTGGTTGAAGTTTAGTTGTACTGCGTAATAGGTCTACTATACCTACCGTTTTTCGCAAAAACACTTTAATTAGATTTAAAGGTTTTGGGTCATGTCAACATTGTTTTTACCACTAAAATACTTCCAAGACTAGGAAGAATTGAATTTTGCAATTTTATTACATCTTCAAGCTAGTCTCAAAGTCAAAAAATATTTCTTTAACAGCCAGTAAGAAACTGTGGAGTCCGACATGGTGACCGGTGTACCGTCCCGCGGTCCCACAGGGCAGAGTGTTTCTCACCGAGGCTGTTGCTGGCGGTGCCGGTGGGCGTGGCGGCGTCGGCGGGGTCGCAGCCGGCCAGCACGGTGGCCACGCACACGGCGGTCCACGCGAACGGCATGCGGTACTTGCCCAGGCGCGCGCAAGCTGCTTGCGCGCTGGCACGGACCTTTTCACGGTTCTACACAGTGTATTTTTTTTTATGAGCACATATTGTAGCTTTGTATTCACCTACCTGGTGGTGAGCAGCCTACAAATTCTATGAATGGGGTTATACAATAATTGTTCTTAAACAACATTGATCGCTCCCACTATGCCGGCTAAATGATGCGATTACGAAATAGGCGGCGACAAAGACGAATTGCATTACAATTATATTTTAATGTACCTAATCAGTACTCGCTGCCTTATCGTCTTTTAGCCACCCATTTCGTAACCGAACCTTGAAATGTGACTTCCGCCTCGACAAGAAGTCGATGCACTAATCTCCTGAAAACCGGTAAACTCACAGACTAAAAGCATCGGCCCTACCGATGCTTCTTTATCACTCACAAACAAAGCGCGGCGCTAGATACAATAACTCTTTTACGTTAAGCCACGTCTTTAGCCACTGTAGTAAAGGTAGGCTATATGGTCCTTCGAGCAGGATAGACTGTTGAAAAACTAACCTTATCATCCTTAATATAAGGCTCAACACATTCATTGATGTCACCCTGAAGGACTTTCTCCAGCCTCACTACCAGGAACACGTCTGGCGAGGGGTTAAGTATATCGAACACCGCGCTGCGGCTCAGAGTGGAGAGGTCGGCGTGAGGAAGGTGACTCGAGAGCATTTGTCGAGTGCATTCTGAGTTGAGGTTAAAGTAGAAGTTTTCTGACAGTTTCTTTTTTTCTTTGGCATCATAGAGGGCCATGGACGCGAACATTGGTTCTACATCCAATTCCAATCTGAAATTATATTAATGTTATTGTTAGTATTATCAAACTGGTAAGAGGCAACTGATAGTAGTTTAATAAAACACTAACTTCAACTGATGGCACAACACCAAGATCCTATGTCCCATGACTTCACACGGCATTTCAGCCGGCAATCTTCTTTCCACTGCTTCTTCATCATCCAAATATGGTGAGTAGAGTCCTAATAAGTCAGCCTGCCTGTTCTCCAGTCTCCGCGCCTCATTAATAGCATCCAGCTGTTCTGGAGGTCTACGCTCCAGCAAGTCCGTGAGCAGGGGGTCTGAGGAGGAACTGCGCAGGTCTAGACTGGCCCAGGATCCTCTCGGGGTGAGGGTCTCGTTACATGATGATGATGAAGACATAGAGGCCACGGACTGACGACCGCTTGACGGTTGAGATTCAAACTGGAGGAAATCACAACTATATTAGTCAAGTGACTTATTAATTAGGTAAACGCAAAATTGTGAATGACAAAAGGAAAAAACTCTTATCAACTATATAGGCCTTCTGTAAAGCAATGGTTCAGCGATGATACAGATACAAATATAGTTAGTCATCTTTTAATTGTTATCTAGAACCTTTTGTTTTATTATAACAAAACTACAGTCAAATTGCACATGGATGAAAAATTTGAAAGCTCAACGTACTTGTATTTGTTGAGATGAGAGTTCCTCTGTAGAGATAGTTAGGGGATCAACATCAATTTCGTACTGATGTCTGGGGATACACTGCAGGCGCTCCAGGCGCTCGGCGCGGCGCTCCCTGCCGCACGCGGACCCCGACTGCGATCGGAACTTGTACTCCACCATGGTGAAGCTAGACGTGTAGCTTTGGATGCACTCGCGGACAAACATAGATGCCTTGTCCCTTTTAATTGAAACACAAATTATTGAATTTATGTCCATTTGTTACAATACTCCTATAGTTACTCGCACAGCATGTTAAGTTGTTCCCAGTTTCAGTACACCAATATGTGAAACTGTTTATGTGATAAGATGAGTTATTGAGCATATACAAACACGGCAATGAGCACTTTCCATTAAAATACTATTATTGCGAGAAAATGTAAATAGGCAATTTTGTTTAGTTTGCAAGAGTTTACACTTTATTAAAAGTGTATAAAAATCTATAAAACAATAAGAAAGAAACTAAGATTTTTAATAAACCTTTAGTTGCAAAAAATGGCAATATATAACTTAATTGATTGTGGAATGGCAATGACTGAACCCTGTAACACAAGTTATACCTATCGCGGGAGTCAAGGCTCGAACACTCGGAGCATAAAACTGTTAATGATTGTATCACATGGTGAAACATCAAAATCCATTGTGTAGATTAGAAAATCTACATAAAAGCAGACAGTTTTTATACTATGTATATATAGATGATTAACATCAGAGGTCTCAAAACTTTCTCCATTTCTTTTAGAAAAGTGGTAAAGTTTATAACTATTTATCAATATTTAAATGGTCACTACTGTATGTATACCTTTACCACAAATAATTCATAGCTATACTAACAGTGGCTCATCAGGTAGCACAGGTGCAAGGGTGCGTATCTTTCTTGGCACAGTAAGAAGTTCTACATCATTAGCGGGGTAGGCGAGAGGGTCTCTCTCACTCAGAAGTCGCTCTGAGAGCTCTTCCCAGTCGGGTGGTTCTATCATGTCGCAAAGTGATATCTGTTGAAGAAATAAAAATATATTATTAAATTTTAGTATGTCCAGTCTATAGGCTGAACTTACAAACAACTGTAACTGTCTATTCAGGGCACACAAAATAGATTTTTTAAAGTTTATTAATCTTCAAAGATTACAAGTATATTTATAATTAAAGTCCCAGTTAGATGGTCACAGTATTTTTTTAATATATTGAATATTTCACATTTAAATATAAATGTGATTTTTGTTTTTATTTTTATCATTGGAGCACAGCATGTGATTTCGTATCTACCTGGTGGTAAGCAGACCTACAAAGTTCATAAATAGGTAAATATGAAACTTGACTTGATATGCAAGCCTAAAAATCAAGTCATTGGGTTCGCACTAGTGTTACAATGAAAGGGTCCTTAAATGGCGATTGTATGGGCTGGCAAAGTAAAAAGTGATGGCAAACTAAATGGAGCCATCACCTGAGGCTCCAGAATACTAAATTTTGTACATAGTGATGCTACTGTTATTGATGAAAGGCAATGTGTTAGCTGTACTGCAGGCTTCCAGGCCACGCAGGTTAAATAAAAAGGTCAAGTATTGACTACATAAAAGTTCTTATGGTGGAGGCCTTAAAAACAATCCATTCTTTAAAAAGGTTAGTTTGAGGCTACTATTTAAAATAATATCTAATGTTTATAGCTATCCCAGGGATCAACATATAGGGTATATTTATCTCAATATACCTTCCGAGGTGCAGATGTACAGGGTTGTGTGTAAAAAAAGAAAAAGCTGGGTTAAATTCAAATATTTTTTGTTTACTTTTACCTTTTGAGGATCTTTTTTAAAGGTTGACTCCGTCAACGATTAGGTAAGTAAGAAACTTTGTAACATTGTTTCATTATTTTATTAACATCAACAAGAATATAAGAATCATTAAGCTAAACAATTATAATATTTATACTTGTACTAGTGTGAGCATCACAAGCAACCATATTGTTAATTAATTAATTTTCTTTTGTTTTACAAAAAAAAAAATGGCAGAATCCTGCAACAAGAAAAAAAATTAGAAACAAAAAATAGCATCATGAATTAATGGATTATACTAAAGTAACAAAATATAAACAAATCACTATACTGAGAACATTCAAAACTAGACAAATAAAATAACAATTTGTAAATAAATGATAATACTTTTGTTAAAATGACTTATAATGGAAGGGGAATGAATTGCAGCGTTCCTGGACTTGAGACTGCAAAGTAGGTTTAAAGGCCTTTTAACTCTAACCTGCACTGTGTTCACTACCCTCTCCACTCAACCAAATACTATATGATCTTATGATGATAGCACCATCTTAGAAAATGATTCCATAAAAGTTCCAACGGCTGATCTCGGAAGCCAAAGATCCTTGAATAGACAATGAAAAGACTTTGCTGGAATTCATCCTGCATCAACTTCCATTGCAAATAGTTGAGTTTTAAAACCATTTCTAGTAATTTCATTTGTGAGATCAAAATATTTGTTCAACTTGATTGTGTGGTCCTAAGGAATGTTTGTTTCCCCAGAATGGTGAGTTCTATAAGTATTACTTTCTTTAAGCACCGAGAGTATACCAGTATGTCCGGTCTATAGGCTGAACTGCTAGTTCTTCTGGAATTTTGTAATGTAACCATGAATATTTTCCAGTTCAGTACTTTGTCCAGGATTGAGAAAGGTTCACTTTGGGTTTTCTTGAGTTGTCCCTCCTTTACACAAGTAGTTAGTCTTTTATTTGTTTATAATCCTTTTCTGGTACGAAGATGTTTGTACAACTCACATGATTTTTTAAAATTCATACAAAATTACTGTTATATCCTGAACAGCATAGAGGAGTCAGCACCTGTGCCAAGCCAAGACTTAAGTATACTAAAAAGTTTAAACATAAAAGAGAGAGACAATGTTCTTAGCAAACCATGGATTCACCGTGCGGGTGCCGTGTCCATCGCGTGGTTGAAAGACAGGGGAATGCAGAACTTCAGCGTTCCCGGACTTGAGACCGCGAAGTAGGTTTAAAGGCCTTTTAAACTCTCACCTGCACTGTGTTCACTACCCTCTCTACTCAACCAAATATTATATGATCCTGTTAGCGCCATCCTGGAAACATGCTCCATAAAAGTTCCGACGGCTGTTCTCGGAAGGCCAAGATCCTTCAATAGACGGTGCAAAGACTTTGCTGGAATTCCTCTTGCACCAACTTCCACTGCATAAAGTTGAGTTTTAAATCCGTTTCTAGTAATTTCATTTGTTTCATATGGTTTGAATTTTTACGTAGTAACAAAAGCATGTTTTACTTACCTTACGTAAAACTGCTCATCACAATTTATTTTCTTAAAATGCACTGTTTGCATTCATTTAAATACTGTGGATGGAGTATTTCACCTAAGCCAACAAGAGTGGAAGGAACAAAAGGGGAAATTATACCGAAAGAGTGATTAATAGTAAATTTATACTGAATATTTAATGGATCACTTATTATTAGGAGTTGAATGGAAAGTGGCCGACTATAGGCTGTGGCAGGCAAAATAGCCAGACCACCCTATATTTTATAACAATATTATAATGGCCCAGTCCAGAGAAAATTGTACAGAAAAATATTGTAGTGCCATGAGGCGGCAATGGTGTAACAACTACTCCCAGAGGCAGTCAAGTGTAACAGTTACAATATCTATTAGTCTCATTGTTACATAGTGCAAGTATTTCTGATAAAGGGGGCTTAAAATAAGTAAGCTGGAAACGCTTGTCATGGTGCTGTAGTATAATATTTACACAACCTTGATATTAATAAATCTTTATTTATTAACAGTTTGCAAGGAGAGTGCCAATTTTATTAAAGCTAAAGTGAATTATTTAAAGAACTTACCGAAGATGAGCAGCCGGATAGAGTGCCGACCTTCGACTGGCTAGCATAGACCTTTCGAGCCTCTCCCGCATTTCTAAAATAAGAAAAATCAATCCTTAAATTATTTTTAACTTGAAGGGCCCTAGGGTTCATGCATCAATAACCAATGAGCTTCATAACATGGAAGGAAGGCGTCGTACCCAGTAAACTGCTGGAGCTTGCGGCCGAGAGTCATTTTAAGCACTATTACTGTAACATTTAATTAAAACTGTGAGTTTATCAGTAATTTAAATATAAAAACGAAATCCCGTTTGTTGTTAAAACAAACTTCATTTTTGACAGTGGAATAATGTTGCTGAATGAAATTAAATCTCAATGTTATTGCCAAAAAAAAATTAAAAGGAGCTTTTTAAAAACCCCATGAAGCTAAAAAAACGCGCCCCGTAGGGGCGCGCGGACGGGCACGGTTTTTACCTTCATGAAAAACCCAGTTATTTCGTTTGAGATGTTTAGAAATAAAAATTAATAATGTTTAGAAATATAAAATATATAATATGTTTAATAAAAATGCAGATAGGCATACCCGAAACTTAAGAAATATAAACAAAATTGACATACCAAGATTCATATTACAAAAAACTAATAAATGTTTTCTAATAAACAGTATTAGGCTATTTAATAAATTACCAAAATCAATTATAGAACTAAATGATATAAAATTTAAAAATTGTATAAAGCAAACTTTAATAGCCAAGGCGTATTACAAAGTTAATGATTATATTAATGACCGAGATGTCTGGAATCAGTCCTCTCTGCGTCTGGAATCTCTAAACTAATAGTAACTGTCATATTGTAATAATTCATAATACTTACTATTATAGGTATATATTTTTTTATACTACAATAGGTATTTTTTAATATATTTTTGGATGAGGTAATAACTTGTTATTACTATAACCTTTTATTATTATTTTAATTTTAAATATTTATTATTTTCTACAAGGTAATTATTAGTTATTACTTAACAATTATGTTAATTTGTCTTATTTATTTTGTTAACAGAATTATAGAATACATTTCCATGTTTTTTTAACTAGTTAATGTTTGCGCATGCCTTGGATGGCCCTGCAATGTAGTAGTATACGTATCCAGCGGATTACCTCTCCTTTGAAGGTCATTGCAGTGGTGGCGCGTGTGCCGGGTTCTGGTCTGCACCCTAAGGGCCTGGTTGAGCAGGAGGATGGCTGACACATACGTTACGTCCGTGATCGGGTGCTGCTGTGGGGACCTTGGATCTCCGCTGGGCAAGCACGTTTGATTGTTATCATATAATAAGCGGAGATCCCGAAATATCTTCTGCTGATAGGCCGGCGCTGGCATCAAAGAAATGTTGTGTTCTGTAATTCTGTACTTTCAATATTGTAAGATAGTATCTGCCTTGGGGTGTTCTACGCGTGCTTTTCAGTAGGATGAGAGTATATGCCACATGCTATAAGCATAGGTTTAAGTCAATAACCATGCTGGACCATGCTCCTCCGATGATACGGTACATGTGGAACATCAGAGTTTTTTACTTGCTGGTACCTTTTTCTCCAGGGTGTCTCTGAGGCGATCGATTTGTGATCAGCGTTTGCGCCCTAAAAGATACCTTCCATCTATCTACTTGTAGGTATATTTTGATTACCTATATTAAAGTATGTATATTTGGGGCGTAGCTATGGTCTGTTGGGTTGGTCGCCTTGGTGGCACTTTTGCAGGGCAGTCAACGATTGACAGGTCAATGGAACCAGCTAACCACCTAGTCTTAAACTGGTTAGTTATGTAGGTGTGTTCGGTTGGGTTGTTGTTCTCCCGCAAGGACAATAGTTTAATAGTTTACGATTTGTTTATTTTGTATTATATTCTCAATATTTGTCTGTGGGAGGAATGGCGACCTGGGGCCTTATTCCGAGTTTGCAACCGCTAAAGACGACAAGACGTTGCGTAAACTATAAATATTGAAATATAAGTTCTATTTCAATGGATATATAGTCTGTATTAGGTTGGCTATAATAATGCCGCCATCTTGAAATACACGAATTCTTCGCAAGTTTGAATATTTTATGAGAATTCTCTCATTGGAATTCCAACTCTATATCTTATTAAATATAGAAATTATATTTCAATATTTATAGTTTACGCAACGTCTTGTCGTCTTTAGCGGTGCAAACTCGGAATAAAGCCCCTGGCCAAAGCCACTTTTTTTTTTTTGACTTTTCATAAATGCCTGTAAAGGTTTACATGAAATAAATATTTTTGACTTTGACTTTGAATACGGATTCATTATTATTATCAGTCCTTCTATATTTTAATTATTTTTAATGACCTATCAGGGCCTAAGGTAAATGCCATAACATGGTAATGTTATGGCATATATATATATACCTATAGCATTTCTATTTTGTGTATGATTTTTATAAAAAGTATGAAAGTTATAGGATTAAAAACTGTTTTATTTTGTAGACTGTTATTATAAGGTGTTGGTGGAATATTAATTTGCGCCGTAGCCTTTAATTTATATGAATAATCGTTATTTTACGAAAACTCAAGTACCTAGTACCTTGGCACCCAAGTACTCGAGAATAGTGTTTCATACGTCAATTTACGGGTAATTTAACTGAATGTAAGTGGCAATTTCAGATTTAAGAGGAATGCACGATACAAGGAGTAAATAATTAATAATAATAATATGGAAATTGGCTTATTGTGTACACCGCTTGGTACACATTGGGTTGGGGCATGGTACACAATGAGCGTAGGTGGCACATAATGGGTCACCTGAAGAAATACGATAAATATACGATATAATACTTATGTTGGGTTTGTATGAAGAAAAATACAGCATAAAAATTATACTTATATCATGTATTGCAAAATTATTTATCAACAGCCTTCAAATTACCTAATATTAATAAAGACTACGTACTGCAAAATATACATGTAGAATTTATAAGTATTTAATAAATTAAGTGGTATTAATTTTAGTCAAATCTATAAAAATTAAATAATAAACTCAATAATTGAGAAATAAATTTTTAACTTATATATTTAGTATAGTTGTAACTTATGTATGCTACATAAGTTTTTTTTTTCTTACCATTCTATTAAATATCGATTTTTATTCTTTAATAATAAATCTAATAAATAAATCCTATTAAATAAAAAATAATCTAGAACAAGTGTCATTTATATGTCTGGGTCGTAGACAGATAAAAGTCTGGGTAGTGTTTTCACTAAGGATAGTAGATAAAAAAAAAATACATCGAAAGGAGAGTGACTACAGACAATGGCGCACTGTAGTCTATGGAAGTCAGACATGGGTATGTCAAGAGAAGGATGTAAGCAAAATTAATGCAGTAGAAATGCTCTTATTGCGACGAATGTAATGCTGAATCCTCAATAATTCATTAATCGTAATTCGGACTGAAAGAAAGTAAAAGTATGAAAATGCGGGAAAGCAGGCTCCGCTGGTTTGGGGATGTAGAAAGAATTAGTGATGAAAGAATGACGAACCAGATATTATAACAGTAAGGTGAAGGGTAAATGTGGCCGCGGGAGACCGAGACACACGTACCACGACCAAATTGAAAAGGTTTTTAAAGACGGTACAATTAAAAGTCACCGTAATCGCCGTGTATGTATAAGAAGAGTTATAAATGTGGACAAGGAAAAATAAGTACGTAAGAGAGAGAGACAAGTGGCGCTCGGTTGTCTTTGCATACCCCGTAAGAGCTGGTACTTATACTAACCATAAATTATATATACCAGTTACAGGACGACCCATCCTAGAATTAAAAAAATAAATTTACAGTTGTACTCAATGGGTCATGGATGGTACACATTGAGTCAGTGGCTCATTGTAGACGCAATAAAAATGTCTCGTTGTGTACAACCACTTACCCAAATATTTGAGGTTAGACACAGAAACATGTGGGGAAAGCTATGCTTCTTTTATATGAAGCTCTAATAGGCACATTAAACTTAAATCTTACTTAAATTATCCTATGATAAAAAGAAAAAACATTATTAAAAAAAATACTCACGTTTGATTTATTGCTTTTCACCCTATAAAACAAATAATTTATCGTAATTCATCTATTTTGCACGCAAACTGACTGGGAACTGGCATGGCAAAAGTGCGTGATGGAGCTGCAATGTCGGGCTTTAAAATAAACTCAGTGACTCATTGTAAACGCCTGGCTCATGTTAACCAACCCACCCTAATTGTTTAGAACTAGTTTAAATAAAATCATTTATACAGAAAAAAAAATTAAGTTTCAAAGTAAGAAAAATTAAAACTAAAATAAACCTAATAAAATAATAGGTCGCTGTCATAAGCGGCATGACATGTGCCCATGACACTGGCGGCGTTTCCGCGCTGTGTAGCCATGCTGACCCTCTGTACAAAATAATGGTGAGCCAGCTTGTCGCTTTATTTATTATAAAGATGCCGTAAAATTTGTGTTGCGAGGTATTTAGCATCAGGGCCCCAAGCTCCAAAAGTTGCAACTGCAAAGGCTGAAAATTCATAATGAAATTTAAGATGTTTATATTTATTATGTTTTGTCGCTTCAGCCTTTGCAGTCGCAGAACTAACTTTGGTAGATGATAGTTGCAAATGGCTTGGAGCAAGAGTGTCCACACATGTTGCATCCCAAATCAGGGCTCTACCGCGTGCCCAAGATATTAAAATCATACCGTCTGGTTTTTTTCCATCTTCAAGGGAAAGACCGGTAGGTTCTAAGACGTTAGGTATATCAGCGGAGACGAGAGCCCTGTGTAGGATGTTATTTAAAGCAGCATGCCTGGACACTCTGCCCGAACTTTTGGAGCATGAGAGCCCATGATGACCAAACTCGTCGACCCTTTCCCCACAAACACAATTGTGTGGTTGACAAATTTTGGCACCAACGCGAAGACCGAAACATATTCTTATGGAGTTATTAACTAAGAGTGTACCTAGTTGTGGGGAGGGATATGTCTGAAGCCATGCACCAAACTCACGCTCAGAGCATGCTAATAAACGAGCATGATCTGAAATTGAACCACCATTCAAAAGATAATCATGGGTTAGTTTGATTATTGGAGTATCCCAAGCTTTCTTTGAGTTTAGTGTTATTGGTAAATCTGAAACATTGCAAATATGCCGCCAAGAATCTATAGCTTCAGTCATGTCCGCAATCTCGACGTCAACGATAGACGGGTTTAGAATAGAACCGATGAGATTACTAGAACCATGAACTGAAGCCAAAAATACAGGTAAAGCAATGTCGCTAATTCTTCGAATACCAGTACCACCAAACCTTACCGGAAGGCCGTCCGACCGGACTCGTTACCACCGCCATACAGATGCAAAAACCGTCAAGTGACCTAGTCATGTTTCAGTTTTAGGCTGTGGGCTCACTGGTTTTCCGAAGACTACTGCATCGTCGAGGTGGTAGTCTCATTTCACGAAGAGCGGTTACGAACGGGCGAATAATTTAACAAAGAAACAGCGAGGATACTCGGAATGCAATTACGTCTTTGTTGCCGCTCATTTCGTAGCATCATTTAGCCGGCATAGTGGACTTTGTAGGCCTGATTATGATCAGGTAGATACAAAGTCGCACGTAGTAGGACAAGCATGTTGAGGCTTACAGGAGGGACATGGTAGGTAACATCGACGATAAATCCTTTTTAAAATTAAACTTATTAGTACAAGCTTTAAAAGGACAACAAATTGCGTGTTAAAAAAATATATTAATGTACCTAATGATATTATGATCGACAAACAATGCCCGGTTCACCCAGGCCTTCGTAAGCCAGCGTGATGATGCCTATGTCCCGTGTCTAGGAAGCCCTATGGCCGCGCGACCCCCGCCCAATCCTATTAGATACCAGCCCGACAATATCGTAACATTATTGCGCACGATTTGTGAACTTGTTTATGCACGCGACACGTGATTCTTTGTACGTGTTAAAAACGTAAATATGGATGGAATATTGGTATAGTCCATCCATGCCGACCACTATTTCTATATTGTATAATTTGTCACCATCAGTCCCACCGGACTTGGTTAAGTCGTATTAAATTAGAACAAGCCGTTAAAGCCAAGAACAATCCGTTAACCGTCCAATATAGGGATTGTATAAGCATAGGTGACAGTCTGGTCAGTCAGATGTATGTCTTACTGTGCGCATCACATATCTCTGTAATTTCTGTTTCTATTAAAT
The DNA here is from genome assembly GCA_947458855.1 of Monopis laevigella. Classification (NCBI taxonomy): domain Eukaryota; kingdom Metazoa; phylum Arthropoda; class Insecta; order Lepidoptera; family Tineidae; genus Monopis; species Monopis laevigella. The sequence continues at coordinate 27,351,748 of OX381583.1, read as the reverse complement.
TACATTTAAAATGAATATACTCGTAGAAGACGGTTCACAGAAGATTATTGCTTATCGATTTATTGTCGAGGTGGTAGTCTTATTTCAGGGCTAGGTTACGGAACGGGCAGTTAATTTAATGACAAAGCTGCAAGGCTATTAAAATATATTCGAAATGCAAATTCGTCTTTGTTGCTGCCTATTTCGTAACCGCATCATTTGGGTAGCATAATGGGAGCGATCAGTGCTGTTAAACAAAAATGTATTCATCGATCCCATTTATAGATTTTGTAGATTTACTTACAGGTAAGTCACTGCCAGTGCTCCGGTAAAAATAAATAAATTGATAGACGGTATAAATCAATATATATATATATAGGTTTCACAGCGTTATAGGAAGATAGGTACAGATAAAAAGGGTCTAAGAAGTCAAAAAATGAAATAAAAAAGAAGCGAATTGCACTTATCCCGCCCCGGGAAAAGGATCATATTTACAAAATTGTAGATCGATTGTTTATTTTAAAATAAGGATTGTATACAATTACACAAATATGGAGCGAACAACATTATAAGTATTCTAATTACCGTAAAATAAAGGTTATTTAGAAAGAAAAAACAAACAAGATCGGAACGTTTTCAGGCTCTTTACGCTGCAACCTTCCTTGCTTTCCTATACAGGGCAATTTTTTTCGCTTACACCAAAAGTTTCATTAGATACATTGCTTGAAACACTATATACTTAAAAACCACTATTAAAGAAGAAAGATGTTAGAATCATTCAGATTTCAGTCTGAAACATATACTTTAGCTACTTATTTTAGAGTAAAATTTGGGGTGTTTTGTCAAAAAGAGACTAATAAAAGGAAAAACAGCAGTTTAATTATTGTTACATAAATAATACATCACGGGTGCCTTTAGATTGTCAAAATAACAAAATTCTTTAATAATTGTTACCTTACGGAATGCTAAAAGCTGTCAGAAGCACATTTAATACAAGGAAATAAAGTACTTGCCTTTTTTAGTTATGTTGTTGTTGACAGCCTCCGTAGACTAGTGGTTGCGCCTTTGGCGTTGTATCTGGGGGTCGTGGGTTCAATGGGTGAGACCCATGGCAAAAAAATATTAGTACGTTTTTCTCATTGACGTATGGTTTTTCTGTACAGTTTGTCATGGTCTGGGTGTTTATAAAATATAATATGTATTATATCATTGTTTCCGGTACACATAGTACAAACTAGAGCTTAGTTTGTGACCAGAGCAATAAGTGTAAATTGTCCTACATATTATTATTATTGTTCAATGTCATTTTTAAGAGGAAATGATGTTAAAAAGCTCTTCAGAGTACTGCGACGAGTCCCTGCGAAGCTGCAATAGCTCCAATAAATCTAATCTATTCTTAAGGATTTGGTTTCAGTAGCCAGTTTTTTTTATATATTTTTTTATTGGAGCACGTGATGTGACTTTGTATCTACCTGGTGGTGAGCAGACCTACAAAGTCCATTAATGTGGTCGATCAATAATTGTTATTAAACAAAATTCATCGTTATCAATATGCCGGCTAAATGATGCGATTACGGAATGGGTGGTGACTGGTAACAAATTGCATTACGAGTATATTTTAATATACTCGCTGCCTTATCGTCAATTCAACCCATTTCGTAACCGCACCCTAAAAGGAGACTACCGCCCCGACAAGAAATTGATGCAGTAATCACTTGAAAACCGGTGAACCCATAGACTAAAACCGAAAGATAACTAGCTCGGTCGGCCTAATAAATTTATAGAGACCTTTCTCCCACCATAGGGTGGGAGAAAGGTCTCTATGGAAAGGCCTTATGTTAACATAAAGAGATTCCAAAAGGAAAATATTGTAAAATTCTCACTGAAATCTTATAGTCTTAAGTTCATCAGTTAATAATATCATCAGTTATTACAGGAAGTAAGCACGGTGTAGTGGAACCATATCAATTAAGCTGTATAGTCTAAGAGCTATGTGCTTCAAAACTTGGTAAATTGCCAAATAATTTAGTTGAGTATGCAAGTTCGAAATATGCTATTCTTTCGCCTATTTATTTCCTATTCATCTCAGAAGTTAAGTTTTTATTGCATCACGGCATGGGACTTTGTATCTACACGATGGTAAGCAGATCTAAAAAGTCCGTGGATGGGGTCAACATTCACAATTATGCGGTTACGAAATGGAAGGCGACAAAGACGTATTTGCATTACCAGTCTATTTTAATATCGTTGCTGCTTTATCGTTAAATCATTCGCCCGTTTCGTAATCCCACAAGGAGACTACCACCTCGGCAAGAAATCGATGACATAAAGTCGAGCAGTCTCCGAAAATCGATGGATGAACCCACAAACTCAAACCGAAAGATGGCTAGAACCTAAACATGTACATCAGTTTTTATTCTCAACCAATTTTCCAATACCATATTTGTATTTAGAAAATTCAAACTGATGCCGCAATTTATGTTTATTATTACAATAAAAAAAAATGAGATACCTACTCTATCTAATTAAAATCAATTATAAAAAACAAACAAACTATAAGTTGAGTACAAAATATCTGTGACTGCAGGTCGCGGCAGTAGGCAAGGCTTTATTGGAGCTATATAGTCCGAGAGTCCGTGCCTAAAAACTATGGTATATTATTTTAAAGATAAAATGCAATGCAACCTGATTGGTTCAGTAATTAACTACCTTGCCGCGAAAGCGAGGATCGTGGGTTTGAGTCAGTATTTATTTCTTTGCATTTTATTTTTTAGATTTATCTTATATGTAAGATTTGTACAACAATAAAACAAAAAACTTAATAATAGAAAAATGGAAAAATCCCTTTCTATAAACAATTGATTTTCAACATAATTTATAATAATTTATGTCAAGTTATATATTCCACATGATATATTTTAATTATTTTATAAAAAATATTTTGTATTACAATCCGTTTTAAAACACATTTCTATCTGTACCATTATGGATGCCAGTGTGGTTTTATTCCCGGTTTTAGTAAGTGTGTATATACTCAATAACCAATCTATAAATAGTTTCACAAGTTGGTATAGTGATACTGGGATTGACTACTGACTACTAAGTAGAGTACATTTCAAATATCAAGCTAATGTACATTTTTTTTAAATTAAAAACTTATTAGCAAACTTATTGGATTTGAATATTTATTTTCCTTTATCCCACATATCTTTGTTATTTTTGATCGCACAAGTAACCTTATTTAAAATACATTTGAGGTAAACAATATATAACAATTTAACAATGTTTAATCACTATTCTAGAAGCAGTCTACTGCTTTGGTCACGAAAACACACTATCTAATCTTTTTAATAATTTGAACACCAAAACGTAGCAAATGTTCTTCGGCAAAAAAAGCAGATCCACACAAATTATTGATGACAGATACACACATTTTTTACAACTATATATTGTTCACACATTATAAAAAAAACTTAAAAACTAAAACATATTTTTTATACATACTAGGTAGGTATGCAGTTCGGTACCCGATCACACTATCTAATCTTTTTAATAATTTGAATACCAAAACGTAGCAAATGTTCTTCGGCAAAAAAAGCAGATCCACACAAATTACTGCAGCTCCCGGACTATGCCGCCCATCGAACACAAACCCGAGCGCGCGCCCTACCGCAGTCTCTTCCGACGCGTAGCCGCCCGACCACGCCGCGAGCCGCCCTACCCTGAAAATACAACAAAATACTAAATACTTACTGAAAACACCAAATAAATAACAAAAAATATTCATAAAATCATTACCAACTTAGTTATAAACAATCTAATACTATATACGGAGTAAAGTTTTTCAGAGTTTTCAGTAATCATTGTGATAAAAAAGAGAAGTTTTTTTCTGATTTCATCTTGTGAAGGGACAGACACGTAGGTTTATCCTCAAGGCGTTATATTATTCAAGTGTAAATTGAGGGTATATTAACGAATAAATCATTTGAATATTGACTTGATATCAATAATAAAATAACTATTTAGTATCTACTTATATTGTTAAGTTAAGTGTTGTACCCCTTGGGAAGAAGTGGAGGGGGTCAGGGTGCAACAAGTGAAGGACAGAACGGCTCTCGACATGATACTTTACGATGTAAGTCTATATTAAATACTTTCTATCTTTTTTAACTTTAACCGTCAAAAACTTTTTTTAAGGTACCCTCCTCACATACAGCAAAACGGACCCGCCGTTTTGCTGTATGTCTGTCCGAATCAAATAGATAATAACCGGTTACTTGAAATTAGGAGTTATGTCTTTAATGGTTAATGGAGGCCTAAGACATTAAGTTCGCCTTTGTACAATTTTATTTTGTAATTTAGTGCAATCAAATATTTTAAATAAAAAAAAAAAGTTGTTGGCCTCCATAAATCCAAAAGAGTATATAAGTCAATGTATGTAAATACATAAAATAAGTCTCAAGTCAAAAATGTTAAAACTTTTCTTTTATATTATTTGGTATAAATAAAAATGTACGAACAATGACTCTTCATCTATCTAATGGTAAGGTGCCATATAAATTCTAAAAATGATTTACAATTATAGTGTAGGTAATACTAGAGGAACCATTTCTTTAAGCCTTAAGGGACTGGATTGAAGGTAAACGGCGTAGAAGGTAGAAGGGAAGATGTTGGCTGGCAGAGCATTCCATTTTTTTTGTACCTACGATAATAATGATTAAAATAAAGCTAAATCATTATCAATATCTCCATTTTTACCTGCAAAATATACGTTTTTTAAATAATTTACATTCGTCACTCTATATTTTGCCTGACTCCGTCCCGCATTTAGAGATTCGTCTCTGTCGCCGCTTATTTTGTAATCGCACCATTTAGCCGACATGGTGGGAGTGATCAATGTTGTTAAACAATAGTCATTGATCGACCCCATTGAGCGACCAAATGAGGTCGCCATTGTTGATCTGCTTACCACCAGGTACATAGTTCATACCGTGCTCCAATAAAAAAAATGAGATGACAATTTTTAGGAGGAAATCTTAGACTAATTATTCTAAGAAGGAGACGCTTCGCTAGGATAATAATAATATATTATTATGTGTATTACACATATTGCCCCGGTCACAAACTAAGCTTTAGGTTCGTACCGTGTGTACCAGAAACAACGATATACTTACTATCAAGGCAGTGGTGGATCCAGAGGGAGGACAGGGAGCATCCCAAAAGCAAGTAAATGTAATGAAACCGATCCCAAAAAACCAATTGGTTTGTTCTTATTGATATATGGGAGTGTTATACAGGAGTTTATAAAACGCGACAACTATTTAAATTACTAATATTTTGACGATGGCGTTTTTTTTTTGTTCATCAATGATTGGAGTTATTCATAATAAATAGTACACAGATATTTTATAAACATCTAACTAGACAATTGCAAACTGAAAATCATATTGTTTTGCTATGAGTGAATGGGAATCGAACCAAGGACCTCCAGATAAAACGCCAAGGGAATATCTTTGACCACGAAAGCAAACAAAGATACAGACCCATCTTCCAAAACATTTATCAAGTTCATTTGGTGATAGTCTCTTTTTAGGCTGCAGTACCATCAGCTACGACTAGGTGGGATTAAAAACCCCTCCGCTGGCTACCCTGGGGCCGTCTAGGCGGTCTCAGGCGCCGTAAGGCACCCGTGATGATATGTATGTATGTATGTAGTTACGATATGCGTATTTAAATTTAATTGAATTGTAATGCAAATTCGTCTTTGGAGGGCAACCCATTTAGTAATTGCACCATTTACTTGGCATAATGGGAGCGATCCGTCCCATTCATGGATCTTGTAGTTGCTTACCAACAGGTGCTTCAGTAAAAAAATAAGCTTTAACAAATGCACATGATTGGTGTATTACCGTCACATGCCATGGCAACTAATTTTATTCATTAATTTGATCAACGTTTTATAGACACTGGACGTTAACATTTTTTTTAAATAAATCGTGGCCAAAAGGTTTCAAAATATTTATTGCATATTTTTTTACAACTATATATTATTCACACATTATTATAAAAAAAACTTAAAAACTAAAACATACTTTTTATACATACTAGGTAGGTATGCAGTTCGGTAGCCGATCGCTTGATATAGCAACTTAATTGGGGTTGTTTTCGGTTCGGGTTGAAATACTTATATAATTAGTTCAAGTTGATGATAGAATAACTAACCCGTACCACAGAAGAAATAATAGTACAAGTTCCGTACTTTAAAAGTGCGAATGGGGTTCGCTCACTTAGGGTTCTGTGCAATAGAAGAAAGAAAACAAAGCAAATAGGTCAAAAGGAATAAAGCTTTATTGGAGAAATAATTTTATTTTAAAACATCGCGACGAGCCACCCACTTGTTCGGTGTATACTCATACCATCGGCTAAGACGAGGTGGGATTAAAACCCCCGCTGGGTACCCTGGGGCCGTCTAGGCGGTCTCGGGCGCCGTAAGGCACCCGTGATGATATGTATGTACCTAATATCATTTTATAGTAACCATTTGAGATCGAATGTGAAATACCTAAGTATTAGTATGTTCTTTTTGTGTAATTTTAAGTTTAGTTTTTTAAAAGTTATTTACTAAATTATTATTCTTAATAGATGCCTAACTCAAGTACTATTGAACCTAAAATCCTACAAAATAAATAAAAAACATATTTCTAAAATCAAACTTTTCCTCTTTTACCTTGAAATCTCTCCCATAAATATTTATTATATAATATTTGTATATAGTACAGTCATGGGCGTAGCCAGGGGGGGGGGGGGGGGGTTCAAACCCCTATGATTGATGTATTGACACTACCATCTCAATATATTTATGAGAATTTATTGTAAGTACGTTAAGAAAAACTTAAGTATGTTTAGTAAAAATGGCGACAGGCATAATTTAAACTTAAGAAATATAGATAAAATTGATATTCCAAAGTTTAGACTACAAAAAACGAATAAATATTTTTTCCTTAATAGTATAAGGTTATTTAATAAATTACCTAAAAGTATTATAGATTTAAGTGAAATAAAGTCTAAAAATTGTATAAAACAAACATTAATCCATAGGGCTTATTATAGAGTTAATGACTATATTAATGATAAAGATGTCTGGACCCGTTCCCGTGATCTGCAATTGAGCTCTCACAACTAGTATTGCCTTTTCAATTGAGTACCCTAGTAGGTATGTTAAATCTGAAATTGTAATAATTTATTATAAAGTCATAAAATACGAAATATAATAAAATATGAAATAAATATCTGTAAACTGTATATAAATACATATTTTATATCAAAATAAAGCTGAAGCCTTTAGGCACCTGCATGCATATTTGCAAAACTAGATACCTGGATTAGACAATAGTAATATATTTACCAATATCTTTGCATGACATGTCATTTCTATATGTCAAATATTGCGAGTTACCAAATGTCATTCAATACATTGGTATGAAATTTACAAAAAGTAAACAAACAGAATATAAACAAGAACTTTTTACATCCATATGAATTTTAACGGACAACAAACGAGTTCTCAAAATTTTCTACTATGTCCGTTGTGTTCAGATGGCAAACATTATAAAGGAAAAAAAGGTTTAGCCATTCATACAAGTCGACGACATCCTATACAATCTTCAAGTTCACAACAAGGAGGTTTTCTGGCTTCAATTCCACAGTCTTCAGTCCCGATTATTGATGATCAAACAAATTAACTTCAAGGTATTTCAAACGATTTTTGGAAAACTTTGTCAAAATTAAAAAGCAGTGTTCCGATACTAAAAAGAATAACTCGTGGGGCTCGCATATCTGTGGCTCGTTCTCTGGGTGATTGCATAGCAAAAGTGGTAACAGATAATACTATATCATCTTGGCAAAACCTTATGACATTTTCCTACTCCATACTTTATGTTAAAAATAAAAATAAAAAAGTATCACTAACCACACAAATTAAATTAAATACAGCTGATATTACGATCCCAGATATAAATAATATTGAACTTAGATCAAATTATTCACTAAAAAAGGCAGTGGAAACAAAGATTTCTGACGGAAATGTTAGAGGTGCTGCTAATATGTTATTTTCAGAGGACTCCATAGCTGGTTACTCTATTGATACATTTAAAACATTACAAAATAAACATCCCTTACCTTCACCTTCAACCCAACTTCCTAGTCCACCTACTTTTAATCCAATTACCATCGAAATAAGTGAAAATGACATTCTAAATACTTTGGTAAGTTTTCCAAACGGTTCGTCTGGTGGTGTTGATGGTATTACTCCTCAACACCTACGAGACCTAATTAATCCACATACAACAGATGCAGGAAAATATCTCCTTACTCAATTAACTTCTTTAATAAATTTAATGTTATCAGGTAAAATTACTCACGAAATAGTACCAATTATATATGGTGCAAATTTAGTGGCGCTAAAAAAAAAGGATGGCGGCATTCGCCCTATCGCAGTCGGGAGCGTGTTTAGACGTATTGCGTCAAAATTATGCTGTCGATGTTTTTGAGATCGGCTAATTAATAAATTTACACCCAAGCAATTTGGATTTGGTATCAAAGGAGGTTGTGAGGCAGCCGTACATGGAGCTAGAACTTTTCTAAATTTAAACAGTTATGAAGCCTTTATTAAAATCGATATAAAAAACGCCTTTAATTCGGTAGATCGAGGAGTTTTATTGTCTGAAATTCGAAATTTTGTTCCAGAAATATATGACTATATGTGGCAATGCTACAGCTCTTCATCAAAACTATTTTTTAATGAAGAAGTTATAAACTCTTCGGTAGGTTATCAACAAGGCGACCCATTAGGCCCTGCTATATTTAGCTTATGGTGAATTGCACCCCATAATTTCAGTTCTTCAGTCTAAATTTAATTTATGGTACTTAGATGATGGGTCTCTTGGTGGCGATGCAGAAACCGTTTTTAATGATCTTCAAAATCTTATTACAATTTTTTCCAGTTTAGGCCTTACATTAAATTTAGATAAATGTGAACTTTTCATTTCTGAAAATGTCCCAGTTAATCGTCGTAACGACATAATAAATAAATTTAATCAACTCATCCCCAACATTATCACATTGGATAAAAGAACTTTTACATTTTTAGGTGCTCCAATTTTTGAGGAGGGAATCCCAGATTTAATAAATTCAAAATTAGACCTTTTTTCCAAAATGTCACAACATTTATTCAAAATTGAACCTCATGTAGCTATTTATATTTTGCGTTGTTGTTTATTTACCCCAAAACTCACATATTTTTTAAGATGTTCCCCTTTTTGGAAATTCCCTTTTTTATTTAATTCTTTAGATAATAATTTACAGACAATTATGTCAAATATATTAAATATTAAATTTAACAAAACATCTTTTGCCCAAGCAGCACTTCCTATTAAGTATGGTGGACTAGGAATCCGTTTACCTTCAAGTGTAGCGCTCCCCGCTTTCTTGTCCTCTGTCCATAGTGCACACCCACACGTTGGTACAATACTAGGTGTAACCTCAAACGATGTGAGGGTGTGTTACTTGGAGGAGGCTAAGGCGGCGTGGAGCGATACATATCCTGAAGAGGAAGCTCCAAAGGATGCAGCCAGTCAGAAAGCGTGGGACTTGCCTGGTACGAAGCAAAGTTGTAATAAATTATTAAGTGATTGCAACAATGACTCCGACCGGGCACGCTTATTAGCTATAACACAACCTGAATCAGGTTTATGGCTGCATGCTTTACCTTCGAAAAAATTTGGAACTTTACTAGACTCCACTTCATTACAATTATTAATTTCTTTAAGACTAGGTATACGGATATGCGAGCCCCATCAGTGTCCGTGCGGGCGAGAGGTGGACCGATCTGGTCACCACGGGCTCTCTTGTCAGAAAAGCGCAGGTAGAATGTACAGACACAGTGGTTTAAATGAGCTAATACGGCGAGCTCTAACTACGGTGTCTGTACCTTCTATTTTGGAGCCGCCCGGCATATGTCGCGACGATGGCAAGAGGCCGGATGGTGCCACCGTCGTGCCATGGAGTCTCGGTCAGAGTCTGGTGTGGGATGCGACCTGTGTGGATACATTGGCAGCGTCTCACATCCGGAACTCCGCACTGAGAGCCGGAGCGGCTTCCGAAAATGCACAGGCTCTCAAGCACCGCAAATATAGATCTTTATCGGATATTTATATATTTGTGGTTTTTGCAGTGGAGACTTTGGGCCCGTGGTCATCGGATACAAAAAAACTAGTAACAGATATTGGAAAGCGTCTGGTTCACGTCTCGGGTGACCCTAAAGCGGCGGCATTTTTCTCCCAGCAAATTAGCTTAATTATACAAAGGGGTAATGCCGCCAGCATTTTGGGCACTATGCTGCACGGCACAATTCTAGATAATATTTTTAATTTATAGGTCATTTACATAGGTTTTTTAGGTAAGTATTTTAATTTGGTATATTATTTATTATATTGTTATTTAGGTTAATTTAATTATGTGTGTTATATATTATAAAATTAGCAATTTTATATTCTTTGGATTTATTATTACTTAATTTTTTTTTTATTATACTTAACTTTTTATCTTTGGATAAGGTATATCTTATGATTACTTATATATATTTACATTATACAGGTACTCTGTTATTATATATTATTTTATGTGCATCTGGATTGAGAGATCTTATCAAAACCAAACAAAATGACTATGTTGGCATTTCGTAGCATAATGTAGAAACTTATATATGAAATATTTTAATTTGTAAAGGCGAGGAAAAAAAGTTAGCGTCCAAAAATAGGAGCTCTCAAGCCTGACGTTTTTGAAAAATTATAAAAAAATATTTTTAGAAGTATTTACTCTATGTTATATTTTTTTGTACTAACATTCAGTACACACATCGTAAGAAATAATCAGAAGAATTCAAAATATTTGGAGTTAAAATGAAGAAGATATAAGGCAAAACATGGATCTCTCAATCCAGACGTTTTAGATTGAGTGATCCTTTGAAACACCATGTTAGGCTGAGTAGAAGCAAAAGTTGATTATCCCAGCATTTAATAGTACTTCTCGACATTATCGTAAAAAATAAATAAATATCCAAATGATAACCGTTAAAAAGTCATAGCAACTTCGTCATTTTTAAAGCATCAGGACTGAGTGATCTATATTTTCACATATATCTACTTTTACTTTCATCGCACGGAAAATCTAAAATTCTACGAATTATTAAAAAAACATCTTCTAAATCCTGGCATTTAAACAATTTGTGTAAAGATTGCACTTTATTAGATTTATAGATTCCAAATTTACCCACACAGCAGTCGTGTAGGGTGACCATGTTTTGTTTTTAATTTTTATGAAGCATGGCATATTATTCTGTAAATATGTATAGTTTAACTTTCATTTTAATGCAGTAAAATTACAAGTTGTGTGTAAATCAATGCTAAAAAAATACATAATAAACCATTTGATTTGCCTATTGATTTAAGTGTGTGGATTTCATCACTAAAAATTACTGTCACTGATGACGCCGCTCCCCTGAGAGGCGAAGTAACTTAGATATTAATATATTTCGTTTTGACGTTTATTTAAGCACAGAATACTGGAATACTATATTGTGTGAAGGTACTATGGAAGTATAAATATCAAGGAAATGCTGTAATAATTTTCACAAAGTACAAATTACTTGTTAAACGTTTCTCTGTCCATCCATTTTGGATTATCACCTTTTTGAGCATTGAATGGTTATAATCACTTGTGTTCTCATTAGGGTTCCGAATTTATTTATTTTTTCAAAATAAGAACTCTTAGGTGTCTGTTTGTTTGTCGGCATGAATATCTCGAGAACCGCTGGTCGGATATACTTGAAATTTGTGGTACTTATATATATATATATATATATATAGTAAAATATCTCCTAATAGGTGTAGGTGTAAAAGGGTCCAAGTCAAAGATAAGCGCACGTTAGGCTGTCGGTCCTAGTTTCACTATATAAACTTGTGAAACTGTTTACCGATGGGTGATTAAGTCTAAACAAATACCGCTATGAGTTTACCACTTGTTCAGTGTAGTGTAGACTCACAATTTGCTACGAGGTGGAAATAAAACCCCTCCGCTACCTTCGGAACACTCCGCGGGCGAGTTTTCGCACTTGTAATTTTTTTGTATTGACTTTGTGTCGCGGGTATATTGTGTTCTCATTTTTAGACAGGCTATTTTGGGGCTTAGGGTACTTCCTGGTATTTATAATATCTTTTTTTTTAAACATTACCGTTTTAAAGAAATTTAAAATGACTAGGTTTTAAATGTATGTGGTTTAAAAAAAGTTTTTTTTAAACACATTATTAGTGTTTACGGGTTTTCAGGAGATTCGACGGTTATGTTACGGGATTAGTCTGAGTTTAGGTACCGCTTTTCAGGTAGCTCGAAAATTTGAGTCGTAATTATAACGGTATCCAGATTTATTTTTAAGGCATCAATCTGTGGGTTTACCGTTTTTTAACATTAGTCTATGGATTTACTGGTATTAGTAAACACTAAAATTTGTTTCGGAATCAATCTGAATTTGTATGGTTTGGCATGTGTTCATATCGAGTGCCAACAAAAAAAAAACATGGTCACCCTACACGACTTGCTGTATGGGTAAAATTGAAATCTAAAAATATAATAAATTTCAATCTTTACACAAATAGTTTAAATGCCAGGATTTAGAAGATGATTTTTTAATTATTCGTAGAATTTTAGATTTTCTGTGCGATGAAAGTAAAAGTAGATATATGTAAAAATATAGATCACTCAGTCCTGATGTTTAAAAAATGACGAAGTTGCTATAACTTTTTAACGGTTATCATTTGGATATTTATTTATTTTTTACGATAATGTCGAGAAGTACTATTAAATGCTGGGATTATCAACTTTTGCTTCTACTCAGCCTAACATGGTGTTTCAAAGGATCACTCAATCTAAAACGTCTGGATTGAGAGATCCATGTTTTGCCTTATATCTTCTTCATTTTACCTCCAAATATTTTGAATTTTTCTGATTATTTCTTACGATGTGTGTACTGAATGTTAGTACAAAAAAATATAACATAGAGTAAATACTTCTAAAAATATTTTTTTATATTTTTTCAAAAACGTCAGGACTGAGAGCTCCTATTTTTGGACGCTAACTTTTTTTCCTCGCCTTTACAAATTAAAATATTTCATATATAAGTTTCTACATTATGCTACGAAATGCCAGCATAGCCATTTTGCTTGGTTTTGATTAGATCTCTCAATCCAGATGCACATTATTATTTTTTAATAAAGTGTCTGTACTCTTTAGTATTTGCAGTTCTGTACATTGGTACAGTAACCAATTGCTATACTGTAAAATAATCTGCCATAGGGTGTTTTGCGCATGCTTTTTAGGAGGATTAGAGCATTTTAAGTATGCTACCATATGCTATATGCATATCGGTAACTCAATGGCTGTGTTCCTCTGTTAGTGTGTGTGAAGCACCAGAGTTTTTTACTTGCTGGTACCATTTTCTCCGGGGGGATCGACTTTACAACTAGTGTTTACGCCCTTAAAGATACCGATCCATATAATTATGTTAATGCGATTGATGGTCATTCAAAAATATCCATAGCCAATATAATGATAATAATATAATATAAGAACTAATATTTAAGGCGTGGATACGGTTGGTGAGGTTGGTCGCTTCGGTGGCACTCTTGTATGGCAGATGATAATCGGATGGTCAATGGAATCAGCTAACCACCTAGTCTTACACTAGTTGTTTTTTTTTAAATTATTTTAACGGCACTGGATTCTAGTCTTTATATTTATTAATTAATATATATATATAGCAGCCTAACCAAACGCACTCTAGACCTTATTGTTAAAACTCTTTTTTTTCTTGACTATTCATAAATATCTGTAAAGATTTACATGAAATAAATAATATTTGATTTGATTTGAGATACAACCGACGTCTGAAGCATGGGATGAAATTAATGTGTCAGAGATTATAAGAGCGATAAAAAGTTTGTGAAAATGCGGTAAGGCAGCGGGAATTGATAAGGTATTTCCCGAAATGATCAAATAGGAGAGCATAAACTCTGGAGCGGTTGCCATTTGTTGCGCAACTTATGCTGGCATATGGGAAGGGTCCCCAAAGATAGATAAAGGAAATGAGTCTAGATAACCCCCCCCCCCCCCCATAATATCACAGAGAAGTTCCGGGCTTTAAACCAGAAGTTATTTTTTTGCTTTTATAGATTTGGAGAAGGCAGTAGACAGAGTTATAAGAAAGTAGGTGTAGGACAATCTGCCTGATTATGGTGTTGATGGCAGCCTCATACTGGCTAAACAATCCCTATATAGGAATTGCACAGCAAGCGTACGAGTGGACGGCAGGTTATCTCCATGTTTCAATGTCAACATTGGCGTCAAACAGGGATGTGTGATGTCCACCAGAATGCTAATCATATACCTAGGCAAATGTCTGCAGACACTGAAAGAAAACAGATGTGGGATAAAAATGGGTAACAAAATGTTGATTAATAGACTGTTGTATGCAGATGTTGCTGTCCTTATCGCATCATCTGAGCAAGAGCTGCAATCACTTGTCACAGACATGAAAAATGCGGGAAAATCTAAGGTGTTAATATTTGAAAGAAATGAGATAAAGAATGCGACAATTATGGTTGTTATCGAGAAACTAGAACAAATGTCTGAATTTATATATCTGGATAGTGTTTTTACTAGGGATGGTAGATATGAAAAAGACATAGAAAGAAGAGTGAATGAAGGCAATAGTGTCAACGGGGCAATAGTGCGTTCCATGATAGATAGGTTAAATATTACTCAAAAAGCATTCATAACGCAGTACTTTGTCCCGACTCTATTGTATGGAAGTCAGGCATGAGTATGTCAGGATAAAGACGACAACAATATAAATGCAGTAGAAATGCATCATCAGCATGCGACGAAGGTGTTAAAATATCAGACCGAATTCTCAATGACAATTCGAGAATGAGTGAGACTGAAAAAAAGTATAGGCATGAAAATGAGAAAAAGTATGCTCCGCTGGTTTGGGCATTTAGGAAGAATGAGTGATGAAAGATTAACGAACCGGATATATAAAAGCGAGGTGAAAGGTAAATGTGACCGAGAAAGACTAAATCACACTTACCATGATCAAATTGGAAATACTGTGCAATTAAAAGTCTCCGAAATCGGCGTGCATGTATGAGAAGATTTATGACTGTGGAAGAGGCGAAAGGAGTATGAAGGGATAGGGACAAGGGGCGCTCCGTTGTCTCTGCGGCTGCCTACCCCGTAAGGAACCTGGTGGGAAGATAAATATATAATTTTGGAAACAACGTATCTGACCAGACAGACAAAAGGACTGAGTGGTCCCACATATATTTCTGATTTCTTTAATAACTTACGGCATCCTAAAACTACTTCAACTAGTAAAGTACGTCATTATTTAAAGATGAGTATCCTCAATAATACTCGTAATAAGGTCCTTAATTCTAAATATATAAAACCTACTTGTTGTTCGCTAAGTAGATATATGATAAGCTCCGAAAGGACTTGTCAGATTAATAACTGGGTACATTCCATTAGGTTTATTTTTAGAGATCCGAGGGATGGATTCGGACGTTATAAGGGGACTTAGCTCAATGAAAAACGTGAGCTTTTATATAGAAATATATTATTTGTAGAGGTCCTTTAAATATCGTACATGTGGAAGGAAAATTATATTATGCTCGGAAAGCACCTTCTTACTTTTTTGAAAGCATATTATGTACACCTGAATGTTCATTATATTATAACTATCATAGAAACATTCGGGCGGAAAATTATATTAGGTACACCTGCTGGGAAAGTACTTTCTTACTTTTTTGAAAGTGAGCCAGAATGTACATTATTGCTATCATACAAATATTCCGGTGGAAAATTATAATAGGTACACCTGCTGGGAAAGTACTTTCTTACATTTTTGAAAGTGAGTCAGAATGTACATTATTGCTATCATACAAACATTCCGGTGGAAAATTATATTAGGTACACCTGCTGGGAAAGTACTTTCTTACTTTTTTGAAAGTGAGCCAGAATGTACATTATTGCTATCATACAAATATTCCGGTGGAAAATTATAATAGGTACACCTGCTGGGAAAGTACTTTCTTACATTTTTGAAAGTGAGTCAGAATGTACATTATTGCTATCATACAAACATTCCGGTGGAAAATTATATTAGGTACACCTGCTGGGAAAGTACTTTCTTACATTTTTGAAAGTGAGTCAGAATGTACATTATTGCTATCATACAAACATTCCGGTGGAAAATTATATTAGGTACACCTGCTGGGAAAGTACTTTCTTACTTTTTTGAAAGTGAGCCAGAATGTACATTATTGCTATCATACAAATATTCCGGTGGAAAATTATAATAGGTACACCTGCTGGGAAAGTACTTTCTTACATTTTTGAAAGTGAGTCAGAATGTACATTATTGCTATCATACAAATATTCCGGTGGAAAATTATATTAGGTACACCTGCTCGAAAAGTACTTTCTTACTTTTTTGAAAGTGAGTCAGAATGTACATTATTGCTATCATACAAATATTCCGGTGGAAAATTATATTAGGTACACCTGCTGGGAAAGTACTTTCTTACTTTTTTGAAAGTGAGTCAGAATTTACATTATTGCTATCATACAAATATTCCGGTGGAAAATTATATTAGGTACACCTGCTGGGAAAGTACTTTCTTACATTTTTGAAAGTGAGTCAGAATGTACATTATTGCTATCATACAAATATTCCGGTGGAAAATTATATTAGGTACACCTGCTCGAAAAGTACTTTCTTACTTTTTTGAAAGTGAGTCAGAATGTACATTATTGCTATCATACAAATATTCCGGTGGAAAATTATATTAGGTACACCTGCTGGGAAAGTACTTTCTTACTTTTTTGAAAGTGAGTCAGAATGTACATTATTGCTATCATACAAATATTCCGGTGGAAAATTATATTAGGTACACCTGCTGGGAAAGTACTTTCTTACATTTTTGAAAGTGAGTCAGAATGTACATTATTGCTATCATACAAACATTCCGGTGGAAAATTATATTAGGTACACCTGCTCGAAAAGTACTTTCTTACTTTTTTGAAAGTGAGTCAGAATGTACATTATTGCTATCATACAAATATTCCGGTGGAAAATTATATTAGGTACACCTGCTGGGAAAGTACTTACTTACATTTTTGAAAGTGAGTCAGAATGTACATTATTGCTATCATACAAACATTCCGGTGGAAAATTATATTAGGTACACCTGCTCGAAAAGTACTTTCTTACTTTTTTGAAAGTGAGTCAGAATGTACATTATTGCTATCATACAAATATTCCGGTGGAAAATTATATTAGGTACACCTGCTCGAAAAGTACTTTCTTTTTTTTTTTGAAAATGAGTCAGAATGTACATTATTGCTAT
Source organism: Monopis laevigella (assembly GCA_947458855.1). Taxonomy (NCBI): domain Eukaryota; kingdom Metazoa; phylum Arthropoda; class Insecta; order Lepidoptera; family Tineidae; genus Monopis; species Monopis laevigella. Next base: position 27,334,250 of record OX381583.1, on the reverse strand, counting down.
CATACAAATATTCCGGTGGAAAATTATATTAGGTACACCTGCTGGGAAAGTACTTACTTACATTTTTGAAAGTGAGTCAGAATGTACATTATTGCTATCATACAAACATTCCGGTGGAAAATTATATTAGGTACACCTGCTCGAAAAGTACTTTCTTACTTTTTAAAAAGTGAGTCAGAATGTACATTATTGCTATCATACAAATATTCCGGTGGAAAATTATATTAGGTACACCTGCTGGGAAAGTACTTTCTTACATTTTTTGAAGTGAGTCAGAATGTACATTATTGCTATCATACAAACATTCCGGTGGAAAATTATATTAGGTACACCTGCTGGGAAAGTACTTTCTTACTTTTTTGAAAGTGAGTCAGAATGTACATTATTGCTATCATACAAATATTCCGGTGGAAAATTATATTAGGTACACCTGCTGGGAAAGTACTTTCTTACATTTTTGAAAGTGAGTCAGAATGTACATTATTGCTATCATACAAACATTCCGGTGGAAAATTATATTAGGTACACCTGCTCGAAAAGTACTTTCTTACTTTTTTGAAAGTGAGTCAGAATGTACATTATTGCTATCATACAAATATTCCGGTGGAAAATTATATTAGGTACACCTGCTGGGAAAGTACTTTCTTACTTTTTTGAAAGTGAGTCAGAATGTACATTATTGCTATCATACAAATATTCCGGTGGAAAATTATATTAGGTACACCTGCTCGAAAAGTACTTTCTTACTTTTTTGAAAGTGAGTCAGAATGTACATTATTGCTATCATACAAATATTCCGGTGGAAAATTATATTAGGTACACCTGCTGGGAAAGTACTTACTTACATTTTTGAAAGTGAGTCAGAATGTACATTATTGCTATCATACAAACATTCCGGTGGAAAATTATATTAGGTACACCTGCTCGAAAAGTACTTTCTTACTTTTTTGAAAGTGAGTCAGAATGTACATTATTGCTATCATACAAATATTCCGGTGGAAAATTATATTAGGTACACCTGCTGGGAAAGTACTTTCTTACTTTTTTGAAAGTGAGTCAGAATGTACATTATTGCTATCATACAAATATTCCGGTGGAAAATTATATTAGGTACACCTGCTGGGAAAGTACTTTCTTACATTTTTGAAAGTGAGTCAGAATGTACATTATTGCTATCATACAAATATTCCGGTGGAAAATTATATTAGGTACACCTGCTCGAAAAGTACTTTCTTACTTTTTTGAAAGTGAGTCAGAATGTACATTATTGCTATCATACAAATATTCCGGTGGAAAATTATATTAGGTACACCTGCTGGGAAAGTACTTCCTTACTTTTTTGAAAGTGAGTCAGAATGTACATTATTGCTATCATACAAATATTCCGGTGGAAAATTATATTAGGTACACCTGCTGGGAAAGTACTTTCTTACATTTTTGAAAGTGAGTCAGAATGTACATTATTGCTATCATACAAACATTCCGGTGGAAAATTATATTAGGTACACCTGCTCGAAAAGTACTTTCTTACTTTTTTGAAAGTGAGTCAGAATGTACATTATTGCTATCATACAAATATTCCGGTGGAAAATTATATTAGGTACACCTGCTGGGAAAGTACTTTCTTACTTTTTTGAAAGTGAGTCAGAATGTGCATTATTGCTATCATACAAATATTCCGGTGGAAAATTATATTAGGTACACCTGCTCGAAAAGTACTTTCTTACTTTTTTGAAAGTGAGTCAGAATGTACATTATTGCTATCATACAAATATTCCGGTGGAAAATTATATTAGGTACACCTGCTGGGAAAGTACTTTCTTACTTTTTTGAAAGTGAGTCAGAATGTACATTATTGCTATCATACAAATATTCCGGTGGAAAATTATATTAGGTACACCTGCTGGGAAAGTACTTTCTTACATTTTTGAAAGTGAGTCAGAATGTACATTATTGCTATCATACAAACATTCCGGTGAAAAATTATATTAGGTACACCTGCTCGAAAAGTACTTTCTTACTTTTTTGAAAGTGAGTCAGAATGTACATTATTGCTATCATACAAATATTCCGGCGGAAAATTATATTAGGTACACCTGCTGGGAAAGTAGTTTCTTACTTTTTTGAAAGTGAGTCAGAATGTACATTATTGCTATCATACAAATATTCCGGTGGAAAATTATATTAGGTACACCTGCTGGGAAAGTAGTTTCTTACTTTTTTGAAAGTGAGTCAGAATGTACATTATTGCTATCATACAAATATTCCGGTGGAAAATTATATTAGGTACAACACCTGCTCGAAAAGTACTTTCTTACTTTTTTGAAATAGAGGCACATTATTACTATATTATATTTTATATAGTAATATACAGATATGCAGGCAAAAAAAAAACTATTTATACCGATATATATATAAATAATAATTATATATATATCGGTATATATAAAATATATCTGTTGGTACCTTACGGGTCGGGGTAGGCATATCGAGAACCACCTGTATCTACGTGTACATTAGTTGTTCTATATACTTTGTCCTTTTGACTCGCAAGCTTTTATGTCCAAAAATATATTTAAAAAAAAAATTTCACTAACATATTTCACCGGTAGGCCGCTAATAAACTATTTAAAAAAAAGAAAAATATCACAGTGCAACACACAACACACACACAACACAATACCAAACTTGTCTTAAGGTTGAGGAAATTTTAAGTAATGTCAATTATCCTCCTTAGAACTATACCTACACCTTAATTTTGATTTTAATAACTTTACTTAAGTCGTAGTTATATTAATCCCATATTTTTGGACTTGTTTTACTTATTCCTTTATTAAACAGCGGCCCAACTAGTATATTTATTCATCCGGTCTTTAGGCGTAACATGAAACAAAAGATAAAGGTCGCCATAATCTGTATGGGTGTTCTGTACTTATCTACAAACAATATTATGTTATAATTGTTGATTTTATACAAAATAACAAAAAAATCAACCAAATCAACCTACACAACAGTTACGTGGGTTGGGAGGCTTGTATATATCTACAGATGCAAAACCATCAAGGGTCGCGTTCCGACGTCAGCATCGCTGCCACGGATCGCTGGTTTTTTTTAGCACAAGTCGTTCCAGGTGGGCGATTCTCGCGCTTTCGAGATTCATCTCGATTCGAGATTTCTAAACGAAAAATGACTAAATATGCCATTTTTCGTTCAAAAATATCGAACATTAAACGATATAAATAATAAATATTAATTAATAAATAATAAATATACAAATATTGAACGAAAAATGACATATTTAGTCATTTTTCGTTTAAAAATCTCGAATCGAGATGAATCTCGAAAGCGCGAGAATCGCCCACCAGCGCCTGGAAATGTTAGCAATTCAAGTTACCACCAATCGTTCCGCGAACAGAAATTTTAACACGAAAAGTTAGCCGGGCTACTTTTTGACAGATGTTTGTTTACATATGAATATCTGTCTACAAATTGGAATTTAATTAATTATTTTGTATATTCATATCTGCTTTAGTTTAAAAGTTCGATTAAACCTAAAAAATAAGTATGGTGTAACTAAATTCAGCTTTGGTATGTTTAGTTTGAGGCTGTTTATTAAATTAATATTGTGATATTATAAAATTATTGTATTTAATAATAGTTAATTAAAAAATATTGATTTATTATATAATGACAAGGTAGTCATATTTGTAATATCAATTATTTAATTTAAAATAGTGCTTCTTGTCAAGAAGTGGCATCAAAAATCAACACCGATCGTTTCAGATCTGCATTTTAGCATCGCTAAAAAAAATGACATGGCTGTTTTGAAACGGGTGGTCGCGCTGGTTTTTGATGGCACCACGAAAAACTGCCAGCGCTATCGGTCAGAAAGCAGAGAAGGTGACCTAGCCATGTTTCGGTTTTAATCTGTCGGTTTTAAAGAGACTACTGTATTGATTTCAGGTCGAAGCTACCACTTCGACCTGAAATCAATCTTCGAGGAAATAAAAAATCGTCTTTTCACCGCCCATTTCGTAACCGCTTTAATTAGCGTAGCGTAGTGGTCAATGCTGACAAACAATAATGTATTGATCGATCATATTCATAGAATTTGTAGGTCTGTTTACTATCAGGTGGATACAAGATCACGTCACGTGCCGTGCTCCAGTGAGAAATATCAAAATCATTTTTTTTTAGTGAATCGGACTAGTAGCCTCGATATATTCATGTGGACAGTAACACGTTATACAGTGGCTGAGTGGGTTAAACCTTAGACAAAAACACTATAGTTGTTAGGTCTCCGGTTCAAACCCCGGTGTGTACCAATTAATTTTAATTCAAAACTAATTAGACAACTGGTATGTACATTAGTTTGACAATACCACTATAGGGACTCGAGGAGCACGTTAAGCTGTCGGTCCCAGTTTCACTATACCAACATAAACAAACTGTTTATAGATGTGCTATTGAGTCTATCCAATCATCGAAACCAGCTACTTCGAACTTGTTCGGTGAAACTCAAACCATCGGCTACGACGGGGTGGGATCGTAAAACATCTCCGCAGGGTATGCTGAGGCCTTCTACTTCTAGCGGTCCTGGGCGCCGTAAGACACTCGTGATAATATTTATTTTATTATTTGTCCGTTCGTTTTTATTATTAGGGTTATTTTTTAAAATCGCAAGGTCATTAGTTATCTACTAAATTGTTTTGTAAAGTTAAACTAAGACGCGTTTATAACACGAAACTAAGAATAATATATGGAGTCATCCCAAGGCCTAAATTCCTATAAAACGAAATGTCAAACGTGTTCGTTGCCGCCATATTTTGTTCTCACTTAACGCTCAATATTAATTATAATATTTTTTGTTCTCACTTATTGTTTTGAGTTTGTATGACTCACTTCTGTGCTCACGTTTGGAAAGTCGATCTTGTACCTTATATATATCGATGATTTTAATAACATATATCTCCATGGGTTTATAACACAGCTAGAATCATGCTTGCCGCCAGCAATACTATATAGGTCTGTGGTTTATATATACCTAAGCGTTTATCCACTGTCAAAGTCAGACTGTGTTTATCTTTTTTTTATCGTTATTTTAGAAAAAAAAGTAGTTCTTTTTCTAAATTTACAATTTCAAAAAAAAAGTAACTCAAGCCCTTAGAAAAATAATTAGTTCTCCCTATTTATATCTCCATGCTCAAACCTCACTAAACTTTAATTCTATTTTTTTTTTTTACAAAAGGCAAAATACAATGAATGTGGATATTTTTCTTATAACGAAAATATTATATTAATTCTATAAGTAGACAACCTTCTGACTTTCAAATATTAAATGTCAAATTACAGTAACTTATATGGGTATGTAGTTTAATATAGCTCTAGGAATATAGAAATAATTGTTAAGGCATTTGCTAACCGTGTGAATGCTGACGACGTATCTCACTGCCTAAGCAACCAACATCGTCCACTGAAGGACACAACTATTTGCACAAAAACCTACTCTACTGACTTAGTTACTAGAGTTAATTTCGTGTAAGGTGTTAAGATCGAGTCCTTCAGACTGTGGACCGGCGCGCGCAGCCTCCAATAGTGATGGGCAAATGCTACTGTATTATTTTAGTAGTCAGTAGTTAAAAATAATAATTTTCAATTTTTAATAGCCTTAGGCCACTTTCGTATATTGTTCTTAGTTTTAGGCTCAAATTATACCACAGAGTTATATATACGTAATATTTTAGATAGTACTTGTACTATTATTTCTTCTGTGGTAATATGCAAACAGGTAAATTATGTCTTTAAAAAATATGGTATATTGGCCAACGGAAGTGTAGAGTTGCTTTGGTTTAGGGGCGTCATATTATCACGTAGCGAGCTTTTTAAGATAGTATACTTAGGTTTCATCAATTCTAAAAAAACATACTTATACAAAAAAGGAACTCTTACGGTGAGACTAAGGTGTCTGTCTATCTGTCCATATAAATATCTTAAGAACCACTAGTGCGATTTTCTTAAAATGAAGGATAGAGGAGGCATAGATCTTTATGGGAGACGAGAGAGAAGTATTTTTAATAGATATATTTTTTTAATATGTAGGACAATTTACACATATTGCTCTGGTCACAAACTAAGCTCTAGGCTTGTACTATGTGTACCAGAAGCAACGATATAATACATATTATATTTTAAAAACACCCAGACCATGACAAACTGTACAGAAAAAGCGTACTAATATTTTGTTGCCATCTTTTGGTGGGAATCGAACCCACGACCTCCGGATACAACGCCAAAGACGCAACCACTAGTCTACGGAGGCTGTCAAATATATAGACAGTCTGTCTAAAAATGCAACATTGTTACTTACGCATTATTTTTAGTATGGATTTATAAACATGTTCATAAGACGAGTAGGAAATGACAGATTTAATTATAAATCTCATTTAAGTAATATACGAGTATTTATATTTATGTTACAGTATTTTTTAGTTTATGTACTAAAAAACCTATTAAAAAGTCTTCGATAAAGTACCATCACATTACTACGAGGTACGAGATTCTGGCGTAGCATTTCAAGAACACTCGGCTTGGAGAAAATATGATCATTTACACAGTACCTCGCGGAGAGACGATGCGGACGGTCGCCTCTCACTATCCCCACACAAAATACCGCAACTGAAAGCTTGTAAATAAGTCAAAGTTTATTTGAAATGCAGTTTAGTGGTGTAAAAGTGGAGTTTTACTAAACCAAATTATAATGGGAGTTGACGAGGCTTCTGCGCCGGGAGAGACGCTTTCTGTATGTATTTCAATTGAATGCAGTTGGTTTTGAGTAGAAACAAATTGCATGCCTTAATTTGTTACTTTAGTTATTGTACATCGCTTTCGTGGTCTAGTAGTTACGATGTTGGCCTAACCGGAGGTCTAGGGTTTGATTCCCACTTAAAACAAAACAATATTAGTACGTTTTTTTGTAGTTTACCATGGTCTGGATGGATATAAAAAATATATTAGTATCGTTATTTCTAGTACACATAATATAAGCCTAGAGCTTAGTTTGTGAACAAGGCAAAATGTGTGAAATATCCTCAACTTTTAATTTTTATAATTTATTTGTGAAGTCTTCAGCACATTATGTGATTTTGTATCTACCTGTTGGTAAGCACCCTCTAAAATCCATGAATGGGATCGATCAATAAATTATTGTTTAACAAAATTTATCGCTCCCACTATGCCAGCTAAATAACTCGGTTACGAACTGGGCGGCATGGTCGTATTCCGAGTTTTATCGTCAAGCCAGTTTCGTGTCGCACTATGAAAGAAGACTACCCCCTCGACAAGAAATCGATGCAGTAGTTTCCCGAAAACCGGTGAACCCACATGTTTAAAACCGAAATATAACTAGGTCACTTGACGGTTTTTGCATCTGTATGTGCGGTGTATAGTTCTACAGAAAGTCAGTCAGCTCATGGAAGTTTTATAAAGCCCCCAGTTCACCTGCTACATTAAACAGACGATTTCCGCTCGACCAAGTCGACTCGCTTCCGATTGCCTATACCTTTCATTCGACTCCCGCCAACCATTGTCGACAGACGACTGGACACATACTATGTTAATATAGATTTGTGACATTTCCTAAAATGGATGGGATGTAGCAATAACAAGCAACGTTAACATGATGCTTTATTCGTGAAGCCAATACATATTTAAATGATCAATTTATTTAAGAAATAATTGAAATTTATTTACATAATTATTGACTAGGCTAATTACAAATTTATAAAATCGACCAAATCACTGTCGATGGCATGGTACCCAATACGCTGGCAGCATTTCCTATACTCATATCTATAGTTAATCATAAAAATCCTATACAGATCCCATAGTTAAAGTTTAAGAGATTAACGTTGTATAGGTATTTATAGATTGTTTGCTACACCTAAGTATATCTTCAATTAAAAACAAAGAACTATTCGAGTTGGTTAGACCTTGGACTTAAAAACACTTAAGTCCCTGGTTCGAATCCCGGTGTGTACCAGTGAGTTTTTAATTAATAAAAAAATATGTACATTTGTTTAACAACACCACTATAGTGCCTCGGAGAGCACGTTACTCTGTCGCTATACCAACCTGGTTTCGCTATACCAACCTGTGAAAATGTTTATAGATGGGTTATTGAGTCTATTCAAAACATTGCAACGAGCTAGCCACTTGTTCGATGTAGACTCATACTATCGGTTACGGCGAGGTGGGATTAAAACCCCTCCGCTGGGTACCCTGGGGCCGTCTAGGCGGTCTCGGGCGCCGTAAGGCACGCATGATGATATGTCTGTATAAAACTATTTAGGTGTATACCTACTTATAAAGTGAACGTTTAACATTTTGCATATCGGAATTAATTAATTCATATGATTTTAACCTTTGCATAAAATAACCTCTGACATTTAATTTAAAATAAGTTATGAAACGTTAAAATATTTCACATATTTCGCTTTGTGTAAGTTTGTGTTTAAGTACATTTAGTAGGGTACTAATTTATAAATAATTTTCCATGCGTTAAGGGAATATTAATAAATATTTTATGTTTATTGTTGCCTTTATTGGGTGCAATAAAATACAGTTGATTTTATGCCGGCTGTTAAATTATATGGGAGACAGGATCATAAATGATTATTGTTAGCCGAACAAAATGCTCTGTTAATATTTATATTATAATATAGTATAGACTCTATTTAGAAACATTTTGATAACTTAAGGCTAAACCTCTGTTTTCTCCACAGACCTAGGATCTTGCTGCCGCAAGCAGTGTACTGTGGTTTGCAAGCTGTCTGTGGTTTTCTCCCTGTCACATGTATTTCTAACTAAATGGCAAAACAAAACAATATACAATTTTTGAATAAAACAATTTCATTAATAACACTTTAATTAACAACGACTTTCTGGCCATAGCGGTGGAAACTTTAGACCCTCACTTTATGCTTTAGCATTTTCTCAATCACTGGGAAAATTATTATTAGAAAAATCTGGTGACCGTCCGTCGTGCTAGAAACCAATGCTTAGGGCTGGAAATTCAAAGAGGCAATGCGGCTGCAGTTATTATAAAAAAAAAAAAAATATCATCACGGGTGTCTTACGTCGCCCGAGACCGCCTAGTCGGACTCAGGGTACCCAGCGGAAGGGTTTTTAATCCCACCTCGTCGTAGCTGATGGTATGAGTCTAGATACTTTATTTAATAAGTTTGTAAGTTTTTTTAATAAAATTTAATTAGGTATTAAATTATAGGGTCCCTGGTACACTATTTTGTCTTACTTATTTTTTTTTTATATTTTAAGGTAAGATAAATAATTTTTGTTTATTTTATTATTTAATAAATACACATTTTTTTCATTAATTATAATATAAATGTACCATAAATACGATGTGATCGACATTAGGTATTTATAAATTAGTATGATAAAATATACGTAGGATTAATTTATCGTCCAAATTCAGCATGAATAATACGAGAACATTCAATAGTGACACATCTCACTGGGTGAATATTATTTAAGTGACATAATTTGAATTACATTAAAATATCAATGTATTGCGCATCGCGTTATTCATGAACGATTTAGCGCAATTCGCCATGAACTTTCACAATGGCATTCAGTAAATTATAATGCTACTTTAATCTAGCAGATTTTGCGAACGAAAGAGCGGCAGTTTATGCTAATGGTTTGTTTCATGAAGCTAAAAAAAACGCGCCCTGGTAACGGCGCGCGGACGGGCACGGTTTTTACCTTCATTGTTTTATTTTGATAAGGATTCAAAAATGTATTAGTAATAATTTGGCCCATATTGTACTGTGAAAGGTTTAGTTTTATTTTTATATTAGAGCACGGCATGCGACTTTGCATCTACCTGATGATGAACAGACCTACAAAGTTTATGAATGGTACCTCCATTCATAAACTCATCATCAATAATTGTTTTTAAACAACATTGATCGCTCTCGCTATACCGGCTAAATGATGCGATTACAAAATGGGCGGCGACAAAAACGAATCGCAACTTTGTCTGCGCGTTTAAATTTAACCGTTTACGTAGCGTACGCTCTTAAAAGGAATAATTTTTCCCCGTTTTTGCAACATTTTTCTGTGTTACTCCGCTCCTATTAGTCGTAGCGTGATGTTATATAGCCTATAGCCTTTCTCGATAAATGGATTATCCAACACGAAAATATTTTTTCAATTCGAATCAGTAGTTCCTGAGATTAGCGCGTTCAAACAAACAAACAAACTCTTCAGCTTTATAATATTAGTATAGATACTCGCTGCCTTGTTGTCAATCCATTCACCCATTTCGTAACCCCACCCTAAAATGAGACTTCCACTTCGACACGACATCGATGCAGTAATCTCTGGAAAACCGGTGAACCCACAGACTAAAAGCGAAACATGACTAAGTCACTTGACGACATCTTTTTAGAAAATATTCAATAAATTATTTAGATATGTGACAAAAACCAAAGTAGACACCCTCCTCCCTCTTTATGCGTTACACTGTTGGCCATTGTATCCTGAGGTCATAGGCAAATAATATTTAATAAGTACAATTGTCTGAACAGGGGCTTATTCCGAGTTTTCAAACGTTAAACACGACATGACGTTGCGCAAACTATAAATATTGAAATATAAGTTCTATTTCAATGAATATATAGTCTGTAATACGTTGGCTATAATAATGCCGCCATCTTGAAATACACGAATTCTTCGCAAGTTTGAACATATTATGGGCATTGGAATTTCAACTCTATATTTAATAGGATAGAACTTATATTTCAATATTTATAGTTTACGCAACATCTTGTCGTCTTTAGCGGTTGCAAACTCGGAATAAAGCCCCAGGTTGCCTTGGTCTGAATGTTTATAATATTATGTGCTGTTAGGGTACACAAAGTGCAGGCTGCAGTATCTAAAGTCGTTATGTGGGAAATGTCGTACAATTTATTGTCATAAATTATACCTACATCATAAACAACAAATCAAGGTGAGAAAATTAAGTAAAATAAATTATAGTAACACGTATACAAGCAAACTGCTATGCCATGCTACTTCGAACTGCATCGCAGCAACCGTGCGGTCAAGGACAAGCGAAGTATTGTATGCTTTTTTGTGACAATTTACACAAAATGCTCTGAAACAGAATGTGGGGGCTGCCCCCTAGATTATTTGTTAAACGGAAACATGAGTTTGTCAAAATAACCAAATCTTTTAATAATGACATTAAACAATCAGTAACAACAATAACTAAAAATTATCATTCCATGATATGACAATTGTACATAAAGATTTCGATATTTTGACAATCTAATGTTACCCCAAAAAAAATTAAATATGGCCGCTGGTCACAAACTAAGCTCTAGGATTTTACTATGTGTACCAAAAACAACCATATTATACATATATTTTAAAAAGCCAGACCATGACAGACTGTACCTAAAAACGTACTAATATTTTTTGGGAATAGAACCCACGACCTCCGGATACATCGCCAAAGGCGCACCCACTAGTCTACGGAGGCGGTCAATTTGTTGGGTTTACTTTAACTCTGATAGATAATGATGTCTACGGGCAGCCTTCTAAGCTTGCTATTGCATAGCACCTGTATCGTAGCAAACGCGCGGGTAAGGATGAACGGAGTATTGAATTTAATTGTTTGTTTTGTATTTTGAGAGATATTGATGTCTTCGAACAATCTACTACTGTGTAGAAACTATTACGTTACTTTTGCAGATGATCAGTATCCCTAGTGTGAGTTTTCTAACTATTACTTTGCGTTTGAGTTACCTAAAATTTGTATGGGAAATAGTTCAGCGCTCCAAGCGGAAATTTGGAGAACTAAAAATGCGAGCGTGTGATTGGTCAAAATGTTAACGTAGAAGTATAGTTAACGCGAAAGTAAATGTTAAAAAAAACTCACATTTGGGCTACAGAAGTTTAGTTACATGTCTATGAACTACAACATGCTACGACGTAGCAACCAAGATAGTTACGATAAGGGAAGTGTTGTATTGTTTGTTCTTTTACTTTAGTTTGGCTTATTCTAAGAGTGTGGCAGATGATGAGAAATAAGTTAAAGGTCTATGAACTATGCTACGACACTACCAGTAAATGTTACGACGTAGCAGCGCAAGGTGACGGGTGAGTGGAGTGTTGTATAGTTTGTTATTTACTTTAGTTTTTTTTTTCATTTATTATTCAACAACACTTATAACTAATTTACAATAATTATGTTACACACCAACGGAAACCTTTAAGGTTTATATGTGGTGCGTGAGTCGCAAACATTTTTTAAATTATATATATGTACCTTATTACATATGTTTGTTGTTAGTTCCTGTTATTAAGTTGTATGCTTGAGGAAGAACCTTTTAAACTTTGGTCTGCACTTACTCTCATTTTTATAAATAGTTGCAGTGGCTACTGGTAAAAATAACATACAAGTCTATGGACTATGCTACGACACTACGAGGATCTGCTACGACGTAGCAACCGGTGGTGAAGAATGAATTGTTTGTTATTTTACTTTACTTTGTTATATACTAAAATATATATTTCATTTATGACTACGGGTAGCAACTACGGCGTAGCATCCGCGCTGTTAATAAACACCAAAAAAAAATTAACAACACTTCCAAAATAATCTGTAGGTAAATCGCTTACTATACTTAACTAAATGAGTAATCGCGTGTTAGGCTTTCACTTTAGGAAAGATTTTACCAAAAAGAAATGAAAATGTCTGAAGGTAGCTCAATAATAGAAGTCAACTGTAGTGTGCTAATCATGTAGCTATATTCTTGTATTGAAATTATTACTATGTGTGTATGGAATGTCATTACACTTAGTGATGACATTCCATATTGTATACATACATTCTATATTATTCTTTACTTGTTACTTACTAACTATTATGTAACAAATTTTAATATAATCAATCTTAATATAATATTTATTACTGAGGCTAAAACTGTATAAGTGAAGAGCGGTGCCTCCCGACACAAGTGTTAAAATGTTTCTCTAGTCGACAGTACAAACGTTTTTCTCATATTATTAATACAATTATTTACAAAAATTAAAAACTTTTCCCCTTTTATTGTAACAAAAATGAATATGAGTAGAGACAAACCCTATTTTAACTAAAATGTTGTTCAATGACTCAATAAGTTTTTATGAATAAGGCCTTATAATTTAATTATTTGGAGAAATATATGGCGTTAAACGTAAAGATTATTATATATTTCAGTAGGTAATTGAAAATATGCATATATATTTATTTTGGTAATTTTTAGTTTCATTAATAATATGAGATACCTATACTATTCTGGCAGCACTGTCAACATTTTAAATATTTTTTTTTTGTTTACACCCTCACCAAGGCAAACTAACAGAAAAATGCATTAAAATTGATTTGCTATGAATGGGAATCAAGCCCACGACCTCAAATACAAAGCCAACGGCGTGAACTAAACCACAGTTTAAACCTACTACTCAATTTGGTGAATGCAATTGTATACTTACAGAAAACAAATAGTAGGTACATTGTATTGAGGTTATTTAAAATAATGGTTTCCCATCTATAACAACAAATTAAAGCACGCGATAATTTATTGCACGCAATTTTATCTTTTACCTGCCGCGGCTTTTGTAGAAATAGGGGCTTATTACGAAGCAATAATTGGTCATACTATAAATCTAACTGAAAAAAAAAGTATTAAAATTGATGTGAATAAATATATCCACTATATTATAGGGTAAATGTTTGTTTGGATCTAGGATGTATGTTGCTTAAACGCTAAATCAATTTGAATGAAATTTCGCATTAATAAACTCTGTGCTCTCCTTAATGAGGCTACTACCCCGGTCTGAAAACTATTTCAGACAACGCATATTACTGGCAGTCCAAAGAGGCAATGCTGCCAGTTTTATTGGAACATTGAGACCAGGCAAAATATCGGACATAGCAGACACGTAGTATTTAAATTTAATAATTGTACATTTCTAGATAAGTTTTTTTCATATATTGTTTTTTATTTAGGTAGTTTATTTGTTACTCTTTTCTAAGTTATGTATAATTATTGTTATTTTTTAATAAATGCATAAAAGAGACAAAACGTTTTTAGACTAAAGTGTTCTTCAAGGGCTCAATAAGTTTTTTTCATTCAAGTATTCTCCATTAGTCTATGGAAGCACTGCTTCTAATTATGAATATTCAATTCTATACTATACATAATATACTACGCCATATATAGTTATACTCTAAGAATAATTTAAATATATTTATTTAAAAAAGCTTCTCGTTTAATAATAGTAACTTGTCCTAAATGTCACAGTTATTGCATTCTGTAATTTTGTTATCGCAATATGGATGTCAAGTTAACATTGCATGCGGCTTTATTTCACATTTACAGTATAATAGCTCGGAATTTTTCGTTTATGAAAAGATAGGTCATTGCGTGACGATGTAAATTAAATGTTTTTTTTCTCTTAATTATAGCAAACGACTCAATCACAAAACAGTATAGCTTTAACTCCTAATAGGATAGGATAGGATACCCCTGAGGATAATTTACTATTCAGGACGTCTTTGGGCTTAATATTTGGTTTTTCGTTGAAAATGCTATTTTAGGGTATAGTCTAAGTATTTGAATTGTGGTCTACAATTACTTATAGCTCAGTTTGTAAATCTACATCTGCCTTGATTACGTGATGAATGATTGGTAAAAAATACTAAATTAAGTACAGTATATTTTACCCATGCAAATTATAATGGAGAAACCTTAATTTTTTCTATGGGTACTTACATTTTGATCCTTCTTATACATCAAAACCTGAGAAATAATATTAAGCTAGGGCATTAGGCATACTAAAAAATGCGTTACAAAAACCGCCTAAATTTATTTATGTTTTAAATGTTTTTTTGGAGTAACGTTTTTGGAACCAAAATTAAATCCTATAGACAGAGGTAAGTCCCAGAAATACCTTGAGATCTCGTCACCTCCTAAAGTTTACTAGGTCACTATTTATTTATTTACTTATTTTAAGCCGCTTTAAGATTAATGAGGGATTAAATTACTGGAACAAACCTTTATTTTACTTAAACAGAAATCTACTGGCAAAAAATCTACTTTGCTTGTGTATTATGATACCTTACGATATAAAGCAACTACTGGGTAGTTCGTTTGAAATATGAATCTCATAACGGCTCTTGAGAAATAGTTTTTATAGTGTTAATGAATTCATGGAATTAGAGAAATAATCCTATTCTGTTACTTAGTGCATTTAATTTGTAACTTTAGTGATTGATTATTTGTTGTTTAAACTCTTTATTGCACTAGGACTGTACATGGGAAAGCTTATTTATTGCCTAATAAATTCATGTCAAAATATAATTATATTTTAAATTGTGTATAATTAATAATACTAATAATGTAAATAATTTAATAAAGGATAATGATAATAACTAACGATTAACATTGTAATTAATATGTACTATATATTAATATACTATATATATTTTTCCTATAAGATCTTGTAATTGTGGGTAGGTATTCTAGCAAATAAACTGTTTTATTTCATTTCATGTAGTTTTTCTTCTAAAATGTCGGTAAAAAGCCTTAATATAGATAGATAAAAGCTCCATTAAGCTATGATATATTATTATGTTGTAAGGTATATGAGAGCGCAATGAGGGCCTGCCAAAGACCCGGGGTTCGTGTCACCAGGGAACGTGGCGTGACACCGGAAACTTAAGCGTATTGCAGCTTTAGTCATTTCGGTAAAATAAATCACGTTTTTAAACTAGGTGAGCGGCATATTTGGTTGTGCTACCCGCCCTATCTAATTGATGGTTGGAGTTATACTTAAATTAAAAAAAAATGGAGTAGGAGGCAGTAGTATGAAGTATGGACAGGGTTTAAAGATAATATAGGGCGAAAAAGTATAACTTACAAAAAATATATAGGTGTTGGTTCGACCTTAGATTTAAAACCATTACATTAATTTTAGGTACCTACCATAGTATTTTAAAATAATTGGACGATATAACTATAGCGTCTCAGGAAGCACCTCAGTACCAGTTTCAATTTTAAAACTGTCATAATTTTTGAGATTATTCAAACACTGCGACGTTCTGGCCACTTATTCTGCGTAGATTTAGAATACCCTCGGCTACGATGAGGCCTACATTATCAGTGAGTAACATGGGCTGTATTATTTTAAATATTATTTTATTTTAATTAAACCGCCGCATTTTATTTTTAATTTCCTGTTTCGTTTTGTTAATATTGATGTATTAAGTATTAAGGTATTATTATATGTATTGTAAAATCACAACTTTATGCTCCGAATTTATCTTGACGATATATAACATAAATATAAATATGTGGCGAGGACTCGAAATATTTTTGTGAATATGAAAAAAATTGGTGAATATTCTGAGATAGGCAGTAGAGTCTTTTAAGTACACTCCAGTTGGTCTACTTTCAGTACAGTTATCTTCTCAACGGCAATGGGACCTAATTAAAATGAAAAAAAAACCGCAAAACTACCTTTTTTATACCTTTTTTTATTCTAATTTGGCAGAGTCAGGGCTATGGTTAGAGTCAATACCCTATGGGAACGTTCCTTGATGATTAGTCGCCGAAAATAGCTATTGAATTACGTTTAGGAGCCGAAATTTATCAGCAACATATGTGCGTATGCGAAAGTCTTTACGAATGCTCGTCATGGTTTAAGTTGCTGTAGAAGTTCAGGGAGGTTATCTCGTCACCATGGCGTTAATGATATTGTTCGTCGCGCACTTTCTTCAACAAATACTCCAAGTATTTTAGAGCCCCACGGGTTGAGTAGATTAAACCTTAATAAAAGATAATAAAACCCATGTAGAAAAAGTATTACAACGTAGTAGTAAAGAGTGGATTAGATGGAAAACGCCCAGATGGGTTGACATTAGTACCTTGGCAAAGTCGCGCCGTATCATCATTCATTTGGGACGTCTCTCTGCTGTCCTAAATGCAAATCAGGTGCCCCCTAAGGTTGGATATGCAATGATAGGCAATGCACAGCGATACAAAGATGTGGCCAGTGTTATGGGTCGTTCAGCCCATGAAATAGTTCGGATGCGGTGGATATGCATGTTTTTATTGGTTAGACCTTAGACTTAAAAACACTAAGGTCCTGGTTCAAACACGTAGTTTTAATCGTGTTGGCGCTGCGGGCGGGTGGAAGCCCCGCGGGGCTCAGTTGGTCACAATATTAACAAATCGAAAAGTTTTATGCAGAACAAACAATTAAATATTTTCTCTTTATAATATTAGTATGGATAGATAGATTTTAGCACCCCGAGTGCCTTTGTGTATGTACCTACTCGTAGGTAGGACCCCGCAGCCGAACGCGACCTTGACCTGAAATAATTTCGCAAAATGTCGGGACAATCTGTTCATGACGGCGAAACTGAAATCTTTAGAGTGGCAGATTAATCTGGTTTCAGTTAAGTTAAGACTGATAAAATATGGCGTTAAATAGATTGACATATAATTAAATTTTTATAAATTATTTTATAGGATAATCTTATATTAAATTTTTAAAGATAAAAATGCAATGAAAAAATTCCAAGAAAATTTAAAATACTGAAAAAAGTAAAAACAAAAAACAGACTCTTCTGCCATCTAGTATTAGAAACTAGGACTTAGACTAGCACCCCGAGTGCCTTTGTGTTTGTACTCACTCGTATAAGAGTTATTAGAAGAAAGCTAATAGAAGGCGTCTGTGTATAAGTAGATAACAAGCAATGACAAAATTCGTGAGGGCTAACTGGAACCTGGTTGGCTCAGCGGTTGAGCGCCTTGTCGCGATAGCGAGGTTCGTGGGTTCGAGTCCCGCCACCAGTATTTTTTCATTGCATTTTTATATTTGACATATAATTAGAACTTTTATATTTTTGCACGGCATGTGACTATGTAACGACCTGATGGTAAGCAGACCTACAAAGTGCACAAATAGGCTCAATAACATTGATCGCTCTTACTGTGTCGATGCGGTAACGAAATGGGCAGCGACAAAAACGAATTTGCATTACAGGTCTATTTTAATATCCTTGCTGTTTTATCGTCAAAATAAGTGCCAGTTTCGTAACCGCACCCTGAAACGAGCTATTACCTCGACAAGAAATCGATGCTGTCTAAAAAGATTGGAATACTCCGTGGATAGAATTTTTTTAATAGGCTTATAAATTAATAATATAATATAAATTTTGATTTCCAATTTACCTAGTAATTTGTTTTTTAACATAAATCTTAAATCCTATTAAGTTTTTATTTATTTTTGAAACAAATTATAAGATTTATGTTGAAACAGTAGATAATAAGACTTTGCCAAAAAGATACCTATTTGCTTGCTACAAAATTATTTCATAAAAGAGAGGCGAAGGCAAAATCTTCTATTTTTTTAGAAATAAAAGAAAATATCTTAAAATTTCTTCTTAGAAATTTCTTAGCCAAATTAATACCGTCTGTCTGAACCCTTTATTGTCGGCTCCCTACTATTAATCATCATGTCTACTAGATTAATAGATAGTTTACTTAAGGACACTGCATTCGTAATCGCGAACTCCGCGTTCTCTATACAAAATGAAATAACCAAATAGAAATAACCAAATGTTAAAATAAAATTTAGGAAAGTTAAAAAATGCCTTGCCCTCCTGTTTTCAACGTAGCAAGTTATAGAAAATCTAAATCTAATCTCGACATGTAAAATAAATTATTATAGGAATATTTTATTGTTGTATGATTCTGCGGTCCAAATATATAAAACGGGTAAAATATTATTTTAATTCTGCGACGAACAGTAATCGAGTGTTACTGGAAGTGCAAAAGCTCATTTTTCAACACAGATTTTTGCTTACAATTACGAACATGAAACAAAAAAGAAACTTTGACTAGCCAAGTTGTAGTATTGGAAGTACGTTTGTATGGACGTCAAGTTGACTACGGGCACCTTCACCAAATTTCCTCATTAAATCTACGATTATATTCATTCACTGTACCCGTTTTATATATTTGGACCGCAGACTCATACAACAATAAAATATTCCTATAATAATTTGTTTTACATGTCGAGTAGATTTTCTATAACTTGCTACGTTGAAAACTGGAGGGCAAGGTCTTTTTTTAACTTTCCTAAATTTTATTTTAACATTTGGTTACTTCTATTTGGTAGCATTTATTTTACAAAAAAAAAAAAAAATGGACGTATTTCTTTTGGTTTTTTTAAGATGCAGGATATGTTGCCCATATAGCCCTGGGTCAGAATCTAAGCTCTAGACTTGTACTATATGTCCAGAATAAACTGTACTAAAATATATTGTATTTTATAAACACCCAAAGACAAAACAAAGTGTACAAAAAGTCATTACAGTACGATTTACCACGAGTACCTGCTAGGCACATCATTTTCTTTTACTTATTTGCGCGCCTAAATACCTTTAAGAACAATTTATAGATTGATCCCATACATTGACTTTGTAGGTCTGCTCACCACCAGGTAGATACAAAGTCACATGTCGTGCTCCAATAAAACATAAAATTAAAAAAAAAAAGGAAATGATAATATCGTAAGGAAAGTCAAAGTTCTACCACGCGTTGGTAAAAAAAACCTAATTCCAACCTAGGTTCGATTTAATAGTAACTAACGAGTTGTTATTTAGATGTATTAGTACTTACGAGTACTAGTATTGTATACATGCATTACCGAAAAATTATATACAAACAAATAAGCCTAAATGGAAATAAAAAAACTCTTTTTTACCTTCCATAAAGATTTATCCACCACGAAAAGTTTTTGTTTCCCCCAAGGCCCGGGGTCAAATCTCAAGGGCCGGCCCGGGATTTTTCCGGGTCACACGTGGCGCTGACGTCATAGCTCTGACGTCATGGCACCCCGGAGTATCGGCTCTGAACGCGCCAGTGGACCCTTGTTTAAATATAGATGTTTGTGTTTATTTTTACCTTTACATATTCTATTTATATTTATCTAATACAAATATTTTTTCTTGTTGAAATATGTCGTGAACAATAACAATAAAATTATATAAGAGCTACCTCTATTTGTATTACCTTGTTTTCTTTTGTTTATACCTATATACCTACTACAAATTTCTCAATTTCAAATTTGAAGAAAAGAGGCCTCCGCGTTTGGCTTGCATGACTTCGATCCCATACAAAAAATGTTATTATTTTATTTTACACAGATCACAGAAGAAATAATAGTATAAGTAATGGTACACAGTGCCTTTGTATGTATGGGGTATTCAATACATTTTTGTTAAACTGTATTGGGTGTTCCCACTATGCCGGCTAAATGTTGCGGTTACGATGCGGGCGGCGGATTTTGTTTTACGAGCCTATTGTAATATCCTCGCTATTTTATCGCTAAAACATTTATGTACAATGTAGTCACAAACTTTTTTATATACTCGTAAAACGTAGGTATTTGTTGTACTCGACGAGACTGCAAATATTGTACTCAGTATTGTTTGTATTTTTTTTTTATTGATTTATACACATCAAAAGTATTTACAAGTTTGTTTTAATAAGTTGCGCCCAAAAACCTGAGTGGTTTATGTGAGCGCAGCTGAGCCGCATTTGATATATTAGGTACACTTTAAAATTATTTTAGGTAGGTATGACCATAGAGTATATTTTAATATATACCTAGGGTATGTACATCCTACAAATTTCTCAACGGCATGCAATTATTTGAGTACACGTTGTCCAGGTCTTAGAAAAATAATTTTCTAAGGCCTAGGTATATTTTGAGAATTAATTATTTACTTACCTTTTTTTTTCTTAATCGGGATTCATATTCAAGAAATATTTAAATATTATTATGTTTGAGATTCGTAACTATATTAATTGTTAATAATAAACGTCTTTTCAGTTGCAGATCGAATCTGGGAGCAGAGAAGGCCCGGGGCCCCCGACCTCCAACAATAACTCCGAGCATGGACCCCCCATAACCCCAGTCAGGGATACCAACCACAACGGACCAGTGGGTCAGCTACCTCCGCAGCTTCCTCCATCTCCCATCACTCCATCAGGTAACTGTAAAATGTTAATAATATATAAAAAAAATTAAGAAGCTATAAAAATCTAAAATTAAAATTTATGCATTTTGACCAAATTGCATTTTGACGAACTATATATTATAGTATATCGACTCTTTGATAAGTCCAATTAGTCGTAAGGCGATTGATTTCCTGCTAAGGGAATTGAAAGATTAAAAAATCACTAAGGGAATTGAATTTTCAAAAGTCCGTCACTGTATGTATGTAATGTGTATTTTTTGTTTTCAAAAATACTTTCCTCTTCATGTTCCGTTTCTTTTTCCACCCGGTTGTTTTATTATAAAAAGTAAAAAAAAAAACAAAAATAATGTAAAGTATATTTTTATTAATTGAAATATTTGGACAGTCTTCTCATTTTAATGTAAGTTCATTGTGTCCCTGCTGTAGTAATCCTAAAGAAAAAAATACTCATTCCCAAAAATGGAAAGAAAAATACCGAAAAGTGAATAATTAATGAAAAATATACAAAATCGAACCTTCCACGGGCGAGTTATTGCTTGTCGTTTAGTTCAGTGGTTTCGAAAGAGGTCTAACCACATCTCTCTGTCTCTCTCTTACTCCGTAATAACTCTGTTGTGTGTGTTTGAGTGCTACATTAATAAATGATTGAGTGTTTTTGGCACTTTCCGTCCCTTTATATACACCGGCTACAGTACTTGGCTTGCTGGTATCTAAACGACGCTAAATTATCGTAGTGTTTTTTTTTGGAATAATCGATGATTTTAGAGTAATAAAATAAATTACATATAATAAATAAATAAATAGAAGGTAAAGTCTAATTTAGGTTTATTCGGACTCGTTACGCTCATACAGATGCAATAACTGTCCAGTGACCTATAGTCATGTTTTGGTTTTAGTCTGTGGGTTCACTTATTTACCGGGGACAACTCCATCGATTTATTGTCGAGGTGGTAGTGTACTTTCTTGGTGCGGTTGCAAACATGCGACTGACGATAAAAAAATCAGCGAGGATATTAAAATAGACTAGTAATGCAAATACGTCATTGTTGCTGCCCATTTCGTAACCGCATCATTTAGTCGGCATAGTGAGAGAAATCAATATTGTTAAACAACAATGTATTGATCGACCCCATTCATGGACTTTGCAGGTCTGCTTGTTAGATACAAAGTCACATGTGGTGCCCCAAAAAAAAAATTAAAAAAATTGGAAGTTAATGAGTGTCTTTCATAAACTTGATTCTGACGAGCAATTTAACCGCTCTCACGCTTTCAGCAACTTAGGCCGAGTTGCACCAGAGTATCAGTTAAATTAACGGTAACGATTAAAGTTAAAAATGGAGTCGAATGTACCAGCTGTCATTCAACTTTCAAAATAAAACTGGTACATTCGACGCCATAGAGAGTTTATTTTGGTGCAACTCCGCCTTAAAGTTAACTATGAAAAATATAACACATATAAACAAAAGTCAAAAATATTTATTTCATGTAAACCTTTACAGGCATTTATGAAAAGTTAAAAAAAGTTTATATAAGGTCCAAGTGTGCACCGTTCCTCCCACATACAAATGTTAAGAATATAATACAAAATAAACAAATCGTAAACTATTAAGCTAATGTCCTTGCGGGAGAAAAAAAATACAACCCAACCGAACACACACTACATAACCAACCAGTTTAAGACTAGGTGGTTAGCTGGTTCCATTGACCTGTCAATCGTTGACTGCCCTGCAAAAGTGCCACCAAGGCGACCAACTCAACAGACCATACCTACGCCCCAAAACATCTAAAGTCTTCTTTTTTAAGTTAATATATAATTTTTTAAGTTTTTTTTTCTTTAAAAAAATGCCCGAATAATAAATTAATATATGAATGCCAATATCATATGCTATGATTACAATTACTCCAACAATCACATTATCTTCATCCAAAGCAAATAAAATAATACCTTTAGAGAACTGGCGGGGTCTCACTGAATTAAAATAGTGAATTGTAGAACTTTTTTGTATTTTAAGTCTTAGAATCATTTAAATAAAATAAAATAGGAATAATAATTAACAAATTAAATTAAGATAGAAGAAACTTATCTAAATTATATTTTAAAAAAATACTCACAATACAAAATAAAACCTACCAAAGAAAAATATATAATACTAGCGCAACTTCGTCTGCGTAACTTTAACAGTTTAGGCAGCGTACGCTCTCAAAAGGAATATTTTTTCCCCGTTTTTGCAACAATTTCCATTGTTACTCCGCTCCTATTGGTCGTAGCGTGATGTTATGTGCCTTTATCGATATATGGGCTATCCAACTCTAAAATATCTTTATACTATAAATATTTATTAAAATATCTTATATAATATTATATATCTAATATATTATTGACATACCTCCAACTGTCAAACATTACATTGAAAATTGGCTCTACAGTGGAATTGGATACTCTCTAACCTGTCGTATAATATAATCAATATAAAAGTATATAATAGCTTTAAAATACATAACTTTTTATTGACATTAATTATTTAATACACTTATTTATATTCAGCAATTACCTACTCAACTTATTGAAAGATTTGGTACATTTTCCGCACGAATAGGTATGCGTGAAAAATTCAGTGGAAAAATATTGATACTAAAATATTCAAAACTCGATTTGCTGCGAACATAATCGTCACGTTCTGGCAACATAGCTGTTTGATCGTTTTAAAAATGCAAATAAAGTTGAATGCAAAATGGGTTGAGAATAAAGTGTATATAAAATACGTTTTTATAGAAAATAAAACGCATAATAAATAACTAGAAACAGCAAAATTCTTAGGCACTTAGATTATAATAATAATATAATATGTTGGACAGATTACACATATTGCTCTGGTCACAAACTAAGCTCTAGGCTTGTACTATGTGTACCAGAAGCAACGATATAATGCATATTATATTTTATAAACACCCAGACCATGACAAACTGTACAGAAAAAACGTACTAATATTTTTGCCATGGGTGGGAATCGAACCCACGACCCCCGAATACAACGCCAAAGGCGCAACCTACGAAGGCTGTCTACTATTATATAAAACTAATATAAAATAGATTAAAATTAACAGTGAATTTATTCCATATCAACTCGCTGCTAATCGGTATTATAACACAGTTTAATTTTGATAAAGTCAAAATGAATGAACATCAACGTGTTCATTCATTGGTGTGTGTTCATATTATACAACCACTCTACTAATATCTTTATTACTATAATTAAAATTGCCCCATTTTAATTATAGGCTAGGTTTATAAGTTTTAACACTATCATAATTATAATTAAAACTTTATTAAAAAATATCTAGTTTTGGTAATTTAGAAGATATTTTTAAGATTCCGTACTTTTTCAAAAGGGAAAAAAACGAGAATCACTAGGAAACGGAAACGAGGAGTGACGAGGATCTACTTACGAAGTACAGAATCATCACGGTTTCTTGGTTTTTTAATAAGTTAGACCACAGTACTGTAAATGATTGTTAGTCCAACTATATAAATAGTTGGATCAAGACCCCTAATAAAGACCCGTAGTCCATCAACCAGTTGGACAGAGCAGTTGAACCACAGCCCCCAATTATTGTTTCTTTCACTCAGGAAAAACATATATTTTTGCAAAGCCTGTTGAATGACCTGGAACTTATGACTTACCAATAATACCAAAACCCTCAGCTTTCCTAAAATTATCATTAATTTAATAATAGAGCTGGGGTTGACGAAAGTTGGGTAAACTCACTCAGCAAGATGAATCGGGTAATATTGATTGAAGGACAGTTAATTATGAACAACCTTCGACTTCGTCTTAATAATATATCCTTGGGGCATTTGCTCGGAAAAAGGGTTTCAACTTTGACATATAAAGAGAGTTCTTGTACATTTTGACCGCCTCCGTGGTGAAGTGGTTGCGTCGTAGTGGATTCGATTCCCGCTAATAGCAAAACGATATTGTTTTTTTGTACAGTTTAATTGTCTGGGTATTTTATTTGTTATTAGGGATACATACAGATTATAATTAAATTAACAATCATCTTAGAATAGCAAAAACCAAAATAGCATCCACAAATTATGACACAAAAACAAAAACATCTTACATATAATATAGCTTCCCCATACATATTGGTCATTTTAACTTTACTAGTAGTTTGTATGGAGAAGGCAATTTTTTTTTTCATTTGCGACACATGGTTCCATGGGAAAAGTTGTTCGTATTGATCAGTAGAACATCATATTAGCCCAAAGTACACCCATTCAAATTCACCATGTATATTAAAAAGAAGCGGCCCGAGATGAGAACCCTGGGGAATACCAGAGGAAACGGGAACAAATGTGTGGTGTGTATTAATATCGCCGTTTCTGGTATACATAGTACAGTCTTAGCCTAGAGCTTAGCTTATGACCAGTGCAATATGTTTGAAATATATAAAAAAAACAGAAAGGGATACTAATGACAAGTAGCTAATTTCGTATGTATTCAAACAAAACAATATTTTAAAATTACATAATATAACCATAATTATATTACAATCATTATTTTCATAAATAGTAATAATTAAATAAAACTTAAAATAATAATATAAAATCATTAGAATGTACGCGCGACATAGTGCCTTGGGAACGCTGGCGACATTTCCTCTTTGGATTATTAAACTTAATATTTGGGAGAGGAAAGCGTCAGCCCTGGTCACCTGTATTGTATTGTTTATATTTGTTATATTGTCCCCTCTGCCCTCGTTATGTGCTTTACAAGGGTCTCTGTATATAAGACGCATATATTCTAATTATTGGCACAACATCTATACATTTTGAAGCTAAAGAGTTGTTTAGTTGAACGCGCTAATCTCAGGAATTACTGGTTCAAATTGAAAAAATGTTTTAGTATTAGATAGCCCATGCATTGAGGAAGGCTATATAACATCACGCTACGACCAACAGGAGTAGATTATCAATGAAAAATATTAATGTTAATATATGTATTTATTTTAAAAGCTTCCGTTGCGTGCGCTGTACTATGTGAAATTTACGCAGATGAAATTGCGAGGGTTGGCTAGTATAATATGTAGATAATTTATCTTGTGGCATTGAAGGAAAGCCTTTCTCTGTTCTGTTTGTAGGTCGAGTATTGTTCTCGGCCGTTAATTGGTCGAAGCAGCCTCCATGCAACTGCTATTGCTTCATAAATTGATATCAATTACTCGTGAGTCGGTCTAGGATACCTAGAATTAAAATTAATTGTGTTTTTTAATGTTTTAAATGTTGTATTTTGTTATTTCTTTAAAGTAGTCTATTTATTTTGACCTAGATTAAAAAAAAATGTTATGTTTGATAAAGTCATTAATTTTGCTTGAAACACCAGTAAATTTCGTACATTGAATGTTTTCCATTATCTTATTGCGTTGTTTAGTGTAAGTGTAGATACCATAGATCTGCATCATAGGTAATTATCAATTTACCATCGTTTCATACATTTTGAGTAGGGTATGGACTACTTCAATATCTAGTAGATAAACATGGTTACACGTAATTGCTACGCCATTATCATTTGAGTTTTACCGTAGTATGGTACAATATTAGTGTGCCATAGGTACTACGGTAAAACTCGAAACCATAAATAAATATGTATTAAAGTATCTACTTATAGCAAAACTGAATTGAAACAAACAATAACCCTCCGTAGAGAAATAAATAACCTGAATTTAGAAATAGAAAATAAATAGATTTTTATTTTATAAAAAAATAAATAAGTATGAGTTTATTGCATTATTTTTATTTGTCCACATTGAAGGTTTTACGGATGGGTTGGAGTAGAAATAAAAAAGGAGGCAAAATAGTAATTAATATAATCATAATACCGAATAACTTATTTCAACAATTATACTCCCTAGATATAGAGTTCTGCAGTCTCGGGTGTCCAATAGCACCCGTGGTAATAAAAAAAATACATATTGGAGCACGGCATGTGACTTTGTATACATAATAGTAAGCAGACTTACTAAGTCAATGAATGGGGTCAATCAATGCAATGCGGTTTCGTTAACTTTGCTAAATAAGTAAGACCATTATTTTTAATTTTTAAAATTGAACTTAAACACATTACAGGCAAATTTATTTAGCCTACATTGTTGAAGAATGTATATTTCCTGAATGCGTCATTAGATTTAACTAGGGCTCACCTTGGCCGCCGTCTGAAGCCATATCTACCAACTCTTGATCCTAGAGAAAAGAAAAAAATACCGCTGTTATTAGATCTATTTATAAATATTGTACGTACATTTTATTAGTTTGTACGTATAAGCTATACTCATGCTATCTCACCAGTAGCCTTAGTGTCAGTTTTGTAACTACTACTTTGCGATTTGAGTTAACTAACATTTGTATGGGAAATAGTTAAGCACCCCAAGCTGAAATTTTGATAGCTAAAAATCAAGCGTGTGATTGGGGAAAGGTTAACGCAGTAGTAATGTTAACTCGAAAGTAATTGTTAACTAGGGCTACAGATGAACCCAAATATTTTGGGCGGTTCATCTGGAAAAGGTATTCTAGTTGGACCCCCACGTAGGGGGTTCATATGAAACCTTCCTATTTCAAGCTTTTTGACACTTTTAATTAAATAAAGAAGACATCTCAGCAGAAGAAGATCTCAGCAAATCTCTTATTTTGATTAGCAGGCGAAGTTTTTGATATTGTGATTTTTTTTTTTCTATACCATGAGATTCTAGTTCACTATATCATATTTAATTTCGTTTTAGTTCTGACCTATGCAACGATAATGACGGTGATATTAAACACCTCCTAATAGAAAAAGTTTTTTTTTACAACTCTGGAAAAGCCTTTGCCACAGAGCACGGAATCGCCGCTCGCTGCCCACTCCAGTAGCGGCGCGCGTGGATTCCGTGCTCTGTGGCCTTTGCCAATGACAAGTAGTCTTTCCAAGCATTTCTCTTATAAAACATCTATTCTCATTTCTCGTTTAAATGTCAGTTTGAAGCGTTCGATGTTCTATACAAAGGTAAGGGTTGTAGACGTAGGTGGTGAGGACCCTTTGGCATTTACATTAAAGTGCAACCCGTATAACGAGAACTTAATTTAGCTTGGTATAACATTAAATGGAAGATATCTTCCTTTCTAACAAACAAATTTTGTTGACTTATAGATTTATTTATAAAATGATCACACAATTGTTATTAGTTTTCATTTTCAATATAACTTTTTCTAGAATCTGTATAAAATATATATCTATACTATATAATATATAATAAGATAATGAGGTAAAGGTTGTGAGGTTGTAGGGGGTAATCTCTGGATCTACCGAACCGATTTTGAAAATTCATTTAGTGTTGGATGGCCTATTTATAGAGGAAGGCTATATAGGTTTTTATATAACACTAGCTGACCCGCGCAACTTTGTCTGCGCGTTTAAATTTAACCGTTTACGCAGCGTACGCTCTTAAAAGGAATAATTTTTCCCCGTTTTTGCAACATTTTTCTTTGTTACTCCGCTCCTATTAGTCGTAGCGTGATGTTATATAGCCTATAGCCTTTCTCGATAAATGGATTATCCAACACGAAAATATTTTTTCAATTCGAATCAGTAGTTCCTGAGATTAGCGCGTTCAAACAAACAAATAAACAAACAAACAAACAAACTCTTCAGCTTTATAATATTAGTATAGATCACGCTACGACCAATAGGAACGGAGAATCAATGAAAAATGTTGGGAAAACGGGGAAAAATTGTTCCTTTTGAGAGCTTTGTTCTATCACCCGATTCCGTCGATTTACGGGACTCTCTCTAGGTATATATTTAATATGTAAGAGCGGGGCCGTCTGACACAAGTACCTACACTATACTTACAAGATGATTCAAACCTTGTTTGTAATATTATTAAGATTGAAAAAGAAAAACACTTTTTTCATTTTCATTTTATGTAGGTCAGGCTAAAAGATAACTTCCCGAGCATAAGTCGGTTAATAGTGCACCCCCTGTGAACTGCTAAAAATAGACTGCAATAATACAGTAGGTATATACAAAGCAATTGCAGTGAAAGTGTAACTTAGATGCATTAAATAAAAATCTTTATTTGCCAAAATATGTTACTTAGGTCTTAAATATACTCGTAGTTTAGCGTTCAACATATTCTAATACCATCGGCGAAATGAGGATGGATTAATCCCTCCGCTGGGTACCCTGTGGCCTTTAAACGGGTCTCGGGAGCCAAATAGGCACCCGTGATGGTATTTATTATTATTTATTTATATTCTACTGCTTGATGATTAATGAATTTGCACTATCTACGAGTCAACTTTTATCATCACTGTTTTTCTTTCAAAAAGGAGACTACCACATCAAGAAAGGCTTCTGAATACTATACAAGTACAAGCCTAGAGCTTAGTTTGTCATGAGAGAAATATGTGTAAATTATCCTACATATTAATATTATTATTATAATAATAACATACTGTACAACCTTGTCGTGTCAATTAAACCCGTTTTGAGTAACAAATATTGTATTAGATATGTTTCTTAGATATTTGCATCTAATTTAAGTATTTCAAGCGGCATAAATTTACTTATTTTCTAATTAAAATATTTCGTTTAAAAAGGTTTCCATAGTAATTGGATATTTGTATTGGTCGTCCATTAACGAGTGGCTTGCGCAACGGCCGGATCCAATTTGTTAGGATTTTCAGGAAGGTTTACGTTAGAGCTTCGCGGCCGAGCCCCAATCCTATTAAATCCCCTGAAACTGTCTGAAACAAACTCTTATCTCGTAATTAAAATAATTTAATAACTAACACTACCTACCCATTGCCAACGTTTAGAGTTATATATTATAGCCTTTTTTAGAATATTCAATAAACGTTTTATACTTTATTAATAATTTTCAAAAGAAAAATTATATCAGGAGTCTATGTAATATGTTTTAAGTTGGTACTCGCTACTTTACTTACGCGTAAATCGGCCTTTATGGACTTGCTTAGATTCAAAAGTTTTTAGCTTAGTATAATAAAACAACACATTTATTTATTAGTGTTTAAGCAGACACCACTAAGCGCCGCTTATGTTTACGTATCCTTTTGCCTCATACCATTTTTATTTCTTATATATATATATATATATACCATCACGGGTGCCTTACGGCGCCCGAGACCGCCTAGACGGCCCCAGGGTACCCAGCGGAGGGGTTTTTAATCCCACCTCGTCGTAGCCGATGGTATGAGTCTACACCGAACAAGTGGCTAGCTCGTCGCGATGTTTTGAATAGACTCAATAACCCATCTATAAACAGTTTCACAAGTTGGTATAGTGAAACTGGGATCGACAGCTTAATGTGCTCTCCGAGGCACCATAGTGGTGTTGTCAAACAAAAGTACTTTTTTTTTAAATTAAAAACTCATTGGTACACAACGTGATTTGAACTAGGGACCTAAGTGTTTTTAAGTCCAAGGTCTAACCATTTTTATTTCTTCTTTTAACTTTTTTTATTTTATTATCTATTACTAAGTAATTGTGTCCACCAATGTCTTAATAGTAAGTTAATACAAGAAACATAAACGCATATTACACTCTCAACTGTATGTCCTTAGCTTATACCCACCCAGTAGATGCGGAATTCTATAATCTACTGTAACGACTTGGAGTTGGTTATTTCCATATAAAAATAATAGATAACATCAAATCAAATATTATTTATTTATTTGATTTGAACAGAAATAACAAAACGTTACTTTAGAGTATAGGAATCCACCTTAACTACCCAACCCGTGAAAAAGCTTCGTACCTACAAAAACAATTAGTTTTGTGATTCTCATTTTTAGCTCGGGGCACGTAAGGTAGATATAATAACAGATTATTTGGCTTTAGGGTGTTTATAGGTATTTACGCATATCTGTAATGTTTATACATTCATTATGTCGGAGTTTTCGTAAAAGGCTTGCTAATTGAAAACCAGTGGTCGTAGAAAAACATATATAATTATAGTTCTACAAAATATATAATTATTGTTCTAAAAGTTTCTTAAAACTACGGTATTAACGTAAATACGAAAACGTAACGAATAAGACCGTATAAAGTGACTAAAAAGTGCGAATTTGTAGTAATTAGTGGCCAAATGAAACTCAAAGGCCCATTTCAGGATGGCCACTTCCTCGAAAACAGAGAAAACCGAGAAAAGTCAGAGATTTTAGGGAGACTAAAGTAATGTTTTCGAAAAATAAATTAAAAATTAACAAAATTTTATATTTTTGGAGGAAGGAAATACTTTCTTTTCGATGCTCATTAAGGTCAGGGAAAAATCTGAACAAAGTGACTGGATAACCTGGAAAAATCTGAAAAGTTTGTATCCGAATAGAAGTGGCCACCCTGCTATTTATAATCTTGTGACACGTTGTTTTTTTTCAGCTACGAAAGCATCTAGCCGTATTCGTCAGACAAAAAAAAACACGGGAAAAATAAAAATATGAGTTATTAGTCGGACAATTAAATTACCGACCCGCCATCGAACAATTTAAACTAAATTAAACTTGTCAATGGATTCACTAACCAAATTCGCTAATAAAAATTTAGCAAAAATATATTTTTGTATGTATAGGTTTACGTGTTTAGTTTACGTGAATTTCATACACCTACATGATAAACTTCCTGGTGGGTGGGACTGGAACCCACAACCCTCGCTTTCACAGAAAGGTACTCAACCACTGAACCGACCAAGTACAATTCACTTGAATTTTTCATTGCATTTTATCTTTTAAAACAAAATTTATAAAAATAACTTTAAAACACTAGATACCGTTGTTTAGACGTTTCTAAACTTTCCATTTACAGTGAATAGACATTTTTTATTATCAGTACTCATGCTTGATATTTTTTATTTTATGCATCAAGGTTCTTAGATGGGTAATCATCTACCTAATTAATTGCTGACAACAAGTAAAAATCTTAGTGGCTGCCTATCGTTTTAGCGTTCTTTAATATTATTTTGGGATGGTGTGATAAATTAAAGTAAGTAGGTATAATTTTCGGTTATAATGAAAAACCATGATCTTCTGACGGCATTTCAAAAAAATATGTTGATGTTACATTGATATACGTGGTGGCTGAGTTGGTAAGAACTTAGACTTAAAAACACTTAGGTCCCTCGTTCAAACCCCGGTGTGTACCAATGAGTTTTTTGTTCAATTTGTTTAACAACCACACTAAAATGCGTCAGAGAGCACGTTAAGCTGTCGGTCCCAGTTTCACTATACCAACTAGTTAAACTTTTTATAGCGGTCTCGCCGCCGTATTGCACCCGTGATGATATGTATGTTATATGTAACAATTAATATAATGTACAATAACATGAACGTAAATGAATGATGATATTTCAGATTAGTTATACAACACCTACATATATACAGCAATACATAAACCATTTGTTTTTACAAAAACTTCACAAACTCTTAATGCAAAAATAAAAAAAATATTGAAATATTTTCGGTAACAAAACGAAATAACGTTTGTTCCCGAAACAATAGTTTCAGCAAGGCTTGTGACTATCTACATACTGCAGCCTTATGTGGGATTTTATTAAAAGAATACGCGGCCGAAATCATTAATCTTTTTTTTTCATTGTTATTTTAAAATACAATATCTGGCTAAATCCCGGCATTAGTATAAATGAGTACCGAAGAGAAAAATAAACGCCTGATTAAAATTGCACTTAGTCATTTTTATTACACCAAATGAAAGCAGGTTGATCTATAATTAAAATGGTGATGAAATACTCACTCATAAAGTAAAACCTATTTAAATTAATTTACCAATTACCCTAAGCTTGCCTGTGTTTAATCTTGTACCTACAATAAATATTTTTTATTCATTAGTATAAACCCTTGGCCTCCGATTTCAGTGTTCATATATACTTACAGGTGTTCGTGCTGTTTATATCGTAGACTAGAAAAGATTTAGTTTGGTCACGGATATTGTAATAAAAGAAGAATGTATATTTTGTTGACAATCGGAATATAGCCACACTAACCCCCGTATTCTAAGACGTATCCTTAACTCCACTTTACACTCAAGGAACGTCTGTCTCTTTCCACCAAATGTCAACTATAAAAAGCAAGTTGAGACAGACGCTCCTTGAGTGAAGAGTGAAGTTAAGGAAACGTCTTAGAATACGGGGGTAAGGAAATACGTTTAAGCTGTCGATACAAACACCAAGACGAGCTTGCCATTTTTTTTTGCCTGGAATCGGGAGCAAACCCACGACCTCCGGAAACAACGTCAATGGCATACCTACCACTAGGGCGAGTGGTCAGGTCATATGATTACAGGTTGACTTGACTAACATTTAGCTTATTCACTACACCCTCATCCAGACAGCAATTCGAATCTCCCACATAGAGTCTGGTTTTACAAACGAAATAAAACAACCAGGTATCGCGATTGTTACAGATGCTCTAAGACTATTCGGAGACAAGCTGACGGAATGGGAGAGGAACGAGATCAGGAAATACCCTGAGGTGTGGTTCACGGGGCTAGACGCAGACAAGGTACAAGCGCGGGCTACGTTACCCAACAACTGCGGGTTTGATGATGACAATGGGAGCTATAATAAGGTAAGAAGTACTCCGAAGTATCAGACAAGGTGTTCAACACCTTGTCTGATACTTCGGTGTATAAGAAGACCTTCATTCGTCCGTTACAAATAAAACCTAGAGTGTCAGGCCTCTCCGCTGAGAGAGCTTCTTGGAGACTCCGCTTAGTTACTAACTTTTTTTTTAACTTTTGCTTTTTACACCGTTACAATGAGGCCCTCAAGTAACCGCAAACAGACTCCCAAACCAAAGCCGATATGAAAATATATCTTGAAAATTGTTTATATTATTGCTCATAATAAATAATAGATACAAAAATAATAGGCTTAAGGTTTTTATTAGAACGTTTATAGGAGATCAACGTGCAAGATCTTAGGTACTTATTGCAGCGAATATCGCTAGAGATTCAAAAGAGCAATTCTTTAATTATTTCTGCATGTATATGGACAATTTTTTTTTTGAAAATATAGGAAAACATAATTTGTGAGTGTGGAGTAAATAAATACCAATTAGGGACATAATAATCCACAGATTATGAAGCACTTCTAAAAGCCATTTTGAATTCCACAGCAAATGCACGACCACATAGCGTACCGATATGAGATCCTCGAAGTCATAGGCAAGGGGTCTTTCGGGCAAGTGATCAGGGCTCTCGACCACCGCTCCGGAGTCCAAGTGGCCATCAAGATCATCAGAAACAAGAAGCGGTTCCACCACCAAGCCTTGGTGGAAGTTCGAGTCCTGGACCATCTGAGGCTAAAGGATAAGGATCAGATGCACAATGTCATACACATGCTGGACTACTTTTATTTTAGAAACCATTTGTGCATTAGTTTTGAGCTTATGAGGTGAGTTTACCGCTTAAAAAGACTTTTACTTTGGACCAATGATTTTTTATATTTATCCTTGAATCTATCCTTTGCTTATATAGCATAAGTCTATATCAAAAGTTATAACCCATCTCTAAAGTTTTTGGTCGAATAATAAAGGTAATTACCGAAAAATTATATGATTACCGAAAAGTAATATGATTACCGAAAAGTAATATGATTACCGAAAAGTAATATGATTACCGAAAAGTAATATGATTACCGAAAAGTAATATGATTACCGAAAAGTAAAAAAATAACAAGATCTAGCCCCTGATGCATAGAGTTTTTGCATTTGTCGGATTTGTATATAGAATTACTGGTAACGTTACAAATGTATTTCTACAACTTAGCACCTATTATTTACAGCATCAACCTATACGAGTTGATAAAGAAGAACAACTACCAAGGCTTCAGTCTGAGTCTTATTCGACGGTTCGCTAGCTCTCTTCTGCGATGCCTGCGACTACTCGAAGCTGAAAACATCATACATTGTGATTTGAAACCGGTAAGTAGTCCGTTAACATACAATATAGAGAAGTATGCACCCGATGGATTGTGAGTAGATGCCGTGCCTAAATTTGCCTAATACTATAATATAGCGCCTGAATAAAATTAGCTATTGATTGAGAACCTGGGTCTGACTATTGATACAATCAAATTCAGATACAGAATCTATCTATACATAATAATAATATCGTAGACTTTGTGTCTGTACATTAAAGATCTTTGCGAAAAAAAATACCTACTTGAAGACGCGAGAAATAAGTTATACTTACAACTTACATAATTTTTTTGTTGGTTTGTTTAATCGTAACACGTAAAATCCACGCATTGGATTCAAAATTGAATTACTGAGAGATGAGAAGCATAAGCTACGTTAAGTTTTATTTAAAAAACTTTTTTTTAATTTTGCTAGAAACCACATAGCGCCCAATTCGAGTGATGAGTCCATAAAGTACTAGTATAATATACTGAAAACGAGTCGCGTGCTCAGAGACATTTGTGGCTAAACGCACACGAATTTGTGGGCACCAGCTAGTACATAATAACAATAAAAATAGTGACAAAAAAAAACTGCACTACTACCCTCGTCTGGTGTATATAGACTCGTTATACCATCGGCTTCGACAAAGTATTATCCCCAAATAGGATCACAGTCGTGAGGGTATACATAATTCTCTTTATCATGTTTCTAGGAGAACATCCTCCTAAAAGCCCGAGGGAGCAGCTCCATCAAGGTGATAGACTTCGGGAGCTCCTGCTACACACACTCCCGGGTCTACACCTACATCCAGTCCAGGTTCTACAGGAGTCCAGAGGTCATCCTGGGTCTGCAGTATGGCACCGCCATCGATATGTGGAGCATGGGTAAGTTAAGAATTTTAAAAGGGATCTTTATTATTTTCTTTAGGCGCCCCGTGTGAGTCTTTTTTTTTTTTTGGATTTGCTACACGTTCTTTCGTCTACTCAGCCTGAACGCTTAAATTCAATAATATACTCAGCGCCTGGATCACCACTGTTTATTATTCTTACAATGTTTTAAAAGATTGTTGCTATATTTTTTTAAAACGGCGCCAATTGAGCTGCCTCTATGATTTACTGATCGGTCAAGAAACCGTCTGTAGGGCATTAAACAATATTATTAGTGCTACCCCAAGTAGCCTGGATATAGTTTTGGCAATTTTACCCTGTCAAGGACCGGGAGGCCTCTTCTACCCCTTCCCGGTCATACACCTGCTGCGCATCTGCTGGTAGTATATTCCCATACCTCTAGTAAGTCTTAACACTTCTTGGATCAGTCACCTCGCTCATGTAATACTCATAATGAACGAAAATCACTTTTTTTTGGCTTTACTCTGGATCTTGACCACATTTGCCGGTCAAACTTGGCAGAAGGTATGTCCAGGATCATATCAACCTTAATATCTAACCAGCAGACAGTTTCCGGATCAGTCACATACTGACAGGTTTTTAAATGGTCCGGCGTTTGACCAGAAGAAATTCTAAAACTTTATCCAGGTTACTTGGGGCAACAGTAAGAATGATATTTCATGCCCAGCAGAGCTCCCTACCTACAAGTTCTGCAACGTCTACTATTTTTAAGAAGTAAGTCCTATTTACAAAGGGTTAGTTACATCTACGAGTAAAAACACAGATTTCATGAAACGATGTTTTATCACTCAGACTAATTAAATAATTCAAAAAGCAAAAGCCAGCTGTTTGTTCGGTACATTGACATCATTATATAAAAGTTAGCAATTATATCATTTATTAAAGCTATTAAATTTTAAATTGTTACTTTCACCAAAATAGTTATGGTGCTGGAGAAATGGGGACCAAACCACTTTTATTAATGACCCTCAATTATAATATTACGTATAGACTTGTTTAATTTGTTATAACTCGTATATATATGTATAGATAAACAACAACTTAAAGCAACTTCATCGTCATCGACTATTTGCAGTCCATTTCTGCTTTCGGCTAAGTCACGTAGGAACAATAAAACAAGGACCAACCGGTATTAATATAGAATCCAGCAAATTAACGAATTTAGGTGGGAGGATGCTTGCTAGACCGACTGACCGATCTTGTTACCACCGCCCATATAGATGCAAAAACCGTCAATTGAGATAGTCATATTTCGGTTTTAGTCTTTGGGTTCACTGGTTTTCAGGAGACTACTACATCGTTTTCTTGTGGTAGTCTCCTTTCAGTGTGCGGTTAATATAATATAATATTATAATTAAAATAGACTCGTAATGCAAATTGATTCTTGTTGCTGCCCATTTATAATCGCATCGTTTAGCCAGCATAGTTTATTTTTTTATTTCATTTCATAGAGGAAGCGATCAATATTGTTTAAAAACAATTAATTGATCGGCCCCATTCACGGACGACCAATAAATATTTTAGGTCTTCTTAATATCAGGTAGATACAAGGTCACATGCTGTGCTCTTGTATAAAAAGGGCAGGACACATACCTAGGATCTTACTGTCTATGGGGCAGGATTAATATAAGTATTATGCTTACCCAAAGTCATTGCAAACTAGTGCAAACTGTCAAGATTTATTTTCTTATATGCAGTTTGACAGTTCCAAGGAATGCTTAAGACGCTACAACTTTTAATCCTCGCTTCAGACTCGACGTGACACTTCTGCGGAAGTAAAATAGATACATATTACCTTTATCAACAAACTAGTTCTAGGCTTATACTATGTGTACCAGAAACAACGATATTAATACATACTACGTTTTATAAACACCCAGGCTATGGCAAACTATACAGACGAACTTAGTAATATAGTTTGCCAAGCGAACTCACGACCTCCAGATACAACGCCAACGGCGCAACCACTAGACCACGAAGACGGACAAAACAAAACTCCTTATTATTTAATAATTTTATTATTGTTTATACATTTATTCTTAAATTAATAAATAATAAAAACTGGCGGATTTTGATAGGGATGTCAATATTTTTGAGAACAGTAGAGTGTGTTTTTTTAACATTTTAACTATACTACTACGTTAACATTTTGACTAATCACACGCTTACATTTTCAGTTCTCAAAATTTCCGTTTGGAGCGCTGAACTATTTCCCATACAAATTTTAGTTATCTCAAACGCAAAGTAATAGTAAGAAAACTCACACTAGGGGTACTTTTTGTAAAACCCGCGATTTTTAACAATTTTACGATTAAGTAATACCAACTATTATTTCTTCTGTAGTAATACAACATTTCGAGAAATCCGGCGTAAGTAGTCTGCTTCACAGGTTATGATTGTGTCTTCGTAACAGTAACTCCTCTCTCTACATTGCGACTGCGTATGCGTTATGGAAATTAAACTCCAGCTACGAAACTATAGTATATAAGCATACCTACTTAAATTAACCGCTACGTGGTTGCCACTTGTTTGGTGTAGATCGATTTCGACGAGGTGGTTATAACACCTCAGCTGGGTCTGAAGCCGTCAAAACACTTCAAATAATATCTAAACATTGCAACAGCATGGTTAAGAGGAACGTCTGATCAAACAATTCCCATACATTCACGACCTTTTGGTCTTAACTGTTACCCGCTCCTAAACAATCATAGATTATTATGATTTTTGGAGGCGTTATAAATATGACCTATATCTAGGCTCGTACGTTATCTTTTTTTCAGGTTTGGTAGATAAAAAAAATCGTTAAATAATCCCTCATATTAAAATAATTCCTATAAAATATTAAAACAGAAAAAAATAAAAAGGAAAATGGACAGTCATCGTTTATTTTCTCTATAATAAAATGAGACAACTTTTTTTCTAAACCATTAAAGTTTAGGAGAAGAAAAAAGTTATGGCCCGAAAGTCGTTTTGCTGCTTAAATTGTAGGTATAATCTCATACGTATTCTTTTTCTAATTGTGGGTAGGGGTGAAGGTTTTCATAAATGTACGGTAGCGTTACCGACTCACTGTCGTGCGCAAGGAGAGGTATACAGCATGAGCATCGATGAGCCTCATCAGACACTCCTCTTAAATATTAAATAGAATCAATTTATTCGCTCATAACATGTGGTCGAGGGCCATAAAAATTAATGGCCCTCGACCACATTTTATTTGTAGATCGTTACTATTAGTTTACAATATTAATATACGTGGGCCGAGTTGATTAGAACTTCTATCCAAATACCGCGACGGGTTGACGTTCGATGTAGACTCAGAGTACCATCGGTTACGACGAGGTGTGATTAAAAACCCCTCCGCTGGGTACCCTGGGGCCATCTAGGCGGTCTCGGGCGCCGTAAGGAACCCGTGATGATATGTATGTATATATAACTGTATAGAAAAACCTACTAATATTGCTATCTTGAATGAGAATCGAACCCACGACCTCCGGATACAACATCAAATGGCGTAAGTAACTACTAG
Source organism: Monopis laevigella (assembly GCA_947458855.1). Lineage (NCBI taxonomy): Eukaryota > Metazoa > Arthropoda > Insecta > Lepidoptera > Tineidae > Monopis > Monopis laevigella. The sequence goes on along the minus strand of OX381583.1, from coordinate 27,294,723 downwards.
ACTAGGCGGTCGAATAATTAAAAGAATCTCTACATCTGAGGTATTTAATGAATGACCCAGATAGTGAGCGAGTCATCAGATGAGCCGCTCAATGACGTAATATAATGTAGAAAGTTGACCGAGAGAAAGGTGCCTTGCTTGGTGTCATGTTTTGCCGCTTGACCACGTAATATGGCAAATATTGATCTCAAAAACCGTTTTTTTATGTAATATCTGTAAAATTAGGGCTGGCAAAAAAAATCTAACCGATCTTGTAGTTTTTTACATTTCCCAGTTTTTTTTAAACAGTTAAGTACCTACTTTTTTAATTTAAGAATTCCTAATAGGTTCAGGTGAAAAAGGTTCTAGTCAGAAATTAATAATAAAAGAAAACTGGTCTATATAAAATTAGCGAAAGAAATCTATATCTTTACTTTTTTACAAGTATTTTGATCGCCTGCGTGGTTTAGGATTTCTTATATCCCGTGGTCGAGGGTGCGGTTACCACTCATATCAAAAAATATTAGTTCTATTTTCCGTTCAGTTTTTCATGGTGTTGAGGTTTAAAACATATGTTATGTGTTAGTAGCGCTACTTCTGGTACACAATATGTGTGTATTGAATGTCCTTCATATTATTATTATGTGGGACAGTGTTAACTTTTCGTAAATATTTATTTTTAAGAATTCAAGAAAAAATATATCTAAAAAAAAATACTTATTGTAATATATTATATTTTATAAGCATATGACAAAACTGTTCAGAAAACGTTTTTTTTTTGCCATGGGTGGGAATCGAACAAACGATCTCCGTATACAACGCCAAAGATGGCTTTTCGTAACCGGTGCGATCCGCACAAACGCCGGTGAGCGAGCTCCTCCCAGACGTATAGTGCGCTCCTATAAAGGAAAATTAGCGGATATAGACATTTTCTTGTGGCCCAGACACAGATATAAGAGTCAAGTTATAGGTAAACTAAGTGATTATTGATTGCTGTTGTCTACTTAAACTAAACATTGATTTTTTTATTATTTTTTATAACTGTCCTTATTTATTAGTTTGCATTACTTTCTTATATTTACCTGTTTTTATTATTTTATTATTATTATTTTTTATTCATTAATTAAGTACTTTTAAATTATATAATTGATCGACTTACTTATTTTGCTATACATACCTCATCTGTGGATTACGAAACGGGTTGCACACATATCTACATAATGTTATTGTAATACGTTTTATATTTAAAGGAACTTAAATATAAAACGTATTACAATAACATGTGTAATTGTTTGTTTTCCAAAATAAAATAAAAAATATACAACGCCAAAGACGCAACCATTAGTCTACGCAGACGTTAATAAATATTCTCTAAGGGACAACCCTATACAAATTGTATTAAAGTTTCGTAATTGAATGAGTTTTCGTTGTTTTTATTGTAAATACGATTGCTTGGATTCCGATTATCTTGGCTTAATGTTACCTATTTGCTATTTCAATATTATGTTATGAAACTCTTTATTAATATTATTAATAATGCGTTTGTTATTGTGAAAATTTGTTTGTATTTTGGGAAACGTATTTGTAACAAAACGTTAAAAAAAAACTTCACGGAATAGTAAATGAAAAACTAGAAAAGATTTTAAATTGACATTTCACACTATTGCCCGACTAGGCTTAAAAACCTAGTTGGGCTTAGTTATATACTAATATTATATTTTATAAGCACCCAGACTGGCATGCAAAACTTAAAAAAAAACGTATAAATATTGTTGGGAATCGAACCTACGACCACATATACAATGCTAACGGCGTAACGGAGGTGATCTTAATCATGGAAGATTTATTATTATTATTTAACATGTAGTGTGGAACCAAATTTTTTATTCAAGTGACCTAGTCATGTTTCGATTTTAGTCTGTTTTAATCATCGGTTTTCAGGAGACTACTGCATCTACTGCTTGTCGAGGTGGTATAGTCTTCATCCAGGATGCGGTTACGGAACGGGTGGTAGAATAAGGCAGCAAGGATATTAAAATATAGTCGTAATGCAATTCACCTCCGTCACCGCCCATTTCGTAATGGCGTCATTTAATAATAATAATAATATAAATAAAAAGGTTTAATTTAGCTTGTATTGAGACCGCAAATGTTGTTTAAGAACCATTTATTGATCGACTTATTCATGGACTTTATAGGTCTTATCTCAGTATTAATCCATTAATCTGTCTGAGATAAACTACGCTATACGACTTTTAAGTTTTGTATTTCATTGTACCCAGGATGTATCCTAGCAGAGCTCCACACTGGATACCCTCTGTTTCCTGGGGAAAACGAAGCAGAACAGCTGTCCTGCATCATGGAGCTGCTGGGACCTCCGCCTCCTGACCTGCTGCTACATGCTACCAGAAAGAGACTGTTCTTTGGTAAGCCTTGTATTGCCAATTCATTTTAAGGTTTTACATTTTTATAAATTCCTTATCAGGATAATCGATAGTGTAAACAGAAATAAAAAAAAACCTATGTCATCTAGTATTAGAAACTAGGAGTTTTAACTTTAATCATATAGAGTTATTAAAATCTAATAGAGGGCGTCTGTGTATAAGTAGATAATAAGCAAAAACAAAATTGGTTGGGGTGACTGGAACCTGGTTGTCTCTGTGGTTGAGTACCTTGCCGCGAAAACGAGGTTCGTGGGTTCGAGTCCCATTACGATTGTATACATTGCATTTTATCTTTTAAAAAAAAAATATAACAATTTTAAACATTCTTATACAGGGTGAATTTGAAAGGTTGTACTTTGGGCCGATATGGGGATCTACTGGTGGCCAAGTTGCAATGGACAGTAGACTTAAAAACTTACTTCACTAAGTCACGGGTTCGAACCCAGGATTTTAAATGAGTTTTATATTAAAAAAAATACTTAAATTGATTTGACAATACCAGCAGCAGTTGATTTGACGAATAGACTCGTAATGCAAATTCGTCTTTGTCAAAGCCCTTTTTGTAACCGCACCTTTTAGCCGGCATAGATTGACCGCTGCTTACCATCAGCGGGATACTAAAGGAACATGCCGTGCTCCAATAAAAAAATAACACTAAGTTTCAGAGAGTAGGTAGGGTTTTGTTATTTTTACTCAAATAACTTCCTAAAAGACCAAAGAGTCAATAAAAACGCTAAAAGATTTTCATATACACTTAGTCGGCGGGTACTCAAAATACTGCCGGCTACTATAGGCGGGAAACCAACCCACGCTGGGTACCCGTCTAGACGGTCTCGGATGATAAGATCGTATTTAATCTGTAAGTGTCAGAAGCGGTATGATGCAACAACCTAATGATATGTTGGATGTGTCCAGATTCCAAAGGTTCCCCCAGAAACGTGACCAACTCCAAGGGCCGCAAGCGTCGGCCTGCGTCACGCTCGCTGGCGTCTGCCGTGAGAGCTGATGACCCCGCCTTCCTCCACTTTCTACATAGATGCCTCGAGTAAGTTGTGCTTAAATGACCACTTATATCTTTAGGTGATGATGGTAATAGGTCACGATATTTGGATTATCAGGAGGGCATAACCTGACCTTAAAGATAATTCATGGAAAAGTTAAATTGGGAAATCGTTATGAACTTAGTATGCAAGGGGAAAAGGGGAATAAAAAAAGAACCTTAGAACGAGTATTTGGGAGCATTATTAACAGTTGTTGCTTAGCTCAAGTCATTGTAGTACTATTATTTATTACTAGCTCGCAACTTCGTCTGCGTAATTTTACGCGAGCACACGCAATGGAAGCTCTCAAACGGAATATATTTTCTCCGTTTTCCATTGATTCTCCGTATTTTATATAGCCTTCCTCGATAAATAGGCTATCCAATACTAAAATTATTTTTCAATTCAACCAGTAATTCCCGAGTGCGTTTGGTTAGGCAGCTATTCATTAACAAAAGAACGACAAATATTTATTATACCTCGATATTAGATTTAGAACTTAAACGCGATGGAATGGAAATCTTAATATGAAAATTACTACCGAACCGAACACACACTACATAACCAACTAGTGTAAGACTAGGTGGTTAGCTGATTCCATTGACCAGTCAATCATTATCTGCCATACAAGAGAGCCAAGGTGACCGACCAACCCTGTCAAAATTTGTTTTCATTATATTTAGTTCGACAGCCAAATAACTATTATTAATTCTGGTACTAGAGTCGATAGCCACGTTTAATAATTGGCATTTCTTAAAATTCCAATTCCAAAGAAGAATTTATATATCGGCCCTTAGAATAAATGGCCCTAAGAAAGTGGATTTTTCGTTTATACCCACCAGTAAACATTTGATCGTAAGGAGTATTCACACAACCCATCCTCATCATATTTGTCCGCTGGTCAATGACCGCTCTTTATACTTATATTAATCGAGTACGTAAGAGTTACCCGATAACATTCACCAAAAACTGGACCAAGGTAAATCGTAAAAGGAACGGTTGGGTTCAAAGCCTTTAATGCAGGTATAAATAATACATGTTCGACAGCGAAGTAATTTATATTTCATTAAAAAATAACGACAAGTTTGATAACTGTGAGGGTTTTTTTTTTCTCTAATCGTAACATTATTTTTCGTTCCACATTAGGATAATACAAAGATTTCTCTTTTTCTAAGGATAATGACAATAAAATAATTAATAACTATAAAATAATTAAAAACAAAATTAAAAATACTTACCTATAAATTAAAATAGTCTTCCAAATCACTGTCTGTTAGTGGCATGGTACCCAATACGCTGGCAGCATTTCCTCTTTGAATTATTATACTCAGTTTTTGTATGAAATAGCTGCCAGCTTTATTGTTTTCATAAACAACGACGAGCCTAGGGGCAATTTCCTTATAAAAGGCTTTTGCCTCAGACCCCCACGGACCCATCGTCTCTACAGCAAACGCCGAAAATATATAATCTTTAATAATTGATTGATATTTTCGACGCTTGCTTATTTGCGCCTGTTCCGCTGCAGCCCCTGCTTTCACTGAGGTACCTTGGAGATGGGAGGGAGCCAATGTATCACAACAAGTAAAATCCCATCAAGAGACTGTCCCAAACTCCAAGGTACCAAAGTCATCCCGTCTGGTCGCTTGCCATTGTCTCGACTTAAGCCGTTGGGTTCCAAAATAGACGGAATCGAGACCATGGAAAGCGTCCTACAGATAAGGTCATTACAGGCACTGTGACGGAAAAATCGGCCAGCACTTCTAGAACACGAGAGTCCGTGGTGACCCAACTCGCCGACATCTTTACCACACAGACAGCGATGAGGTTCGCACACCTTTAATCCCAAGCGTAGGCAAACGGATGTTCTTAGTGTACTGTTATCCAATAACGTACCCAAATTTTTTGAAGGAAGCGCATTAAGCCATTGACTGACCTCATACTCTGACATCGCAAGAATACGTGCGCGGTCATCAATTGTTGGGGATGAATCCACCAATTTTTGATGAACACGCTTAACCATTGGTAAATCCCACGACCTCTGTATTGTTGGAGTATTAGGAAGATCCTCCCCCGGACATACCACTTTCCAAGCTTCTTTGGCCTCTGCCAAGCACACAGCCTCGACGTCCCCAATGGACGGGCTAAGTATTCTACCAATAAGGTCTTGAGTGCTATGGACAGAGGACAAGTATGCGGGTAGGGCTACGTCAGATAATTTTCTAATACCTAAGCCGCCAAATTTTATTGCTAAAGTAGCCTGAATAAATGCCTGTGAATTTATTTTGGAATTTAGTATTATTTCTAGTTTTTGTTTTAATGAACTATCAATAGTTTCGAGAATAGGTTGGAATTTCCAAACAGGGCTTAAAATATATGTAAATTTATAATTATATATATATACGTTTATATATATTTTCGTTTATTAAATATAAATTTATAATTATATATATATACGTTTATACATTTTCAAAGACCATGCTAACGTAAAGAAAAACGTAAGTAATTAAACGATTTAAGCTAAAATTGCATAAATTCGGGGGAGGCCTATGTCCAGCAGTGGACGCGCGAAAGGCTGGCATGATGATGAAGCTAAAATTAAAACATTTATCGCTAGAACCTAATGCTATAATAACACACCCCCTGTGTATATATTTTGTGGTAACTTATTATAAATATATTATAAGGCCATGTTCGGCATCTATTTCAATATCGCTAGAATGTTACGATATCGAAAGATACATAAAATTTATATATTGGCACTAGAATAAATGGCCCTAAGAAAGTGGAATTAAAAAAAAAAACAACAGTGTGCGCCATGTACAAAATATATAGTCTATTTAATAATTGTATGGCGAATAGCATCTTAAAATATATTAAGCCGATGCGTTTCTCATCGCAGTATTTGCCTTGATCTTGCTATAAACAAACAATAGGCATGGTTTTTTTATTATTATTATAAAAAAACTTAATTTAAATGAGTACCTATAGGTATACCTAAGTGGCGTAATAGTTAGATTGGTTAGATCTTATTAAAATACCTAAACAAAAATGTCCACTGTGTTATTCAACACAGACATAACGCAGACTTTCTTTTTAGCAAGTTTCTAACAGATATATATATAGATGCCTGCATGAACTAGACAAATCATTTAAATATTTTTATTTGCAATATACTGACATCTCTATTTTACAACTATTTCGAAAAAAACAGTTACGACAATTGTTAAGCTCTGTGTATCAAATTAGCACATCTTCAAAATAATAATAATTGGTTTTATATTTTTTTAGTATAAAGATATTTGACATGTGTCCTGTCAAATGTCGTTTAGTTATAGGTTAGGGTTGTCGCTTTAATATAATATATTTTTTAACAACAAAAAAAATTTGATTATATATACGTGGTGGCCGCGTTGGTTAGACCTTGGACTTAAAAACGCTTAGGTCCCTGGTTCGAATCCCGGTGTGTACCAATGAGTTTTTAATTTAAAAATTTATGTACATTTGTTTCACAACACCACTATAGTGCCTCGGAGAGCACGTTAAGCCGTCGGTCCCGGTTTCACTATACCAACTTGTGAAACTGTTTATAGATGGGTTATTGAGTCTATTCAAAACATCGCGACGAGCTAGCCCCTTGTTCGGTGTAGACTCATACCATCGGCTACGACGAGGTGGGATTAAAACCCCTCCGCTGGGTACCCTGGGGCCGTCTAGGCGGTCTCGGGCGCCGTAAGGCACCCGTGATGATATGTATGTATGTATGTAAAAAAATTTTGAATATAACATAAAAAACTTAAACACATGAAAAAAATAACTTTTTCTTTTAGCTCTAACAAGCTTCTATGAGGATAATTGTTGTCATTTAGAAATTGAAACTAGACATCAATTGATTGAAATTTTATTTTCCTAAAATTTATGCAAACCGATCGTAAGATATTTCGTCCTGAAGATAAAATATGTGTCGACAAAGGTGTTGTTTTGTTGGTAATATTTCCTTGGGTAGTTACACGTATAATTTAGTACACCAACATCATGAGCGAAATAATTGTAAAGTTATATTTTAATTTATAATCATGATTTATAATCTTTATTAATTAATAAATCAAGTAAAATTATACCAATGTAAAATTAACTTATTTACAGACAGTAACAGGGCTTTATTTAACGATTTGGTTATTAATATCACCTAAGAAAAAAGTTGAATAGCGTTGTTTTAAAATTTAAGTAGTGATATTGCTCATTTGTAATGACTGTTAAATTCATTTACCCCTTTTTGAAACCCTAGAACTTCTCACGCACGTTTACGGAGGTTACGCAAGAAGCAAGTGGATTGGATCGACGGCAAAGACGCGCAGTTTCATCACTATATTAACCTTTCACTTTGCAAACCTCTTCATCTCTACATTTTTATTTGATGGCGTCATTGATGAGGCTTTAGTATACATTATTATTTTTTATTTATATATAAATTGTGACTTCGAAAGGTTATACTTGGGGCTAATATGAGGTTTTAATGATTAAATCAAACAAAATAAATCGCGACACATTCCATGGAAAAAGTTGTTCGATTTGTTCAGTAGAACCTCATATATATACGCCAAAGTAGAACCTTTCAAAGCACCGTGTATATACATTCTAAACATCACTGTCATTTTACTTTTAAATATCCAATGGATGGATAGCGAATTTAAAATAAAACAATGTTTCATTTATATTTTATGTTATATTTTAAAATAAAACAAAGTAATATGTTTGATATCCTGCTATAACAGAATTTTGTAACTGGTTATTTTGGTATTGACTGACAACTGTTTACCGCTAAATAAATATTATTCTTGTTTAGAAGCAAATTAAATGATAGGCGTTAATATTTCACTTGTACTATTTTAATTTATATAATATTATATACAAAAAAATATATAAAAAAAAAATAATAAAAAATTGTCGCGTCATTTGAATTAATGATAGATTCTTAAAATAAACTGACATATTTTTTTTATGTTTGAATCTAATCTATGTTAATTTATCTATATGTAGAACTTGAAGTATACCAATACGTTTATCTATTGAATATTTGTGTTCTAATTATTGAACGTCTTTCCTTCGAGAAATAGTTTATTTTGCTACTTAGAACGAGATTTGCCCCTATAGGATTTCTAATGGATACGCGGGTCATAGGTCAACTGCATCGGTAGTGCAGCGGGGTCCGCCAGACCCCCCGATTCACTTTCACCGTGCAGTTAGGTCATAAAATAGGTACTTGCTACCCACCGGTTTAAGTGTTGACTTTAGGACGAAGTTAAAAAGCACAGAGATATTTCGATCCGTTTATGCTAAAAGGGCATTAAATTTTACTGAGGAATTTTGTTTGCTGTAAATCAAATCTTTAAGGTTCATAACATGCTAAGAATAAAAAAAAATACTAAGAGACCACTTGTTATATCAGATCAGACAGCCTCCGTAGACTAGTGGTTGCGCCTTTGGCGTTAAATCTGGAGGTCGTGGGCTCGATTCCCACCCATGGCAAATAAATTTTAGTACGTTTTCTGTACAGTTTGTCATGGTCTGGGTGTTTATAAAATATAATATGTATTATATCGATGTTACTGGTACACATAGTACAAGTCTAGAGCTTAGTTTGTGACCATAGCAATTTATGTAAATTGTCCTACATATTATTATTATTTTTATAGATAAAATTTATTAGATTTAATAAATCATCAGGTAAAAAGGGCATTCTATTTTACTGAGGATTTTTTTTTGTTGTTAGTAAATCTACTCTCAGGTTCATACCATGCTAAGTAATTTATGCTAAAAGACCACTTAGTATATCAGATAAAATTTTTACTAAGTAGGTAGGTATTTATATAAAATTAATGTAAGTAGATTACATAATTAAGTAAATTTTGTATATGGTAATACGTAAATATATATTTTATTTTACCTCTTATATTGAACACCTTTAATAAATAAACGCTATATTTTTTTTATTAATATCCTTTTAGTAGATACCTAGTTTAGGTGCTATTCAGCAATAAACGTGAATAACACATTTTTAATATTACGAAAAATCAAACTGTAGGTAAACTCTTTTTTTTTTTTTTATAAGAGCTCAGCATGTGACCTTGCATCCACCTGATGTTAAGCAGTATGCAATGTCCATTTTGTTGATAGCAACAAGCGGATGCATACAGGTGCACCGCTGGTTGCCATCATTATGCCGGCTTAAGATGCCTATTCACGCTTCGTTTAAAAGACTCTAGGTTATAAGAGGAAGGAAACACGCAAGCTGGTAGGGCATTCCACATTTTAATAGTATGAATCGCCAAAACGTTTGGTACGAGTTGGTACATCCGCCACGGTATACATATGCATTTTGCAACCAGTGCGTGTTGTCCTGTAACGGAAAGGGGAAGGGGGAATAATGTTGAAAAGCTCTTCAGAGCACTGTCCATGGCATAGGCGGTAAAATACGCTCAACGATGCCACATCCCTGCGAAGTTGCAACGGCTCCAAGGTTTATTGAGCGTTTCGTCTCCAATAATTCTAGTCGCTCGCTTCTGCAGGGTTTTGAGAGCAGATAACAGATACTTGGCAGATCCATCCCAAAGATGCGAACAGTATTCCACACACGGTCGAATTTGAGCCTTATATAGCATTATTCTTAACCTGGGTGTGAAAAACCGACGCACCTTATTTATGATGCCAAGTTTTTTTGAAGCTGTTTTTGCAATTATCTTTATTGATATCGTATTCTCAACGTTTTGTCTGTCTTCCAAAATGTCTGTCTCTTTGTTCTCTTAACACGGACATATTTTGTTAAGAGCCCGTTGCCATTTTAGTTTTTTATTAAAATACATATATTAGAATAAATCAAAACTAAAACTAATTTAAAAACGTTTAATTTATATATTCGCCACTAATTTGACTTTAAAACTACCAAATTTACACCTTAAATATGTTGATTCGAGTAGTAATATGTCAGAAACAAACAAACGCTTAGACACGCGCAGCTGAGCGAGATGAGCATGCGCAAGATTATGCCTCTGAGCCGTGAAAATTAAAACCATCAACTTTCACCGCCGAGGCCATGTTCTGTACTTCAGTCGGAATATATCCACAAAGGAAAATACACTTTCATCGACCCATTTATTTATACAGATTAACGCATGTATTTTAAACAGCCTCAGGGTCCTAGTGGAGGGATTAACCCAAAGTTCGGAGGCAACACCTAACAAGTGGCGAGCTTGTTGCGGTGTTTATGATGAAATAGCCTCGTTGTATAAAGCGGTCACCCATCCCAGGCCGGCCTTGTTGTCATCTGCTTAACCTTGTTATCAGTTGCGCAGTGACTTAACCACTAGGCTGGGGCCGTTTAAAATTACTTGTATTATATTTATTATTTTTTTTTGGATTTTATCCTTTCGTCGATATAACTTTTGGTTCATTTATTTATACTTAAATGGATAAATATTATTTATCACATAAATAGTGCCGTTTCTATAGGTATAATAATAATAATATGTAAGACAAATTACACATATTGCTCTCGTCACAAACTAAACTCTAGGCTTGTACTATGTGTACCAGAAGCAACGATATAATACATATTATATTTTATAAACACCCAGACCATGACAAACTATACAGAAAAAAACATAGATTAAATAAAATTTCTTTAATTCGACTTAAATATATAGCAAAGTATTTTTTTTATTAACTACTACAAAAATTAGAAGTTATATATATTGTTCATATAAATTGGATAAAATATTTTAAAGGGTCTATTATCTATAGTCTATGCTAGTATTATAAGAGAAAAGATTTGATTGTTTGTTTGTTCCGGATAAACTCAAAAACTATGATAATAATAATAAATTATTTATTTGCAAAACCGATTACAAATCTTTTATGAATAAAAAGCTCTTTTATTAGCGCGTAAAATGGACTTTTTTGTTATCATCGCGATTTCTTTAAAACTAAACGGTGGATGACACCGCAGGCTAGTCTAGTATACAGTACTGTTTGTAATATCTATGACAGGCAAAAGTGATCCACTAATTTTCTAACAAATGTTTCTCTTCTCTTCCAGATGGGACCCAAAACGTCGGATCACCCCAACAGAAGCGACTCGTCATGAGTTCCTGACGGGCTGTCCCCTCGGCACCTCGACTCCAGGCCCCGGGGTGCTGGCGCTCCCGCGGCTCGCTCCGCCGCGGGCCTCGCGGACGGCCCTGCTCCACTCGCAGTCCACGGGAGATGTGGCCGCTATGCTGGGGCGCGCGTGACCTCTGAGACCCACTAAACCTGCTAGTGTATGCTCGTTGAGTTACTGATTTTTAAGGGTTAAGATTTATTCCAAAACCCTTACAAACTATAGATAATTTGCTGCATTGATTATGTTAATTAGCAAATGGATATTGCCTAGGTGACGATTTAGTGTGGTCAACGTTGCATTTGATCTCAAAACATTGTATTTCAAGATACGTTTTACTTTAGTGAAATTTTATGAGGATTAATAAATGTTACATTAGGTAGTTAATTATTATTAGATTTATTATACATATTTCTTAAAGATAATGAATTGGCATGTTTAATTAAATTCAAACCCCCTAGATGATGTGCCAAATGTGTGCATAGAAGAAACGAGAATGTATTTTGAATTGAAATGCTTCCATACTGTAAGTACTTATATATTAAGAAACTGGGCAATATACCTACTTAAAATAAATATATTTATATCAACTTATTCATATCAGCAAGTTCAAGGAAAACAATGTTTAAACAAGTAGGTACAAACATGTCCGAACGAAAGAACTCTCTAAACAATTTTGTGGAACCAATTGTTAATGCTCTAGGTATGTACGTACATTGCATAATATAATAAACATAATATAGGTAAATTAGGTAACGAAGTTGTTTTTTTCTCATGGGCTATAATTGCACTTGAACGGGTTAATAAGATCGTTGAGTCAATATGTTCTTAGGTATCATCTTTAAAGACATATGTATAAAAAATATTTACCTAGGTACTTCATATAAAAATGTACATGCCGCGCAACCTAAATTACTATGCGAGAAGTACGTAACATTGAATGTCTATATTTTTAATGTCTTTGTTATTTTAACTAACATTTTTTTTTTGTACGGCAAATAAATAAATATATTATTTTTTATTATCCATTTTGAACGTGACCTATTAGTTAGCCCAACATTATGGATACTAAAATCACCCGGTATGTATGTTATTATAAAATCTTAATTTGTATGACACATTGTTTTTTGTGGAAAAGTGTGTACCTTTTTGTAGTATTTTTTACTACAAAAAGGTAGTATTTTTTACTATATTATTTTTTATTATCCATTTTGAACGTGACCTATTAGTTAGCCCAACATTATGGATACTAAAATCACCCGGTATGTATGTTATTATAAAATCTTAATTTGTATGACACATTGTTTTTTGTGGAAAAGTGTGTACCTTTTTGTAGTAAAAAATACATAGAGGTATTTATTAGTATTTTATAAATACATAAGTAATAGTAATATTGTATTTAATTTCTAGTTTTATTCAAATAAAGTTTTCACTATATTCAAGTGTAAAATGATATTTCTGACTGAAGAAAATATATAGGAACTTAGGTGTGTGTAGACAAATGAGTGTAAATGTGTTACATATAAGAAAATATTCTATACGTATAAGGTATATATACTTAGGCAATCTATGTATTTTAATCTCTAAATGTCGCTTATTCGTCTGGATATATATTTATTTTAATCTGGCTCTAATAATTTTCTTAGGTAATTAGTGAAACTGAAGAATATGAACCAATGAACAAAGAAAATTATAGACGCAACATATTAAATAGAAAAGTTTTCAAGAGTACCTAAATATTAACAATTTACAATGCACGTAATTATTTTGTCAAACGATTTTCTAAATTGGTACTATTTAAATTTCTTAATAATAACACTATTATTAGGTATACTCGTATAGGTGCAGTCATACTTGTAGCGCGTAATCAGCACATATCGTGTCTTTTTTTGGCTCTTCATAAATGCTTGTAAAGGTTTACGTGAAATACATATTTTGACTTTGACCTATGTCGAAGTATTTTTTCATAAGTACGCAAGTTGTGACATAGCTATTTAAATACTTTGCAATTTTATCGAGTAGATATTTGAAGTATAGTTAATTGATACGAAAAATTTTAGGTAGAATTATCAAAATGGAATTTACTAATCACAACAAGGACCAACCTTTTTGGGTCGTAGTTAGATTTTTCAGGGTTAGAATAGATACTATTAGATTCTACAGTTTTCTCTATTTCTTTAACAAAAATTTAAAATATTTAGATCAACAACGAAAATGTCTCAATCTTTGATTGGAATCTGGGACCTGCCATTTTGGCACAACATTTCTGCCACTAAACATTGAATGCTATATTATTTTATGTACTTCAAAGGCCTAAAACATAGCTATTTATGCCGTTAACTGTAAATAATAATATGCACAATAGGGTTGTATAAATGCTGGAGTCCAAAACGTAAAGACGTTGAGTTAAACCTTGGTGCGCGTAATTCATCGAATTACTATGCGGTGCGCGTTTTTAAAAACTAAAAAAAAAAAGGAATGCGTTAACATTCGTTAAAAAGTAAGCGTGTTAATAATAAATAGCTACTTTACTATGTGTTTAATACCTATAAGCATGTCAGTAATGCGACAAACCTCTTTATCGGGAACGCGCTGTAAGTGACACTGCAGTAAATCAGATAGACAATTATTTACATAATTACACACCTATATATACCTACATTGTTTAATAATCAATTTGTACCTTAATACGAAGACAAAAAGGAGCAAAGAGTAGTGTGCACTACCACTCCACTCCTTGCAAGTACTCTAGTGGCGGACTCCGGAGACTGTTTTGAGTCGCATATTTGTATGAGAATGAGCTCGAACCGCTAGCTCGCGAACGGTTCGGTCATTTGGTCACCATTTCAGGACAGTTTTGGTCAAGGTCTACAAAATCTTAAATCTGCCGTTGGCGTTGGTACTACTTCTAGCTTATAATTTAAGGTAATATCTTACATAATCATTAGATTATTTTATGATTTATTATAGGTAGTAAGTAAAGGTGTAGATTTCTACTTGTGTAGTAATTACTTAATATAATAAATTAAATGTAATAAAAATAAGGTAGGCAAAGCCAAAGATACTGTGAATATTAGATTATTTGTATAGTTTTTCTTCTTGGTGTTTAAGATGCTTTAAAATAAATTGTACTCAGAATGGTAATATTTGTTTTATGTGGTATTGGGTACACTGAGAAAAAAATAATGCAACGACATCATTATTTTAGGTTACGGCATACGTATATAATGCCAAAAACGTACCAGGCGTAAGTAAGTAACTAGCGACCTTACGAGAAATGTATTAGCTCTAATGTCCACGGCACATTACTAATCAGACACTACTCGCACGCACACATATAAACCATTAAGTAGCCGGTGTCCGAACCAACATGTGCGTGTTACCATACATAATGCCTCAGTGTACGTACAGTAATGTTGTGATTTATGTACGAAAAGACACGGCGTGCGTACAATAATGTAGTACCTTATGTACGTAAGGCATCGGTAAACGCACAGTAATGTAGTGGCTTACGTACGTAAGGCATCGGTGTACGCACAGTAATGTAGTGGCTTACGTACGTAATGCCTCGGTGTACGTACGGTAATGTTGTGACTTACGTACGTAAAGACTCGGTGTACGTACAATAATGTAGTACCTTACGTACGTAAGGCATCGGTTTACGCACAGTAATGTAGTGGCTTACGTACGTAATGCCTCGGTATACGTACGGTAATGTTGTGACTTACGTATGTAAAGACTCGGTGTACGTACAATAATGTAGTACCTTACGTACGTAGGGCATCGGTGTACGCACAGTAATGTAGTGGCTTACGTACGTAATGCCTCGGTGTACATACAATAATGTAGTAGTTTACGCACCTAATGCCCCGGTGAACGTTCCGTAATGTATTGGCTTATGTACGTCACCACTATATTACTGTAGGTACGCACTAAGGAAAGGATGACATAATCGTACGCAATGTAGTGGCAGGACTAAAACCCACTTTCCGTGGGGAATCGCAACAATTTCGTATCACATTTCATTTCTGCTGTTGATACATCTTTACTGTACACTTGCTAAGCCATACTGTACATATTAATACATCCTAACCTTCAGCTAAGGTAAGGAGAAAATATCAAAGTCTGTGTTCAATTACAATATTATTTATTGAATATTTATTAGTAGACATCTTTAGACATTTGAAATAAAATATATTTATTTATTATCTTATATAGGTTATATATATATAAAGATTGTCTTAACAAGAGCGCCGGATTTAAATTTGCCGTCATATTGTTATTACAAGTTGTACGGTGATTTTTTTGACAGTTGTCACGTACAGATAACGCGATTTAAGGTATTCAAACGAACGATAATTACTATAAAAACACATTACAAAAATGGTGAAAGTTTTGCGAAAATAAGAACTTACATTGGTTAATTCAAATGTAATTAATTTATTTGTATCAATAGATTTAAATTCTTCCTGAACGTCATGAAGCTAAAAAACGCGCCCGAGTCCTCCAAAGCACCGAGGCTTACATTTCCAAGTAACTGAAAAAAAAAAACTAACATTAATAATATTATTTTATTTGTTTATAATTATCTTTTTTATTTTCAAAGATAATGTAGACTATGAAATCCATAAATGGTGGCGACAGTCAATTGACAGTAGCACTACCAGATCATCACAGTGCCCCCCATAACTGTGAGTAATGGGGTTGGTGCTGAAGTTCTCTGCTATTATAATACACTGTGTGCTAATATTATTAATATAATAGATGCATAACAATCTAAAAGGCAGGATGCCAGCGGATTGTACACCTAGTTATGAGACGGCCTTTCTAAAATACTAGAGTAATCAGTCAGATAAAGCAATTTAACAGTTAATTTGTATGAAAGACCTTTAAGTTTATCTATGCTACATAGGTACACTTTATCTGACGATTGAAAACTCAACTACATTTTTCATTTAAAAAAGGTCTTTTTCCACTAAAATTAATGATGGAAGCCGAACAGTCGGCCATCCGTTTTTTGCATCTCATAGAAAATATACCGAAAAAACTAAATCCGCACGAGTATCACACGTTTGTCAGGTGTCTGTAGTAATAATAATTCGATGGGTGTACCTACCACTGAACGCTAGTAAGAAATCTGTGCACTGAACAAATACCTAGTGTATCTACTACAGAAGTTATAGGCTATACCTATACTATGCTGTAAAATGCAATTATTCAGATTCACAAATAACTCAATATTCACTTACCTTAAAATTTTTCAAATTTGTCCAACTGGCATTTAATCAAAAGTTGTTCACGTTGCAATTAACAAGACTAGCATCTTCCACGATTTCTACGGTAATCTGCTCCATATCGAGAATACCACTTTTATATTATAAGTATATTATTATTAGCGTTTTTCGCAAAAATTAATACTCTTTCATATTAAAAGTTAAAACTGTTAACGTAGAACAGAACAAGACGAAACTTCACGAAACCCGTTAATTTGAGATTTGAGACACAGCACCATTGACGTAAAGACGTTTATATCTATGCACAGCACCAACTAATAATAATTTGTGCGCAACACTCGCACGCGCACATTAAAAGTAGGCATGGGAAAGATATCGTATCCTTATAATGCATTGAGAACATTAAAATAGGAGTGGCACATTATAATGCACCCGTCACACACCTTATAGATTGCCGGCTCTTTATAATGCACTGATCGCATCAGACTGCTAGGTGTTGTATGCAGCGGCGTAGCGTGGGTTAGTGGCGCCCGGGGCGGAGAGAAACTGTGCCGCCCCTACATTATCAAAAATATTACACCTAAAAATATAAAATAGATAAATTATGAAATCAAGTAAGAACGCTTTCTCATTTATTTCTTAGCTCTGGTCAAAATAATATTTATATTACTGCAAATTGGTTAACCTCAACTAATTCATAGTAGTTAGTAAGTAACGCCACTGTCAAAAAGATTCTCAGCGTTATAGTAATATTTGGAACCGATGCGCCTAAACTTTACTGTTATACAACAGAAAAATTGGAGAAGTTCAAGCGCCCGCGCAAAATTTCTGCTTCTTTATTTGAGGCACGGACAAAATTTTGTAAACGATCTCGTTCTCGCTGAAATTCTTGTCAATATAATACGATGTTTGGTCCGCTTTGCAAACGTAATCGGGCTTCAACAGGTCTGATGGTGTACGAAAGGAAAAATTAGCGCCAAGTTAATGAAGCTGTTGAAAAGTTGTTATAATTTTCTGGATGATACCGTCTACATACATCAAAATTTCACGCTGCAGTTCCAACTCGTACGACAAACCAGCACCTTCTGCCTCGTTGCCGTGAATACGTTGTTTCTTTCTTGTCTAGCGGGGCACGATCTCAATGCCCAGTTCTTTAAAAACTTCTTTGCAAACTTGCATCCAGCATTAACAAGCTCATTCCTGTTCTCCGCCAAGATAATCTCTAAAGCCTTCACCCTAGTTGCACCAGCATTAATATTGAGTCCTTTATTATGTAAATAAACCTGAGACCTATCGTGAACTTCCACAGGATTGGCATCCCATAATCCAAGATAGCATTCAAATGCAAAGAATTACATGGCAGTCAAAGAGGACCAGCGTTTTTTGTTTCGCGTTTTCTGCCATATCTGTCGAAAGCTGTTCCAGAACGTCTAGAATTTTCACATAATTATTCTTTATCACAATAACTGATTAATATCTGGCACTCCAACGAGTATCAATCAAGCGCTTCACTCTTTGTTTCGTCACAAAAGTCAGGACGTCTCAGCGATGAGTCGATGACGAGAAAAATGTGAAAACGAATTTTGTTTCCAAGCTTAATCTTCGTAAGGTGTTCGCACAATTCTTGGTCGTACTTTGCCAAAAGTATCACGAGCCTCTGTTCCCACTTTCAACGCTTTCGGAAAGCGATTCAAGATTTCCACTTGGCGCTTAATTTTGCTTAGCCAAAAATAGAATTACGACAAGCAATCTTGTCAAAATATCATTCCACATTTCTTCTTTGCGTACATTAGCTACGTTTTATTAATCGTTCTTTCCTTATTGATTCTCCTTTCTAATTCACTTCACTTAAACAAATTGTCATTGTGTACTTTGCTAGGCTCATATTCATTCACCCTTGGTTCATCTTCCTATATAAGTTAAAGCCGTTCATGGTGATAAATCCTGAACTACTAGCCTAAAGGCTAAAGGCTAGTAGTTCAGGATTAGCAGAAGAAAAAAGTCGACAACAAAAGCACCGTCTAAGACCCAAGGATTGTTTCACCAATTGAATTTTTCAACCGTTAATTTCCTCATTTCCTCTTTTGCCGAGGTTCCTGTGCGACTGACTTCTACGAATTTACTATCCATGTGCTATACAGCAACTGAGCCTTGCTATACTAGAAAAGTTTTAAACCATGATCACAGCTGGCCATTCATTTACATCTTTTTAATCGGTACGAGACTCTGGAACGAGATCAGGTTCAGCTTCTAAAAGATCAGCTTGTCCAGGGGACTGGATCTCAATTGATTAGAATCCTTTAAATGGGTACGAGACTAACAAGATCAGGTTCAGTTTCTAAAAGATTAGCTTGTCCAAGTGGACAACTGATAGCAAAAACCAAGCGGAGCTCTGGCTGCCCCCTTCGCGAACACCGCCCGGGGCGGACCGCCCCCCTCGCCCCCGCCTCGCTACGCCGCTGGTTGTATGTCAATGTTACCTATTATATTTACATTTCTTGCAGTTTGCCGAATCTTGTAACATACCTACCGCCTAGAAACACACACAAAATGTAATCGTGTTAATATTACGAGTTTGCTGGATCTTTTTTATTCTGTGCTGGAAGCAGTCCCAGTAGCTCAGGTTGTTAATTTGTTTAATGTACATGTTGTATAGGAAGCCAGCTGGTACATTATAATGTAACCTTACGTTTTGCGTTATTCATCTAATGTGTGATCAACACTTTATGGAAACATTACTGTGTAAATCGGATGTGTATTGAATTTTTGTGAACTTGTTTCATTAGCCTAGCTGTTGGTGCATTGAAATGCAATCGTAATATTACTAGCAGTGGGCTGTGTTATTAGGCCTAGTGTCTTGTACATTGTTAAAGCTTTAGCATTGTACGAACATTATATCATAAGGAAACGTTTACTCCTTACAATGTTGCGACATATTTGTAAAGATCATGAGGCATTATCCAACCACGTACATTTCGGTAGCACATAAAATATTGTTACGGTATACTTATCATCATGACGTGGTAACAATAGTAAGGAGTCAGCCTACGTTTACGTAGTTGGCAGTAAATACATTATAAAGATTGTTCATGCAACTCGACGTGTTTGTAATTTACTACGTACGTACGTAAGAATCAACTAAAATAAAGTTGCGGAACCTTTAATTTAGACTATGATGCACATACAGTAACGTAATGTACGGGCAGGCTTCATTTTTTTCTCAGTGTATTAGTAACGAAATAGTATACCTAATATACTTAAGTATAAAACCCCTTCGCTGGCTACCCTGATGTCGTTTCTCGGGTACCTTATTATATTATACATAAAGGTATACAATTTGTTTTGTGTATTACACAAAAATGTGTAATAGGGAAAATGACACCAAAAGATAATTACCTAATAAATAACCTAAATATGTAAACATTCTATGACTAAGGTCTGATGAAAAAAAAATAATAATTATTATTATCTTATGGGGTCACAAACCTATCAATAGAATATAATACTTGACAGCCTCTGTAGAAGACTAGTAGTTGCGCCTTTGGCATTGTATCCGGAGGACGTGGGTTCGATTCCCACCCATGGCAAAAAAATATTAGTACGCAATTTCTGTACAATTTGTCATAGTCTGGGTGTTTATAAAATATAGTATGTATTATATCGTTGTTTCTGGTACACATAGTACAAGCCTAGAGCTTAGTTTGTGACCAGAGCAATATGTGTAAATTGCCCTACATATTATTATTATTTTATTATTATAATACGTAGATATAGGAAAGTTGTTTTAACTTATTGTTAAAAACATTTTTTTTGAGTCATAATATTGTTAACTTTCGTGTGTCTATATACAATAAATTATTATAATAAAATGGTAGGTAAAGACAAAGGTAAATTGCTTTTACGTTTTATTATAATAATTAGTTGTAAGTATAATGTAAAGCTAGTCAAAGCCCTGTTAATAATTGTTTTAGAAGTAGGAATGTGTTTCTTAATAATACTATCTTACTTATTCTATTTGGATGTAAATCATATTTATTTCAGTAAATCAAATAAATAAATAAAGCTCTTCCAATTTAATTTATTTTATTTTATTCCATTTCCCCATAATTATTATAAATTCATCTTGTTTATCGTCTATTAAAAATATTTATGTCTGCGTTCGATTGTAATTTTATTTCTTGGCCAAAATGCTAAAAATACGTACATAAGACACATTCAGAGTGCGTTTTGGGCAAAAATAATAACCTAATAGAATCTGCCTATAGTTATACCGTCAACACGTCCAAAGGGAATAATAATATACTAGTAACCTAAAGTAACCAATGTTTTGATGGCGCGCAATTACAAAATCGAGCGCACTCACAATTTGACATGTCACATAGGTTGGCGCGCACTAAAATTGCGGTGCGTGCGCGTGATTGTAAGTTATCGTTAGCGAGATTTTTGCGAAAAACCACTTATTTATTACCTTTGACGCCGCATAACATTTTTAGCGGGGCATATAATAGAGATATTGTTAAGAACCACAAAAAGAAACTTCATGGAAAAAAATGAGCTCTTAATTTTTCCCTATGTAATGTCTTTATTTCCTGTACGTACTATAGATAAGTACTACACGAGAGCATTAATAGCATATAGCAACCCGGGTTCCCACCGTATTCTTAAATCGTATCTAAGTAGAACAAGTTGAGTACCTACTTGTATATTTATACACTATATCGCATAGTTTGGTAATTTTGCACAATGGCTACGAGAGGTGCTTTATAGAAATGTGCCGACTTGGTCGTTTTCTTAACTTTCCAATCGATACTTTCGGGCAAAGTTCGCTGCGGACTCGAAATAAATAGTATTAAGTATAGTTATTTAACAGAATCGTCATTTTTCTAAGTATGAAATATAATTTTATACATAAAAATAATCAATACTTATACATATACCTTAAAAGCTAGAAATTCATACCTAGGTCTAACGTATTTCAGTTTTATTTTATTACATATATAGATTCCGTCCACTTTTTCTAAGTTAATTTATTTTATTTTTTTAATAAAATTATTTAAAACTTCTAATGTTAACCTGACATTCTATATTTGGTGATATGTACTTATATACATTCCGTGTATTTTTATTACTCATTTTTTAATTATTATTACCTAAATAGTCAATCAAAATCAAACCAGCCCGGATCAAATATGAATACGTGCGTACTATTCATATTTGTTATTAGGTACTAAGTCAACCTAATTATTGACTTAGGTTCACGAAATAAAATATACCGACCTTAATTTTTGATATAATGTTAAAAATATTGAGTTTTAACTGAAACCTCTCAAAGAGATAACCCTCCGAAGTCATCATAGATTGGAGAGCAACCAACAGATGCAGCAGTAATCACCAGTCCACTGGAGCGTGACCACTCTACATGCAATGGTCGTGCTCTGATTGCCCGCAATGTATGCTAAATTGATAGACTAGTGTTTTAGACGGAAGCCAGGCGTCTTCTCCTAGAAGACATCATACCGTTTGAGTAATTTTTCAGTTTAACTTTTTATCACAAAACACCTAGGGAGCCGGTAGTGACAACTGGGAATAACCCCTTATAAGAATTAAAAATAAATAAATTTCCAAAAACAGTTGTGTTGCGTCGATGTTTGCTCTATAGGGTTTCACAACAAAAGTCCTCGCTTTCAGGGGCGTAGCTACCACGGTATCAGCCGTATCAATGGCCCCCCAGACTACAGAGGCCCCCTATAGGGGCCCGGAACGTAAAAGAGCAAAAAAAAATCACTTAAACCCTTAGGTCGTTTTTTCTGCGGTTATCATAGTGTTCAGTTTGATTGCTATTTATTTTTGCGTTTGTTTGGGAAGAAAGGCCGCCCAACCAAACGTACACTAACCCCCGTATTCTAAGTCGTGTCCTCCACTCCAATTCCACTCAAGAAATGTCTATGTCCCTTTCCACTAATCAAATCAAGAAAGATAGAATGAGACTTTCCTTGAATGAAAGGGGCATTTGAGGATACCAAAATACTAGTAGGTAAACTCTCTGTAAATGTAACGATTAAAGTTAAAAATGGCGTCGAATGTACCTACTAGTTTTAAAAAGTCAAATGACAGCTGGCACTTTGATTAACTTTAATTTAATTATACAAAAAAATAACGAATTTTGTTATATTTTATTTCGATATTAACTCGAACGAGATCTTACGGTATTGTTGGTTACCGAATACGGGGGTTAGACCTTATACAATTATTTTTTTGACTCTGTAGAGACTGGATGGAAATTATTGTTTCTTAATTTATGGCAGTAAAAAACAAGTGACTGTTTCCGTGTGTTATTTTTATTTACAATTTGTAAAAAGTATTAAACTACTCACCACTCATTATCTGAATAAGTAACTGCCAATTTTTCCTTTAGCATTTTCTGTTTTGATATGTACTATATGTATTATATTGTATGATTTATATAAGTAGTATATTATGTATTGAGTGTATGTTTAAGTATTTACATGTAATATTTAAGTAGTTTATATACTATTCGCTATATGTCTATTAAATTGTTATTTATTTGCTTTTGCACCCTATGCATAATCTTCCACTCTCTCAAAGGTTAGCTTGTAGAAAATGCCTAAGGCATTAAGTTCGCCTATGTACATTTTTTTTTTGTAATTTTGTGCAATAAAGTATTTAAAAAAAAAAAAAACATGTTTTAAATGTTATTTTATTAATCAAAAGGCTTTAACTCTTAATAAATGCCAGTAAAGGTTTAGTTAGATACATGATATAAATATTTTTGCTGTTGACTTTGAAATCTATTTTAAAATATATTTTTTTAGTTAAGTACTTCCTGAATAAAAATTAAAATTTTAATAATGTTAATTAAAACGCGAATAGGTTAGTAGTTAGTATTTGTAAAGATCTAGGTCATGTGCTCGTCAGTTTGGTCTATGAATGCATATGACCAGACTTCTCCCTCCTATTGCTTCATACTTATTTAAACACTTACACTGGTATTCATAAACACTTATTGAGTCCTTGCAGAACACTTTAGTTTTGGAAGGTTTTGTCTCTTTTTATTAGAAACAAAAATGATTATGAGTAAAAGAGAGAAAACCTTCTTTAACTAAAGTGTTGAATGAATAAGGGCAATTATTTTCTAAAAATAAATACGTACCTACAGAGTTTTATTTATTGTGGTTATACCGGGTGGTATTGGTATCCATGATACTGGGTTAATTACATTATGAATTGCCCATTATGAGTACCTTACATTATGATAACCTACCCATTTTGTGAAAGCTGATTTGGTGATACTGAAAGGGAAGTTAGATAAATTTTATTCTAACTAGATATAGTAGCACATTTATAAAACCTATACCTACCTATTCATTGATCAACAACGTATCCAATTAAGTCGGTATTTGAATACAAACCAACTCATCAGAAAATAATGTAATATCCATCAATCACATAACAAACCAACAAAAAATAACAAATCATATGTCAGCCTCGAACGAGTCCGTTACGTAACTCATACGGATATTATTCGAGCAGCAGAAGATGGTCAGCCTCCGGAAAGAGATTAATAAATTGGTGTGCCGATGCAAATTGTTCGGGTTATACACTCGAGTCAACTTTCTCCGTCAATCTCAAGGCCACGATGCTTCCTAGAAAGTGATGCCATGTCTATATAACTTACAACGGATATACGAAAAGCTCGATTCAGCAGCTTTTGATGCGGTACATCTTTTTTTTAATAAATGCTTCATAGGAACATCTGATCTTTTGCGTTCCCCGTTCCTACCTCAGTCCTGTCCCCAAATTTATTGTTGATATACTTAAGGACATCACCTAAATTAAGAAACTTATAGCTTTCTGGGTCAGGGCAAGTCTGTCCTAGGTATTTGATTCTCTGGATGGCCCTTGCGTCACAGTCGCACAGTATAGAATTGAATCTACATGTGGGATCCTTTATTACTCCTCAAGTATGAAACTAGGCAGTTCTTACTATACTTAAATCAGAAATGCGTAAGCAAGTCGGTCTATACGAGTATATATATATATAAATATCTGTGTGCTCTGTCATATGCATTGACATATTTTTGGAAGCGTGAGGCCGCGAAGAAAAGATGCAAAGGCCGTGGGGAAAAGGTCATGTTTACATAAAAATTGCTTTAAAGATTGAATACCACCTGTTGAAAATGCTAAACGCACGTAATGCTAACAAAAAATGGAGTCTTTTTTGTCATTTAACAGAACGCACGAAATGCGCCTATCCTTGATATTTACAAAAAAAAATCCGACGCACGAAACGCTCCGACACAACATTTTTCGTACCTATTTAAAATAAACTTTAGAAGTAAAGTTCTAACAATTATAATTTAAGTATTTGTATTTTTTCAGTACCTAATGAATTTTATTAAATTTAACAAAATTGCATGGAGCAGTTTCATGTCATATCCAAGTTGTATTTCACTTTATGGTTAGATAAGCCGACCTTTGCACTTATGCGTCGTATTATTGTGTAATGGTGCGTAATTGTAGAATTCGCTTTCCGTACGGCCCGCGGTATGGCGTATGCCGACACTATGCGGCAACTTGGATCTACTAACTTTCATGTAGGCTGTGCTATACAATTTTTACTTTAGGCTATATTCTTTCTTTGTTGCTTATGATTTTTTTTCGTTATCGTAACTATGTTTAATTTACAAATTACAAGTTGGTACTGGTATTATTAAAATAATTGAACTGGATTTTTTTTTTAATATTAGTATATTTAGTTTAATTCAACATTTACTAATATATGAAAGTCAAGGGTAAATTTTTTTTTGTATTAACCAATGATAAGAAAATAATAATAAATTATTACTTAGCTACTTATATACAGATCCATGAATTTATGTATTAATTAAAACAAAATATATAAAAAGCCCAAAGATTTTACACAAGGTATGTAGATTTCTCCAGTCGTCAGTGCTGCCATACAAACGTACTTCTCATATTATTAATCCACTTACTTATTGACAAAATACCTAAAAAAAAAACATTTTAAATTACTGATTTTAATTTTAATTACTATAAGCAATATCTATCTGTTAAACAGATAAAAAATATGTAAAATAAATAATTTGGAAAAAATATATGGTGTTAGAAAGATGTTACAGTAATTGATAAAGTGCATATATATTATTTAAATAACAGAGACAACCAAAGTTTTATTAAGATTCTAAAAATATTACTTTAGTGTCATTTCAAAACTTAACAGATATTTTATAAAGAAATTATGTAATTAGGATCGAGTAAGTAATAAAACCTACACCTCTATGTTATTTGTTTTTTCAAAAAGAAATTTATTATCCCTGAAAACAACAATTAGATATTTTTTGACGTTGTAGTTTGCGAATCTATTTCCTGTGCAAAAGTAAGTAGTGCTTAAGTAAAAGCTGTCTAAAGCTTAAAGCATTCGTTTATAATGCTATTAAATTCAACAAACCTACTTAATAAGTTACATTGCTCAGTAAGCTACTTGTTCATAACATCAGAAAGTAATGGAGTGGATGTGATTACGTAAAGCACTTGATATCGAGGTGAAAAGCCGACGACTGCCGTGGGAACCCGCAGGTCTGGAGATCTACTTCAACACCTCATCTTCGCGCGTCATCCAACCTACTCCTACGCACTGTTAGTCATGTACTAAATCTTTACATACATCTATGCTATGTAATATTTTAAGTTATGTAATATCCTAAAAGCTATGCTGAAACTTCGAGATGCGATCGCGATACTTTGGAACTCGAAGCCTTTCGTAAATAGAAGCATACTACTTCAAAGGTATTTAAGCAGGTATAGATCAAATGTATAGATAGAGAATTTTGGACTGCTTCGGTAAAAAGGAAACTTGCCGTGAGTATATATTTTTTTAACATAAACTTCGTGCATGTGAATAGAATTATAAAATCAGATTACGCTGCAAGTAAGTGCCTATTTAGTATATTTTTTATTTTTAAAGATAAAGCTGCCTTGAATATTTGATTAAAATGGAACTTTAAAAAAATATGAAATAAGGTTCTAAAGTGACTGGAATAGTTCCCCAAAAAAAGAGTGCTCATAGTGAGCAAGCAAGAGACCAACGATCACTTATACAATTTAACAGTTTGAATGACATTTCTTGCCAACTTGCCAACCTATACAAATGTTTAGCAACTTAACCTTTTGTTCATCGACCTAAAATACAATTAGGAGTCATTGCCAAACATTTGGACAAACAAAAAACATAAACATAAACATTTTTTATGGATGCTTTAGAACCCATAGCGCGATCCATATCGGGCTGTACACCTACGTGGTGCATGGTTTGTGTTCTGTACCACTTTACAACAAGTAGGCTATCGTAATACTTGCAACAGATGTCTTGTGAAGAGTATTGCATTTTGTTTTTTTATTGTCAATTAGGATAATCGTGTTATATGTAGGTATATATGCAACAAATATTGCTTAAGAAAATATAATGTCTCTACAGGTTGGGTAAAAAGTCGCGACAATAACTTATAAATATATATATATATATATCTTCACGGGTGCCTTACGGCGCCCGAGCCCGTCTAGACGGCCCCAGGGTACCCAGCGGAGGGGTTTTAATCCCACCTCGTCGTAGCCGATGGTATGAGTCTACACCGAACAAGTGGCTAGCTCGTCGCGATGTTTTGAATAAACTCAATAACCCATCTATAAACAGTTTCACAATAACTTATATTTAAAGATTTACGTATATAGGTTCTAAAAAATATACTCTGGTGTGTATCAATAATTAGTTTTTTTGTAAGTAGTTATAAAATGTTTTCAAAACCATTGTTATAAATTAATTGACCGTATTATTGACTTATAGCTTTAGACGACGATATGACGAGACTGTGACATAGTGACAGTTACTTTGACAGGGTTCTAGGTTTGACAACGACACCAAACAGACGACAAATTCTTATTAGAATATTAAAATAAAACCTTTTTAGACCGACTAAGGGTTTTATTTAGACCAATATCCTACAACCATTATAGGTTATTAACTACTTTGATTGTCCCGAAGGTAGAGAATGTCTAGCGGCATTGAGTTAAGTCTGCCTTTGTATTTTGTATACAGTAAAGATTTAAATATATAGGTAATCCTTTGGAGAGCAAGTTTATATTATTATTTTAACCCAATTATTATAATATTATTTACCCGCGATTCGGAACGCGGGGTTTATACAGGGTGAATTTGAAAGGATGTACTTCGGAATAATATGTGGTTCTGCTGATCAAATCGAACAACTTTTCCCATGGAACCATGTGTCGCAAATGAAAAAATGTTAGGCTTCCCCATACAAATTGGTCATTTTAACATAACTAGTTTTATTGGAAAGGATTTTTTTTTTTGCGACACATGGCTCTATAGGAAAAGCTGTTCGATTTGATCAGTAGAAGCTCAGAGTACAACTTTTCAAAATTCACCCTGTATAATAATAATATATCTTATGTATTTGCATGCCATTTATGGCAATAGGTACATTATTGCAGTATAAAATCTATAGTACCGTGTTTTTGGCAAATAAATAAATTTCAACCCGTACTCAAATTGAAAACTCCGTAGATATAATAAAAGCCTGTGTTTATGTTTCATAATAAGACAGAAAAACATCTAATTCAGTAAATGGATGATAACAAACATTTATTAGAACATATTACATTAAAAAATATATAATAAAAATGCCTCTTACCGCCCATACCCAGTGCTCCCAAAAGACTGGTTGCGTTTCACTGAACCTAAAGTTTCTGAACCTGAATGGGCGAAATTCCTTCTGTTATTTTTTTCAAGTAGATTGGTATGCCGAGAGAGGATGATCCAAAAAAAATACTTACAAATAAATAAAATCACTTAAATATCAATACAATATTGCGTAAACATAGTTGGCCCCAATACAACCAGACCGGAACCAATCGGGTCACCAAACCCCGTAAGTGCGCCGATTTATAGCACTTATGTAACGTGATGGGATACTAGGTCATTGACTAGCGCGCGAAGAATACAATGTTACGCGATTTATAAGACGTACATGTACGCGTTACCGACCAAAATACACATTTTGTTAAAACAGGCGGCATCAGGACCGTCTTTAAAAAAAAAAACGTATGCAATGTTTTTAATAGCATCTGAGTTTTTTTTGTTTGGTTATAGTACTTTCTTAATGGCCTATTTATGATAGGCTCAGGGCCAAGACCAATAATACCCTAGGCAGCCCTGTACCCCTAGCACGGCCAAGCCAAGACAAGAATATAATAATATAAAGTCGCGAACCAATGTCAAAAGTAACTATTTTTTAATATCAACCAATCAGAGCGCTGCAAAGATGCATCTGATTGGCTGATATAAAAAAAATGTTTTGTTTGACATCCGCTCGCGACTTTATATCTTGTCTTGGCCGTGCTACGGGTGCTGAGCGGCATGGAAAACTGTATTGACCTTTTGGCAAGCAGACCTAAAAATAATCATAAATATTAGATACTTATACAGGGGCTGTTGTTTTTTTTTTGCTCATAAATAAATATTTTACGAAAAATGTACACTTCGTTTGGGCCCCTAATTTGGGTAATCTATTTAAGGCAGGTTTGTCACTTATACGATATTTCTGTTATACATTAAATAAATGTTATACCTTAGAATACGGATAATCTTAATATTGATTAGTTATTACAAAATCTCTATCTTCTAAGTAACCAGTTATCTCTATCATGCGTTTCTAATAAGTAATATTTATTTTTATTTATTTATTTAATTGTATATTGGTATTCATAATATTATGTTCGTGGTTAATCATTAGGTTATTTGTCATCGTGCCATACAAAAAAAAGCAATAGAACATGGGCGAAGCCAGGGGGGGGGGGGGTTTACAAATTTGGTACTAACCAAAAACCCATGGTAGAGCCTCTGGATGTTTTTTTGTCCTTACGCGCCTACAGTTTTTAGCAGTTTTTTTTAAATATAATATAATTAACATACATTTTAACATCAAAAATCTATAGATAATACCTAATAAATAACTTATTAACCCAACGTCATAAGTGCAATTATCACCCGGTATCCCGTGTCATGTAAATATATCCTACCGACGGATTAAGATGAAATCTAGAACAGGAAGCTGTCACAAAATACCTATTAAAGCTATAAATATTTAGCTTAATCATATAGAAACTTGTTATATTTTAGTAGAGCGGGCAGATTCTATGCCTACCTGCGCCTGCGGCGGAAAACACACATACAAACTATGAATTTGGGCGACAATGTGAACTGTATTGGTCGGTCACAATATGCCAGCTATGGAATTAATTCCAGGTAAAATTGTATACTTTTAGATCTTTGACGTTGATCGAAGTTTTAGATTTGTTGTTAAATTTCGTTTTAATAGTAAAGTGTGCCATATATTTATTTTATTACATGCTAAATAAAATGTATTTAGCTTAAAACAAAAATCGTTAAGTACTTGTATGTTTTTTTTGCCGTATTAAAGCTTTACATAAAATCGTTGAAATTTGATTTGACAGCATAAATCTGCAGGAAATCCGTTGCGTTATATTGCTTTGGCAAGCAATTAAATAACTATATATGCGTATTAAATAAAACTTTTAATTAGCTTACGATTTTTTTAATTATTAAGGTTAACGAGGTACGATTGCACAGGTGATGGATTACACCAGTTCTCAATAATCTATTTATATATTTTATTTTATTTATTTATATTAAGGCGAATACAACGGACGACAAGCACGAAAATTACACAAACACACATAAAATATTTTTAAAACCAGCTTGTAGCCTTAGAGCGTACTCACACAGCATGCTTGTGGGATACAATATTAATATATTTTATGTTAAACTAAATTATTCATTACAATACATACCTAAATTAATACAATTATAACAATAAAATTAAATTATTACAATTACAATGAAATTATTACAATTAAAATAACATATATGAAAATACTACAACATATATTGTTTGTTCATTATTATAAAATAATGAACAAACATAACAACACATTTTCTACGGATAGTACCTAACTATCTATGGTAACTACTGAAAATTATGTCTCCATCATGGTTACCTACTACCTATCTGACAAAAGACAATAATTGAAAACGTATTACTATATTCCTGATGGTAAGCAGACCTAAAAAGTCTATGAATGGGGCTGATAAAACTGTTGTTTAATAACTTTGGCAACTCCAATTATGGTGGTCGGAGTACACCCAGTAAAGTTATAAAGATTTTCCTCCCACTAAAAAAAAGTAATATCAGTACCTATGCGTGCAGAGTTGCGCTTAAAAGTTAATTTACAATAAATTTAAAAAAAAATCCAAGTAAACAGCGAGACATCTCATAAAATGTATAAATTAACCAATTAGCCACAGACTATTAATCCGTGAAACAGTCATCAATTATAATGAGTAATTGTGTAAAATATGATTGTTCAGTCAGAGCCTAAAACTAAGCAATTAGCGATTTGTAAGCTAAGCGACGAGACGGTGACCTAGAGATTTCTATTTATGAAAGATTACCATACTTCAGATATATATATTTGTAAATAAATCATGAATTAATATAAATATATATATACGTAGCTAAATACTATAAGGACCAACATCGGTTCATTCATATAAACTTGTTGATTCCTTGAATAATACTTTAGTTAAAGAAGGTTTTGTCTCGTTTTTTAGCAACAAAACTGAATACCTAAGTATGTGTAAAAGAGACAAAACATATTTTAACTAAAGTGTTTTTCAAGGACTTAATAAGTTTATATGAATAAGGCCAATTTGGCCTATGTTAATG
The DNA here is from genome assembly GCA_947458855.1 of Monopis laevigella. Lineage (NCBI taxonomy): Eukaryota > Metazoa > Arthropoda > Insecta > Lepidoptera > Tineidae > Monopis > Monopis laevigella. Next base: position 27,263,007 of record OX381583.1, on the reverse strand, counting down.
TTACTTTTCAATTCTCAGGATGCTCTTATACATGGTGACTTTGAAAGGACGTACTTTGTGTGGGAAGCCAAAACTTTTTTTCATTTGAGACTCATGGTTCCATGTGAAAAGTTGTTCGATTTGATCAGCAGAACCCCATATAAGCCCAAAGTACATCCTTTCAAATTCACCCTGTATATATACATCTTTTTAAATTCACCCTGTATATCTACATCCTTTCAAATTCACCCTGTATATATATATATATACAGGGTGAATATACATCTTTTCAAATTTACCTTGTATATATACATCTTTTCAAATTCACCCTGTATATATACATCCTTTCAAATTCACCCTGTATATATATACAGGGTGAATTTGAAAGGATGGATTTTATTTTGTATGCAATAAAGATTTAAATAAATGAATAAATAAGTATCTAGTTACTAGGCGCTTAAAATAATTTTCAGTCAGGAATAGTATGTAGAAAACCTTTTGGCTTACCCTTGAACTGTCTTTTTAACCTTTCAAGAAATATACATCCTTTCAAATTCACCCTGTATATATATATACAGGGTGAATTTGAATGTTAAGTTATGGCTTCCCATACAAAGTACATCCTTTCAAAGTCACCATGTATAAGAGCATCCTGAGAATTGAAAAGTAACATTAAGTAAATTTATTGTTTTTATTATTATTTTTGTTTTATTATTTGATAGCCGGAGTATTGGATACATAAAAGGGTTTCCGTTACTAACAACAAATGTTACCGACTGGTTTTAGGATAGATTACAGTCAGGGTTTGTCTTGTAGTTCAACTTGTAATTCTATTAAAAGTTTGACAAATCTTTACTTCAACAAGATTGTAATATCCAAATTAAGTATTTTATGCATATTTTTACATCGCATTTTCCACAATTAAGGTGGTGAAATTTAATTATAGGACCTAAGTCACCAAATAGAGTCATATTTAAAAAAAGAGTATATGATTACTATTTAAATTCAAAGGTAGTTTTTATTTATCTTTCATTATTCTATTCTTTTCCACTTTGTTACTTCTCCTTTCTCATTATGTAGTTCGTAGTATTATGTATATGTAGTTTATGTATGGATATATATAAGATATATTTAAGTAGTGTATAATAGATTATAAGTATTTTATATAATATTCATTGGTTTATATACTCAGTTACTATATTGTACCTACCTCACTTATTAACTGCTTTTATTGTCCCGAACGTTTGACTGGTAGAGAATGCCTAGCGGCATTAAGTCCGCCTTTTTATTTTGTATGCAATAAAAATTTAAATAAATAAATAAGTATCTAGTTACTAGGCGCTTAAAATCATTTTCAGTCAGGAATAGTATGTAGGTAACCTTTTGGCTTCCCCTTGAACTGTCTTTTTAACCTTTCAACAAATTACAAGTCGTCCTAAAGTATTAGAGTTATATAACTTTTAATCTGACACATTTCCAGCATGCAGCAGCAGGAAATAAACCATTACTATGAGGAATCACACTACCGACGCGGAATCCGAACAATGTTCTTACGTAACGTATTAAAGAAATTACTTCAGAATTAGAGTTTTTATCCTAGTTCCGTACGAAGGTTCACACCAGCAGACATTATCAGACAATCAGCCGTAATTATTAGCCGTAAACAATGACGACTTCATAGGCATACATCTTTATTATTCCCGCCATTTTTAGAATAAAAAGCGCGGCAATCATGGAGGTATATAATATAATAGGGAGGCGCCCTTTGGCCTTAAATCGCCTCTCCAGTGAGAACAGAAGATGGCGGCCACACAACTAGAGGTGGGACACTTGTTGATAATAATTTTACCTAATTGAATTTTCAATAATCGATTATTTTTTGGATTTTTTCTTTTGCTAATATTAATATTAAATTATATTTTAGAAGCATTACTTACAGAAAGTTTTATACTTTTTAATTTAAATTCTTATACTATAATATGCCGTCAACTTGAAAACACGAATTCTTCATCTTTGTGTGAATGTGTCCAATGTATAGAAATTACAACTTTAAAATAATATTATATTATCAGTTTTTTTTATAGGATCTTTGTTATATAGGTTTTTTTTATTATTATGTTTTAAATTATAGGTATAGTTTTAATTTTATAAGTATTACTTATTAAAGTTTTGTAAGTTTCTTTAATAAAATTTGTACTATTTTATTAATATAAAAAAATAGTAACAGTTTAATTTCTAAAGAAAAAAATATTAACAGTAAATTCACTTTTGAACTTCATCTTATAATGAGGTCGTTTTCAACGTTAAGTCTCGAGAAAATTAAAATAAAGCGTCATTACAAAATGAACGCGAACATCGTCGTTAGTTGAAAATATTTATTAGCATTTTGTAATTATTGTTGGGAGGGAAACTAATACGGGTCAACCTACACTCCATGTACTGTAGGTTGACCCGTATTAGTAACCTAATATCCATCTGGTCTAAAAGAAGTAAAACTTTAAAAGTTGTTACATTATATACCTAGGTTTCATTATAAAAATACCACTATTAAATACCTAATAAATAAATTTATTAAAATATTATTTTAATAAATTTATTTATTATTTAATAAGTGGTCTTCAATGTAAATTTTTGACGATGATCCACGCAAATTCGTGTCGTTATGAGAATATGTAGGTGAATATACTTGGTAGGTTTTTAAAATTAATTTGTTAAGTTTTCAGCGGAAATTTTGTTAGCTTCATTGCGAGACGGCGGGGAAGTTTGTATTATTGGGCTCTCACTATGCATGAAACATATGGAACCAAGGCGGTTCCAATAAATGCATAAAAAAGCCTTTACAACGAAATTTCAAACGTGTTCGTTGTCGCTATATTGTGAGCTCACTTCAACAAATCATCGCTCAATCATTGTTTAAACACTCAAAACAAAAAGTGACAACAATAATTACTTATTATTTTTTGTTTTGAGTTTGTATGGTGGAGGATATATATCTTCAGTTCTCATATTTGGAAAGGCAATTTTAGCCATTAGGGCGGATCTTTCTATACAGGGTGAATTTGAAAGGATGTACTTTGGGCTAATATGAGGTTCTGCTAATCAAATCGAACAACTTTTCCCATGGAACCATGTGTCGCAAATGAAAAAAAATGTTGGCTTCCCCATACAAATTGGTCATTTTAACATTACTAGTTTGTATGGAGAAGTCAATATTTTTTTTCATTTGCGGCACATGGTTTCATGGGAAAAGTTATTTGTGTTGATGAGTAGAACCTCATATTAGCCCAAAGTACATCCTTTCAAAGTCACCATGTATATATCTCCATGCATCACAACCTTAGGAATATCATCTCTATTGCGATCATCAGACTATTTGTATTAGTTTGACAAAGTTATTATTACACATATTCTTTGGCATATTGGAAATTTGAGAATGTAAACTAATTTTATTGTAATATGAAATTCTCTATGAGATGAATTCTCCTACTTTTTTATTACAAATTTCTAACTACCACCAAACACAATAATAACTTCTATTTATTATAATAATAAAATCTTTATTTGACAATTACCACCCATTGGTCTAATTATAAAACGATTTCATGGATATATCTCTATCATAGCATTTATTGGCATTAAGAGCGACGAGAATATATTTAATAAATATATTCCCGCGCGATTAAGTATGTGTAATATATAAAAAAAAAAATAAGTATTCGTTAAAAAAAAATATTAGTACGTACATCACTAAACCAATTATTAAAATGAGAACATAGACCACAATTTTATGATCCATGCTGAGAACAGTCACATTTAAAAAAAAACGTGAGAACAGAATATGGCGCCAACGAACAGTTTTGACATTTCAATCAAAATTTTAAGAAACAAAAAATAGCTATTTATCTCTTTGCCATATGTAGATTTAAACGAGTGCGAGCGAGACAGATACATGTACGTGACTTTTTACCTTATAAGACAATTTGTAACAGTTCCCTATTATTACTAGTTTCATGGCGGCAATACTATTAATAGACAATTTGTTATTTTTTATTGGCTATGGTATTGAACATTTGAGCTTCAAAATAACCATTTGTTTGTAATAGTTAAAGTGGAAAATTAGGTAAGTAAATATAGATTAGAAAGATAGATTTGAAATCAATAAATTATTAAAACATACCCAAGCAATAAAATTTAATGTACTTATTCAATTTATAAGTTAGTGACTTTACCTCATAATAATTGAGCTACGAGGTACTGTTTCAAAGGATTGAATATGCTCATAAGCCTAAGCAGATAAAGGACTGTTTCGTTTAAAATAAGATAACAAATAAATAAGTCTATGTTCGATGGAGTAAATGTTTGCACCATTAAGTAGTAAGTATATAGATAGCATTTATAATAATTACAACAATTTTACTAAGAGTATCATATATAGGTGTATAGTAAATTATACTATCCACAAATTGTTTAATCTATTCATAAAATACCTTTTTTTAGTTTTGCAACATTGATTTCTATTCAAATTAGCAAAGGAAATCTTATGTTAAAATCATTAATCAAGCGAGAGTTTGGAGGCTTTTGAAACATCAATTAACTCCGAATACAATGGCAGATAACTTGGCGATTGTGAAAAAGGACGGTATGTCTCACAGCGTAATTGGACTGTATCTATTCTACAACAATCGTTTTACATCATTTAATGGCAGTATGTTAGGATTTTGTAACTAAGTGACACTATCTTTTAGGCTCTAAGGTTACGTTCTCACATACGACTTTATTAGACATAAATTCAAATGTAGCTGTTCACACGGAACTTTATCATTGATCTAAGTTTTAAAATAAAATACGCGTAAGTACAATTCTATTACAATAGGTATTTAGGTAAACAGTAAGATATTATCCCGAGCCCTTGAAACATTATAAGTTTGTGCAGTTAACGGCAAGGTATTTGTCAACATTAATTGTACCTAAAGCAAAAGACATAAACTAGGTATAAATATAACTACTTTATAGTAATGTATGTTTCCTATCATGTATGTCGTCCACTAAACTAAAATTAATGTGACAAATATAAAAGAAAAATAAATCATTATTAAAAAGTAATTGTAAACGTAGGTTGGTCTATTATTTTTAAACCCAAAAGTACCCCAGAATAATAGCGACAGGCATAATGTTAGGTACTCCAAGTAAAGAAAGATAAAGGTAGAGAGAGACCAGGTTTAATCAATATATATTATCAAGACATAATACAATAGAAAAAAAATTAAATAGCGAAAAAGTAATTTTCTTATAAATAAGTATTACAATAATAATAAGTAAAATTATGTAGGTAATTAAATGGTAGCTAAACCGGTTTATTAAAAAAACAAGTATGTCATTTCATCCAAGTACTTAGTTTAATATAATTAAGTACTATAAAAAATGGTGCAAGTATTACTCGTTCTAAAAGCAATCTTCTCGTCCGCCACAATTATCAAGTTATTATTTTTTTAATCAAATCCTTTCAGGAGATTGTGATAGACCTGGCAGGGGGTAATGGAGTAGGGGAGGTAAAACCACGCATCTTTCTCCGCTCGCGTTAACTGCTGCACGGACCGTCGCCGAACGCAGTACATCTTTACCTCACGTGAAAAGATAAAAAAAGAAAAGTGTGCCTTATTTTTAAATTTGGATTTATTGTGACCATAGACATTTTTGTAGTTGTTTTTTTTTAGAGAGTGATTTGGAATTTGTGTGCGAAGGACGGACAGTGTTGCCAGTTGGATTTGAGTGTGTGATGATTTATTGTCGGTAGCCGTCTTTGAGTGCTGCAGCATGAGAGCAAGCGCGTGCCGGCTGTTGCTTCTGGCGCACGCAGTCTGTGCCATCACCGGCCCCAGAGTAAGTAACTAAGTACATTTATAATGGGCTCGAATGATAAAGCCATAAATACGACACAGCGACTGTTATCCCATCGTAAAATTTTGTCAAATTAATTGCAACTTGTTTAAAAATAGTTGTTATTAATTTAACATTAGATAAAAAAAAAAATTAAATAAAAACTATTAAATTCCATAATCATCACTTTATCTGAATTATTTATTATTTTTTTACTGAAATATATTTGTCACCGTCGTTTACTTTAAAAACATCGAATTAAAAATTAAATACAGCCTTTGAACTCCTTATAATAGAGCAGTCTATTGGTGAAATAATTTTAAAAATTGGTTAAGTAGTTTTTGGATTTAAACAAAACAAGCATACAATTTATCTATTCTTTATTAGTATGGATAATTTTTCAGGTGAAAACCTCAAATAATTAAAAAAATGTATATTTAATAGGTTTCAAATACTTCATAAACTTCAAATGCATAAAAATCGATTACCTAATTGATTTTTTTAACACTATTTTTTAATTTAGTAGCCACTTTGGTATTTTGAATGTCTTGTCTCTACCTCACAGTAAAACAGTATTATGAATGGACATGTTTGATAGGATTTTAATTATTTTCAAAGAGATTTTTATGTACTAAATTTGTATTGATATCAAGAATGAGATAATAGAAAATATTTTTTTGGTTTAAGAATATGAAAAAAATATCGTTAGCTACTGGCGATCCTCGGTCTGGATACTATTTCAGACAACACTACACTGGTAGTCCAAACAGGCAATGCTGTCAGTGTTATGGTCGGATTAATAGTCGTTGCTAAGCAATTGCTAATGCTTAGCCGATGCTTCGGACTGTCAAACTCCATATGAAAAAACTAAATTTTGACAGTTCCAAGCAATGGCTCAGGCCAAACAACGACTATTAATCCGACCATTAGACTGAGGCAAAATTTGGACAAAGTGGACATGTTATATTTAAATGTTATTTTTATACATTTCTAGGTAAGTATACATTTTTATTTATTGGTATTTTATACATTGTAATTTTATTGAGGTAGTTTAATTGTTACTCTTTTTTAAGTTATAAGTATATTATTATTGTTATTACTTAGTTACGCCTTTGGCGTTGTATCCGGAGGTCTTGGGTTCGATTCCCACCCATGGCAAAAAAAATATTAAGTAGTGCGTTTTTTCTGTACAGTTTGTCATGGTCTGGGTGTTTATAAAATTTTATATGTATTATATCGTTGCTACACATAGTACAAGCCTATTATAGAGCTTAGTTTGTGACCAGAGCAATATGTGTAATTTGTCCTACATATTATTATTATTATTCTTAATGGTTATAATTTTAAAAATACAGTAAAAAAATACCCAATTTTGATTTCATCAACACTGATTGTAACGAGTACGTACCTATACAATCGTGGTGGAATAACTCGGAGAAGCAGATGGATGATGGAAACCCGCGTGCATCTGCCGACATGCAACGGATCGTTCTCGGATAACTATAGATACGTGACTAATTTAACTAGCTATGCCAAGGCAGTAACTATGTTTTAGTATCTACATACCATCACGCCTGTGTCCCCTGTTAAGGGGTAAGCAAAGAGCAATGTATGTAAATGTTTTAATTAAAAGTTAGGTGCATAAATTCTCTATTTAAAGTATTATGCATTTGTGACCTTTGTCTCTCTAGTGTATAAAAAAAATCCATCACGGTTGCCTTTTTTGTCTCCCGCAGCGCTGTCAGACGTACTAAAAAGTACCGTTTTCCGTACTATGTATATGTCTCGTCCGTACTTAGTCGTACCTCAGCTCCGACCGTACTTTTATGTATTATTTCCATATTTTTCCAATGTTTATTTTTCAGCTATCACTCAAGAACATAGACAAAAAAGTGAAAAAAGAGATGACATAGGCAGGTAGATGGTAGATGCTACGGAGCTTTCCTACTAGGTACATATTAGCCGCGTATCGAGATGGTGATTATTTTGGTTATTTTAAACTATCGTCACTTTTCTCTTCGTTTTCATTAAAAAACTTTTGAAAGTACAAAATATACAACCACCTTTTCGCTAAATGACACTCTAGATTAGGTTTCGCATCACCACTAGGTACCTCATTAAAAAAACGTACCTTTATGTGAAAACCCGTACTTTTTTAAAATCCTACCGTACGTTTTTGTAAAACCATACTGGCAACACTCGAGAACCGTTTAAACGGCCTCAAAGTTCCCAGGGGATTAACCCGTCCGTATTATGATTTAGTTCTAATGCCTTAACTTGCGAGAAATTGCTTTTACAGCGTTTATGAAAACTGAATAGATATCTAACATTTTGACAACCGCAGCTGTAGCACGATTTAGTTTTCATAAACGTAACGTAAATAGTAAATCTATTATATACAAACAATATAAAAATATATCTGTAACGATTTAATTAGTGGCTAAAGGCGAGATATTTATAATACCATTTTATTTTACCAAGTCATTTTGCGGATTATCGTAAGTCATTAATGCATAAATGATAAAGTAGGGTTTTTAAATGAACTTTAATATAAGTGATTGTTAAGCTTTACTTTTATTATTAAAAAAGTAATAATATTTTTAACTAAGTGCAACTAATCAACTATGTAGGTGTACCTTGCCGCAAGAATAATAATAGAAACAACGGACCGATTTTTTTAACACGTTAATAGTAATTCCATCCGTATGATGCATCTGAAAATAGCTGTAAACGTTTTTAATATCTATCAAATCGATGCACAGCATTAAATTATAAGCCGACTCGATTACTCCATTAGCCGATATTTCTTAAGACGCATGCCATACACAATTACCCAGCGTGTTATATTATACATTAGTATTTGAATAATGATCGAGAAACATGAGTTCTTGTAATATATTAGCTTCATTTAAAATAATTAAATGTGACACTAGAATCATTACTTGTACCTTCAGTTGACTTGAAACGCTATCTATTGACATAATATTGACATAAATAATTATGTTATATAAGGGTTGATTTTAGTAGGTACTTTGGAAAGCAGGGTTTAGAGATCAACGTCAAAGAGATGATGAAAGAAGTTATGTATGTACTTGCTGCTTGTACTTACCCAAAGTTGTATGATTTAAAAAAAATAATTGAACTATACTTTGCCGTTGAGTACAGATTTTAAGTGTAGGGCGGAAAATAAATTTTTTTTTTTAAACTTTTCGCTAAATCACATTATTTTTAATTCCATATTTGGTCCTACAATCTCATCTACCTAAACTACCTTTTAAACTGCAATGAAAAAATACTATGACAGATATGTGACATTTTCAATATTTTGTATACATTGGAGTTTTTCCTTAGCAATAGTGCAACTTACTTTTTATAAATTTAAATACTAGTCACAAGCTTTAAGCTTATAATAAAATGTAGGATACTTACTTAAAAGTATTTTATTATATCAAAGCTCGTTAATAATAATCGATTAAAAGATATTCCAACGCGTCTTAACTCGATTAGTAATTTGCTATTTATGTAGGTTAGGTATGGCTCTAAATACAGCCTCGAACCTCAAGCGAGAGCGACACAATGTGTTGGTATATTCACCTCGGTTACGCGGACTGCCATAACGTATTAATCGGGCGCGTCTCGCAGAGCCACAGTTCTCACATCTCATAACTTTCACCCACCCACATAGGTACTTAGCACTATTGTAATATCTCTCTTTGTAGTTAGCGAATCTTTGTCGTCTGGTAACTTCATTTTAGTGTAAAATATTTTTAGTTACGTATCTAAAATGTTTTTGTATTCTTTTTTCAGTGTTACAGCAAGATAAATATTTTTTATTGTGTTTTTAGGGCTCCACACAATAATATTATAAAAAAAATATAATTACACACATATCCATCAATCGGTCATATCAACTTTTTTTAGGGAGTTTTATGAATAAGCTTCCAAAAAATATATGTAGTAGGTACGGTAACCACCTATTTCGAACGCAACTACCTATGGTACTGGCTGGAGAAAGCTAACCATAATTTTCTTAAATAATTCCTTATTTAAATAATTTGAAGGTTCACGGACATGTAAACAGAGTCAAAAGGAAATAGTTTGGCATCGCTTGTGATATTAATTTTTGTTAAATAATATATTATAATTTATTTTGGATGATAAACGCAAAAAAAGAAGTTCCAAATAAAGAATGTTTTTTTATTATTTCCCAAAAGTTAGGTAGGTATTGTAACAGCAGCGAAAAGAGCTGTTACAGTACTTACATCTACTAGCCACGTCTTGCCGTAGTTTATTTTTTTTACTAAATATGTAGGAGGTCCTAATTATCAGCACTTTAATAGGGCAAGAATTTTTAATTACAAGTATTTCATTAAAGGCTACAATTTATGTCATATTTGCAGTGTCAAGGGGATACAATAGACATTAAATATTGTTTATTTATATAGTATTATATAACTAAGTGTATGCGTGTGTAAGTGTGTGTATCCATAGAAAGATTTTTTTGCAAATATTACCCTATATCCAAATATTAGCACCTCTATCGCCAATTATTAGCAGTCGTGTAACCAATTATCAGCACAGCGTCAAAATAAAGTGTTATTTTTTTAATTTCTAATGTGTTTAATTATAAAACTAAAATGTTTACTTCTAAAATTACCTATATAGGCTCTTATAAAATAAAAAACTATTTCTAGATTATCCTAAACTATTTGGATAGATGTTATAAAGAAAGCAACGATTTCAAATCTTAACCAAATTTTGTTATATGAATCACTAAATTCGACAAACTTACCGGCGAATACTTCATGAAGAGTATTTCAAACGAAAATTTTGCCACTCAAATTTACAGTAATTTACACGACGATCAACAAGCGACGTATTGTATAATGTTGCTAGATTTGAAGTTAAGAATCTTTTTAAACTTTTCAATAACAGGCAATTTAGAAACCATAAAAAAATCCTTAATATTTAAATTTTTCACCGAAGTGCTGATAATTTGGTGCAGTGTCGGCATCTGGATCCGTCACCCTAGGTATTTAACAATTTGGATAAACGCATATAAGTGACCCTAATTCTTTAATTCCAGTTAGTTACTAAATATATGTAGAATACTAATGTAGAGTAGTAGGTAGAGTCTATGCCAAAGAGAATATTGTCGCCACGCCCAGAATTTCCACCTGCTGTGCTCTGTTACCATTTTTGTTATTTTGACTGATCATTTTTACTTTAACTACATAATATGAATATTAGATACTACATAAAATACCTCTTCTGATGTCTACTTCTCTACTATCTCTTTGCATTTTTTGGATCAGCCGCGGGGCCCAGAGCTCTTCCACGCTTTTGCTTCGTATTCTTACTCTAAGGCTTCGTATTGAAGTTTGAGGAACCAACAATAAATAGCTTTCTTTTTCCTTATTCAAAAATAAAGCTATAATGTGTTACGTATTAACGTTACATAACAAAAGCTCGTGGTAGAGCCCTTTGTCTTAGTAGTAGCCTCCGCGGCTGCCTTTATTATTTTCAAACTTTTCAATATTTAATTCCTCTAACGCACAATAATGGATCATAACAATATTAGTTTACTTAAATTTGTATACTACGACATTACAACATTCTTTTCAAACAGTCTCTATCAATTTTTTTTATAAAATATAACTACATGAAAGCTTAGTTGCATAAATAATAATAAAGTGTTTAGGTTAGTAAGCTATTATATTATAAAACAAAATGGCATGGCGTCAGTAAAGCCTATTTATTTGTTGCGGTTGTTGCGTAACAGAGCGGACCTCTAATTTTTGTCTCGCTTCCTAGAGACAATCATTATAGCTTGCGGAATCGTAATTGGAATCGAATAGGCCTGTCTGTGCATCACAATTGCATTACGATTATTTACGATGTTGCGTACATAGGAACCAGTTGATAATTTCATTGTTGGATATAAATTACTTCATTACTTGTTTTTTTTTTTCAGACGTGTTGCTAGGTTGCTATGCCAGGTGGGCAATTCTCGCGCTTTCGACATTCATCTCGATTCGATATTTTTAAACGAAAAATGACATATTTTTCCTTCAAAAATATCTAATGAGTAGAAAGCGCGAGAATTGCCCACCTGATGCAACTTATACAGTTTTTTTTAATGCTTAGGATCTTTATCTTATCTTATTAGTTTTTGGGGCTGACATCAGTCAAAACACTTCGACCCTGTGGGATATTTTGTGTGTTCCCCATTCCTTTTCACATCACATATTATTCCGATCCACAAATATGTTGCTGACATATTTAACGCCTTTCCCAGGTATTTCAATCTTTTCATGGCCCTTGCTTCGCAATGGCACAGTAGGTGTTGCATGGATTCGGGTTCATTAGAGCCAAATCATCATCTGGGATCGTCTATAACTTTTATAGTATGTTGTAATGTCAGAAGATTCCCAGTAGCCTTATTTGTTTTGTAAAATTTTCAGATCTTATCCAGGCATATTGCCTTTGTGCCAATGAGTGTGTTAGGGCTTGCTGAGTTAACCACCAAGTTGTATGTTTGTCATTGGCTCCTTTAATGCATTGTTTATGGTTTTGCTAGTTATGCCTATAAATGGTTCAGGTCCTATAAAAGGAGTTTCTGATCCCTTTCTAGCCAGTTGGTCTGCTAATTCATTACCTTCAATCGTATGCCCCTGAACCCACGCTCGTCTCACCCTGTTGTCCCTACCGACTTTATTCAACAGTTTAACATAGTTCAGGACCAGAGTCGATTTTGTCTCATATGAGCTCAGCGCTTTTAGTGCCGCTTGGCTATCGCTGAGAATAATGCATAGGTTTAGTCGGAGGAGATTATTTCTGCCTCTTCGTAGCTATAGCTTCGTAGATCTATATATAGTATTCGGAGTAAACACTGAACAAGTGGCAGATCATGGTGTTAAAAAAAAAAAGATTTACACGACATAATTAATAACTTTCATATTTTTTATTATTTAAAAATAATGCCATAATTTGGTGGTAGATGTAAAAATAGACAATCAACAGCTAAAATAGCACTTTTTGGTATTTGAGCACGCTTTGTCACTTTGTATAATTGTTCACCTTATAGTAAGTACATACAAGGTAGATGAATGGGGTCAAGTAATACATTGTTCTTTAACAGCACTCCCACTATGCCAACTAAATGATTACCACTACCTATAGCGTGCTGGCTACTTACTGTAGTACATTATACAAGAGCTCGATAATAAATCATACCTATTCATGATTTATCTCATTATAATTAAACGTAATAGAAACTGAAAACTGTCGATTGTATTCAAATTGATTCATTAATTTATCAAACATTTGACATTTGAACACGAACGATGACATTATTCGATTACGTTTAACGATCGTTATAATTGGAATGTTATCGACAATACCATGTGGTCGAGTGCATTGATTATTGTAGATATTGGATCGCTTTCACCTGTGCTGTGACATGGATTAATTAGTCTTGGGCTTCCTAATATTTATACAGATTTGAGCACTCGTACGCAGGTATAATATAATGTACATTTATAACCAAATTAAATTAGACTGATAGTTTTGGTCCTGAATATGACAGTTATTAGCACGGTATAATACTTTGTATACCTGATGGTAAGCAAACCTACAATATTAGTCATGATTGGAGTAAATCAATACATAATTGTTTTGCATTTCCATTTGATAATAAAGTTTAGAATAGATGTTATGCTTGAGTAAAAGTCGTAGATGAATGGAAACACGCTAGCTGGCTTTCCCGTTCTGTTATTAATTAAAACATCTTTTTCTTTTTAATAAATACAGAATATATCGGATATAGCTGCATTAGCAGTTCTTAACACACTGGTATCTACTAGATTTTAAAAATTCGATTATCTTCTTGATTCTGAGACTCTACCATATAAGTTTTTGGTTCAGTGTTAACTTAACGTTAATACGTGAGGAACCACCAATAGGTTCGCTTTATTTTTGGTAACAGGATTAAATAACGCGATCCTATTGGTGGTTGCTCGCGTTTTAACGTTACGTGAATACATATAGGTAGGTTACCTATATCTTTTAAGTAATATTGTTGTTTATGGTATCAGTTTGATAGCTCTAGACTAGTACTACAATTATACAGGGATAATTTGATAGGTTACATATGGCTAATATGATTTGTAGTTACATTTGGCTAATATGAGGCTCTACTGATCAAATCTAACAACTTTTCTCATAGAACCATGTGTCGCAAATTTTAAAAAAATTTGCTTCCCCATACAAATTGGTAATTTTAATAATACTAGTTTGTATGGAGAGGGCAATTTTATTTTTCATTTGCGGCACATGGTTCCATGAAAAAAAATGACCGATTTGGTTAGTAAAACCTTATATTAGCCCAAAGTACAACCTTTCAAAGTCACCCTGTATGTTAAAACCCATAGTCGTTAAAAATTCAAAATAAAACCTACAGAACAAGGAGTATAATAGAGTCTGCGACTGTTAGTTGTTGGGTCCATGTCCTGATACATTTATACTCTACAATAATACCTATATTGTAATATTACCTACAGACCGTCAAATATAAGTTGGCGTTCCAGTGGCGGGGCGCCTCCTTCGCTCTGAGTGTTGGTTTTTTATGTATTTGTAATTTTTCCTACATCTCACTAGAAAAAAAACTCTGATATGTTTGCATTTTAATTAATTGGTAGGTTTTCTCAATCTGTGTAGGTATTTAAGCGCCGCAAACCCCCGTAGTTCGTTTTTTGGCCACACGCCAATTTATATTTGACGGTCTGTAGGTATATATATGCAAGCGGAAATTTTGAGAACTAAAAATGCGAGCGTGTGATTGGTGAAAATATTAACGCAGTAGTAAAGTTAACTCGAAAGTAAACGTTAAAAACCTCACACTAGGGCTACGGAACGGAAATAGCCAAGAAACATAAATTACAAAACGGAACCCAATGCCAAGTAACCGCTTGACCGAATGCGCGATGAATTAACAAACCGCTGTATGTATTTCCAGAAATATAAAGAAAGTAGCTTTCAAATTACATTAACGGTCGATGTACGGTAATCTCATTTAAATTCTAGAAGAGCCATCCCAATAAATAGTGACTGAACCTACTATCATCTTTGTAATGGAAAATTACGGAAAGCTCATTGAAAATTTAAAAAAAAACTGTAGTATTTTTCAGCATAGGTACTTAAAAAAAAATCGTTACAAAGTATAGAACCCTTTTTGTGTTAAAATGTTCCGGAACATTATAACATAATTATCTCAGAAGTTGCCGAATGGATAATTTAATATTTCAATCAATCATAGTCACTTGGTAGGGTAGGTATCTAATCCGCTAGCAGCAACGCCGATTTTCTTTTCGATAGATAAGCGTAATCGCCAATTTTATTCAGAGACTCTCCCGGGGTCTCAGTTAAATCCACGGACGCATACCTCCTATCTATATATACAGGGTGAATTTTTTCAAGTGTGTGTGTGTGTTTTTAGAAGTGCTTATTTTTAAGAAAATATGTCAATTAATGTTTTTAAGCCCTAACTAGCAAATTGTTCAAAATTATAGCCAATATTTTCAATACATACCTAAATTCGTTTTTTCTTATGTTTTTTTTACTGGAGTACG
The DNA here is from genome assembly GCA_947458855.1 of Monopis laevigella. Classification (NCBI taxonomy): domain Eukaryota; kingdom Metazoa; phylum Arthropoda; class Insecta; order Lepidoptera; family Tineidae; genus Monopis; species Monopis laevigella. Next base: position 27,247,522 of record OX381583.1, on the reverse strand, counting down.
GCATGTGACTTTGTATCTACCTGAAGGTAAGCAGCCCTACAATATCTATGAGGTCGATAAATTCATTGTTGTTTAACAGCATAGATCGCTTCTACTATCCCTACGTTCCGAGAGCTAACGCGGGCAGTTTCTCGTGCTGATTTCAAAAACCAGCGCGACCGTCCGTTTCAACACAGCCATGTCATTTTTTTTAGCGATGCTAAAATGCAGCTCGGAAACGATCGGTGTTGATTTTTGATGCCACTTTTTGACAAGAAGCACTATTTTGAATTAAATAATTGAAATTAAAAATATTACTACCTTATCATTATATAATAAATCAATATTTTTTAATTAACTATTATTTGAATACAATAATTTTATAATATCACAATATTAATTTAATTAACAACCTCAAACTAAACATACCAAAGCTGAATTTAGTTACACGATATTTATTTTTTAGGTTTAATCGAACTTTTAAAACTAAAACAGATATGAATATATAAAATAATTAATTAAATTCCAATTTGTAGATAGATATTCACATGTAAACAAACATCTGTCAAAAAGTAGCCATGCTAACTTTTCGTGTTAAAATTTCTGTTCGCGGAACGATTGATGGTAACTTGAATGCTAACATTTCCGCGCGGTGAAACGACCTTGGCTAAAAAAACCAGCGATCCGTGGCAGCGATGCTAAGCACGGAACGCGGTGTATGCCGGCTAAAAAATGCGGTTACGAAACAGGCGGCGATAAAGACTAATTCGCAGTCTACTTTAATAGCCTCGCTGCTTTATCGTCAAATTACCACCTCGACAAGAAATATATGCAATAGTCCCCTCAAAACCGGTAAACCCATAGACTAAAGCCAAAATATGGATGGGTTCTGAAGATCATTATTTCAAACAATTTGATTAGTTAGTAAAGTAGACGGTGATTTTTATTAAGTATATATTTTTTTTTTATAAAAAATTTGGACTTTGCTTTCCTTTAGTTTGCCGCTAGATATTACTTCAAATTCACTTTTTTTTTTTTCAAAATCAACCGGTTCGATTCCCGGCTAGGAGAATATTTTTTTCACAAATCTAATGATGCCGTTTTAGTTTTTATCAAAATCGGTCCAGGGGCTCCTTTGATGGCTCCTCACCCGTATATATGCATCGGAATACCTCCTCAGTAATTGATGAAATAGTTAATGAGTTCGTTTCGTCAAAATAGCAGTCGGTCTGTGGTTTTGAGCTACTCGGCGGCGAACATTACGCAACCGCACCAGCCCCCCCTTGGCATTCTCTTGCCCGGTGTGCTGCAGAAAATATATCTTGATATTGTAAACAGATTCCGTGTTTACAATATATGTAGAGGCTGCCCATATGATTTACCGACTGGTAAAGACCATCTCCTAGATTTACCGACTGGTAAAGACCATCTCCTAGATTTTCGTCCATTATGGTACCTATCACATGAGCGAGCTGATTAATCTGGAAAAAGCAAAACCATTTGGACTGTGCTAAGGCTGAAAGTATTTTCTGATACCTCTAGGTATCAAAGTCCGGAAGATGGGGAATCCCCCCGGATCTTGACCTGGGTAAATTCGAAAAAAAACTTTTAGGCTACTTGGGGCAATGCTAAGAATGATAATACATGCCCAGCAGATGGATCTTTACCAGTCAGTAAATCATATGAGCAGCTCTGTAACTAATAGGTGATATATTAGTACCTATAACGCAACAGGGTAAACCCTAGTTGGTTTTTGAATAACCGAGGCAAGATTGATTGATTGAGAGATAGAATTTCTACGGCGGGCGAAGTTTTAACACCGTGTCGAGTTTTTTAAAATGTGATATCTAACAATGTCATTGACCTTAAATAAACCTTAGACAATGCAATACAAACATAATAAATGCATAGATTATTCTTGATAGAAAACCATTGTTTTCTTTTTGTCCTTATACAAAAGTAGGTAACTCCTAAAGAAATACATTATTAATTAAGATAAAAATACAAAGTAAAGGTACTGAAGATAAGATTAAAATAAAGTACGAGCCTATAGGTATACAACGGTATTTACACCAGTGAGAAACAGAGCTCTGGTAGACGAATTTACCACAGACCTAGGATCTTGCTTGTGGCCACATAAGATGTACTTTATTAATGTGAACAAGGTGTGTGCCTCAGTATCCATTTGGTGGTAATACCCATGAATGGTCGGTATTTATCAATTTTATTCTATCACTATCTGATCGACAAAAAACTTAACCAGCTGCGCGTCTTTTGGAAGTATTTTCTCATACCTCTAGTAAGTTATGACTTACTAGAGGTATGAGTATACAGCCCAAGGGATTTTGGCCTCATTCGCGGGTCAAACTTGGCAGTAGGTATGCCCAGGATAATATCTACCGAAATATCAAACGAGCAGACGGTTTTTGAATCATTGAAAAACTGACTGGTTATTAAACCTTGAACTGGTGAAATTTGAAAACTACGTATATCCAGGCTACTTGGTGCAACACTAAGAATGATATTTCATACCAAGCAAACGGATTCTTTACTAGTTAGTAAATCTAAAAATTGTTCTCTATAAAAGTAGAGTAGATACATTCTGCGCACGCAATAGGAAAATGTTTATTGAACACAAATTAAATTTCAACTATTTGGGATTGTATTGAAGCTTACCTAATCTTCACTTTTTGTATTCTACACACAAGTTTATCTATCGAAAGTGAACGTTAAGTAAGTACGTAATAAAAAGGAAAGGTTTTGGATATATATAGGTAGGTATATAAAGATATAAGTTCTCTAATCGATTTATTTAATAGATTTTATACAATAATATTTTTTTTACATTCACTCTCATATTTAGTTGATTATTGTTAATTAAGGTTGCATCATTGAATTATTAAATAATGCGATTTCATATAATAAATTCATAATTGAGATGCACGAAAGCGATCTGGTTAGAAGTTATATAACACTGTAGGTAGGTAATATATTTAGTATATTTGCTTAGGTATTTCTCTTTACGTAATATTGTCTAGGAATTAAACGTAAGTAACACGAAAGTCTTTGATTTTTATAAAACTTTGTTATGGTGTTTTTCAGATTACATTATCTGAAAAACGCCTTCATTATTAATATATAATGTTTCTATACCTACATAACATAAAACTCACAAATTTTTATAATATATCTTATTATTTATTTTGTTATCAAAAAATGTGAGTGACATTTTTTGATAACAAAATAAATTTTCCTAAAAAATATTCTCGACACAAGAGGGAAATTCTGATTATCATTTTAACGAACCAATGAGACATTTCCGTTTGCACATGCGCGGGCGCATCCGTGGAATGCACTTTCCTAACATTATCCGCGGAATTATTTTAGTTCAGATCAATACCATTACTACAAGAACCAGTAGAAGGTACATACTTTTACTGAAGTAGTTTATAATTTTATTGCCTTGTTGTGTTTAGTTTTATTGTTTAGAAATTATAATTTACGATTGTAAAAAAAACATTTTTATAATATTATATTGTCTTTGTTACAGATAGAAAATGACTACGATAGAAGAAGACAGTTGTCGTCGTTGGGCCATCCGGGATTCAACGAACACCAAACAAGATTCGGGCTCAGTTCTCCCTTACAAAATTTTAATTCACAATCAAATTTATTAGGAAATCCAACCCCCGCCACATCATTATTCCAGCAGCCAATCTTCTCTTCGCAACCAACACAACCTCAACAACAATCATACGTCCCACAGTTCAATTCCCACACTCTTTTACCCAACCAAAATCAGTTAAACAATAACAATGTTGGGATCCAAAATAACCTTCCTCTTCCCAGCAACCCCCTACCCGCATTCCAGTATAACCAACAAAACTTGCCCTCTCAAAACCACCTAAATAACTTCCAACAATCGCCCCAGTTTCCCAACAATCAAATTCATAATATCCAACATCCACAACCACTTCCTACTTTACCGACTTTCAGTAACAATCACAACAACCTCCAATTTGGCCAAACTCAAAATTTCCCAACCACCGTCAATATTGGACAACAACGACCTACTCAACCCGCTTTCTTACCAACCATACCCACCCAAAGTTCATCGTTCAATCATCCCAACCCAATTTCGATTCAACCAGCACCGAACCTAGGTCCACAAAACCAAAATAATGGCCAAATACCATTTCAATCTTCGTTAGGCCAAAGTTCGATCTTTAACAATGGTCAAACGCCACATATCCAGTCTCTGTTTGAACAAGAATCGCAGGAAAATTTAGAAAAAATTAAAGAATTACAAGAGAGGCAGAGGATTATACTAAAACATCAAGAGTTTGTTCAAAAACAACAACAAAAACAGAAAGAAAAGGTCGACAAGTTACATGAAGAATTCATCAACAAACAACAGAAGAAATTGCCCCTTTTCTCAACCACTGAAAGTTACGATGAATACTTTAACAATCAAGAGAAAAGACGGCCAATATTGCCACATGAAACTGATTTGTTTAGAAAAGCCGTAGAAATGTACGAGAAACTGCATCCGACCACCACCACAACAACAACTACTACAACTACAACGACACAGGCGCCGCCGCCCACCAGCAGATTCAAGCCCAGACCTAAGCCGAAGCAAAGAAGCCCCCCTCAAGATAGAAGTAAACAAAAGTTGTACAATGAAATTAAATCTTTACTTGAAGAAAGTGAAACGAAAGGTTTCGACGATAATCTAAGGGCCAAAAGTGTAGCTCTCTTACAAAAACCTGATATTTTAAAACAACTTAAAGTAGCCTTAGCTGAAAATCCTGAGGATTTTAGCGAGAAAAATTACACGTCACGAGAAATATCTTTAAATGGACAAAAATTCGAAGTCATTAGAACTACTAATCCAAACCTTATTCCTAAGGGCGCAATCACAGCGGATGGTTCCAGCCTATCTCAAATAGTGACCGCTTCTCCGTCCACAAAAGAAAGCAGAGTTTCTTTCGATGACTTAACGAAAGGGGTCTTACCTCCTGGAACTGATTACGAATTAATAAAGCAAACAGAAAATGGTAAATTAGAAGAAGTTGCCAAAATACCTGCAAATATTCAAAACAAAAAAAAAGTTACTTTCGTATTTTTAGAAGAACAGGATGACGGATCTTACAAAGTTAAAGGTGTTAAAGCCAATGGTCAACAAACGGAAGAAGGACCTGAAGTTGAAAATATTTTGAATAAAATTAAGAAAGGTGAAATTCAGTTACCTGGAAACACAAAGATTTCCAATGTTATATCCGCAAGTACAGGAGCTCCGTCTACTGAAGCTGATTATGCTGCGGCATCATCTCATCATCCATCAAGTTACTCGAGCATAGTGACCACATCTAGCCATGGCTCCACCGGGCATACCAATCCTATATTCCATCATAGTACGACGCCCACCCCTTCTGTTTACAGACCTAGTTCCGCTTCGAGCACACAAACTACAAAGACGACAAAGTTGCAAAGCGCCTACATACCCTCCAGTGCACGTAGTATAACAACTACAGAAAGGTATATTCCAAAGGCTACAGCTACTACATATAGTCAATCCAGAGCTGGACAAAATACTAGAAATGGTTATTCATCCTCGCAAATAGTAAACACTACACCTTCGTTTAGGCCAACGATTGAAGATTTAGTCGTTATCGGTTCTAGCACACCATCGCCGAATATAGATACTGATCCACGACCCCATTCCCAGTATGCTAGAGATGTGAGACCTGGACTAGTAGACATATTAAAAGAAAGTGGTTTATTCGCAACAGGGAAATATTTAAAGCAGTCTGGTTTAGACACCATTCTCAATGAAACTGGTCCTTACACAATATTTGCACCTACAGACAAGGCTTTCCGCACACTGCTGGTCCAACTTGGAGGTCCCGATAGAGCTGAGGAGAAGTTCCGTGATAACCCACGCTTGTTGAGTGGCGTAAGTATATTATTAACTTACCTATAACAAACTTACTCTTCTTTCTTTCTTATGGTACCCTGAGCCCACATCGAACAACTGGCTAGCTCGTCGCGGTGTTTGTTTCCTATACTTATAATAATATACTCGTAATACGTGAACAATGTAAAACAATACAGTTTTTAGGTCACGGGTTAAAACCGATGTCTGCCAAATAATAGTAACTTATTGGTAAAGTTTTTAATTACACAATATGTAACTTAGTTTGACAACACCACTATAGTGTTATGTAGAGCACGTTTAGCTGTGTCGGTCGCAGTCAAACTATACCAACTTGTGAAACTGTTTATAGATAGGCGCCGTAAGGCCGTGATGGTATTTTGTACACACTTACTTACTATAAACCCAACGGGCAATTTGAAGATGCCAAACCTCTATATATTTAATTCTTTGTTTCAGTTGCTGCTTCATCACGTAATTCCTGGTGCGTTCGACATTGCTTCTCTACAAGACGAGATGACGGGCGTCTCATTGGCCGGGACACAGCTCCGGGTCAATCAATACGACATGCATGACGTGGAATGGAACGAAGTCAGGATCACGACCATTAATGGAGCTCGCGTCTTGGAAGATAAGAAGGATATTCACATACCTCAGGTGAGAACCTTTTGTTTCTATGATTACGGCAAATAGTACCAGAGACCGTAAAATACAATGCCTTAAAGTGGCTAATTCTGCACACATTTTATATTGTACCATCTTGTAAACTGCAAATAAACATTTCATTTTACTTTTTGAATTTAACGTTCAAAAAGTAAAATGAAATGTTTATTTGTTAAAAAGTGTATAGAGAAAGCATGTATAAGTAACCAGCTCGCGATCAATGTGGTCTTAAACCTACATTCTAATGGGAAGGCTACTACATTCCCTTTTGAATTGAACCGGATAATTTGAGAGATTATAGCAGAGAACGGAATAGTTATTATTTAGTGTTATGTGATGTGAGCTGCGAACAAACGAGCGTGCTATATACACAAGCATAACAATAATCTATGAAAGGAATCTCGAGAGAAACTTATTTTGCGTGTTCAACATTTACAACAATTTAATGAGAATGAATGACCATACGAGACCTAATACGTTGTGAGAAGAAGCAAATTAATATAAATTATTATTTAGACAGTTAATTAAGGCTCAGTTGCTCGCACGAGGTAATAGTAACAACTTGTGTAAACTTTGTTACCACCGTCAGATGCATACCGTCAAGTGACCTAGTCATGTTTCGGTTTTAGTCTGTGGTTTCACCAGCTTTCAGGAGCCTACTGCTTCGATTTTTTGTCGAGGTGATTGTCTCTTTTCAGGGTGCGGTTACGAAACAAGCATTTAACAATATTTGAGATAAAACAGCGAGAATATTAAAATATTACTCATTGTCGGCGCTCATTTCGTAACCACATCATAGAGGCGGCATAGTAGAAGCCGCCGTCAGTGCTGTTAACCAGCAGTAACCTGCTTACCACCAGGTAGAAATCACATGCCCTGATCCTATAAAAAAGCATAAGAGAAATCGGAATTAGAACTTATACTCTAGATAACTAATAAATGGTGTATATATTTCAGGGTATTGCTCATGCCGTAGACCGCGTGATGTTCCCGCTGCCAGTCGGGGACCTGGTGCAGACGCTGCAGGCCGACCGGGACCGAAGGTTCACCACCTTCCTGAAGGCGCTCTATACCAGCGGATTCGCAGAGATCCTTGCCGGTACCTACATTTGGGTTTTATTTTCCACTATGTTATGGGTCTGTTTGTGATGGTGTCTGAACGATTATTCCCACAATACATAAAAATGTATTGTATGTATTGTGTATATGTAAGCATAGCTATAAATTAGTTATCGTAGATAAAATCTACGATGACTAATTCATAGCTATGCTGTATTCGATAACATACCTAACGACTCTTATACAACGACCTTACATTATTTATAATTACGCATAGATAAACAATTTTGTAGGGGACTTTTTCAAGTCACCATCTATAATATAAAGGACATAATTTTATATCTAACCTATCAGGGCGGTATGATGTTAAAGAGGCCCAACTCCGTGTTGCATAGATTTTAAAGTTAACAAAGTCGTTGTTTCCCTATATTGAAGAGTTATCTGATATAATATCCCAACCTCGTTTCGGTAATGACACAACTAATATATCACCTAACAAGTGGCAAGTTTGTTGTCTGCGCACTGGTCTGGGCCGAATGGTTTGACTTCTTCAGTTGTCAGTGTTTAAGCAACGTCACATAAAACTTACTAATCACATTAAAATTATTCACAGCTTACCCATCAGTGCTCAACAACCGTATCATCTATGATTATATTATTCTTCTTTCAGAGAGTAAAACTTACACGGTATTTGCCCCTACGGATGCGGCGTTCGCGCGTCTGAGTCCCGCTGAAATGGCAAAATTGGGCGACAGGGCCGGGGCGAAGGCGTTCGTTGCGAAACACATCGTCCCGGGCACGCTATACAGCGCTGGCATGCGATATTATCAGCTCAGGAATTCTATGGAGGAGGCCAAGCCGCTTACGTTACAGAAAAATGCTGGTAAGCTAAGTAAAATTTTCCTACTAAACAGATGAAACGGTCCAAGTAATCTACTTGTCCATCTACTATCTGTTGGCAAGTAGAACTACTAAGAACATAATCCGAAAGAAACCATCAATGCAGAGAACAATTATATATGGTCATCACGATGCAGTTACGAAACGAGTGGCGAAAAAAACAAATTTGCATTACGAGTTCTTATTACTTTATAGTCAATTTTACGGCTCTATAACCTTATAGGAGACTATTGCTTCGACAATCGATGCAGAATGTCCTAAGAACCGGTAAATCCACAGACTAGTACCGAACAATGACAAGGTATAATTTGTTTATAACGTTTTGTTAGTTGTTTAGTTTTTATTTATTATTCCTTAGGTCTCAACATAAAACTCGAAGTATATATCTTACCATCGGCTATGACGATTAAAACCCCCTGCAGCCTTAGCACGGCCAACCCAAGACGCGATACAAGTCGCGAGCAAACGTCAAAACGGTGTGGCGTGACATTTTGCTAGCATGGGTTCCCAAGACAAGGCTTTAAAATCTTGCTATGAAGTATAAGTCTTGTTTTCATTAACTCTTCTCAGCATGGGAGCCCAAGACTTAAAGATTTGTCACATCGATAAAGACTATTATGGCGGGTTTTTATCACGTTCGGCTTTATATGGTGACATAGAAATCTTGCGAGAAATTGTTTGATTATTTTGGAAAAGTAGTAATTAGGGAATAATTTTATTATGGGAAAGTGGGAATTATAGGAACATTTTTTCGTCATTTTTATTACTTTTAAAAAAAGTGGGTAATTATTTTTAGTGGGACAAAAATCCCATTTTATGAAAAGTGGGAAAAAATCCCACCTAATAAAAAAGCGGCGAAAAGTAGCATTTTTTCGAAAAAGTCCCACTTGACGAAAAAAATTCCATTTTATAAAAAAGTGGGGAAAATTATTTTTAAAAAGTGGGACTTTTCCCCGCTTTTTCATTAGGAGGGATTTTTTTCCACTTTTCATAAAATGAGATTTTTGTCCCACTAAAAATCTTTTTTTTGTCAAGAGGGGCTTTTTCCTACTTTAAAAAAAAGTGGGACCTGAAAAAATCCCACTAAAAATCATTTCTTCGTCGAGTGGGACTTTTTCCCATTTTTGGAGTTGGAATTTTCAATTTCTACATGACTACTTTTTGAAAATTCCCACGTCATAGCATACTTTTTCTTAAAATATTTTCCCACCTTTACAGTACTTTTTAAAATATTGTTCCCATGTTCCCAAAATTCCCTCATTATCATAATGCTTATTATCACGTAATTCCCTTTTTTTTTTTACTAGAAATTAAAGGATTAAAAGAAGTTAAACATTGCCGCGGGCGGCGCTAAAGATTTATTACACCCAATACCTCAAGCAAGATAAATCTCATGACAAGACATGAGTCTTGTCTTGAAGTGGCCATGCTGCGACTGTAGGATAAGATTGATGTGAAAGATTGTTAACGGACACGCTCTCATGTTTTGTCTTGGATGTGGCCGTGCTACGGGGGCAGCTGTGTACCCTGAGGCCGTCTAGGCGCGGGCGCCGTAAAAAAGAGTTTTAGGTTGCGGGGACCTAAAGAAAATATATATTTAATGTTTTATGAATAAATTATAACCATAACTGATATATTGCATGTTTTGCAGGTCGCATCAAAGTGAACAACGCTCAAGTGGTCACCCACAACATTCCCGCGACAAATGGCGTCATCCACGCCATAGACGCCATCTTGTAACGTGACGTCATCAACATGGCGCATTGCATTTACCCGCCAAAACAGCTTCTATGAAGTTCTTTGTATTTTTATACGTTTCTTTATTTTTGTATGGGATTGGCCGCCATTTTTTATTTATGTAACTTTTAACTCCGATGCCGTACAATCTTGAGTTTCAAAGATTTTTAGTATCAAAACGTAAATATAAATCTATAGTGGCAATATTTTGATGTAAAATTATTAATGTGAAAAAAGAAATGGCGACTCAATGACCATGGTAATATTGTTAAGTTGCATTATCACATCTGGTTAAACCTTATATTTATATATTATGTATTTTTCGCTCGTTATTCTCTTGTAAAAAAGAAAATAATTGCTTTCTAAGTTAGCGAGTAACACTCATTCTAACTGTTACTGTCCCAGGTGCGATAACACAAAATACCTAATTTAATTGTAAAGATATTAAAGTAATGAATAATTTTCTAAATTAGGAAATCCCTGTAAATATTATTTTAGGTTAGACAATAATTTATACCCGTGTTAACGGATTTGTAAATAAACTTTTTAAATCTAAAATATTTTTTCTTTTTTACACATTATTACAGATTAGGTTGCAAATGTTAGACAATATTTCCTATACATTTTTATCCATCGACGCGTCGATCTGTTTGTAGATGTGGCTTCCGGTAACGCCCCAGTATCTACTGTTTTCAACTGATGTTTTTGGAAATATTATTAAACAAAATAATGATAATTTATTTTAAAACTAACATATTTGAGAATCGGTAATGTTTTTTCTTGTAAAATATTTTAACCTAATATTTTTATTAATTTTGGGATTGACAGACATTAGTCAAAACACTTTACCCTGTATTATTACTGACAACTGATTCTCATTATAAACATTTTTGGTGGTGCTTTTTAATTTAATTTCATTGAAGCACAGCATGTGACTTTGTATCTACCTGATGGTATGAAGACCTACTAAGCCCATAAATGGAGTGCTGCCAACGCTGTTAAACTAATACATTGTAGTTGAACAACGTTGATAGTACCTACTAGTACTATAGACTTCTATGTTACTGATGACTTCATATAAAAACTTATGCTAGATAAATTAAAAAGCTAGTTAACTTAAAATAGTAAATTTAATATCACTCACAAACACACATTAATTAAGTAGAAGGCACAGTCAATACTTATGGTTAAATTTCGCTAACATAATCTTTAGTCTCGCTATCTCATTGTCTTTTTCTTTCAACTCTTCTCTAAGGGACCGGATGGTGGAGTCTTTGTTTTCTGATAAAGACTTCAGTTCGTGTAACAGTTGCGAGGTGTCCAGTCTCTTGGTCGGGCGTCTTTGGACCAGCTTTCCTATGATGTGGGCTATTTTGGGGTGGCTGGCAGTCAGGTGGGCGGGGATCTGACCCTTGCGGAGGTCGGAAATGGTCTTCACTCTCTCCATGTCTGTACTAAACGGTTCCACCATCTCTAGAAGGATTATTCCTAGGCTGTACATGTCGCTCTGAAATAAGAAATATTAAAATTAGATTACACATGGAAAAACCGTCAAGCGAAACATAACTACGTCAAAGTAATGTTTCGGTATTAGTATGTGGGTTCACCAGTTCCGGAGACTACTGCATCAATTTCTTGTCGAGGGGATAGTCTTCTTTTATGGTACGGTTACGAAACGGGAGATTGATTTGACGATGAAGCAGCGACGATATTAAAATAGACTCGTAATGCAAATACGTCTATTTCGCCGCGAAACCGCATCATTTAGCTGGCATAGTGGGAGCGATCAATACTATATTGATCGAACCCATTTATGGACTTTGTAGGTCTGCTTAAAATCAGGTAGAAACAAAGTCGCATGCCATGCTCCATTAAAGAAAAACATTGGATTATACCTAATTATAATTATTTAAGTCAAAAGATTCGTTCTCTGGTGAGACCAAATGGGTTTTTTAACTTAAATACATTTGAATGACAAGAACGCTATTGGCTCTGAGAGCACGGTAAGCTGTGTCAGTTCCAGTTTCACTAACCCGCTTCCTCAATAACCTATCAACAAACACAAGAGTGTGTTTGTTGATAGGTTATTGAGGTTACTTATATATTATACGCAGCGAGATGCACAATGTACGCTCAGAATACGCAAGGTGCGTTAAAATTTGTCTGGGTTACGCGTTCTCTCTTCTTCTCATCTTAGTTGATGTAGGTCATAATATACAAGATAGGTAATATAAAACAGCAACATTCTCTATAACACCCTTTCTGTAGTAAGTATTCTCCTAATTATTATATAATATTCTTTTAACTATCATATAGCTTTATCGTAGACCCATAAACCCAAAACCAGATAATAACCAAAACCATCAGTTACCTTGGGATTGCATTGTCCTTCCAACTGTTCGGGTGCGGCATACAAGTGTGTTCCGAGCGCCGTCCCGCTGTGCGACTTCTGCAGCGGACACGCCAAGCCAAAGTCCCCCAGCTGGACCAGCAGACCACCCTCACATTTCCCCACAAATACGTTACTAGGCTTAATGTCATGATGAATAATACCTCGAGAATGAATGTAATGCAACCCATGCACAAGCTGAGTAAACATTTCAACAAGAACATCAATATGACTCCACAATACAGGAAAATTCGCCCCAATGTCCATCGGAGAATCCAAATTGGTAGAGTCATTGGAATCAGAGTGATGTAAACTAAAGAAGTCCGACTTTTTCTGTATTTCAATTTGCTCATTTCTTTCATCGAGCCACTGCTTCAATGTTTGCTGACAAAATGACATCTGTATGTACAAAGTCGCCCATTTGAGATTCACCCTAGAACAGTTGTCGTACTCTTTTGTTTGCAGCCATTTACACACAGCATTACAATCATTCTGGTCGGAGGATTCTTCTTCAGTCTCTATTGTCTCATCTTCATCACTAGTTATGTTATTTTCTTTACTATCACTACTTGAGCTTCTAAATGATATACTAAAATCTGATTGAGTTCTATTTGTAATAAGTTCTTTAGAGTTATGTGTTTTGAATGTATTAATGATGTTGGGATAGGCGGATGACATCATGTTAGTGGCATTAAAGGTCTGAGCGAAGGATTCTGTATTAACTTCCACTTTGCATTTATGTTTTTTCTTTTTTACTGTGGGTTCTATCATAGGTTCGAGCCATGCAGCTTTGTAGTTGACGATGTTTGTGTGGTTAAGACTTGCAATAGTTTTTACTTCGGACAGATGAGTCATTATGGAGTTAACATCAGATGACCGAATGAATACCTTTTTCACCGCATATTCTACTCCGTCGAGTCTGTGTTTTGCTTTGAAGACGCTACCGAAACCCCCTCCAGCTACAAAGAATAACTCTTCAAATTCCCTATGGTACCTTGACCACTCGAGTCCAGAGGGTTTTACTATAGGCCAAGAATCGGGCAAGTTAATGGGGTTTTCGGTACTACTGGCGACATTGACGAGTTGGTAGAGAGCTCTCTGATATAAGCTTCTCATGACTTCAAATTCTCCCATAGAGTATGAATCATCTATTAATTTCATACTGTGTAATTTCTCACAGATCATATTGTATAACTGGTTGGCTCTGTTTTGATCTTTTTCAAGAAGGGAACAGAGCTGTTGAACGAGTGACTGGACCAGGAGGCTGATGGGGGTCGACGCTCCCGTGTTGATAATGTCAATGGGATGGTGGTTGATGTTAGAGTGAAAGATAGAGTCATGTTGCAGATCTTCTGGCAATCCTGTAATAATGATTTAATATTATAATAATAATAATATGTGGGACAATTTACACTTATTGCTCTGGTCACAAACTAAGCCCTAGGCTTGTAATATGTATACCAGAAACAACGATATAATACATATTATATTTTATAAACACCCAGACCATGACAAACTGTACCGAAAACGTACTAATATTTTTTGCCATGAGTGGGAATCGAACCCACAACTTCCGGATACAACGCCAAAGGCGCAACCACTAGTCTATGAAGGCGGTCAACTGTATATTACAACTGTGGATTGTATTATTTTTAAACTATTTGTTTTCGCAAAATTACTTGGTTTTGGGTTTAGCTTTTATAAATACATAGGATAAATTAGAACAGGCCGCATACCCTGACTAGCAACCTTCTAAACTAACAATCCTAACTAATCTCTCTCTGAAAATCATTAGTTGGAAGGATAGAAAGAAAGATATAGATAATACTATTTAAATATCCAATAATCTTATCAAATATTTGGTAATCTAAACAAATATTCAACAAAATATGAAGAAATAAAAAATACCTGCTTTGCGGTCTTTAGTCTGAGAACAGGCCCGAGCATCCATGTATAGCTAAGAACATTGTCTCATACTGAATACAAATATGTATTTAAACTGTTATTTTGTTGTATGTTTAACTCTTTTTGTTCTAAATAAGGGCAAATGATTTGATTTTGGTAGAACTTTGCTACTTATGGTAACAAAACTAAGCGTAATGACCTATATGACACTATTTTTTATATTTTACAAAGTTTTAAGGAAGTTTAATAAATGTAAGGTCGAAATGTAAAAACTAATATTGGTGCGTCCACCACCGGTTTTTATTGTAAAAAAAAATGTATAAATTTTATTTTCAATTTTTTATTTATTTTTTGTATGTAGATATTTTGTCTATTAAATTACAAATTTTATAGCCAGAGTTATCAAGTGACATAATTCATAGTATTGGTAGTGTCACTACAAAATTCCGTGACCGCGGAAAGAATATAAATTTGGTGGTGCAATTTGTACCCATGTCTACACTTTAACCGGCTTTACGACGAACTTCAATGGTATCGCACCTCGATAGCCCAGTTGTGGTTGCGTTGACCAATGATGGAAGTCTGCTGCTTTTTTGGGGTTTCCCATTAAAATGTAAATACCTCACTTGGTGGCACTGTGGTATTACAAATTCGCTATTTTGGTGGTGTATTTTTATAAAAACATCTAAAACTTACAACCATACTTTTACATTTATTAAAATATTGTTAGCAATCTTCTTTTCTATACTTCAAGCAAGAATGTCGAGGTTGAATATGGTCAAGCAAGCAAGTACCGAATGTGTTCAGAGAAGCAGCTTTTGTTTCTTATACCAAAAAAGCCTGAGGTTACTGACCCTAATGAATGTCGAGGTTTATGATCACAAACAAGTACTTTTTGTCACAGCACCAGAAAGGATTTCTTCCGGGAATTTCTGGTTGCCTCGAACACAACACCTTACTTGCGGAATGTTTGAAGGATACCATGAGCGTCAATTGAGTGTCTGCTGGATTAATTTGGAAAATGCCTTTGGATTTACAGCACAAATTGCTGCAAGTTGCCCTAAAATGGTATAACTTCCCAACAGTGATCATGGATATAATTGCTAATTATTATAAGAACTTAAGATTTGTCGCTAATGTTGGGCTATTTAATACCTTTTACCTATAGCTTTCAATATTATTATTAACATCTTAATTGACAAACTTAAATCTAGTTAAAAGAAGTGGAGATATAGATTTAAATTAAATAATGTATATTCGGAGTCCATCTTAGCATTTGCGGACGACCTAGCAGTGCTAACACGAAACCCAAAACAATGCCAGAATCTGCTCACTCTAGACGATTTCTGCGTGAATGGTATGAGAACAAAACCTTCTGTCCATCAAAATGCTTCTGTCTGTGTCTTGGCAGATAACCCTAGAAGTACAGAGTGCAAGGCTTACTAAGGGGGGAGTTTGTATTCTTCCAGCCCTGAAATGGCACACACTCATGTACAATTGGTCTCCAACACTTATTAAGTTCTATCTTAATGCCTTTCAATTGTCCCTACCTGACCAGTGTAATCTGGTAAGATGGGGGATAGTAACAGATAAGGCATGTACATTGTGTGGTATTGCTGTAGGGTTATTATTATTTAACATGATAAAGTTCTAGAAATTATTTATAGTAAGTCTCAGTATTGCTAGAGCCAGAAAAGGATTATCAACATATTTCACTCTCTCAAAGGTTAGCTGGTAGAAAATGCCTAAAGCATTAAGCTCGCCTATGTACAATTTTGTGCAATAAAGAATTTAAAATAAATAAATAAATAAAAGACTATTAACTACTTTTGTAAAGGAAGGACAACTCAAGAAATCTCAAAGTAAACCTTTCTCAATCCTGGACAAAGCACAGGACTGGAAAATATTAATGGATACATTTAAAATACATTACAAAATTCCAGACGAACAAGTAGTTTCAGCCTAGACATACTGGTGTACTCTCGGTGCTTGAAAGTAATACTTATAGTTCTTACCATTCCGTGGGAAACAAACATTCCTAAGAACCACAAATCCACAAATATTTTGATCTCACAAACGAAATTACTAGAAACATATTTAAAACTCAACATTATGGAGTGGAAGTTGGTGCAATAGGAATTTTAGCAGTCTTTGCATCGTCTATTGAAGGATCTTGGCCTTCCGAGATCAGCCGTCGGAACTTTTATAGAGTGTGTTTCGTCATTAGTATTTGGTTGAGTAGAGAGGGTAGTGAACACAGTGCAGGTGAGAGTTCAAAAGGCCTTTAAACCTACTTCTACATCTCAAGTGCGTTCCAACCACTAAATGAACCCAGCACCCGCACGGTGAAGCCATAGATAGCTAAGTATATAGTCTCTATCTAGCACACTTAAAATATAAACTTTCTTTTAAACTCTTTTTATTTTGGTTTGAATAATTACATTTGTGCACTTTTCCAATCTTGGTATGACTAACTTGGTGGTTTTGGTGATTTAAAGTAAGTCACCAAAATTAGTATGTTGCTATTCCTGGTACAATTTATGATCACAGGTTTAGTTCCCAAACACGCAACAACAATATTTCTTTCATAAAAATAATTTTGGGGCGCATAAAAATATTGGTGGCAATAACTTGCAAACCAATAGAAAAAACCCTTGACATATGTATATACAATGTTAATGTCTAATTTATTAATATGCCAATGGTGTTTGCATAAATATCTACAAAAAAAATATGCCACCAAAATTAGTAGAAAAACTCTAAACAATGAGAATATAATAAATAATAATAAAAATCTTTATTGCATCAAAAAAATATTATTTTAATATAAAAAGTCAAACTGAAGTGCGCGACAAAACTTATTATTTATTCAAACCTAGGTTTATTTAATGTAAACCAATGAATTGGTGTATAAAAATCTAAATTTAATTCTATTCTAGTAGGTATAACATTTTTTTTCATTCAGTAATTAAAAGTGCCAAAGTGTGAAAAACCGCATGGAAAAAAAAAACTGAAAACTTCGATATTACCGCTAAATTTGTAAGAAACGCGTAAGATTGTAGTGAAATGTAGTGAATGAATCTGGATACTAAAATCTTTCTTAAATAATTTTGCATAAAATAAAATAAACCCAAAAACAAAAAAAAAATTACAATGAAGAATATTCTCGAAAAATGTGCAGTAACACCCTAAAAGAGTAGTTCTCAACCCGGCGTACTCTTAAACACAATGTTTTCTCGAGATAAAGCGAATTCTAACCCATCATCACCCCATATAACAACAATGATACAGCAAAAATTTCACAGAAGTATGTTTGAAAAATCACGCAGCAACTCTGTTGGATCTCTACCCAAAGAAGTCACCATAACAACACAGCAAGGTAATGATAATGAAAACAATGAAGAGCATGAAGACACTAACAACTTGTGGCAGATAGACAAAGTGCCTCAAGCTAAACGAAAGAGAGTGGAATACAGCCCCATACATGATGATAAATCTACAAAGGAACAAAAAAAGAAGCTCATTTACTCGGTACCGACACAAAACCAATTTGAGGTGCTGAATAAGGATAATCTCGAAGTCGATCAAGAAGGAACACATATTGAAGTGCCAAAACCTGAACCTATATTAGTAACAGGTGTCATAAACATAGCATCACTGAAAGAAGCCCTTAACAAAGTGACAGTGGGACAGAATTATACAATGACTACTCTCCGTTTAGGACATGTAATAAAAATAATGCCCATTAACATAGAGCCCTACAAGAAAATAAGAGAAAACTTTATGTCCAACAATATAAGCCATTAAACATACCAATTCAAATCTGAAAAAGCCTATAGAGTGGTACTTCGAGGATTTCATTCCACTGAAGATACCTCTATGATAAAGTCTGAACTTAAGGAACTAGGACATGAGGTCAGACAAATAGAATGTACTGCGAAGGGAAACCAAGGAACCTATGCTATTATTCTATGTCGACCGAGAACCAAACCGAAATAATAAAGACATCTTCAATATAAAAATAATAAATTATACAAAGATCTTATTTGAAACTCCATATAAGAACAAAGAAATTCTTCAGTGTAAATATTGTAAATATTCTTCAGTGTAAAAGTGAGAATATTGACATAGCATTAATTTCTGAAACCAGATTTACTGATAAAAGCTATGCCACAATAAAAAACTATAACATCTATACAACAAATCACCCATCAGGAAAATCACAAGGAGGAACTGCAATCATAATAAAAACAAATATAAAACATCACACACTGGAACCTTACAGTTCTGATAAAATCCAAGCCACCAGTATTAAAATACAAGTTAACAATACTAAAACAACAATATCGGCTATATACTGCCAAAACACATTATCAATACTGATGATTTTAAAGCTTACTTTGCTCTACTTGGCTCAAGATTTATAAGTGGAGGGGATTGGAATGCCAAAAACACCTACTGGGGCTCAAGGCTTACCACACCACGTGGTAGGCAACTGTATCGAACTGCAGAAGAGCTTAAATTGGACTTCACTTCGCATGGCGAGCCAACCTACTGGCCCACAGATTGCAAAAAATTGCCAGACTTACTGGATTTCTTTATATCTAGAAACATTTCTACAAATTACCTAAACATTGAATCATGTACAGACTTATCATCAGATCACACACCTGTACTTCTGAAAATATCTAACAGAATTACAATGATCAAACCACCCAATAAAATATATAATAATAAAACCAACTGGGAAAACTGTAAGTGCACCATTAATACTAAAATCAAACTCACAAAAAAATTTAAAGATGTTGAACAAATTGAAGTTTCTATTGAGAAATTTAACAGCATAATCCATACAGCAGCCAACGATTCTACTGTATTAAGAAAAAAAGTATATCAAAATCAAAGAGAGTACATAAGAGAGAAAGTTGCAGAAAGACGCAAACTTAGGAAAGTTTGGCAAAATTCTAGATACTCAAACGATAAGAGAGCCTTCAACAAATCATCAAATGAACTTAAAACACTTATAAAAACCATGAATGATGAAAATCTACAGAACTACTTAACATGCCTTACCCCAACTGAGAAAACCAACTACTCATTATGGAAAGCCACAAAGAAATTAAAACAACCTAAAGATATGGTTCCACCAATAAAAATACAAATGGGATCATGGGCTAGATCTGATCTGGATAAAGCAGCAGCATTTGTAGAGTACCTGCAGGGAGTCTTTCAACCCTACAATAGCTCACAGCAGCAACATGATGAAGAAGTGGGATCATATCTAAGTTCTGCGACACAAATGTAAGGCAAGGTAAAGGCAAATGAAGTATTACAAGAAATAAAAAATCTGAAAAATGGAAAATCCCCAGGATATGACCTGATTGACTCAACATTACTGAAGAACCGGCCTAAAAAAGGAATACTTAAGTTGGTGAATATATTTAATGCATGCCTAAGATTATCACATTTCCCCAGCCAATGGAAAGTCATCCTACAGACCTATAAGTCGGTTACCAGTTGTTGGGAAATTACTGGAAAAAGTTATTCTCAACAGAATGAAAGAACATTTGAATAACATCATTCCTAATCATTAATTTGGATTCAGGGATAACCATGGCACTATAGAACAAGTCCATTATATAGTGAATGTACTCAGTAGAACATTTGAAGACAAAAAATACTGTTCAGCAGTATTCCTAGATATTGGTCAAGCATTTGATAAGGTTTGGCATGAAGGACTTCTATACAAGGTAAAGAAATTCTTACCTCACTCATTGTTTCATATCATGCAATCTTACTTAAACAAAAGATGCTTTGAAGTCAAGTTTAATGAAGAAACATCTCTACTACATAACATAAAGTCAAGAGTCCCACAGGGAAGTATACTGGGTCCAATACTTTATCTTATATTTACTGCAGACCTGCCAACAAACGAGAAGATAATGACTGCAACATATGCAGACGACACTGACATCCTTGCAGTACATGAAAACCCTGTTACAGCCTCAGAATATTTGCAACTACACTTGCATACGCTAGAGGAATGGCTTACAAAATTGAGAATCAAAGCAAACCGAAGCAAATCAACTCATGTAACATTTACTCTTTGAAAAAAAACTTGCAATCCAGTCCTACTTTATAATAAAGATATCCCTCAATCAGAGGATGTAAAATACTTGGGAATACATCTTGATAGAAGACTTACCTGGCGGAAACAAATATGGTCAAAGCGTACTAAACAACTTGATACTAAACTAAGAAATATGTACTGGTTGATTGGTTGAAACTCTCAGCTCTCGGTAAACAGTAAAATGGCCATATACAAAATTATTCTTAAGCCTATCTGGACATATGGAATATAGCTGTGGGGAACAGCTAGTAATAGTAATACTGGAAAGATTCCAAAATAAAACCATGAGAACCATATTTGATGTCCCTCCATATGTCAGCAATAAATATATGGATATCAAAATTAAAACAGTAAAGGAGGAAATTACTTCATACAGCAGTCTTTATCAGAAACGACCGTGTAAACATTAGAATGAACTGGCAATGGAATTGCAGGGATCAAGGAGTCTGCAATACTCCAGATTAAAGAGGCATTGGCAGGCTGCTAAACCTCATAGATAGATTCTCAGACAGACAGAAGGAAGGGTCTGTAATATAAAGAAACTTCAATAAAACCGGGAATGAAGATCAGTGATCAGACATCTGACTAGCTTATTGTTGTTAACAACAGATTGTTGGAATG
This sequence comes from Monopis laevigella, assembly GCA_947458855.1. NCBI lineage: Eukaryota > Metazoa > Arthropoda > Insecta > Lepidoptera > Tineidae > Monopis > Monopis laevigella. The sequence goes on along the minus strand of OX381583.1, from coordinate 27,226,201 downwards.
CAGGATTGAAAAGAAAAAAAAAATTGCATAAAAAAATATGAGAATGACCCAATACTGTTAAAGACAAAGTATTTATGGACTCCATTCATTAATGGATATTATAAGTCTGTTTAGTATACAAAGTCACTAAAGATATGGTTCCACCAATAAAAATACAAATGGGATCATGGGCTAGATCTGATCTGGATAAAGCAGCAGCATTTGTAGAGTACCACCTGCAGGGAGTCTTTCAACCCTACAATAGCTCACAGCAGCAACATGATGAAGAAGTGGGATCATATCTAAGTTCTGCGACACAAATGAAAGGCAAGGTAAAGGCAAATGAAGTATTACAAGAAATAAAAAATCTGAAAAATGGAAAATCCCCAGGATATGACCTGATTGACTCAACATTACTGAAGAACCAGCCTAAAAAAGGAATACTTAAGTTGGTGAATATATTTAATGCATGCCTAAGATTATCACATTTCCCCAGCCAATGGAAAATGGCCCAAGTCGTTATGATTCTTTAACCTGGAAAACCACTACAAGAAGTGTCATCCTACAGACGTATAAGTCTGTTACCAGTTGTTGGGAAATTACTAGAAAAAGTTATTCTCAACAGAATGAAAGAACATTTGAATAACATCATTCCTAATCATTAATTTGGATTCAGGGATAACCATGGCACTATAGAACAAGTCCATTATATAGTGGATGTACTCAGTAGAACATTTGAAGACAAAAAATACTGTTCAGCAGTATTTCTAGATATTGGTCAAGCATTTGATAAGGTTTGGCATGAAGGACTTCTATACAAGGTAAAGAAATTCTTACCTCACTCATTGTTTCATATCATGCAATCTTACTTAAACAAAAGATGCTTTGAAGTCAAGTTTAATGAAGAAACATCTCTACTACATAACATAAAGTCAAGAGTCCCACAGGGAAGTATACTGGGTCCAATACTTTATCTTATATTTACTGCAGACCTGCCAACAAACGAGAAGATAATGACTGCAACATATGCAGACGACACTGCCATCCTTGCAGTACATGAAAACCCTGTTACAGCCTCAGAATATTTGCAACTACACTTGCATACGCTAGAGGAATGGCTTACAAAATGGAGAATCAAAGCAAACCGAAGCAAATCAACTCATGTAACATTTACTCTTTGAAAAAAAACTTGCAATCCAGTCCTACTTTATAATAAAGATATCCCTCAATCAGAGGATGTAAAATACTTGGGAATACATCTTGTTAGAAGACTTACCTGGCGGAAACAAATATGGTCAAAGCGTACTAAACAACTTGATACTAAACTAAGAAATATGTACTGGTTGATTGGTTGAAACTCTCAGCTCTCGGTAAACAGTAAAATGGACATATACAAAATTATTCTTAAGCCTATCTGGACATATGGAATATAGCTGTGGGGAACAGCTAGTAATAGTAATACTGGAAAGATTCCAAAATAAAACCATGAGAACCATATTTGATGTCCCTCCATATGTCAGCAATAAATATATGGATATCAAAATTAAAACAGTAAAGGAGGAAATTACTTCATACAGCAGTCTTTATCAGAAACGACCGTGTAAACATTAGAATGAACTGGCAATGGAATTGCAGGGATCAAGGAGTCTGCAATACTCCAGATTAAAGAGGCATTGGCAGGCTGCTAAACCTCATAGATAGATTCTCAGACAGACAGAAGGAAGGGTCTGTAATATAAAGAAACTTCAATAAAACCGGGAATGAAGATCAGTGATCAGACATCTGACTAGCTTATTGTTGTTAGCAACAGATTGTTGGAATGCAGGATTGAAAAGAAAAAAAAAATTGCATAAAAAAATATGAGAATGACCCAATACTGTTAAAGACAAAGTATTTATGGACTCCATTCATTAATGGATATTATAAGTCTGTTTAGTATACAAAGTCACAAGTGTGTTCCAATAAAAAAATATATGTAGTAGTAGTTTTAGAATGTTCCAGATGTTCTGGAATGGTCCAAGAATTTATAGATTACTTATAGATTTCTTGATGTAGATATAAATTACGGGTTGTCGGTCAACGGTGATGATTTTAATTAAAAGTTATTATTTTAAAATAAAGGGTCATTACAAAACAATAAGTAACAGATTAGTAACAACCTACCTGTTTTTATTAAAATATTTGTATCTAATAGAACTAAATAATTTTAGCAGTAATTACCTAAATCAAATGATTTAACAGTAGCCAATGCTTCCCATTTATCTTCGTTGTCCTGTTTATTTGTTCTGTGGTTATGTTCCATTATTGATAAAACCAAAAGTGTACATTATCAATGTCAAATCTATGCCTGAAGAGAAATATTAATAATCATAAAAATCTAGGCATCCCATAATTCAGGAAATTAAAACTTTTGCAGAAACTGTAAACCAACACAAGCATTTTAAAGACAACTATTAAATAATAATATAAAAACACATCATATTATTGCAATCGAAATTCCAAAAAAAAAACCTTTGATCGAAACGAATGTTATGATTTTCTTTCCTTTTTTATGATGTTTTATTTATCCTTGTACGAAAGGCAAGGGCGTGAGCTATACAGTCAAGTCTCGTACTACAATAATGCCACAATAATGGGATAGAGGCTATTATTGCAACTTAAAGCGGAGTTGAGTGAGCGACAACACCAAGTTGTAGACATGTGACAATCGCGAATGATTCAATAATTTAGATATGGTATTGTCAACTGACCAAGATAAATATTCACCAAGATAAAAAACATTCGGTACTTTTGATTGAGACACAATATGCCGACCGGGAATCGGCTGCACTGTGCGACCGAACGAAAGCAAACTGATAAAGATTGACATAGGACCGATTGAACTCTGCGACCGAATGAAAGCAAACTGATACAGATATGATCGAGGGATAAAGATAGAATAAAATAATAAAGATACATATGGGACCGAAAGGAAACAAAAGATACACTGATATAAACGCAATATGTTTCAATAGCAGACCAAACGGAATTCGCAACCGATAATAATTATCTACCGATTGAAATTCCGTTCATTTTGTGTATTGTACGTGCGTGCGTGATGGTGGCTTGTCATTAGGGGTTATTTTTGTGGTCAGTATTGACTAAATTATATGAGAACCGTTAGTACAAATATATTACCATACCCTCCCCCCTTTTTTTTTGCTCGTTCTCGTAAATTTTTTGTTTCTTTTTTGATAGAAAACTGGGAATCCAATCACCACCGCAAATGAAACAATAGGGATCATATCCTGAAAAAATAGTGATTGTCACATGTCTGTATTTCGTGACGACATCAAAAACTAGCGCAACTGGCCGTTTCAACATGCGCTCTTTTTTTTAGCGATTCCAAATTGCAACTATGAAACGATCGGTATTGGTTTTTGATGGCACTTTTTGACAAGTGCAACTATTTTTAATGTAATTTAATTTTAATTGAAATTAAGAATTTGAAAGTGACAGAAGGCCAAATATCGAGATTGAATTTAATATACAGACGATTTATTGAATAGTTTGTGACTGAGATAGTGAACCGTGTAGGGACACTGTGCAATGGCCTAAACGTAGTAGTAGTAACGGGGCATTCGACCCCCCTGGGGCCGAGGGTCGGCGTGGGAAACCCCTGTTGCCGAGGCATGGACTCGGCGGTCGACAGCCCGCCGGGGACTTGTCGCGGTGACGCGAGGCTCTTATATTATAATAAGAGCCGAAAAGTGGAGGCACTGACGCGCTGCACGCGACAGCGCGTCAGGAAGAAAAGCTAGTCATCTAGCGGAGTAGGAAGCTCGGTGCCGAGAAGCTCTCTCGGCGTAGGCCTACTATTCGGTGGCCGTACCAGCAATGGAGCAATGCCGTGAAGGTGGTCGTAAGGTCCGTTGTCGGCCCGGTCGTACATTCGACGTACAACCACGGAGCGCCAGTCGCCATACGCAGAGAGATGTTCTGCTGGCGCTGGAGTCGGGCTTTATTCGTGGCCGACAGAAGTTGGTGCCACGCTGGGGCCGCATAACTGAGTTGGGGATGGATGAAAGTTTTGTAGACCGACACCCTGACCCGGAGTGGTAAATTAGAGAACCGGGCGGAGCATCGAGCGGGCGTCCTTGGCCTTGCTTACAGCAGCAGTGGCCATGGGGTCCATGCTCAACGACCGGTTAATTATGCACCCCAGGTACTTAATGGAATCGGCCCATTGGACCTCCTGTTCCCTAAGTTTCAGGTTGGGTGGGCGGCGGCGGCGGCGGGTCACCTGTAGGGCGGACGTCTTTCCCACATTCACAGACATCCGCCATTTGTCGAGCCACGAAGGGAGAACATCCAGCATCCTCTGCATCTTCTCGGCGGCGAGCTTCGGGTCCTTATCGGACGATAGGTAGGCGCTGTCATCCGCGAACAGCGCCAGTGTGACATCCTGCTCTCTCCTGCCTAGGTGGCCAGAGAGAGTTGGGATGTCATTGGTAAATAATGCGTACAGCGCGGGAGATAAGCAGCTTCCTTGCGGTACTCCCGCATAGATGGGATGCTCCTCAGAGGTTTTTCCTTCCACAGCCACGTGGAAGTGGCGGTTGCTCAAGAATGAGGCGAGCAACCGCGTGGCCATGGGTGGCACAGGCGAGTCGAGGAATAGAATAGAATAGAAAATGATTTATTCAATAAAATACAATATACATAACAATCTTAAACTAACATTAGGACATTTTTATATTATACGACGGAATAAATATTAAAATAAATTGTACATTTATTGAAATGGATACACCCTCAGCTTGTGCGTGAATACTTTGCTGCATGACACGCGCTGGTTTTCAGGGCGCACCATAATATTCTTACAACTATATTATTAATTCACATTATAACATTTAATAACTTATTCTTAATTCACCAACTACTTAATTGTCCTTAATTTCTTTTGCTAAACATGTACCGCTGTTTTTCTTATTAATCAAAAATTTTGATTCACTTATTCAGAGTACAATAAAAGGTCAATAAACTTCAATGCAGTAATAGTGTCAATAAGGTTTTTGATGACATCGAAATTGTTTGTTCGCTCAAGAAATTTGCTTCTATTGAATTGACGTCACTTAATTTTAGGTATTGAGGTTGATGATTCATTATTTTCCTGATGTTCAATTCTAGTTACCTCCATAATTTATTGAATTGACGTATCTGGTTTCTGCATTTTTTTTGCCGGACAATTTTCATCGCCTGTTTTGTGAGCTGAAGGTTTCTTGAAACGGTAACAGATGGCACACACGCTTGGAGCTGTTTTCTTCGGACACTCTTTAATGGAGTGCCCTGACATTCCGCAATGACCACATGTTGATATTTCCTCTCGACAAAACTTTGCTGTATGGCCGTATTGCTGGCATTTAAAACACCGCGAAACCAGAGTGAAATCTCGTATTGGACAGGAAGTCCAGTTTATATAAATTCGCCCTTGATTAATAATAGTTTTACGGATATTAGGTGGCACTTCTACTATATAATTAGTGGCTAAAGAGTCTTTCTTCCCGGATTTATGGCTTAATTTAATTGAGCTATTAAACTCATCTCGGGTCATAGATGGATGTTTTTCTGTTATATTTTGTTCATATAAACATTCAAATACTTCGTTTTCTGTCAAATTGCTGGGCACGCCGATGATTGTTATCCTAGGATTACGTTTCGTCGGTTCTTCTATTTTAAAACCCGATGATTTTAGTTCCTTCACTTGCGCTAGTTTTTTTAGGTCTTCTTTGTTATCAGTACTAATTATCATCCCTCCGTTTTTTGTTTTTCGCAGTCCTCTAACCTGAAGTTTCAGTTCTTCGGGCTTTATTATTCTTTGGATCATAATTTTGGTGTCCTCACTACTTACATCTTTATTTGCAGGATATATGGCAATGGCGCTGGTCGTTGAAGGGCGAAGGGAGCTGTTATTTCGTCCTTTAACCATGTCAGCAAATGATGAAGTGACAGTCTGTTCTGTTTTAGGGGCTGATTGTACTGTTTTTTTTAAATCAATAAAATAGCTGTCTAGAGTTTGTTTGCCTGATGACTTGGTGACGGATTCCATATATCTTTGTTTCAGATCTTGGTAGCTGACTGCCAATTGGGACACGCCATGCATGATTTCTCTGCTCTTGTTATTTATTTTTAATTTCTGATCCGTGTTGAGCTTACCTTCACTCGCGGTTGTACAAATTTCATTGAGACACTCCTTAATACTTGTAAGCCAGGTTTCAATAGCTGCGGTGGTAGCCACGTTTTTGTGTGCTGATGGTTCCGCAGGTGGTGGCCGTGCTGGTGGCGGAGGCGCGTCCATGTTCTCGTGCGGGCGCGGCGTTGGCGGGGGGCTTCGCAAAGTGCGACTGCTTCGATTAAATGGACTACTATCCATGTATTTTACTATTAATTAACACACACTAACATATCAAAAACAAAACAGTAAAGTAATATTTAAGATAAGGAGTTTGTATATGAGGCCGGAGTGCCAGACACGGTCGAAGGCCTTCTCGATGTCGAGAAAGACCGCGACCGTGGACCGGCCTACGTTCAACTCGCTCGCCATGTGGTGCAGCACCCGAACCAGCTGGAGCGTAGTGCTGTGTCCCTCGCGAAACCCGAATTGCTCCGATCGAATTTCGATGAAGGTATTCAGTCTTCGGAGGAACAGCCGCTCGAACAGCTTGGCCGGGTGCGGAAGTAGCGTTATGGGCCGGTAACTGCCCGGCTGACGTTTATCTTTGCCAGGCTTTGGCAACATGATGACTTTCCCCCGCTTCCAAGTGCTGGGGAAGTGTCCGGTTCGGAGTATCCCATTGCAGAGGCGTGTAAAGGTTACGATTGCCCTGCGGGGAACCTGCGATAGCATTAGGTTTGTGATCCCATCCGGTCCTGGAGCTTTATTAGGCTTAAGGCGGAGCGCTGTAAGCTCCACCTCGGCCGGGGACATAAAAAAATGCCCTGGGAGAGGTTCCGGTTTAGGACCACTTAAAAATTGGCGTACTGTATGCACTATTTGACCATTAAAGGCCGGGTACTACAAAGGGGTAGGGCATGAATTGGCCCCACAGATGTTTCCCTAGGTTATTGGCTCGGTCCTGGGCAGCGTGATGCTTGTTATCCACGTCACAGAGAACTTCAACGTGAATCGGTACGCTTATGGCCTGGGCCAGAGCGATATCAAGGACGTCGGCCGCGTGATTCACCGACGTAGGAACGTGGGTCGGTGAGTCAGGCCCTAGCACCTCGTACCTCTTTTCTTCGGAATCCCTGAATAGGGCCCTACCCGCTGGGTTGGTAACTCGGGAACCCCACGCAGAGTGCTTAGCATTGAAGTCCCCTACAACCAGTGTCGGATTTTCCCTATCAAGAATCCGTCGAAGGTCACGGGGGTTTAGAGAGCTGGCTGGGGGGCGGTAAGCCGCGTAAACTTTAAATTTGATGCCAGACGAATGTAGACTGATCCCAATTGTGCGGATGCTGTCGAACTCCGCGTGTGGAAGTTCCTCGTGGACGAGGTCTTTACGAACGAGGACTGCGGTACCACGGTAGCCGCAGCCACGATCGGAGACCTCGTCCCGCCTGTAGACAAAGAAGTTTGGTTAGTTAAGTATGTAAGTATGTATGTACGAGTATAATGTGAGGAGCCTGCTCCTGAGCAAGGAGACGAAGCTTGTTTCGATTGGTTTGGATACCCCCCGGGTTCCAGTATATTATTCGGAGCCCTAACCCCGAAGGTGTGAATGTAGATTGCTGAGGCCGGCCACAATGGCCTCCGTGGGAGATTGGCCGGTGAACACGGCCTGCAGGACTTCTAGGAGGACCGTTATGGCAGCCTGTATATCTTTTTTTTTTCTAATTTGTTTTTTAGTCTTCTGTTTTATTGGAGGACCGATTGGTTGGGTGGTTACCGGGTTCCTCGCGGTAACTACAATTCTTTCGGCCTGGCTTTGTTCCGCGAGCAGCGCGAAACGGTTGTTCGGTTCCGGGATAGGGGGGTGGGTAGACACACCCGTCTTTCGCGCCTCTCTACGAAAGGCAGGACATGCTCTATTACTAGCCGCGTGCGGCTGGCCACAATTTACACATTTGACAGCCTCACGCTCGCGGTCGCAATCGGCAACGTGATGCGAGCCGGAGCAGCGCACGCAGCGAGGAGGCAGGTTATCCGAATGGAGACCCCAGATTTATTTATGTTTCTATTATTATTGGTTCAAATTTGTAAGTAACAAAAACAACGAGCTAAGACCGACCTAAGCTGGGGAGGACTTTCCCCAATACGATGCGGACGGGGTGGTTATTCTTATGAATATCCAGCCGTCCGCTTGATAAAAAGTTGGAACTCAACCAAGCAAAAGGGACCTGCCGCGCGACAACCAGTATGGGGACGGAGGGAAAATGGAATATTTTCTCCCGGGCGAGCCCTATTCTAGGGGAGTTGTGCTCGATCCCACGGGAGAAAGTTCGGCCCCGCCGGATTTGGCAAGCCCGGGAGGGCACTGGGCCCTGATGGGATTTGTTTGTCTGTTGTTAGGAGTTACGAAAAATCAAACCAAACGCACGGCAGGACGGCCGACTCGTTTTTTTTTTGTTGCCGTGCAGTTCGCCGATCAAGCAGTTACGGGGGACTACAATTGTTTGCGGTGCCCTTAATACTTGACCTTCGAACCGACGGCACCTAACGACTCGATAAACCACAGAAATCAACACTGATGCGACAAAACACACAAAAGTTACACTGTAGGGTAGACACAGTAATTCACTGATGGCGCGGAAGAGATTGGGAAAGGTATATCTAGTATATTTTTCATAGTTAAGTTTATTGGATATTATTGTGCAAAAGTGTACCAATTTTGTAGAATAAGCATTCTTATGTGATCTTAAGTGTAGTATTTACGCAGTGATCTCAGTGTTTGTTGTTGTGCATTTATAATTCATATCTAATGAAAAGTATATTGTCAAAATAATTAAATACTTGACGTATTTAATTATTTGTATGTTTTTATGACACTTCGAATTTAATTAACAATATTATAACATCGTATTTTTCTTTATACCAAATTACACACAGTTAATTTACTATAAAAGGTTATGGGCCCAGAATAATCAAATAATAAGTGTGTGTAGTGTATTTTGGGCACATTAATAATGCCCGGCGACGGTGATAATACGGTTTGTAGAAGTCGAAACGAAAGCTCGTCGTCGATGTCGAGTATTAAGCCTCTCACATGCAGAGATGGTGACGGTATTTGGAAATTCAAAATACGTATGCTTTTAGTCCACGATAATTTATGGAAATGTATCGAAGGTTATCCTGAAGGCGATACTACTAATGTTTCTGTTAAAGCCAAGAATGACGAGATGGCAATGTCCAAGATTTGCCTTACTCTCGACGGTGCCGCAATCACGCACGTTCGGCGTTGTACTACGGCAAAAGAGTGTTGCAAATCTCTTGCGGACGCCTACGAAGATAAAGGTATGGGTAGACGATTATCCCTAGAGCGGAAGTTATATAGATGCAGCCTCACTGATTTTGATAATATTGAGTTTTATATCAACGCTGTTATGTCAATCGCGCAAGACTTGGCTGATATTGGAAAAAATATTGAAGATACATCTCTTGCTGCTATTTTATTAGGAGGTCTAACGTCCCACTACGAACCTTTAGTCATGGCTTTGGAGAATTCAAATGTCGAAATTACCAGCGACTTAGTAAAAAGCAAATTATTAAACGAACTCTCCAAAACAAGTTCGGATATTGAACAAGCAGTTGCACTACGCACAAAATCCAATCCAAAGGAGAAGTCTAGGAAATCCAAACCAATCGTTTGCAATGACTGCAACGAGCCTGGTCACAAACGACCTGACTGTCCACTGAAGAAGGAGAAGAAGGCTAAACAGGTGACTATGGAATCGAATATGTTGAGTGCTTTGAATGCCGAAGTTGATAATAATAGCCGAACTGACTGGTTTATTGATTCAGGAGCCACGGCGCATATGAGTTCAAGACGATATTTATTTGAAAATTATATTCCCTGTTTGAGCGGTACGGTAACTGTGGCAAATGGTGAGAAACTGCAAAGTGAAGGTATTGGTGACATATTTATTGGTAATTGTGGTGAAACTGTCAATAAAATTAGTAACGTAGTTTTAGTACCTAATTTAAATTCAAATCTTTTATCAGTTAAAAAATCTGTAGACAATGGTTTCACAGTAGTTTTTGATAAAAATGGATGTATTTTTTATGATTCTAGTTTATATTCATGTACAGGTGATGCTATTTTACATGGTTCTTTGAATGGTGGATTGTACACTCTAGATTGTACTGTAAAATCACGTCAGAGTTTTACGGCTTTTGACGTTCGTAATGACGTAACCGACTACCGACTGTGGCACAAACGATTAGGTCATCTATGCCGTATAGGAATGAGCCGTCTTAAGAATGGTCAAGCTGTAGGTTTAGATTATAGTCAGGTAGATAAAGAATCGTGTATAGCATGTATAGAAGGTAAGCAGGCAAGACAGCCTTATAAGAAAATTCTGTATAAAAAAGCTACTTCTAAACTAGAATTAATACATTCGGATTTGTGTGGGCCGATGTCTACTACTTCCTTTCAAGGTAATAAATATATGTTATTATTTATAGATAATTTTTCTCGAATGATTTTTGCATATTTTATTTCATCAAAAAACAGAGGTTAGGGATGAGTTTAAAATTTTTCAAAATATGGTTGAAAGAGAGACTGGAGCTAAAATAAAGATTATGAGGGCTGATAATAGAACTGAATTTGTAAATAGAGAATTTTCCGATTATTTAGAGTCTGTCGGTATTCAACATCAGACAACTGTACCGTACAGTCCACAACAAAACGGTGTGTCTGAAAGGACCAACAGATCTATAATTGAAAAGACTCAGGTCAATGTTGTCTCATAGTTCTCTTCCTAAAGCATATTGGCAAGATGCTGCTAATACTGCTGTATATCTTAAAAACAGATGTCCTCATCGAGCTATCGATATTACCACATATGAAAAGTGGTCCGGAAGTAAACCTAACTTATGTCATTTGCGAGTTTTTGGTTGTAGGGCTCTCGTACATGTTGCTTCTAGTCAAAGGAAAAAGCTTGATCCGAAAGCCACACAAAGCATTTTTGTTGGATATAGTGACCATGTGAATAGTTATTTTTTCAGAGATGTCCAATATCCACGAAAATTGGTGAAAGCAAGGGATGTAGAATTTTTTGAAAACAAATTCTGTGACTTGAAAAATGAAGATGAATTGTTGAATATACAGCAGGCACCTGTCATACTTTCTGACAATTCTAATTTAAGTACACCTGTCATTTCATCTTTAAGTCCTATTGATAATTATCCTGACCCAACAGGTGTTGCTTCATCTTCAAATACCTGTGGCAATACTATTGATTTAACAGATGTTGTTTCTACCGATTGTATTGAACAGGAAGAAGAGAACATCGTTGAAGGTATCGTGCATAATGATGAAGAGCGTGTTGTTGTTGATCAAGTAAGAGAGAGAAGAGTAAGAAAGCCTAAAGATTTTGGTCCTGATTTTATTTTATACAAAGCTTCCACGGATGTAGATGGTGATGAGCCTACTTCTTTTCGAGATGCTATGTGCTCCGAAAATAAGGATAGCTGGTGCACTGCCATGGAAGATGAGTATAAGTCGTTAATTAATAGAAAAACATGGATACTCGTGGATAGGCCAAAACAAAAGGTAATACCTTGTAAATGGGTATACAAAATTAAAAAGGATGCTCATGGTTCTATAATTCGATACAAAGCAAGGTTAGTAGCGAAGGGTTTCACTCAAGTTGCTGGTGTCGATTATTACGAAACTTTTTCTCCAGTTGTTCGAAATTCTTCTTTAAGAACACTATTTGCTATAGCTGCTGAAAATGGGTTTAAAATGCAACACATAGACATAGACACAGCTTTTTTGAATGGTGATCTGGAAGAGGAAGTTTATATGACTCAACCAGTAGGTTTCGTAAATGAAGGTGAAGAGGATAAGGTATGCCTATTAAAAAAATCTATTTATGGCTTAAAACAAGCTGCTAGAGTATGGAATATATATAGAAGTTAAATAAAACTCTAAACAAAATAGGTTTCATAAAAACACCATCACAATCTTGTGTTTACATTAAAAGAGATGGTAAGAAAGTCATTTACCTAGCTGTGTACGTACATGATCTTATTATTTTTTACAATGATGATCACATGTTTAAATATGTCAAAGAAGATTTACAAAAATATTTTTATTTGAAAGATCTTGGTCCATTTTTAAATCCAGGTTTAAATATTCAACATCATGGCGATGTTTTAAAGTTAAGTCAACGTACTTATATTGAAAACACTTTAAAACGTTTTAATATGGAAGATTGTAAAACGTGTGATACACCTCTCGAAAATAATAAATTAGTTCCGGATAAGAGTTGTGATAAGTCTACAAATCCATTTTAAAATTTAATAGGTTGTTTAATGTTTTTGTCTGTAAATACTAGACCGGATATTTCGTATGCAACTAGTTTTTTAAGTCAATTTAATAATAAATTTAATAAAAGTCATTGGTTGGCTGCTAAACGAATTCTTCAATATTTAAAGGGGACTATAGATTATAGTATTTAGTTTTGCAAAACTGGAAAGTATTTAGAAGGGTTTACAGACGCAGATTGGGCGAATAGTTCTATAGACCGTCGTTCATATACTGGTTATTTGTTTAAGTTAGCTGGTGGTGCCATTTCGTGGGAAAGTAAAAAAACTGACCACTGTGGCATTATCTTCAACCGAGGCAGAATATATGGCTTTAGCTAGTGCTGCAAAAGATGCCATATTCTTAAGACGGTTCATTTCTGAATTAGTAGGTAAATCAGATGTGGTAGTAATTATTAATGACAACCAGAGTGCGCAAAAATTGGCGTTCAACCCTATCCACCATAACAGAACCAAATATATAGATGTGCGATATCATTTTATTAGAGAGAAAATCGCTGACAATTCTATTGATGTTCATTATCTATCTACGGTTAATATGTTGGCTGATGTTCTCACTAAACCTCTTGCACGTATTGCACATCGGAGATGTATCATAAGTATAGGTATTACTTAATTTTTATTTTTTATTTATTTATGATTTTTACCTTATAGCTATGTTATTATCTCTGTCGTGTTTTGTTTATGTTTATTTCTCTTTTGTTTTTCATGTAACTATTGTAAGTGTTCTTGAGATCTGAATTAAGGGGGCATTTGTTGTGCATTTATAATTCATATCTAATGAAAAGTATATTGTCAAAATAATTAAATACGTCAAGTATGTTTTTATAACACTTCGAATATAATTATAACAATATTATAACATCGTATTTTTCTTTATACCAAATTACACACAGTCTGACACAGTTAATTTACTATATTTGTGCTATCTCAACGAATCCCTTTATCTTCAGTAAAATGGCGGTACCCATTTTACTGTCGATTATTTCCTCCTTCACTTGACACTGGCATCACCATACCGTATGTTTGCATACGGTCATGTGGCCATTCCTTTTTCTACCCTAGTCCTTTCCCGATTCCTTCCCATCCTGTTAGCCCTCTTTCACAAATAATATTTAATGAGTTTACCCACAACTACCCACTAGACATTAGCAAAATTAAGCGTAACGCATAGACGCCTTTTTTTACCAAAATATAATAATAATATATAGAAAATGACTCAGACAAATGGATAGTAATTACTGACAGCATGAGCGTACTCCTAGCATTATCCAATCCAAAATTCAATGCTGGTACTCCACATTATATTTATCAAATAAGAGAAAAATATTTCAACAGCAAAAACGAGAGTTAATATTATTATGGACACCATCGCACATTAATGAAAAAGTAGATTCTTTTGCGAAAATCATAATAACTATACAGTGTGCTCCACTCACGCTCTCTCGTAGAGAGTATTAAGTCCTTGGTGGGTGTGCTCCAATAACAAATATAAAACTACCATGGACAGAAATCAAGAGCAAAATAAAATTAATATTGAAAGATAAATGGAAAGAACATTAGAACAGAATGGAAAATGGTACAATACTATAAATCAGGACATTTTATCACCGTGGTTCACAAAAACAAAATATATTAATAGAAGATTTAGATTTTATTCCACAATATGCCGTTTAAGAATTGGACATGGTATTTTTAATGAACATCCACATAGAATGGAAATGATTAGTTCACCATTATGTACTCATTGCAATACCTCAGAAATCACATTATTTTTAACTGCCCACAATTTACCATTCAAAGGATTATACTGACAATTTACTAGAAATTTACAAAGAATCTAAAAATATCCCGCGTACATCAAGATACCCATAAAACCCTTTTTGTATATATATCTTCTACTGTACAAAATATTTAAAATAAAAACTACTACGTATTAACTGAAGAATAAAATATAACTATTAAATAAAATATTACCGATGGAGAAATAGTGATTAATAAAAATATAACGAAGAAAAAGTTTATATATTATTATATAAAAAAACTACTTAAGACGTGGCTGTATGGACTTAGATCCTTTGCCTTTCCAATATTTGGATAAATTGAAAAACAAAGCAGTAAATAAAAATATTCAAAATATTGTATTTAAATTTGTATTATACATTACATTTTAATTATTGTATTGTATAACTTAATTCAATTATGAATCTATTACCAAAAAGTCACAAAGAATTTGGTGAAAAAGACTACTGGAATACGTTCTTCAAAAAGCGAGGAACTAAAGCTTTTGAATGGTTAGTATCTTTGTTTATCTTAGGGTAAAACTGTACTTTAGAGCCCGTGGATTTGGAGGGGGGAAGGGGGCGGTAATAGGAAAGGGGTACTCAGGGCTACCCCCTAGGTACCATTCCCCTTTCTAGAAAATGCCTAGTTTTCTAGATATTAGTGTTTGAGGTTATGCTTTGATTATTGGAACAAAAACCAGGCTTTACAATAGGGAAAGAATAAGGTTCAAAGTCCTAAACATTAAATTTATTTCATAAGATTCTGTGTATAGCATAGCCCCCTGGGCCGCCCCCCTGGATCCACCAATGGCGGCGTGCCTGGTGGGTCAGTCAGTTCTTTTTATTATTTATTTTATATAATACAATAATAAAAATGTTGTCAGTTTGTGGAAGGTTAATTTCCAAACCACCGAATTCATTTAGATAAAATTTGGTGGGTAGGTTAATTGAATCCCTGGTTTTAACATGGAATATCTTGATACAATGTCAGAGTGATAAAATCAAACTTATTTTAAAGACTCATTAAAGAGAGCAAATCTGTGGACCAAGCTAGTGTTTACTCCCAGACCTTGCCAATCTATTAAACAAAAAATACTAAAATAAAAGTGGATATCATGCCCAAGACCTTTGGATAAAACAACAACACAATAATTAACTCTACTAACTATGCAGTTGAGCTGAATGTATTAAAAAAAATGTATTCTTATAGTATAATAGTTACTAAATGTATTTTAGGTATGGGGAGTATTTGGAGCTATGTTCACATCTTCATAAATATATAAAACAAAATGATAATATTTTGGTAACTGGCTGTGGAAACTCAACCCTCAGTGCAGATTTGTATGATGTTGGCTACAAAAACATCACCAACATTGACGTATCAGAAGTGGTTATAAAGCAGATGAATAGTATCAACAGTAAGAGGAAAGAAATGAAGTTTGTTTGTATGGACGCTACAAAAATGGAATTCAAAGATGATGATTTTAATGTAGTTTTAGATAAAGGTACTCTAGATGCCTTAATGCCCGATGAATCTAATGAAACTATGGAAACAATTAATGGATATTTTTATGAAATTAAAAGGGTTTTAAAGCTTGGAGGTAGATTTGTTTGTATATCATTGTTGCAAGAGCATATAATGAGAAAGCTGGTGGGCAGTTTTTGTGATGGATCATGGATGGTAAGGGTGGTGCGGTGTCATGATGCTGAGGAGAAAAATTCTGAGGATCCAGATTCAAAATCATTTCCTGTGTTTGTGGTTGTTGTTACCAAGTTTAAAAAGTTACCTCAATTGGTAAGTTGTTTTAATTATGATAGTGTTATGTTTATTAACAATAATTAATATTTATATAAGCACTTAAAAAATAACAATCTATTTTGTTAATAGATTTTAGAAGTATGCATGGCAGGAGACAAGATGCAAAGGTTATCAGCACCAGAAGAGTTATGTGGTTCTGTGAAGACCGCTCAAGATGCAGCTGTTGTTACCAATGGATTAGCCAATCTTACTCTAAATAAGGATGAAGAGGTAATGTCCAAGTTGGTATTGCTTATATTAATAACAACACTTGATGTCTGCCTTTATACTTATTTTGTGGAATACATTAATTATATTAGATGACACTCACAATTATGTCTGCTCAATTTTAACCATTTATGCAGAGCATGCAAAGGAAGCTCTCAAAAGGAATTAATATTCCCCATTTTTGAATTATTTTTCATTGATGCTCCATTCCTATTGGTCATAGTGTGATGTTATATAGCTTTTCTTGATAAATGGGCTATCCAACACAAAATAATTTTCAAATTCAAAACAGTAGTTTTTGAGATTAGCACGCTTAACCAAACAAACTAATAAATTCTTCAGATTTATAATATTAGTATAGATTTTTTGGAGCATGGTATGTGATTTTGTGTCTCTACATGATGTAAGCAGACCTACAAACTCCATGAATGGGGTTGATCGATTCAGATTGCTGTTTATCAGCAGTGTTCACTCCCAACTTGCTTTATATCCAGTTGAATGGGCTACTAACGAAAAAAAAAAAAAAAATTAAAATATAGCCTATAATAAGAAACAAATTTAATTTATTTTTAAAATAATTAACTGGTTTTTGATAATAATTGAAATCTAAAAAAATCTGTTTGATGTCACAATCACGCTATCACAGATTACGTACATGCTGTAATAGACTAAAAAGATGTTGAAAACAAACTATTGAATAAATGTGGTGCTATATGCACCTTTATTAATGAATGCGTAAGATAATATATTGTTTATGTATCTTACAGCATGGTAATAATAAAAAAGTATTATTTATAAATTTTATTTCTATTCTTATAGGTAATGACAATAATAAAGCTTTACAAGATTTCTTGTATAGAAGATAAGTTTCTAGAAACATGTACACAGCTTAATAAATTTCAAATCGCGGTAACCAATAGAAATGCTTGCTTGTGACATTGACATATGAACTTCCAATCATTTTTTTTTTAAAAGCAGCCTGTTTTCTTTGCTAGCGTGATAATGACGCATCACAAAAATGTTCAAACATGAATATCTTAAAAACCAAATTAGTTTCTTATTTTAGTAATTTTCAAATAATGAAAATTACTTTTTTTTTCTCCGAAGCCCACTGCAATTTGGATTACGTATTTAACTTTTTCTATTTGTGTCATTGGCTATCTCACTGCTGTTTTAACTTCACTATTTAAGGTTTTTCTCAACCTTGAACTATTGATTTCCTGGTTAATTGCCTTTTAATTCCAAATCGGTATTGTCTTTTATTGCCATAAAGAAGAGAATAAACTCACTAGATTTAGTTATTATGTTATTTGTCATTTAGGTGATATTAGATGTTTGTCCAGCCGGGAGCTCAACACCTCGATACACTCTTCACGTGTTAGACCACATCACTAAGCAGAATGCTCACAAATATGCCGTCTTCGTTGTACCTCAAGGCAGGTGAGAAATATCTTATTTTCAAAATGCTATTTTAAGTTTAATTTCATCTTGGGGTAATAAATAATAGATACTTATTTTACTGGGGTTATTATAATAATGGCACATAAAATGGGATGACAACCAATACAAGATAACAGTATTTTTTTTCTTCTTTCAGTAAATAGTATTCTTTTGCATATTCTTATAACATTTTTTTCGCGGTTTCAAACTGTTTATACATGGGTTATTGAATCTATTCAAAACATCGCGATGAGCTAGCCACTTGTTCGGTGTAGACTCATACCATCGGCTACGACGAGGTGGGATTAAAACATCTCCGTTGGGTACCCTGGGGCCGTCTAGGCGGTCTCGGGCGCCGTAAGGCACCCGTGATGATATGTATGTATGTATGTATGTTTTTTTTTATTCAGAAAAAAAAAAAATCTCAAATATTGCCTTGGGAAATAATTTTACGTAGAAGTTCTCAATGTTTTGTGCGGTACCTACTTTTCTATTTATTTAACCAGATAAAAAGAAGTATATATATATACGTGGTGGCCGATTTGGTTAGACCTTGGACTTAAAAATACTTAGGTCCCTGGTTCGAAGCCCGGTGTGTACCAATAAGTTTTTAATTAAAAAAATTATGTACATTTGTTTGACAACACCACTATAGTGCCTCGGAGAGCACGTTAAGCTGTCGGTACCGGTTTCACTATACCAACTTGTGAAACTGTTTTTAGATGGGTTATTGAGTCTATTCAAAAACATCGCGACGAGCTAGCCACTTGTTCGGTGTAGACTAAACCATCGGCTACGACGAGGTGGGATTAAAAACCCCTCCGCTGGGTACCCTGGGGCCGTCTCGGCGGTCTCGGGCGCCGTAAGGCACCCGTGATGGTATATATATATATAAAGAAGTATTCTATGAAATAAAAGTATGAAATATATGTATAAAATGCAACCGCATCATTTAGCCGGCATAGTGGGAGCAACCAATGATATTAAATAACGATGCATTGATCGACTCATTCATGGACTTTGTTGTACTGCTTACCATCAGTTGGATTCAAAGACACATGTCGTGAAAAAAAAAAATCTAAAAGAGCAGAAGTGTGTAGAGGGTAGTTGTTTCCACGGATTATCGTGCTGTAATGTAACCATATCATTTAAAGTATTTTCATTCAATATATTGATGACAAATACATTTTCAAATTTACACGTAAAATTCTATTCTGAATCCCAAGACGTAAATAAAGACGTGCAACATTGCGTTAGTTAAAAATATGTTTGTGGAGAAGTATTTTTATCATTTGTTATTCCCGCTACGCCCTCGAATGCTCAGTGTTTTGTAAACAACCCAAAGCGATATTAGGGCATTCACGTTAAATCCAGGGGGGGGGGAGGGGGGGGGGGGAGGGGCAAGGTCGGCTAGCGATGATTAAAGTTTGAAGTGAAGATTTAAGGTCGAGGAGTCATACAATTTTTCGCGAGAAGATATTTTTTTTTTATATAAAATTATATTATTCGGAATGTAGGCTGTCCTGACTAGTCCGCTGCTATTTGACCCAACCCCCCTGACTTGAAGCTGGATCCGGTCTTGGTTAATTCTATAACATAACGGGTATAAACAAAAATTCATTGCGTTAGAGTATAAATTAATAATTATTATTTTAAAAATTGCGTTTCTTGGCCTCTATATTTCGCACCACCCCTCATACCATTGGGTTATTATTATTATTACTTAACTAAATGTTATTATTACCTTCCGTTTAATTTTGAGAGGATATTACATAAAAACTATGATGTACAAAATTATTATAATATTTAGAATTCGTGCGTCGGCACAGCAGTTCCAACTCATCTAGGTACAGCCTTATAAAACTCAGATATAATTTAGTTTAAATAAATGTTAATTTAAATGGCTTTTCATATCCTCTTGAGCGATCCCCAGAGGCTCTACCATGGGTTTTCACATTGTATAAACGTAACGTATTTGTATACGTATACGTGAGCAACAACCAATAGGGCCGCTTTATTTTTGGTAACAGGATTGATTAAAGCGATCCTATTGGTTGTTGCTCACGTATACGTATTGGAATACGTTACGTTGCTACAACACGCACACCCATGGTAGGTCCTCTGCTTCCAGGCTACAGTTATGACAGATGAGGATATAGTCAAAACTGTACACCTGCATTTCATAGAGATAAATATTTGGTTATAGCGCCAGGAACTTTAATACTAATTTTTCAGAACTTTTACATTTTGGTATAGTGAAACTGGGACCGACAGATACACGTGCTCTCCGAGGCTTTATAGTGGTATTGTTAAACAAATGTACATACATACTTTCAATTAATAAATATATTATTATAATTATAGTTGAATTGAAACTGTTTTGTAATTTTTGATGCTGCGCCATGGTGGATTTTATTTTATTTTATTCAGGAAAACAAACAATTAATTGTGTATAAAACAGCTTTTGTTAAAAGATAGTTATCCAAAGCAGCCGATAATAACGTATAGACAGCGGCTGACAAACGTCTGCTTATCCGACTCAATACCAAAAGGTCTTACATTTTTTACAGTTTCTGACTCGAAATTGTTATAATATACGAGCCGTTATATACAAATAAGAATTTTTATTAAATTATCGGCTGGTAACCGGCTGGCTGACTATGATAACAAGCAGCTTCACATCTATATACACACTATGTGTCACTATTTAAATATGTATAGGTATCTGAGTTACTAATTGTGTAAACAGCTTCGCTATCCACAGTTATTTATTTAAGATGAAAGACACAAAAGGAAAAGCATTTAACAAGAAAATATATAGTACACAATACCTGACATCTAGCTTGACAGAACCTCCATGTATGATTTTCTGTAAAGGCTTAGAGTAAGCCGAAAGTAAGTGGATGAATCTAAGTCTGTTTAGATTAGGGTAGAAAACTAGAGGGAATGGTACTAACTCGTTTATTTACTACAACAGAACGAAACCATTATAGGTAGGTATAGTTATTGCGTGTTAGGAGCAGTGCTAATGATCCTCTGACTAAACGTTGCAATAACATCGTGTGCGCCGAGAGCTGCGTAGGCGCACCCTCCTTCAACCAGAAAACAACACGGGATACAGTTAACAGTGGTGATGTTGTACTCTTACTGTTCACACCTGTATCATTTGTGGTCGTGATAGTGTTTTTTTCTCAATCTAGTGGTTTTATCAAAGTGACTTAGGTATTATATTAACAGATACATGTTACAGTTAAAAACTTGTTTATATATTTAATATTTTTGTTTAATTAAAAGGATCACGTGAAATTTAGAGGTAATATAAATATAACTTGGCCTAAATAGTTATGTACGTGTGTAATGTGTATACCATAAAACAAAGTTAAATTGATTTATAGCTAACTCGGTCGAAAAATTCATCCTATTTAAAAAAATGCCTATATAAATATCTTAACGCATCTTCATTTAAGTATATCATATTATACTTTACTAGCGGCCCGTCCCGGCTTCGCACAGGTTTGTATAACTTTAACTATATGCTCAGCGCACGCCACGGAAGGCCTCAGAAACGATACTTTTCCCCCGTTTTTAAAACATTTTTGGTTACTGCTCCACAACTATAGGACCTAGCGTGATATTATATAGCCTATGTTACTTCTGAATAATGCAGCTTTCTAATGGTGAAAAAATTATTGCAATCGGTCCAGTAGTTTTTGAGTTTATTCATTACAAAAATACAAATGTTTCCTCTTTATTATATTAGTATAGAAAAACGACCTATGAGTTGTAATTTTTTTTATTTGAAACATTTTCCACTTGAGAAAATATATATTTTTTACTTTACCCATTTGAAAACATGTGAGTGTATAATGTAATAAATTATCTTACTAAATTTCAAGTAAATTGGAGCAGTAAAAAATTTGCACGCGGACTAAAATATAAATAATGTTTTTATCATAATTAGCATGATATTGGTTTACTATTTCCGCAAATAGTTAAACACAGCTAACATTCCCAATAGTCGTAAACATTTTTACGACTTGTAACTCTGGTTACCTGGAGGCCGGAGATAATGACAATATTCTTGAAGTGTATTGACGCTTATTGATGTAGGTACTTGGCAAATCAAAGGAAATTGAGTATTTTGTGATTTTTGAGGTTCTTCTGCCCTCTAAGTATTGGTTTTGACCATTCCTTCCTACACCATGGCCCCCATTTTACCTAAAGCGATTTTGCAGGTAACTATATAAGTACACCACTATGTTCCTCGGAGAGCACGTTAAGCTGTCGGTCCCAGTTTCAGTATACCAACTTGTGAAACTGTTTATAGTTGGGTTATTGATTCTATCCATATATCGCGACGAGCTAGCCACTTGTTCGATGTAAATATATATACCACATACCATCGGCTACCCTTTAGACTTTAGACGGTCTCGGGTGCCGTAAAGCACCCGTGATGATAGTTTTTTTTAATAATTAGTTTAGAAACCTATAATAAATATCTTATTCTTTAAAATACGATTGCATTCATGTTTTTAGGACGTAGCACACCAATAGCTGTCTAATATCACATATAGATAAACGCAAACAAATACATTCAAAGGCAGTTGACAATATTTCAGAGAATCAGAGTGGCTATTCGGTACCCAAAGCGGTCGTCGTCAGCTACAGGATTCTGCTGGGTACGCTCGGCTGGTGGTGGTGCTGCTTCATCGGGGCCAGGAGTACAAGGAGCTGGCTTTGGTGAACGAAGAGCTCAGCCACAGCAGCAAGATGCTGGCGCCGAGAGGGTACAGTGGCCAGGTAAGTCATTGTTAAAAGTAGCAGCACATTTAATATTAAAACCAGTCTGACAATGCCATTGTTGGATTATTTCTGTTTATTTAGTTACTTATACTGGAAGTTTTTTTTACAATAATACTTTTTTATGCTTTAAATAACCAGGAAATGCATTCACGAACTCGATCGCATAAAATCCTCAAAATGTTTTATTCAGTGATATTACAGTTTTTTATATAAAAAAATGAACACGGAGATGTAAATATTACTCACTTGATCCTAAAAAAAATCTATTAACTTTTGAAAAGACAACCAAAGTTTGATTTATGATTCTAAAAATATGAATTTAGATGTCTCTTCAAAACTTAACAGATTTTTTATAAAGTATGTTAAGTTTTTTTTTACATTTTTATCACCGAAAACAACAATTAGATGTTTTTTGTGGTTCGAGATCGCCAATCCGTTACCATGCATTTAATAATTACTTATATTTATATTTGTTTATTTGCATTTTATATACACATGTTACATTTTACATCATAACTTTTATAGTAACAAACATTTTGGTGTACATAAACCCTGGTAGGGCATTATTATTAGAACCCACTATTAAAATAACAAATATAAGTAATAATAAATACCATCACGGGTGCCTATTTGGCTCCCGAGAACCGTTTAACTGGTTGAGACCAGCGGAGGGATTAACCCGTCCTCATTTCGCCGATGGTATTCGGAGGCAACACCTAACAAGTGGCGAGCTTGTTGCGGTATTTATGATGAAATAGCCTCGTTGTATAAAGCGGTCACCCATCCCAGGCCGGCCTTGTTGTCATCCGCTTAACCTTGTTATCAGTTGCGCAGTGACTATAAAGTACCTAGATATGTTTTTACAAAATATGTCATATGGTCTTTATGTCAAGCAAATAAAGCTTTAGACAAGTGACGGGGTTTTAATCGTGAGTTACTGACTTTAGTATAAAAGTTGACGTGGTTGGTAGTCTTTTCTCTACTTTATCTTAATGTTTTTGCATGTGGCGACACTAAAAGGGAACAATATAAAAAAATGCCCCTGTGACAAACTACTCAGTATAGCTGAGGCTCTACCACGGGTTTGCGCATTGTAGAAACGTAACGTATTCATTTACGTATACGTCAGCAACAACCAATAAGATCGCTTTGTTGTTGGTAACAGGATTGAATAAAGCGATCCTATTGGTTGTTGCTCACGTATACGTAAATGAATACGTTACGTTTCTACAATGCGTAAACCCATGGTAGAGCCTCTGGTTATAAATTTCTGGGTGAATTTTAAAGGATGTACTTTGGGCTAATATGAGGTTCTGCTGATCAAATCGAACAACTTTTCCCATGGAGCCATGTGTCGCAAATGAAAAAAAATTTGGGCTTCCCCATACAAATTGGTTATTTTAACATTACTAGTTTGTATGGAGAAGGCAATTTTTTTTTTCATTGGCGACACATGGTTCTATGGGAAAAGTTGTTCGTATTGATCAGTAGAATATCATATTCGCCCAAAGTACATCCTTTCAAACTCACCATGTATAGTATAGTTTAATGTCGTTCGAACTATAATTAAACAGTATAGTAATAAGTAATGTCGCAACAAAAAGCTACCGTCCGTATAGCATCATAAATGTGATGGATGACTGCGCCGGGATCAGCTTTGCTAATATTAAAATAAATTTATCCACAGATATTTATAATAATATTTATAGAGGTCGCAAGGATCATAAAAAAAAGTACACATAGTTATAATATTTGGGTATTAAAACCAGAAAATGTCTACCTAATAGCTAAAGTATAGGTAAAATCCATAAATTTACATTTAACATTAAACAAAGTAATATACGTGGTGGCCTAGTTGGTTAGACCTTGGACTTAAAAACACTTAGGTCCCTGGTTCGAATCCCGGTGTGTACCAATGAGTTTTTAATTAAAACAAATATGTACATTTGTTTGACAACACCACTATAGTGCCTCGGAGAGCACGTTAAGCTGTCGGTCCCGGTTTCACTATACCAACTTGTGAAACTGTTTATAGATGAGTTATTGAGTCTATTCAAAACATCGCTACGAGCTAGCCACTTGTTCGGTGTCGACTCATACCATCGGATACGACGAGGTGGGATTAAAACCCCTCCGCTGGGTACCCTGGGGCCGTCTAGGCGGTCTCGGGCGCCGTATGGCCCCGTGACATATACGTGGGCGGCAAAATTTCGGGAATCAAGGAAGTGACACAACATTACTATTTAAAAATGTATTTATTGCTTTTCGAAGTATTCTCCGCGAAATTTGACACATTTTTCCATACGATGGAACCAATCATTGAAGCAACCATTCCATTCGGAAGTTGGGGTCTCCAAAATGGCCGTTTTGTAGGCGTCCACAGCTTCTTCAGGTGATGAAAATCTCTGACCACGCAATTTCACGCAACAAAGTATAGAAATCATTAGGGCTTAGGTCGGGGCTGTACGGCGGATGGTCTAATAATTCTATGTTTTCTTGCTCCAAAAACTCTTTTGTTCTGTGCGCGGTGTGAGAACTCGCATTGTCGTGATGGAGGATGATGCGGCGATTGCAGTTCTCTTTACGGAGTTCAGAAACGACCTGTGGCAAACAAATGCTAGCATACCATTCTGCATTAACCGTTCTTTGTCCCTCAAGTGGAATAGTCGCAACATGGCCGGTTTTGGAGACAAACGTGGCCACCATTTTTTTTGCAACAATCCGTGAACGCATAATTTTTGTTGGCTTTAACTCATTTTCGAACACCCAAACTCGTGACTGATTTTTTGTTTCGGGTTCGTACGCGTATATCCAGGATTCGTCACCTGATACGATGTTGTATACAACATTTGAGGATCCTGCGTGGAATCTTTCGAGAGTTCTGACGCACCAAGTAACGCGAGCCGCTTTTTGCTCTTCACAGAGCGAATGCGGTATCCATCGGGAAAACAACTTTTTTACACCTAATTGTTCATGCAAGATTATTTGTATTTGACTCATGCCAATGTCTAAAGTTGCCTGAATTTCGCGGTATGTCACATGTCGATCTTCCACAATCAGCTTACGCACAGCATCAACGTTTCAATTCAATTCCATTTTCTCAACGACTAAACAAGTTTGACAAGTCCTTGTGACAAGACCAAGAATCTTTTTTTAAATAAATAAATGGTATTCGATTTTTAAAACCAAGGAGTTTTCAATTAAAAAGATTTTAATATGACAGGAACAGTGGAAATATTCCATTCCCGATATTTTCAGTGCCGACTACGTATTAAAAAAAGCTTTTTGATAAAGTGCAGATGCTGGGCTCAATGAATTTAATTCCTCTAACTCCTGAAGTCAATTCTATACCTCTAAATTTAGCTGGTATTCCTCAATAAAGAAGAATTGCATAAATGTAATTAGAGTGACAAATGCGGGTTCTTGCTTCAGTTATATGAGAGGTAACATTTAACTATGTTACTTGATACTGGCAGAGGCCCAAAGTGAGGTTTTTTTTCATGACAAGATGTATTACTGTTGTGCGATCGTCCATAAAGGGCTACACTATATTTCCTCTCGGTTTATATGAATAATATTTTAGCAAGTATCTTCAACATTATAATATATGCTGATGCCTTAATCTTCAAAATGCACCGCAAATCCAGTTGATATGCATTTACTAGAGTCAAGACCCAGTTTGCGTTTTTCCTTTTTCTTATAACCTTTGTCCTTTAAATAAAATACATTTAGAAGATATTTTCAACTTTTAGAATTTCTTAATGTACCTTCTGTGAAAGTCTTGTATACCTAATGTCCATTACAAGAGCGTTGTAAATTGGCCGGTACCAAATTATAGCGAGACTCAAATCATCTAAATTTGTCATTTTTTTTTAATAATATTTAGTTTTTTTTATAAGGCGTTGGTTGTACGCTTTCTCATTATAACATTACTGACAAAAAATCCTCAACAATTTTTTAAATCCAAAATAAAAATATAATCCAGGATATGTCCCTGAGTGGGAAACTTATTTGTCCTATTGTTCATTTCAGATACCCATACTGTCCATCGGCAATGACGTGGGTAGGCGGGTCAAGGTATATGAGGGCACGTCGAAAACCACTGGAGACTTTGTGATCGAGGATGTGGATGTGGAGGGGGAAACCACCAGGCGACTTATATTCCTCGACAACCAGTTCCTGGTGCAGTCTGAGGCGAGGATCCACACTGGTGAGTGACAGCCATCTATATATAGTGGCAAGCTCATCGCGGTGTTTGTGTTATAGCTTCCGAGTCGGAGTCATAAATAGTGTTAAAATAAATAAAAAATACTGAAGCGCGGTTGTAGGTGTTATTATAATTAGACCTACAACCATGAATGCAGCATTGATCGCTCTCATTATGCCGGCTAAATGATGCAGTTGCGAGAGAAAGACTATCACCTCAACAAGAAATTGATACCAACACACAGACCAAAACACAAACATGACTAGGTTATTTCAGGGATTTTACATCCGTATGGGTACCGGTCGGCCTTAGCCAAATTATAGAAACCTATCCACTTCTACTTAGTAACATTATATAATATAAGATTCTCTGCTCTTATTGGTCGTAGCGTGACGTTATATATATACCCTACCTCGATAAATGGGCCATCCAACACTAAAATATTTTTTTAATACAGTTGCTCAAAAAGTGGCGTATTACAGGGACGTACAGCGTTTGGGATGTGGGTTATTCATACTCGAGTTTTTTTTTACCTTTTCCGAACTCGTGCGTTCTCTTTCCCAACTGTCAAAATAATGTCTATTAAAAAGAAAAAAACAACCACGAAGTTTTTACTAAAAAAAAATCATAGAAGTTTTTATGGTTCATGCAAATATTTCTTAAAAGAAGCTACTAATTTGTTTCAATATCAGATTTAATGATTTAATTCAATGAGTTAGGTTAGGTTTCATTTCATCTCATAAAATTTCATTTTCATTTCATATCAATAAAAAAAATCTACTGAAGACTTGGCTACTATGGGCATAGTTCCCTTTGCCTACCCAGAATGGGTGAAGAAAACAAAAAAAAAATCTGCTTATATTCTGTATAACAATATTAAAAATAGTTGTTCAGTACACGTGCGGAACCGTCATTGCAACTTGTTCCGACTGTCAACCCTCACCTTCGGCTGCGCCTCGGCTCGGGTAGACATTTGTCGGAACTCTTTGCAATGACAGGCTTTCCGCACTCGTAATGAAATATAATATTTCTATTCGAACCAGTAGTTCCTGAGATTAGCGCGATGACTAGTGGTTGCGCCTTTGGCGTTGTAACCGGTGGTGTGGGTTCGATTCCTACACATGACAAAGATTATTAGTACGTTTTTTCTGTACAGTTTGTCATGGTACGTTGTCATCTGGGTGTTATAGTACAAGCCTAGAGCTTAGTTTGTGACCAGAGCAATATGTGTAATTTGTCCTACATATTATTATTATTAGTTTTTTTTTACAATTATACCTTAATTAATAAATTAATTGTTAAATACATGGCTTCATAATTGTATAATATTTAAAACATAAGTGTAGGTATATTAGATTGTAAAAAAATAGTCTAACGATTCTATATACCTATCACATATTAGGAATATTAAATTAATTGTTAACATTTATAATTACACAATTTTATAATAACAAATATATTTTGCACTCCATAAATGACAGAGTATGTAGATCAATATCAACATTTACCATACTGTAACACCATATTAAAAAGCTTAAAATAAACATTCAAAAACTTTTTTTTCAGTACAAACAAAAGGCAAACCCCGTAGCATAGTGGACTACGGTCACATATCTTACTACCACTCCTATATGAGTGTTGGCGTGAACATAGCCCGGGAGCCCAGCCTTCCGTCCCGAGTGGCTATCCTCGGCCTGGGCGGAGGATCCCTCTGCATGTTCCTGAGGAGATGCTTCCAGCAGCTGGATATAACTGCTGTGGACCTGGATGCTGCGGTCTTCGAGATCGCTAAGCAGCACTTTGGTTTAAAGGTTGATGAGAAGTTGAAGGTCCAGATCAAAGATGGGTTGGATTTCTTGCAGGAGGAAGCTGATAAAGGTGAGTTTTTTTTTCTATGAAAGGATGTTTATATGATAGCAGTATTTAAAATAAAGGTCATGTATTAGGACTCTTACAATGTGAATAAATGATTATTTATTTCCATATTTCTGAGTTTACAAAAACTTTTTGACAACAGCTTCAGGTAAAAAGTGTCTAAATCCAAATTTAAGTTTATTATACCCATCCCTTATCTGTTGTTTGCACCGTTAAAAAAAACGGGATGATAGGTTGCCTAAATAGGGCTAAAAAAACGGGATGATAGGTTGCCTAAATAGATCTTAAAAAACGGGATGATAGGTTGCCTAAATAGAGCTAAAAAAATGGGATGAGAGGTTGCCTAAATAGGGCTAAAAAATAGGATGATAGGTTGCCTAAATAGGGCTTAAAAAACGGGATGATAGGTTGCCTAAATAGGGCTAAAAAAACGGGATGATAAGTTGCCTAAATAGATCTTAAAAAACGGGATGATAGGTTGCCTAAATAGATCTTAAAAAACGGGATGATAGGTTGCCTAAATAGGGCTTAAAAAACGGGATGATAGGTTGCCTAAATAGATCTTAAAAAACGGGATGATAGGTTGCCTAAATAGAGCTAAAAAAATGGGATGAGAGGTTGCCTAAATAGGGCAAAAAAATAGGATGATAGGTTGCCTAAATAGGGCTTAAAAAACGGGATGATAGGTTGCCTAAATAGGGCTAAAAAACGGGATGATAGGTTGCCTAAATAGATCTTAAAAAACGGGATGATAGGTTGCCTAAATAGATCTTAAAAAACGGGATGATAGGTTGCCTAAATAGAGCTAAAAAAAATGGGATGAGAGGTTGTCTAAATAGGGCTAAAAAATAGGATGATAGGTTGCCTAAATAGGGCTTAAAAAACGGGATGATAGGTTGCCTAAATAGAGCTAAAAAAATGGGATGAGAGGTTGCCTAAATAGGGCTAAAAAAAAGTTATCGAACTTCTTGGGTTTTTCCATTTTATCAAATGGTATTATTAGTAAAATAATCTACTTATGCTAACAATAGAATGACTTCACTCACCATGAGTGGCTCTTCTCACCCAAGGTCCTAGTCAGCGGATGAAAATGAAAAATATGTTTATTGATACCAAACAAAATACGTAAGTACTGATGGCAATGCACATCAAAACATGTTGATAACAAAATAGCAGTTATGTATGTGTTAGAAGGTTTGGTTCCCTGTCACTTGTGCTAAGTTGCACTCTGTTATGTTGAGCCTTTGGCGTTGTATCAGGAGGTCGTGGGTTCGATCAATGACAAAAATATACGTAGGTACGTTTTTCTGTACAGTTTGTACGGAATTTTCGTGGTCTGGGTGTTTATAAAATATTACATGTTTTATATCGTTGTTTCTGGCACAGAGCAATATGTGTAAATTATCCTACATATTATTATTATCATGTTTTTAGTTATAGGTTTTTTTTTAATATGAAAAATATGATATTTTCAGGTTCAAAATACGATGCAATACTATTCGACATGGACAGCAAAGACCAGTCTGTGGGGCTGTCGTGTCCGCCGCAGACGTTCGTGCAGGACGACGTGCTTACCAACGTGTGTCACGTGCTCTCCGACACAGGCAAGTGCCCACTATACCTGCAGCTCTATCATGGGTGTTTATTAAACAATCTTTCACTTACTGTGTAAACCGCGCCAATAGAAATACGATTTATAAATGGCGACTGGTTCTTGCTTAGTAGTAGGGTCAGCAAATCTAATTTGAATATAAATTGTATTGTAATATTGAGGAACTTGCAGTCTTAAAGAACAAAGTGTACAAACTATAAAGTTATAAAAGCTATTACAAAGTTAATGAATTTATCTATTCATCGTTAATTAATTCAATAGAATACATTTTATTAACAATCGAAAACTTATACAATATTTAGAACGCGTCAAATAACACTCGCGCCACTGCATAAACACGTGTGCTATGTGTATAGTCGCAATTTATTAATTTAGTCACCAACTTTATTATTATTATTTTTGGTGAATGGCTTTTCGCTTGACGCGTAACTCTGCCAATGTCAAGTTGTTGAAAAGGCACATAGGGGTATAAATATAATATTACAATTATTATTGTTTTAGAAAAAAAAAAGTCAATAAATATTAGTTAAGGTTAAACATTTAACACTAGGTATAAACAGTACCTACAGTACAAACAAAGTGATACAACATAGGGGAACACAAGGGCCCGTGGACAATACAGGACGGCACACAGATCTGAAAAAGAAACATATATTAGATATAAAAAGTAGTTAAAAATTTAATTTAACTTCTATTATATATTAAGGCACAAAATTATACAAGGGGCCCCTGAAACTAATAAAAACCGGATCCAGCGGTCCAGAAGTAAATATTCATAGGAAGTATAATAGGAATATATTTATAATCAGAATCTTAATTTGAACTTTTTTAAATATTTTGCTATAGCCAGTATTCCATTATAATTGGGCAGTGATAAGAGAGTGTTGAATTGGTGGGAGGAGGGATTATGGGTGGAAGAATATCATATAGGGAAATATTCTGATTGGGACAACCAAATAGAGAGTGTTCTAATGTTCACCAACTTTACACCCACCAAACTTAGGTACAAAACAAACAAACATTTGAGCACATATCAAAAACACAAACATTTTATTGGTCTACCTGATGATAAGCAGACCTACAAAGTCCATGAATGGGGTCGATAAATACATTGTAGTTTAAGAATATTGATCGCTCCCACTATGCGTAACTAAATTAACATAGCTATATTAGTGGAGGGGCGCGCTGGTTTTTGATTAATAGATCTCTAGTGTAAATAAAGTATATATTTATAAATAAACCAACTTATTCATAAAACTTTATGTACTATTTTAATAAAATTTTTGTATCACAGAAAATATATAAAACATTTGAACTATGTGTATAGGTTCTATGAGTTAAGCTTGATATGGGAGTTGTGACTCTGTGACCTGGTGGTAATCGGACCTACGTAAAATCTAGTATGCGGCGTTAACGTTTTGGCCCAATGCAAAATAAAACGTCTGTTGTGTCACTTTTTATTGGCCAATTCTTATAATCATTGGTAGGTAACGGTTTGTTACTCCCATACAAAACATGTGAACGTCCATAGTCTTTTTATATGGGAATAACGATTTGTTACCTATAGGAATCGGCTTAAAGTCGAATTAAGAACTTTCACTGTAAAAAGTTTTTTTATTTTTTTTTGTTTCCAGCAAATATTACTATTATTTTGTAACATATACTTTTTTTTTTCAGGACATTTCATATTAAACTTGGCATGTCGAGACAGAACCCTTCATGACTCGATAGTTAAAAAAATTCAATCTCATTTCCGTCATATTGTGATTCTCAAACTGTACGAGGAAATTAACGAGGTTGTCATGGCAACCAACCATACACCTTACACCCAGGCGGAACTAGAGCGCGCCACCAAACAACTGAACACTTCCGCAAGAGATAACAAATTAGTCAAAATAAAATGTGTTGATTTAAAAAGTGTTTTAGAATCGGCTAATATTATTTGTTAATATTTATTATAAGTACAAATATTAAATTTGTTGTATATTTTTAAATATAAGAGATTTTTGTACATTTATAAAAGAATTTTATTGTATAAACTCTTCATTGTATTTTTAGTCCTATCAAAAAATATACCATCACGTGTGCCTTTTTGGCTTCCGAGAACCGTTTAAACGGCCTCTGGGTACCCAGCGGCTGGATTAACTCGTCCTCATTTCGCCAATGGTATTCGGAGGCAACACCTAACAAGTGGCGAGCTTGTTGCGATGTTTATGATGGTATAGCCTCGTTGTATAAAGCGGTCACCCATCCCACCCAGGTCCGGCCTTGTCATCTGCTTAACCCTGTTAACAGTTGCGCAGTGACTTAACCACTAGGGTTCAGCCGCTTTTTTTTAGTCTTATCAGGTTACATAAAATCCTTATACAGGGTGAATTTTTCAAGTGTGCCTTGACCTATAAGCGACACTATCAGCTGGTGGTTCAATAAACGAGATCCGAGTTTTTTTTTCAAAATCAACCGGTTCGATTCCCGACTGTTGTGGATTTTTTTTCAAAAATCAAATGATATAGTTTATTTTTATCAATTTCGCCCCAAGACCGATACTCCTTTGAACTTTTTCGCTATTCCTTGTAGTTTAGGATTTGATCTTGAAAGCACACTAGAAAAATTCTAATTTGAGATCAAAATGGAAAACAAAAGTATTGCGACTTAAAGAAGAACTTTTGGAGTAGATACTGTTCAACCCATATTTTATAGCATTTATAATGGCGCCAACCATTCCGCGATTTCTGTGAACCCAACAATATTTTATGAAATAAATATGTACAAGAGATTGGCAACTTTGTTTATATGTTTGATCTAGAACTCGATTTCAGAGTTTAGGTAAATATTGTTTACTTTTATCTATCCGTTAGAAACGGATAGATAAAAGTAAAAAAAATATATATTTTGGCTTGTTTAATTGCTACAAGACAGTTGCAGGCTTTGATATTAAGTAAATGTGATGTATGTAATGTAATGTATCATCACGGGTGCCTTACGGCGCCCGAGACCGCCTAGACGGCCCCAGGGTACCCAGCGGAGGGGTTTTAATCCCACCTCGTCGTAGCCGATGGTATGAGTCTACACCGAACAAGTGGCTGGCTCGTCGCGATGTTTTGAATAGACCCAATAACCCATCTATAAACAGTTTCACAAGTTGGTATAGTGAAACCGGGACCGACAGCTTAACGTGCTCTCCGAGGCACTATAGTGGTGTTGTCAAACAAATGTACATAAATTTTTAAATTAAAAACTCATTGGTACACACCGGGATTCGAACCAGGGACCTAAGTGTTTTTAAGTCCAAGGTCTAACCAACTAGGCCACCACTACGTATTAAGTAAATATATCAATAATTCATGTAGTAGGTAGAATAGGTCTGGGAAATACAAAAAAAAAAATGCATATTATGTTCTGGAGTGCTTATAAAATATAATATGTATTATATTATTGCTTCTGGTACACTAGTACAAAGCCTACTTTGTAACAAGGAGCCTGACCAAAGAACACAATCGCCAATCGATTCACCGCATCAATTGATAAATATTCAGGAATTTTACTCTATGGGGTTGTAGAGAAACGTCAAATCCCATACATTTGGCTTTCGATTGGTATTTCAATTCTATTATCGATTAACTCTTTGGTAAGGCCCCAGAGCAATATGTGTAAATTGTCCTACATATTATTATTATATGTGTTAGGAAAGAAGTAACGCGAAACGACGACGACAACGATTGCTTGAAACTGTTGAACAAAGTCGTTAACAAATACTTTCCATAAACTCGCAAGTAGGGCTCAACAGGAACTAGAGTAGAAATAAAACGACCAAATAAATTCAATGGCATTTAATGCTAGTTGTAATAATTATGAATAAAAAAAAACCACAATCAAGCATCTCATCACGATTATTGTCAACATTCAACAACTACACAACTCACAAAAACTAATATAAAGCTAGCACACACTAGGCTCCCTAAATTATCACAATTGGCACCTAAACTGAGGTTACAACTATGCTTAGACGAGCTTAAGTACTGTCCAAGCTAGGAACGTACCGAGCGGAAAAACGCTCGCGAAATGTCCAACCATGCATGATTTTCCGCTTTGTCCTTGACTTTTAGGAATTTGGTAAAAACAACGCAATGATCAATAAATTAATATCATCCAATCTACCCTAACACTTTCTTTTGGTATATTTTATTTATTATATATAATAATAAATTAATAAAAAAAAACCTTAATTAAAGATGTTTGACATCAAAGAAATTACCTAAATATTTTATTTTTAAAAAGTTAATACAATAATAAATGCAAAATTTTCTAAGAAAAACTTAAGCTCGTCTAAAACAAGTTCTTATAAAATAATATAACCATTATAATCGATTCGCATTAACACATAATACAATAGGTAATACGTCGCTCGGACTTCTGTCGCTCTAACAATTTTATACATAATTGGCAGTAAATATGACGAATAAATAGTAAATAATAAATTAATTTCAATAAATAATAATAATCATACAAACAGAAATCCGATATCAGAAATAACGGCACACGATATAACTATGTCTTTATCAGAACACCTTTCTGAAAATGTTTTTGAAGCTTTTCTTCTTTTGTTTGCCGAACCGGTTAGCCGTGGACGCGTCCGTGGAGCCGGACCAGAGGCTGCCGGTCGGGGACGCCGGCGCCGGACCGGTTCCGTTGACCGACTCCGACTTGTCCGGCGCATTGCTCCGGCTGCTCTGTCGGCTGAGAGTCCGCAAAAACGCTGGAGAAGACAGCCG
The DNA here is from genome assembly GCA_947458855.1 of Monopis laevigella. NCBI lineage: Eukaryota > Metazoa > Arthropoda > Insecta > Lepidoptera > Tineidae > Monopis > Monopis laevigella. The sequence goes on along the minus strand of OX381583.1, from coordinate 27,191,174 downwards.
ACGCGCTTTTGCCTTGGTTTTTAAATTACTAAATATAGATCCGTTAGTCTTTATTTCTTTATGAGGAACTTCGTTTGTAAATTGTACAGGTTCAGGAACGGGAGCTAGGAACTCCTCCTCGTCGAGTGGTATGGGCGTCTCTTGCAGCCTGCCTATGCTGTCCTGCCTGGTCCACGCCGGCTCGGCGCGGTGCAGGATGGACGTCTTCCGCTTCCTGTTCCTCCGCGCTACTTGCCATTCCCCTTCCGCTTCGTCGTCCACTTCGCCGGCAGACAATCTCGCTATTTCCAGCGCCTCCTCGCTCGGTCTTCGCTTTTTAGCTGAAGGAGTTTGGTGTCCGCTGACCCCTTCCACTGACTTTCTTCTTATTTTTTTATTTTTAATGGATTTTTTACGCACAGGAACTGTGACTTTAAGTTCTGTTTTTCTTCTACTTAAATAATATAATACAGCGGCTAACGTTAAAGATTGTAGTATTAGGAATTTGAAGAAGGTTAGATGTCCGAACCAGCTGTCTCGTTCTTCCATGATGACCTTCACGGCGGCGGCCATGTGCGCGATCTGCTCCTGTAAAGCAGTCATTTGCTCGAGGTACTTCTGCTCTCTCTCGTTGCTCTTTCTCCGCTCATCTGTCATTTGCAGCACTGTCTTCTCGAAAGACTTCTGCATTTCTTCCACTTGCTTTTTGTACCTTCTGCTCAGTTCTTCCAGGTACTGCCCGGAAAGCGACATGTTTCGTTCAAGGGTCTGTAATTGGAAGATAAAAAGTATTAGTTATACCTAGTAACTTTTTTTGATACCCAACAAAATGTTTTTTATTTATTCATTGGAGAATGGCATGTACCTATAGCGTAAGCCCATTGTTTTAAATAGTATTAACGCTCTACCTGTTAAGATACATCTGGCGATGCCTTATTTGTTAAAATAATTTAACGGGTTTAGGCCTTAGGTATAAAATAAATCCCCAAAAAACCATCCTACATAAATTGATAACTACAAAACCCTTTTTTTTTTCGGATATTTTCATTCGGATAATTAATAAAAGGTAAGAGCAATCTGAATAGCTCTTAAGAGCGCTCAATATAGGTTTTTATTCATTCAACTTCTATGTAAACAGATTAAGGGCTCTGCGGTCGTCCTTACAGCCACACAAACATACTTCCAATATTACAACTTGGTTTTTAGTCGAAGTTTAATTATTATTTTAATGTTAGTAATTGTACGCGAAAATCTTTCTGTTGTGGGTAATAAATATTATTGTAACATAATATTAAAAGTTTTTTCCAATAAAAAAAAAATAATAGCAATACCCAACACAGGAAGATATTGGACCAACTAAAAATAATATTTTAGTTCTGTGACAAACAGTAGTCAAGTAATACTGGAAGTGCGAAAGCTCATTTTGTATGAAGAACGAAGACTTCAGTCTGCAGAATGCAGTGACCTTAATCAATACACCATTTTATAAAGTAAAAATAAGAAAATTTATGTAAATTCTAAATTTTAAAAACTCACCTTAACTCTATTTGAAAGCCGTAAGAATACTGATTCCTTTTGCATAGTCTGTCCCTGATTTTGGTTGCTTTGTATCCCTGGAGGAGTGGGGTCCACGGTCAGTTGGTCCAGTTCTGACAGAAAGCTGTCGGTGAAGATGTTGTCAGTTATTTCTTCTGGGGCGCCTGTAGTCTCTTTCTTGTCTTGACTCTCGGGTTTAATGGCTTTGACTTCTTCTTTCTTCTCCTCCTCGACTTTAGGCTTCTCGTCTTTTTTAACATCTACTGTGTCTTTGGTAACAGGTACTGTATCTTTAGAAGTCTCAACCTTTTCCGGCGTAGGTTTTTCAGTGACTGCCGGTACAGGTTTCTGCGGTTCTGTTTTATCTTTGTTTTCCACTGGTAACTCAATATGGTCCGGTTTGTTATCGTCTTTTTTGCCGCCACCCAGGGGATCTGTCTTATTTTCCACACTGGGTGACTCCGCGGTTTTGTTTTGAAGTTTGTCCACAGTGTCGTTTTTAACAGATTCCTTGATAACTTCTTCGGTAATCTTCCCGGAGCTCGCGTTCACAGGCTTGTCTACGGTGATGTTGGTCGTTATGTTCTGTTCTGCCTCAAAACTCGTGTTTAAAACCACCTTTTTCTCTTTAATTGCGAAAAAATTGCACAGAGCCGCCAAATATTTCTGGGAAAATGCCGCCTTCACGAACGCCTCGCGCTGGTGACCGAACGCTATAGTCTTTTTACTTTTAAAGTCAAACCCGAAAGGTTGGCATATTTTTGTGCATTTGAGGGTGTCGTGCAGAAATACATTATTGACGAGAGTGATAAGTTCGCTCGCTCGGCACCCGATCAGATCGTACACCTCGTTGTACATGGAGCGGCTGCAGTTATCACAAACTATTATATGGCTAGGGGAGCAACAGTTTTTGTATAGACTCGCCGTGTCGTTGTGTTGACTAGACGCGTTCTTAGGAACTTCGGTCTTCACCAGCACCTGTGCGGCCTTCTTCATGATAGACATGACGGCGTCGCGGGCCGAGCCGAAGAGGTTCTTGCCGGCGTCGGTGTCAGCGGCTGTCGGCGTCACGTCGGCGATGTCGTCGTCGTCGTCGTGCAGCACGGGGTGCGGCGCGCTCTCCTTCTCCAGCACCTCGAACTCGGACGTGCCGTACACCTTGAACCACGACACGGGGCAGTAGTGCTCCGACCCGTAGTGCGAGTGCATCTCCAGCTTTATGAACTTGCCAAACATGTGCGGAAACAGATCAAAGCTCTGCACGTCGCGCACATCCTTGGCGACGAAACGGCCGACGCTAGCCCACTCGCGAGTCGGGAATCTATCGCTGTAGTACACCGAAAATTCTTTAGGGGTCGACGAGAACAGCTCGAAGTTGGCTATTTCTATTTTCTGCGCTTGCACAGCCTCGCACAGTTCCACGATGAACCATATCCGACTGTTGCAGGTATTGAGCATGTACTCGTCACGGTTGGGCGACAGAACAGAGCTGGCAGAGTTTGCCTCGGGGTTGGCGGCGACTATCTTCGCTCCGCAGGCCGGCGAAGCGTAGTTCTTGGACCGAAGCTTTGTGCTTTTATTGCTAACATTTACATTGTTATGACTAGGCTGACTGGAGTGGTTGAGCACGGTGTCTTGCTTTTCGGCCTCCGCGAGTTGTTTCTGCGCCCACTCCGAGAACGACGGGATGTCTTCTTGAGGAGTTTCGCTTTTGACCGGCACGTTTGTCGCGGTAGATTCGTTTTGTTTGTTGGGCTCGTCTTTTTGAGATTCTGTGAGCGCAGGCTCTGCGACAACTGCAGGCGGGATAGCTGCGGGTGCTACGTCATCGGTTTTCTTGACCTCGTGCATAGGTGTAGCCTTTACAACCAACGCGGGCTCTTTCGCCGCTGGTTCCGCAGTTTTGTCCGCTTCTTTCTTCTGTGCTTCCACATTTTGTTTGTTCTCGACGAGTACAAACGTTTTGGTGTCATTGTGTTTATCCGAATCGTTGACGAATAATAGTTCGTCTTCTTTCTTCAGCTCTAGCTTGGCAGTGTCCGCCAACGAGATGATGATAGGAGGCTGTCCTGTGTCAGGTAACCTGTAACAATCAAAAACAAAGACATGAACGCAGAACGATACAGAGAAAGTGTTTTATGCTGGCAGCATTTAATATGGAGCAGGTCGTGAGAATCATATTATCGTGCATAATGTAGTAATTGACGACAATTACGGTTGATTGATCTTCAATTGTGGCGGATAGTTGCCCTGTTATTCATAGTGCAGTCTTATTTTAATTCAATAAATAAATTGTTACGATATCATAAATCTACAAATATTGTTCAATTAACGATCACTGTCTCCAATCTCATCACATTTTATCTATTAATAGACGCTTTCACCAATAAAACCAATTACGTACAATGAAGGCTGCGGCTAACTTTCGAGGCTCGATTAGTTCTTATAGCGTTAAACACTTAAACAGGCATCAAGTCGGCGCCATAACACTATATCACGACCGCCTCTGAGACCTTTTTGGCGGATCGTGAAGGGAAATTCATTAAATTTTATGGAAATTACTTTTGAGGACCGTTACCGTAATAAGAATGTCGTTACTTAAGGTGCAACTGTTTGACAAAAACATAGGCAATAACCTTCTCGATTTGATTGAAACAATTTAAATACGATAATATTGTGGTTAATGTAAAATATTTAAACAATGTGAACTTGAAATGACAAAAAAAAATATTCTGGAGTGATTAACTATCAAAAAGGTAGAGTTATAAATCAATATAATTAACATTCGTACGAAACAAACGTGGTGGGTCTATCTAATGAATGTTGTCACAAGAAAAGCGCGGCAATTTAAAAAATAATCACTTGTAATACCACAAGAGCTTCAAAATTATCGGGTATTTTCCGATAGGTTCGTTGCAAACAAATGAAGGAGTCAAGTTTTTCAGGTTAAAAAATCACGAGCGCGAAGCGCGACGAGCGCGAAGCGCGAGTGATTTTTCCTGAAAAACTTGACGACTTTATTTGTTTGCAGGGAACCTTGAGGGAAATGCCAGATAATTTTGAAGCTCGTGTGGTATTCGGGGGATTATTTTTCCGTCCCAAATGTCGGCCAATAGAATTGCACCTGGATTATGTTTTGTTTTTTATATATAGCAACTACCAGAGAAAATATTCAAAAAAAATTCTCAGTATAATACCATGTAGGTTGTACCACGTGACGTCGAATGGTGCAATTCTATTGGTCGATATTTGGGTCGGAAAAATAATCACTGAAATTATTGGAAAAAAACAAATTGCATAATTAAAAAATATGTGTTTGACCAGTTTACTAAAATCAATCAGCACATAAATATAAAATATGGTAGCAATGAGTTATCTTTATATGTTTAATAATTATCTGTAGCCGAAATTATTTCGTATACTTACTTTCAGTTTCTATGATATTCTCTTTTATAATCTCCATACTTATTCTACATTGTAAATGAACATACAATAAACACCATTTTAATGAATTTTCGCAATAAAACTAGATTTGATGTAGATAAACATTTTGACAACGTCTGTAGCGGATTAAAGGAAAAGAAATTGAATAAATATCTGGTGACAAAATTCGTTAGACAAACTTTAGAGCCGACCTTATTGTATGATAATGTATAGAGATATTTATAGTTGAGTAATTAAGTTTGTTTGTAAATATGAAACAAATTTAAACTAACATGATATAAATGAATATTTGTAAACATGTTGTGGGGCAGTGTATTTTTATCGCATGTGCAGTCACGTGTGGACCAGCAGCGATGTCCTCGCGTGAACCACACCACATATCACTCGTGTTTGTACGAGGAATTTACAATTAAACAGTAAGTATCATATTAAAGCCATAGCAAATAACTATTAAAGACGTTCTAGCGATTACAAAAAGGTTAGTTTGTCAAAATGCATTAGAGATAAATATTTTGACATCTGATTATTCTTATCTACGTCCAGGGAAAGATTGAAATCGCATGGATTTATAAATAAAACATTAAAAAATCCTGCAAGACAAAGCGAGAAACGTCTGAAAATTTTCTATCATGGTCCTCTTAGCTCATGGAGTTGGTAAAAGGCTGGCCAACTCAGTATGTTTTTATTTATTTATTAAACTTTATTGCATAATACAAAGGCGGACTTAATGCTGTTGGGCATTATCTGACAGTCAAACCTTCGGGACATTAGAACATTAAGTTTAGGTAGTGTGCAATACAATTATTTATTTATTTATATTTATAAATAAATAAATATATCCCCATATGCTTTACATATACAAGTATTATACACATATAATATACTACATATCATACAATATACATATTAATATATAAACAGTATAATGACTAATTCGACAGTTGTTGGGATTTATTATGGATTTAGTTGTTTTATATATGTAAAAACTATTACCGTATGATGTTGGTTAAGCAGCAGAGGAACTACTCAACCGAAACTTCCATAAAACTAGGACTTATGGAAACGTTGGAGTGAAAAAGAACTTACGATATCTGAAGTTTCGGTTTCGTATGTTCGAGTCCTCAAGATAACATACTGTCTCCAGCGCGGTATTGGCTAAGACGCATAACACCGACCTGCTCAACCACTAGTGATCACTTTCCATCAAGGCACAATAGACATACGTACGTGAAGAATATCTTGGTAAGGCCCTGGTGACCACCGTAGGCCAGGAGTTGGCAAAGCAGCAGCGCGGCCAGCAGCGCGCGCGCCGGGCTCATGGCGCCTCCGCCGCGGCATTGGCGAAGCGCGCCCCCACCAATCACGGACACACTAACTACCACCGACCTCGACCAACACTCTCTGATCACTTTACAATTGCATTCCTTATCTTGCACTGGTTTATTCGTATAACTTTAGGGTTTTAGTTTTATAGCTGATAAATTCTCGATTGGTTTTCGTGTAATGTAGAAAACTATTTAATCGCATAAAAATATTAACCGATACTGCATTATGAAAAAAAAAACTTATGAAGGCGCAAGAATTATCTCATCGGACTCACGGGTGCACTATCAGGGTCACTGAGCTCTTTATTATAACTTAATCATTAAACGTATACAAAGTACCCAAGTGAAGTAATTAGTGATAGCAAAGTTTAAACACGTGTAAAGAAGTTTTACAATCTACTTTCTGACGGTTAAATTAACCTCTAATGACGTGTACATCCACAAGTACGCGTGTTTGAACATAATGCCTCGATGCGGTATGTTTTTACGACCTCTCTACATGTGACCTTGGATTTGGATGATAGCAAATAGTATGCTAGATAATGACATCAAATAACTATTATATCGGTTTAAAGCTAGATACTTCCTTAATGGGTGTTCCCTATGCTGGATAAAATAATATAATCTTTGATTTTGTTTCTATAGCTGTTCTATATTTGTCGGGCGTAAGATGATATAAGTAAAGATGCCTTCATAGACGCAGAGGCAAATGCAGTCAGGGAGATGCCTCTGCATATCAGATGAAATGCAAAAGGAGTCGATTCCTTTTGTTGCAATGACTGCCGCTGTGCTATCACAGCCCACACCGGCCAAAACAAGCTTATAAATTACACCCATGTCAGACGACAACCAATTTGCAATTGTCAATTAACAACAGTTTTAGCCACGCCCATAACGTCTGCACGTCAGGACACATGCATAGAGGCTAGAATGTGCAACGACTTAGGTCCCACGGGGCAACGGCCGCAGTGGGCGAGCTGGCCGTAGACAGTAGAGCTTATCAGGTGGGTAGAGAGATCAGAAACAATCCATAAAGATTTTTTAAATATAAGACTAACCCCCGTATTCTAAGACGTTTCCTTAACTCCACTCTTCACTCAAGGAGCGTCTGTCTCAACTTGCTTTTTATGGTTGACATTTGGTGGAAAGAGACAGACGTTCCTTGAGTGTAAAGTGGAGTTAAGGATACGTCTTAGAATACGGGGGTAAGAGTATTTTTTAATATACTCAGAATAACAAATATTAGCCAAATATATAGGTAACTGGAAATTTAAGATCTGCCTTTTTTGTATTATCATAAAATTTTAATTATATTATTTTCATGCTTTATATTCAGTTAGGGCATTTTAGGGTCACTATTACAGTTGTTAGGGTATCTACTAAAAATGTTTTGGTAAAAACCTAAAATTCCAAAAAGACAAAGATAAATATGTCAAATTTTAACTTTTTATCTCAAATTGACAATATATATTTTTTCCTGAAATTAAGTGTTCCTCCTAATTCTATTTTTCTTATTTATATATCACCTTTTTCCTTCTGTTTTGCCTTGCTTTGCTTGGGACCTAAGTGCGCGAACCCCATTCGCCAGCTATTTTTATATTATAAGGACAATCGGTAAGTATGACCACTTGTTCAGACCACATATTTGGATTATGATAAATTCTTAAATACACAGCACACAATCATCAAAGGAAAACTGAAAATAATTATTAATACAGTATTTAACCTAAACCACTGTGCTGGTCATGTGACATTGCTTATCATTCAGTGTGGAATAGTTGTACCTGTCTATCAAGTCAAAGCGGCGATAGGCGCAGTAAAATGCAGGTTGTCGGGATGCACTGACCATGGTGGTACGACGCAGCCACGCGGAAAATTGTAGAAAGAATTTGCGTGAACGACCTTGCTGTGTTACCTTTTTGTTGAGCTTCTTTAAATAAACTAATGAAGTTATTTCATATAATAGATGTTGTATACCCATAGCTCGCTCTTAATTTGTGATTTAATAACATCACAATGTTGGGATCAAATATGCTGTTAAACTGCTATTCAAAATTATTTTGTCCTTCTAATAGTTCTACAATATTTTAACTGCAATATCAAATTATATTTAAGGTGAATTTAATTTTAAGGAACTAATTTTAATATTAAAAGACCTCAAATTTTCATTAAGGCCGTCTTAATTATGGTTCACAAATCGGCTTGTCTCCCAAGTCAGAATTGAATTACTGGCCCTAAGATCTCAAAGATTTATGTCTGAAATCCAGCGAAATCATGAAGTATTGAGAGCAAGGGTTCGGCGAGCCCACGCGCCTCCTACAGCGATCATATTTATATGGCGATGGTGGGCGAACTACTGCGATTGCAATAGATGGCCATTCACTCGCACAAAGCCTGCATTGCTCACAAACTAATGCATTAGACTCGCACTAAATCAGATTGCCTCGAAATCTCGAAGATATATGATCTTGCTTACGAGTATTGTATGACTTGTTATGAGTGGAACATATAATTCAGTTTTAGGTTTCCAGTTTAATGTAGACAATTAAATATATAACTATGGAATAAGGAATTTTATTATAGCACGACATGTGACTATACCCAACTGATGTTAAGCTATATTTAAGGCCAGGGTCGAAGAATGAAAAGCACCAGTCAGAGTGTCAGACCAGCAGCCAGAGTGTCAGACAGTTAGCTGCTTCTAATGCAGACTTTGGATTAGGATCCTTGCATATTTCGACTCCATATTAGTAGAGCATGTAATTTTTTTATAGTGTGAGACAGATGTAGGAATGTCCTAAACATTTTGTAGGAGACGAAACATCAGCCATTATTTGTGAATGTCCTACATTTATAGAAAAAATACTTTTTGTATGTTGTCTGTCGATGAACTAGCAATTTTAATATATTATTTGAGAAACTAATTTAAATGAAGTAATAATTATACATGGTGACTTTGGAAGGATGTACTTTAGGCTAATACGAGGCTCTTGTGTTCAACTTTTCCCATAGAACCATGTGTCGCAAACACAGCTAAAGCAAATTTTAAAACTCAAAAAGACAGAATAAACACGAAAAGCATAATCGCAGTAAGAAACAGTTGATCAGGAAATCGCAAAAATGAAACAAAATAATAAATTAGTAACTAAAGAGAAGGGTAAGCACATAATATGAATTTGTTGAACCGTTTATCAAAATTAAACATCAAATAAATCAGATTTCAAACAACAGACCATTCAACAAAAAGCTATAACTGCAAATTTCTGCTAACCACTATATTGTATAACATCCGTGACAATAAGCAATAACGTAACCCGCAAGACTTGTGCCAAAACCCCGTTCAGGCAGACGTTAACCTCCATTTAATGTGTGCACACATTCTGGAAGAACTTAATGCGTTTGAAGGAACACTAGAAATGTAGGGTATGACCTATTTCTCAAGCTTCATACAACTACAACTCTGTTGAATATTATATTGTATACAGGGTGACTTTGAAAGGATGTACATGGAAAAAGTTGTTCGATTTGATCAGTAGAACATCATATTAGCCCAAAGTACATCCATTCAAATTCACCCTGTATATTAATAATTAGTTGTGCCCCGCGGTAAATTACAACTGGCCCATACGCAGCCCGTATCGTCTCTTTTTTTATTTACCCGACTAAAACATTAAGTTTGGCATCTGTACTTTTAAAGGACCCTTAGTGTCTGTCTGTATATCTGTCTGCCCACATGAAACATCTCGAAACTACTGGTACAATTTATCATTATATATCTCGTTGTCCCAATATCTAAAAGGGTATTAGTCACTACTAATATCACAGAAGTTAGTGAACCGATTTCATAACATCAGAGTTGCCTTTTTTGCTTCTGAGAACCGTTTAAAGGGCCTCAAAGTACCCAGCGGAGGGATTAACCCGTCCTCATTACTCCGATGGTATTTGGAGGCAACACCTAACAAGTGGCAAGCTTGTTGCGGTGTTTATGATGGTATAGCCTCGTTGTATAAAGCGGTCAGCCATCCCAGAATCGGCCTGGCTGTCATCTGCTTAACCTTTTTATCTGTTACGCAAAGACTTAATTAACCACTATAAAACATATAATTGTCAAATAGTAAAAGGTTTTTGAGAAAATCGAAGTTTTGGCACCTAACGGATTCTTTAAACGATGTAATTTTTTCAAAGGAATGTCCGAAATAACTTTGAATACGAAGTGATTTATTTTGATAAGGATTCATACCAAGGTAGGTGGAGTGGTCTAGTTCTTACGGCCATTTCTATTGCCGGTAAAAACTATATTGCCACTTTAAGTACATAAAGGTATAAATAACCAGACAATGATCAAAATCGGCTCTGATTTGACAAAGTTGAAGTACCTAATTGTAAAAATACTTCATATATGCTCTTAGATTTTGAGGAATTCTAAGCTCCCGCTTCTTAAGACTTATATATAAAAAATAAATATATGATTATATATATGTTAAAAAAGAAGAAATAAGCCAATTATAATCCCAAGTTAAAATCTTTGGCGTAAATGTCAAAAGACTTTCATTTACAAGTAAAAGTAATAATATGTAACTAATAATAAGATTATACAATATTGATTCTACAGTAGATCGTTGAAACTCTCACCAATGAAACCTTTCCCAATAATTACTAACATTGTATTTAAACAAACATAGACACTATGTTAACAGAGATAACTAATTAGATATAGCATTAGTCATAATCACAAAACGCCCATCACGCACGTCCAGATACTCATGTTACAAACATAAAAACTAAACGAACCCGAAATTATATGAAAAATAAACAAAATACCTTGAAAATAATAACCGTTAAACGCGATTAAAGAATCAATAAAAAAGAATATACATATCTTCACGGGTGCCTTACGGCGCCCGAGACCGCTTAGACGGCCCCAGGGTACCCAGCGGAGGGGTTTCAATCCCACCTCGTCGTAGCCGATGGTATGAGTCTAAACCGAACAAGTGGCTAGCTCGTCGCGATGTTTTGAATAGACTCAATAACCCATCTATAAACAGTTTCACAAGTTGGTATAGTGAAACCGGGACCGACAGCTTAACGTGCTCTCCGAGGCACTATAGTGGTGTTGTCAAACAAATGTACATATTTTTTTTAATTAAAAACTCATTGGTACACACCGTTTTTCGAACCAGGGACCTTAGTGTTTTTAAGTCCAAGGTCTAACCAACTCGGCCACCACGTATATAAAAAAGAATAATGTTATAAAAACTTTAGTTAAAGATTAATATTAAAGTCGTATTCAAATAAGTAATGTCTTAGTGTTGATGTTCATCTTGCATATTAATTAACAATGAATGATTCAATTACAATCTTTATGGTATGAATGAATGAAAACAAAACATCAACATATTTGCGAACAGGATACACAATGTATACGTCCTACAGGGTATAGGAATCTTTATTTTTGTTTGAATTTACAAAATAAAAATGTAGAAGGCCTCAAGGTCTTTAAAAGGCTGACCCGAATACAAGAAAACGTTACATTTGCTAATTTGGTCATACTACTTCTAATAGAAGTAAACTTGTAACATAATTTACATACTAAGCCAATACTCTAAATATAACTACTACTTGCAAATTATCTAAAGGAAAAATTAATATTTCACCATCTTGTATACTAATCAAATAATACAGCGTATAATCTCATTTGGAAACAAATTAGGTTCAAATTCTCACAATAACTAAAAAACAAGACAAGAAAAAATCTGCTACCAACAATAATGGCAAGAATGTTATCTTATAATTCTTTGATAATAGCTTGTAATATAAAAATATTTTCCTTATCTTGAGTAAAGAGAAAAGTTATGGAAATACACGTAAGTTTAAAAATTACTCGATTAGTCATCATCGATCTGATAAAAGCAGTAGAAATTTTCAACATTCCGGCTATAATTGCACCTTTGAAGTAAAAACGTTGACAAATCACGGAAAAATCAGCGTCTTACATGTCAAGCATATTAGTGGACGCATGTAAGTGATGATAAGAAAGGACTAAGTATTAAACCATTTTGATAAATAATAGTTAAAGATTTTTACTGTATGGCTTATCAGCAAATTTTCTTAATTGTTATTTAGAATATATTTCAGGGGTCTAATTATAAAACAGCGAACGCGATAGCGATCTGTCAATGTGTTGGTAATTTGAATTGTCATCGCTCTTATTTCCAATGCAATAAAGATTATGACAATTTAAATTACAGTCGATCAGGATAACATTCTGTCAAAATTTCATAATTAGTGGGCAGATTAGGGATAAAAAGCATGGCTCAATTCAAACCACATCTCTCGCTCGCTACGCATCCTTGAGATCTCTGCTCAAAAGGCTGTCTAAGTAGTCGAAATGCATTTTGACTAATAGACGTGTTACGTGACCTTTAAATATATTTTATTTATGCATATTAAAGATCACATAAAAAGAAACAAAGATATGAGTTTAGTCAAATATTTCGATTGAAGCTGCAAAATACTTTATTTTTATACTTTATATGACGCTTGTTCATCAAAATATTTAGTAATCTATATAAATATAAATAAAATGAAAAATCAATTGTCGAATATATTGTAAGCGCATCACTTAAGAACGGCTGAACCTATTTGGATAAATCATTTTCTTGCAGGACAAGGTTTGTATGAAAGAATATATTTCAAAAATCATATGAAAATGTTTAAAATTTACGTAAAAAAATCTCCATAAAAAAGTGAGAGAGACAGAATTGAAAGATTCAGTTTCTTACATTATTTTAGCATGTTGTCGCGTAATCAATTTGTCCAAGAAAATCATTTGAACATAGTGAAAATCAACGAAAAAGAAAATTTTTATGAAAAGTCTATGGGAAAACACCCATAGACTTTTCTACTTCTTACTTAGAAGTAGTAAAAATTATGTAAAAGTAAAGGGAATATTTGGTCTTAATTTATTCATTAGTACACCCGTGAGAAGCCGGGACAAGCAGCTAGTAGTTTATATAGTTATCAAATGTTTATAAAAAAATCCAGCAAAAAAAATCTACAACCCTTTTATATATAATAACTAATAAGATAATTAATGTATCACATCATACCGCATGGAAACATTTGTTTAAATTTGTAAATACAGACTTTAATTTAAATATGTTAAATTCTCTGAATCCTTCAAAATAATTGTTACAGTTCTCAGAAGCACAAACACAACTGTGTAACCAAGAATTAGCAAAACAATGGCACAGATGGAAATTATAAAATCTACAAAATATGGAATCAATTAAATATGGTAATGATGGTAATTAAAATACTTTACCAACAGTATTTCAGTTTAATTTAAATGTAAAACTATTTCACAAGTAATTTATCATTAACAAATTTTTCATAATGCAGTATAGATTTAAATTTACACAAATCAAATTCACTTTAAAACTTGTAATAAATATTTTAATGCTCGTAATGTAACCGGCGTACGAGAAGTTTAAAACACAGCATTAACAACGTCCGTTTTATCCGCAACGTCGCGACTGACTGACTGATGTAAAATCACACAATCTTGTCGCAGAACAATTTCTGATTGAGTATAGGTTAAAACTTCAATTATGGTCAAACTAAATCTAGCTTTATAGCTCAAACCATAGGATTCAAAGTGCTTTTACAGTAATTCTCAGACAGGTTGTTTTTAGGCATTTAAGGGCCTAGTAGAAATCGCCATGAGGAAGTGCGCTCTGTGCTTATTTATTTCGTCAAACGACATTCACGTTCGACTTGCATTTAGTTTGATCAGTTATTTATACAGTTTATATTTAGTTGTTAGTGAACATCGTTCGCACATAGATGTAGGCTGGTTCTGTAGCAATTAGTGAAATAACTGTGAAGGACAGGATGCGGGCGACCGACAGAGATAACAACACTAAGGCTGCTGTAATTTAATACAATTTCGATTCAGACATCATGAGTGTAAGAATAATTAATGTTGTAGAATATTATATCCCGACTTGTACAATTTTGTATGACAAAGAAAGAAATTAAACATGGTAACGTTTTAACTAAATATTCAAATTATAATCTACATAATTATAATAAGAGTATTTATTATAATTACTTATAAAAATAAAAACTGATAAATTTTATAAGAAAAAGTAGTGATTTTTTATGTATAATTCACGGAAAAATAACAGCACTTTTGCAATTAGGAAGTGGAATGTGTATTTTTAAACAGGCGAAGCCGGGTCAACTAAAGCTAGCAAAGAATAAAACAAAAAATACAATGTGTAAAGTAACAAATTAATTGACAATAAGGCGTTGTCTGCTTTGCTAATAATTCCATAACAACTGACGAAGTATTTACTATGTATGGCACCCATTGTGTTCCGCACACACGTCAATGTTAACTCAAATATATAATATTGGCGAGCTAACATTAGGCCACGTAAGCCCCAATTTGTCATCGACTGTTTTATTGAATTTTTCAGTAAAATTATAGTAAAGTCCTTGTCATCTATGTTTACGTGGCAGTTTAGCAAATATAAGTGAACAAAACTTTCAAGTACCACCATTATTAGACTAGATATATATTTTAGTCAAACATAACAAAGATATTTTAGGCTCCAACAGATGAATTTCTCTTAGCACTAGGATTCTACATACTCAGAGCTGAGAAAATGTAGGGCTTTCGCCCTACATTTTGCAACACATACAGACACACAGTTGCATAAGTATGTTTAAAGCGCGTTTAACATGATGTCTTATTCTTTTTGCAATAGTCATAAAAGCGAGTGACAGAATAATAATTAACTTAAGTGTTGCTTATTTTTTATAAGGGCCTCTTTTTTTCAGCTCGGAGTGTGTGGAAGACTTGTATTAACAAATATACTACAATAATATAACAATTAATTTAATAATTCACACAACACAGATACCTAGTGGAAAACTGGGAACTGTGCGCTAAAATTATTTGTGTAACTTATTTGATTACTGAAATAAACAATTTTATTTTTTATTTTAATATCATTTTCAAGAGCATGAAATTATTATTTAAATCATCACAACAATTAAGAATGTGAGTCAGTAGAACGTCAGTTACATGTTCAATATATGCATTAAAAAAATTCAACAGTCGGCTGTTTTTGGATACCAGAATTTGACAGGAAGACAAAATACATTAGAACGGGATGATCGATTCTTTGCGTGAGAGTCTAAAGTTCTGCATTCCGATGTAAATATGCTGAGAGATGTGCGAAACATCAATGGAGTGAAAAACTTTCATTTAGTGTTTCGATTCAAAATTCTAATCTACGCCATTCCATTTGCAATGTAAAGGTTACTGACCTGTCATTTGGTTCAGTTTTAAGATAACTGGTTTAAAAATGTTCAGTTTAGGTATTTTGTTACACTACATAAAGTTTTGGTTAGTGATATTTTATTTAATGTACAATAATTGCACAAGATATTGTAAGATAAACATAATTATTAACTTATTAATGAAATTTGTGAACATTTTTTTTTTTAATTTCCACATTTTTTAAGTTTTTTATTATTATTATTAATTCCTCGCATAAAATACCGTTATTTCAAAAACACCGTTCTATTCTTAGGTGATAAAGACATCTCATTTCCATAATCATATTAGCATCTTATAATTTGAGTTCGCGACTGAATGCTTTAGTGACACGAAAGACGTTTACGTAGGTGGCTCCAAATATACAGCGTCTAATTCTGAAACACTTCTACCTGGGTAAATATTGCATAATTCCTCAATGTCTTTGCATTTAAATATATGGATGCTAGACATGTCAATATGGAAATAATTTTTGAGAAGTAAAATAAGTTGATAACATTTAGAAAAAAATATTTAATGAAATTATGTTCTAGGACTCCTATGGCATGGAGACCGACTTGCATTATGTCTTGGTA
Organism: Monopis laevigella; assembly: GCA_947458855.1. Lineage (NCBI taxonomy): Eukaryota > Metazoa > Arthropoda > Insecta > Lepidoptera > Tineidae > Monopis > Monopis laevigella. Next base: position 27,174,966 of record OX381583.1, on the reverse strand, counting down.
GCCAAGCTCTATGGAGCACGTTGAAACTGATATGTCCAGTAGAGATCTTCTGCGTAGAAACGTAAGCTTGTCGACAAAATGGAATCCTATCAAATAACATTAAACAATCAACAACGAAAACTAAAGAAGTCATTTTTTTTTGTGTTACAGGTGTTTTTGGCGCGAAAGTTTTAGCATACGTGTCGCGACCCATTATACATAAAAAATATCGTTATTTTAACAATTTAACTTTACTGAAAAAAGAAACGGAATATGGCCCCAGCAATACAGAATATGGCCCCACCAATACAGAATTTATTTTTAAATTAAACCATAAATGATATGAAATATTTGCAGTATATTCTTCTGCTCCAATAAGTTGCCTATAAGTTTGTCACGGTGACGACGGGCATTAATGATGGGTATACGACTGAGCTATACAGTTAAGTTATGGTTCTCGGAATAACTATGTTAATGTCAGCAAAACTAATTTAGGTGCAGGTTAGTTACTACATGGGAGTTAATATCTTCTATTATTTTAAGACTTCTCTGCCATCTAGGATTAGAAATTAGAACTTCTAACTTCACTGTGGTATAAGAATAATTAGAAGCAAAGCACATGAAGGGCGTTTTTGTATAAGTAGATAACAAGCAATGACAACTTAAATATACAAGTTGACAAATATAAACGCAATAACAAATTAAACGGTGGCGGAACCCCCCCCGAGAAATTTACTTAAAATCTACTATTTTGTAATAGATACAAAATTATCTAAAAATCTTGTCAAATCCAATCCTGGAATTAAATTTAAGTTCTACGAAAAACGAAATCTTATAATAAACAATTATTGTTAAGAACTCCAAGCAATGGTAAATCATCCAATAAAACAATATCACTGATGAGAAGATAATATGCTTCCATTATTGGCGACAGATAACGACACAAATTCCACTCAATTGTGTTATATAATTAAAGCATAAACGACCAATCGTGTATCACCACGAATGCTTTTTATCTAAAACTTTCGAGATATAATAGCTCTAATCAAAACTATGTTAATTTTTTATACATGTTATAAAATTAAATTTTAAAAAGTAGACTTTGCTTGTCTTTTGTCATTCTAAAGAAAATGAATAATATACACACTCTATGTGCTTTGCTCAATTCTCTTGCATATTAGAAGCAAAGCGTATATAGTACGTTTTTTCTGTACAGTTGTCATGGTCTGGGTGTTTATAAAATATAATATGTATTACATCGTTGCTTCTGGTACACATAGTACAAGCCTAGAGCTTAGTTTGTGACCAGAGCAATATGTGTAATTTGTCCTACATATTATTATTATTATATTATAAAACGCTGCTGCGTCGTATTACTCCATAAAAAGATTTCCAGGGATTACCCCTCACGTTCTCAACGTGACTGTTTATAATGCAATTAAATGTAAATCCTTACAATGTACGTAATACCAAACGACGATATTGGATTTCGTCTTAATTCAAGATTTGTAAAAAATAAAATGTTATTATTTCAAAATGTAAAATTTTTGTGTTTGTAATAAGTTCTGGGTAATGCTTTTTAAAATACAAAAAAGAACACTAAATACAAGGAAGCTAACAAGAAATAAGAAGATATTTATGTGTTTTTAGCACTGGAAGCTTCCTTGAATGACAGAAATATTTTAGCAAATGGAGTTTAGTGACTTTTTTTTTTTAATGATTTAATAACAAAACCTAATATATCATCAATATAGGTAACACGTTTCACAACAATATAACTTTGAATTTCATGAATCATAATATTTTAAAAGTTTATTTCCATTCACGACTTCTTCTTCCACAACTGGACAATTAAAAAATATTTTAATATTAAATTTGCATACCAAGTTCATTGTCCCGATAACAATAATGATATCACAGTAGTATTGAAGATCGCGTTAATATTTGGCACCGTTCCTGACAGTCGGCGCGTGCGATATGCTATCAAAACATGACGTGCCTTTAGCCTATTTGTTTCTATTTTTCTTTCCGATTTATTTTTAGGTGATATGGCTACTTTGCGGAAGTTACTATAACCACTATTACTATTATCAGCAAAACTATTGTTAGATATTTGCATAGTATTTTTTTAGCTTCCTATATATTCGAGTGGTGTTGCACGAGTTTACAATTCTATTGGTTCATACAGATAGAGGCAAATGGGAATGTTTAACAAATGTTCTAAAACTATCAAAATTTAGTAACTATTTAATTTAGGATTTGAAATTATTTATTATGAAAAACATAATAATAAATAATACTTATTGAACATTTAGAAATAGCGATTTTTTAAATCTTATACAAATACAGTGGTTGATTTTATGTTTTTTATTAGGTAAAATATATAATTTTAAGCGGTAAAAAATATTACCAAATATTTTAATAATAACAAATTATGACCACTGGGAATCAGATAATCTAACATTTAACACCGATTCAACAGAATGGAATAGACAATCAGGGCTGCGTAATTTGTGTATATTCCATCTCTTTCTTTCTCCCCGAGAGATCGCACGGGTAATATATAATATATATAATACCATCACGGGTGCCTATTTGGCTCCCGAGAACCGTTTAGACGGCCTCAGGGTACCCAGCGGAGGGATTAACCCATCCTCATTTCACCGATGGTATTCGGAGGCAACACCTAACAAGTGGCGAGCTTGTTGCGGTGTTTATGATAAAATAGCCTCGTTGTATAAAGCGGTCACCCATCCCAAGCCGGCCTTGTTGTCATCTGCTTAACCTTGTTATCAGTTGCGCAGTAACGGGTAATAATATTTGAAATTTTGAACATCCCCCAGATATTTTTAAATACGTCTACGTAACTAATAATTACGTCGTATGTCCATCTCATTTGTTTCATTATATATTCGCAGCTTTTGCCTCATTTCCATGATAAATAGAACAAAGTTTAGTTTTAACAAAAGAAAAGTGTTTGGTAGCAAAGAAATGTTACTCAACAAAGAATCTGTCAGTTTCAGAAATTACAGCGCACAAAGGTCGAGCTCGGCAACCACGCATAAATTATGCACCTAAACTAAATGTACATTACACAAAGAAAATTTGAATAAATCGCATAGCCAGCGAATACAAGCAACTGACAAACGTTTGGGAACTAACCAAACTTTGGATGTCATTAAGCAATTAAATATAAAAGAGAAACCAACGTTTCTGTGTATTTTACGTTTAAAATAAAATTTCCAAAACTGAGAAAATAAGTTATGACGTTGCATTTGTAAAAACTCATGAAAGATTAAATTTTAAAGCAGCAATAAACTAGAACGAGGGCAACCCAACCTTTCAGGGGATTAAGTATTAACATGCAATCCATTTTGTGAACCCCGAAACAAATGGGACAAGACGAGAGGATCGATACCAAGTAGTGGCACTGACCGAGGCTGGAGAGAGGCTTGGCGGAAAGCCAGAAGAGAAATATCGACCACCAGAACGAACGAGCGATGAAGTATAAAGGTTAGAAAAAGTTCAATTGAAGGTTATTGTCGGAAATAAACCTTGTTTTTCTAAAAGCCGTGTGTACTATTACAGCTTAGTATCGTGAATTCGCAATAGCGAGAGTGGAACAAACACCACAGTGGGTCGATTCGATAGTCTTAAAATTCTGCGCATTGAGAATTTAAAGATCGTGAAAGCACATTTTACTTTACCAATTATACGCAGGAGATATTGGTTACAGATAACTTGAATTTAGATAGCTTTTATATATATAAAATGCATATATTTATCGATCGGCCCTCTAAATGTAATTTAATGATCTCTCAAATGTTAGCTGGTAGATTAAGCTCGCCTGTTATCAATTGCCTTAAGCTTTTGTTTAATTAAAAAAAATATACGTGAATTGTATTAAAAAATATATATGACGGATCATAGTTCACAAAATGATAGAGTAAATGGTTTTACCTGTACGCGCACGTCCCCTCGACATATATATATGATTATATATAACTTACTATATAAAATGCCCTTACAATGACAAATAAAGCATTTGAAACTGTCAGTAAGTTGTCGTTATTAATCCATACAAATTTTATGGCATGCAAACATCGCATGGTAAATTCAAAATGTGCATCCTAGCGTGGTACTGAATGCGAACTATGATGCTGCCAAGATGTTCCTGGTGCCAAGTTATTAATCATATCTCGTTTACAGTATCACCATAAATTGAATGTTGGGGTAGCCATTAATAAACACTAAAAATGGACAGTGTTTATTAAGCTAGGGACGATTAGTTAAAACTATTGTTTGTAGGATTAAAATCTTCGCCGATTTCTCTGACCCACGTGCTCTGTAGCTCTATGAGCTACGCTAACATTTGCTTTTAGTCGGCTCTGCTCAGAATTCGGAATATAAAAAAGCTAATTTACGTGACAGAAAAACAGATGGCAGAACTAAATGGCCATCACGTAGAATTTATAAGTTTTTCACAATTGGCAGCTGAAATATCCAAGCTAGATCGCACATGGTTTATTTATACTACACTGATTTTATAAGATCTGTGCAATACACTTTATTAATAATAGTTTAAAATTGTTATAAAAATAATAAGATGTAATGGTTACTGCATTAAGTAATATGATAAAAAGCGATAGATAGGAATCGACTAAACTAATCTGATAAACAAAATACTGAATCAATGAGATACATTTAGCCATAAACTAGGCTATTCACCTGTAGGTAATAAAACCGAAAGTGATAATGAGTGGGCAAAGAGACGGCTAAAGTTAACAGACAGTCTGTTCGGCTAACTTACGGACGAGCTTTCTGAATGGACGCTAACGAAATAGAAAGTAAGGGTCTCTCGTATGTCTGCACGGAGATTGATGGCGAGCGCCCGCGATTTGTCAATTATATTTGTGGAGAGACGCAACAATCAATATTTGGAATATTATTAAGGAAGGAAGGAAAGCAAATGCGTTGATGGTGTTTTCAATTGTAAAAGTCAACGTATATCTATAAATAATAATAACAATGACGACCTAACCAACTTTATTCATTTTTTTTATCTGTCCTAATACTTTGTAGAAGGTTCTTACGGATCGTAAAATTAAGAAAATTTCGCAGAATAATTTAAAATATCAGAAAACTTAACGACTATATAAAACTAAACAATAAAAACTTTTTTGTCCAGATATAGAATTAATCATTATCTACTACATAGCATAAAACGTTGCTTTCCGCGTCCGTCTGTCTGTGCGCTTAGATGTTCTAAACTACGCAGCAGTTTGCTATACGGTTGTTACTATCATTTAGAGATTTTTTTCAGAATGGTTTATATGCATGTTATATTTTGAAACACGATTATTTTTCATTTTAGTGTCGTCCATACAACAACATTAAGGTGACTTAAAATACAGAAACGGTACCAAAAACGCATGGAGGTAAAAACCTCTCGGGGCGCGGTTTTTTAGCTTCATGCACTTGTCCAAAGGTTTTATTTGCTTGATATAAAGACAATATGTATTTGTTAGTTCATAAGATAATTTATTTTTCAGACTTTTTTTAAGAGGAGTGTCTGATGGGGCTCTTCGATGCTCATGCTCATTCAATTGCAAAGTATTACCTCTCCCCGCGCATGACGATGAGTCGGTAACGCTACCATACATTTATGTAAACCTTGCCCCCGAACCTTAATAAGAGAAAGATTATACCTAAAATTTAGGCAGCAAAACGACTTTCTGGCCATAACTGTTTTATACCCCTATACTTAAATGGATTTGAAAAAAATGGTCTCATTTTATTAGAGAAAATAAACGATGACTGTACGTTTTCCTTTTTTTTTATTTTCTGCCTTGATATTTTATAGGAATTATTTTAATGTGGGGATTTTTTTTGCGATTTTCTTCGAATTTCAGGGGTTGATATTATTTTTTCTATACCAATCTTTAAAAAAAGGAAAACGTACGAGCCTCGATATAGGGTTTATTTAAAACGCATAAAAATCTATGAATGTTTAGTAGGGGGTAACAGTTAGGACCAAAAGGTCGTTAATGTATGGGAAATGTTTGATTAGACTCCGCTCTTAAACAAAAAGTACCAATTTTTTTTATTTAAAAGAAATGTTCTATACGTGATACTCGGCATAACAACTAAAGCATAAAAAATATAAAAAGTAAAAGAAACACCATTATTTATTACAAAGGTCTACAAAACTCTACAACCTACAGTAACCATTACATGTTATATTATTTTCACCAATACAATGAAAAAAAATATTGCCTTCTCCATACAAACTAGTAATGTTAAAATGACCAATTTGTATGGGGAAGCCAACATATTTTTTCATTTGCGACACATGGTTCCATGGGAAAAGTTGTTCGATTTGATCAGCAGAACCTCATATTAGCCCAAAGCACATCCTTTCAAATTCACCCTGTATATCCTTATCCTAATAATTAAATTATCTTAGCAAGCATTTGAGATAGAAACTTGAAATTTGGAATATTAAAGCAAAACAAAAAACACGTTTTAAAATAATTATTAATACGTGCCAAGCGGCGGAGTATTTCATTTATAAACTATTAATTTTTCTTGAAAATGGTAAACTGTAGAGTACCCACAGCGTTGTTCCCGAGAAAGCAGATTTATCACTTTCCCTTGATTCTGTAGCATCAATCAGCAAGTGAAAGATGGTGCAGACATCCAACCATTACCTTCTTTAATCAATCATGTTTATTATAAACGTTTTATAATTAAAGTTATAGCACTATAAATATATCAGTTTAATAGCTTGTCAATTTTACTAGAAACAAGACATATTAAAATGTTTTTAAGAGATGAAAACTTTGGGCATCGGTCAATGAATGTCAATCGTTAGCTAAATGCCGCCAAATTTAAACTACTTGTATTTAAAGGAGGAAATATAATAATTGACAATGGTAAACAAGTCATACACAAACATGATAATCCAGAACATCGCGTAGATCATACAACCAGAGCCCTTAACAATCAAGCTTCCGCCGCGGCCTGAGGTAAGAGAAACTTGGGTTGAACAAAATTTCTAGCATTTGCAGCTAAGACTGAAGATTTACGAGCACGCGATTGAACAGTTCGCTTTCAAAGTCTAAACCTAACTCACAGCGGTAAGCACACAAATGAAATATATTGGCGACACTTAACGTACTTGAACATAACTGTATTTTCAACTACCCTCATCATTACGACGCAGCTGATAGAATTTAAACTTTATTGCTTTCGTTTAAGGACTAAATTTTAATATAGTTGTTTGTATATACTTTGCTTTCACTCAACAAAATTAATGTTAAGTTTGACAAGAAGGATAAGTTAAGCGAATTTTAAATTGTACTTAGGTTTGAAATATTATTGGTAAACAACTATTGGTAGCAAAAGTATATATTAAAAAAAAAATAGTAGAAGTATAAGGTAAAAGAGGTTCCGCAAAATTTATTTAAAAAAAACAAGATAACAAGATCTAGCTTAGCTAGACTTCCGGATTTTTATTAAAAAAAAAAGGGTTTTAACCTTAAAAAAAATGTTTTTTTATTAAAATTTTATTGTTCATATAAATTATCCAACTAACACAAAAAATCAATACAATTTGCTACTGAGAACAAAATTCTACAAATGAATTCCACTATTGCGGACAGCAAACAAAAGCGAGATCGGAAACTAGTTGTAGCCTTGGAGTAACAAAAAACTGGCCGAGATTGATAGCCTTATGGAACTATCACTTTTCTAAGACTGGTATTGTGCAGAGTCAATGACTTCTAGATCTACACTCCACCCATTTTGTAACATAAGAGATTATTTATATGCCTATAGATATTATCTAATAAAAATAACTGTTGAGTAATACGTCAACTGAATTTATCTTAACAGTAATTTAGAGGACACACAAAAGAACCCTCACATTTGACGTGTAGTACATCAAAATATTTAAACACTCTTTAACATCGTTAATGTCTTAACTCAAAGATAAAGTTCATAGTAGACATTTAAATAAGATAAATGTACAAATGTGTACTTTCCATTGGTTTACAGCATTGGCAGTCTACAAAACTAGCAGCAACATTAATAAATAAGCTCATAACCATAACTTGTAGAACACTGGAGCAATAAAGTCCTCGTGGGGTGTGAAAGTGAATGGAGACTTGGAGACGGCAGAGATTGCATTGTAAATCATTTGAACAATTACAGAAATAAATACCATTACCGCATCAATATTATCTAAAGTTGTAACTGTCAATGCTGAAGATTAAGATGCTGATTGTAACAGTTATGAATTATATTATATTATTTCAAACTAAAAGGGCAGTAATATTTATTTATTAAATGCTCTATAACAGCGTTTCCCAAACTTATTTTCCTGTGAGCCGGTTATTTTATGTCTCCTACTTCATGACCCACTGACAACCTAAAAAGTTCAGTAGGTACCTAATGTGGTATGTACAAAGGTAAAATAAAACATATTTGTATATCAGCTGGTTTTCATAATTATTTAAGCATAGGTATTTATTACAGAAAAATGTGATCATATAAAAATAAAACCAAAAAAAGGTACTAATGAGATGTGTGGAGCTGATTTTTGATATTAACTAAAAATTTGAAGTTAGCAGCAAAGTAAAAACAATTAGTATCTAACCATTTGCAAAAAAAAAAACATTTGCTAATGCCTGACTTCGATATAATTAAAGTACCTATTCAGTCATTTTATTTTTAAATTATTTATTTGTTGGTAATAAATAATACGTGCCCTACATTGGCGTGGTGGTATTGGTATGTTCGTCAAAAACTACGAGACACCGCCACCGGTATTTTTATTTTCGTGGTCCGGTACCGGGTCGCGACCCAATGTTTGGAAAAGGCTGCACTATAATATCAAGCATTTCAATTATAGCACACTTCTTTCTTCGCTTTTATGCATTTTAGCAAAGAATATTTTATTAAATTACATGGGCCAGTATTGTGACAGGATTACTAACATAAAACACAAACGTTTAAAACTATTTTGATTGATAAGTATCTATATTACCTAAGCTAGGTAAATGCTTTTAAAAAAATATCACTTAACAGTAATTAAGTCAGTTTTAATAAAAATGTGTTACTAAAGGAAGTAAAGGAAATTATATGTGAGGATATTTTGAGAAAAGTCAAAAACCGATACTAAACTTTAGTTAGATTTTAATTGATTTGACAAACTTTGTTAAACCTTTGTTATTTGCTGTGTAATATGATGGTTACAAAGTTAGTGACGTTGAGAATAATAAGTTAAGAAATGACGCAATTCTTAGATAAATTAAGTGTTAAATGTCTGACGACAACTATACACTATATACACTTGTGTAAATATATATTTAGAGGTATAAAAATAGTACCGTGAAAAATAAATAACATTCTGCTAGTGATAACCTTTTAAAAGTAGATGTAATGGAGTTAAATTGTGTATTTGAAACACAAAAATCGAAATGATATTGCGATGCTAAATTATATATATACGTAGTATATACGTAGCATTGATGGTTCAATAAATTCTACAATTAAAAGATCTTTGAGTTCTGCTGACACTCCATTGAGGCTAACTTGAGGCTTCAGGTATTAGTCGTTCAGACGGTAAGAGACCGGACGTGATGACCCTGGTGCCTTAATGCCGTGCAAAGACCGTGCAAGTCGTGTTGACGGCCCATACAAATGTACTTTATTTAGTATTACAACTTGGCTGTTAGTCATATTCTGTTATTATTTTTAGGGTTGATTTTAAATCTTCAGAAGTCGACAGTTAACTTGTATAAAGAACTGTCTTGTTAGTCAAGTGTCATTTTGTAAGCCCATATTCCGTTTTTCTAATATAAATTGAAATACTTCAGGTTATAATATATATATTGTGGCCTGTACCCAATGCAATTTCAAATTTGTCACAAGTGCAAACTATTTTCGTTTGGAGGCAAGCAACACCTGTCGCCATATTATTTCAGTCTAATGCAACAATATAATATGTAGGTATTATTATTCAAGATTGTGTGTTTTGGATCTTGATCCACTTCTGTGCATTAAAATAGATCTTAATTTGATCTTTGACATTAATCTGATTATGAATGAAGCCAAGGCTTAATCTGTGATTGGAACTTTGGATTTCTGGATAATAATGTAATTTAATACCAATCCAAATGGGCACTCCATTTGGTAACGCTCCACTCAAAATAAAGCAATAACTTGAATGTCAAAACAGACAAAAACCGCGTGGTATGTGTGGTCACGCTCGTGCTCATTTGGGGTGTTGGAGTGGAGCGAAACCAAATGGAGTGGCCATGAATGGGGACCTTAATAAACGACGTCAAACTAAAATAACAAAAATATATACAAAAATTGTTAGATAAAAATAGTAGACAACACATTTTCAGCTTTTAAATCCAGAATAAACAAAGTACCTAGTCGTTTTTTTTTTCAATTGTGAATTTCAATATTTAAAACATTATTTTTATAATTAGAGAAGAATTAAAATGGCGTAGGGTTGCCCTTTTCCTTAAGGTTAGTAAGTTACGTTATACCATGGTATAACTAAAAATTACTTCGTGCAACTGCCAAACACTGGCTTAGACAAATTGAAATTCTTTTATAATAAAATTGAGAAAAACGCCCGGAAACAAGTATTACAAGAAAGAAAAAACTGCGTATTATTTTGGCATAAACAAGCGACATGATATATTGATCGTGTACACAAATCGTATAAATTGATTTTGGACTTTATTACAATAACTTATAAAGTACAGAGTTAGTTTTAAGTGTTGGTGACCGAATACACGCCAAATAGATTGTTTACATCGTCTCATTGAGCATTGCCTCATATCAATTACAGCGGCATTTGGAACCACAAAGAAACTCGTACGCATGATAAAATCCATTGACCATAACATTTTTAGCATTGGCGATTCGACGTAACATAAACCGCATTGGATTTTGTTCAGATGTAAAGTGGCGAAAATCCCGTTAGGTGTGCAATGAAAATCGACAGTGTAATTTATTTTTTATTTGCGAGTAATTAGTGTAAAATGTAACTTTAGGTATTTTAAATCTGAAAGTGGATTGCATAATCGTGCTATAAAATGTAACGTTTAGTTCACGCTCGATATGCACTTGTCATTGAAATAATATCATAAATGGACTATGTAGCAGTAGAATTCCCTCGATTAAGGAGATGAAGTCGATTGCCTTGTCCCAACTATCAGATGATTAGAAAATATTTTGGCTACAAAATATGTTACAATAGGACCTCAACTCTTGGCGACTGGAAAAGTAGCAGCTGATGCCCTCTCCAGCTCCAATTCATATATTATTAATCTTTACTACATGATATGATACATATAACATCTACTGTTTTCTCAGTTCATGCACATTGGTGGCAAAATGTACATGAATATAGTTCCAGAGGGTTTCGCCATACATGTTGCCTGCACCCATGAAACTAATAATAATATATGGAACCGACGAATGCCTTATATAAAACGAAATGTTAAACGAGTTCGTTGACGCTATATTCTGTTCTCACTTCAACGAATCAAAGCTGAGTGATTGCTTATAATATTTTTAGATCTCACTTTTTTTTATTAGTATGGCGACGACCATTTCTGTTCTCACGACTGGAAAGGCGATTTAATGCTCAAGGGCGCCTCCCTATCTATATCTCCATGGTTGCACCATTAAAATCTGGAAAGCTTTACCAGGGGGCAGATTCTACTACATCGTCGAGTCGCTGATGGTATCTTAAACATTTCTACTGCTGCTGCTGGAATAGCACCAAGTGTAAAACATTTAGCTCGTACGGTACAACGCGCCCGTAGATGTATATCAACCGCAAATCAAAAGACATAATTCGACGCGCCATGTATAAAAAAAAACGACTAACAGTTGTTATCTTTGAAATACTTTGAATCAGTTTATATTACACAGTGTTTTTGGGGACCCTCTATAGAGGGTCTATAGTACTTATTATGTTTTATAGAACATAATTTTTATAACGAAATTCCCTAATTAAGTTACCTACTTTTTATACACTGGATGATTTTGGATGATCCAGAGACTCTAGTGTGAGTTTGTTTTAACGTTCTCACTGCGTTAAGTGAGTACCCTCCACCTCAATCTCCTACTCTTGATCGCTTAATTTTCTAAGCCTATCAAAATAAGCTAAGCTGATTGGCGGAGAGTGCTCACTAACCTGTGATGAGAAAGTTAAAAAAAAAAGACGCACTAGGGCCACTGGTTAGACCGTTCTGTGTCGCGGGAATAATAATGATTTCTGGATAATGAAGAACCAGCGGTTGCTCTATCTGCTTCTAACGCTAGCTGGTAGAGTTACGGTTGTAAAGGGCATGCCAGTTCCGCCACATAATTGTGCTGGTCGTCACATAATATAATATTCTTAGATAAAGGCTAATTTGTTATAATTAGATAGTCATGCCATGCCTCGCTCGTGTAACGTTTTCCGTCAGAACAATGCTTATATGATAAACTTTGTGAGAAAGCGCTGACAGATATCAAGCGTATTTGATAGTGACATGTAAATTAACAAGACTATAGTTACTTATAAAACTATTTCCTTAAAGAAACTAACGCTCGTCAAATTTAAAGTTCAGCTCGTTTCGTAACTTGGGGCTTACTATACGAACTATATTCCTTGCATACTTAAACCTTTTTACGATTCTTAAGCCGGTAGTGGCTGTAGTTACAAGGGCAAAACATAGTAAAATATGTTTAATCCTTAGGCTAGTGGTTCTCTTAGGCTAGTAACTAGGTGGTCTTTGGCGTTGTATCCGGAGGAGGGTTCGATTCCCACCCATGGCAAATAAATATTAGTACGTTTTTCTGTACAGTTTGTCATGGTCTGGGTGTTTATAAAATATAACTTATGTTTATAAGACAAAGTATAGAACCCTTTTTAGGTGTCTTTAGGCCTAGGAATATAAGGCAATAATTTAACTTTTTAAATTGTTTAATAAACAAGAGAAAATTAATTAACGGTAATATTTAAAAGTAAGATTTAGCAAATACTACGTTAGATAGCAGAATCATATCTTAATACCGGGTATTCAATAGATAAACGATAAGAATACTATGTAGACACAATTATTGTTGAGAAGTAGGTAATGAATAACTTCGTCAAAATTAGTTTACTTTGTTATTCCTTATTTTCAGATTTATCACTAGTAAAAATCCTTTTTTCCTCTTGAGTATATAAAGAGCAATGATTGTGCGCTTAACATAATCAACTAATCCATTTTGGGTCTATAGTGTGGATCAACCCATTTTCATTTTCATGGAATTATTGTTTCTTTTCAAAAATTACTACCACTGTTCAATTTTAATTTTTGTAGTTTTACTATTTCGTTAAGCATAATTAGGTATATTGAGGTTTTATGGTAGTATGTACTCGTAAGTCACAGAATCTATAAAAAAGTTACGCGACTGGGATAAACGACTTTAGGCAGATTTTTAGCCGAAAACGAATTAGTCTACACTAACCTTGTTTGGTTTTGGGTGAAGTGGCTGTGAAACCAGTTAGCTATCAATGTAATTTAAAATAAAAAAAAAGATTGTGAAAACGAATTAGTCTACACTAACCTTGTTTGGTTTTGGGTGAAGTGGCTGTGAAACCAGTTAGCTATCAATGTAATTTAAAATAAAAAAAAAGATTGTGAAAACGAATTAGTCTACACTAACCTTGTTTGGTTTTGAGTGAAGTGGCTGTGAAACCAGTTAGCTATCAATGTAATTTAAAATAAAAAAAAAGATTGTGAAAACGAATTAGTCTACACTAACCTTGTTTGGTTTTGAGTGAAGTGGCTGTGAAACCAGTTAGCTATCAATGTAATTTAAAATAAAAAAAAGATTGTGGGTACACTTATGTCCGATTTCACCAACGATCCCTAAGTCTAAAGGAGCCCCTAAATAAGAATTTTAACATATTTGCTATGAAACAACTGTCATCAATTGTCCCTTAACTTAGTTAGGGGCTCCCTTAGAGTTGGTGAAATCGGGCATTAGTCCGCCATTGTCTGTAAATCGTTCTTTTTGGCGTTCATGAATGGGGATGATCAATACATGCTTGTTTAATGGCATTGCTCCCTCCCACTATGACGCCAAAATAATGCGGTTACGAAGTGGGCGGCGACAATGGCGTATTTGAAATACAATAATACTTCAAAATTCTTGCTGCTTCATCATTAACTCAACTACCAGTTTTATAACCGTATCTTGAAAGACTGCGTCTTTTTTTGAGTGGTACATATAGAAAATACTAATTACAGTTCTAGGGTGATCCACATAAATACAGTTCATAGCAAATAATTATTGTGACGTATGTAGTGACAGCATGAATAAATAAGCAATATAAATATCTCCGTTAGTTCACACACATTTGACCCAACAATCAGTTGGTATGTGGGCCGTTCGTTGGCCGCGCCGTTCTTATCTGTGACATTAAGCCATAGACTGCCTGTGTCATGCATATACAATTATGCCTGTGTTGGATTTGAGTTGTTTTTTTTATGAGAAAATAGGGGATGAGAAACACAATTATTTTTTAAAAATCCTGGAAATAAACATTAAGGTTGATTTAGATAAACAGAAAAGATAATAATAAATTGACTTACAAATTATTATTATTTAAAATAAACTATCAAGAAAGATAAATATTATAAGTCTTATTTGGGGTAGTAATGTGCAATAAATAATCAGATGAATAAAAAAATAAATTATATATAATCATAAATTTTATTGATAAAATCATGATTAATTATTCCCATTGTGGAATCATGTTTTGAATAACTTTTATGGGGGGTTTCAACCTACAAACACACAACCAACGCCTACCTTTAACTGCTCCCCCATACAAATTTATTTATTTCCTAACATTTTGCGGGGGTTTGAACCCTGGCTATGCCGTACCGTACGGTGTACTGTACAACATTAATATATATATTATTTTTTATTTAATAATAATAAAGTTTATTTATAAGTAATTAATAATGTTTAAGTTTAACAAGTATGATATAATACTAACAATGGTATTCATAAAAAAAATATTGAGTCCTTGAAAAACTTTAGTTAAGAAGGTTGTCTCATTTAGCAACAAAAATTTATATGAGTAAAAGAGACAAAACCGTCTATAATTGAAGTATTCTTAAAGGACTCAATAAGTTTTTATGAATAAAGCCATTATTATTAACTGGTATAATATGTAACCAATTTATTCAACATCAAGGAACTGGGGGTACATGATTTTAGTTATGTATGTGGTGACCAAGTTAATTAGACCTGACTTAAACATTGCAGTTTTCAGGTCCCAGGTTCAAACCTCAGAGTGTACCAATGAGTTTTTAATTAAAATAAATATAATACATATATTTGACAACAACACTAGTGCCTCAGAGAGCAAATTATGCTGCTGGTTATTGAATCTATCCAAACACTGATATGAGCTGGCTACTAGTACATAAAAAATATAAGTATGTTGTGTTGTAAATAAAATCTTAACTAGGTCAATCTTTAGTTTACAAGTTTAAGTTTTAATGTTATCTAACTGCTTTAAACATACTCTTTCAAGTGATCTAATTGTTTTAATTTTTTCACTGTATTTAACTATATAATTATAATTAACTATTGATAAAAATATATTAGAAAATAACTGGGTGACATTTGAAAACAAAACCTAAACACAAAATGAAAATATGACTTACCCATCAGTAGTGACAGAGTTCAATGATAATGTTTCGGTAAATATCATCTCGCTACCTTGCAGTATTGTTTGCTTGGTCTTCTTATCACCATCCTTCTTTGGTAGTTGTACAGGTTGAGGCAATGGTGTCTGCACTTTGTTCTCGGGAAATATAACTTTGTTTGTAACATTTTGTAAACCATCTAAACTAATTGTTGTATTATTTGCCCCAGCTTCCACCTGGAGGGCTTCAGAAACTACCAAAATGAAAAACGCACAACTGAAAAATTACAATACATGATATTATATATAAAATAATATATTTAATAAAATAAATATATCAAAAGTATTATAATTATAAAAAATATTTTATAAAATAAATCAGAAGTATTTACCTTGATAGCACCGATATTGTCACCAAAGACGTGTATATAATGTATAAACCGCCCTTCATCGTAATATTAATCCTAAAATTACTCTCCAGTACATTTTGTGCGATTAATAAAGCATCTCGACGTATTTAATTCATGTATATCGGCCACGTTTTTCCAAGCTTAATAATATTATAACATTCGTTTTTAATTTACTTTAATAATAATTTATGCAAATCTAGCGCACCACAAAAAAAATACTTTTGTCAATTTTTATTTTATTGAAATTCTTCAGTTATGCATGTTTTATTTACGTTAAAATAATTTTATATGAATATATAATTGGTTGCATCAAATGTATTAATATTATTACACCAATAAGATTAAGACATTTAATGAAATACAAGCTTGACTATTGGTTGGTTCAAACTCGTAATTAAAAACAGATTAAATTTGTTACTTTTTTCTCGTCCATTCTCTAAATTTAAAGGAAAAGGTCAAGCTCCCATAAACCTATTAGTTATGGCATATTAAAACTAGACTTTATTTTAATAAGATAAAAAATGTATTAATAGAAAATATTACAAAATAATTATAACAGATAAAAATTTAATTAAAATCCTTACCACAGAAATTTTCTTGATTTTTTGGTCGGATTTCTCCTTCGAACATATAACCAATTAATGGAGCATAAGCAAGCTTTCCCCTCTGCCAAAATACATGGTCATAGTGGCCATATACAATATATATATAAAACAAGTTCACGTTCAATCGGCGTCATTTGGTATCGTGTGATGTCGCAAAAATGTTCTCTACTCACTCAAAAAAATGGTTAATAGAGAATATGCATGACTTTTTTTTATTGCTGTATTTGATAGTTAATTATAAAATTAATACTCCATAATAACTGTGATAATCCTTAAAAAAAGGAATTAACATTTATCATTCTTTAATATATCCGAAAAAGGCGCATCACTAGCACGCCATTGCTGTGACGACACAGCACACTAAACAAACAATGGTTCCATCTCTTCTTTTGCACGGTTAGAAGTATATTACAACCGTAAAATTTGTTGGTTTCGGCTGCTGTGACGTCATCACGTCAGGGGCCTTACCAAAGAGCAAATCGATAATCAAATCAAAAGTGTCAACTCTCGCCGTTTCGGAGCGCGTATCGTTTTTATAAAAATAAAACATTTTTGTTTTGAAATTAGAAAATAATGGACCAATTTAAATAAAAAATATTTGGTCAGATATGTTTAAAGGAAGGAATGTATAATTATTTGTTATACTTGAATATGTATTGTGTTTTAATTTAAATGCCTTTTCGGCGGCAGAGCTTGGACAAATACTTGTACAGTCAATATGTACCTATTGCATCCCAAACCAATGACATGCCATTATATGAAATTTTATTTTAATTAATTTTTGTGGCGACGACAACTAGGGCGTCATACCAAAATTGCAACCGCTAAACGCAAAAATATATTGCGTAAACTATAAATATAAGCTCTATTCCAATGGTTACATACATACATACATATCATCACGGGACCTTACGGCGGTCTCGGGCGCTAGACGGACTCAGGGTACCCAGCGGAGGGGTTTTTAATCCCACCTCGTCGTAGCCAATGGTATGAATCTACACCGAACAAGTGGCTAGCTCGTCGCGATGTTTTGAATAGACTCAATAACTCATCTATGTTTCAGTTTCACAAGTTGGTATAGTGAAGCCGGGACCGACAGCTTAACGTGCTCTCCGAGGCACTATAGTGGTGTTGTCAAACAAATATACATATTTTTTTTAATTAAAAACTCATTGGTACACACCGGGTTTCGAACCAGGGACCTAAGTGTTTTTAAGTCCAAGGCCTAACCAACTCGGCCACCAAGTATATAATATTGTATATATATATTCACGTATATATATTCCAATGGTTAATATGGTTTTATTATATAGTCTGTATTAGGCTGGCTATAATAATGCCGCCATTTTGAAATAAACGAATTCTTCGCAAGTTTAAACATGTTTGGAGCATTGGAATTTCAACTCTACAATTAACAGAAAATTACTATTTTTTTAATATTTATAATTTACGCAACGTCTTGTGTTTAACAGTTGCAATCTGGAATGAGGCCCCTCGGCTGTCCAATTCCATAACATAGTAAGGAACAAAAGATAAATTATACAGGAGAGCAATAAAAAAATATATTATACTTAGATTGTCGGAAGTTAGCTCAAAATTTGCGGCAGATCCTTGGCTTTATATAAAGTATATATGTTTTAAGTATTTATAACAATGCACGTTAGAAAGCACTTACTAATATTAAATTTGTTTTTTGGGCAAAATAATGACTGATTGACCATTTAAAATCCTAGTAAGGGCTGATACTAGAATTTGATATTTATTAAATGGTTTCGATAACCCATTTATCACTACGGGGACAGGTTTATTATCCTAGTATGGTTGTATTTTGGTGAAATAAAACTAAAGAAAATATTATGGATTAAGCAAGAAATTTATTGCAGCTCTAAATAATAATAAAAAAATAGCTGGGTACCCCATTATTTTTTATGAGCAGAAAGATATAATAAGTCTGCCAATTAATTATTAAAACACTCGGATTTTTAAGTAGACGAAGTTAAGTGACACTAATAATTTTTCAATTTTTGTATTAAAAGGCCAACGCAATTCATTATTGCCCCAAAAATAATACATTTTTAAGAGTAGAGTATTTGAAAAAAAACTCTTACGTTATGTGTACCAAATTATATAACATATTACCCAATTTTTTTAGGGAATTACCAAATGCTAATTTAAAAAAGCTTGAAAAGGCTTATTGTTAGTCAAAGCGTATTATGATATTGTCCTTGTGATGCAGGAGTTTCTCAAACAATTAAACATTTGTTAGAATCATGCCCCAGGTTTGAAAAGGCTAGGTACTCGCATGAGTCTCTTTGTAATTTTAATAAAGTAAAACCATTAAGTGAAAAATACATAAATAATAAAATATATATAAGTATACTTAAACAAATGTTTATATAATTTAACATTATATATCTATAATAAACACAGAGCACGGAAGCCAAGCGCGCCGCTACTAGAGACGGCATGTTCAATATATTTCATACAAACCAAGCGTGGGGGTGGGCGTTGCCGTTAACTCACACCTATACGCACACTACTACACAGATGATGTCTTGGAGTGCTGTGGCGGGGTCGATAATTTTTTTATTGACATTATTTTTTATGAGCAGAAAGATATAATAAGTCTGCCAATTAATTATTAAAACACTCGGTTTATAAGTAGACGAAGTTAAGTGACACTAATAATTTTTCAAATTTTGTATTAAAAGTCCAACGCAATTCATTATTGCCCCAAAAATAATACATTTTTAAGAGTAGAGTATTTGAAAAAAAACTCTTACGTTATGTGTACCAAATTATATAACATATTACCCAATTTTTTTAGGGAATTACCAAATGCTAATTTAAAAAAGCTTGAAAAGGCTTATTGCTAGTCAAAGCGTATTATGATATTAATAAATATTTATATGATCTAGTACATCATAAATGAAATAGATTTATTTACATGCTATTCTAATGCTAAAGTATTCATTTGATTGTACTTTTATCTTATGGTGAGTGTAATAAACTATGTATTTAGTAATGGGCTAATTCTGTAGACACATTTTTTATATTGTACCATCTTGTAAACTCGGAATTATTGCGAATAAATATTTCATTTCATTATTAAAATGGCTTCGTATTGATATAATATTTGAGTTGCGTTTTTTGTAAGGTATAGTGGAGCCTAATATCTACATTTTTTCCATTATTGCTTTTATTAATTGAATTGAATGATTATTCATGGGTTCTTGATCGAATTGGTGTATCGATAAATTTTCAAATAAATTAATTTCCAGACATAAATGCAAAGCATGTTGTTTTGTATGTTTCGTTACTATTTCTACTTTCTTACAAACCGTAATAACATCTTTAGAAGGATATGTTAATCCAGATCATAGATATAGATAATAGTTATAGCAGATCGCTCTCGTAGATACTTTATAATACTTTCCATTTTAGCATTTTTTTTTTGATAATCTTCTATTGGTTTCTTGGAGTCGCCTTACGTTAAGAATAACCTTTTAATGGTCTCCTGAGCCCTTATCACAGATAATTTTAATTTACCTCTTCGAGGTGTGTCCAGTATATTTGGAGAACTACGAGAAGATCTTTAAAAGCTATATTAGCTTCATTTACAGGTGAATCTTTTCCATTTATCTGAAAATATTAGACTATGAAGAGATGTGTTAAAGATATCTAAATTCAGTAGGTTTTAAGATATTCCTGCGGGCAGACAAACAGGTATCTGAGTGTCATCTTATGTGAACCTGCCCGTCATTAAATGTTTTTTTTCGCAGCCACATGTAATAATACACAAGATACTATAGAAATAACAACTTTACAATGGCAATTAAAATATATTGGTACTCTATAGGTACGCTAACTTGCATTATCGACATGATGCCAATCAACGCGTGCGTCCCCTCACTATTGCATTCACTAACGACTCGCGGCTTTCGCACGGCTGAGGTTTTGCCTTCCAACATACATCGACGCACATTTTAAAAAAAGGTAAAAATTAACATTATTTACTTACTTGTGATATGATACGCCAGAAATTTGTTTGTTGATGTATTTACTTTGATTCTTATACCAAATCAGAGCGCAATGAGGCATTTATAACGATTTAATATTAATGTTTATTCCGCAACGTACGAAGAGCAACTGGCGGCCGATTGCGCTCATATGTGCGCGCAACGCATTTCTTTGCCACGACTATTATTATTACTACCGCCTCTAGGAGTGGGCAGCGCGTGGCGATTCCGTGCTCTGTGATAATAAAAGACACATTAAGTAAATGTGTTGTATCAGATGGCCATAATATTTATTTAATGTGTTAAGTTGTTCTATTATATGTTTACTTCTTTATAAAGAGCATAATAGTTATTAATATGTAAATCAGATAATAATAAAAAAAGTATAAGCGTCAATAATAGTCTATAATCATATGAAGGGCATTATACAGATATTGCCCAGGGGGCCTTACCAAAGAGACAATCGATTAACCAATCGAAATACCCATCGAAAGCCAAATGTATAGGGCCCTTGTAACAGTATACTCTTTGCGGGGGTGTGATGGAATGAAACAACTATAATTGTATTTACAGGTTTTATTAACAACTATCATTTTGTTTCATACAAATTTCAATAACCCCAGAGGCAGTAAGGAGGCGGATATATAATTTATGCATAACAAATAAATTTTACTTTGTGTGAATAAAAACAGTATCAAAATGTTTTTCTTCACTCTATATATACTACGTGTTTTTTAACTATATAATATATTTTTGATGCCCCCAGTATCACTTTTAGAACCCATTTTTTAAAATAAAAAAGGAAATAAGTATTTTTTTCTTTAAAAAAAAAGTCCGAAAAATAAATTATTATATGAACAAACGTCTATATGCTTAAAATTACTCCTACAAATACATAATAAGTCTTTGTATCTAACAAGTAAAACACAATTAGACAAGTAGTTAGCTTTAATTCGTGAGTTTAGTATGAAAGTTAACGTGATTTGTAGATCTTTTTTGTCATTTATCTTTGTTTTTGTATAGGCGACACTAAAAGGAAAAAATACGTGTTTCATTATTTTCATCATAAAACACAATATATAAAAAAATTATTACCGTGACAAAAACATAAATGTATTAAAAACCTGTATATGTATCAGGTAACATAAATTAATTTATAGACTTTTTGACCAATGTTAAAAATATCTTGTTTTTAATTTTCTTGATATCAGATATTGAAATGAAACGCACAGTGAATTATTAACCCTAGAAGCCTTATCTACGCCTGCGAGGCGTACACGCAATTGAAAATTCTTTATCCCTTTCTAACGAGTGAAGTTAGCGCCTGGTGCTGTTTAGACATCCCAGTGGCCAATGGGAGCTTGTCAATGGTGTTTGTGTCGTTAAGCTAAGTTCCACTATTTTTGACTTATTGAGGTGCTGTACGCCTGCGAGACGTATGTTTAGGCTTTGTGTAACTTTTTAAAAAACGTCAAAGATTATTCATGGAACATTATGTGCAATAACTTGTTCATATCTGTGCCGCTGGCTAAAAATCTACTTCAGCAGCCTACTAGGTACTCTAGATTCTAGTAGGCACTATTTAGATCACCACCTGTAGTTGTCAGTTGTATGTTTTTATTTGAATTCATTGGCCTTCTGCAACTTGTATTTTACATGCCAAAACCTATAAAGAAGTATATCTCTTATCCTCTTGTGATGTCAATGCAGTAAATAATAATTCAAGTGGCAAACCAGACATGATATTTTTTTACAACTAAGGAGTAGAACTCCTTTTGCTTAGTTGTAAAAAATATAATCATTCAATAAAATATGTTATTCAATATCGTGTAGCCGCAAGGCTAACAGATGGTCAATGGCTGTATTCCACGGCATCCTGCCATGGGTTTCATTAGTTATGCTGCAATTTACGACCGCAATATGTTCAGGAATAATAAAACAAACCCTTGAACAAAAGGGAATTAATGAAGAAACTCAGATTTAGTCAAGCCTTGGATGAAGAAGTTGAAGCTCCTACTAATAGATTTTTATGAAAAAATATAAGCCAAATTATCAAAAAACCTATTGATGCAGGTAATGAACGTCAGGCAGGAGAATTCAGAGCCTAAAAAAATTTAATACTGCGCCTTTTGTCCCTACAAAAAATAATATGTCGAAATTAGGGTCAAAAAATTATGAATATTGTGAACACATACTTGCTATCTGTGCAGATTGCTCTAAAATAATAGTTATTCATTAAAAGATTGCCGATTACTTTTAATATGTATCCTAATAATAAGTATTTGATGTTAAAAATGATTAAAATAAAATAAAAATTTACATATTTCAGTTGATTTTTGAGAAGTAGATTTTTTAGTTTGAACATTAGGTATTTTTATTTATTTTCTTGTAATAAATAACTGTGAGTATAGTGTCTATTAATAAAAGTATGTTTTATTATAAATTATATCCTAACCTTACATTTCCTTTAAAAAAATATATATAATTAGGTATATTTTAGCTTACAGGCGATCTTTAATATATATACGCCTCAGAGACGTATGTTAAGGCTTTATGTACCTCCGAAATAGATTAGGCTTCTAGGGTTAAACTACTGGCGGAAGAGAAAAAAATTATATAGAAAAGTAACCCAACCGAACACACGCCAACTAGACTAGTATTACTAAAAGCACGCGTAGATACCTTACATAATGGAAAAGCTACAGGCCCGTGGGCCGCACCGGTTCAGACCTTCCGCTCATAATAATTAGGGGGCTGAACTGAACCCGGCATACGCGCCACAAGTGCCATAAGCATCTTTAACCAAAGTAATGCAAACCCAGTGGGCCCTAGCAAACAGCATCGATAGGCTCGATAAATCGACAAAATCGATACATATCGATTGAATGAATGCAAGTTCATTTATAAAACTTCATTTTATCGACTGTTACATTATATCGACGTAGTTATGCTAAGCCCTAGTGTGAATCTATAATATTCTTCCAATATCTCTGTACTAAAATTAGACTGGCGCCACACTGCCGCTATGTTACGGCATCTCCATACCTATATGGATATTTTCCCATCCAAACACGATTAGAAAACGTTTTATAAAAGTATCGCTTTATGGGTCCTGCCCTTGCCTTTTCCACAAGAATAAATAAAACATCATAATTTTATAAAAAAAAATATGTCAAAACAACTTGTCACGTCAACGGATTTGCGTTTCTTCGCTTTATTTTCGGATTTCTTCAGATCCTTTGCAAATAAGTTATGGAAAAACTAATTTCATTACCTTTTCAAGTGCTTGAAATACCAAATATCAAAATCAAAAAGCCATCATGGCTCCAAACGCCTTCGGCTATGACTACATTTGCATTTGTTCTTGTATCATACTTTTTGGTCACAGGAGGTTAGCGGCAACATAAAATTCATGTTTTTCTCTTTATAGCCCTATTTATCTATAGTTGATTGTTTGAATATTGCATTCCAGGTATAATATATGATGTGATTGTGGAGCCGCCAAGCGTGGGTTCTACAACAGATGAACATGGGCATAGTCGACCTGTAGCGTTTATGCCGAACCGAGTTAACGGACAGTACATCATGGAAGGCCTCGCTTCAAGCTTCCTCTTCTCCCTGGGTGGCATTGGCTTTATCATATTGGACCGTACCCATAACCCATTAACTCCCAAGCTTAATAGAATCCTATTAATATCAGTGGGATTTATTTGCATACTGGTATCATTTTTCACAACTTGGATCTTTATGAGAATGAAACTCCCAGGATATTTGCAAAACTAATTTTTATCATTAGTGGTAGTTTATAAATAAAATTGAATTATGTGTAACAATAAATTTTTTATATAATTTTCTATTCGAAGTTTTATTAATATTCGGATGAGATATGCTTATTTTATTAAGGCTGCGTCCAAAATGGAGTAATAATTAACCTGTGAAATCTCAGGAAAAATAAAAAAACAGATATGTAAATTGTGTATATTAAATCTATTTCTTTTTCCTGAGAGATTGCATGGCTAATATTTGAATTTTGGAACAGTCCCCTATATCAAAAGTCAAAATCATTTATTTCATGTAAATCTTTACAGATATTTATGTCATAAAAAAAAGTTTAACAATAAGGCCTTAGAGTGCGTTTGGTTAGGTTAGCAATTCATTAACAAAAGAACAAATATTTATTAAACCTTGATATCAGATTAAGAACTTAAACATGATGGAATGGAAATTATACTATATGTGTACTAAAAATACCTGTAGCTCAAAATCTATCCATGGGACCGGTCTGCTAATGGTCTTGTTTTAATCGTTAGAGTCTTAGGGTCCTGCAAAAAATATTTTACACCAGAAAATTGTGGAGAAGAAAAGTTATGGGGCCTGAAGTACCGTAGTAAGGTAAAGAAATAATTTTAAGGGCAACTTTCTATGGGGTTTAAAAAAAAACTAACAGGGTTTGAGTTCTTCTGATTTTTTTAAAACATTCTCAGTCCATGCCCTTTCTAACAATATGCTAAAAGTGTAATTATCACTTTTAGTTTTAAAGTTATTAATTAATTTCCGCAACTAGGGCACTTTAAGTAAAAATTTCAACTAATGAAAATTAAATGTGTTCGATCGTAAAAGGATGGCAAATGAAACAAAAAATTTGGTAATGATCATTACCAAATTTTTTGCCTTTATTTTTTTATTTTTTATCTTTCTAACAATATGCAGTATGCTTTTTCAACGACAAAATAATTGAATCAAAAGTAGGATGTCAACAAGGAGATCCAATGGGGCCCGCAGCATTTTCACTTTCAATACATCCTTTAATCAGCAAGCTATCATCTGAATTAAACGTCTGGTACTTAGATGATGGTACGATTGGTGGTGACCCTAGCACTGTTCTGTCAGATTTACAATCAATTATTTCAGATTCACAAGCCTGTGGCTTAGAGATTAATCCAATCCATCCAAATGCGATTTTTTTTCCTTCCGACTGAGCCTAGAGATGACGTTATTTTATCATTTCAAAACATTGCCCCTGGGATTCGTATCTTAAATAACAATAACATTAATTTACTTGGAAAGTATCTCACTGATTCTGGCATTCCTAAAGCTTTAAATGAAAATTTTAAATTAGCTACAAGTAGATTAAATGACATTAATCTGCATATTGCCTTTTTCCTTTTAAAAAATTGTCTTGTTGCTCCTAAGTTTATTTACAGTCTGCGCACCACACCCTGTTGGGATTCTAGTATATTAACTGACATAGACAATCATTTAAAAATAACCCTTGAAACAATTACAAACTATAATCTCAATAATGATCAGTTTACTCAAGCTTCACTGCCAGTAAAATTTTCTGGCTTGGGGATGAGAAAAGTATCAGATCTTAGTGTCCCTGCTTATCTCTGCTCCATTAATTTAACAAAATCCCTCTGTTCCTCTTTATTATCTAAAACATCTTGCAACGTTGACCAATTCCACCGAGAACCGGAGGCTCTTGCCTTATGGAAAAGTGTCTCTTCTGAAGACCTTCCTCCTATATCACCCAAGAGATTGGGATCATCCTATTATAAAAAATATATATAATTCTTTACCTAGATTTTCAATAATTGAAGAGGCTCGCCTACGAGCATCTTGTGTGAGTGAGGCTGGTGCCTGGTTGCGTGCTATACCTTCCCCTTATACGGGCACGCTGCTAGATGCCAACTCATTCCGCATAGCAGTTGCTTTAAGACTGGGCTGCAAAGTCTCTAGTCAACATATCTGCATATGTGGCGATATTGCAGACGAACTAGGTCGCCATGCTCTATGCTGCCAAAAAAGTGCTGGCAGGATCCCTAGACATTATGCGATCAATGATATCCTATCTAGGACGATCACATCTGCTAATATCCCCTGCATCCTTGAACCCTCGGGGATAGTTAGATCAGATGGTAAACGTCCGGATGGGATGTCATTGATTCCATTTAAACAAGGTCGTGCACTGGTTTGGAATGCTACATGTGTTGACACACTCTGTGCATCGCACATTACAACCACCCACAAAAAGTCAGTAGCTGCTGCAGAATCAGCCGCACGGTCAAGTACGCGGAGATCATAATCAACCATCATTTCATTCCATTTGCAATAGAAACGATGGGCCCGTGGTCCGAGGACGCTCTAGCATTCTCCCGCAAGCTTAGTGATAAGCTCCGTTTAGTGACGGGTGAACCTTTGAGTAAGGAGTACTTTATTCAAAGGGTCAGCCTCGCTGTGCAACGGGGGAATGCAGCGAGTGTCCTCGAAACACTGCGCTCATCCAATTAACTTTTTATTTTTTAGTTTTTAATTTTAAATATAATTGTTATTTCTTTTTTATCTAATAAATGATCTCCTAAATTATTGGTCCTTTGAAGTTATTATATACCTATTTAAATAATATGAAAAATACTACCAAACCGAACACACACTACTTAACCACCTAGTGTAAGAATAGGTGGTTATATGAATTGGATGTTAACTGAATATAAAATGTGTCAAAGGTCATTGGGCACTTAAGTATGAAAAATTTACCCACGACCTACAGAAATTAATTGATGTGGGATGTTTCGACATATATCTCTGGTTTTCGAATATATGGGTCGCATTACCATAAATAATGGGAATCAGACAGAAAATGAAATTCTGTATTTTAGAAAAAAATAAATTACTGAGGTTTATTTCAACTTGATTAATATCTACAGGTGCAATCGTACTATCTCACTTAGTACAAAAAATATATCCAGAATCTACAGAAATAAAATGGTGTAGAGAATTTCGATAATTGTTCATGATGGTACAGTACTGGATATGATGATATAAATACTAAAGTCATAAAATATACAAACATTATTATATCTCCAGTAATTTGTCATATTATTAATTTATGTTTCGAGATGGGTGTTTTTCCAAGCAAATTAAAACTTTCTATAATTAAACCTATTTTTAAAAAAGACAACAAAGAAGATATAATTTTTTACAGACCTGTAGCATTAATCCCAGTTTTTTCAAAGGTTTTTGAAAAGATTATATATACTAGACTGTATTCTTACTTGGAGAAAAATAACATATTAATTAATGAGCAAAAAGGGTTTAGAAAAGGCATGTCTATAAATCTAGCCATTTACGAGCTACTTAAAAATATTATTGATAATGTAAATGATAAGAAACCTGTGATAGCCATTTATATGGACTTAACAAAGGCTTTTGATTTTGTTGATCATACAATACTATTAGATAAATTGGACACATATGGAATACGCGGCATTACAAATAGATTGTTTGAATCATATTTAAAGACCAGACTTCAAATTACGCAAATTAATAGAATAAGTTTAAAATCTAAATGTGAAGAGATATACAATTCAAGTAAATAATTGTACGCTATGGTGTGTCGCAGGGTAGTGTTTTAGGGCCGTTATTGTTTTTACTTTATATTAACGATTTCAATAAAGCTACTCACTATCCTATGATTCTCTTTGCTGATGATAGTAATATTGTATGTACATGTAATAATATTAATACTTTCGAAGACGATGTAAATAATACGTTGAAGAATGTAATAAACTGGTTGCAAATAAATAATTTAAATATAAATTTAGAAAAAACTAAGATAATGAATTTTAAGCAAAGACCAAATGATTTTCAAATGTGTGTTAAATATAAGCATAAAATTATTGAAGAAGTTAGTACAACAAAATTTTTGGGGCTTTTTCATTATCAAAAATTTCAAACAAATCCACAGTACCTACTAACAGCATATTACGGTAATATAGCATCTACTTTAAGATATGGAATTATTTTTTGGGGCAATTCTACTGAAAAGGATAGTATTTTCAAAGCTCAAAAGAAATGCATTAGAGCAATGTGTAATCTTCAATATTCAGATAGCTGTAAACCATATTTTACAATGTTAAACATACTTACATTTCCGTCTGTATACATTTTGGAAGTAGCCATTTTTGTAAGGACTAATTTATGTATGTTTAAAAAATTTTGCAGTGTTCGTATGAAAAATAAAATAAGCCCTGGTCTATCAAAAACAGGACTGTATAGCAAAAGCATCTTTGGAATGGCTCATAAAATTTATAATAAATTACCTGATCATATAAGAGATATTAATAAAATAGAAGAATTCAAAAGAGCAGTTACTAAGATGCTTTTACAGAAGTGCTATTATAGCCTTAATGAATATTTGGATAATATTATATATTCTTAAAACATATAAATTTAATGTTATCAGTAATTAATTGTATAATAGCTTTAATAAAATCTGTAAATATAAATAATAGATTAAATATAATATGTAATTAAATATTTGTTATAATGTTAGGTGTAATGAATAACCATGTATGTACCTACTGTATCGACTTATTAGTAATAACAATATAATTTTTGAATGTAAAGAAGGAATTGTATTATATCTTTATTATTATATATATTAAAGAAATGTTTATAACATAAATAATAATAAAAAATAAAAAAATGATTTGAATAAATTAATTTAAAGTGTTTAATATATAAATAAATATGTTTATGATAATGATAAATTTAATAAATTTAATTTTAACAATAATGAATATATATTTAATTAATAAGAATTAATTTGATTTAATCTGTAAATATAATGGGTTTAATAGAATGTGTCAATATAATTAATAAATATAAAGAATATGTAGCTAAATAGTAACTATTTGTTATAATGTAAGGTAGGTATAATGAATGTATCATTAGAGTGATGTCATAATATCACAAATTAATTTGCAAACCAGCTTGGTAGATAAGCAGCACAACACAAACAAAACTTGTTAACACCTTTGTAACCTTATGAGCAAATAAAGAGTTTTATTATTATTATTATGGTTTGTAAAAAAAAAAGATTTATTTAATGTGCGAGAGAGATAGCATTATATGTGCCGCCAGACCGAGTACTCATACGCATGGTGTTTTTTAATACAATTCTTTCATTTAAATTATATTTTGTTCTTTGCAATAAATATCTTCAACTTTTAAATCACTTGTAATATTTTATTCCCATGGTTTAAAAAAAAAAACTTAAATTAATAAGGTATATCGTCCTTATTAATTTTAAAGTAATTTTGTTTCTGTAGGCAAACCTTCACAAATTGGGTCGGATTGTGCCCAATGACCTTTGATATCCAATTTATTTTGTAGAATTCTGCCCCAGATCTCTGACTTCACATACAGTTTTTTTAATTAAAAAAACTTCAATAACAATACCACTAAACGATAAAAAATTATGAGAGACAATGTTCATAGCTTTCCATGGATTCACTGTGTGGGTGCCGGGTCTGGGTGTAGTTGGAAGGCAGGAGAATGAACTGTAGCATTCCCAGACTTGAGACAGCGAAGTAGGTTTAAAGGCCTTTTAAACTCTCACCTGCACTGTGTTCACTACTCAACCAAATACTATATGATTCTGTTAGCATCATCTTGGAAACATGCTCCATAAAAGTTCCGAGGGCTGACCTCGGAAAGCCAAGATCCTTCAATAGACAATGCAAAGACTCTGCTGGAATCCTCCTGCACCAACTTTCACTGCATAAAGATGAGTTTTAAATCCGTTTCAAGTATTTTCGTTTGTGAGATCACAAACACAAACTAATGGAATATTGTTTTTTATTTTTGAAAGCCAAGATCCTTCAATAGACAATGCAAATACTTTGCTGGAATTCCTCCTGCACCAACTTTTACTGCATAAAGATGAGTTTTAAATCCGTTTCAAGTATTTTCGTTTGTGAGATCACAAACACAAACTAATGGAATATTGTTTCCCACGGAACAGTGAGTTCTATAAGTATTACTTTTTTCAAACACTGAGAGTACACCAGTATGTCTGGTCTATAGGCTGAAACTGCTAGTTTGTCTGGAATTTTGTAATATATTTTGAATGTATCCATGAATATTTTCCAGTTTTGGGCTTTGTCCAGGATTGAGGTTTACTTTGAGTTTTCTTGAGTTGTCCCTTCTTTACAAAAGTAGTTAAGAGAGAGACAATGTTCTTAGCTATCCATGGCTACACCGTGCGGGTGCCGGGTCCATCGCGTGGTTGGAAGGCAGGGGAATGAACTGCAGCGTTCCTGGACTTAAGACCGAGAAGTAGGTTTAAAGGCCTTTTGAGTATTGTGTTCACTACCCTCTCTACTCAACCAAATACCTACTATATGATCCTGTTAGCACCATCTTGGAAACACGCTCTATAAAAGTTTCGACAGCTGATCTCCGAAGGCTAAGATCCTTCAATATACGATGCAAAGACTTCCTCTTGCACGATGGAATTCCTCTTGCACCAACTTCCACTGCATAAAGCTGAGTTTTAAATCAGTTTCTAGTAATTTCGTTTGTGAGATCAAAATATTTGTTTGACTTGATGTTGTGGTCCTTAGGAATGTTTATTTCCCACGGAACGGTGAGTTTTATAAGTATTACTTTTTCAAGCACCGAGAGTACACTATGTCTGGCCCATAGGCCGAAACTGCTAGTTCGTCTGGAATTTTGTAATGTATTTTGAGTACACTATCCTATCCATGAATATTTTCCAGTCCTGTGCTTTGTCCAGACTTTGTACATTTATTATACTCCCGTATTCTAAGTCATAAGTTTCCTCAAGTATTGTCGGTCTCTTTCCACCAAATATTAAATTAAGAAAGTAAGTATGAGGCAGACTATCGTTGAGTGGAAAACACAACTTAGAATATTGGGGTTAGTCTTGGTGAATTTTATTTTTTGAGAAGCCTTTGCATGCTCAACGTGTCACTGTATGGTGCGCTATGGGGTCTGCGGCCACATTCTGTTTCTTGTAACGTGATCGTTAGATTGTCAAAATAATGATTTCCGCTATTAGCGCGCTCTCCTCCAATCAGAGTAGTTTTATAACCTACGCTGATTGGAGGAAAGGCCGCTAATAACGGAATTCGTTATTTTGACAATCTAACGATTACGTTATGTTACGTTATAAACAGAATGTGGCCGCTGCAGGCGTGATTGGGCCGTTTTTTTTCGAAGATGAGGCTGGAAATGCAGTAACGGTCAATGGATGTTAACAACTCAATTTTGGCCTATTATTGATGACGTGGATAGCACTGACATGTGGTTTCAACAGGACGGTGCCACATGTCACACAGCCAATGAAACGATCAATTTAAAAACTCAAAATCCGTGATGCGAAAAGGGATTAAAAACTTTGATGAAAGAATCGACATCTGTAAGCGTGCTTGTGGTGGACACTTGCAAGATATCATTTTTCACTCCTAATGAGGAGTTTTCCAGTAGTTATTATTTAACGCAACAGATGGCGTTTAGTCGCTATCTACAAAATCTGTCAAATCAGATAGTGGTAACATAAAATACACCCAAAATTTAGGGTAAATAGGAAAGTAAATACCTTTATACGAATAATTTATAAAATTTACTTAACATTGTTTAGTATATACACTAATATCCTGAGCACACTTTGCCTTTCGCCATCAACTTAAGTAATATTTTTTCTTTCAATTATCATTTAGTAAGTAATTAAATTTAGATTTCTTGGTCTTTTTACGAAGTTTTTCTTGATAGGGTATCTACTATAGGTTATAGAGTGCAAAAATATAGAGTAAGTAGATACATGTGACAAAATATGGTAAAAAATATAACACGTCTTGCAATACCAAAATTTAGTTTTAAGTCAAAGTGAATTTAGAGTCTGTAACTCAGAGTATGAAAATATAGACTACAGAAACTGTGCCTTTTTGACAGTTTTTGTGGATATCTCTCCTGCTGCCATCTAGTGAAATATTTTGGAACCGTCTAAAAGAAAACTCCTCATTGCCAAACTTTTCTCTTTGTAATTCAATAAAAATTTTAATCATCTTCATCAATTTTTTTTTGTGTAATATTTTGTTTTAGAAAACAAAGTTCTTGTTGAAAAACCCTTTAGTATAACAGTACAAAGATTTCTGAGTAGGAAGACAGTTTTGCGCTGCGCAATTCAGCTCATTTACTGGCTCTTTCTCTATAAATTCCTAATATTAAACCATATACATGTCATGCAGGTAGGTATATGGTCCATTAGGTCTATTACGCCGCACAACGTTAAGCTATACTTTAACCAAAATGACGTAAATGTCTGTCAATTTTGAATATAACCAGTTTTCATTACGTCAAAATTGCATCATATCGATTAAAGTTTAGCTTAGCATTGTCCGCGTAATCACAAACTAACATCTAGGTATGTACCTACCAGAAACAACAATACTAAACTAAAAAAAATATAAACACCCAGACTAGGTAAAAATGTACCTATCCTACAATATTCAGATGGAACATTAACGGCACAACTTGTAGTTTTAAAGATTGACAGCCTCCGTAGACTAGTAACGCCTTTGGCGTTGAATCCGGAGGTCGTGGGTTCGATTCCCACCCATAGCAAATAAATATTAGTACATTTTTCTGTATAGTTTGTCATGGTCTGGGTGTTTATAAAATATAATATGTACTATATCATTGTTTCTGGTGCACATAGTACAAGCCTAGAGCTTAGTTTGTCAACAGAACAATTTGTGTAAATTGTCCTACATATTATTATTATTGCATGCACTTTTTTTGATGTTTAATGCCGTTTCTGAGAGGGTTCAGATATACAGGTTGTTTTTGTACAAGAGCCTCTATCTAAAAAAAAATACAAGAGCGAGAAGTGTTTTTATTGGATCACGGCATGTGACTTTGTGTCTGTCTAATAGTAAGCAGACCTACAAAGTCTGGGGTCAATCAATGATTCCGGATGAACTCAAAAACTACTGAACCGAGTCTGAAATTACTTTCACATATAAAAGCTACATTATCAGCGAGTAACATAACATAAGTAAACATAACCGCGAAGCAGAGCTAGTATTAAAAATAAAATGATATAAAACTGTGATATAATATTTTTTAAGTTCTACTTAATTTTTGAGATCTGGGGATTTTTTTGGAAACTGCACTTTAGAGTTTTTGTAAGAACTTACATATTGGTAGGTAAGTTTTTACAACCAACCTACCAATAGGTAAGTTCTTACAATCACTCAAAATATTTCCCTTAAATCTATTTTTAAAGTGAATTGAGAACAAGACCCTTAGTGTGAGTTTTCTAACTATTACTTTGCGTTTGAGTTTACTAAAATTTGTATGGGAAATGGTTCAGCGCTCCAAGCGGAAATATTTAGAACTAGAAATGCGGTCGTGTGATTGGTCAAAATGTTAACGCGGTAGTATAGTTAACGCGAAAGTAAATGTTAAAAAAACTCACACTAGGGCAACAGGCGACACTATGGGGCTATAAATGATTTATTATATTTTTTAAGGTGTTAGGTAAAAAGCAATAGCAAATAGTTTTTGTATAGGATGGCCACTTCTTTTGAGATACAATTTTCCCCGACCATAATCCCACCTCGTCGTAGCCTATGGTATGAGTCTACACCGAACAAGTGGCTAGCTTGTCGCAATGTTTTCAATAGACTCAGTAACCCATCTATAAACAGTTTCACAAGTTGGTATAGTGAAACCGGGACCGACAGCTTAACGTGCTCTCCGAGGCACTATAGTGGTGTTGTCAAACAAATGAACATATTTTTTTTAATTAAAAACTCATTGGTACACACCGGGATTTGAACCAGGTGGGCGATTCTCGCGCTTTCGACATTCATCTCGATTCGAGATTTTTAAACGAAAAATGACTAAATATGTGATTTTTCGTTCAATATTTATATATTTATTAACTAATATTAATTATTTATTTCGTTCAATGTTCGATATTTTTGAACGAAAAATCACATATTATGTCATTTTTCGTTCAAAAATATCGAATCGAGATGAATGTCGAAAGCGCGAGAATCGCCCAAATATTTATATATTTATTAACTAATATTAATTATTTATTTCGTTCAATGTTCGATATTTTTGAACGAAAAATCACATATTATGTCATTTTTCGTTCAAAAATATCGAATCAAGATGAATGTCGAAAGCGCGAGAATCGCCCACCAGCCCTAGCCAAGAGCATGGTCGCTTTTTACGCTCGAACGTCGCAGAAGCGTGAAAGAGAGGGAGATAACAAATTTATTATCCTATTGGTGTATCTATATTGTTGTCTCGTTTTGGTTATTTCTATAACGATAAAAACGAAAGTGACGTGATCACCAAATGTCATCTTTATACAAAACTTTCGTGCGAGCTTTTAGCGTTCATGCTCTTGGCTAGGGGGGCAGGTACCTAAGTGTTTTTAAGTCCAAGGTCTAACCAACTCGGCCACCACGTATAAACTGCAGTTCCAAGTAATTAACATCTCTTTTTAAAGAAAGTAAAAAACATACTTCAATTTGACGACAGATTTTTAATAGAAATAATGAGGCTACAAAATCTTCTGACAATCAAGACCAGTTATACAAATATACTGCATTTATAGCCAGAATGCATCTCATGACAATTCCACTAAACCCAAACAAGACTAGGACATGTTTTGTTAAGTTTTCCAGTATAATCAACATCATTATCCAGTAGCGTAGCAAGGTAACCAAGGCCCTGGGGCAAATCAAAAAATGGGGCCCCACGGCTTTCTAAACTGGTTAGGTTTTATCAAACTGATAACACTGCCAACCCACAGAAAGTATTTAGGGGAATTCCCTAGGTATAACTTTCGAATTTCTCTCAACTGAGTTGCCATGGTTAAAGTCGGGTTGCAACCTGTCATATTTATTTTTAAAAAGTTTTTGAAATTTTCAAAAGTTCAGTTCAGTTCTGATTTTCTGGTGAGGTTTCGAGGGGCTCCCTGAGCTTGAGGGTCCCGGGGCACTGCCCCGCCTAGCCCCTAGGTAGCTACGCCTCTGTCATTATCATTCATCATCTGATGATAAAGTTTACACAAACTTCACCCAACTGTGTTCAAGTTATTTGCCACTATTTACTATAATAAACATTTTGGAAGACACAATTAATAAGTACAATAAATAAAACATAATAAGTAATATAATTATTATTAAAAATGATATTAAATAACTAAATACAAATAAATTATCAGTACCCCTAGTGTGAGTTTTCTAACTATTACTTTGCGTTTGAGTTAACTAAAATTTGTATGGGAAATGGTTCAGCGCTCCAAGCGGAAATGTTGAGAACTAGAAATGCGGTCGTGTGATTGGTCAAAATGTTAACGCGGTAGTATAGTTAACGCGAAAGTAAACGTTAAAAAAACTCACACTAGGGCTACAGAACATAAAAAAATAAAATAACATAAAGCCTAAGCAAGCAAATTTTTACATATTTAAGAATTTATATACCTAATTAAAACAATACAAAAATAACCGTAAAAACCAAAAAAACGGTTTTGCGATAATAAAAAACCGGGTTTCAATTCAGTCGGTTAACCGTTTTTTTCGGTTAACTGTTTTTTCGGTTATCCGGTTTGCATGCCCTAGTCCCCAGACAAGACTAAGTCTGTCCTGTGGAGCCCTTATGAGTCATAACTTGTCATAAGGCTCATATGATAAACTTAATTTATTTCCCAGAAAAAAATGCCTTATTCAGAAGAATATTTTTAATATAAAATTTCATACAAAAAAGTACCAGTTTCCCGGGATTCTTTATATGATAATATCAAATTAAATTTATAAAGGCATTTTTTTGTCAAAAATAATGAAGTATGTATCTAAACTTTAACATTCAACACAAATAAATTTAAAACATATTGGCATTAGCTCTCAAAAAAAAAAGAACAAGCATATTAACTGTACCTAGCATAAACACAGTCTATAATATTATGGTTTAACATTACCATCAGATAGAACTAAAAGTAAATTGTACAGCTATTTTAGAATAACATTTGAGCTGAAAAATACCAAATACCTAATATTAAGGAAACCTATTGAACAATAAAAAATAGCTTTTATTATAAATTTAATTTCAATAGAAAATAAATAAATAAATTACAAAAACACATTGGCAGTTTAATTTTTTGTGAAATAGTTTAAAAAAGTCATGGTTTGAAGTAATAAATATAATAAATTAATTAGATTCATTGAGATTCGTTAGTGTTATATGAGTTTAATCCTTCAATTAGATGTTTCCAGCTCACAATCTGATGCGGAATGACCTGTAGAAATACAAAAAAAAAAATTAAACAAAATTACATTATTATTATATCTAGTGATGGGAAATTCAAGTGAAATTATAACTAATTTTTTTTTTCTCAAGAAAAAAAGTGCGCGAGTATATTTTTAATATTTCAAATTAAAAAATACGAAATTCTTTATAATATTCGGGTAAAATTATACTTAAGTTTTTTTTTTGAGTACCAGAAACAACGATATAATATGTATTATATCATTGTTTCTGGTACACATGGTATAAGTCTAGGGCTTAGTTTGTGACTAGAGGAATATGTGTAAATTGTCCTACACATTATTATTATTTATTAATACTCTTTAAATTGTGAGGAATATATTTTTGCAACTAGACACTAGACTTTACACTATTACTTAAACCTGATAAAATATAATGTAATCTTACTGGCAGAAATCCGAGCTTTTGTCTATAATGTGTTCAAATTCAGCAAACGACAGAGCTCCATCATCATCCAGGTCTGCTTCTTCTAGAACATTTTGCACCAGCAGTTGTATTTCAGAGTCTGTCAATTTAAGGTCGGAGCCACAGAGTCGCTCAATTACTTCTCTTAAGTCTGATACACCTATCATGTCATCTCCATCAAAATCTGTAAAATCATAAATGTTAAATACTGTGACAAAAATTCTGCTCTGTTTTAGCTAAAGTGTTGGATTGTTGATTAATTATATTAATTGCAGTAACATTATAGTAAAGAAATGAAACTATTGCATAAAAAAAACTAAAAGTACCATCATGGAACTAGATTGCAGTAGTTCAATTATCACCATTACGCAATTCTTATTGGATCCCTCAGATTTGCAAGAATATGCAAACCAATAATTCACATTGTAATGTAATGTTTTAGATTAAATCTTAAGACTTGTTTGGTGTAGATTCAAAATATCATCTGTTACAATAACGGGTGACTAATTCCCCACAACTGGATACTCTGAAGCCATCTAGTACATCTATCTATAGTACATTGTTTACAGAGGGAAGATAGTAATTTAGAACTTTTTGGTACTAAAAATATTAAAAAAAAAATTTAACAATAGATTTTGATTGGTATAGTTTTTAGTTAACTGTAAGAATGTACTATCTAAGTAGATGTAGTATAATTTTTTGCTTGCTCAGCATGGTAACTATTATATACATAGTCTGGCCATAAATACTGTTACAGTTAAAAATTTTAAAAATATTACATTTGAATTTTGTATGTAATTTTTATACAATTGTTTATTGTTGTTTCTCATTTTGGCGCCAATACATTGTACAATATTTTACGATATTAAAATGGAGTGGGGTGATTGCATTACACAAAGTAGGTATGGAGCTAAATGCATTTTTAAAACTCCATACACTTGGTATTAGTCAAATGTTTGTGTGGCTATTAATAGGTATAATGAGACCTCCTCTGTTGGTGACAGAAAAAGATCTGACCATCCACGTAGTATTCGTATGAAAAAGGTGAAAGCAGTAAGGGAAAGAATTCAAAGAAATCCTTTCTGAAAGCAAAAGATTTAAACTCATGGGAGATGAATATAGCAACTAGAACCGTGTCACGTATTTTGTAAGATGACTTAGGACTTGCAGCCTATAAGAGACACACTGGTCATTTCTTAACTGGTAATTAAAAATAGAATAGGGTGGTAAAATCAAAACAACTACTAAAGTGGTAGGCAAAGGGAGGTTACAGAAAAAAAATGAGATTTTTTTTACAATTGAGCAACATTTTAACAAACAAAATGACCATATTTATGCTGAAAGCTCTAAGGAAGCTTCTGAATTAGTCGAGAGAGTGCAACGTGGGCATTATTTGACTTCAGTGTCAGCTTGGTGGGTTTGTTAGCTATGAAGGAGTGACTGAGCTATATTTTTGTGAAAATGGTATCAAAACTCAATCTGCACAAGTGTATCAAGATAATATTCTTGAGAAGGTAGTTAAGCTCCTTAACAACACCATGTTCAATAACCAAGTAACCAAGGTTGGTGAGGTTGGTCGCCTCAGTGGCACCCTTGTATGGCAGATGAGAATTGGAAGGTCAATGGAATCAGCTAACCACCTAGTCTTACACTAGTTGGTTATGTAGCGTGCGTTCAGTTGGTTGGTTTTTTTAATACTTTTATTTAATGACACCTTTTATTAAATAATCTATAATGGTTATAAATATATATATATAACATATAACATATATATATATATAACCAAACGCACTCTAGACCTTATTGTTAAAACTTTTTTTTTTTTTTTGTTGATTCATAAATATCTATAAAGATTTACATGAAATAAATAATATTTGATTTGATTAGATTTGAAGTATGATCCTTCCAGCAAGACTCGGCGCTGGATCATAAAGTTTGGTCCACTCAGTCTTTGTTGGAAGCGAATGTTTCGGACTTCATCAGAGCTGAAGACTGGCCGTCGTCTAGTCCCAATCTTAATCTGCTGGATTATGATTTATGGACAGTTTTAGAGAGTATGGCTTGCTCTAAACACCATGTTAATTTGGAATCCCTAAAACAATCCATACAACTGCAGTGAAGAATTTTCTCATGGAAAGAGTGCGTGCCTCTATTGATAACTGGCCTCAATATTTAAAGAACTGTATTGCAGCCTGTATGGAGACCACTTCAAATAAGCTTTTAATATTTTTAATTGTTTCATATTTACGTATTAAACTAACACGCTGTAAAAGTAATAATGTTATTTGCAATAGAAAAAAAAATTTTTTTCTTTGTTACAATATTTATGGCAATACTAGATATACATATATTTATATGGTGTTGTAGTTATGATGTACATTCTGTCCTTCCACCTAATTTTTATCTAGGCAGTCTCGACTGTCTATTATATCCGCAAGCACCCGTGATACATAAAAGTATTTTTAAAACAGGTTTCACTTACCAAATATTCTAAAAGCATGTTCAGCTTTCACAGCTTTTGGAGCATTCTCACTGAACACAGACATCATGTCTAAGAAGTCTTCAAATGTGCAGTCTCCATCTTTGCTTGCACTAAACACTTTGCAAATTCTATCCCTGAAAGGGTTCACCCGAAGTTCTGGATATTGGAGTACCTTAACCATTGGAAGCTTCGCATTTTTATTGTGGCCTACTTTTTCAGGAGCTAAAGCCTTAAATTTTTGATGAGCACTGAAAATTTATTTGAAAACATTTATATTTATTATCAGTATTCTATACTACATATAATAGGAATAATAGTATTCTTTACTTACTATAGAACTTCCTTTTTTGTAAAATAAGTTAGATCCTGCAAAGGAATTATAATTATTACTTATGAAAAGAGGCGGTTCCCAAATAGATAAATAATATTAATAGACATACCTCGTAATCTTGTAGTTCCTCTTCAGTAAATTGACTTTTGCTTTGTCCCATTTTAAATTAAATACACTACAAAGAAAATGGGAAAATGGAATGGTATCAACAAATTCACAAAAATAAAATAATACACATAGGGATGTTCCGATCCGATCTTTTAGAAAATCGGATCGAGAGCACCGATCCGGCGATTTTTGGATCGGACCATACGATTTTTTGGCGTATCGATACAAAACAATATGAATTGAAAGGCAGTTTATTAACTACATTTGAGTAGAGTACTTTGGATTTTTTGTTATAAGCCGACCTTGATCTTTTGTTTACGTTACGTTTCTAACTTGGCGACATCATTAGCGAGTAAATATACGCGAATTTTATTTATTACGTTTACTTACCCACAAATTTTGTAGGTAAGTAAACATAAATGTGTGGCCCGATTTTTTTCTATTTGTTATCGTCTCTGTTTCAGCCATAAGGACGTTTTATTTTTATAACACGGGTTAGTGAAAAAAATGTTCCTCCTGTAAAATCCTAACGTAACTATGTAACACCCGGGGCCTTACCGGGAAGCCACATCGACAAACCGATCGACGCGTCGATGAAATTGTGTAGGAAATATTGTCTATGGATAGAACTCGATCGCCGAGAAACGTCACATCACATACATTTTATTTTCGGCATCGATCGATCGACGTGGCAATCGGTATTTCATGTGGCTTCCCGGTAGGACCCCATTACAAGTATTTTTTTAATATATCGAATATTCTTTCAAATTATTTCTTATATATTGTTTCTTAATTATTTGAAACCGATCCGGATCGATTTGCTGAATATCGGATCGACGGCATGCGATCCGCTCCGAGGATCGGATCGAGGCATTACGATCTGATACGATCCTTAAAATCGGATCGACATACAGGATCGCGCATTCCCAAATACACAGGAATAATATTAATCTGAGGGAATTATACGAATTATACAACAAAGAGCACAGATTATTATTATACATTTTTTATTTATTAAGGCAATGGTATCAAAAGACCATCGGCCTATATACACGGATTATTAAATAAAATTGTTTTTTTTCGGTACGGTTTTCTATAAAAAAATAGAGACGGCAAAGGTATAGAATATATATAAAATTAGTTTACCCAACTCCACATAGGGAGCGATAGGGAGCAGCAAAGATTATTATAGCAATCACTGAGCGTTTATTGGTTGAGATGAGAATAGAATATAGCAGTGCAACAAACATGTTTTGCTTATCATGGGGTGGAATCATAAATTTGCCGCCCCTATTTGACGTCATAAAAATAATGAAGTTGGTGTTGGTAAGAAAAAACGTAACAATATGAAAGAACTGAGCAAAAATAACGTTTAGTTAAGTCTAAAATTCAACTTTTCGGGGCTTACCTGCAGCTAATCATAAATCACTCAATCTTATGGAGCTCTTGGTAGACCTCAAGTATTTTTTTATTAATTTAATTTTTGAGAAGCTACGTTCACATGAAGCGACACATATAGCTATAGTAAAAAAAAATCGATGCATAATTACTATATTAGGTACAGCAAATACCAAAGTTGCATTGTTGATTAAATTTTAAAAGCTCGAGCGATCCTTTTGTGGCGTTATATTTTAGCATCAGCCAAAGCAACGAAATTGCATAAACTCTCCCACTCAATTTCGATCTCATCCACATCGATATCACAGTGATTTCGATCTCATCCACATCGATATCACAGTGATATCGATCTACGAACTTACACTTGTGTTCTGGGTTCGGCAAGTTGGTGTGAGAAAAGAGTAGGTACTTGACATCCAACTCGTGCAGTTGCTGAAATCCCATCCTCGTTGCCAATATGTGGTATCTATTACGCCAAGAAAGCTTCTTATTTTTTATATCAACATTTACTAATTAAACAAGTAGACATTTAAAGAAATTAATTAAGACCGAAAAAGGAAAACTGTAACCAGAAAAATACTATATAAAAATAGCGTAGCACAGTGATAGTTGACAGTGATAGTGCTAATATAAACTTAAATTAAAATAGGGAAAAACTAATTTTTGAATCAAAAACTAAAATAAACTGGTGTAGGTAGTGAGTCTTCGGAGCGCGGGCCGTGCTTGCTTCCGCGCAGGCAGCGTCATCGGTATCGTGCCGTCTCACTTTGGACGCGGGCGTACAGATCGCGCTATCTCATCTCATCTCGTCATTACTTACCTACGTACACACAACAGCCCCCCTAGCCAAGAGCATCGGCGCTTTTTGCGACCAAGCGTCGCAGAACGGACAGTGATCGACAGAAATCGGTAGCCATGAACAATTTTTGACGTTAACTTTCATTCTGTTGTTGAACGCGGGAGGGCGACTGCTTGGCCCGATTATTGACGTTCCGATATTATATTAAAAACCCGCGAGTAATTTTGAATATGATGTTTTATACCACATAATAAATATATTACGAATGAATTGAGAATATAAATTAAAAGCAATATACATTTTTTATCATATTAATGGTGTAAAATTTATTGTACAGTTTTTACACCTTTGTATATTAATGCTTATTTTAACTTACATACCTAATCGGAACGATATTCGTTATTTTAGTGTTAAAGAGAGAGAGATAATAAAAAATAAATCCTATTGGTGTATCTATGTGATATCTCGTTTTATTTTACGTGCCAATGCTCTTTACATTTGATTACAAACAAACCTAATAGAAACATAACATTGCAGGCAAACTCTTTGGCATTATTAAATGGCACTTTTAAGTTGTAAATATAAACTGAAGAATTTTATATATAAATTTGAGGCATCCGGGGCGGCCCACGACCAATTTATTTTTTTAAACTGATCAAGGAAGAAATGTTGCAGTTATATCATTCTCGGATTGGAAATTACTTTTTGAATAGGTAAGAATCAAAATAAATAAGTGCTTCTAAGATTGTATATTTAATAATTGATTAGACACGTTGTTAAAACATTTGTATGCCGAATAGGCGAAACAAAACGGACCTTTCTACAACACCCATCTATTTACCTTTGTTTCTCATACAAATAAATGTTATTTCAGGTGATTTCGGATATGCCTTGGAACCATGATTGATTACCCCTGTCATGGATGCCGTACCTAATTAATACCTCAGCGGACCAATACACTGCCAAGTCAGGATATGTGTGAAGCAGGCTAATGGTTATCTCAGGGGGTCATTAAAATACCTTGGAATAGACAGAGTTCTGCACTATGATTCTGAAGAGTCTTCCCAAATTGTAATGGCTTGTGCAGCATAATAGCCAATATAATGTTACACTATAGGTGAGTTAAGAAAAATAAATTACAAATTGTCCGCTTACTTTTTTAAAATTAAAGTTATTCACTCTCCTACTATATTTGGAAGCGCGGAGTCAACTGACACAGATAGTAAAACCTGACTCCAACCCAGTTATGTTGCAATTGTGATTTTTGGTATTTAAAAAAAATTGGTCTTTTTATTTTTTTATTAAACTAGGTACAATTTTGTATTTTTTTTTATTTCATGTATTGTATTTTATACTTTGCAGAGTTTCAAGGACAGCT
The DNA here is from genome assembly GCA_947458855.1 of Monopis laevigella. Lineage (NCBI taxonomy): Eukaryota > Metazoa > Arthropoda > Insecta > Lepidoptera > Tineidae > Monopis > Monopis laevigella. The sequence continues at coordinate 27,131,170 of OX381583.1, read as the reverse complement.
ACCCCCTTCCCCATCAAGAGAGATTACGAACTATGGTGCTCAAAGTTTTAGAGTGGCCCAAGCCAAACAAAATTATTAAATAAATATTTACTTTTAAGTTGTTTGTTTTATTGTGAATATTATCCAATTTTAAGAAATCAATATTCTGGGAAATTATTAATTAAATATACATTAACAGAATCAAGAGACATATAGGTGGATAAGTTTAAAGGTGTCTAGGTCTGTCGGATGGATCCATTTAAACATACAGTATTGAATAAGAAATGCTAGTATCATTATTAACATTTCTTATTGATACTTGTATCATTTAAATGGATCAGGTTAATAAATTTTATTATGAATTATAATTAATATTGGTCTTAATAGTAAAAACTTAATAAAGTCCTTGAAGAACACTTCAGTTAAAATAAGTTGTTTCTTTTTTACTTATTTATTTTTGTGGTAAAAAAAGAGACAACCTACTATATGCAAGTGTTCTTCAAGGACTCAAAAAGTTTTTTTTTATGAATACCAGTGTGTTTAAAATTAGGCTTTGTAGATATGCTTACCATTATGGTAAGTATATCTACAAATGCCCACATTAGATACATGTAATTCCCTAATAGTATTCATATAAAATAATGAAATGTTACTCTTGGTACCATCCTAACTATTTATAGTGCTTGCATGGGAATTAAAATTCCTATAAATAAAAGAGCTTGTATAAACAATATAGGTATAATAGTACATACTACAAATACCCTACTTAGTACCATTTATATAATAGTACTAAGTAGTTTTTACTTAACAATATTATACATATATATTACAGCGTTAAGTGAATAATTGTGTGGATGTGTGTGCATGTATGGGTCATATAGTGTATATAATAAAATACCTAATATTGTAAATATCTATTGTGGCTGAGTATAAATTGTATTATTAAGACTAAGGCTAGGATATTTTTTTAATATTAATAGACCGCTATAAAAGGATTCTTTTAAATTTAAAACTCAAGGAGAAAAGTCATTCTGTACAACCACAAAGACCATCATCAGTCCCTAAAATACCAAAATGTGTAACAAATTTTATTAGTAATGGTCAAGGAAAATCATATTCTTTTAGGGCACTACATACAATTATATGATTAAAGAAGAATATAGCAATACTAATATATTAAACCAAAAGTTTGTGCTACTTGTGAAACATTCTAGGTCTTCACAAAGGCTCTGAAAAATCCTTTGTTAAACCTAACTCTCCCCGGTATCCCCTATTTCTTTGAAAATGTAAACTTTTCATTAAAAATAAAGAAATAAATAAAAATAAACTTTATTTGTTGATATTTTACAAGAATTTATACATTTTTTCTTATTTTTTTGCCTAATGTTTGATTTAATGTTGTAACACTTCTATCCACTATTATAAATCAAGATCAGATATTTGTTCAGGTTGTCCTCCTCCAGCAACTACCATTGGTAGCGGTCTCCAACTACTCGGCATTGGGATGTCTTGATTTTATTATACTTCTTTCAGAGACCTGAGAACATACATACTAATATGTATTTCTTTCTCCATATAAAGTTTTGGAGCAATTGTTTGACCTAAATAAAAGTACCTATTCAATTTCTTGATAATTTACTTTCAGGGTTTGTTTATGACTGTTTGTCATAGCTTTGGTTTTCACACATGGTTTTTATAAGCCCCGCTTTTTCACTTTTCTTGCTAGCTGTTTGCATAATAACTGGAAATAGGTCATCCTCAAATCTCTGGTGAGATAATTTACTTCCATTTATGTTAAGCTCATAGTTATTCCAAATTATTCCAATCCATGTAATTAAATGACGGAAAATTTCCTTCAATATACTCTTTTTATTAGTAATTCTTCTCCAATTTTCCTAGTCATACTTTTGCTGTAGTTTTAAAATTGTTTTATGAACTCCTTAGTCCTTAAGATTCTTAAATATTTAGTTTGATCACGTTGGTTTTAAGCAAACTTCTGTATTTTGAGATGCTTGTAAGTATGAAATAGAGAGAACTTTTCGTGGCTCTAATCTATATTTGGCGTCGATGAAGACGCCACTATCACTCGTTATTTGCACTTACTAATAAATTTTATTTATTCAATTTAATTTACACAACATAATAAAAAACTTCTAAAACAAAAAAAAAGAATACTTTGTTTGAGTTAATTTAAATCAAAACAATGGCGTCGTTTTGATAGAATATAGTGGAATATAGCTCGAAAGGGAGACCCCGACCACCCGCCCGTATACAGTCGAATTTAGCGTCTAGCATTCGCAAAATACGAACAAAAATGTGTTCTTGGCTGGCAATTCCCTCCGAGTATGTAGCGGTTTCTGTCAAAATGTATGGGGAAATTGGCCTCTCGCGAGCGCTTTAACGAAAACGAATGCCCAACGCTCACCGTCCGTGTTTTTGGCTGGCAATTTGTTCTGTCAACGCATTTAACGAACGTGACGTCATCACCAAATGTCATCTTCATACAAAACTTTCGTGCGCGCTTTTAGCGCTCATGCTCTTGGCTAGGGGGGCAGCTGATTCATCTAAACAATACGATAAGCAAATTTTGAAAAATACAGATTTTATAGAAATGGCATTCTGCGCGGGTTGTCATTGCGAAATATCTAACAGGGAACAGTTATCATGCTCACACTGTAAAGCCTCTTATGACCTAGAATGTGCAAATGTTTCAGAAAAACGTTATTATAATACCATGTCGGCAGAACATCGACTCAAGTGGATCTGCCAGGCATGTATTTGTAAAAAACCAAAGACAAATAACAACAACACACCAGTAAGGCAGTTACCAGTGACCTACACGTCTGAGGAAATTTTAAATACCAACATTACAGTCAGGAGAAAACCTTCAACTAAACCCACAGAAAAAACCAGTCCATCTCCACCAAATGACAACACGCTTGATATGTCGGTCGATGAGCGAGTTTCTGAAGATCTGCCAGTAACAGGTGATACTTTAAATGATACCTTAAATAATACAACATATAATGAAATGCGATTCTGTGCAATACTTAACGAGAAACTTGAAAATAACTTTTTCACCATTAGAAAGCTGCATTATTCAGAAGTAACATAGGCTATATAATATCACGCTAGGTCCTATAGTTGTGGAGCAGTAACCAAAAATGTTTTAAAAACGGGGGAAAAGTATCGTTTCTGAGGCCTTCCGTGGCGTGCGCTGAGCATATAGTTAAAGTTATACAAAAATGCTCTATGGATGAATTGTTCATCTTTAAATATAAATAAAACGTAAAACTATGTAAAAAATCTTAAGTCCCCCCGTGCGAAGCCGGGACGGGCCGCTAGTATTAAATAAAAGTATAGAATTTAAGAATACGGGTTTAACAATTACTGAATATTTGGATGCTGACACTCTGAAAAAGAGAAGAATCATGCAAGATGTTATAAGAGAGGCCAGAAGTAAGGGGGACTATGCTATAATTAGAAATAATATAATATATATAAATGGTAAAGAATATACAGGGACATCAAGAGTAGTCAAAACGGATGAAATAGCAGAAAACCAAAGAGAAGTGACTAGGAAAACATTGGACAGCAACACAGGAAATATATTATCACAAGAAGAACCCACAAAAAGAGGACATTCATTTCATTCCTAATCCTAATTTTGATACCTCTGATATTTTAGTGCAGAATATTCAAAGCCTAATAAATAAAACATATTTAATCGAAAGTTTATTGGATCATCATAAGTACCACGCGATATGCCTATCGGAAACCTGGATCACGAACGAACAAAAGAACCTAATACACATAAATAACTACAAATTCGCCGCAGCATACTACCGACGCCAGCGAAGAGGAGGTGGAGTGGTCATATTACTGAAGGAGGAAATAGAATACGTTGAAAGGACGGATATCGCGGACTTATCTATAGAACACATAGTGGAATGTTGCGCAATTGAATTAAAGCCTAACATAGTACTAATAAATATTTACCGACCTGATCGCGAGATTGAAACTTTTTTTGTTTGTTTGGATAAAATATTACATAAATTAAAATCTAAATGTAACAAACACATTATTATAGTCGGAGATTTTAACATTAATGCCGTCAAAAGTACACACTATCAGAAACTAACCAACTGCATGCTAGAATATAACCTACACCAAATAATAGAAGAACCAACGAGAGTAACACCAACTAGCTCAACTACCATAGATCTTATATTTACAAATGTTTGTAAAACTAATTATGATGTTGCTGTACAAGATTTAGGACTTTCAGACCACAAAAGTCTACTATATAAATTACTAGCGGCCCGTCCCGGCTTCGCACGGGTTTGTATAACTTTAACTATATGCTCAGCGCACGCCACGGAAGGCCTCAGAAACGATACTTTTCCCCCGTTTTTAAAACATTTTTGGTTACTGCTCCACAACTATAGGACCTAGCGTGATATTATATAGCCTATGTTACTTCTGAATAATGCAGCTTTCTAATGGTGAAAAAATTATTGCAATCGGTCCAGTAGTTTTTGAGTTTATTCATTACAAACATACAAAAATACAAAAATACAAATCTTTCCTCTTTATAATATTAGTATAGAAAAACAACTTCTATAATTGACATACCTAAATTCAACTATAATACAATAATTAAACGACAATTTAATGATACAAATATGATATCTTTTAAAAATGAACTAAGTTACATAGATTGGGACATAATGTTTAGCAGCAAAAATAGTGTTAACGTGAATTATAAACTTTTTAATGATAAAATACAGCATTTATTAAATATTAATATACCAAAAAAAATTAATAAAGAGAAAATAATAAAGCCTAAAACGTGGCTGACTAAAGGCCTTAGAATATCATGTAAACATAAAAGAACGCTGAAATTTCTGACCAACCAAAAACATAATAATATTTAAAAAAAACACTATACTATATATACAAAAACCTTAAAAAAATCTATTAAAATATCAAAAAAGAATAATTATATACAAGAAATGAAATATTCAAAAAATAAAACAAAAACTATGTGGAACTTGATAAAAGAAATAACAACTAACTCTAATATAAATAAAGGTAATAAAAAAAAAAGAATTTAATTTACTTGATAAGAATCAGTTCGGTTTTCGAGAAAAACGCTCCACATCACACGCGGTATATAGGGTAAATACGCTAAATGTCGGCCCCCTAACGGATTTTCCAACTTTGGATCGCTCTAGCACTGTTAATTGCAACGAAAGCATAGCTTGTGATGCAGTTTTAGACAGGTTAATAGATCTATTTTACGTTTAGAGACTTAATTCTGATTTATCTATTTAAAGAAAAAAGTATTAAAGGTTTAAATGCGCGGAGAACTTAAAACCTTAAACTCGGCCTTTTTTGGCCTATGATCGGTCGCTTTTTTCCCAAATGTCGGCCGGATACAGGGTGTTTGAAATTAAGACAAGACAACGGAAAATATTATTAATAGGTATGTTTTATTTTTATAATATCACACCAAGTCTACATTTGGTAGTTAAAATTGCACTTCAATACAGTTACAACATTATTAAAATATAAAAATCACAATAAAATTAAATAAAAAATTATAACCATGAGATAAAAATTTGAGCACATAATTTAATAAAATATTAATTAAGTCAAAGGGATTAAGTGATTGTTTCTTAAACTTTTAAAGTCTTCATTTTTACATAATTTACGATAAAATTATATATTTTGTCAAAAAGTCGTCGTTTAACAATAAAAAAATGGTATAAAATTTTTATGCTGTGACAAAACACAAAAGTGTTCATTCGTTTGTATTGATAATTAAAATTAAACAGAAACTCAGTTTCATAAAATAAAATGAAAAAAAATTAACTCAAGTCATTTATAAAATATTCAACAGTATCGATTATTCTACCTGTAACAAACGTAGGTCTAATATACAATAACATAGTAAACAATTAAACTATTAAAAAGATTAATACTGGTTTTGTTTGTTCATTTAAAAAAACAACATTATTCATCACACCCAGCGAATTTTGTGGTGTATCGTCACACATTGATCCACTATGTTGTGGACATAACTGCGGCTGTGGCAATATTGTCGCTTTATAAGTTACAAGACCAAAAACCAAAATTGAATTAGTACCGACAGCTTTTTGTGCCACACAGGTTAATGAATGAATTAAAGATTTACCATTAATTCTTTACGTTTTAAAGCTGATGAAATTAAATTAATAAAATTACAACCTAGGTTCAATAGTAGCAAGTTTTTAAGAGCAATTTATATTTATAGACCAAAACATATAAACAGCCTGTATAGTAGCGGTCGAAATCGTGGCTGGCCGACATTAGGATCTTTAATATTTCTAAAGTCGGCCCCTGTTTTGTGCACCTTATTTCTCTAGATTAAACTAATATCTCCCCGGCCGGCTTTTGGCTATTAATCGTAAAATAGATTAATTTACCTAAAAGATCTGCAAATTCTCGTATTAAACCAATAGAATTGGTAAAAGTCTTATTTATAAAACAGACTGCATTTACTTTAAGTCGGCCCCGGCCGAGAATCGGGTTATAAGTCGAAACTGGTGACCTAAAGGCGGCCCCTATTTTTCTCTAAAACCAGTACGCAAAACATTAAAAAAACTAACTCTAAATATAGTAAAAATAACTTATTAATGATAACAAACCTTAAAACTAAAATGAAAATACGTCTTAGCTTTAAAAAGTGAATCCCCAAAACGTGGGTATTCACGGGAAGTAAGCTACTTTTACAACAAACTGGACCCTTTAACAGGACGAATGATAATGACGCTCAGTGTAAGAAGAGCGAGTGACGTGATTGCAAAGTAACGGTTTTTACGCATAGAGTATGAAATAGGGTTGCAATTTGAATAAAAATATTTACACTTATTTACCTTTTATGTGAATGCAAGCTAAAATGAATTAGACGGCCGACTATTGGGGGGTGGCCGACCCAAGGAGTATCTACCCTAATTATGTCCAGGAAATATCACAATGTCTAAGAGATAAAGACTACGCGGTCGGGATGTTACTCGATATGACAAAAGCGTACGATAAAGTGTTACATTCAATTTTATTGGACAAGCTGTACGGAATGGGTAACCGCGGTAATGCGCATAACTGGCTAAAATCATATCTAACAGATCGGAAGCAGTACGTAGAAGTGCGTCATCACAGCGAGAGGACCGGCGAAATACTGAATGTACAGTCGCAGCTGCTTGCCGTGAATTGCTCCATTCCCCAGGGCAGTGTCTTGGGATGCGTGCTGTTCTTGATGTATATCAACGATCTACCTAAAATTATGCAGCCAAAGTGCGTATTATTCGCGGATGATATATCTATTTTGTTTAGATGTCCCAAAAATCTAAAAAGCGAGCCTCTCATAGGGGATACTTTTGAAGTAATAAAAAAATGGCTATCGGAACATAACTTAGAAATAAATAGTAAAAAAACCAAACTTATACAATTTAGACCATATCAAAAACGACCCATCGACCTATCCCATACATTAAAAAGGATAAATTTAGAAGAGGTGAAAGAGTTTAATTTATTAGGTATAACGATCGACACAAACATAACTTGGAAAAATCACGTCTCTAAAATAAAATGTAAACTATCGCAATTCACCTACGCATTAAGTATACTCAAAAGTAACACAAATATTCAAACCGCACTAACGGCCTACCATGCATATGCATATGCTTGGCTGCGTTATGGTATATTGTTATGGGGAGACAGTGCTGATTTTAAAGACCTATTAATATTGCAAAAGAAATGTATGCGTATAATTTTTAATCTAAAACATAGACACAGCTGTAGACCGGTCTTCATTAGACAAAACATTCAAACTCTTCCTGCAATCTATATTATAGAGGTAGCTATGTTTGTGAGACAACACAGATCCCTATACAAATGTAGCAAAAGTTTACGTAGACAAAATACATTATTGTTACCAGAACTCAAATTAGAAATTTTAAAAATAGCCCTTACTACAGGTCAATATTGATTTACAATAAAATTCCAGACAGAATAAAAAATGAAGACAGGGACATGATATTTAAAAAGAAACTCATAGATATATTGGCAAATAAATCGTATTACTCAATAAGGGAATTTATGGAGGACAAAATTGAATAGGGTACAATAGGTAAATAAAGATAATATCATACAAATAGTTATGTTGAGTCTAATTTATTTAATTACATTAAAATTTACACTATGATGAGTACTAAAATAGATACAACAACAATAATAATAATAATTACAACATAAATAATAATAATCATAATATCAATAATTACAATAATTACAATAATAATAATTACAATAATAATAATTACAATAATAATAATTACAATAATAATTACAATAATAATAATTACAATAATAATAAGTACAATAATAATAATTACAATAATAATTAGCAAATTTAAATGTAAAGTAATACTTAATACAATCTAATAATATTTGATAAATTCTTAATTGATAATTACTAAGTTTTCATACCTACTTGATATGAAAACTATTAAAAAAAAATAATTAAAAATAATAATGAAATAAATGATGGTAGTATAAACTAAAATGAATAAGTTGGTAAAACATAATTAATAAATATATTTATTATCTACATTTGTTTCTCAATCTCGCGTTCGGTGACACTAACACTCCTAACTATGATTACAATTGGTTTTATATAACGTAACTTGCAATGCCCTACCAGGGTTTATGTACACCAAAATGTTTGTTACTATAATATGATGTAAAATGTAACATGTGTATATAAAATGCAAATAAACAAATATAAATATAAAAGAGGGTTGTTGCTGTAATAAAAGGATCAGGTCATGAAAAATTTGGTGGCCAGCACAGTAGAAATTACCTACATTATTCTTCTGGAAAAATAGTAGAATTTGGCACATTACTAGCCAAACACATCGAAAGATGTGCAAACCAGAGGCCCTACCATGGGTTTTTGATTTGTAGCAACGTAACGTTAATACGTAAGCAACAACCAATAAGGCCGCTTTACCAACAGTATTGTAACAGGATTGAATAAAGCGATCCTATTGGTGGTTCCTCACGTTTTAACGTTACGTTTCTACAAAGCGAAAAACCCATGGTAGAGCCACAGGCTACCTAAAACTGAATTCATTTATTTAATGGCTGTTATACATTAGTGATGGATAAAAAAACCAAAGCACTTTTTTTGATTGTTAAATTATTGTGGATTCTACACCGGATGCAGCACATTTAAATGAGTTAACACTTAATGTGATTTGATATATTTTATAAACGGAGAAGCATGTGAGATTTCTCAAATTCTTACCTTCTGTAGGTCACAAGGCTCAATAAATGTTTTATGCCATTTCTATAGAGCTGAAACGAGTAAAAAATAGCAAAAAACTTCATTAAGAAAAAAATACTTCTTTAGGTCTTCTCTACATAGAAGCAGAGATAATAAACACCGTAAACTACCATAATATTATAGGTGATTTTGCTATTAAAACGTCCCGTTTTTAAATTCTGGTTTTATTTTTTACGCTTTGTCTTAATGACTAAGTAATTCATTCGTTTATTTAAGTTTAGTGCATTCCTTACCACAAAAGAAAAAATATTATTTTAGAAAGGTGCATGGGGCGGCGGATACAAAGTGGCCTATACTCAAAAAATATATAAATCCGGTACTGTAAACCAGCATCAACAGCGTTCCCGCCAGCCATAATTTTAAATCTTTCTTCTTCGTCGAAGAGTTATTTCGATGCCAAGATTTTCACATATATTTTTAGCATAATCATCATTGACCAGAATATTTCGATTGTCGACTAGAAATGATTCCATAGCATGAATTTTTATTGCTCATTGGTGCACGATCAGTCCTTTCGTCTGGAGATACTCGTATAATTGTGCATCATTTACTTCACAGAGAACTCGACTCCATCCAGTCCAAGGAAGGCTAAAAATTATAGCGTCTGGACAGCAGTAAGCAATAAACCAGCGACTGATCTTATCGCTGCATTTTCCGATATGTTTCCTGAAAGTGATTCCAACACTTGAATGATTTCACTGTAATGGGTTTTCATTACAGCTTCGGCTTCATATCTAGAACTTAATCGTGTTTTAATTAGGCGCTTGACTCCTTGACCTGTAACGTCGGTAGCTTTCCAGAAGATGAAAAGTAATTGAAAACCCTCTCCATTGTTACAAAGAACATCACTGAGTCGATGTGCCAATGATACTGCCTATACACTGGGCATTTTGATTACCTTGATACGCATTTGTTGGTACACTAGAATGTTTTCCCGACATGAAAACAATTTTGAATATCCAGCCAATTGCTTTCAATTGAACCACTTATAAGAATGTAGAATAGCTTAAAATTATTTATTGGCTTAGCCTCGAACTGTCAAACCTTTGCATCGAATTACGGGTCGAACTCTTCGATCATATAGGTACCTAACTATTGAATTGAACTATAATAGTGCTTAGGGGCCTTACCAAAGAGCCAATCGATAATCGCCGCATCGATCGATAAAAATGTTTAGGAATTTTACTCTATGGGTAGAGCCTGATAATCGAATCGAAATACACATCGAAAACCAAATGTATGGGATTAAATAGTAAAATTCCTAAATATTTTTATTGATCGATGCGGCGATCGATTGGCGATCGTGTTCTTTGGTCAGCAGGGTAATTACGCGTCTTAAGTTCGATTGCCAATCGTTATGACGTAATTATATAAGATTATTTGGAGGCATTAATAAGAAGCAAGCTTGATCTACGTCAGAATGACGTCATAACGATTGGCGTGCGAGCGAACTTAAGACGCGTAATCACACTGCTGGCCCCAGCTCAGGAGGTAGCGATAGGTAGAAGCGATTGTTGGAACTATGTAGGTAGGTAATGGTATAGTTGTTCTGTAATAAACTCAGTTACAAACCAATTAAAGAAAAAAAAAAATATAGATAAATTTATTAGGTAAGTTAAAAAGTTTTTATGTATCTACCAAAGAAAATAAATTAGAAAAGGTACGTTATGGTACCTTATTCGAATCTGCCATACTATTCTTCACAGATGTGTCTGAAAAATAAAATGGTAAAATTAATTTGCTTTATTGAGCTGTGAGCTTGTAGCTATCAGATAGGTTAGTCATTTTTATCAATAAAAGAATATAAACCAACTATATACATCACTGCTGCACATATTAATAAGACGCGTCCAAAAATGGTGAAAATTTTATAACCCTGAAAGAAAAAAAAATAGATAAGGATATTTTTATTCATTTTTGAACTAGGCTATTAAACATTTTGAATGTTATTAGTTATTGAATGAAGAAAAAAAAAATCTTCGAAAAAATGATACTATTTAAAAAAAAAACAATTTAAAAAAAATCAAAATAGGTTTGAGCTCCAGAATATTCCAGGGTAAAAATAAAAAAAAAGCTAGAAACCATCCTAAGGAACCAGAAAATAAGCTTAAATATAAAATTTTATAATTTTCCAACAATGGGTGGCTCCATAAGAGTTTTCATAAAAATTTTATTGTCTGCTGTCTGCTACTTTTAGGGTCATAAGTTATTGAATGATATTTCCAGCGCAAGTGTAAAGCCGGCATCGTGGGGGCAAACAACATTCCATTTTCCTCTAGCCGTCAGCCGCCGGTTTCGATTACCACCGATATTACAAACCTAATGATACCTATTATAGTCAACCTATTTAAAATCGAACTAGTTATAGCACAGAAGAATAGTACAAGTAGGTAGTTATAGAGTTATCGCAAGATATACCTATTTGCGGTGCGGATGAGTCTCACAAAGCCCCTTCTTTGGTATTTTTTTCGGAATCCTTAAAATTTCATTGATTTGTCGGTTGTTTGTTTACAACCGACAAGTAATGAGATTTTAAGGGAGGGATCGAGAACCACTTTCTGGGGTTTAAATACTGAAATACATAGAAACCATGTTGAGAAAAATGGCGTTGTATCCGGGGGTTGGGGGCAGGGGCGCCGACTCCGTGGGTGCTCGGGGGCTAGAGCACCCATGAAAGCTAAATAATAGGTGCAGGGCATATATACTAGGGAGGGACATATATACAGGGACTATACATAAAAATGGAGCAATATCCGGTTTTATATCCATAGGTGCTTACTTACTTACTAATATTATAAATGCGAAAGTAACTCTCTATTACTGTCTATCTGTCTATTAAGTTTTCACACTTAAAGCGCTGAACTGATATAGATGAAAATTGGTATGGAGATACTTGAAGACCCTGGAAAGGACATATCCAATGTTACCTTACCACCTTGCCAACATTTTTGTAAAATGCTTCATCTTTTAGTCCCACATCTTTATGTTTATAAAATGAGCCTGAGCACCCACGAGATAATCTAAAACCTGGCGCCCCTGGTTGGGGGTACTAGTTATTTGTTTAGAGGTCGGGGGTTCGATTACCACTAATTTTTAATTACAAAAATAACGAGTTGTGACGAACTGATATTTACAAAAATAACCGACACCGCTTCGTTACGAGCAAAACACCTCCACTTCATTAGTGCATTCGCAGACATACGACCTGTGTAGAATTGTCCCTGTCTGTCGCCTGTGTAGAATTGCTTATTCCATATTATTTCTTCTTTGCTTGTATATAAGCCTATAAAACATTCACCAAAACTAGACTTACCGTTAAATTGACGTGATGCAAGAAGTGATCCAGTGCGGTAAGGTCCTCCTGGGTTGAGCTCGCAGACTGACGGCAGCCGCGCGGCACACGGCAAGGTTCGCCACGTTCGCGCCTTGGTTATGCCAACGCAGCCGAATCGGTAACGGTTGCGCTTGGGGTGCCCGGGCTCCCATGCTCGATACGTGGTGCAATCGAGGTAATCTCCTGTCATAAAAAGTCGTCGAACTGAGAAAATACAATTCTAGAAACTTGGACCAAATTGGAATGTGATTTGTTGGCCGATCTGGGACCGGGAAGTTACATGAAATCCCGATCGACACGTTAATCGATCGAAAGCGAAAATAAAATGCATGTGATTTTACGTTTCTCGGCGATCGAGTTCTATTCGGTTATTCATAGCAGGGCAGAAAGTAGCCCCAGTAGAGGAAGCCATGCCTTTCAAATTTCTGGGCAGAAGGATCGATTTTAAAGGAAGAACACCATCCTTAGATGTGGTTGTGGAACGCTTTATTAATGACATCAACAAGGTAGATCAACAGCCAATTAGTAATGTCAAGAAAGCTTGGATTTATGACAACTACCTAACATCTCGTCTAACATGGCCTTTTCTTGTATACGACTTCAACAAAACTCTTTTGGTAAATCTGGATGCAACTGTCATAAGAAAACTTGCTGACTCCTCTACGCTGTTCAGGGGACAGCAACAATTCGGGATGAATTTTAAAAAACCATCTGAGTTGTACAAACATCTACGTGTAACCAAGCAACAAATCCTGAGTAACTCTCGGGATAATCTGATTGCATCTCTCCCAAAAGACTCATTGGCCTCTGAGATGGAGTCAAGACTTCAGTTTCATAAATCATTTATGAGCGGTGCCCAGATCAGCAAAAGGGGGTTAGGTTGGAAGAAAAAGGAATGTGATAAAGATGTTATTAAATCTTTTCTTAGGGAAGATGAAGAGCATGGCTACAGAGTTCACGCGATGACCCTAGAAGTACAGAATGAATGGCTTACTTTGGGGGAAGTTTGTATTCCTCCAGCCCTGAAATGGAGCACACTTATGTACGATTGGTCTCCGGCACTTATTAAGTTCTATCTGAATGCCTTTCAAATGTCCCTACCTGACCAGAGTAATCTGGTAAGATGGGGGAAGGCAACAGATAAGACATGTACATTGTGCGGTGCTGCTGTAGGGATGGCCAGACATATACTTGCTGGGTGCAAAACTCTACTTGAAAAAGGTCATTATTCGCACCGACATGATAAAGTTCTAGAAATTATTCGTGAAGCTGTAAGTCTCAGTATTGCTAGAGCCAGAAAAGGATTAACAACAAATGAAAGACTGACTACTTTTGTAAAGGAGGGACAACTCAAGAAAACTCAAAGTAAACCTTTTTCAATCCTGGACAAACCACAAGACTGGAAAATATTCATGGATACATTTAAAATACATTACAAGATTCCAGACGAACTAGCAGTTTCAGCCTATAGACCAGACATACTGGTGTACTCTCGGTGCTTGAAGAAAGTAATACTTATAGAACTCACCGTTCCGTGGGAAACAAACAACCTAAGGACCACAACATCAAGTCGAACAAATATTTTGATCTCACAAACGAAATTACTAGAAACGGATTTAAAACTCAACTTTATGCAGTGGAAGTTGGTGCAAGAGGAATTCCAGCAAAGTCTTTGCACCGTCTATTGAAGGATCTTGGCCTTCCGAGAACAGCCGTCGGAACTTTTATGGAGCGTGTTTCCAGAATGGCGCTAACAGGATCATATAATATTTGGTTGAGTAGAGAGGGTAGTGAACACAGTGCAGGTGAGAGTTCAAAAGGCCTTTAAACCTACTTCGCGGTCTCAAGTCCGGGAACGCTGAAGTTCATTCCCCTGCCTTTCAACCACGCGATGGACCCGGCACCCGCACGGTGAATCCATGGTTTGCTAAGAACATTGTCTCTCTCCCCATAGACAATATTTCCAATACACTTTTTTTATTCGACCACGCGTCGTTTGTCGATGTGGCTTCCCGGTAAGGCCCCCGAGTGAATACAGTAATAGGGTGAGGGCCGTGGTGCGTAATTTAACATTTCTCGGATTAGGACACAGGAAGAGTCAGGGCCGGATACAAGATACTGGTACCTGATTTTCGAAGGTCGTCATTCATGTAGGTCTGCTTATAATCAGGTAGATACAAAGTCACATGCCGTGCTCCAATAAAAAAAACCTATGTCCTACGTTTTCAAAATCGGTTCAGTAGATCCAGAGATTACCCCCTACCTCACAAACCTTATCTCTTTATTATATAGTACCCATAGATATGGCTGGACCCATGCACTAATGCTCTGGGAAGAGATATCTTACATACACAATGAAAAAATCTTTTCATTAATCGATTAAAAAAAAAGAGGTCCGATCCAATAATTTGTGCCTGTCTGGTTGCTTTTTTGAAACACATAGGTATTACTTAAAAACTACTGTAACAATTGTCTTGTGTCACTTCTGGGTACATTCTTTAAACTTGATAAAATTATAATAACCTGTAGCAGCTTGAAAGTCACTTCCATTCTTGCTGTTTAGCCCAACGAAAGCCACATCTACGCCCACACCTATAAGTAGCTGGGCGATAGCGTCAGTTCTGTATTCCCCCATTACATTCGCTAGGGATCCTGACTTATTCCTGCACTCAATCTCTGATAGAGTATAGTTTTGTTTTGGAAGCATTGAGAATTGCCCAATTCCTGGCACACACGTAGCGTTGATGTTTGCTAAACAAATAAGTAAATAATTGATTAAAAATATATCAGGAAACTTAATAATAATATGTAGGAAAATTATACATATTGCTCTGGTCATAAACTAAGCTCTAGGCTTGTACTATGTGTACCAGAAACAACGATATAATACATAAACACCCAGACAATGACAAACTGTACAGAAAAAAACGTATTAGTATTTTTTTGCCATGGGTGGGAATCGAATCCATGACCTCCGGATACAACGCCAAAGGCGCAACCACTAGTCTACTCTACGGAGGCTGTCAAGTATACATGACTTTGAAAGGTTGTACCTACTTTGGTCCAATATGAGGTTCTACTGATCAAAATCGATGAAGTAGTCTCCGGTTTTCAGGAGACTACTGCATCGATTTCTTGTCAAAGTCAAATCATTTATTTCACATAAATCTTTACAGATATTTATGAATAGTCAAAAAAAAAAGTTTAACAATGAGGCCTTAGAGTGCGTTTGGTTAGGCAGCTATTTATTAACAAAAGAACGACAAATATTTATTAAACCTCGATATCAGATTTAGAACTTAAACGCGATGGAATGGAAATCATAATATGAAAAATACTACCAAACCGAACACAATCTACATTACCAACTAGTGTAAGACTAGGTGGTTAGCTGATTCCATTGAGCTGTCAATCATTATCTGCCATACAAGGGAGACACCAAGGCGACCAACATCACCGACCATATCCACGCCTTAAATATTTATTCTCGATAAAAGGTTAGTAACCAATCACATATATATATATATATATAGTGATCGGTATTTTTAAGGGCGGGTATACTAACTGTAAAGTCGATCCCCTCAGAGACACCCCGGAGAAAAAGACACCAGCAAGTAAAAAACTCTAGTCCTTCACACAAACTAAAAGAGGAGCACAGCCATTGATTTGCTTATGCTATATAGCATATATATATATATATATATATTTTCACTAGTTGCGAGACCTCAATTGCATATCAGTACCCCTAGTGTGTTTTCTAACTATTACTTTGAGTTTGAGTTAACTAAAATTTGTCGAGGAGGTAGTCTCCTTTCTGGGTGCGGTTACGAAATGGGTAGTTTATTTGACGAAAAGGCAGCGAGTATATTAAAATACACTCGTAATATAATTCGCCATTGTCCCTCCCCATTTCGCAATTCATGATGCGATTACGAAATGAGGAGCGACAATTATTTTTATTTGTGACACATGGTTCCATTGGAAAACTTGTTTTTTTTTTTATTGGAGCACAACGTGCGACTTTATATCTACCTGGTGGTGAGCAGACCTACAAAGTCCATGAATGGGGTCAATCAATAATTGTTCATAAATAATATTGATAGCTCCCACTATGCTGGCTAAATGATGATTCCATGAGAAAAGTTGTTCGATTTGATCAGCAGAGCCCAGTGGCGGATCACCTATATTTTGTAATAGTTATTACAAAAAAATATCTAAAAAGCTTAAAAAGGCCCTAGGCAAAAAATCAACCGCCTCTGGTAGAGCCTTATATTAGCCCAAAGTACAACCCTTCAAAATCACCCTGTAGGTACCGAAGAGGAAAAAGTTTTTAGAGCCGTTTATGCTATCAACACTTTCTGTCAAAGTACTGTAGGTAAGACTACCATGAGTTTTTGCTGTGTTAACTCTAGTTACTAACGACTATATTAAAAACAGTTATCATAAAATGCAAGGTAGAGCGTATACCTTGAAAATTCAAGAGAATAATAATAGCGGAGGACCCCACAAACGATGCTGAAATTTCTCTTACAGTAAAAAATTTTTTGACGTAAACCATTTCTGTTATTAGATGAGATTATATTTAAGAGTAGGGACCTACATTAAATGTAAATACTCATGCCCTTATTCATAAAAACTTATTGAGGGCTTGAAGAACACTTTAGTTATGGAATGTTTTGTCTCTTTACGCAAATTATTTTTTGTTGCTAAATAAAAGAGACAAAACCGTTTTTATGAATAAGGCCATTAGTTTTTATATTATTATGTCAGATTTCATCTGACACTAGATTCTAATGCAAGTCAAAATTAATTTTGGTAATAGTACCTAATCTTTTATTATTTTTACAAATGCAAATGCGTATACTTGAAATATTATTAATCTAAATTAAGTATCAACCAAGGTTCTGACTTACGCCAGTAGGTATATATTGCCAATTGATAAATATTATAAAACTTACGTAAGGGATTTACATATAAACTGTAATAATCAAATCTGGTATCGTTTATCAAAGACAGACCAGCCTCCGATTCAGGACACTTAAGCACCTCGCACGTGAACCGAGGCACTCTCTTCTTGGCATCTTCCAGCTCCTTCACTACTTCTGGAGGAACAAAATTAAAAGCCAATCCCCGTTTTTCTATGGCTAACCGCTGACAGCTGGTAGACGATACAAAATTCGCCTTAGTTAAAACACCTAACTTCGATCTGTAACATTTTTCCGTCAAATAATATTTAGGCACTTGTGGATTAAGATATTGTGGGCATCTGTCGTTAGTTTCAATCAAAGTTTGTGACAAAAAAAATATTAAAATATAAATAGAAAACATGGCAATTGACTGTTTTAGAATGAACGTAAAAAATGACTAAAGTTTAATCTAATTGTAATACATAACTGAATAGAGCATGTCAGCTTTAATTAGGTCTGATGATTTAATAATGAACTTTAATTTGAAATAAACATTGAAGGTTAGGTACTAACATTACAACGGTGACGCTTACATTGTTCGTAGAAAAACCTTTTCAATACTTAATGATAAATTAAAGGATAACATTAGAATGGAAACGAAACGTAAAATTATCTAAATATAATAAACTAGTTTCAATCTAAAAGATAAACTTCAATATCAAACAATTACAAAGCGAAGGAACCGTGTCACAACTATTAACTGTATTTCATTAATTTAATGGCACATCTTTGATTTCTGTTTCTACAAGATCGTCCAAGGGGTCTGGTGTTGGATGGCCGCTTGTGGTGGCCATTGCTGGAGCGGATAAAGGTGCTGTTATTTTAGTTTCTGTGGCAGAATCTCTTCGCGAGTGTTTCTCCATTGTTTCTGATAAAATTTGTCTGAGCGTATTCGATAGCGTGTTCGAGTTTTCATTGCTGTTTACCTGTAAATTAAACTGTTGTTTTACACAATTAACTAGATATGGAGTGTTGGATCTCTAAAACTCCTAGAAGTCCTTTATATTTGTTTATTACTACACTTACCATTACAACTTGTCTTCCAAAACGTTTATGGATCCTTTTGACCTTATGGGCTGCTTCTTTTACTATTTGTCTTGCTGAGTTTACCTCGGACTCTGGTCGCCCAAGTTCAGAAAGTTTTGTTTGTAGTCTTGAGGCTGCTATCTATAACATAATTACTTAATGCTTTTATTACTAAACTAACGACTCGGCTTCGCACGGATTACTACCAATTTTTTATTTTTACCTACCTACTAATTATTATATATCACATACAGGAATAGGAATATATATACAGGAATCAGAATCCATTGCGTAGTTTAGAAGATTAAAGCGTACATACAGTAAAAGTTTTACAATATAAATATATGCTATTGATTGAATAATAAAATTATATCAATAAAATTACATTAAATGAAATAGATGTAATATTGAAGGTCAGAGCAAATTAACATCAAGCATCCAGTGAATGAGAGTAGAGTGTAGACAATGTTTCATCAATGACTTTATAAAGTTTTCAGTTGGTTCATGCGACTAAGACATTAGTAGATTTTTTATTTGACCTTTGGCTATATATATAAATGATACCATTTATTCTTTATATCAATTTACCTAACATTTTTATTATTATATATAAAGGGAACAAAGGGGTGGGAAAAATAAATAATTGCTGGGAGCACCTGTATTGATAGACAGCTCGTTTATGATTTATTATCGAAAGTTTGTCTTAAACCTATGTTTCTGATTGTAACTGATGGTGAGAAACGAATTTATGAATTTGTAATTCAGTATATAGATACGCTATACACTGTCATCTCACGAAATGACGGTGAATCATCACCATATATATATATCATCACGGGTGCCTTACGGCGCCCGAGACCGCCTAGACGGCCCCAGGTTACCCAGCGGAGGGGTTTTAATCCCACCTCGTCGTAGCCGATGGTATGAGTCTACACCGAACAAGTGGCTAGCTCGTCGCGATGTTTTGAATAGACTCAATAACCCATCTATAAACAGTTTCACAAGTTGGTATAGTGAAACCAGAACCGACAGCTTAACGTGCTCTCCGAGGCACTATAGTGGTGTTGTCAAACAAATGTACATAATTTTTTTAATTAAAAACTCATTGGTACATACCGGGATTCGAACCAGGGACCTAAGTGTTTTTAAGTCCAAGGTCTAACCAACTCGGCCACCACGTATATAAACGTATATTGTCTTAAACCTATGTTTCTGATTGTAACTGATGGTGAGAAACGAATTTATTAATTTTTGTAATTCAGTATACAGATACGCTATACACTGTCATCTCACGAAATGACGGTGAATCACCACCATAAAAGTCAAAAACATTTATTTCATGTAAATCTTTACAGATATTTATGAATAGTCAAAAAAAAGTTTAACAATAAGGTCTTAGAGTGCGTTTGGTTAGGCAGCTATTCATTAACAAAAGAACGACAAAATTCATACAATTTTGATTCTTCAAATATATTACACATACCTCTTTATCTACTTCGAGAGCTACAATCTTTTCGGGCCACTTGACCTGTTTGTTGAATAGGTCGGACATTCTGGGGTTCTTCGGGAATCCAACCAGGATGAATCCTTTGCCCTGTTGCTGCTGCAGCATTGCTTCTTTGATCAGGTCCACGGTTATTTGCTGGACATAAGATTCACTTATTAGGTACTTAATTATACAAACTTGTTTTGTATTCCATAAAAGTATGAAAAGACACAGAGGGGCTTTTTAATAATACCTAAATATATATCCTAAGTTTTTGAGACTCGTTTTCTATGAGACTACTGTTAACTAAATTTTATTATAAATTATGAGGAGTGTGTCTGATGAGGCTCTTCGATGCTAATGCTGATTCAACTGCAAAGCATTAATTCTCCCTGACAATGACGGTGAGTCGGTAACGATACCATACATTTATGTCAACCTTCTCCCCGACCCTCAATAAGAGAAAGAGCACGTATGAGATTATACCTACACTTTAGGCAGCAAAACGACTTTCGGGCCAAAACTGTTTTATACCCCTAAAGTTTAATGGATTTGAAAAAAAAAATGGTCTTATTTTATTAAAGAGAAAATACAAATAACTGTACGTTTTCCTTTTTTTAATTTTCTGTCTTGATATTTTATACGAAATATTTTAATGTGGGGGATTTTTCCTTTTTTTTTTCTAATTTCAGGGGTTGATATTTTTTTTACTATACCTAACTTAAAAAAAAAGAAAACGTACGAGCCTAGATATATGTCATATTTATAACAATTCCAAAAATCATAAAAATCTATAAATGTTTAGGGGGAGGTAACAGTTTGGACCAAAAGGTCGTGAATGTATGGGAAATGTTTGATCAGACGCTGCTCTTAAGACAAACCAAACAGTATCATCGTCACCATGTAAGTTCGTTGTTATTGCTTGACATATAATTTGGCAGTTTTCTTTTTCGCAATTTCTCAGGAAAAATGTGACTGAATTAAGTTTCACCAATGGTTAGCATCCAATCTAGGATTTGACTTGCCAGTTCAGTTTATTTATTGTTTAAGAATATTGTAGAAATGTTTGTATGTCTGTCCAGACTACTCCAGACTAATATCTCAAAAACCAGTTAAGGCAGAATGTTTAAATTTGAAGTTTGATTATAGAAAGACTTATTATCACATTATTCATATAAACTTCGAGTATGTGATAATAACTTCTGTTGTACCTACAGAACCCTAAGTGCGTGAACAGCATTCGCACAGGACTAAAAAAGCATCCTACTTAGTTATCATTATATTAGTAACAAACCTCGGGAATATCTTCAAGCGATCTCAGTTTATCAGCGACCAGTCTGCCTCTCACCGTGTCCTTGGCAGCTTCAGACCTGATGAGTTCGCCAGGCCGTATCATGGCGTACCCAGTGATGTTTGATATAGTTTGGGATACAGTTTGATTTCCGGCACCCGGAACACCATTCACGAAAATTACTGGGTGATTTTGAATTGGGGACATATCGTACACGTCTTCATCCTTGATAAAGGGTTGGTTTAGGTAATATTAGGTTTTTTGATTGTTTTTTGATTATTATTTAATTAGTTAAGTCTAAACACTATTAAGATGCAATGGCCTTAGGCATATAGATCTTTTTTATACAATGGTATCTAGTTTTTTTCTGTCCCCATGCGTACGCCAGGTGGTTTCTAATGATACCGACTGAACAAGCTTACGCCTTCCGCCTCAAAGAAACCCTACCCAATAACGAAATACCTAATATACATTGTCTGCATATCTACCGTAGCCAGTGGCGGATTTACCATCAGGCGTGTAGGCTAGAGCCTAGGACGCAGATCAGGGGCGGCAATTAAAAAAATATATTACAGAAATTGAAAAGGTTCATATTTATATATCTTAATATTATCAGATCTACCTACACAAAAATTGATTGCGGGAGTGACATGACTGTTTGCTAAGTGAGTCGGTAGGGGCAGCTAAATTCAAATATGTAAATCCGTCACCAGTGCCGTAGCTACTGAAGAAGGAAATACCTAACGAATGTAATAATATCGACAATGTTGAAACACGCGATAAATATTTTATTACAATCAAGACTTAATATCAAGATTAGGTATCTGAACTGACCTTTTTATCCGTCCTTGCAAATATGCAACCCATTTCCTTATCGCGTTGATAAATAAATAAAAATATCTACTAAAATTGTTGTTTGTAACAAAAAGCAAGAGCAAAATGACATCTTGATTTGACAAGAGTTTTTGACACTTTTTTTTATAGATTCCTAGTATCAATTACAATTCACCAGTTTTTGTAATTAGATATTTGGGGTTAACCCACAGAGGGTTAACAAACGCATCCTGTGGAGATGGAAGTTGAATAAAATATAAAACTTGATGATTAAAGGTGGAATTTCAGTCATAGTCCGTATCACTGATATGGAGGATTTTTGATATTGAGAAATGGAATAACTGGATTGCTATGGAGGTCACGCCACTCTCTCGAAAAATTTTAAAGATCTATATGAGGGAGGGAATATTATGAGCTTTACCCCTTGGAACTACCGGTTAATGGTTGATCCAATAAAGTTGGGTTTGTTTGTTGTTTATATAATATTGCACCCAGTTTTAGCTTTATTACAATAATCCACTATCTTATTTTATTTAATGACGTCCTTGCAACTTTGTCTGCGTCACTTTAACTTTAAAAATCTACACCGAACAAGTGTACCTCGTCGCGATGTTTTGATTCGACTCAATAACCCATCTATGAACAGTTTTACAAGTTGGTATAGTGAAACCGGGACCGACAGCTTAACTTTAAAAACTTAAATTAAAAACTCATTGGTACACGCCGGGATTCGAACCGCTGGGTCTTAGGCATATAGATCTTTTTTTGGGAAGGGTTGCTTCTTTTTGGGAAAGGCTGCGTCAATCAACTAACAAAATCCTTAAAGCGGTATGTGAGGATCTGACTAGTCCTATATTTAAGTACTGGCTGTCAACTTATATGGAAGCCAATCATAAATGAGTGGTTTTGTATATATCTAGTTGTACTATTGTTGTTGCATATTGGTATTGTTTTGTTTGATAAAGTGCTACTTCGTCAGGCAGAGCAGTATCGGTATGCGGCAATAATATGTAAAGTGTTTGGACTAGAATTATTTTTATTTATTATTACTTGTTTTAGTCTTAAATATTATGTAACTATGGGTTTATACCTGAAAATAAATCATTATTATTATTTACGCAGCGTACACTCTCAAAAGGAATACTTTTTCCTCGTTTTTGTAACATTTTTCATTGTAACTTCGCTCATATAGGTCGTAGCGTGATGTTACATCGTATGTAGCCTTCCTTGATAATAGACTGGGAGATAATGACAGAAAACGTTCTCCCATTTTCTACTGCATGCCTTTTTAAGAATTAATAATTAACCTTAAAATATGAAAGATAGAGAGGTTATTGGCCGCCGCACGCTTGCACGTCATAAAGAAAATGGCTTTTCTTTCTGTAAAGAATTTTAGTTGTTTTCCCTGATATTATATTGCTTGCCTTTGTAACATAAGGTAGTACAAACAAATTCAAGCTATCGTAATTAATGGCATGCAATTCACAACGCCCGTGTAAGCTCAAAGGGTTGTGTGAAAATGAGAAAAAAATCGGACATTTCCGTGTTGTCAAAATGCATGCCGGAAATGAAAATGCAACACGGAAATGTCCTATTTTTTTTTCTCATTTTCACACAACCCTTTGAGCCTACTCGGGCGTTGTGAATTGCTAATATTAGTATATATTATCAGTTATATTTATTTAAATCTTTATTGCATACAAATTACAAAGGCGGACTTAATGCCGCTAGGCATTCTCTACCAGTCAAACCTTCGGGACAATAAAAGCAGTTAATAAATGAGGTAAGTGCTATACAGTAACCGAGTATATAAACCAGTGAATATTATATAAAATACTTACAATCTCTTATAGACTACTTAAATAAATCTTATATATATATACATACATAAACTACACATACACAATACTACCAACTACAAAATGAGAAAGGAAAAATAATAAAGTGGAAAGGAATAGAATAATGAAAGATAAATAAAAACTACCTATGAATTTAAATAGTAATCATATACTCTTTTTTTAAATATGACTCTATTTGGTGATTGTCTTATTTTGACTGGTAAATTATTCCAAAGTCTTGCAGCGACAACTGCAAACTTAATTCATTTTACGTAGGTACTACGTAGAGAACACAAACGGTATATAAAGATAATTTTAAACATATTTTTTGAAATATATGTCCGCGTAACTACTTGGATTATTATTATTAATCTGAGACTTACATAATATGTATGACGCCGAGTATAGTTCTAACCTTTGTAAAAATATATTTTGGCAAAATAAAGATTATTTATTTATATATTTCCGTGTAACCAATTATATTAATATATTATTAAGGGTAAATATATATAAGCAATCGTGAAAGGATAAAGGGTTATTTTGTTTGGAGAATGAAATAAAAACAATTTAAAACAAAAATAAGGATTTAATCCAACAAATTCTTTGCAAGTTAATTTAATTTTTAGAAATTCACTAAATAACAACTTTACTATTGTCACTACAAAAACATCTATTTCTAAAGATCATTTTTCCACCAAATTGACATCCTTCAAAGCATCGTCTACATTATCTTCCGATGAGCGAAACTCATGGAGTAAAGTTTTATGTCACTTGTAATCCATAATTGGTGCTTTAAAACTAAATAAAATCATTATGCATGGTTTGGAGTTATGTTTTTATGCGAATTTGACGAAAATTTAACAGTTCACATTATTTACACCGAGCTACGTAATATTGCATTTTTTAAATAATTTGCTAGAGGTGATGTCGTGATTTGGTAGGGCACTGCTGTTTTTTTCCTTATATATATTATCAACACTTGTCTAATGATCATTTCATTTAACTTTTGAATATCTACTGTTTTAATTAGTGCTATGCCGACTTTATAGAAAGTTGATCAAAAATTATCTATGATTGATTAATTAACAAGACACACGATTGGTAGAATGTCTCGTCACGTAAATTTTTCACCAATCATGCGCCTTGTTACATATTTTTATTTATAGAATGATTTGATCGACGTGCTAGGTTAAATCAATTGTTCCTCTCATTCCTTTTAATAGATCACAATTATTTGATTTGTACAACGCGACAGACTAACTACATAACTTGTGAAATATCAACTACAATTCAAGTGAAATAACTTTAATAATAACTGGTGATAATGCTTTGAAGGGATATATTTTTCTTAGTAAGTAAATCACAGATATGCGAGAGAATAGTCTGTCAACTGATAGATGAATTTAATCTATTCAAGTCAGCTGTTTGACTATTCTATTTTTATTAAATAACCCTGAAATTAAATAAATATGTACTAAGATTTATAAAAAAAACTAATTTCACAATATCAACATGTAGAGTAATAGCTTACAATGTTTGCATAATTAAGTATAAATTATTATTGTGTGTTTGTAGTGACGTTAAAATTATAATAAATTAACTTTTAACAATAGGATCTAGAATACTCTGCACTTCTCCGAAGATTATGTTTACTTCTCTCTCCGCGTTTATCTGTAAAGATACATACGATAAGTATGATTAAATTATCAGTTTATTTATTTCTTTCTTTATTGGTTGTACAACGGCCTTTAAACAAAACATTGAATATTTACATCAGTTAACAAAACAGATCTTAACCAGTCTAAAGCCCTAAGACACACCCAGAAATAATTTTAGCATTTAATTACACAAAATAAAAATAATATATATAAAATAACTAAGAAAGTAAGATAATAATAATAAAAACATAATCAAAATAACCAAAACAAAAAAAATATAAAATAATGGATAAAATAATTATTATACCAAATTACAAACAAAATAAAGAATTATATTAAACCGATCAAATTCAATCAAATTAACAATTATTATTATTAATTATTTAGTTGATATTGTTTAGAGAAAATAATGTAATTTAAAAACTGCGCGCTCCTCCGCTGCACATTAAAGTAACTGGATGGATACACATGCGAGCATATATTAAGAAAGAAAGAAAAGAGATCTATGCTTTGTACACGCAAATTAAATTACATTATTAGGTTCGTAATATTTAATTAATTAACAAAATAAATAAGAGAGCTTGTTGCGTGGCATCAAACAGGGAACCAGCAGCACATGCTACAGCGAGATGCTGTAATGCTGAATTTCAGCTGATGCCTTGAAGATTTATATAATGCCTACATATCAGGTATATAGGCATTATGTAAATCTTCATGTGACCGTATTAGGTTATGTTCAAGGCATCAGCTGAAAATCAGCGTTATGTCTATAATTAAAGAACTGAGGTCACAAATTTTAGCCTTTCCTTTCGAAACTTTTGGGACGTTATTTTTATCGTAATTAAATTTATAATTCCAATTTCAGCCACCTACCCTTGGTGTTGAAGGAACGAGTGGAGCCCCAAGTACGTGAGAGCAAGACAAGAATGAAATAGATGTATTTGATCCACGTAGTACCCCATGTAAACTGTGTTGATATTTTCTTCAAAAATTGCAATAGATTTATTGTAGTTTGGTCTGAGACTGATGTAATGTCTAAAGGAATATGGGTAAAGTTGGCGTCGTTTTTAATGTTCGCGTATGAAAGTAGTATATTAAATTGGTTTAAAGAAACAAGTCATTATACGGTAGATATGTCTAAACTATATTGGAGCCAAGATATTCGAGATTTTTCTCAAAAAATCACTATTCTTTAGCAATTACCATAGTGACAATGATTTCGAGATTACATCAAAATGCAGTCATACAGATTCGACATACTACATGCCTGGTCCGAACAACCAGAATAACTTACTGTAAAACGAGGAAATAACTAAATATTTATTTGATGAAAAAATTAAATACCTATCGCTGGGGCACTATTAAAAGCCTTTGGAGCTTCGTTAGTAGAATTGGTTCACGATATAATGGGACGCGTAGTTTAAATGATGCCGACTGAAATCGGATAAATGAATATGTTATTTCTAATAATTTCAAGAGTTAATTCAAATTCATGAATGCTGAAGTTGCTGGAATGAATGACTTCGAATGAATTATTTTATTTACTGACGAATTGATTATTTATGCACTTGGAACTTTCCAATAACAACAAGCACGTAGGTACTACGTAGGTACTACGTAGAGAACATTACAGACGGGTCCTTACTATGTATATAAAGATAATTATAAACATTTTCTGGACTATGACTGCGTTAGTTATGGTTTTTAAGGGGCTGAATACAATCGCGCCATTCCTCGAGAAGAAATAATTGCGTTTATATTAATTGCTCGTGTTGTAGAAAAACAGACCTTAGCTTGTTGTTCTTATGTAATCATAGTACATATGTTATATGGTATTATGGTAACTACATGGGATGGGAGAATAGGAAATAATTTTCCTTCTCTCAGTTCTTGGACACAATAATTAGACAAGGCGTTAAAAATTAAGCATATTATTATGATGAACCTTTGAAATTGTTGGTTAATCATTATTATATGGTATCCATTGTATTTTACACAATATTTAAATATTTTAAGATTTATATTAGCTGCATTGGTTTAAGCGCACGAAAATAAAAATAAAACCGAAACAAGTATTTTTGCAATTGGTTCAGTGCAAAAATACTGGTTTCGGTTTATTGTTAAATGTTCAAGTAATATTATAATTTGTATAATGAAACTAAAAATACTACGTTTTGGACCCTTTTACACTCAAATATCTCGGCTCCGATATTACTTACGGCAAAACTTACTATTTATATATGTTCACTTAGGATATTACTACGTAATAATAAAAAAAAAACATTGGCCACTGAAAAAAAAACGTCGCCACTAGCCCATACAAACTTACCCAATTTTTGAAAAAGGTAGGTTGGAGTAGGGGATTACTCGCTGGGTTGCGCCGTGGGCCCGATACTCATTCGATGACTCAATGTTTTTTATAAGAATCCGTTCACTTCAGATGGTTGCAATACTTACCCTCCTTAACTTGCCGGGATACTGCGCTAGGACCTTGTCGTTATTTTCCAGGAATGTCTTGAGTCGGAGCTTTATAGTTTCCTCATTGTCGTCAGCTCGTCCGGAGCTTGCGGCGCGACCTAACAGCCGCTTGGTCAGCGTCTCGGATGACGCTTCGAAGTAAATTATTACCTTTTGAACAAATCATATATCAATAACATAAGAGTGCACTTATAAAAAATACTATTGGTATTTATTTCACTCATTATTGTTAGATTTATTAGGACATTACTTACAGTAACAGGTGCAATAGTATTTTCAAAAGCTACACCCTGCTGAGCTTCTCGTGGGTATCCATCGATAAGGAAGCCTTTAGATTCGGCGGCCTTCTGCAGCATGGCTTCTCTTAGCAAGTCCAATACCACTTCATTGGGGACCAGCTCACCTGAAACGTTTATTATTGTATGTCAGCCACTATTATTTTATTATAAATAATCCGATGCAGGTGGCATATTGAACAAAACATGACTAAGTTCTTTAACCAGTATGTGCTATGAAAGGAATGATTCGCTACTTTTAAAATAATATAAATATTATTTAGCCTGCAGCAGACAGTCCACTGCTCATTCTCTGTCTTTCAAATCCAAGATTTTTCAACCAACTTCCGACGCAAATGTTGCCAAATACCTTCCACTTCAACTTACTACTTTTAGGGCTATCTGTTTTCTGGTACGTACCTATGTCTTATTTTCTAAGTAGTTCTATCAGTAACTTCAAATCAAGTCTATTTCACTCTATTAGTGAGGACATAAAAAGTTAATACTAGGAAAGTGGATTCCTTTTCATATAGCAGAAAAGCACTTTGCGCGCTACATCTTTGCACTCAGTAAGTCTCGGTGCTCGGTGGAAATGTAACATTGTGTGCCTTCGCTTGACCCTGGTCCATCATTTACACATACTGTTGTATACTCACCCCTTTCCATAATAGCAGTAAGGCACTTGGCGCGCTCTGATCCTGACTTCACCTCTGCTCTCAGCAGGTCTCCGGTGGACAGATGGGTGAACCCGTATTTTTCGATGATGCGTTCGCATTGTGTGCCTTTGCCTGACCCTGGACCACCTAAAATCCACACGATTGGCTTCTGGGCAAAGTCCACTGGAGCCTGAAATTAAAGAAATATTGTTTCGTAACTTAGTCGAGGTGGTCATTAATAAATAATCTTTATTGATTTTTTATGAGTCAGTTTAATGTATTCTCGATTGGTCTGAAAGGTTAAAACATTTACATTCACTACATACATATTGTTCGTATCTAGCTATTGTATAGATTTACTCTCTCTGTCTAGGTATCCATAATACCTAAAGGGTAAAAGGTCACATGTAACTTGCACATTAAATAAAAGCGATAAAAAAAAGTGAAAAAGGAGGAACATTTATATGTTGTTTTGTATAACAGTTTTTTACTGGCTGCTAAGAATCTGATGACTAATACCAAATAATATATAACAGTTCTACCTAAAGAAGATCCACTCTTCAACGACACTTAATTAAATACCGATTCTCCGGGTCTCTC
The DNA here is from genome assembly GCA_947458855.1 of Monopis laevigella. Classification (NCBI taxonomy): domain Eukaryota; kingdom Metazoa; phylum Arthropoda; class Insecta; order Lepidoptera; family Tineidae; genus Monopis; species Monopis laevigella. The sequence goes on along the minus strand of OX381583.1, from coordinate 27,101,357 downwards.
CTGGATGGGGTAAAACAGGCTTGCTAATACATTACTGTGGAATCAAAAAAATAATAAGTGTTGAGTTATTCTTAAGGAGTAAAGGTAAAAGATATACGCCACAGCGTAACTTTGTACTGCGCTGATTTTATTTTATGATAGTACGGATTCTATGATTGAGTTCCATGGGTGCTGGGTGCTGCCTGGGCATTTTTATACCATTTTGTAAAGTAAAATGATGTTACCTTTAGCTGATAGGCTTTACATTTTTTGGAGCCGCATTGGAGAGGGCAGGGAGGCTTTAGATCTAGGACGGGCTTATTACAAGGACTGCATTTTGGTTTTTCTTCCATTACGTTGAATATTTTATTTTGTAATTTTCACAACAATTTTGAAATGCTTGCCAAATTTTTTTTGAATTTTAATTTTTTATCTGATTTTGATTGTAGTCTCAAAGAAAATGGCAATGAACCCTACGGGGTCAGCCTATGATTTGGATATTTTTGTATTTTTTTTAGCATTTTTTTTCTAGTAGTTTCAAAAAATAAAATAAATTTATTATAAATATATTTTGTATAGTACTGTTTTTGTTTTTTTATATATAATATAGTATTGATTTATTTTAGTAATAAAAATAACTAGGTACAACTATTATATGTATTATATCGTTGTTTCTGGTAACTACTTATTTTTTGATTGATATTTTTTTGAACCATTAAAAATTTATACAATTTATTTATTTATCTTCACACCAGGTCCCTTACGGGGTAGGCAGAGACAACCAAGCGCCACTTGTACCTATCCCTACATACTCCTTTCGCCTCTTCCACAGTCATAACTCTTCTCATACAGGCACGCCGATTTCGGAGACTCTTAATAGCACCGTCTTTTCAAATTGGTCTTGGTACGTATGTCTTGGTCTCCCTCGGCCACGTTTACCCTTCACCTCGCTTTTATATATCTGGTTCGTCAGTCTTTCATCACTCATTCTTTCTATATGCCCAAACCAGCGGAGCATACCTTTTCTCATTTTCATGCCAATACTCTCTTTCAGTCCAACTCGTTCTCGAATTACGCCATTGCGGATTCGGTCTGTTATTTTAACTCCGCACATTCGTCGCAATGAGCGCATTTCTACTGCATTTATTTTGCTTTCATATTTATCCTGACATACCCATGTCTGACTTTCATACAATAGTGTAGGTACAAGCACTGCGTTATGAATGGCAAGTCTTGCTTTTTGAGTAATATTTGACCTACCTATCATAGAACGCAGTGCTCCGTTAACAATATTGCCTGCATTCACTCTCCTTTCAATATCTTTTTCATATCTACCATCTCTAGTAAAAACACTACCCTGATATATAAATTCAGACACTTGTTCTAGTTTCTCGTTATCAATCATAATTGTCGCATTCGTTATATCATTTCTCTCAAATATTAACACCTTAGATTTTCCCGCATTTATTCGGAGACCTCTTTCAATACAACCATCTTTCATGTCTGTGACCAGTTATTGCTCTTGCTCAGATAATGCAATAAGGACAGCATCATCTGCATACAACAGTGAATTAATCAACATGTCACCCATTTTTATCCCACATCTGTTTTCTTTCAGTCTCTGCAGGCATTTGTCTAGGTATATGATGAACAGTCGGTGGACATCACACATCCCTGTTTGACGCTAATGTTGACATTGAAACATGGAGATAACGTACCGTCCACCCGTACGCTTGCTGTACAATTTCTATATAGTGATTGTATAGCCAGCATGAGACTGCCATCAACACCATAATCAGGCAAAATGTCCCACAGTTCCTTTCTTACAACCCTGTCAAACGCCTTCTCCAAATCCATAAAAGCACAGAAAACCTTCTGGTTTAAGGCCAGGAACTTCTCTGTGATATTACGAAGGGAGAAGATCTGATCCGTGCATCCTCGATCAGATCTAAAGCCTCCTTGAGTCTCTCAAAGTATTCCTTCAGTCTTCATTTCCATTCTTCTTATGAGAATCTTCCCATACACTTTGCTTCCCAAACTGATCAAACTGATGGCTCTGTAGTTGACGCAGTCTAATCTGGAACTCTTTCCTTTATATAAGGGGACAATTACCGCGCCCCTCCAGTCCTCAGGAACTCTTCCCATATGCCAGCATAAGTTGCACAACAAATGGAAACCGCTCCAGAGTTTATGCCCTCCATATTTGATCATTTCGGGAAAAACCTTATCAATTCCCGCTGCCTTACCACATTTCAAATTTCTTATCGCTCTTACAATCTCAGACACATTAATTTCATCCCATGCTTCAGACGTCAGTTTAGGTATCTCTGGAGGTGAGATCCCAAAAGTGATGTCGGGGATGCTACTTTTATACATCTCACCAAAATACTCACTCCAACGCTTTAACATTTCATCAGTGTTTGTAAGAGTGTCACCATCCTTTGATCTTATTTTATCCATTCTAGAGGTTGTTGAACAACTTCGAGAATTTCTCACTTCCCTCCAAAAAAGTTTCGAGTTTTCCTTGAAGTTTTTCGATAACCTCTCTTCACCAATCGCTCTGCATCTTTCTTGCTTCTCTTTTACCAAAGCTTTGGTGTCACTCTTACAGCGTAAGTATGTCTGTCTTTTCTCTCTTCTAATACTTTCAGTCAGACTCAGCGAAGCTATATAGCTCAACCATGCTTTCTTCTTTTTCTCAACTAATTTTTAACTTCTGTATCCCACCATGAGTCCCCTTTCGTTGCTCGCTTTTTCGTTACACCACACACCTTTTTTGCTGATTCTACCATACTGTCTCTAAGAAGTTTCCAACATTTATCTACATCATCACTCACATCTTCCATAAAGGAGTAACTTTAATTATTTTTTCCAATAGTTTGTATAATCTTATAATTTGTATATATTTTTAATGTTTCGAAAAAATATCAAGGATTTCTTAAAAATGTACTGATGATAGCACTTGCTGCGTTTCCGCGTTGGATAGCTATGGAAACTTTTTGTCCTAAAAGAAATTCTTCTTCTGGACCCCCAATCTCTTCTTTAAGTCTTTTACCCAAAAAAATTACAAAAGTTTTTCCTTCTTTGGACCAAGGACCCATCGTCTCAACTATAAAAGGAACAAAATTAAATGAATGAATTAATTATGTTTTTTTTTTGTGCAGGCCTCAGCAGCAAAACCTGCAGTTCTTGATGATCCAGAAAAATATGATGCTAGAGTATCAATACATGCAGAAATTATTTTATTTTAATAATTATTTTAACTTGGATTTAGTATCAAAATATTATATTTTTCTTCATAAATAAAAAAAAAATTAAAGACATTTATTTATTTAAAATACTTTATTGCACAAAATAAAATTGTACATCGAACTTTATCCACAGAACTTGTTCTATCATATCTATCGCATTAAAAAGGTCATTTGAGTAATTTAATTTCACCTTTGGCAATCGATTCGAGGTATTTCTGTTTTCTTTACGAAACTTTACTCGAGGACATTGTATGTGAGAATCTAGTAGTAAGAATTATATATAAGTAGGTAAAGAACCCGACAAGTGCAAAATCTCGACCGCAGAGGAACCTGAATATATGTATACTAGCTTTATTGGCCCGGATTCGCCCGTCATAATATTTGTACAAAAACAGTACCCTTGTTGAATTGATTGATCTCCCCCGTCTTCCCCTAGTGTTCAAAAATAATAATATATAGATAGGACATATGTAGGATAATTTACACATATTCCCCTGGTCACAAACTAAGCTTTAGGCTTAGTTTGTGACCAGGTACTATGTGTACTAGAAACAACGATATAATACATATTATATTTTTTAAGTAACTAGCTAGACCATGACAAACTGTACAGAAAAACGTACATACTAGTATTTGCTGCCATGGGTGGGACCACGTGACGTTTAGTTTTATAAGTGTACATAGAAAGAGTTTTTGCCCCATCTTCCCCTATTAAAATTTGGATAAAAGCGAAAAATGTGTTTAACGTTTATAAGAAGAATCTACATAATAAGTTTCCCTGTTGTAGCATCCTTCGTGTCTAAGAAACTCGTAGGTACAACAGGACCACACAAGGGAAACCCTTCATCAGAAAGGAGAACGCTAGTTCTCCTGCTGCGGCATCTAATTATATCATTAGACTAATTTTGAATAGGACCAACTTCGTAATACTATATTTTTTTTTTTAAACTCTTCCTATTGGCAGCGATATGTTTTTATAGGTCTTTTTTTGTTACCTACTTTAGGTGTTATTTTATAAGGTTTTCTTTGTTATAGAGTTTTTATTTTATTTATAAGTTAGCTTATGATAGTGGATAAATAATTACCTTATACTTTCAAATATAGGCATATCTTTTTACTGAGAACTAACCAAGTTATGCGTGGCCATACATAATAAATTATATAATTAGGTAAACTACTACTTTTTGAAGTCGATAAACCACTACTATAATAGGTAGTTGTTTTAAGGTAGTCTCTTTATTAATTTCAATTACTTATTCCGTAGTAACAAAATCATGATGCGTGAACACGGACTATATTACACGTATTATTCATTGATGAAACATTTTATGAGTGACACAATAAGGACGCACTTATGTAATAGTAATAGAGTCGCGGATGTCCCCTAATTTGTCAACAATTCATATTTTGCTCACACATTACTATGCTAATGTAGTATTTACAATATTTAAATTTTTAAAGCACGGCATGTGACTTTACATGTTATCTACCTGGTGGTAAGCATACCTATATATTTCTACTAGACTTTACGCTTTACCTAGGAAAATTAAAAAATAAAAATAAACAGTTTTTTATTTAAAAATGGTCGCTGAGATTTAAATTATTTGTGTTCCATTTTCCCACAGAGCATTTTCCCATATAAATTCTATTCTTAGCTTTTTCTTTTATTGTACGTAACGCTGTTGTCAACATTTAAAGTAAAGAAAAAAAAAAGACATTTTATTACTCAATTTTATATACTACTATTGTATCTGGTTTATAATAAAACTTTTCTTAGAACACAAACACCAGTATAATATACTCCAAGAACAAAGTAGCAGGATATCCCCTTTCAGCACAAGGATCAGCGTGGGATAAGTCTGGACATAGACAAGTATCCTTTAATAATATACATATCTTGCATCACGTTTGTTATTATTTTAATCATTCGGATAAATGCAATCGTATATTAGGTATAATATGTACCCACTTATCTCTTATTATAAGTACATACTTAAAGTACAATAAATTATTAAACAGATTACGCGATCTAAATTTATAGATAGAATTATTTATGGCGCAGAAAGTTTAGGATAGGTCCGGTTACACAAATATGTAGAGACATGAGATACGCAAGTAAAGTCGAACAAAACCGCGAATTCTAACCGCGACTAGATTGTTATTCTAATATCTTATCTTATTGCTACAAGTATATAACTTTATTTATATATATCATTACGGGTACCTTACGTTGCGATGTTTGGATAGACTCAATAACCCATCTATAAATAGTGCCACAAGTTGGTATAGTGAAACTGGGACCGAGAGCTTAACGTGCTCTACGAGGCACTATAGTGGTGTTGTTAAACAACTGTAGGTACATATTTTGTTAGATTACAAACTCATTGGTATACACCGGGGTTTGAACCAGGGCCTAAGTGTTTTTAAGTCTAAGGTCTAACCAACTCTGCCACCACGTACTATATAACTATGGTCTACGTAGGTGTTAGTTGCGCGTACCAAGGAGAACAGCTGATTCCATGTACTTCTATAATCTAATATGTACTTCTAACTTTATCTACTGGGGCGAAGACCATCCTTATATTTTTTTCCGAAGAATATATCTGACAGGAGTATTATTTTATTATTCTTTTTATTACGCAGCCTAAGTCACAATATCTCTACCATGAGCTTTTAACTTACTGTACAGAACTGGGGCCTTATTCCGAGTTTGCAACTGCATAAATATTGAATAATTTCTATTCTGTTAACTACTGAGTTAAAATTCCAATGCTCCAAACATGTTCAAATTTGCGGAGAATTCATGTATTTCAATATGGCGGCATTATTATAGCCAACCTAATACAGACTCTATATCCATTGGAATAGAACTTATATTTCCATATTTATAGTTTACGCAACGTCTTGTCGTGTTTAGCGGTTGCAATGTTGGAATAAGTCCCCTGGTTTTAAAGAAAAGGGTTTATTTGTACTATCGAAAAAAATATAACGATTCTATTGGGGGATCGATACAGTTTAAACTGTACAGAAAGTAAAGATTAAGAAAATCTCATGGCAGAGCTAGGTACTCTGAGTTTTATTACGAGTATATTCAGAGTTCTCTGAAGTATATTTTTAAGTACTTCCGTCTGTTATCCAACAAAATACCAAAGTAGCAATTATTTTATAAATTGAACCGTTCTGGGTAGCCTTGTCAGCAAAAATACAACGTATCAAAATAGCATGGTGGCATCCGCCCAGTGTCACTGCCGTATTGTGACGTCGCCTCGGTCACGCGCCGTCACTATACCTACCAAATCTAAATTCTACATTGTTGTGATTGTCTGCTCTTGTGTTAAAAAATATGAAATATATATGAAAAATATGCCTAATTCCAAAGTTCTATGTAGTTCAGATAGCAATCAGCAGCTAGGTGAACAAGTGGAACATAATATAGAAAATATAATAAAAAATCCTGTAAGTAGGCGGATTTCACCAAATCGTATAAATAAGTTTTATTTTTTAAAATTCTAATTCGACCAAATTCGGAATTTGGATACACATTATTCTCAGATATAAACGTTAAATTAAATATTAATAATTAACCTCATACTAAATATTTATTTATTTAATTTGGTCAGGTTGGACCTTAGAAACATAACACCCTAATTGTAATTTAATTTTTTATGATTTGCTTTTGTGTAAAAGTAAGAAAACATTTTTGTTTTTAATTTTATTTATAAAAAATGCATAGTTTTGTGTGTTGTTCATGCGCATGGGCTTCAGTCAACATAAGCCCATATTTACATGAGTAGAGTATCGCCACATCGCTATGCCACCACGCTAGTTTTTACAATTGTTAGCTACAATAGTTGAGTAGTATAAATTGTCGATGAAAATTTTGTAGCCAAATGAGGGTTTCGTTCCCGGGTCCCTGGGAACGGGAATTCCCGGGAAATACGCCGTTCCCGGAACCGGGAAAATTTTCGAATTCCCGGGATTTTTTTAATGTCTTTAAATTTCCAGGAACATTCACAAATCTCAGTGAAAATAAACGGAGACCGCTAGTTAGGTTTATAGGTTTAAAGAACTTTATTTCCAAAAGAATCACAAAATTCACTTTATATGGAAACAATTATAAACATAAATTATACACGTAAATATATAGAAAATCGGCAAACAAACAAGACATGATTACAACAAGAACACAAATCTATTTTGTTTGGTATTAAACTAATTTAGAAAACAAAATAAAGTACTTAATAATAATGACAAAAAATAATAACAATAATTCAAACTATTTAAAAAATAATAGTAAAAAAAATAAGTATAAGTAATATAGTTGTTGATTGAATTCACAAAATATATTGCATTGGCCTACCAGCCGGCATTTAGTAACACTTTTATAGTAACGCATTTCGGAATAGAACTAGTAATAACGAGCACCCCACGATTTTACTAAATTGACATAAATTTTCTCGTTACTTAATTCTATCCTTATACCTATAAAGATTTTTTTAAACTTTTTAGTTCGATTAACTATAAAAGCGTGTTTGTTGTTTTAATTAACTATAACTTATTTAGCGTTATAGCGTTAGGTTGATTATGTATTTAATTGTTCGTTGTCCTTATGGCATCTGTCCTTGATAAGTGTAGAAAATTTAAAATTAATCTGACGTTTTGAAGTGGGTGAAAAGAGCGTTCGAAGATTCAGGTGAAACAACGCGTTATAAAAATCTTTGATTTAGGTTGATATTTGAATAATTGGTTAATCTGTTACTAAAAGAATTGTATGATCTTATTAATGTCTTTTATTTGTGTGCAACATAATTTGTGTTTCGAATGTGAACACAAATCTGTAATATCTAAAGTTTTTTGTGTGATTCATAAGACAGTTTTAATGTTACTGCATTAGAGTGAGAATAATAAAACGCTTTTTTAAATTGTTTTCTTGTATTTTATTTAACTTCTGATAAGGATAATCAGAAAAAAGAAAATTCCCGGGTTCCCGGGAAATTGAAAATTTTATTCCCGGTTCCCGGGAATGGAAAAAGTCCGGGAAAAATGAAACCCTACGCCAAAGTTGCAGAAGGCCAAAATCGAAATAGTTTTTTTTTGTAAATTAATAAAAAAACGATGGCCACCATCAATCACAATTCCTTAAATAATTGGAGTGATATTTTGGGCTTATATACTATTAGAAAATATTAAAAGAGACAAATTGAATTACTATTATTAGAGGTAAATATATTTTGTGAGGACCTATCCAAAAATACTAATCTCATTTGGTCGCTCATTTGTATCTGCAAATGAATAGGAAAGAAACGTTAAAGTCGTAATAATAATAACACCAGTGCCGATGCGGCGAGCCTGTCGATCGGCTTGGGCATCACGGGCTTTCTTGTTGTAGATGTGCCGGCCGCCTTCCATGACATGCGTCCCTCAATGATCAATTAATTCGGGGAGCTCTTGTTACCGCTGGAGTACCGGCAATCCTAGAGCCTATAGGGATTTCGCGTAGCGATGGCAAGATACCGGATGGTATGACTGTTGGACCATGGTAACTTGACAGGTCACTGGTATGGGATGCAACCTGTGTCGATACTCTTGCTTCATGTCTAAATATGCTAACATAAGCAAAAGTTACCTATTTGCACCGTTTGGGGTCGAGACGATGGGACCTTGGGGGCCTTAAATTTGATGAATAAAAAGTATTAAGCCATTTACACGATTCTTAAAAAAATATATACCACAAGCTATAATTATATATATAAGCTTCGTGTATGTTTACTAAAAACAACTATTTTTACGTCAATACTCGTACTTTTATTCTTCGGATGCAAGGCATCTGAATTTAAATCTACCTGAGGGTAAGCAGAGCTATATATACAATATTAAAATAATAAACAAAAGTTTTGTTGATCCGGGTATCCGGAAGTGGTGAAGCGTTCTTGTTTCGTATGTTCTTGAAGAAATCATGTTATACCTATAATATATAAGGCTTTATTTTCTTGGGCTTATTGCGTCTTTAATTTTAGTAGAGACACACTTTATTCTCTGATGTAATAAAAAATATTTAGTAAAACTTAATAGGCGGTGATAAAGGCAAATCTGCTCAGTCCATTTCAATATTCTCGCTGCTTTATTGTAAGATCAACTGCCTTATTCGTTACTGCACCCTGAAAGTAATCTCCTGAAAACCAATATAACCTAAAACTGAAAAAATCAGTGTTTTTTTTAATTTGTATATGTAATGACCCGATCGGACGCTAGCAATGTAATAAAGGCCGCAGCCAAGAAGGAAGGTTTTTGGGTGAGTCTGCCTAAAAAAACTTTTTGCTTGGCTTCGGAAATCTTTTATGATAAAATATTAGGCTTATATAAATACATTGTAAATGAAAAAAATCTGTAAGTACATTGGTTTTTATAAAAAAAAATAGATGCACTCTAAATAGGCATATATATTCATTTTTATAATTGTTTGCGTGTAGACGCATAACTTAAAAAAATGTGGACCGATTTATATACGAATATTTTATTAAACACCTATTACTCTAGAGGTAAAATTTATTATATTTCGATATACTTAATATAACATAATGTTTGTATTTTAAGAGCCTTTGTACAAGTACTTTATATACTTGTCTTTTATCTTTATATCTTTGACCCTATTTTGTTTAAGTACATAAAGATTAAATGAGCAAACATATTGCGAATATTTATAAAGGTAAAAAATAATTTACCTAGTTTAATCGTTTGATAATCTCTTATAAATGACTACGCAGTAAAAACTATCATACCTCTAAAATTTTCAGCAGATCCGAGTCGAGTTTCCATACTACTAGAGCAGAAAGCGCGCACAAATACCACACTGTACTTCGGAGGCTTTCATACAAAAATACTTTCATTTAAGCCCCACTTTAAGCAAAACTAATATACACGGAATTCTGTGTTGTATGTACATACTCATGTGTTATGTATATTTTTATAGAGATGCTGATTTGCCAAGTTGGCACCCGATTCGGTTAGCGACGTATAAACAGTTTTCCCGTCGTACGAGTACTGGATTATTTTGGAAAATATACGTACGAGTACGTACGTCTATGTTTTTATTTTTATACATTTTCGAGGATATCCCTGAACCGTACGCTTTGAGAAATTAAAATTATTAACGGAATAGTAAACACTTAAGAGTACAGGCAAGATTTGTCTCTTAGTACAGGCAGGATTGTACTTATTCGATCTTAATTAATAAATTTAAGTGAAATCTCTATTTATTTATAATTAATATTGTATATACAAAGTGGATTTTTGAGAGTTTTAAAATTGTCATAAAAATAGAAAATAACCATAGAAATAGTGGGTAAATTAAGAGGGCGCATAAAGCAAATCTAGATCTCCGATTATGAGAACACCTCAAACCCAACAAATATATAAAAAACATAGTAATAATTAGAAATAACTGGCTTTATAAAAGCGTTTTTAATCGATATTTCCTATTATTTTAATATAGAGCATTTTTTTTATAAGTTATGTATATGTATTAAAAAAAAGGGAAGAGGATAGTTGACAAGAAGATAGATCAAGTAAAAGATAAATTAAGTGTCACTTGGTACAGGGAGGTGAAGAAGTTGGCCGAGAATAGGCAGGAGTGGCGATTGCTCCACCGACAAGAGCCTGGCTCTTAAATATAAGAATATGAAGAAGTATATGTATAAGATCTAGTGCACGGCCTAGCGTTTTTGTGAAATTCTAAATATTTTGAAAGTTATAACAAAAAACTATATTTTTCTCAAGAATTCCGCGTGAGATTTTTTTTTGTTTCTCACTCGCACTCTTTTTAAGTGGAATCTTTTATTTCACCTGTTTTTTTTCTCTTAAATATCTAAACCGACCGGTCTCGTTACCACAGTTATTTATACAGATGCAAAAACCGTCAAGTGACTCAGTAGTTATGTTTCAGTTTTAGTCTTTGGTTTAGTCACCGGTTTTCAGGAGATTACTGTATCGATTTCTTGTCGAGGTGATAGTCTCCTTTCAGGGTGCGGTTACGAAATGGGTGGTTGAATTGACAATAAGGCAGCGGGTATATAAAAATATAATATTTAGTCGTAATGCAATTCGTCTTTGTCGTCGCCTATTTCTAATCTCATCATTTAGCCGGCATAGTGGGAGCAATCAATCATCATGGACTTTGGAGGTCTGCTCACCACCAGGTAGATACAAAGTCACATGCCGTGCTCCAATAATTATTTAAAAAAAAAACGAAAAATAGGCACATTCTGTTATTCTAGTACACCGCCTGAAGGGCGCCGCCCGCCCTGCGCTACTTCCGGCATCCGGGTCAACTAAACTATAGTTTGGTATTCAAATGTTTCTAGTTATATAATGTATTTAGATTAAATATATATATATATATATATTAAATACTATGATATCGGCGTCCATATTTTACTTAGTAGTATATTATATATTAATATAGCTCAGACATTCAGGATGTTTGTGTTTGTGTGTCTTAGCAAAAAATAAATACACCAGATTAAGTGTTCAATGAAACGATAATATTGCATTATCATACTCGTATTTTGGAATTTATTTCAAGTTTTTGAGAAATATTTCTTATATATATTTTTTGACATGTTATGTCAACTTTGTGGCACAGCATTAATTGGTAGTGAATATTTTAATTATGAATACCTATTTTAAATTAATTATGGTGTGGTGCGTATGCACCTTTCTATTAACAGTGATACCATAAGCAGCAAAGCATGGTAACTGTGGTCAACATATTTACTTAATAATAGGTTGGTTTGAATACCAATAGCAAATTGTTTTATTTTGGTTTTATAATATCAGCACCCAGTGGCGGGCACTAGCACTAAATTAAAATAAACGCCACTTAAATCAACTAGGTATGTAGCAAGCTTTGCCAACAACTATTTTATAAAACTAAACCAAAAACAACACATAAATAAAAATGCTAACTGCTCGTAAAAATAAAACAATTGATCAACAGTGATTTTCCAACAAAGAAAATCATATCTATGATCTTTGTTGTAATAACTGTTATTATTAGATAACTGATATAAACATTACTTGTATCGCTGATATTTCTAGCTCTATACCATAAGAGAAGGACAAGAAATAATAAATAAAGTAAATTAGATTTTTCTAGAATATTATCTAATAGAATTCATTTATTTAACTTACCATTGTTTTTTAATGTATTTTATAAGTCAGAGTCGGAGAGCGCAAAGTGAGTACGTCTTATCGATGCGCGCAACGCGTCGGTACTGCAGAGTACTGCTGCGATTTTCCCGCGCTCTTGGCTGAAACGAGAGCGGTCAAGGCCACTGAAATTATGTCAGGGGTTGGCGGGAAAGCTAAGGATTTCCTGCATTGCTTATTGAACAGTTTACCCCCGAAAGTTACATAAGCCTAATTATACATGTGCTTTTATATTTAGTTCATTTCCACCATTTTATTGTAAAAAAAAACATTTACAAAGACCATTTTTTTATTGGAGCACGGCGTTCGACTGTATTCACCTGATGACAAACAGACCTACAAAGTCCATGAATGGGATCGTACAATACATTGTTGTTTAACAATATTGAATGCTCCCACTACACCGGCTAATTGATCCTCGACAAGAAATCGTTGCGGTAGTATCCTGCAAATCGTTAAACCCACAGACTAAAACCAAAACAATGTCACTTGGCGGTGTTTGCATCTGTATGATACAAATTTTATTTTGTTTTTCTATGATTGGGAATCAAAGTTCCGACCTCTGCATACAACGAAAAAGGTAGGATTATTATACGAAGCAGCTGAAAATTTTACTCCGTTTAATTTCAGGTGTATCGCAGAACTTTTTAACTTTTGAAAATATATATAACTCCAATTAACTCCTTATAAAGAATTTAACTCAGTGGTGGCTGAAAATGTGAAATTATTAAATTCTGAAATATTTTCAATGAGAATTGAGTTACATTTTAGCTGTTGCAGAGTTCCAAAGAGGGCCAGGAATTCAATAGAGGCACATTTTTAAAAGCAGCAGTCTTCAGTGAGTTGTGTAATTATACTTTGCGTTTGAGTTAGCGCCCCAAGCGGAAATTTTAAGAACTAAAAATGATTGGTGAAGATCTTAACGCAGTAGGTAGTATAGTTAACTCGAAAGTAAACATTAAAACAATTCACCTTATGCACTATTTCAAACTGCATATAAAAACTTAACTTTTATAGTCCTAGAGTTGTGGTCCATCTTTGACCGCCTCCGTAGGCTAGTGGCGTTGGCGTTGTATCCGGAAGTCGTGGGTTCGACTCCCACCCATTGCAAAAAAATATTAGTACCTTTTTCTGAAGTTTGTAACGGTTTTGGGTTTGTCTAAAAATATAATATGTATTATATCGTTGTTTCTGGTACACATAGTACAAGCTTAGAGCTTAGTTTGTAACCAGAGCAATATGTGTAATCCTACATATAAAAAAAAACTCATTTCGAGGATTCTTACTCTATTTGCTTACTTAACCTAATTTACTTTTACCAATAACTGTATAAAAGTATAATTATTTTTAGATTATAGAAATATGTATGTATCTGGGCAAGAAGCGCAATGCATGTACAGTAGCCCTAGTGTGAGTTTTTTTAACGATTACTTTCGCGTTAGATATACTACCGCGTTAACATTTTGACCAATCACCCGACCGCATTTCTAGTTCGTAAAATTTCCGCTTGGAGCGCTGAACCATTTCCCATACCAATTTTAGTTAAATCAAACGCAAAGCAATAGTTAGAAAACTTACACTAGGGGTACAGATTAAAAGAATGGACTTTTTAAATAGGTAGATGATAATAATAAAACAACAATTTAATTATAAAATGTGCTCATTATAATTATTTTTTATTAAATTTCTACAATCACAATTTAAGTGTTAATAAAACTAAAGTTACTATAAAAAAAAATATCCATTTAAACAACAAATAAATATTATCTACATAATATTTCCAATTATAAAATCAAATTTAATTAACAAAACAGTTTTTTTTAATAAATATATAAGATCAATAACCTATGATTTTCCATATAAAATATTATATAAAAAAGTGCTTATTTTTTCATAAAATACGTTTGTAGAGACCATTAGGAAATTACTACAAAATTGTTAGATCTATACTAAACTCTATGTTGGCCCCAGTTTTGTGTTTGTACCTTATTTCTACTTAAGTGAATTTCCACAAATCTATTATTATAATAAAAAATATATAATACTTAATTAATATAACTATAGTTAAAAAAAGTAATGAATAATAAATTAAAAATGAATCTAAATGGAATATAATAAGTTTTGTTACAAGAAAACAGAAATTTTCAAGAGTAAATAATTAGTTCCAATAAAATCCGCAATATGGCTGAAATTCATCGCAATCAAAACAATCCATAGTCAGAATTAATAAAGAACATTATCTCCCAAAAAAACATATTATACATTATGCGAATCTTTATTAAAACCAGTTTTCTGTTAATACCTGTAGATATATTTAATTTAAATCTGCATTAGTTCTATATTGAGTTAGCTTTTGAACTATTAGGTATAAATTATAATAAAATAATAAAATATTATAATAAAATAATTATATTTATTTCATTTACTGAAGATTTATTAAGAAAATTAACTAATAAAATGCTATAAGCAATAGTTTAATTAAATACTAGGTAGATAGTAAATTGTACTTTTAACCGAAAGTCATCAGTGAATATTCACTGATGCAATGATTTTGTGTTTAGTGTTTATTAATTGTAAGTATCGTTAGATACTAGTAATTACTTACTAATAATAAGTAAGTATACACAATAATATTATTTTAACGTAATGTTTAGGTTTGTTCGTGTTTTGTTTTAATTACTATTATGTAGAGAATAATCTAACCCCTGAAAGAAAATCATTCGAGAAAGAAAAGAAAACCAAAGCATAAATATAATACAAAGTTGTTCGAGATTTAAGCATATTTTTAATATATATCTTACAGTATACATTACATCCGTCTGTAGCACTAGTGTGAGTTTATTTAACATTTACTTTCGCGGTAACTATTCTACTGCGTTAACATTTTTAACAATCACACGCTCGCATTTTTAGTTCTCAAAATTTCCGCCTGGAGCGCTGAACCATTTCCCATACAAATTTTAGTTAACTCAAACGCAAAGTAATAGTTAGAAAAATCACACTAGGGGTACTGGACACGGCATAATAAATTTGAATCACTTAAATACGATTTAAAAAATAATAATAAAAAGTAAATTAAACTACTTTTTGCAATACTTATGATAAAGTTAAGCCACAGAAGAAAAAACAGTACAAGAACATTACAATAATAGTACCTTTGTAAAAAGAAACAAATTACTAGGTATATATAGACATTGCTTAAATATTTAATTAAGGAGATACATTATTAAGAATACTTTTTATAAATCATAATTAATTAGATATTATATATAAATATTGTTCAAACTTCTAGTTACGTTTAGTTACATATGTAGGTATGTCTTTTACAGTAAATTTATATTTAGCATATAATTTTAGCACTTTTTCAAGATATTAGACTACTTTACCAGAGTGTAACAGAAACTCTATATACAGTTCTTCACAGACTGTTCCACTCATGATTATGAACTACTTTCACTATGCGAACAATTAGGTATATCATACCGAAAGAAACCAGCTATCTAAAGTTTTATACAATCGCTCAGTATTTAATTTACTTGACTAAAATGTATAACACAGTTGTTTTTTGCTCAAAAAGAGTTGGTCTCATTGTAAAAGTTGTTCGTTATATAGTAGAACGGTCTGTGAAGCATAATATAGGATTTCTATTATATTCTGTATAACTAATATTACTAGAAATATCTATCTAAATTTACTAGAAATATATACTTTTTATTACTTATTTACTTAAATTTAATTCTCTATTCTATATTGATATGTAAATGCACTTATATTTATAGCGTAACTAAGTACTACAATTATGTAGATAATTAATATTTTCTATTATAATGTAATAGGGCTGACACGGTCTATTTATAAATAGACCAAAGTCCTTTAACAAAAGTACTTAATGATATGGTCTATTCTGTAAGTGAAAAAAATACTTTATTCTTACATACAGGTAACATTTTGTTAACTTGTGCGAGATTTTTATTATACAATAAATTATAATAACAAAACAGGCCTAATCGTGATATACCTTAAAAACAAAGTTTTTCAAAATGGACGTTTTGACCAATGTTAATTTAAACTTTTTCGGGGGACGTCGCGTACGACAAAACGTCGAGAAAATTATGTTTCAAGGTAAATCGCGATTTATAATAATTTATGAAGGTAAAAGATAATATGTAGCAGGAGTAAACTTATAGAAAAACAAATCACTTAAACCTTATTTAATATCTAAATATTACTTAATATATAATTGCATTAAAAAAATACAAAACTATCTACCACTATGTTCTAAAATAAGTATCTACTTACTTGCATATCCTATAACGTCACAGCTAAATATCCCTAATGTCTAAGATCCAAATTGATGAACCTATTTTATTAAATTGTCATACAAAACAGTTTTAGATCAAAAATTACCAATCGAATGGCTACTTAGGTACAAATATCTATTTATTTTAAATTAAAATATGGTATTTGACGAAATATATTTAGTACAGTAAATTTTAGTATAGCCTAGTATAATATACTCTGAAATAATTAAAATATATTCAGAAATCGAACTCTCTAATTAAAAATATCTATTCGATACTCACTTTTATATTAAAAAATATTTTATTGTTATTCATTTAATTGCATTTTATATACACATGTTATAATGTAATAAATAACAGGGTACGACGAGGTGGTAATAAAATCCCTTCGCTGGATACCCTCTAAAACCGTTTAGGCGTAAGCACCCGTGATGGTACGTTACGTAATTAATAACATATTAATATCTATTTTACGATCGAATTTTCGGCACTTTTGTGTTTTTGACTATAATCGGATTAAATCCATTTATAATAATAACTAACTACCAAACTGTAAAACTATTTCTCTAAAATTACTTTTTAAGACTTAAGAATATTATTTAAAATGATAAATTAATTTACTTTATACTTATTAGGTACATAAGATAGATATAAAATACTTTATTAAACGGATATCCGTGTTTAATACAATTATTAAATAATTTAAGACTGCCATAAATAATAAATTTGTATTTTGTCTACATCACAATACAGATATTTTAATATATTTACAATAACTGATTTGGTAAATAAATAATACATAGACTTATATACCAAAACTAGTAAAATAACTATAGACATGTGTTTCATATTATGGCCTTTTTTTGTATTTATTGGTGCACGGCATGACTTAGCTCCTATAATGGTTAGCATACCTACAAAGTCGATGAAGGGGGTAGAACAATACATTATTCTTTTACAGCATTGGTCGCACCCACTATGCTGGCTAAATAATGCAGTTAGCAAATGGGCGAAGAAAACGCCAATATTTCAACTGCTCGTTCCGTAACCGACTATCACGTTAAAACGGACAAAACAGACAATTTAAATTAGTATTTTATTTACTAAGTAAAAAAAAGTTTGGTGGCTCAATGTGACGCCATGTAAGATGCAAAATAGCCAAGTGACTGGGATGGGTGACCGCTTTATACAACGAGGCTATTTCATCATAAACACCGCAACAAGCTCGCCACTTGTTAGGTGTTGCCTCCGAATACCATCGGCGAAATGAGGATGGGTTAATCCCTCCGCTGGGACCCTGAGGCCGTTTAAACGGTTCTCGGGAGCCAAATTGGCACCCGTGATGGTATTATGAAGGTATATTACCATTTACAATGAAATGTAAAGTTTACAGTGATGTTTTAATAAAATAATTGCTGAAAATATTGTAATGACATAAGGTATATTCTAAATTACCCCAACTTATTTAAATAATTTATTTAGGTTAACTTGTATAATAATTATAAAGGTAAGTTGCCAAAGTTAGATTCAATATTTATTAAATATATCTGAGCTTTAATAACTTTTATTCTATTCTGACTTAGGTGTTTCCAATTACACCAATTCCCCTAATGATGTTAAACAATAATGTATGGATCGCCTCATTCATGGACTTTCCAAGTCTGCTTACCATCAGGTTGACGTAAAGTCACATGCCGTGCTCCTATAAAAAAAATGTTTGTGAAATGTATTTAAAAAAAATATTTATAAGACATAGTTTGACCTTAAGGAGTTTCTTAATTTTTACATAAGAGATAATACATAAGTAATGAGCTAGCTAGCCTATATAAAGACTAGTGTAGTGCAGTATTTACATGTGCGTGTTCATAGTGATCTCCCCAGAGCTCTGTTCGTACATTCTCCGAACGTCGTCTTGAGTCATTTGCGATAACGTGGGGATCTTCTGCACGTTATTGCCCATCGCATTAACCTGTTCATAAAAAAATGTTTCATTTCTATTTATTAAATTACTCTGTATTTATCATACAATATAAATGGTTAATTATCTCCAGCCCTATCAATATACGTGGTGGCCTAGTTGGTTAGACCTTGGACTTAAAAACATTTAGGTCCTTGGTTCGAATCCTGGTGTGTACCAATGAGTTTTTAATTAAAAAACTTATGTACATTTGTTTGACAACACCACTATAGTGCCTCGGAGAGCACGTTAAGCTGTCGGTCCCGGTTTCACTATACCAACTTGTGAAACTGTTTATAGATGGGTTATTGAGTCTATTCAAAACATCGCGACGAGCTAGCCACTTGTTTGGTGTAGACTCACCAAACCATACCATTACCATCGGTTACGACGAGGTGGGATTAAAAACCCCTCCGCTGGGTACCCTGGAGCCGTCTAAACGGTCTCGTTTAGACGGGCGCCATAAGGCACCCGTGATGATATATATATATGTATCTCCAGTCCTTGCGTTATTTCCAATGTAACCTAAAACACTTGCTGCGTTACCCTTTGGATTTTTCAACTAATATTCTGAATAAAAAAAGATTTAGCTCGGCGGTTTCTAGATTTTTCATAAAATAGTTTTTTAATTGACAAAATTCTTAGCCTCTAACTAAGGTACCAATGTTTAATTATTTTTAATAAAATGTTAAAATTTTACCTCTGGTGACGACTCAGATCTATCTACGTTCCCGTATGCATTGTAGCAAAACCAATGGGATCGCTTTATGCAATCCTGTTACCAAAAATAAAGCAGCCCTATTGGTTGTTGCTCACGTACCTATACGTATGTCTTTGATAGAATAACAAAACGTTGCCACTAAGTGCCAAAATGTCGGAAATCAATGGGTCTCAATTTTGCTTTGTTTATATGAAGTATATGCAGGGCGAGTCTCGGTGCTGATTTTGATAAAAACTAAAACTGCATCATTAGATTTTTGAAAAATTTATTCTCCTAGCCGGGAATCGAACCGGTTGATTTTGAAAAAATACAGGATAGTTTTATCCTGTATTATTGCACCAGCTGATATTGTCGCTTATAAGAATCACATTCTGGTAAATAATATCAAACGGCAAACTAAAGAAAAAGGGCTCATTTTTAATAAAAACATATTTAATTTAAAAAAAAAACACACTTTACGACCGTTTACCGACTAATCAAATTGTTTTAAATAATGCTCTTCAAAACCCATCCTCATTGAAAACAACATTAAAACCATTTAAAATAAAAGTAAGAAAAAGCGAATTTAGCTATGTATTGAAAATGATGGCATTCATTTCGAACAATTTATTAGTTGGGTTTAAAAACATATAACATTTTTTTTTTTAAATGAGCACGTTCCTTTAGTTTGTTGTGTACTTTCCACCATTTGATCCTTTTAAGCGACATTTTCAGCTGGTGCAATAATACAGGTGAGTTTTTTTTCCAAGTCAACCGGTTTTATTCCCGGCTAGGAGACTAAAACAAAAAAATCTAATGATCTAGTTTTAGTTTTTATCAAAATCGGCACCGGTACTCCTTGAAGGCACACTTGAAAAGTTCACCCTGTATATTAAACTCATCTCTCCTTTTTGGTGGATATTTATGGCAGGCTCGTTTTCAGCAATTAGCCAAGAGGTTAGGTCTTTTTGTGTGACTTTTTGTTGGATACGAGACATTACAATCGCCACGTTAGCTATATAATGCCATGCACTCACTAACCTTATTATTAGGTATAAATCCGTTGGCAACCCCATTGGGCAGATGTCCGTTGGCTGGTCGGAGCCCCCCGTTGGCCATCCCGCCGCCCATGCGCGACACTGCGTGAGCGAATTGTTGCATTGAAGACATATCTGGGTAAGGCATGAGCAAGCAAGCAAGGGTTAGCAGCATGCAGGGGGTAAGCTTAAGGTTAAAAAAGTAGATAAAAGTAAAAATAGTGCATGGTTTAATCGCATCCATTTAGTAGAATTGGGCCTTATCCCAGTTGGTTACTATGAGTTTTTTTAAAACTTTTATTATCTTATCAATCGTTAACTCTCCAATAGGATCGCTTTATTCTGTAGGACTGCCAAAAAAAGTAAGATTGATGGAAAACTGTGTCCCTAGATTAATGGCGGTGGTACCAGGTCACATTTATTCGCCTGGTTCAGATGCAAAATATGCTCGGGGTTCGGCAATGGGTACTAAAAAATATATAACCCCAAATTCTCTATGATAAATATTATTGTAAGAAATAGTTTGATGGGTGCAACATGCTTATCTTTAAAAAGTACTAGTAAGAAATAAAAAAAATAATGGAAATAGCTTTTGTAGGCAAGGGTGTCATCAGCCAAAAAGGGGGTTCAAGATGATAAAAACGTGAAAAAAATATCTAGCAAAATATAAATATTTTTAACAAATAAAACTTCTACAATATTCTCTTCCTTAAAACTAAGGAAGCTGTTTTTAAGCATTTTGTTGCCTATTAATTAGCACTATCTACCCTGGCGAACGCCCATCTTAGTTAATTGGTTATAGGCTAACCGAAACTATTATAAAACTAAATCAAACAAAATATTATAGTTCAGTAGCTATACCATGAGTTCTTGTCAAACAAGTGTGTTTACTATAGGGTGGCCACTTATTTTTGGATACGATTTTCCCTGAATTTTCCAGGTTTTCCAGTCTTAACTATTAAAAGATTTTTCCCTAACCTTAAAGGATCGAAAAGAAAGATATTTTTTTCCCAAAATTATAAAATATATTTTATAAAATTATTTCTGAAAAAAATTAAAGAAGATTTTTAAGCTAAAAACTATTCAAATATCTTTTTTTAAAAGAAAATATACCTATAAACTTTTCAAGTTAAGTTATTTTGAACTAAAATGGAATCGTCCAGCTTAGGTTGTCAGTCGTTTACAGTTGCAAGTTGTGTACTTTAATTATTTTCCCCGAACTTCCAGCGTTTTCCCAGACTCAGAAAATTCCCTGTTTTTCAAAAAGTTGCCACCCGTTCGGTAGTAACTATACAAAGGAATAATGATAATTATATGTAGAAGAATTTACACATATTTCTCGGTCACAAACTAAGCTTTATATAGCTTGTACTATGTGTACCAGAAACAACCAATAAGACAGGTTTATTTAAAAATGAAAGCGAGCTTATTGGTTAATCCTTATATATAGTTACTAGCGACTATAGTAAACACAGTTAGCATAAACTCATGATAGAGTTACTGTCAGAATTCCACCACACCACCCAGCAAAGTGTCTGGGTGACATAGCTTACCTTGTCTGGGCACAGCTGGTGGTCTTGGCTGTCGCGGCAGTTGGGACAGTTCCTCAGCTTTCGCCATTTCTTCTGCCATTATCCGGATGAACTCCTGCTGCACATCCGGAGAGTCTGTATCACCATCTACCTGATGTAGTAAAGCAATGATAATGGATTAGATATCAAATATGTATTTATTTATTTCAAATTCCGTATTGCACTAAAAGGTTTGTACAAAGGCGAGATTAATGCCTTAAGCATTATTTACCAGCTAACTTTTAGGAGAGTGAAAGTTGTAAGATAGGGTGCACATATTAGTGTAAGGAGAAATAAAAATACTACAGTAACAGATACCTATACATACTCAAATATACAACTACATAAAAAACACAAATAATTTAGCAAAACTAAATACATAAATATATGTTTAAACCTAACCTAAATTATGATAATGAGAAATGAGTAGTTTCTTAAAAATGGCGAGAGACAGAGACTGTCTGATGTTCAGGGGGTTGTATCAAGAAATTTAAAGAACAGACAAGAGAAGAGAGAACGAGCTGGAACAGGCTTACGCGAACCTAGAAAGTTAATACATAGACCTCGCCTGAAACATATAGAATAGTTTTGAAGAACTGGATATGGGGTTTATAGGTCACATAAAATCAAAGTGTCTTGATCAATTTCAGCATTTAATATGAAAAACTTTTAGCATTCTTTTGAAGCAACTTATATAAACAATAAACTTACAATGACCAAGCGGTGATTTGAATCCAAGGTTTTCAGCATTGGTAGAGAAAGTTCCCTGAACACCTCCAGCCTTCTTCTGAAAGCTGCCACCGAGTCGTCTCTACGTCCGCGACCTAGCTGCAGCTTGGAGCAGTCTAGGAGAACCATTCGAGGTTCTACCTGGAACTGAAACGAAAAAAATCTAGAATGAAGTAATAAGTATACGAAGTTATAGTACTTTTTAACTTTGGTATTTATGAAAAGTAACAAAAGGTCTGAATGTGCACTTGGTTAGGCTGCCACCCACACACAACCATAGATAGCATCCAAACCGTTCGGACACACCATATAACCAACCAGTGTATGACTAGGTGGTTAGCTAGTTCTATTGACCTGCCAATCGTTATCTCTAAAATTCATCAAAGGTGCCACCGTTGATGATTTTTTTTTAATACTTTTCTCGTTTTTTAAATGGGTATCTGATATTCCTTGTCAATTAAGAACACAAAACAGGGTGAGCCGTTCGATTATTTCACAGAATGCAGACATTTAATCCAAAGTTGCAAGTTTAGATTAAATGTCTGCATTCTAATTTAGAAACAATACAAGACCAGATACTGCGCTGTCTATAGCCATCGGCTTCCCGCGACCTTTTTCAGGTCGTCAGTCCATCTTGTGGGGGGCCTGCCTCTGCTGCGTCCTCCAGCACGCGGTCGCCACTCGAGAACTCTAATGCCCCAACGGCCTTCCGTTCTGCGAGCTATGTGGCCTGCCCACTGCCACTTAAGTTGGGCGATTCTGGAGGCTATGTCGGTTACTTTGGTCCTTTTGCGGATCTCATCATTTCGAATAAGATCCCGTAAGGAAACGCCTAGCATAGCGCGCTCCATCGCCCTTTGTGTGACTGTGAGCTTTTTCATGAGGCCACAAGTAAGCGACCACATCACTGATCCGTAAGTCATTACTGGCAACACACACTGCTCGAACACCTTGATTTTTAAACACTGCGGTTTGGGATTTGGGACGAGAAGATATTACGTAGCCTCCCGAAATATTATAAGTACGTTTAAATTATTGACTGACCTTAACGGCTAGCTAGATTCCGAACTAAGAGCTCTCTAAAGTAAAAACTACTTACTTCTTCTTCGAACTGTGCCAACTGCTCCAAATCCCTTGGGTAACCATCTAGAATAAGTCCATGGCCGCCTCGAGCCGCATCAGTAACTGCGTTTCTGACCAACTTAACGGCTAGATCTCGGGGTGAGAGCTCTCCCAAGCTGAGAGTGGTTCTGGCTAGAGCCCCGTCTGAGGCCGGACCCCCGCCGGCGTCCGCTATAGCTCGTATGCGTTGACCTAAGCTGTAAATGTAAAGGTTAGGTGTGTTATTGGTTACACCACCACTATTAGTTACAAACGCTTAAGTGACCCAGTCATGTTTTGGGTTTTATTTTGTGGGTAGAACGATTTTTTTCAGGAGACTACTGCATCGTAACCTTATCGAGGCGGTAGTCTCCATTCTGTGTGCGGCTACGAAACGGGTAGTTAATTTGACGACCGAAGTACCCAGGATATTAAACTACCTATAAACGCAACTATCTACAACAACTACAAATACCTATAAACAGTTTATAGGTATTTTATTCATCTTTATCGCCACTCATTTTGTAACGGCCTTATTGAGCCGACATAGTAATAAACAATGTTGGCAATATTGTATTAGTGGTCCATTCAAGCCCATCATTCATGGCTTCTGTAGGTTTGCTTACAAACTCAAATATAAATAAAGGACGCTGTTGAAGTGACATTGTAGGAAATATGGATTTATCTCATGCACTAATATTATGCCCAGTAGACTTTAGGCTGTTGATATGAACATGGCAGTAGCATATTCACATATGGGCCAAACGGACCCAGGGCGGCATCGCCCGGTGTCAAAAATCTCGCTCGTTAAAAAAAATATTGATTGAAAAGCATACTTTTACATTAATAATATTGGAGGGGTGTGAAAAAATAAGTAATATAGCGTTCGTGGGGGGGACCTAAATACGCCTCTGAAACATGGTGTTACCTGAAGTGAGTCCACCCAGATCTCTGCGACACAGCACGTTGGCACAGAGAGGCTTTGTTACTGCCCGGACCTCCCACCACCCACACTATGATGGGTTTTGTGGAAGCACCCCTTACTCTTATTAGTTCTGCCTGTAATGACAATAATAACAATATTTTTTAGCGGTTCGCTGATGATGATGAGCGAATCTCTTGAATAAGTAAGAATACAACCACTTGTATGAACATGGGTAGAAAGGAAGCATTTTTAAGAGACCTTATTCATGTTTTATGTCGTCCATAGATACTTCAATCAGCGCGTCCAATAGGAAAACTATGATTGTATTATATAATCATTGATGGATGGTATCCATTGTCGCCAGCACCCCGTAGATCCAATGTCATTAGTTTTACTATTGGGCGCACAGATTGAAGTATGGAAGACATAAAAACGTGTATAAGAGATATTGTGGGATTACCCAGACTATCTCTACCCATACCAGAACCCAGCAGTGAACTGCCGGTTAAATCAATACGAACTAACCTACAATAAAAACAGAATTTGTTACTAAATAGAAATATTTTTTCATTAGAGGGTTAGATTCAGAAGTAGGTACTTAATATTTCGAGGAAAAGTTATGAGTCACACAGAAATTGAATAAATACAATAATGATGAATAAAGTGACAGAACATTGAACTGAAGTTCAGTAATCTGATTCGTAGTAATAGGAAACTCGTTGGTATAATTAAATTAATTGAGTACAAAATATATAGGGTTAAAATAACGAAAACTCACAGAAGGAAAGTACCCGATCTACGAGTTTTTGTTATACGATTATTCGCTTACTAAACAGAGTAGCTAAGCGATAATAGTCCGTCTGTGGTCAGCCTGTGTCTATCTGTCTATTCATATCAAGAACTAGCCAATTAAGAGTTCATATATATGTAGTTTGTTTATGTAACAACATGGGACCTTACGGCGCCTAGACGGTCTTAGGGTACACAGAGCGGTGAGATTTCATTTTCCTTCTTGTAGTCTGTATTATTGTCGTAGAGTCTACAGTTCTACACCGAAGAACATCAGCTTAGCGCGGTATTTATATAGACTCAATATTGTTGTTTCACAGCAGGTTGTTTCATAAAATTGCATAGGGAAACTGGGACCAACAGAAATTGATTCGCGAATTCGAACGTCAATAAACATGTAAATGTAGTTTTTAGTGTTGATATTAAAAAAAAGGACCTGGAGGTGTAGAATTTACTTACTCGATCCCAATTACATTATTTCTTTATAAAAAAAACCTCAGATTAAATATTATTAATCTGAGAAAAAAACTGTTGAATTTTGAAATGACAACTAAAGTACGATTTTTAGAATCATTAATCAAACTTTGGTTGTCTTTTGAAAAGTTAATCGATTTTTTATCTAATTATTAGGATCGATTAAAAAAACACATCCACGTTGTTTTGTTTAAAAAAAACTTTAACATGATTGAAAACAACATTTAGACGTTTTTAGATGTTGGAGTTCGGCCGATGGACTTGTATCCAATGCTATGTTAAAATAAATAAAATAAAAAAAAGAAGTTGGAGTACGAGATCTCCTCGTTCTCCATAAAAAATGAGCTTCCGTACTCGATTAATGTTTGTCGCAGAATTAAAATAATATTTTTCTCGGTCATTGTATTTATTAATCTTTCTGTGTTGGTTTTTATTTTTTTAGAAATCATTAAAAAAAAACTTTTTAAACATTAATACATAAGTCTTTGTTTGTTGTTGTCTTTACCCACGACAGTAAGATTTTTGCATACAATTACCATCACTACATAGTATAAAACAAAGTCGCTTTCTCTGTCCCTATGTCCCTTTGTATGCTTAAATCTTTGAAACTACGCAACGGATTATGATGCGGTTTTTTTTAATAGATAGAGTGATTCAAGAGGAAGGTTTATATGTATAATAACATCCATTAAATAGTGGAGAAGTACTGTTTTGAGGTTTCTAATGTGATGTCGTAAATAATTACATTTTTTCCGCTTACATTGCAAACGCAGGCTGAACCCTACGAGTTTTATCAAAATAATGTACTAAGTATTGTACACATTGAAAAGGTCTACAGAAAAGTCCGTGATGGTATATGTCTATCTCTTATGGATAACCCACAATAACTTTTTTTTGTCATTTACTTTTTACGACAAATAATGGTTAATTTTCGAAGCGATTTTAACCAATACAGCATTAATCCTTAACCAATTAAATACCTTGAATACATTGTTCATTTAATATAGATCTATATGGCCCTTTACACCGTATGATTTAAGTGAATATTTTCGAAGATATTACAGATTTAAAAATTGCGGGACGTAGCGTTTGCGGCGGTACCGGCCGGCCGCCTTGTGCGGCAAGAGCGTGCCTATAAATAGCGTGCGAAGCCGGAGCGGGCCGCTAGTAAAAATATAAATTGAACTTGTATATATAGGCGTCAATTAAACTACAGAACCCTTAACATTTAATATGTTTCTTTACACCATCAGCAAAATGAAAAGCAAAAGAGTTATGCCCGATTTCATCAACGATCCCTAACTCTAAAGGAGCCCCTAAATAAGTATTTTGACATATTTGCTATGAAAAAACTGTCATTAATTGTCCCTTAACTTTAATACGGGCTCCCCTAGAGTTGTTGAAATCAGGCACTAGTATGATAACAGGTGCTTTACACCCCGCCTATAGACGTCCTTAAGGTACCCAGCCGAAGGGTTTATATCTAACTCTATATCGAACAAATGACAGCATTTAGAGGATTAGTAAACAATCTAAACATAAGATTAGATAATGCCAGACAGTAATTAGGTAACCTATTTTTTAGGAATCCAAATAAAAGAAGCGTTTTAGCAGGTCACAGCATGAGGGTCGTTTTCCCGACCTTTCATAGCGTAACAATGAGTCTATTCATGACGGGTAACACTTGCCTTTCAACGGATTTCGCACATTCATCGTTTCGAAGTATCGGAACAGCTCATCGACGGAATAAAAATACCTAATTTTCGGTTTAAATCGGTATCATCATAATTTAAAAATAGATTTGACTAAAATGTTGTTATACCTAGAATCGTAAGAATGTTAGCGATTTCAATAAAACTAAGGGCCTTAGCACAGCATCGATAGGCTCAACAAATCGACAAAATCGATACATATCGATTTAATGAATGAATGTTCATTCATAAACTTCATTTTATCGACTGTCAAACTATATCAATGTGGTTATGCTAAGCCCCTAAATCTTATTCTGAAAAGTTTTTCAAATGGAACTGGTAGTTTCTGAGACTAACAACTTTACCACCTTCCTTCTTATAAAATGATTATAGTCCAACAATAGATTTTTGCTATTTTAAATCATTTATTTTTTATCCGGCTAATACCTATAGTTCCTTGCCATCGGCTACGAGGAGGGGAATGTCACTAGGTAAGGCGCAAGGCACCTAATGGACCTCCGCTAGGTAAGCCGCGATGGTACAAACGTTTATTACTATAAAACACTTTTACCTACTTACTGACTACTGGTAATGACATTGAATGTTGTCAAAACCATAATTCAAGGTGAAAAAATAGAATCAATAAAACGAACCTCACTCTAATGGTCTATAATTATATTAATTTCCTTCCAAATATCGGTGAAAGAAAAAACAAAATAGTTAGTATTTTTTTTATCAAATTAATTGTTAAAGTCTTGTATAATATCTCCACAACAAGGACCCGTATGATTTAATTTGAGATGACAATTTTTCGTACATACATACATATCTTCACAGGTACCTTACGGCGCCTGAGACCGTTTAGACGGCCCCAGGGTACCCAGCGGAGGGGTTATTAATCCCACCTCGACGTAGCCGATGGTATGAGTCTTCACCGAACAAGTGGCTAGCTCGTCGCGATATTTTGAACAGACTCAAGAATCCATCAATAAACAGTTTCACAAGTTGGTATAGTGAAACTGGGACAGACAGCTTAACGTGCTCTCCGAGGCACTATTTTTCAATTTTTCGTACTGACTTGTTACGTGAATTAGCATTTTTAGGTTAGATGATAATTTTTAATCGATAGTTAAACAATGGTATCTAACATGAAACGATAAACAAAAAAACTATACCAGAAAATCTGTAACAAAACAAGCTTACCTTTGGAGTAACAATTCTAGCAGGAGTCACTTTGATAACCCTTTCTGGTTCAGGTATAGAAACTGGCACAACGATCGGAGCAGCCATGTGCAAAGTCCCAGGTTCTGGGGGCTCTGGTGTGAGGACCCGTTCCACCCCCACGATCTCCCCAGGAATACCCCCGGTGCCATCGGCTTGCTCTGCTGCCCCCAGGATCTGGAGTACTGCAGTCCGAAAATCTTTGTACACTTCTTCTGGATTCCTTTCGCCATTTACCTAAACAGTAAAAGTTTTAATAAGTTAACCATTAATCAACTGCTTATTTATATTTATCTAAAATTCTTTATTGATTAGAATTGTACATAGATGAGCTTAATGCCTTAGGCATTTTCTAGCAGCTAACCTTTAAGAGGCTGAAATATGCTTAGGGTGCAGAACTATTTTAAAAATAGATATAACTAAAATATCATCAATGATGCATAACAATACTATACTGTGTATAATATAACGCGCGATACATAAATATACTGCCACACCAAACAAAATTGCCACGAGGATCTAGTCCAAGTGTACAGATAATGCGTTGTAAGTTTGTGAGCGAACGTTTAAAGATTACAATCAAAGGGGCCAGTCTGATATTCAGAAGAAGCAAATTCTATTGGCGAGCAGCAGACACCGTAATCGAATCTATAACCGTAATATATCTGGTGAAGAAATGTGACGGCCAGTGGTGGGATCTTTAGAAGGTTGTTGACGGAAGAACGAAGGGGAGGGACGTACCAATCACCAAGTAAAAGAAAACGAGTTTTAAGGTAAGAAAGAGTTATGGTTATAGACTATATATTATATAAAAAAGACAGGAGTATACGTACAAGGCAGGATATTGAGGACAAAATAACAAAGTGTTAAAAAAAGTACCATGGACAGGATTAGCTGAGGCTCTAGCATGGGTTTGCGCATTGTAGCAACGTAACGTATTCGAATACGTATAACAACCAATAGGATCGCTTTATTCAATCCTGTTGCCAAAAATAAAGCGGCCCTATTGGTTGTTGCTCACGTATACGTATGCGAATACGTTACGTTGCTACAATGCGCAAACCCATGGTAGAGCCACTGGACCCAGAAAGCTACGGTACGTACAGGTACAGACTGCCCAACCTAAACGAGTCCCTCAAATTTTAATGTAATTCTTCTTTTTATACCTACATTTTTCTTTTTCGTTAAGTAAGGCGAGGTATGCTCGACAGTGAAATTAAGAATTTGCCCCCACTTTCGTTATGGTATTTTTTTCAGCGATATAAGTACCATTTCTGATGTGAGTAAGCAGCGTCGACTATCAAAAATCGACGCGCGCCGCGGAAACAAAATGTCTTAAGCCACAATGTATATAAATATTAATTTAAAAAAAAAACTACATAAAAATATCAAAATATGATTTTAGAATCTTTTTTTTATTGTCATGAAACTGAGAAATAACCCTGAAAAAAAAATCAAGATTTATTTCTATCGAACAAACTATTTTATTTTATATTTTTGACACAATATATATCACTAATATATTCCAGATTAAGATTTTTTTTTCTATTTGTCTAAAAACAGTCACTTTCGTGAAAAATACAGAATTATCGCAGCGATTTTTGAGCTCACCTCGCCTTAAATGTTTTTTGTCAGCTTTTTTTCGCGATTGCGATGTCTGCGTTCCTTTATAAAAAATGGGCTTTCGCACTTCCAATATTTCTCCGCTACTTCTTGTCGCAGAAATAAAATTATATTTTTGTCGGTTATAGTATTCATTTTCATCATTTATCATTAATAATCTTTTGTATGTGGATTAAAAAAAATTACCAGTAAAACAACTTTTTAAATATTATTAATAATACAAAAGTACTGAAATATTTTTACATACAATTATCAATATAAAATAATAATTGAACAGCCATACAGAAATACCTAGATTTTATACTAAGTATGTAGAGGTACATCTTTGCCGAATGCTAGATCAAATTACTTTATAGTTAATCTATGTAAACGAAATAAATAAATAAAATTAAAATAAACTGGCCTTTGTTTACCCAAGTTGGCTACCGACTATATTTTGTCGCCAACCCTTCATAAAGTGCATAAAAAACTAGAGCAACGTTCAAAGTGAAACCTTCACCCGAATCACCTAGTTCATCACATATTCATCACAAGCGGTGATTAAGAACACCACTCATCATCTTTTGACATTTTAGCCAACCTCTAGGGTTACAAAATTTGGGTCACGACGGCGGATATCGAAGAATCACAATTTTATAATTCATAACTAAAACGACTATTGTTTTATGAGCAATTATTTTCCAATCGCCTAGAAAAAGTTATGTACAGTGAGCATCAAAAGTTTTCAAAAGACGTTCTGAGCGATTGATCGTGTTGGTGATCGTGACGTGAGGCAGGGCGCTTCACCTCACTTCATATATAAAGCTCCTACTTTTTTTTCAATCAACAACAATTTTTTTTTTTAACAAAGTTATATACAGGGTGAATTTGAAAGGATGTACTTTGGGCTAATATGAGGTTCTGCTGATCATATCGAACAACTTTTCCCATGGAACCATGTGTCGCAAATGAAAAAAAATTTTGGTTTCCCCATACAAATTTGTCATTTTAACATTACTAGTTTGTATGGAAGGCAATATTTTTTTTCATTTGCGGCACATGGTTCCATGGAAAAAGTTGTTCGTATTGATCAGCAGAACCTCATATTAGCCCAAAGTACATCCTTTTAAAGTCACCATGTATATATAATCTAATCAAAGTTTAATTGTTTTACTCAATCATGAAAAAATGAACGATCGAACGTTTTGTTTAGGGACGATCGTGCTGCCGTCAAAAAGGCGCCAGTCTGGCTTTAAAACGAGAGTACTCGCATGAGAATCACGAGTTCGGTTATTTCGCTTTAACGAAACGTATATGATTTTTATTAACGTGTCTGTTTAGCTTTTGACAATTCTAACAGACGTTTGTAAACGATCGTTCTTAAGGGACTAATTGTTTTCGCTCTACCTCACCCCTCCTGTAATCTTTGATAACGGTAATAGTTAATTATTCCTATAAAAAAATACAGATCGGGCAACGGGCGACAATATTTTTGTATAACGAATAATTATACGACCGTTACGAATGATTATAGGAATTGCATTGTGGGGATGCTATTCTCCGATAACGAGAAACTGTTCGTTGTTGAACAAAGAGCTACATTTTTTATTCCCGCTATAAATACTTATATTTCAAAGTGTTTATTACAGTTTATAAATAATTGGAATACAATTTTTTTTTATTGGTGTATCCCAATTTATTTGTGATTTTGGATTGGATGGTAAGCTACTACTATTTGGATAAGTTTTTCTCCAAGATTAGTTTAAATTAATTGTTACTCTGTTATTGTCACTCACATTAAGAACCTCAGCAGACATAACACAATTTACTGAGATTTTTGGAAAGAAACAAGTCCAATAAAACAATACGTGTCGCCTACTGTACCTACTACGGCGTAGAAAAATTAATTACTAATTAAAGAAAACTATGTCAGCGTCGGAAATATACCCTGGGAAATAAACCGCGTAGACAATATGGTCTGAACAGTTGTCAAATATTCATTATGCCCACCTACGTACGATATTATGGCGAAGATACGAGTATAATATCAAAACTAGATTCTTTACTCGGCCTCTGAGTAAATAATAAAACGACCCGTATGTTAGTGAATGTCTAGTAAAGTCTTATTTATTATTTTTGTTAAAGTAGTTGTCGATGTGAAGGCCGATGGAGTTGTTTGTTGCAGTGAGGCGTGGAGGCAATAATTATTCATCAAACATGCATTGGAGTATTTTATGATTTTTGCCTTGAAATATACGAGTATGTTATAGGTTATTTAGTACTTAAGGCTTTGTCTGCAACTTTGTCAGCGATGCCTTTAGACCGCCTCCGCAGACTAGTTAGTAGTTTTGCGCCTTTGGCGTTGTATCCATATGTCGTGGGATCGATTCCCATCTATGGGAAAAACAGGGACCGGAAAACCCATTCCCGGCTTAAGTCTTTAAACGGTGTACCTCTTACGATGAATTACCCCGAGAACTTGCTTACCCAATTCAACGGCTATCTTATACATTTAGGTAACCCTTTTGAAAGGGAAACCCTTATGTTTAATAAATTAAGATGTAATGCTTACTCTTAAACAGCCACCAAAACTATGGTTCTTTTAGACCTTTGGAAGAGGAAGAGAGA
The DNA here is from genome assembly GCA_947458855.1 of Monopis laevigella. NCBI lineage: Eukaryota > Metazoa > Arthropoda > Insecta > Lepidoptera > Tineidae > Monopis > Monopis laevigella. Next base: position 27,068,194 of record OX381583.1, on the reverse strand, counting down.
AAAAAAAAGTTGATGGTTATTGCAGTTGACTAACATTGAACATTTCGACTAAAAATATATTTAAGCTAAAATGACTGTTATTATATATATTTATACAGTAATATCAAAATCGTTTAAAACCCTTACAAACATGAAGGGGTTTCCCATTCATTGGGTTACATTTTCAAAGGCATTTGATTAAATTTTCAAAGGCATTTGATTACATTTTTAAAGGCATTTGATTACCTCATTTGGTTAAGTTTGATAAGGGTAGGTATTGCTTATTTTGATTTCACTAGGTTAGCGCTTTAAAATAGACTTTTGAGGTGCAGTGGGTTTGGTAAGCAAATCCTCATAAAAAACCCATTCAAAAACCCGTGAAGGAGATATAGGTCCGGTCCCTGCAAAAAAATAGTACGTTTTTCTGTACAGTTTATCATGGTATATATTATAATATGTATTAATATCGATGTTTCTGATACACATAGTACGTACAAGCCTATAGAGCTTAGTTTGTGACTAGGGAAATATGTGTGTATCCTTCATATAAAAAATAAAAATATAGTGTAAAGTAAAAAAACTAATAATAAAAAAAATCTTTGTAGCGTCTTTGACGTTGTATCCGGTCGTAGGTTCGATTCCCACCCATGTGTACAAACGTAGGAGTTGTAAGACGGAGCCCCAAGTCCTAACCTACCTAACGAAGTCCAAGGAGTATTAGTGAGGCCGCTGTTTATTCGTCCTTCATCTCACTATTATTATGTCTGTTAGTTTTCAGCCCTGAAAGAATATTAAAATCAAATAATAAAACTTTTTTTGTGAAAACCTTGTATAAAATATTAAATAACGTGTCATTGGGGGAACTTGTTGAGTTAATAATTTAGTTGTTAGTTCCTATCAAACCTATAATTTTTTTTCAAATCAAAAATTATAACTTAGGTTTTATTTGTTTTTTTTTTATTTAACTGTGCCCGCAGCTTCGTGTGTTATTTTATAATAATTTTGGGAATTTTGTAAATACTTAGGTACCTAATACCAAGCATTGCTAAAATATCTCAGAAACTAAATAAAATATTAAGTATTAGTAATTTTAATATAAAATAGTTTCCCAAAGAAAAAAAAATGCTGCATCAGGACTGCATGGATTTCGTGTCCTTCCTTTTAGGTGCTGCTGTTACGAAACGGGTTGATTGATTGCCACATTATTTAGCCAGGCATAGTGGAGCGAACAATGCTGTTTTAATGTACCTTATTCATGTAGTTGGTAGGTCTGCTTATTAAGTCATACGAGTATATCGTGCAATACATTTTTTTTATTGTTGCAATACGAGTAGGTATGTGTATTTCTGCTACATTTCCAATAACAAAGTTTAAACAAAAAAAGAACCGAATTCAACACCCCTAAATAAGGCTCCGCATGTTTGACAACAAAATATCCCAAAACGATTAGGAGCTTCCCAGGTAGCATTTTGACGTCCCTATGACATCAATAACGTCGAAAATGACACTAAGTTGACGTCATAGGAACGTCAAAATGCTATCTGGGAAGCATAATTTTTAGAACAATCAATAAAAGTTGCAACAACAAACATGTTGGGTTGGGCAATCCCTTTTTATTTATTAGCACTGCATTTGCCTTATTATCTACCTCATGGTAAGCAGACATAAAAAAATATAGGACTAGTAGATCCTGAGATTACTTCTTACAGACACATATATCTCAGTATAATATTAGTATCCATAGAAAGATCTTAAATGTGTGATATAATAATCGATAGCATTCACAATAAAATTATGTAGTATGTAATTTTTTGATCAAAATGGGTTAGTCGATTTGTATTGAATACGACTACGTATGAATGTGGCAGTCCTGGGCCGGCCTGGGCGGTAACCACCGACTCCGTTACCGTTACTCATAATATTTAATTATTTTTTTTGTAATTAATTAGGTATTCGAACTAGTTATGCAGTGGTACATTAAAACAAATCGTTTTCACTTTTCATAGTAACAAAAATATCGTTCTCGATCTCAACTCGAACGAGATCCCACGGTATCGGAGTCGGTGGTTACATTGCTGGACCAATTAATGAAATATAAAGTAATATAGAATTCTTAATAATAATCTTATACAAAACTCAGTAAGGCTAAAGCTTGTACAGCTTTCAAATGTATCTCCTGTAAATTCACCATAGATCACACTAGCGCTAAGAAAATAAATGTGTGAAAAAAGATAAAGCATATTAAGCTCAATTAGGGGATATATTGTAAATACAAAAAAGAGCTTTAAAAGGTTATAAAAGCGAGCACGATGACATAAGCAAGATGTCGCATGGTTGCATGTTGACATTGCACGTTGACCATCGGCGGGACACGAGATCGCGTATCGATCTCACGCGTCCGTCACGCGTCCAGTGTCCGCGAATATCCAAATTACTTATGAATGAATGACAATCGATTTGTTTGAATAATACAAACGCGATAAACGATTGAAGGAAACTTTGGACACTTACTTTTTTTGCTTAAGATTTCCGGAAATATCCGTACTTTTCATAAAATTGCAATGAAAAATGCTCTGATGGGTGGAACTCGAAACCACGACCCTCGCTATCGCGGCAAGGTACTAAACCACAGAGCGAACCAGGTAAAAGCCGCAACAAACAAAATTTGTCAGTAATTTTTGACTATTTATACACATACGTCCAACTTCGTACCCGACAGGAATTTTTTCATTGCAATTTTTATCTTTAAATGTTCCGTATACTCATATATATCTTGATAAGGAATTTTATAAAAATGTAACATGACCTAGATATGTTTAGGCAACTTCCGCCTACTTGCAGCAACAATATTTGTAGAGATAATCTAATGTATAACGCCGCGCAATAACCTATCTACAAAAAATGTCTGAAGTGCATTTAGGTAATCTCTTTGCTGACATGTCTGATTTTTTATTTATAAGCCATTTATTCCCTACAATACACAACATTATTAAAAAGTAACTGAATGGACAGGACCATTCTACATAAAAAAAAAAGTAAGGTCCCAGAGTATAGGCCTCCTCCAATTTCATCCACTACTTACAATTTTTTGCCAGTTTTTTCCAATTTTCTCCTGCAAACTTCTCAAGGCCATCTTCCCATCTTTTTGGTGGGCTTTCCTTCGGTTTTTTCCCTTTATCAGGTCCTGCAGGCTCCATTCAGTTACTATTTTCGTCCATCTTTCATCTTCTAGCCTAGTTAAATGCCCTGCCCGTTTATATTTCATTTTTTTGTCTTAAATTACTCACATAAAATTCTAGGTAGGTAATAATTTTTCAATTGTTCTAAAATATCTGAAACGACGATACCACTCGTATGTAAACTTTTCTAATGAAATAAATGGACAAGTAATTTGAGATGTTTTTGTACAAATAATATGACGGGCGAAGCAGAGATAGCAAAATATTGTAGGTATACTAAAACAAATAAAATAAACTGTAAATGATATACCTACGTATTAGCCATTAGTATATAATTTTATATCCTATCACCTTGTAGGTAGACTATAGGCTAGGTGTAAAGTGCTAATAATATGGAACCTATATCTAAGTGTATAATTTCCTACGTTGAAATAACCTCACAGCTGTTTGTTTTACATACAGTCATTTAAAATATACAAACTCCTCTACAAATAATATAGTTTTATATTATTCTTAGCTGAGTAGGTAGGTATAACCTTCCTGTTATAGAAACATTACTTTTGGATACAAAATGTAACGTATAAACACATTCCGGACACTACACCCAATATGTATGAAACGAGCGTAAACTAATTACCTATACTCGGACATCAGCCCAGAGTATGATACACACGCGTAGACGTGATATGACAAAAACTTGGTTCAAACCAGGGTTTAAACCATGACCTATCTAACCAACTCGGCCACCACGTGTAATATTAGGTTTCCTAGGTCCTAGGAAATTAGCGATTATTAATTGTGGAAAATAATATTTTTTATTTTACTGAGAATACCTAATTCTAATTAATGTTATAAAATATATATGGCATTTCTTAAAAAAAAAACAATCTTATAGGTCAGAGAAAAAGCGATAGGTGTTTTATAAGAAACGTGCGTAGTTCCTTCGAAGCACCAACGCGGTACGAAAGACAAGTATTATCAACCACGTGTGTGGAGCTGGTACCGAAGTAAACACACGGAGCGTTTATGGTTTTATCCCTTCCATTCGTAAAATTTTAATCTTAACCTTAAAAGGACAGTCGATAATGATGAACTGAAAGCCATAGTAGAAGCAAATTAATCTCAAAGTACCTACCGCGAAAAATTTCATCGGATTCCGTCCCCAGGATTTCTATAGCAATGAACTTCCATTTTAAATAAAGATTTATTGTAATAATACAGGGTGAATTAGAAAGGATAATTAGGAGGTACTTTGGGCTAATATGAGGTTCTGCTGATTAATTCGAACAACTTTTCCCTTGGAACCATGTGACGCAAATGAAAAACATTTTTGGCTTCCCCATACACATTGGCAATTTTAATATTACTAGTTTGTATGGAAAAGGCAATTTTTTTTTTCATTTGCGACACATGGTTCCATAATAAAAATTATTCGATTTGATCAGCAGAACCTCACATTGGCCCAAAGTACATCCTTTCAAAGTCACTCTATATAATTTCGATTAATTAAATAGGTATATATTTTTCATTAAAAACCCTATTTTATTTTTCTATATAAAATGGAAATTTAATAAAATTAATAGACAGAAAATTATAATAAAATAAATAAAGAAAAGTGTAAATAAATATAATAATTATATAAACCCCATCATTATTGGCGTACTACTGCATAGTACTGTTTGCACAAAAAAACACGCAAATATTGTCCGTTGTGGCTTCAAATTAAGACTCAAGCTCTGTCATTAAATATGTTTTACCTATTTTTTTATTGCATAGAGGTAGCTATTGTTAAATCAATTAATATGAACGAACTGTAACAAGTATCACGCACAGCGCGAGTTGTCGTAAAATATTTGGTAAGTGTGAACTTTATGGAAATCTGGCTCTTTTAAGGTTCGGCCAAACCAACGCGGTGGCGGTGGCGGTGGCGGCCGCGGTGGCGATCAGTTACTGCAGTAGTACTTGTATCGACAGGTTCAAACCAAACGCGTTCTGCGGCCGCCCGCGCGATCCGTACAGAGTCCCACCCACCAGGATTTTTTTCTATGTTTTATTATCTTTAAAAATTTAATATAAAAAAAAGTAAGATTAAAATTGTTTTATTGAAATTTCAATGCGTACTATTTTTTTTTTGTAGATTTATGCCCAAAATACGACATTTTCTAGTGTTTGGTACGATCCCTTAAAAAATAATGTTGATGGCAACACTGGTTCACTCCAACCGAACGCAAATATCCTGAACGCGTTGGTGTGAACAGCTGAGATCGCCACCGCCACCGCCACCGCGGCCGCAGATTGGTCGCGTTGGTCTGTGCGTACCTTTAATTTGGTAATTCTGCCTTGTCTTTGGCTTACATCAATTTTGACAGATAAAAAATAGTGGGATACCGAGGAGCACGTCGCTGAGCACACAAGAAGAAAAAGAGAATTTTCTGGGTTTATGGATAACTAAACACGAATGGCAATTTGTGTTGTGCAATAAAGGGTAAATAAAACTTCATGTCGTTGAAGTTACTCTGCAGACAAGTCCCGGTGAGTGTAAACGCTATATTACTGACAATTACTGACTAACTAACCAATAAAGTACATGGCATGTGCAGATTGCTTCGGAAGCTAATCTGCTAACCTCCTATGTGGATATGAAGACCATACTGTTCGCCATACCACCGGTAGGCTATAGCTATATGACTATGAAGCAACCGTGGCAGGACTATGGGGATGGTAAAGGACCTTGTGGGGAGCGACGGCTCCCTGCGTACCGACAGCAGGTGACCAGTGATAGCCAACTCTGCTAATTGCAATGACAAAGGCACCTGGGCACTGAACAGTGTCGCCCTGATTCAGTGTTCTGACCGGATGCGTAGTCTACTGGAGATGTATTCCTGTGGTTTCAGGCCTCTAGGTTATGGCGAAGTGCAGCGTATAGCTGGAGGAGGTTACTTTGTAATATTTGTGTCACAATAACGAAGGTGGTCCACTCATTGCTTCACTCTCATGCTTACCTTATATATTATATAAATCTTTGTTGCCGTCCAATTCTGTATACGGACCCTGGCTATACAAATGTACGAGGTAAAGAAGACGCGACAACAATAAATAGAGTCGCACAATGTTAGATGAAAAATACAAATTGCTTTACTTTGGAATTGTTATGTAATGCAGTAACGTGTAAAGATTTATTTATCTTCACCTGGTGTGAAGATAACTACCCCTTATGGGGTAGGCAAAGACAACCGAGCGCTACTTATTCCTATCCCTACATAATCCTTTCGCCTTTTCCACAGTCACAACTCTTCTCATACATGCACGCCGATTTCGGAGCCTTTTAATTACACCGTCTTTTAAAACCAGACTTTTCATCATATACCTAGACAAACGCCTGCAGAGACTGAAAGAAAACAGATGTGGGATAAAAATGAGTGATATGTTGATTATACACTGTTGTATGCAGATGATGCTGTCCTTATTGCATCATCTGAGCAAGAGCTGCAATCACTTGTCGCAGACATGAAAGTTGGATGTACTAAAAGAGGTCTCCCAATAAATGCGGGAAAATCTAAGGTGTTCATATTTAAGAGAAATGATATAACGAATGCGACAATTATGATTGAAAACGAGAAACTAGAACGAGTGTCTATAGGTATATCTGGGTAGTGTTTTTACTAGGGGTGGTAGATATGAAGAAGATATTGAAAGGAGAACGAATGCAGGCAATATTGTTAACGGAGCACTGCGTTCTATGATAGGTAGGTCAAATATTACTCAAAAAGCAAGACTAGCCATTCATAACGCAGTGCTTGTCCCGACACTATTGTATGGAATTCAGACATAGATATGTCAGAATAAAGCAAAATAAATACAGTAGAAATGCGCTCATTGCGACGAATGTACGAATGTGCGGTGTTAAAATAACAGACCGAATCCGCAATGACGTAATTCGAGAACGAGTAGGACTAAAAGAAAGTATAGGCATGAAAATGAGAAAAGGTATGCTCCGCTGGTTTGGGCATATAGAAAGAATGAGTGATGAAAGACTGACGAACCAGATATATAAAAGCGAGGTGAAGGGTAAACGTGGCCGAGGGAGACCAAGATACAAGTACCATGTTCAAATTGAAAAGGTTTATAAAGATTAAAATGATATTATATAAGGTATTTAGTCGACAGTGCTGTCATATTTTACATACTTCTCATAGTAAAATAAAAAAAAAGTTGCATTTATCAATTAGTGTAAGAAATGTTTTTCTGTTTAACACCATTTTTTTTTCAAATTATTATATTCAAAAATGTAAAAATTATAATAAAATTTTAACAAAACGGTCAGTCGGCCTAACGAAGTTATAAATTAATAGTATGAGAAGTATTTCTTACTAGGTAAAATATATAAATTGAAGCTATAAAATTTTATTTACATTTTAATGTACCTTATAATCAAGTTTTAATATACCACACGGGGAGATGCTGAAGGCAAAGTTTATTATAAAATATCAGAAAATTGGCCAGCAACCAAGTCGGCATTAAAATTATAAATACAAAACGATGGGCATTTGAAATAACATTGAAAAAAAAAACAAAAATAATTCTGGCCCATGAGGGGATCGAACCCGCGACCTTCGCGTTATTAGCACGACGCTCTAACCAGCTGAGCTAATGGGCCGATGGGAGAGTGAACGAAATTTACTGTTACGTGAAGATTAAAGAGTCGTTAATTTTATTATGTTTGCTCATTATCTCACCTATAGTAAAAACATCGATAATCTATTGCTTTATTGTTCTGCACCTTAACATTAAATTTTATTTAATATGCGTCTGTTTCTATGAGGGATATTAAATAAGAAAATAAATATTCTGGAGGTTAATTTTCATGAGATAAACGCAAAATGGTACTCACATTAAGGCTTATCTTTCAGTGATTTTGAACCCAAAAAGTGTATTTTATATGTGAGCGCGCATCCCGTATAAAAGCAAACGGACAAACAAACCGACAAAAATTCAAAAAATGTTACCTTCTATTAATTATTTCTCCCGGACCTTACTTCTCGGACTTTTTTTTTACAAAAATCTATCTTTAGATACCATTTTATATATGAAAGACTACCATTTTATTATATGTGTAAATTTGTCTTTTAACCTGTCTCAAAAGCTAGCTAGCTCTTATTGTAAGAAAGTATAAAAGGCAAAAACTGTATATCCAACTCACCGCTATAAGCATGTTACTCTGGTCGAAGTAATCTGCAACCGGCATCACGTTCTTGTAGAAGTTCTTGAGTTCCATCCGGGCAAGGCTCAGCACCACGTGGCCCAGCCTCGCCCCATACTCTATCTGGCGCTCGAGAACCCGTTGGCGCCAACTGACCAGCACTACGCCGTTTACGGTTTGGATCTGCGCGAGACACTCAGTCAATCAGTAACAAGATAACAGTTATTATTTTATTTATGTATTTAGATGGCCGGAGGATTTATTAGGATAACCTTAGGCCGATCGACAGGTCTCATTACCAATGCCCATACAGATGCAAAAACCGTCATGTGACCTAGTCATGTTTCGGTTTTAGTCTGTGGGTTCATCGGTTTTCAGGACACTACTGCATCGATTTCTTGTCTAGGTGGTAGTCTCCCAGGTTGCGGTTACGAAATGGGTAGTTGGATAGTAGTTGGAGTATATTAAAACATACTCGTAATGCAATTCGTCATTGTCGCTCTCCATTTCCTATTCGCATCATTTAGCCGACATAGTGGGAGCGATCAATATTGTTTTAGAACAATTATTGATTGACCCCATTCATGGACTTTGTAGATCTGCCAACTAACAGGTAGATACAAAGTCACATGTCGTGCTCCAATAAAAAAAAACACTAAATGGTGAAAAAAAATTACAAGTTTATAAAGAAAAAAACTAAAACATCGCAACATATTAATGCTAGTCTATATGACCGCTAGCCGTAGCCTCCGTAGTATAGTAGACTGCGCATTAGGTCGTGGGCTCAATTCTCATTTATGGCAAAACATGTTTGGCATAATCTGGGTGTTTATAAAAAACAATATGTATCATTCCTCCTGGTACACATAGTACAAACTTAGGTCTTAGTTTGTGGCAATGTGTGTGAATTGTCTAGATATTATTATATTATATGTAGTTGGTTAAGATGTAGGTAGATAAAAAATGCTTGCGAGCTTCGTCGTCGATTTAAAGCTGGTGGGCGATTCTCGCGCTTTCGAGATTCATCTCGATTCGAGATTTTTAAACGAAAAATGACTAAATATGCCATTTTTCGTTCAAAAATATCGAACATTAAACGAAATAAATATTAATTAATAAATAATAAATATATAAATATTGAACGAAAAATGACATATTTAGTCATTTTTCGTTTAAAAATCTCGAAAGCGCGAGAATCGCCCACCTGGTCGAAAAAAGATTTGTCTAAAGCTGGTCGAAAAATGATTTGTCTAAATCAGTATTTGACTTATTGATATTGTTAAATCTCTGCGCGCTCCCCACATAAAGTATTTTGTCGACAAGTTAAATGATACATTGAGAGATAGTGTGTATTGTGGCACACATATTATATTATGAACTCCTACATTACCAAGCAAATATTAGATTAACAATTAGTCTAGAAGTCTGCTGCAAACTTTGTGATAATGTTTTTATGCGGAGTTTGGCAGGGTAGGAAGATGACTTTCGGCCGTTCTCCATATACTATCAATATTTAACCGATAGCAACCAGGATAACTACTGAAAATATACCACATTAAGGATATTTTTTTTGGTCTGTCAAAAAAATATGAAAGGAAAACTGGAAAGAGTTTTCAGCTTGAATTCGCTGCCTGTTCTTATCTGAGGCTCTACCAGGGGTCTTCTAGGGAGGGTTTGCGCATTGTAGCAGCTTTATTTTCGGTAACAGGATTGAATAAATCCTATTGGTTGTTGCTCACGTATACGTATACAAATACGTTACGTTGCTACAATGCGCAACCCATGGTAGAGCCTGTCTGCGATATAAAATACCAACGTAATAAATGTACTTTACTTTGCCAATATATTACTTGGTTTAGTTTGTTAATAGGTGGTCGTGTAATTACTATTGGGTTCACAGGGATATAGGACCCTGGGCGACGATTCTCGCGCTTTCGACATGCATGTCGGCTTGATGTATTAGAATGAAACTGACAGTTTACGTAGACCTGACAGTTGTTTTGTGGAGAACTGACACTTTTCACTTGAATATATCCAAACGACATGCATGTCAAAAAGCTAGAATTAGGGCCTTGGTGGCGTGTATATCTAGTAGAAATAGCGGCCTAGCCAAACGCCTTACTATTTTTTTACTATTTAAAGCAATTTCAACAGCAGACCTATATAAATTAAATTAATACGAAAATAAATACTGTATTTTAAGAAATCTCGACAAACAAATTTTAAAAACGTTCTGTGAAAGAAAATTTCCAGTCATCGATTTACATATTACATGTTATTATTTTAACGAAATAATAATTGCATGCCTGACGTATCGGCACATGGGCCCTAGGCCTGGTGGTCAATAAATTTGTTAATTTTTCAAAATTCATGATGCCATTACGTCGTCAGCCTGATATGATCATTGATTCTTATCATTTCGTAGCGTGACAAATAATAACACACATGAAAAGATATACAATTTTCAACCAAATTAACACTAAAATACAATTTAATTTTCAATGTAAAATCCCAAGCACTATCAGCAACACTATTATTATTCAATTGGTATTGTAATTTAGACTCTATTGGATTGAAATAGAGAGTTTTATTTTATAGTGATAAGGAGTGATTTATTGTAGCAGACAGGTTGTTTGATGGTGACTCAATATTTTTGTAATAGCTTTCATTTAATGACATATTTTGTCAATAAAATAAATACCTATTTGTAAGTGGAATTTTGCAAATATATACTGTGTTATTTGTATTGTTATCGTGCACTAGTAGACAAATGTCTGGCTTTACATAAGTGAAATTACTGCTTACCTTGTCGGAATATTCAGCCACATCTCTCATGGAGCGAGGGTACCCTGACACCAGATAGCTTTTGGCCGTGGGAGCCATTTTCATCTCCAGCATCAGTACCTCTGTCACTGTCTTACTGGATAGAGTTCCAAAGTCTTGCATGTCTGGGAATATTAAAAATATATAGTTTAGTAAAAAAAAAAGCTGAAATTAGCGATGAAAATTTCAAAAAAAACAAACACTTTATTCAAATATTGACAGTATTTCGTACAAATTTTATTTAAAAAAAATATATGTTATACACATCACACCCCGGATACTCAAAATATATAAAACGAGCGTAAACTAATTACTCGGACACCCAACTCAAAATATTTGAATGTAAATTCGGACACTCGACACAAAATGTATAAAGTGAGCGTAAACTGCGCTAAAAACGTATTTTTGGTAACAGGATTGAATAAAGCGATCCTATTGGTTGTTGCTCACGTATACGTAAATGAATACGTTACGTTTCTACAATGCGCAAACCCATGGTAGAGCCTCTTACCCGGGCGCGGTCATAGCTGCGTTTGTACACCTACATACACACACTCTCAAGCGTAGGCTGCGCGTACACAAAGCTTTTATCGGCGTTTAATTTCCTTTTTTCTATTGCTTATCTCCTGAAGGTCGAAGTTCAATGTTTTATTCTATTATTGATTAAAATTAATTATTGTGGCGACATCTGTCGGCTCAAAAAAGTAACTAACAAATCGTACAGATAAAATGTATCTTTTCTTTTAAATATGGATACAAATAAATAATAAAAAATAAATAAGTAAAACTTAAAAATAAACTAAATTATATTATAATATTCCATAAGTTTGTCTTGCGGCCATATTGTTTCTTTTAACGTGATCGTTAGTTTGTCAAAATAACGAATTCCGTTATTAGCGCTCTCTCCTCCAATCAGCTAAGGTTGAAAAACTATTCTGATTAGAGGAAGTCGTTATTTTGACAATCTAACGATCACGTTATAAGAAACAGAATGTGGCCGCTGAGGCATAGTACCCAAGACGCTGACAAAAAATTGCTCTTGACGGCCGATTTGTATTGATATATATTTTTTTTGTCTAAAATACACGCCAGCTTGGTCCTTGGAGTCAGCACTTTGCTGACTTTGCTTCCTGACTCCAAGGACCAAGTGTTTCCACTGCGAAAGCCAAAAAATCATAAACATTTTTTACTTCATTGTATGTATTAAGTTTATTGACTTCCGCAGTGGATCGCGGTTGAACCCGCTCGACTTGCCGAACTCGATAAATAAGACAAAACCCTGGTGTCCACACATGTAGCATCCCACACCCTAGCTTTGCTGGATTTCCAGGGAATCAATGTCGTCCCATCAGGTCTCTTACCATCACTTCTAGATGGCCCTCTGGGCTCCAATATTAAAGGGATTTTGGCTTGTAATAAGAGACCTGCGTAGGATGTCATTGGTTTCGGCATGCCTGCGGAATAATATGTTAAGAATTAGGCCATCAAATGCAATAATAAATATACAAATCCGACTAACAGAGATTAGTGCGTTTAAACAAAAAACTTCTTTTCAGCTTTAATATATTAATATAATTTCAAAATCTAAGATTTTAATGGAACGCTTTGATACGGCTGTATTGAATACGGGCATAAATATTTGGGTATAAATTAAACATACTTTTGAATTTTACAAAACATTACAAATTATCTTTTGTTTTTAAAGAAAACTTTTACTAATGCGTATCGATTCTTATATTTATTTAGAAAATGATACCTAAATTATGTTTTCCTATACATTACAATATAGGTAATATGCGTTGTTTTCTGTTTATTTACTTAGGAAATTTGGGCCAATTTTAACACCGTTAAGTAAATAGATTAGAGTTCGATTTACTCACTATAACGAGAGGGTAAGTGGCTACACATTAGATATAATTTACTTAAAAAAATCACTTTAGTACATTCTTGTAGTAGGTACCTTAATATTTATTTTACCCCAATTTACAGTACTAACAAGTATTTTATATATTTTTATGTATCTATGCTAACACAGCGACGAGCTGCCCATTTGTTCAGTAAAGACGAATACATTTACGTTTACATCAAAAACAAAGCTGTCCAATTTAACGCTTACTTTTATATACCTACAGGTGAATGAAAACTGATGAAAATTATATACAGAATTTGATATTGATGTAAATGTCGATGTAATCGTTATTGTCACCGTTAGATGCTCTGGTGGGCGATTCTCGCGCTTTCGACATTCATCTCGATTCGAGATTTTTAAACGAAAAATGACTAAATATGTCATTTTTCGTTCAATATTTGTATATTTATTATTTATTTCGTTTAATGTTCGATATTTTTAAACGAAAAATGGCATATTTAGTCATTTTTCGTTTAAAAATCTCGAGTCGAGATGAATGTCGAAAGCGCGAGAATCGCCCACCTGGCCAAAGACCCCTACCCTTTTAGCCAAGTAGGGGTCTTTGGCGAGAGCCCGTAGACGAAAGGTGTGTCTTTATTTTTATATTTTTGAGACTGTGATAGTTTGGAAACACAAAGTGTTGGCGATTTATGGAATATTCTCTAGAGAATAACCAGACTTTACGAACTGTCTCCAAACTCCGCTTTATGTTGCACTAATGGCAATACCACTTTTTTATGAAGTGGGATTTTTCCCACTTTTTGCTAAAGTGCAACTTTTTTATACAGTGCGAATTTTCACTTTTTTATGAAGTGGGATTTTTCCCACTTTTTGCTAAAGTGCAACTTTGCGAATTTTCCCTTTTTTTTATAAAGTGGGATTTTCCCCACTTTTTCATAAAATGAGAATTTTTCATAAAGTGGGAATTTTAAAAAAAGTGGTCATTATGTAAAAAGTAAAATTTGCTAATTTAGATTAAAAAAAAACAATTATAAAAATATACAGGGTGACTTTGAAAGGATGTACTTTGGACTAATAAGAGGTTCTGCTGATCAAATGGAACAACTTTTCCCATGGAACCATGTGTCACAAATGAAAAAAAAATGCATAATTTTTTTCACTCCGGTCCAATTGGTTGGTCGTAGCGTGATATTATGTAGCCTAGCCTTCCTCGATAAATGGGCTATCCAACACTAAATAATTTTTCAATTGGAACCAGGTAGTTCCTGAGATTAGCTCGTTCAACCAAACAAACAAACTCTTAAGCTTTATAGTATTAATATAGATATGAGAAAATAGAAGAATTTTGGTTAACCAATATATGGAACGAAAAATATGATTATGGACAAGTGAAATGTTTTTGAGAAAAAAAAACAAAATGGGGGATAGTTCGCATTTTATATATGTTAAGTATTTGTCTAGAAAATACCTACAAGTAAAATAATCAATAAACTAGTTTAAAAATAAGGCGACAATAGTCTTGGTAAAGACATATATTGGTTATGTGATCGACGACTATCTACGTTGTTTAAATATTCATAGCCGATGTCCACCGGTTCGGTTCCCACGACTAACTTCAAAATTTACAGGTAATTAAACAGTAATATAACCTATTATTTGTCCACATACATATCTATATATACTTTCCATGTTTTCAAGAACTTTCCTTTAACTCAATAATAGTTGGTTTGTATTTTATAAAATTAATTTTATTTGTCATTTCTAGGAAATTTTGTGACTAAGGTTTTTGCCTTCTTATATACTAAACCTAGCCTTTGCTGACCTGGCTTCGTCCGTTATATAACATGTATAAAAAACACACCCCACGTCTAAATTTGTATAACAACTGTGTATTCCGTGTTAAATATAAAAAATAACACCCATGTTTGTTTAGTCCCACATGCACGATATAAATTTAATAAAAAATTACATGTGTTTATTAATTTTCTACATACATTTTTTTTACTTATGTATACATATATGATATATTAGCATCTCTCGATCCTGACATAAAGAACAGTTAAAAAACAAATTATTTTTGCCCCTTCCTTTAAAATTATATACGTGGTGGCCGCGTTGGTTAGACCTTAGAATTAAAAACACTTAAGTCCCTAGTTCAAACCCCGGTGTGTACCAATGTTTTTTTTTATATAAAAATGTATTTTACGTTTGTTTAACAACGCCACTATAGACACTCGGAGAGCGGCGTTAAGCTGTCGGTCCTAGTTTTACTATACCAACTTGTGAAACTGTTTATAGGTGCGTCTATCCAAACTTCGCGATGAGCTAGCCTCATACCAACGGCTACGACGAGGTGGGATTAAAACCCCCTCTGCAGGGTACCCTGAGGCCGTCTAGGCGGTCTCGGGCGCCGTAGGGCACCCGTGATGATATTTTAAATTAAAAAAATTGAGAAACATCTTCCAAATTATTTTCAAAGATGTGTAGTTGTAACGATTGTTTAAGGCTGTAGCAACTCCAGTTACTAAGATATTCTCAGATTTTTCTGATAAAACACACACCGGCAGAATTAGCGGAACACAAAAAAAAGGAAGAATTAATATATATTTTTCGTAGCACTGGCCGGTTACATTTTAATTGAATTTCATATCGAATTTTTCTATGTGATATTAAATTGTTACTTATAAAATAGAATATAGTCCTTAACACTTAGTGTATTCGAAAATATCAGAGGCCCTAGTGTGAATTTTGTAACGTTTACTATCCAGTTAACTATACTACTGCGTTAATTTTTCCACCAATCAGATAAGTTTATTTTGATAGTCCAACAAAATAAAAAGATCCTATTGGTGGAGATTTATCGATTAAGGAGATAGTAACGTAAAAAAAACCTCAGCGCCTCTGATTGATACCTTCCAGTAGACTAAGATAATAAGTTAATATCACTTAGCAAAAATATATATAAAATTCAATAATATAATTTGTGTACTAAATAAACGTTATAAATTTTATTATTAATCGCATCAAATATTGTACCTATTCAATATGGAATTATGTAAAAAAAAATATTGCAGAGTGTCTAATAATATGGCCAGGGACTGTATATTTAAGTATAGTATATTTATTAACCGTGTTAATAAGTCGGTAACAAAATGGGCGGCGACAATGTTTACAAATTTGCAAACTTTGTCTCCACAATTTTATTAATTCGATAACGAGATAAACTTAAAAGCGAAAAAAAATAGCTTAACAAAATCTATTTTGTAGCGAGTTATCGCTACAAAATAGATTTTGTTAAGGACGTATATTCAAAAACTTTTATAATGATATGATTTCTGGTACAATTTTAAGAACTCTAAACAAACTTTTTTTTCACGTTTTTGATACCGATCGATGGATTAAGCCATAATATCTGTTTTGTATTTCTTATTTTATTATTTTTTCACAGTTCTTATTTTTTACCTGTACTATTTACCACACGTTCCGTAACCTCATCCTTAAAAACCGGTATAGTGGGAACGACCAACCAATACTATTGTTTAACAATGTACAATGTATTGGCTGTCACTTCTTGGACTTTGTAGTTTTGTTTACCATTAGGTATAAAGAGAGTCACATGTCGTGCTCCAATAAAACGCACGTGATGAAACGCACGTGAGAAACGCACGTGATGAAGAGAGACAAACGTTGCAAAACATAATACATTTCTTGGGAATATAATTGGTATATGGTATTTTTTTACTTTACTTAAAAATGTGCAACATCGGTCTTAAATTATTTATAACACCCGATTAGAGTACAAAATTAATTTAGATTGTAGTAGTGAACTCAAAACCTAAACTTGGAACGCAGTTAAATGTAAACTCGTCCTTAAGTTATTTTTTTTTTCAATTTTAACTTAGTAACGAAATAAATAATGTCTGAAAATCTTGAGAACGACATAAATTTATAGCGAAGTAAATACATAGAACATAGAAGAATGAAAAAATAATGAATAATAAACTTCTGAATTATTTACAAAACTGTTAAAAATGTGTTTAAGATAATTCTCATAAACTCTTACTTACACACTATAAGTACGAACTTATAAAATTATTCGGTCACTAAAAAAAGAGACATTTTGGCTACCATGTTTTTGTAAAATATATAAAATACTGTTTACATTAAATGTTGTTTTCTTACTTAATATTATTTTTAAGTAAAAGGGGTTAAACTTTCTAATAGCAAACGTTTTAGATATAACGGTTAGCTTAATAAAGCGATAAAATTCTTCGTAGTAAGTTCGTAGTCGTAAAGATTTGTCGATAAGCTACGCCAGCTTTAGCTACGCGGCGTAGCACTTGTAGTAGGTACAACCAGTAGTATAGTGCGTGACCATTGCTTGTACTCTATGCCTTCGTATTAAGGTTCAGTTCGCATTGACATATTGATAAAAACCTTCCATACCGGCTATTTCTGATACACTTGAAAACTGAGATTTATTTTTATCTGAAACCTTGGCAAAGGGCTAATTTACTAATTCATTTGGTTATAATTAGTTTAGATCGTAATAGAACTCTATTTAATAAGAGGATTAAATAAAATACTTAAATATCTTTTTGGGTAGTACTATTTCCTTCCTTATAAATATATATATATGTTTATAATTGTGCATGTGTGTGTGCTATATATATATAAGACTTATAGTTAATTAAAAATTATGTATAATATATTTGGAAATGACACACATCTGTCACAAAAGTACATATCAGACTTTATTACATATTAATATAATTAAAACCAATGTTACAATATGTGCGCCGTTGATGTATCTTTTTTTGAATAAATAAATCTGGGAGTAATAGTTAAAAACCTAGTTGTTAATCTTTGACCCAAATATGACAAGGTTTGTAGGATTAGGGTGATGTATTGTACAACTTAATGCTCTACTTTGTATTGTATTAAAATGTACTCATGTAAGTAGATTATTCGTATACCATTAACATTAAAAACGCTTAGGTCCTTCGCTTAGGTCCCTGGTTCGAATCCCGGTGTGTACCAATGAGTTTTTAATTTAAAAATTTATGTACATTTGTTTGACAACACCTCTATAGTGCCTCGGAGAGCACGTTAAGCTGTCGGTCCCGGTTTCACTATACCAACTTGTGAAACTGTTTATAGATGGGTTATTGAGTCTATCCAAAACATCGCGACGAGCTAGCCACTTGTTCGGTGTAGACTCATACCATCGGCTACAACGAGGTGGGATTAAAAACCCCTCCGCTGGGTACCCTGGGGCCGTCTAGGCGGTCTCGGGCGCCGTAAGGCACCCGTGATGATATATATATATACATTAAAAACGCGAAAGTTTGTTACTCTCGCGCAAATAGTACTAAATGGATTTTGATTAAACTTTACAGTAATATCGCCATTTATCAGAATAACACAGTGTACCTATACTTGTATATTTATTTTAATTTTGCATGGGAACGAAGTTGCAGGGAGTAGCTGTACTGGGTGTTTTTTTTTTTTATATTATATACCGCTATACTAAACTTTACAGTAATATAGCCATTATATTTATATATATATTATTTTTTGATGCCCAAAGTATCATTTTTAGAACCCATTTAAGGACACTGCATTCGTAATCGCGAACTCCGGGTTCTCCGTATAAAAATAACATTTTATTTATTTAAAATTCTTGATTGCACTAAGAGGTTTGTACAAAGGCGAGCTTAATGCCTTAGGCATTATCTACCAGCTAACCTTTAGGAGAGTGAAAATTGTAATATAGGGTGCACTGATTTAACATATATTTAGACAAGTGTGGTAGGGTCTCAATCGTGAGTTTAGTATAAAAGTTCAAGTGATTATTCTTACCAAAGAACACAATTTTCAAATTTTGCAGTTGTAAAAAAAACACCCAGTATATAATATATACTACAATTTCCGCCAAACTACTGATCATTGGGCGTACATGATTTTAATTTTTTTTTTATTGGTGCATGTTATGTGATTTTGTATCTAATCAGTGAACCCGCAAACTAAAACATGACATGACTAGGGCACTTGACGGTTTTTGCATTTGTATGGGCGATCGAAACTGCTTCTCCGGGGTGTCTCTGGGGGACCAACATGCGGTCAGTGTTTGCGCTCTGATTGATACATTTTTGTACTTTTATATTAATTATTACTTATAGTGGATATTTGGGGCGTAGATATAGTCGCCTCGGTGGCACCTTGGCAGAGCAGATAACGTTGGACAGGTCAATGGAACCAGCTAACCACCTAGTCTTACACTGCAGTGGTTGGTTATATGGTGTGTGTTCGGTTTGGTTTATATTTATTTTACATACATACATACATAATGCATGAGCCTAACCAAGCGCACACTTAGACCATAAAAAAATATTTTTTTTTTGACTATGCATAAACAGGTATTTATGCATAGTCAAAAAAAAAAGGTTTACATGAAATAAATATTTTTGACTTTGACTTTGACTGTGCTAGGTAACAATTTCTCTATTAATTATTTTACATTATATTTAAGTGAATAAAATATAGTGATATTTGAAGGTTTATGCGCGACATTGATTTTATGCAAAACATGTAGCGCCGCGTGTCCGTCGCATGCATTATATGAATGCGACGACTGTTCAGTAGGTAAAATTGAATAATTTTTTTAATAAACTATTGTATATTATTTAAAACTTCATTACACTACTTTGGTAGAAATGCGACTTAAAATGATTTTAAGCATTATCAGCCTGTCAAAACAGAAGTTCCCCAGGGTACCAAGCGGAGGGGTTTTAATCCCACCTCGTCGTAGACGATGAGTCTACACCGAACAAGTGGCTAGCTCGTCGCGATGTTTTTTGAATAGACTCAATAACCCATCTATAAACAGTTTCACAAGTTGGTATAGTGAAACCGGGACCGACAGCTTAACGTGCTCTGCGAGGCACTATATTGGTGTTGTCAAACAAATGTACATACATTTTTATTAATTAAAACTCCATTGGTACACACTGGGATTCGAACCAGGGACCTAAGTGTTTTTAAGTCCAAGGTTTAACCAACTCGGCCACCACGAATACAAAGTGTACGTATTAGTAAAGTGTTTAAATATAAAACAATCTCAAAGGGTTAGCTAAAAGTTTAGCCTTTGCCAAATAAAATACATTTTATTAGTTACTTATACAGGGTGTTTGGAAGGGAGCTGTACATACGCCTAGGGTAGAAACTAGGGATAGTCTGCTACCTACCCCTGCCCAATATATTGACCTTGGCCTCAAGGTTTTTTTTAAATTTATTTTTATTTTTTATTTGACTTTTTTGTGATTTTTTTACTAAAACTACCTGTAGCTCAAAATCTATCCATGGGACCGGTCTGCTAATGGTCTTGTTTTAATCGTTAGAGTCTTAGGGTCCTGCAAAAAAAATATTTTACACCAGAAAATTGTGGAGAAGAAAAGTTATGGTGCCTGAAGTACCGTAGTAAGGTAAAGAAATAATTTTAAGGGCAACTTTCTATGGGGTTTAAAAAAAACTAACAGGGTTGGAGTTCTTCTGATTTTTTTAAAACATCCTCAGTCCATGCCCTATCTAACGATATGCTAAAAGTGTAATTATCACTTTTAGTTTTAAAGTTATTAATTAATTTCCGCAACTAGGGCACTTTAAGCAAAAATTTCAACTAATGAATATTAAATGTGTGCTTAAAGTGCCCTAGTTGCGGAAATTAATTAATAATTCTTCCAAACACCCTGTATATCTCGTTACAATAGAGAGCGTTCGAAAAATCAAAAAAATAATTATAGGTAGGTAAATAAATATAATTTTATTACTTATTTTTATTATTATATGCCAAATACTTTTTATTTGTCCGTCTAATATTCACTCAGTAGTTATGCAGTGAATGCACTCCCATTGATCCATAATTCCACTGATTCACTATCTAAAACACAAAATGAAACTTCATACAATCGTCATAAAGTTAAACTCAAAAGCTTTTAAACTGTATATTCAATACAAATTTATTCTAAAAGCGACTCTACGATCAAGATGTTAAGGATGCAAATTCATATAACGCTTTAAAATGCAAAAATAATCGGCAATTTCAGTAAAGTTAGAACAGAAGAATTTTGAACTTTAACAAAGGGGATTACGGTTTACATTTATAGTTAGTTTAAAGGTAATTTGTCATCGACATTGATGATTGGCAGTGACCACCCGGTGCGGGTAGAGGTTGACAATCGCTACGTAATTTGTTTGCGGTGGAATATACGATAGCGAATGACCGACGGCGACGTACACTTACGTGTAACCTAGAGATTTCAATAACCTTATCACATCATACACTAAATAAAGTCTGGATAAAAAATAGGTACGTTTTTAAGGAGTCTGCGTGTTCTTCAGCTTCAAATGCTGTAATTCCGCTACTAAAATACTTTTAACTTAAACATAAACCTTAGAAAAATATTTATCAAAGACCTGGACGACATGTACTCCAAAAGTTGCAGTGAATGCTGTTTGAGAATTTTGTAGAAAGTCAAATGTAAAATAATTTGAAAATGTACCTAATTTACTATATGCGACTCAGCTACGCTGATATAAACCGCTCAGGTATTTGAGCGCAACTTATGGAACAAATTTGTCAATGCTTTTGTTGTGAATAAATAAATAAAAATAAAAAAACTTCAGTATGATAATACATTTACCTAATCCACCTTTTATGTGTTGATTCCCTACAACATATAAAAATCTCCATACATCGAGTATCAAGATCACATTTTAGGACCATGAGCCATGGCAAAGGCAAGACATTCGACGACAATGAGGCTAAGGATCGGTGGTGGTAAATCCTGCTGAGGCGTGGATTCGGTGAAAGACAAACCACCACGCAGCTCCGGGGACTTATCGCGGTGAGGCGAGGTCCTCGTTGTAGACAAGGGCCCAATGGTGTAGAAAACTCGCCGCCGAGAAGCTCTTTCGAGATAGACCTGCCATTTGATAACCGCGCAAGCAGTAGAGTCATACTGTGAAGGTGATTATGGTCCGATTGTACATGCGACGGTGATTCGTTTAACAAACTCCTCGAGCGGTGTATCCTTCATTAGTCATCCATGAGTCCTCGGCTAATCTAGAGACCCTTTAAGATTTGCGAAGCCGTACAGTATTCATATCTTGTGTATATAAATCATCATACCGTTGCCGATGGCATACTGCTGCAGCAGATCAGTCATGTTGATGTGGACGACGCCGCGTCTCTCCTGCATGAGGTTGTCGCAGTGCGTCACCTTACCGGAGCCTGGTCCACCTGGTGTAATAGAACAATTTTAAAATAGGACAAAATAAACCGTTACTTAATTCAAAGTAGTCATTAAAAAATAAGTTGGTAGAAAGAAATAAGAGTAAAGTTCATTATATTATATTTATTGTGGTGTTTAAAATAATAAATACTATTACGGGTGCTTTTTAGCTCCCGCGAACCGTTTAAACGGCTTCAGAGTACAGAGCGGAGGGACCCGTTCTTATTTCGCTGATGGTATTCGAAAGCAACACCTAACAAGTCGTGTTTGATAAAGATATTTTATTATTATTATGCAATGGCACCTTTGCAGGGCAGATAATTATTGGCAGGTGAATAGAACCAGCTAACCACCTAGTCTTACAATGGTTGGTTATGTGGTGTGTGTTCGGTTTGGTTTCTATTTATTTTTATGTATGCATGAGCCTAACCAAGCGCACACTTAGACCTTATAATAAATATAGTTTCTTTTGACTATGCCTAAATACCTGTAAAGGTTTACATGAAATAAATATTTTTACCTTTGACTTTGAATGACTACACACTATTTATTTCTGTCATTCGCAAATAAATATAGAGCTTACTGGCTCGTAAGCCTCGAAATGCAATCTCTCTGCTCCACGACCGGATTTTAATATTAGTTTTATCTATAACATTTAAAATTAGTATTATTTCTAAAAATATCAATGCATGTTGTGCCTTACAATAAATAATGACGACCATCTAACCAAGTTTTTATGCAAGTAGCTACTGGTCGACCTTATACATGTATTTATAGTACCAGATAGAATTAGTGGGCATGAGATACGGGTGCTCCAATTAAAAGGTATCTGCTTCTCGTGCGAAGTATCTTGATAAAGCTAAGGGCACAAACAAGTAGACACACCCCACTCTTTATTAAAACATACTTAAAGTTTAGCTATATTATTTTTAGCTGCACGTATCTTTCGCTTCGGGATTAAAATAAAATACGGGTTTTACTACAGAATATTTAGAAAGTTTGGCTTTGACCTTGTTATTGTTTGGGTGGTGGTGTGTTCAAAACATAGACCTAGGATCTTGCATCCTATTGTATATGGTTTAAAAGAATCATAGTATAAATATGACAGGGCAGGAAGGGAAGTTTGAACTTGACGTGGGTAAAGTTTTAGATACGTAGGGCGGTGTTATATGATGTAATCCAGTATGGATATCTTTGTGCACGGAGGGAGGTTCAATCTTACGTGGTGGGAGTATTTATTGAGGAATGGTGCGGTTGGTTATGTGACACGCACATTAATAAGGATGATCGATGCATTCACCCAGTATGAAATCAGAACACGAATTGAAGTGGCTTTTCCAGGAGCATGGCAATGTTTGTAGACTAACAGGCAAACTGACGAGGATAATCAATTAATTTATTCGCCAATATGGAAATGGCAGGCAGTAAGATGTGTTCTAACTTAACGTGGCTGAAGTGTTGCACGAGGAATGCTGTGTTTGGTGAAGTAGCTCGCACATTGACAAAGATGATATTCATGCTGTAAGAAAATGACAGTCACCGTTAAAATTGACTTGCCAGGAATTTTGTAGGACCAATGCTGCTATTTGTGGAATGACACGAATATTGATAAAGATGATGTACTAACCCAGTATGAATATGACAGGCACAGAGGGAGGTTCGAACTTGACGTGGCTGGAGTTTTGCATAGGGAATGCTGCTGTAGGAGGGGTGGCTCTTCCAGCCCACGCGCTGGCTCGTCCGGTCTGCTCGCCTCCTGTTGATGACTCCACTTCTTCATGATGTTGTTCTGAGTGGAAAAATAAAACCCTAATTTAACATAGCTTACTACAACTACCAAATAAAATATATATTAAAGAGTAGCAATTATGATGGAAGACAAAAGGTAATTTCTACCGGTGGGGAGCTCCTCTTAATAATAGATGGGTAAGTGGTTATTAGGAAAATATATTAGAGGCGTAGTTGTTAAACAGTGCATCTGGATCGCAACAAAGGATCATAAAATCATTGATCCTGATAACAAACTATACTGAGGATTATTTCTTTCTAGACAAGAGATCTCTATAGCGGATCATTTATTGCAAAATTGCTGTCCTAGACGCGAGAGATCTTTAACGGTACGACCAATGATTTTGTGGTCCTGATAGCAATCCGGATCATCTGTGTAGCCTTCTCCGGAAAATGCAAGATGTTTAATCAATGAGTAGGTACAATACGATCAAATGATTAAGAATAACAAAAAAATATATAGCAAATATATAAGATTAATTATTTACTGTTTGAAATGTGTGAAATAGCTACACATTTTATAAAGAAATACTATAATACCTAAAACGTAATAAATACCAATTACGAGTCGTGCAGTTGTTATCATAAACAACAATACAATTACAGCTTTCCACAAGTCCCACGTGGATCCCATGCTTTGCGCATGGCAAAACACTGAAACAATTTACAGGCGGCAAAACCCTTTTCTATCACAAATTACTCACAGATTTAGTTTTATTCCGTCAATTATAATAAATTGGATCCCTTACCTGTGTCTAAACAGATGCCCATATTCCATCAAGCTGGTGAAAGTTCAACGATTCTCTTTATTCAAATATAACCGACACAACACTTAGTTTCAAAGTCCTTTAAAAAACAAGCAGTTCCTAATTGGCGAACAATAAAAACATAAAAAAATTGGCACTATTCAAAAACAAACTTTTTGAAAAACTCAGGGTCGGTTGTGTTTACGGACAGTTTCAGTGACACACGGCCGCGGCGAGGCTATCACAATTAATCGGGTATCGATTCCTATCGCGCGACCTTCGGCTCCAAAAAATAAAAACGAAAACTGAGGTCTGAGCCGTTAGATCATCTCAGTTGCGGTCGAATTGCAACGCTGGCGAGCGCAGAGTGGTTATTCTGAAGTAGTGTCGTCGCGATAGCATGGTGACGAGCGAGCAAGGCATGACGAGGTGACCGCAGCCCGGCGCGCTTGCGACTGCCGCACACCACCCGCCACCCCACAGAGGGACCGACGATCAACTAATAATTAATGAATAGTTCCCTTGAATGAATTGGTTCCAATGTAAGGGCTGCGGCTTGTAAAACACATCATAGTTAGCTCTTCTATGCAAGTGTCAAACTACTGCGGTAGGTCGTGATTTTTTTTACATTGTGCGAACTTTAGTTTTTAAGTCCTAAAAGCTTTTTTATAGGCTTTAAAAATTTACTTAAAAAATTTATTGACATCCCTGAAGGGTCTGAATATTTCATGTACGGTAGAACGCCGAGTAATACCGTGTTGAGGACAATTTTATTTATTCATTAGCAGTGTATATTATACTTTATTGACGTTTAAGTAGTACTGAAAGTTGTGGCGACTCTACTTAAATATTTACTTAAGTAATAGAATAACAAGAAATCTAAATTACCGGTTGGGACATTAGTCATCCGGATCGAAGGACCAAAACGCAATAAAAAACAGAGTTTATCATAAAAATGTTTATTTGCACGAAAAACTAGTGTCACGGTGCTGAGATTCAAAATTTTCTATAAAAATAAAAATATAACAATCACAATTTGAATCCAGTAAACAAATTATTAAGTACCAGTAATTATAACACAAATTAATGATTAAATTAAATATTAATTTTATTTAAGTAACATTTTTGACAAAAAAAAAATTAACGACAATGTCTTTTTTAATAAATTAATTTAAAAATAATAACGTTAATTTTAATTACAAGTAAGAAGATGTCTTTAAGATGTTTTTAATATAATTAGTACTTTAAATTATATTTATGTGGGTTAGGTATAATAAATTAACAATTCAGAGTATTGATTATGTAGCATCGTGTATAAACTAAATATTAAGTATTACATTATATTATGACCAACAAAAATAATTATGTACCGACCGCTAATAATGTCTGCGGGTGTTATTTTTACATGGAAGACTTGCTCAGTTAGGAGAAAGATACAGGGTAAGATGGGAGGAGTTAAGATGACGCTAAACGCATTATGATTCGTTAATACTGTTTCACCTTAACCATTCGTAATGAGTTGCGCATGATTCCACCCGCAGCTATATTCACTCATCCGCAGACCTATAATCAGTGATGCAACGGAAGTAACACAACATAAGCAGAAACAGATGAAAACATTTTTTTTAGCGGAAAGGAAAACAGAAACGGATGCGGAAGCGAAGTGTAAATACTGTGAACAAAAGATTTTTTAAAGTATTTTTTTATTAATTGATATTGTTATCGGAAAACTCATCCTCGCGTGCACCGACGCAAGGGCCAAAGAAAACCGCTCATGTCTGCCTGTCTTAGCTAATAATAGCTATACCCGTGCAACTTCTCGTCCAAATATTCCGTTATAAAAGTTTCGACAGTAGAAACGAAAAAGCGTGCCGAACTTCCGCAATTGCGGAATCAGAAACAAGAGGTCTGTTGCATCACTACTTATAATAATTCTACTATGTAGGTAAATGTATATGAAATAGTGAAGCTGATTTGTGTACACGCACAAACGTAAATGATCTAAAGCTCACAGTCAAGCGCGTGTTTAAAAAATGTCTCTCGAAGTGTCGACGGGGACGAAGTTTTAGATCAGATGAGTGTCCGTTCTATACTGTTACATATTATAAATTCTACGCTAAACTTATGTATACTATATATTCTACATACATAATAGTTTTTAGAAAAGTCCAGCATCTTCAGGAAAATTATCGAAATAGGAATTAGGTACTACATAAATATAATTGGAGCCTAATTACATATAACTACGTATTTATTTGTCAGTGCATAATTTGATTTGGAGATGGTCTAAACTCAAACTGCGCCCCTCATCTAAATGTGAGGGTGTAATGTTATGGGTTTTATCAATACGTGCTTCCACGTGTGTACCCAGTCAGTGGGTGACTGAGTGACCAAAACTGACACAATTAATGAATGGCGCGCAGTTTTAGATTAGATGATCTCTACTAAAATTTATCCCTTATAATTAAATTGGAAGAACGATGATACATAATTTTTATTTATGCCACTTTATAGTGCTTCCCACGGTGCGAAGTAGTACGTACCTAAATCGTATTAAATTAAAAAAAAAACAATTATAATTTTGCAAGGATATTATGATTACCTATAGTTTCATACAAATACACCATATATAACTATACAAATGCAATGCCTTGCGTAGGTACTAAGTATACATACTCGTACAGCATGCAGTATCTATGTAGTATGTAAGTATACTTAAGGTTCTGATGACATAAGGGTATGGCCGCGAAATATTGTACAAATATTATTTTCGTTTTGTCCCGATTTAATTTTTAGGATAATTTCAAAGTTATTTATTTATGTATTTTCAGGAAAAAATCAGTCACAGTATACATTTAAGTTTACATTGTAAAATAACATACCATAAAAATTGTTTCACTGTTTCCATTAATATATTTTTTATTTTTATGTGATGCTTGGTGTGTGTGTGTGTATGTATGCGTTTATATGTAAGGTGTATGTGTTTCTATGTGGTACATGTGTTTCTATGTGGTACGTGTGTTTCTAAGTTGTATGTGTGTTTCTATGTGGTATGTGTTTCCACACGTGTATGTAAATTTGTTGTATTTGTGTGATGTAGGCGATAGATGTTATATGTGGGAATACGAATAAATATTGAAATATATGTAGGTAATTGGATTAAATAATATGTTATACTTATGTATGCTTTAGCGTGTTTTTAATAAGGTTTTATTTGACAAATCAGTTTTGTACGTTGTTCTAAATGACAAGCATCTATTTAAATTATGTTCACGAAACCTAATCTATATCACTATAAAATATATTTATTAATATATCTTTCTATTTGCTGTAGATTTTACTCCATACAAAAACTGTTTGTACAACTACTCCCTTTGTAATAAAAACTGCCAACAATAAAAAAAATGCTTTTTCGTGTTTTTAATTGCGCTTAAGCTTTACGATACTTTCTCAGCGTGCTTTTAAAACATATTGTTTTAGTTGCCATTTTAATCGTTTTTAAAACTATTGTCCATTTTTTTGATACGTGTGTAATGTCATGAATATAGCGCTGGTTTCTATAAATTTTCTTTGAGTAATTTGGTGATTTTTATTCTTTTCAAATGACAATACTATTGGATAAGACGCCAACATACAGAAAAGTCAGACATATTTGAGCCAAAAAAACGTGATTGGGCTATCATCAGATTTTTCGCCAAAAATATTGTGTTATTGCAAGGTAAAATATTATTTTTTGTGTGTGTTTATTGCAAGGTAAGTACTGCTTATTATGTTTTAAAGCTTTATTATCACAAATTAATAGTTGTTTACTATTACTATATATTAAATGATATTTGAATTTTAGGTTATGTTGCACACTTTTTTTATGTCATGATTGTTACAAATTGTGTGACGTTACAGTCATAACCGATTGTAAGGCAGAGATAATATAAACTGATCATAAAAATCGGAAAAAATAAATAAATAGGTACCTATATAATATTTCAGATGCCCTTGACCAATGCAATGACAAAAAGCTAAAAAAATATCCAGAAAATTTGCAAACTCAAAATCCTTTGAAATTCGAAAAAAATAAAATATCGATAAAAATAAAAAAAGAAAGGAATTCACGGAATGTTTCGAAGAAGATAAAATAATTAAAAGAAACCAGCGGAGAGCCAGTTAAAACTAGCGCAGAATGAAATCAAAGGATATTCCGAAAAATGATAAATCCCCTAATAGTGCTGAAATTCGTAAAAACACATTCTTGGTGAGCAGATTACAAAGGAGTTGGGTTAATACTAAAAATGAAGAGAAAATTATTAAAATGGCGAAATAAATTAAATACTTACTTGAAAAAGAAGTGTAAACGCTACATAGAGAAGAATTGCATGCCGTTGTTGATGCGCTAAAATTGAAAGCACCATTTTTTTTTTGTATGACAATTTACACATATTGCTCTGGCCACAAACTCTAGCTTGTACTATGTGTACCAGAAGCAACGATATAATACATATTATATTTTATACCTGAACCCACAGAGTTAACTATGTGCCTGAACCACAGATAATGAAAGAAACGACATCATTTGCCAAAACTAACAGTTTTATACAACAAAACCTGCCGAACATTACTCTAGAAGAAAAGGAAAAAGTGAAGAGACACCTTTTGACTCATAATGTTTTAATTAATGCTATTGTTTTAAATAAGACACATAAGAATACCCAGAACAACAAAGAACGGAATACGCTTAGAATAATTGGGAATAAATGCATAAAAAAATATAACAGGAAGAGCGAGATAACGACGTCTGAATTTGGACTAAAAGGACGAGCTCGTCAGTCAACGGAAAATAATTATTAAGAATAACAAAATTATCATAAGTGAAATTACCCGATGGTTGACTGGTACACAATGCCTAGTGGCATTAAGCCCGCCCGTACTTTTGTAGTAATAAATATAATGTTAAACAAATAAATAATTAAAGTCTATAACAGAGACGATGTAAGTAAAGCTACTGCTGGGAGAAAATAATTCAAGACTGATGGTAAAAATTAAGAGCTTTATAAAAAGTACAGAGCTGAAGGCACATTATATGGCCTATACTTTTTCAATCACAAATTATAGGCCATATTATGTGCTACGATCGAAACTTTCTAATCGAGAAACATGTGCGTGCGTAAATTACGAAAACTTCTCCATAAAAATTGCGAAGTTAAATTCTTTAGGAATGATCTTGATTACGAGTTTATGAAACTCTAAAAAAACGTTTGCTAGAGATTTACGAAGACTCGGAAGAAAAACAATTTTAAAAATTACTCAGCGGTTTAGAACTTGGTGATCAAAAACCATCCTACCTCCTTAGAAAAATGAGAGACCTTGCCGGTTCTTTAGCCCCTGACAGTGCTATACGTGGAACAACCAGCTCCCAGTCCAGGTCAGAGCTGTTTTAGCTATTAATAAGGAAGCAAATCTAGACACATTAGCTTCCATGACAGATCTTATGATGGAGAGCTTAGAGCCTCATTCATCTATTGCTACAGTTTCAAAGCCAACCGAACCACCACCTCCAAACATTGCATTAATCAACATGCAGTTTGAAAAATTATCATGGGAGATAACAGAACTCCGCTCAATCACGAACCAATTCATTGACCCGGGGACACCCGCCGCCAGAACAAGAGCACGGCTTCGTGCCAAGACTTTAGGCTCCTACCAATAAATCAATGCAGAATTCGCAGTCATGGGCTGACGATGATGAGGAATTCATGGACACGGCCCCAGTCACCCTCCTCCAGCTCCAACCGATGAGGGAGAAACATCACCAAAGAGAGAGTGGACACCGCTGAGGAATACTTTCATCAATTTAGCCTCATCCGAAGGATATGACATGGATTCCGAACAAATGTCCAATCCATATATCCAGAATGAGGAACCCCCAAAACCGCTTAGACGGCCTTTAAGATTGGATTCAAATGAGTCATCTGGACCACCATCTGCTAAATAGTTGTACTATGTGTACCAGATGCAACGATATAATATATATTATATTTTATAAACACCCAGACATGTTATCTCCCATGACAAACGGTACAGAAAAAACGTACTAATATTTTTTTGCCATGGGTGGGAATAGAACCCACGACTTCCGGATACAACGCCAAAGGCGCAACCACTAGTCTACGGAGGCTGTCAAAAATCTCGTTCTATTATTAAAGATACTACCATAACGACTAACCCGTCAACCCCTGGATCAGTTCCTCCCTCTCCTGATAAAGATACTTATGATAAGTCACAAAACGAGGAAGAACTGTCCAGAAAAAAAATGCGTTTTACTATAGGGGGGTTCTGTGCCGGACAATATGATCGCTCTCCTTTATATCAATCAATTTGGGTTTTCTCCTTAATCTACTTTTTAATCTTTTATGTCATCTCCATGTTCCATTTATCAAATAAAATTATAATTGTGACACATATTCATTGTCATACTTCTTTTGTTATTTTAGTATATAAGGCACAGTATTCGATACAATAAATTCAGTCTTTATTTTATTCTCGAAAAATTAACTAGTTTCATTGAAGTAGTGTTCCTATTCTCCGAACCCTGAACACTAAATACGTAACGTTACAGAATGTTGTTTGTACAATTTTTCGCGACAATACCTATTTAAATAAGTTTTTTTTTGTATTATTACTTAATTTTACTAAGTATATTGTTTATTAATAATAGTAATTTATTTGTAAAACATGAACAAATAAATAAATTCTGTATGTTATTGCAAAATTTTTGTTTTTTTATGATATGTATAAGCGATGTTTTGGGCTCACGTTATGTTCCATGAAAACATCAGTGCTATGCGACAAACACCGCACAGTGGGAAGCGTGCATACAAGTACTTTTGTGCATTTTAGTAAATTACAATTTAGTCTAATTTTACTAATAAAATATTACTAATTTAGTACCAACCTAATGTTTTTAAGACAAAATATTTAAAAGTAGTATTTGCTAAGTGTAAGTGCATTACGTATAGCAGACGAGGCGAATCCGATCAAAGTTAAAAAAATAAACTCTTATATAAGGAATTCTTAAAGTGTGCGCCGTAGCAATATAGAGTAAAGAGTTCCGGTTTACCATTCCAATCCGGAAGCTATTCTTCGGAGAACCCAGATTCATATAGTACCTACTTCGTGGTTACTATTGTAATACTACTCGGTTATATCGGACGGCCTATATTATTAACTAGCTGATCCGCGAAACTTCGTCTGCGTAACTTTAACGCATCATACCTTCTCTCCGTTCAGAGTTCTACCTTAGTGCTGCATAGCAAGATTTGCTGTAGTATTTTAAGCGGTAACCAGACTTCTAGCTTATTATTAGGATAGTTTCTTAAAATATAGTAAGCTAGGTGATTCCAGCACCAGGATTGGAGTATAAATATAATAAGTATCGCCACAATATAAGCCTCTTCAAAATAATAAGTCGTTGTATAAAAGCAAGCCAACAAAATAAATCATTGAATCCACGTAATAATAATTAAAGTAAGTAAATACTTAAATAAAAAAAATACACATTTAGTAAATTATGATATCACATAAGCATCATATTAAAACATGAGTCACACATGCTGTAAGGATATATCTACAAAAACATGAGTCACACATGCTGTAAGGATATATCTACAAAAACATGAGTCACACATGCTGTAAGGATATATCTACAAAAACATGGGTCACACATGCTGTAAAGATATATCTATAAAAACATGAGTCACACATGCTGTAAGGATATATCTACAAAAACATGAGTCACACATGCTGTAAGGATATATCTACAAAAACAAAAGTCACACATGCTGTAAGGATATATCTACAAAAACATGAGTCACACATGCTGTAAGGATATATCTACAAAAACATGAGTCACACATGCTGTAAGGATATATCTACAAAAACATGAGTCACACATGCTGTAAGGATATATCTACAAAAACATGAGTCACACATGCTGTAAGGATATATCTACAAAAACAATACAATTATACTAAATCATATGTTCTAAAATAACTAGATACAACCTTTCAGCTTGGTTCAAACATGTTGTCAAATTTTACTTGAAAATTAAATAAAGTTAATTAAGTATACTAATAATTGTAATTAATTCATTAAATTATAATATAAGATAGATTACTATATTTCTAACATTGGGGCTTAGCATGATAAAGTCAATAAAATTTAGATTATTACCTTCATGTACGCATGGAAATTGAAGAAATCCAAACAAAGCATTGAATGTAAAAATCTAAAACAGTTTTTACAAAACAAGATGTCTGTGAAAATTAACCAAAACGATTAAAATTTTCAAATAAAATTGACCAAAACTAAGCCTCAATGCGCTAATGTTTAATTGATGTAAGAATCATATATATTCTATTTTAAATTCGTTTCATTATATACCTTACATATAATGTAATCTTGTTTGCACACCAATCAGGCTACAATGTAAAAGTCTCTATGATATAATTTTGGTCTCTCTCTATGGTAATCCCAACTTTATTATTATCTATCTTTAAAAAGTTTTTATTAAGAAAACAATTATTATATGTTAGATAATATTATCGTTTGATAGATCCTCAGAATAAATAAGACAGACATACAGCATTAACAGCTTCAAGTATTATTAAGTTACAGATGAAAACATTTACCATCAGTTTCTAGAATATTGATCAAACTAGTCTATGATACAAATTACCTAAGGCACATGATTTGTGGAAAATTGATAAATATGACATTACACCAATCATATGCCTTGTTACCTAATCTTAATTATATATTTATTAAATCAACATTCTATAAACTAGAGGGTTGTGTGTCACAATTTTATAATAATGGATCAGTTGACAAGGAGTTAATAGTTATAGCAATCATAAATATGATTTTATATTTATATTATCATATACCACATATGATGTGTATTTCAATTACTAATGGAATGTTTATAAAAGTATAAATATATAAACTATCATAACATAACACAGTTAAATAAAAAATAACATGCTTTTATGCATTTTGCATAATTAATACCTGTTAATAAAACAAGTAGTAATTCTATATAATTACTGCACCAATGGGGTAAAAGTTCCATTGTTTATGGCAATACAGAAGTAATACCAAAACTTACAACTAATATTAAACTATAGTCAACTTACCACAATACTTCCTATAAAGAGTTTTTAGGCCTTATTTTCTCATAAAAAAAAGTTTGTGGACCTCCATTGGGATCATTTGACATAAACTTATGTTTCACAAATTTAAAATTTTCTAATACAAATAGATATAATTCATTTTCCATTTTCCACACAACAGATTCCTGTATTTTGGCGACTGTTTCTTCTAAAGGAGCTATTTTAGAACTAGTTTGTCTGAGATGAGACTTATTGCTGCTTAGGTAGTATTCAGTAGCACCTTTAAAGAACCTGGGTAATGCCACTTCTAGAACTCTAATGAATGTCTCCATTTGCTCTGTGACTCCCACTAGGAAATAGTAATTGATTATATTAGCTTTGGCCTGTTCCAAAGCCCAACGACTGCCTGGCTTCCTGAAAAATATGTTAAATCAAATTTAATTACATATATAAGATAAAATTATTCCAAAGATATATATCTAAAATGAAATTCTTTTTTAACAACAAATATTTAAACATTTTGGTAAAGGCTTGTGCTAAAAAAAACAGCATTTACAAAGCTATTATATTCTTTCAAAGATTTATTTCACTTCATAATACAAATGTGATGTGATGAACTTTCATGCATAAATAATACATACCAACACTGAGCTGAATGTCCACAAAAGAATGGAACTTGCAGCCAAATATTGTTGGGATCACAGTCTGGCTGCCCTCTCTCAACACATTCATCAAATGTCTGAAAAAAAATTATATGATAAGTTGATAATTTAAGCAAAGTAGAGATATTATCTCCGTAGCCTCCGTAGACTAGTGGTTGCGCCTTTGGCGTTGTATCCGGGGGTCGTGGGTTCGATTCCCACCCATGGCAAAAAAATATTAGTACGTTTTTGTATACAGTTTGTCATGGTCTGGGTGTTTATATAATATAATATGTATTATATCGTTGCTTGTGGTACACATAGTACAAGT
Organism: Monopis laevigella; assembly: GCA_947458855.1. Classification (NCBI taxonomy): domain Eukaryota; kingdom Metazoa; phylum Arthropoda; class Insecta; order Lepidoptera; family Tineidae; genus Monopis; species Monopis laevigella. The sequence continues at coordinate 27,033,183 of OX381583.1, read as the reverse complement.
CTAGAGCTTAGTTTGTGACCAGAGCAATATGTGTAATTTGTCCATATTATTATTATTATTATATATTTATGCATTTTTTTATAAATTCCTTTATAGGATAATCTTATATTAAATTTTTAAAGATAAAAATGCAATGAAAAAATTCCTGGTGGCGGGACTCGAACCCACGAACCTCGCTATCGCGGCAAGGCGCTCAACCGCTGAGCCAACCAGGTCCCAGTCAGCCATCACGAATTTTGTCATTGCTTGTTATCTACTTATACACAGACGCCCTCTATTAGCTTTCTTCTAATAACTCTTATACGAGTGAAGTCAGAAGTCCTAGTTTCTAATACTAGATGGCAGAGGAGTCTGTTTTTTGTTTTTACTTTTTTCAGTATTTTTATATTTATGCATTTTTTTATAAATTCCTTTATAGGATAATCTTATATTAAATTTTTAAAGATAAAAATGCAATGAAAAAATTCCTGGTGACGGGACTCGAACCCACGAACCTCGCTATCGCGGCAAGGCGCTCAACCGCTGAGCCAACCAGGTCCCAGTCAGCCATCACGAATTTTGTCATTGCTTGTTATCTACTTATACACAGACGCCCTCTATTAGCTTTCTTCTAATAACTCTTATACGAGTGAAGTCAGAAGTCCTAGTTTCTAATACTAGATGGCAGAGGAGTCTGTTTTTTGTTTTTACTTTTTTCAGTATTTTTATATTTATGCATTTTTTTATAAATTCCTTTATAGGATAATCTTATATTAAATTTTTAAAGATAAAAATGCAATGAAAAAATTCCTGGTGGCGGGACTCGAACCCACGAACCTCGCTATCGCGGCAAGGCGCTCAACCGCTGAGCCAACCAGGTCCCAGTCAGCCATCACGAATTTTGTCATTGCTTGTTATCTACTTATACACAGACGCCCTCTATTAGCTTTCTTCTAATAACTCTTATACGAGTGAAGTCAGAAGTCCTAGTTTCTAATACTAGATGGCAGAGGAGTCTGTTTTTTGTTTTTACTTTTTTCAGTATTTTTATATTTATGCATTTTTTTATAAATTCCTAATATTTTAGAAAGCTAATAGAGGGCGTCTGTGTATAAGTAGATAACAAGCAATGACAAAATTCGTGATGGCTGACTGGGACCTGGTTGGCTCAGCGGTTGAGCGCCTTGCCGCGATAGCGAGGTTCGTGGGTTCGAGTCCCGCCACCAGGAATTTTTTCATTGCATTTTTATCTTTAAAAATTTAATATAAGATTATCCTATAAAGGAATTTATAAAAAAATGCATAAATATAAAAATACTGAAAAAAGTAAAAACAAAAAACAGACTCCTCTGCCATCTAGTATTAGAAACTAGGACTTCTGACTTCACTCGTATAAGAGTTATTAGAAGAAAGCTAATAGAGGGCGTCTGTGTATAAGTAGATAACAAGCAATGACAAAATTCGTAATGGCTGACTGGGACCTGGTTGGCTCAGCGGTTGAGCGCCTTGCCGCGATAGCGAGGTTCGTGGGTTCGAGTCCCGCCACCAGGAATTTTTTCATTGCATTTTTATCTTTAAAAATTTAATATAAGATTATCCTATAAAGGAATTTATAAAAAAATGCATAAATATAAAAATACTGAAAAAAGTAAAAACAAAAAACAGACTCCTCTGCCATCTAGTATTAGAAACTAGGACTTCTGACTTCACTCGTATAAGAGTTATTAGAAGAAAGCTAATAGAGGGCGTCTGTGTATAAGTAGATAACAAGCAATGACAAAATTCGTGATGGCTGACTGGGACCTGGTTGGCTCAGCGGTTGAGCGCCTTGCCGCGATAGCGAGGTTCGTGGGTTCGAGTCCCGCCACCAGGAATTTTTTCATTGCATTTTTATCTTTAAAAATTTAATATAAGATTATCCTATAAAGGAATTTATAAAAAAATGCATAAATATAAAAATACTGAAAAAAGTAAAAACAAAAAACAGACTCCTCTGCCATCTAGTATTAGAAACTAGGACTTCTGACTTCACTCGTATAAGAGTTATTAGAAGAAAGCTAATAGATATAATTGTGTATATGTAGTTTATGTATGTATATATATATAAGATATATTTAAGTAGTGTATAATAGATTGTAAGTATTTTATATAATATTCACTGGTTTATATACTCAGATACTATATTGCACCTACTACCTCACTTATTAACTGCTTTTACTGTCCCGAAGGTTTGACTGGTAGAGAATGCCTAGCGGCATTAAGTCCGCCTTTGTATTTTGTATGCAATAAAGATTTAAATAAAAAATAAATAAATAAATAAATAGAGGGCGTCTGTGTATAAGTAGATAACAAGCAATGACAAAATTCGTGATGGCTGACTGGGACCTGGTTGGCTCAGCGGTTGAGCGCCTTGCCGCGATAGCGAGGTTCGTGGGTTCGAGTCCCGCCACCAGGAATTTTTTCATTGCATTTTTATCTTTAAAAATTTAATATAAGATTATCCTATAAAGGAATTTATAAAAAAATGCATAAATATAAAAATACTGAAAAAAGTAAAAACAAAAAACAGACTCCTCTGCCATCTAGTATTAGAAACTAGGACTTCTGACTTCACTCGTATAAGAGTTATTAGAAGAAAGCTAATAGATATAATTGTGTATATGTAGTTTATGTATGTATATATATATAAGATATATTTAAGTAGTGTATAATAGATTGTAAGTATTTTATATAATATTCACTGGTTTATATACTCAGATACTATATTGCACCTACTACCTCACTTATTAACTGCTTTTACTGTCCCGAAGGTTTGACTGGTAGAGAATGCCTAGCGGCATTAAGTCCGCCTTTGTATTTTGTATGCAATAAAGATTTAAATAAAAAATAAATAAATAAATAAATAGAGGGCGTCTGTGTATAAGTAGATAACAAGCAATGACAAAATTCGTGATGGCTGACTGGGACCTGGTTGGCTCAGCGGTTGAGCGCCTTGCCGCGATAGCGAGGTTCGTGGGTTCGAGTCCCGCCACCAGGAATTTTTTCATTGCATTTTTATCTTTAAAAATTTAATATAAGATTATCCTATAAAGGAATTTATAAAAAAATGCATAAATATAAAAATACTGAAAAAAGTAAAAACAAAAAACAGACTCCTCTGCCATCTAGTATTAGAAACTAGGACTTCTGACTTCACTCGTATAAGAGTTATTAGAAGAAAGCTAATAGAGGGCGTCTGTGTATAAGTAGATAACAAGCAATGACAAAATTCGTGATGGCTGACTGGGACCTGGTTGGCTCAGCGGTTGAGCGCCTTGCCGCGATAGCGAGGTTCGTGGGTTCGAGTCCCGCCACCAGGAATTTTTTCATTGCATTTTTATCTTTAAAAATTTAATATAAGATTATCCTATAAAGGAATTTATAAAAAAATGCATAAATATAAAAATACTGAAAAAAGTAAAAACAAAAAACAGACTCCTCTGCCATCTAGTATTAGAAACTAGGACTTCTGACTTCACTCGTATAAGAGTTATTAGAAGAAAGCTAATAGAGGGCGTCTGTGTATTATTATTATATAAAATGCAGCAAACAAGTTCAGGTAGATCTGGAAGATTTAATATAAATAACAATAATATGTAGGATCCTTCGCAAAAATTAAATTCATTTTAATTGTTTAGTCAATTAAAATGAATTAAATTTTTGCGAATTTTTGTATAATATGTAGGATGACAATATGTATGTATGTATATAATAATATGTAAGACAGTATACATATATTGCTCTGGTCACAAACTAAGCTCCAGGCTTGTACTATGGTGTAAGAGAAACAATGATATAATACATATTATATTTTGAAAACACCCAGACCATGACAAACTGTACAGAAAAATGTACTAATATTTTTTTTACCATGCATGGTTTGAAATTAAACCCACGACCCCTGGATACAACACCAAATATATATAGCTTAATAATGAAAGAGATATTCATTAATGCTCTGTTATTATTATACACTTCATGACTAGTTGATAATAGTATAGTTTAGGTTTAATCCCTCCGCTGGGTACCCAGAGGCATTTAAGAAAAACTTCTTGTGGGCAAAATAAGTGTTTATTTTATTTATGACTAGTTTCACCCTAATATTTATTCACTTTTGCTAATGTTATTGCTTACTTAGAATATAATACTATTGCTTACCATTTTATCTCCATGCTTTTTTCTAACTAAATGAGGGCGAAAATTGTCTCCATTTCTTAAGAAATAATAGTATGATACTAGCCTATCTAAAGGTTTTCTAATTATATTTATATACAATGGCTTTTTCACAGTTCCTAACCTGAAATATAAAATATTTTATATTAAAACATAAAATAAAAGTAGTACAAATTATATGTGTAATGACAATGTCAAGCATTTATTTTGTGAATTATATTCATAAATAATTAAATTATACTATCTAGGGTATATTGTTGAGGGTTTTCAATTAAATCTCGAGGTTCTAAAACAGGTCAACTTGACATCATTTTATTGGGTCCATTTAGTGGACAGGAGGCAGGGAATAAAGTGCTGTAAAATGGTCTTGTGACCAGAAATTAAGTTTAAAGGGCCAATTGATACAAGTCTTCATTTTCCTATTAAAAATGACTAAGTATATATATACTATTTAAAAATTATATTAATTGCACCGTCTTGTAAAACCTTTCAAATTTGATCATGGTACATGTTCACCCTCAGACACTTTACTCTTCACCTTGCTTTTAAATATCTGGTTTGTCAGTCTTTCATCACTCATTCTTTCTATATGCCCAAACCAGAATTATTATTAATTTTGATAATATTTTTAAATCACTCTCTAGTATTTACACTTTTACTATAAGATTCTGTCAGTGTCAGTTTATTTTACTATGGAAACAAATAACAATACTAACAGTTAATAGATCAGCTACTTTTGATTGGTGACAAAAAGTCACAGGCAACATGCATAAATTTACAATATTGTAAACTATAAAGATTTAATTTGGGATAACTAAAATAAAGATGTTTACTGTGTACATACCTTTCAAAGTTTAGGAAAGCCATATGTCCATGGTATAAAGCTGGTTTTACAGCATCCCATTTAGTTATATTCTGAGCAAATTTATACTGATTGTTAAGCGACATGACATGCATGTTCGCTGTGATGTTAATATGAAGAACTTTAAAGTTATTTCTTTTACATAAATCATAGGCCACACCAACAAAACTAGTAGAGCCAGTCTTCGGCACTCTGTTGTAAATGACTACCACATCATCATCGTCATCTTCTATCATACTTGGCAGAAAATTACGAGACTGTAGAGGAAATTGTGTTACTTTAGATACTGAAAAATGAAACGTTAATTTATTATTACTTAAATTACAAGAAAAATATCTTACCTACCTATATTAGATTAGAAGTATACCAACCTATTTTGTAATAGGTGTCCTCCAATCGGGTTAATTCTGATTGAAAATACAGAAATAAGAATACAAAAATAGCTAAAACAGAAATTAGCCATAGCTTATGAATGTTCAACATAGCGACACATTTATACACATTCCAATCCTTATATGTTATCGTACATCTCGTAATTAAAACATATTATAATTTACATGAAAATGCCAAAAAATCCCCTATTATAACATTAATTAATTATATCGTATTAGTAATTTAGTACAAAAAAATATATACAAAAAAAATGTAAAATTTAACTGTCAAATTTGGAGTTTATTATGGAAAGAGAAGGAACAATGGCCATGCTGTTTATAAAATAAAATTGTATTATGTTCACAAAGTTATAGACAGATTTAGGTATATTACATTATTAGCTTTGCTCTCAGACGAAATAAATGATCGGAGGCTTTGGTACAACAAATGAGTAACGCGACCAACAAATGTTGTGGTTTTCCACTCCCGGTTTTCCATATACTCATTCACTTTTTCATATGGAGATATTTTTAACCCAATTTTTTTACTTTTCCCTACGTAGACTTTTTGGGTTTCATAAAAATTTTAACATTGGTTTCGGAACGCAATACAATAATTGATTTTTAATTCATAGAAGATCTAGGACCAATAATCACAATTAGTCAGGACAAAAAAGTACTTCTTTTTGAGTCTAGAAGGAAATCGTATTACTTTTTGTTAACATGACTTTTTTAACTAATAGGCTAATTGACTACATTAAAAATATACTATAAATTGTGATTATCCTATCATACAATGACGTAAAAAAACATATTTACCTTTCATTTAACTTAACTTAAATTATGTATATTTTTTGTAGATTACACGCAATGAAATTGAATATTTTTTACAATTTCATCTATTTCAAAAACATCTTTGATAGGTTGACGATTGGTGACGTCACGCGCAAGTAAACAATACACAGATCACAGTTTTATTGACTGATTAATGTTACGTTCTATGTATTCTCTATTAATTTTAATCTGGGCTTGTTTATTATTGCATATGACGTCACACTTTGCGCCATTACCGACATAGCGTTTTTGGCGCTATTGTGGAAATTCAAACTTTAACATTGATCTTTACTAATAATAGAGCAGACATCCCGGAAATATAAATGTAGTGTGCTTATTATGTAATAAAGGATCATATAAACCATGAAGGTAAAAACCGTGCCCGTCCGCGCGCCCCTACTGGAGTAAGCATCATTCAATTTGCAGGGTGCCGCGCGAGTGACAAATTTGTCACTCACACACACCTTTACATTTTTTACATCCTCAGTCTGATTTGTGCGTTCGGCGGAGAAAGTCGAAAAGAGCTCCGATTTTATTGTCGGAAAAATGGTTAATTGTGCATTAAAGCTGTGTAGAAACCACTATTAAAAAAAAGTACCTAGTGTCACGTTTTTCAAGTATGTATTTAACATGTTTTTCTTATATTAAACCTTAATAAAATATTATAATAAAACCCATAATTAAAATATCAAAATCTAACGTCGTAACTATGGTAACTGTCAAACTATGTGCATCAGTTAGAAGTTGAAGAACTAGTGATGTGTTTTTATTTTTAATGAGAATTTCGATACTTTAAAATAATTTATAATATTTTCAATTTAATTTAATCAAAAGGTATGGCGACAACAGAAGCGTCCAACGAGGTTTGTCAGTTACTATTTAGTGATGTGATTTTATAGTTGATATACTCGATTTTTGTAAATACTTTCATGGTTATGAGATATTATACAATTATTGTTTTTTTTATATAATACTAATTATATTTTCTATACATGATACAGTTTCCCGAAAAATCCGGCATTAAAACGTAAATGGGGAGGCAATTAAAAGAGAAGAAAATTAATAACCAACAAGAATACCCGTATGTTCAGTACATTTTGACGAATCAAGCTACGATTTAATTGTTTTTCGCCTTTTGTAGTTTGAGTATAACTTCCTCTTGGAGGTCGGTCAAAAATGTTGAGATTGCGTTTAGTAGGTACATGTAGTTAGTTGTGCATGTGTTTTAATTTAATAAATAATTAAATTTAATAAAGTATTTTAACTTATTGTTATATTATTATATACCTACATTTTTTAAATCCACTAGTATTATAAATGCGAAAGTGTCTATCAGGGTGGATTTGAAAGGATATACTTTGGGCTAATATGAGGTTCTGCTGATAAAATCTAACATTTTTTTCTATGGAACCATATTTCGCAAATGAAAAAAAAAATGTACTTCCCCATACAAATTGGTCATTTTAACGTTACTAGTTTGTATGGAGAAGGCCATTTTTTTTTCTTTTGCGATACATGGTTCCATGAGAAAGTTGTTTGATTTGATCATATTAGCCCAAAGTATATTTTTCAAAGTTATTGAGTCTATTCAAAACATCGCGACGAGCTAGCCACTTGTTCGGTGTAGACTCATACCATCGGCTACGACGAGGTGGGATTAAAACCCCTCCGCTGGTTACCTTGATGATATGTGTGTGTATTAGAATTGTATATCGATAAATAATTATTAATCTTTGATGATCTCTATAAATCCCAAAATATTTGGTTTATATCGATAAGTAATAATATTTGTTGTCAGTGGCAACACTGTGGCACTTATATTAAAAAAGAAAAACATGTTAAATACATACTTGAAAAACGTGACACTAGGTACTTTTTGTTAATAGTAGTTTCTACACAGCTTTAATGCACAATTAACCATTTTTCCGACAATAAAAGCGGAGCTCTTTTCGACTTTCTCCGCCGAACGCACAAATCAGACTGAGGATGTAAAAAATGTAAAGGTGTGTGTGAGTGACAAATTTGTCACTCGCGCGGCACCCTGCAAATTGAATGATGCTTACTCCAGTAGGGGCGCGCGGACGGGCACGGTTTTTACCTTCATGCAAAATGTAGTCAAACAGCCTATTAGATCTTTCTGAATCTGAAAATGCTGGTTACCGGAAGTAAGATATTCAAGATGGCCGCCGCGTTTTAGGTGTACTATTATTTCTCCTGTGCTTTAGGTTAAAAATTGTAACTGACCACATTTATCTACGAGGACGTTTTTGGTGTCGTTTTCGTATAAACTAAGGACGAGGAATTCATTTTTAAATATATTGTTATAGTCATCTATATTAAAATTTCGGGAATTTGACTAAAACTGGAAATTTAAAAATATTTTTTATTTTAATAACGGGTACAACTTTTTACACTCGTCATATTGTAACATAAAAAAAATATGTTAATAAAGCTTAGTGCTTCTATTTTAGTTCTTAAAATTATGAGCATAGTTATCGTAAACTAGAGTTATATATATATACATGGTGAATTTGAATGGGTGTACTTTGGGCTAATATGATATTCTACTGATCAATACAAACAACTTTTCCCATGGAACCATGTGTCGCAAATGAAAAAAAAAATTGCCTTCTCCATACAAACTAGTAAAGTTAAAATGACCAATTTGTATGGGGAAGCCATATTTTTTTTTCATTTGCGACACATGGTTCCATGGGAAAAGTTGTTCGTATTGACCAGTAGAACATCATATTAGCCCAAAGTACACCCATTCAAATTCACCCTGTATATATATATATATATAAGTAAAAATCCCCTTATGAAAAATATTTTAATTGATTGTACCTAGTATAAGAAGCTAGTACTTATTAAATGAAAAATATGCATGTTATTTTTTTTATTTTTTTTATGAGAGCTCGGCATGTGACCTCACATCTACCTGATGGAAAGCAGTATGAAGGTCCAAGAACAAATGCAACCAAAAATTACGATCTACGTAACCGTTGATTGCACCTATTATGCCGGCTTAAGATGCCTATTCACGCTTCGTTTAAAGGACTCGAGATTATAGGAAGAAGGAAACACGCGAGCAGGTAGAGCATTCCACATTTTAATAGTGCGACAGATATACGAATCACCAAATTTTTTAGTGCGGGTTGGTATATCTGCCACAGTATATGCCTGCATTTTGTTACCCACTCGTGAAGTCCTATACCGGAAAGGAGAAGGAGGAATGAGATGAAATAGTTCTTCAGAGCACTCTCCATGATAAAGGCGTTAAAACACGCTAAACGACGCTACATCTCTGCGAAGCTGCAATGGCTCTAGAGTGTCCGTGAGCTCTTTGTCTTCGATAATTCTCGATGCACGCTTCTGCAGACTATCGAGAGCATGCAGCAAGTATTTGGCAGATCCACCCCAAAGATGCGAACAGTATTCCACACAAGGCCGTATCTGAGCTTTATAAATCAATTATAAATTATTTTTTATAATCATATAACAGTTTAAAAAACTATTTATCTTCAGACGATAATAATGATCGTAATAAATTTGCACGGTCTTATTATATTTTTAAGCTTTGTGGCTTAAAAATATAAGACCGTAAATATGTTAACAAGCCGCCCATTTCGTAACCGCATCATTTAGCCGGCATAGTGGATGGGATCAATTTTGTTAAACAGCAATGTATTGATCGACCACATTCATTGACTATGTAGGTATTCTTACCAACAGGTAAATACAAAGCCAAATGCCGTGCTCCAATAAAAATAAAAATAAAATACAGAGAGTTTATTTTGGTGCAACATAATAATAAACAAATAAAACAAGTAAAATTTTATTGATTTCATTTAATCATTGTACCTGTAGCAATAAAGCATGATGTTTAGAATTTTTTATCAAAGCCTTGATTATTTTGTTGGCACTCAATTATATACTCCGTCACACCGACAGCCTCCGTAGACTAGTGGTTGCGCCTTTGGCGTTGTATCCGGGGGTCGTGGGTTCGATTCCCACCCATGGCAAAAAAAAACAGTACGTTTTTCTGTACAGTTTGTCATGGTCTGGGTGTTTATAAAAAAAATATGTATTATATCTTTTTTTCTACATAGTACAAGCCTAGAGCTAGTTTCTCAGATCAGAGCAATATGTGAAAATTGTCAAAAAAAAATAAATATATATATATATATTCCGCCATAAAATAGCGTGCAAAATATATATATATATATATACACTACGGCTTATATTATTAGTGGATCAAAGCCGTAGTATATATGTATATATACTACGGCTTTGATCCACTAATTCCTTATTTCAGGACATTCGAAAATCTAAAATATTAATAAACTTTTAATATTGCGTATGTATAGGTGCCGCCTATTCAAGTTATCAATAAACCACATTTTGAGAAAGTGTACATTACAATAAATGAGGCCTAAAACATGGCATAAAATAATCAATAATTAATGGATAACGATTTATCATATGGCATGGAATTATATAGACCGCCTAGACGGCCCCAGGGTACCTAGCGGAGGGGTTATTAATCCTACTTCGTCGTAACCGATGGTATGAGTCTACACCGAACAAGTGGCTAGGTCGTCGCGATGTTTTAAATAGACTCAATAACCCATCTATAAATGGTTTCACAAGTTGGTATAGTGAAACCGGGACCGACAGCTTAACATGCTCTCCGAGGCACTATAGTCACATTGTAATAATCATATTTTATCTAGTCACAAAAATAGGTATGTCTTGAGAAAAACACTCCCAATTACTTATGAAAATATAAATGGCAGGGGTATGTCCATTTCATCACCACAATAGATTGATAAAATAGACCTACACTCATTTTTATCCAGTCACCCGGGGATGAATCTGGCAAATGGCCTTAGAGGCAATTTTAGTTACATAGTTTCATAGCTACTAAGTTAGTTTTAATTAGTGTAGTTACTTTTAAGGCAAGTCTTATCTCTACCTTCACGTGGTGCCGCATGTTATTGGCCTGGTTCCCCTAGAAACTGGCCTAAACTAAGTAAGATAAGGCGAGATTCTTGGTCCTTTCCTTCCTTTGGGTGCTACAGGCAAGAACGTCGGGCTTGGGGGCAGGCCCTTGGCTACGAGGTTTTGGCAACCTTACACTTTTCGTAGAGAGCAGGCTCGTTGCTTGGTGTTCTATATCTTCTGAGTAGGTCCTGGTGCATAACCTTGCACCCCCAGTTGCGGGCTCCCTGGAGGGTGGGACGCTCATGGAGATGATTTTTTATTATGGCAACATATATACTTTTTCTCAGCCATTACAAACCATAACGAGATCCACCGCTGCACATCAAGCAATATGTGTAAATTGTCCTACATATTATTATTATATGCTGTATTATAAATTAACTTGTATAATAAATATATTAATGGAGGATTTAATACTATTATGCACAGTAAAAATATTTCCTTAGCAGCCAGGAAAATGTGCATAATAGTATTTTTCCCGACACTTATGTATGGAGTTACTCATGGGTATGGCAGAAGAAGCATACAAGTAAGATTAATGCGGTTGAAATGAGATAAGTGAGGAAAATCTCTGGTGTGACCCTCAGAGACCGAATTAAAATACATAGTCTTTTAATACTGTTACAATAAAAAATAATATTACGTTTAAATTTGGAATCTGTCATTTTTATACGATTGATCATTGTTTTCTTATTATGGCGCCAATACATTGTACAATATTTTGCGATATTAAAAAGGTGTGGGTGATAAAGAGGACCGAATCGCTGTGATTGCATTAGACAAAGTACGTATGGAGCCAAATGCAATTTTTAAAACTCCATACACTTGGTATTAGTCAAATGTTTGTGTACCGGGCTACAATAGATGCAATGAGACCTCCTGTGTTTGTGACAGAAAAAGATCTGGCCGTCCACGTAGTGTTCGTACGAAAAAGGTGGTCAAAGCAGTAAGGGAAAGAATTCGAAGAAACTTTTCTAAACATTTTTTTTTATATGTATGTCTTTCTATCATAATGTCTCTACTGTCTTGTGATCTTTACCAAAACCACAGAAGAAATAATAGTACAAGCCAAAACGGCAAATTTTATAGAGCTGGTCGTGGATTAAAAACTCATCATCGTCATATTCATAAGCATTCTCTACCATCCACCAGTCCAGCAGTCATTTCATTTCGTCAAACATTACACCTGTACCAGTTCCAACACCCACCACAAGCAATAACCTTTTTTCTTTGATCGATCTTTCTTTATTGTTTGTCGTATTTATTAATGATATTAGTGCATGTTTTCAAAATTCTAATTTTCTGTTATATGCAGACGATTTAAAAGTTTATCGGCCTATAAAAAATATTAATGATTGTGTATTGCTTCAGCAAGATTAAACCGTTTAAAACGGTTTAGGTCTTGAGTCTTTTAAGATTAAACCGTTTAAAACGGTTTAAGTCTTGCTGAAGCAACGAGAAAAAACGGACCGTTTTAACGAGTATTGTCTCGTTAATAAACTACAACTTGGCTTAACGAAATGCAAATTCATAACCATATCAAAAAAGACTAACAATATTAATTTCAAATACACTTTATGTAATAAAAACCTCGAGAAAATATCTGTAATCAGGGATCTTGGAGTTCTAATGGACTCAAAGCTTCATTTTTATAAGCATATCAACCATGTCACTGCTAAAGCCTATCAGCTTTATGGATTTGTGATGCGTTCCTGTAGCCTTTTCAAAAACCCTAAAAGTTATTTGCACCTGTATACTTCACTTATAAGACCTCAAATAGAATATGCAACTTCAATCTGGAATCCACTGTACGATAAGTATAACAAGCAAATTTGTTCGTTCTACTAATTATAGATGTTTCCGCTCGAGATCTAGTTATAGTAATCTTATAAAGAAATATTCTCTCTCTACGCTAAAAACAAGAAGATTGCTCTTTGATAGCATGCTTTTGTATGATATTTGCTATAACAAATTTGATAGTAACCAATTGACAGGCTGTATTGTATACCGTATACCCAGTGGCTCACAGCGTATACGAGGGGTATACTCTCACCGACTGTTTGCTCCCAAACCTAGCAGAACGAATGCTGGTGAACGCACACCTCTCAATCGCATAATGTCTAGTTATAATAAAGATCTTCACGATGTGGATCTGTTTCGGCTTACTCGAAGCCTTTACAGAAAGTCAGTCATGGAGGTTCTGTCAAGCTAGATGTCAGGTATTGTGTACATAATTTATATTATATTCTGTAATATTTTCTTGTTAAATGCTTTTTCTTTTGTGTCCTACATAAGTGTGGATAATGAAGCTGTTTACACAATTAGTAACTTAAATACCTATATTTAAATTGTAATAAATATTGTGTAATTGTTTGTTTTCCTTAATAAAGTAAAATAAAATAAAAATCGAGAAATGCAAACAATTTCAATCTCGTTACCCTAAATTTAAACACATTCCTCGTGCAGCTAGAACAGTTTTAGCTTCAAAGCTCACATAATTAATAAATGAATGTATAAACAAAAATAACGTAGCTTTCTGGGAAGATTTTTTCCCAGGAAGCTACGTTATATTGATATTCTTTTAATTTTCTACACGTATCCAACATTAATAAAAAACAGACACTCTCGACTAAACTTAAAGAAAACGTTAGAAATAATTATAAACTATATCGACAATTACCTATATTAATAAGAATCACTACAAAAAATAATAATTTTTTAAAAAGCCTGAACAAAAAGTATTGGAAGAGGATATCAGTCAGACTTCTATCTTCTAATAACACAATAGCTGAGAATAACGAATTAAAAGTTTTACAAGACAATCACCCCACTCCGTTGTATACGTCTAGTAATATACCCCCTCTAATTAATAATGAAGAATGTCATCAAGTATCCAATTTTAACGACATGAAAGCCATAGAATCTTTTCCGTCAGGATCAGTTTTGATGGTCTATCTCCACAATACATAAAAGATCTTACATCCTTAAATTACGGTGATGCTGGATCCAAATTGTTAAATTCAATACATAAGTTATCTAACTTTATTTTAATAGGCAGTTTACGCGATGAAATAAAACAATTATTTTTCGCAGCATTTCTTATAGCGTTTAACAAAAAAGATGGGAATCACACGTATCGCTGTAGGATGTACTATCATAATATGTTCTTATTTATCACAAACATTAATTTCAAAATTTTTCCCACACCAATTAGGTTTTGCAGTCAATTGAGGAGCCGAAGCAGCTGTTCACGCTACAAGAATGTTTCTCGAAGAAAACAAAAACTTTGATGGATTCGTTAAATTTTAAACGTCACTTTCTTCGTTCTTAATAATAATTATAAATTTATTCAATAAATTAAATTAAAACAACAAAATATAACTACTGAACAAATAATACCTAACAATAAAAAACCTATAAATTAAAAATATCATCTAAATTAGTGCCGTGCGGCATAGTGCCCAAGACACAGCACCCGTAGCACGGCCAAGCCAAGACAAGAGATAAAGTCGCGAGCGGATGTCAAACAAAACATTTTTTTTAAATCAGCCAATCAGGTGCAACTTTGCAGCGCTCTGACTGGTTGATATTAAAAAATTAGATATCTAAATTAGTGCCGTGCGGCATAGTGCCCAAGACACAGCACCCGTAGCACGGCCAAGCCAAGACAAGAGATAAAGTCGCGAGCGGATGTCAAACAAAACATTTTTTTTAAATCAGCCAATCAGGTGCAACTTTGCAGCGCTCTGACTGGTTGATATTAAAAAATTGTTACTTTTGACATTGGTTCGCGACTTTATATCTTGTCTTGGCTTGGCCGTGCTAGGGGTGCTGGCGGCGTTTTCCCTCTGGATAGTCAAACCAACTTTCTGAGAGAAAAACGTCGCCGCTCTTGGGTCGAGACGTGAACTAATTTTGCACCAATCTCCCTAACTAACATTTTTGTGCTCGACGACCACGGACCCAGTGTTTCCACCGCAAACGCCGCAAATATGTAATCCTCGGTTAAGGTAGAATATTTGCGACGTTTGAGGGTTTGCGCTTGCTCGGAAGCCGCCCCTGCCCATAGGGAAGTATATCTGACGTGGGACGGTGCCAGAGTGTCTACACACGTCGCATCCCACACCAGATTCTTACCGAGGCTCCATGGTACAACGGTGGCACCATCCGGCCTTTTGCCATCGTCGCGACATATGCCGGGCGGTTCCAGAATAGAAGGTATAGACACTGTAGTCAGAGCTCGCCGAATTAGCTCATTTAGACTACAATGTCTATAAATCCTACCAGCACTTCTTACACATGAAAGCCCGTGGTGACCGGACATGTCCACGTCTCTTCCGCACGGACACCGATGGGGCTCGCATATTCGTGCTCCTAACCGTAAGGATACTGAAATTTAAAGAGTATTTTTTTCTAAAAGATTACCGATATGTTTGGAGGGCAAGGCGTGCAACCATAAACCAGACTCAGGTTCTCTTATAGCAAGTAATCTTGCCCGGTCCGAGTCACTACTACTTCCCTCTTCCTGTTCTAGCCTCGTCCATGTTCCACACTCCCACTTCGTTCAAAGGTATATTCAGTATATTACCGATGTGGGAGCGCGAAGCATGTACAGAGGACAAAAAAGCTGGTAGCGCGACATTTGATGGCAAACGAATTCCTAGTCCACCAAATTTTATAGGGAGGGAGAGTAGCCTGTATAAAACTTCTATCATCAAAATTTATTTTTAAAATTTTTGACAAAAGATTTCTATATTTATATTAATTAATTTTGTAATCGACGTAAATTTCCAAATTGGGCAACATTGTAAAAAATAATTTAACTTGGGTGTATAATCCCTCCTTGAGAGATAGAGAAATAGGTATTACATTTATTACATTCTCATTTACCAAATTTACAATTCTAAATTCATCAAATCTCTTTTTTTGTTAGGAGCACTCTGAGACCATTGATTTTAAATAAACAAAAAAATTACTTAAATATACAAAAAAAATAATGACATAATATAAACCCCATCTAGCACAGTTTTTTTTTTTACGGTTTTGAATACTTATTTATTTTTTAACATGTCCACCATTTTGACTACATTTAAATTAAATAGATAATTCCATTATTAACGTTTGTTTAAACTCTTGGATACAGACTAAATTACCTATTAAATACGGAGGTATAGGTTTAAGAAGTTCAGCAGATATCTCTCTTCCAGCATTCCTTTCTTTAGCATCGCTCTCACGCAACTTGGCAAAAGCAATAGAATGCGGGACTAATAAATGCCATTTAACAAGTCAACCATCTGAACCAACCAACTAAAAAAAACGGGATAATCATCCGTAATAAAAAAAAAAATCAAATAGACAATGCAAGAATTCTAGCGTCTCTAAGCAAAGATGCTCTAAGCCATGCTCCTGACGGGTAAATTTTCCTGGCATACTGGAACCTCCCGGGCTTTTCCATCATCAACTGTGATGATGGAAAAAGGCCGGACGGAATGTCGATAGTGCCGTGGCACAGAGGTCCTGCTCTCGTATGGGATGCCACCTGTACGGACACATTGGCCCCATCACATTTTTACCTCACCTCTAAAACCTCTGGTCTGCGGCACCAAAGCAGAAAATTTGAAAAAGGAAATATATACATCACTCAAAATTTTGAATTTTTAGCCTTTATAAACTCTGGTCTCCGGACTCAATAAAATTTGGTTTAAAATTGGGGAAAAAAATAAGAAAAAAGTCTGGAGAGATCGCCGAGCTAGAGCTTTCTTCATGTAAAAAAAATCTATAGAAATTCAGCGTGCAACAGCCAGTATCCTCGGTATGGATGAGGCATCGAAAGATCTCAACGTTTTTTTTATTTATTGTATTTTTTTTTTAATTATTTTATATAGGTTTTTCATGAGATAAATGTAAAATTAAAATACTACTTGTACCTACTATTATTTCTTCTGTGCCCATAAATTTAAACATATACATAGAAAATGTATGGGTGATCTTCATATTATTATTATTATTATTTAAAGGTAGGTATGGACTTTCCATTTATTCATACTGTATAAGTTATTTATAAATAAATCATAAATAATAGGTAGTTTTAGTAAATGTTTTTGTTTATTTATATAGGTAGTTCCTATCCAAATCTCACCTAACCAGTTCACAATCGTACAGCAGCTAGCTCGGTCACCTCGCGCGAAAAATAGCCAATGACATTACGACGCAACTATATGGGTTAACGGGCGACCCAATTATTTCATTGTGAAACAACAATCATAACAAATACTCTGTGGATTATTTAGTTGTAAATGTGTAAAAAATATGCGGATGTCTTTTTTGTGGAAACAATTGTATTTATTTATTTTGTTACTAAATAAAGTAGGTAGGTACAGTGTACGGCAAGGTGTAATAGTTTAGGTATCTACAAAACTATTACGTGAAGCTATGAAATTTGTACTAAACTGTTATTCTAGTACGGCGCCGTCCACTGTACCTACAAGTTAGTGTTAATATTTATTGCACATCTAGGATAGTTTTACGACGAGGTGGGATTAAAAACCCCTCCGCTGGGTACCCTAGGGCCACCTGGGCGGTCTCGGGCGCCGCAAGGCACCCGTGATGATATATATGTATGTAGAAAAAATGCCAATTTAATACCAAATAGTAAATAGGGATACCTATTAAGATAGGTATTCAAAGTAGGTGCCTATCTAATGCTACGAAATTAATACTATTAATACCTAACTTATAATTAATTATACAAACAAGCTATAAATCTAAATTTCTTAAGTTTAATTGTAAAGAATAACTTTAAAAAATCATTAAAATCGGTTTATCTATTTTGGAATTACAAATAAAACTGTAGAAAGGCACATCAATGGTAAAACGGTCAATATAACATGGTAATTAATATGAAAAAATATTGTAGGTCACCTAAAGTAATACTCTCATAATTTGTTAACTAAAAGGCGATTCCTATAATCTGGGGTAACGTTGTTATTCCCAAATAAAAAATAGGTATATGTGTTAACTTTTTTGGGGAATAAATAACCGTTACTGTAGGCGATAATGGGAATTGACCAAACATTAATTAATGTGACAAAGATAAAATGTTTTATGTAGGTCTGCTTATTACATGGTACTCGTAGATACACATGTCAAACATTAATATTAAAGAGACAAAAATCTCTACTTACAGTAGAGACGCAATTAAAATTTTACTTGTACCTACTATTATTTCTTCTGTGGTATAGGTACACAAAAAATCTCGTCTTGTGTGAAAAACGATCATGTTTATTTTATTTTTTCTCGAGAACCTTTCACAATTGGGTCTCATTATTAAAATAGTTCGAAGATGTTATATTATAATTGAAAAACCAATTAATATTCAATTCAATTAAACTGAGTACTTCTATGGAGATATATATCAAACTGACAGATACATCGAAAGCGCCAGAATTTGGGCTCCGTAGTTCTCGTGATATTCATGAGGACGTTACCTATATATCCTAAAAAAAATTAAGGGCTTTATAGATCGTTACAAAACAATAAATCATTTAGGTAGACGCTAAAAGGTGGTTATTAAATCAGCATAGTAAGCTGCACCAGTAGGACTTCCCGACCCCACATACACAAATAGATTACGCAGTTGTTCTGAAGAGGCGAAAAATTATCCAGTCGTACGCTACTATATTCCCTAAATGGTCGCGTCCGTACGCACTAAAAAAACGAGATCGATAAATACGCTGAAGACCATTTGGAATAAAACTCAAAAAAAAAAAAACTTTAGTAAGAAAATGCAACATAAAAAATCACTGACTAAATAAAATTTTATTAAAAAATCCTTATGGAACTTGATCGTGTTTTATATATATTTGGTAGTTTTACCAGGAAGCGGAAAGACAAACGAAGGTCTTTAGAGCCTTCATCATTAAGTGCTGGAAGTAGTCCAGTCCACAACTCTTGGATCAGGCCATCGTCAACTCACAACGCAGATTTGGTCATAGCCCCAAGAACTTCGGCATACGAAAGCCCTTTGAGAAGAGAGGAGGTATGCGCGTTATGCAAGAAGAAGCTGACTGAGCCGAGGGTCCTTTCGTGCTTGCATAACTTCTGCACCAGATGCCTGCAAGGTCTTCATCATGATGGCGAGCTGGAGGTGTGGAATGACTGGGAGGGTGATGGTAAGATTTTTTAAATTATTATTTATATGAATTGTAGAGCTGCGGACTTTGATCTATGGTCATTGGTCATTTGGCGAATTGGTTCATCCGTTCTCGCACATTTAGCGAAAGCTTTTTATTTTTATAGATAAGTTAACTTATAAATCCTGTGGCAGCTAGGGTCTAACTACACAGAACTGTATTGTTGTGATCAATAAATAATAAAATTATATTTATTTAAATAGGTATTTCAGTTTATTGATAGTTATCCAATTTTTTACAGTAACTTTATTAGCATAGCTATAAATAATCGTCTCAACAAAACAATATAAAAGTTATCGGCCCAGTGGTTCAAAAGTTACACGTTCGCTCTAAACGAATTTATATAATAGATTAGGATATTTATATATATATATATATATATATATATATATATATATATATATATATATATATATATATCACGGGTGCCTTACGGCGCCCGAGACCGCATAGACGGCCCCAGGGTACCCAGCGGAGGGGTTTTAATCCCACCTCGTTGTAGCCGATGGTATGAGTCTACACCGAACAAGTGGCTAACTCGTCGCGATGTTTTGGATAGACTCAATAACCCATCTATAAACAGTTTCACAAGTTGCTATAGTGAAACCGGGACCGACAGCTTAACGTGCTCTCCGAGGCACTATAGTGGTGTTGTCAAACAAATGTACATACATTTTTTAATTAAAAACTCATTGGTACACACCGGGATTCGAACCAGGGACCTAAGCGTTTTTAAGTCCAAAGTCTAACCAACTAGGCCACCACGTAACTTCAACTCTAATGGAATTTCAACTCTATATTTAATAGTATAAAATATATATATCAATATTTATAGTTTACGCAAAATGCGCGACGGTGAACGTGTCAAAACTCGTAATAAAGCCCCTGTTTCACCCCACAGTTTAGGTATGAATATTACCTACTGTCAAGAGCTCTTGGGGGGCTATTGTTATCAAAGTGTTGCATGTGACTCTGCGGTTATACAATCTCTTGTTATCTCAATAAAAGGCAAATACCAAAATATAATAAAAATTACCAAGATTGCAGATTTGAAACAATAATTAAGAACTTAAACAAAGATGGACGGGATATGATACATGCCAACTAATAAATGGACACTAGATTTAATTGAATGGTACCCACAAAACACCAAGAGAGAAACATCAGGGCATATCAGTCCAAGTTCAACTATTATCTATATCTATACTATCTATACTTAATATTATAAAGCTGAAGAGTTTGTTTGTTTGTTTGTTTGTTTGAACGCGCTAATCTCCGAAACTACTGGTTCGAATTGAATAATTCTTTTTGTGTTGGATAGTCCAGTTATCGAGGAAGGCTATAGGCTATATAACATCACGCTACGACCAATAGGAGCAAAGATATAGTGGTAAATGTGTAAAAAACGGGAGAAATTATTTCATCTTTGAAGCCTTCCGTTGCGTGCGCCGTGAAAACGGTTCAAGATACACAAAAAATATGTATTAAAGAATAATCTAAATATATATAACTCAAAGGTGACTGACTGACATAGTGATCTATCAACGCACAGCCCAAACCACTAGACGGATCGGGCTGAAATTTGGCATGCAGGTAGATGTTATGACGTAGGCATCCGCTAAGAAAGGATTTTGATAAATTCTACCCCCAAGGGGATAAAATAGGGGATGAAAGTTTATATGATAAAAAAATAACTATTCCACGCGGACGAAGTCGCGAGCACAGCTAGTATAATATATTATTGCATGTATTTATTTTGTACATTCCTGCCTTCCCTATCATAATCACTCGAGGGTAATCTTGAACTTCAATATTGTGAGATTAAAAATAATATTTTTGGTACGACAAAATTTGAAAATGTTTTGATCATTGAATAGCTAGTTTAAGTATTTGATTGAGAGACCACATCATAAAGTCAAACAAATACTTTGACTGAGAGAGAGAAACAAAGAATGAAATTACTAGAAAAGGTTTTAAAACTCAATTTTATGCAGTGGAAGAGGAATTCCATCAGTCTGTATTGCCTATTGAAGGATCTTCTTGACCATCAGGACTTTTATAGAATGTGTTTCCAAGATCTTGCTTACAGGTTCATATAGTATTTGGTTGGCTAGAGGGTAGTGAACACAGTGAAGGGGAGAGTTGAATTCAAAAAGCCATTAACACTGCTTTGCGGTCTCAAGTCTGGGAACATGCAGTTCACTATATCCAAGAGATGGACCCGGCATATGCAAGGGGAATCCATGGATAGTTAAGAATATTGTCTTTCTCATCATTTTCAATTTCAACACAAACAAGATCTCATAGTATTGAAGTTAATTACCCTCAGGTGTACATATAAAACTATATAAATTAACTTAGGTAATATAGGACTTAACTATAAAGAGAGATCACAGTAAGGAAACAGTATATTTGTACTCAATAGATTTAATGAGATTAGGATATTTCTATAAATAAATAAAAAATATACCATAACGGGTGCCTATTTGGCTCCCGAGAACCGTTTAAACGGCCTCAGGCTACTGGGTACAGCGGAGGGATTAACCCGTCCTCATTTCGCCGATGGTATTCGGAGGCAACACCTAACAAGTGGTGAGCTGGTGTTTATGATGAAAAAGCCTCGTTGTATAAAGCGGTCACCCATCCCAGGCCGGTTGTCATCTGCTTAATCTTGTTATCAGTTGCACAGTGACTTAACTTAACAAAATAAGTTCTATAGCAATCACAGAGGAAGCAAAAACCTTATATATTTTATCTACATTCTACATGTCAGAATGACAGCTGGTCTGAGTTGGTACTATATACCTACGCCTTTTTTAACTTTAATCGTTCAATTTGGTGCAACTCATCCTAAGTAGTTAGTTCAGAGGCAATGTCGTGTTTAATTTTAGGAAACGTAAACTAAGGTACTATGCACCTTGGGTAGATGGATAGATGCACAGAGTTTAGGTAGAGTATACGAACATATATTGGACAGAGAAGTCATAACGAGCAACTACGGTTTAATTCATAAATTCTATTGTTTATAACTGTGGGATAATTTTTCAATTGTCAGATAAAATTATTCGACACTGAACTTGTAAGAATAACTGTCAAATTAATTATCTGACGATTAAAAAACGGCCCTTAGATAGTGAAATTATTTACGCGTTTTCCATAGCATTTCAGCCACCATCGCTACTAATCAAGTAGGTTATGCAGAAGACCTACAAAATGAGTTCAGAGATCAGAAGGGTGATTACGTGCACAACGCTAAGCTAAACATTAATCGATATGATGCAATTCTGACGTAATGCAAACCTGGTGACATAGAAAATTGACAGACAACTACGTCATTTTGGATAAAGTTTAGCTTAACGTTGCACGGAATTAAGCCTGCTGGGCCTAATTATAAAACAGCGAATGCGATTGCTATCTGTCAAAGTGTGGTAATTTGAATTGTCATCATTTTTATTTCCAATGCAATAAAGGCTGTGGCAGTTCCAATTACAATCGATGACGATAGCGATCTGTCAAAACTTCATAATTATGCTTACAACAAAAAAAAATACACATGTCGCGCTACAATAATAATTGAGTACAAACGTTAGGTTCTCCAATAGGAAAGGTTTATTAAATCGTTTCTTATAATGACAATTATAAATGGCCTGAAGTTTACCGGCAAATACAGGGTATAATTTACCCAATAAAGTTAAAAAATAAGTAATAAAATAACGTGTACATATTTATTAATTCGCTAGAGTACAATTAGTCATAGTTTTATTTGTATTATAACATTTCATACGTATTTCCCGAGTCACAAATTACATAAACTCCAGGCAGAGAATGTTCTTAGCTATTACGGCTTCACCGTGCGGGTGCCGGGTCCATGGCGTGGTTAAAAGGCAGGGGAATGAACTGCAGCATTCTCGGACTTGAGACCGCGTAGGTAGGTTTAAAGGCCTTTTGAACTCTCATCCTGCACTACGTTCACTACCCTCTCTACTCAACCAAATACTATATGATCCTGTTAGCGCCATCCTGGAAACACGCTCCATAAAAGTTCCGACGGCTGATCTGATATGTTTACCAGAGTTTTTATTTTTTAAACACCATGTACAGAAAAAATATTTTTTGCCCTGAGTGCGAATCGAACACACCACGCCAATAGCGCAACCACTAGTAAGTTGTGTATTAACTCATTTGGACCACGGAGGTGGTCTAAACGAATTAATAACAATTCTAGAGGCAATTCAGATTATGTGAAAACCATCTGAAACCCATAAACCTTGTTTCGGTTCGTGGTCTGCAGAATGTAACAAACAATACAGTCTCTACATAAAGCGACTAAATTAAATGCTCGCTCGTCAAATAACTTTATAGGTAAAGCGAAGACTTTTTAATTTTGTAGAGTTTTAAAGATCTCTGGTGAAATGATTTGGATATTTTATTGGGTTAATTCGTTTTAAAGGGTTCTTCAGACGCTGTGGAAATAATGATGTAATAAACAGAAGCAAAGATACCGGCGGATTGTAAACAAACATTAAACTTGCTCGTAGTAATAGTCGCCTAATAAATAAAACATGACACATGCACTATAGAACCTCATCACACTATCGATTATGGGAATTTCCTCAGTTTTACTATACCAACTTGTGAAACTGTTTATAGATGGGTTTTTGAGTATATCCAAACATCGCGACGAGCTAGCCACTTATTCAGTGTAGAGTCATTGGCTACGACGAGATGGGAACAAAACGTTGCTGGGTACCCTGACTCCGTCTAGGCGGTCTCGGGCGCCGCAAGGCACCTGTGATGATATTTAGGTATAATTTTACCTACACAAAGATATTTTGTAGAGACGTATAATAGGTAGTTTTTGTTAGAATGTTTACATACACAATAAAATCCAATCCCTGGGATCAAATACCCCTATTTTATCATTCTGGAAAATCCATTGGAGACTTATATAATCTAAGCACCCATATATATGTGTAGTCCATCACCTTAAATTATTACAGCCACCGTAGTGGTTGGGCCTTTGATGTTGTAACCGAAGGTCGTAGGTTCGATCGCAGCGATGACAAAAAATATTACAAGTTTTTCTGATTGTTTTTCCATTGTCTGGGTGTTTATAAAATATAATATATATTACTATCGTTGGTCATAGTTCAAGCCTAGACCTTATTTGGTGACCAGGGCAATATGTGTGTATAATATATATCCTTCATATTATTATTATTATCCCGTAACCGTAACGCAACGTCCGGTGTTACCCTCCAAACGTTACGTTAGTCAAACGGAACTGAGATATTGCATTTTGTCTATTTTTACCGCCCCCAGAGATGAATGACAGACAGACACACATTAATAACACAATGACTTCTGTACCTACTAGCTACTGTAAAAAACTTTTTACTGACTCGTTAATAGTTCGGAGCGTGTTTGGGTGGTCTACTTGTAACTTAAGTTTAATGGTTTATTAGTTAAAGACTGACGGCACAGATTAAGTAGGGTTACCTACTGCTTATTTGACGGCAATATTAATAATACCTAAATCCATTTTTAGCAGATTTAGCCACTCTCCCCAAACCATCTAAATTTGCCTTAATATTTTTTTTTCTAGTACATATTTTTTTATAGCTTATTTTACCCGGTAATATTGTTGTGAAATATGTAGGGCAAATTACACATATTGCTCTGGTCACAAACTAAGCTTTAAATTAGGCTTGTACTATATGTACCAGAAGTAACGATATAATACATATTATATTTTATAAAGACCATGACAAACTGTACGTATTAATATTTTATTGCCATTGGGAATCAAACCCACGACCTCCGGATACAACGCCAAAGGCGCATCCACCAGTCTATGGAGGCTGTCATAGTTAAAACACAGATTGGGTTGTTTGCTATTTCATTCATAATATATTCATATAAGTAGTAGATGACCAAACAACTAAGCAGTGACATTTTTAAATGTTTATTTATTGTTTCTATAATCGGTATTAACCCTTTATATTGGTTTCTCATTTATTGGTGAAAAACTCTATTTCCGAGTAATAAAAAGTAAAATAACCTTTGTTTATAAAAAACATATCCACTTTTATCTTTTCAAACACTATAGTTATTTTGCTGATCTTATGATTATTATACCATTGATATTGCAGAATAACAGAAATAATATATTTTTTCTTGTTTAATGTACTTTTAGTATTAAGTAGATAGTCTTAATTTTTTTTATACTTATACTTAAGTAGTAATTTTCTGATTTATTTTTTCACGGGGCATTTTCATGAGATTTTCCTTCGTATTAATGTAACATAAATACGTGAGAAACCACCAAAAGATTGCCTTATTTTTAAAAACAGTAAATAAAATATTTCCTTTTGGTAAAACCTAACCTAGGTAACGATTGCAAAACTGATGGTAGGTAAGTAGATAGAGTAGACCTCTGGTTTTATACTAAGTTTATTTATTTATTTAAAGTTTTAAACAACAAAAATATATAACACACTCTAAAAAAAACATAAGTAATAAAATAACTTACAAGAAATAATATACCGGAAATTATTATTTCCTCCGTAAAATTAGTATTTTGGAGAATTTAACCAAATGTAAAGAGTGAAAATCTCAAATTCTCCATCATGAATACGTCTACAATATTCATTAGGGAAATGGCAGATTCCAAGAGAGGATATGTAAAGTAGAAACATTTACCGGCGAAAGCTATCGTAAACATAAACGATTCGGACACAAACGAGAAACGTGTGCGAGTCAATTGAATATTATTACGTTTATTTTCGTACAATTGCTTCGTATCCGGCGCAATATATAAACTTAGGTATCGTTTTATAACATCAAACCGTAACTGCTTTGGTACTTGAGATCAAATGCGTGCAAACAAAAATGGTTTCAAATCTTTAAATGCAATGTACGTTTATCAAATTTTTAATGATATATCCATTTTAAAAAGGAATTAATAATTTAACATGTTAAAGTTTTTAAAGAAACAAAAATAGAAAGAAAGAAGAAGAAGAACTTTATTTTTGCTTTACAACACAATTGTGGAATTAAATTATTAATAGAATACATTCAAATAAAATTACAGACATTACATATGAAATAAATTGCGTGGCGACTAAAAGGTAATCAGATCGGCATAAGCCACATCGTTCTAGGATGAAGCACTGATTTTCAGCTGACGCCTGTGTTAGATTTATACAGAATAACTCAAACAATGTTGACCCAAACAAATTAAGACAACATTTTAGAAACAAAGGCTTTTTGTATTTGTCTATAGCTTGATATCTCGACAACGGTACCAAATAACCTGTAGACTAAAACAATTTATATAAGTATATCAAACCGATTTTTCTACTTTGCCACAGTTTATTTATCCAAATTTAGTTTATCCATTGCCGATGTCGCAACTAGCCTAATCGAAGGTTAGGTACAGGATACACCAAATATGCCATGGACATGGTAACAATGTCCTTAGATATCAAAACAATCATGTCACCCATGAATCAATCGCATTAGTCAAGGCCACAAGTATTTAGAGAATGAAATGGGTGCTAGGACGACACCCGAATGTTCCGGTTTTATAAATAAATCCAATGTCATGCGCATCTTCGAGAGAGTTTTTTTTGTTCAGTTGTCATTTATTTATTATCGCCATGCATCATTTACGTTCGACAGGCTTCATTAAAATTTTAATTTGGTTCTTCCTAAAATAACTTAAATGTTTGCTAGTACCTGCCGTAGATACCTAAAGTAAAATATGTTCATTGATATTACTATAAACCCGTCTTTTTATAACATTTGACTTAGACCTCTTTTCAGCTGTAAAAAAATCTTCAGTACAATTTCTTATTTATCTAACCTCTCACTAAAAAAAAGTTTCTAAATATTACCACCTCGACAGGAAATCGATGCAATAGTCTCTTAAAAACGAACCTAAACTCTAGTCTCTTAAACGATCACTAAAACCGCAACATGATATATTCATAAGAAATGCTTCTTTTGACTAAAAGTTAAATTATTAAAATCTCTCATAACCTATATTTAACTTCCAGGTCTTCATCAGCTAGCCCCAGAAGACTCAGGGTCCGGTGCTGGGTCCGCCGGCTCCGGGTACGAGAGTGACCCTCGTAACCAGTCGGAGTCAGATGCCAGCTGGAATAGTGAGCTTAAAGAAAAGTCGCTGCGGTATGGAATTATTTCTAGAAAAGTGAGTGAACATTGTGGTGAAAGAATCGCCTTTGTTGCCGCCCATTTCGTAACCGCGACATAAACAATCATATTTCGGTTTTCGTTTGTGGGTTCACCGGTTTTCAGCAGACACTGAAATTGAGATATTGCTTCGGTTTCTTGTCAAGGTGGTAGTCTCCTTTCAGGGTGAGGTTACGAAACGCGCTATTAATTCGACGATAAAGCAAGGAGGAGTAGACTCGTAATGCAAATTTGTCTTTTTCGCCTCTTCTTTCATTCAGCCCGCCCGCACCATTTAATTAATAAGATATCGTATAAAACCATACAGCCCATTGCTTGCACATAAAAGTTTTTTCTTTCTTTTTCTTTAAAAGATTTTTTGAAAATCGGTTCAGTTGTTTTGGAGTTTATCCGCAAGAAACAATCAATGAAATATTTTTCATAATATTAGTATAGATAGATTGTTTACAATAAGGACTATCTTAAACATTGATTTTTTTAAATGTCTCTTTTTACAAAGGTATCTGGTAAAAACGTCCAATTGCTTCTCTGCCCTACTTGCGGGGTTGAAACCCAGATTCCTCTGGGTGGGATATCGGCGTTACCTCTCAACTCTGTTCTGCAAAGGAAAATCCACTGCGCTGAAGAAGAAGAAGACGAAGCCAGTGTTTTGTGTGACATTTGTACCACAGATACTAAGGTACGTTTATTTTTCAGGGTTATCCGGTTATCTTTAGGACCGGACACCGAAAATCGAAAACCGGTTGAGGTATAAAAATTTGGAATTTGAAGTATGGATCTCCAGTCTTATTTTATCTTCGTAGTTTTGGGTAACATACCATACTAAAAAAAGTTATTATAAAAAAAACTTAAAAACTACTGAACCTAAAATCCGTACTAAAAGAAAATGTAGACATATCCATATAATACAAATTACAAACATTTTTTTTTCTATCTCAAAAGTTACTGTAATAATAATTAAAATTTATCTCTTCGGTCTTTCTTGATATTCCTCATTTACCCTGTTATATGGACCTTATAAAGTGCACGAACACCATACGCACTTGTTTTAGGAATGAACACTGCTATAATCAATAGTCTTCTAAAATTATTAGTTTAGATGTGTAGTAGTGAACCACTATAGATCCTTAAATACTTTAAGATTTACTTAATAATAAAATCATAATTCTGTAGGTAAACAGATTAATATTTATCTATGTACGGTAGAAAATACTTAAACTCTTGAGCAACAAAATATATTCAACCGTGCCAAACCTACCTATGAAACAAACAATGAAGTCAATGATATAAGTTCTGAAATAACCAGCACGATTTATTGCCTTTATGAAAAAAACAAAGCAAAGATTGATAATCTGTCAGATGCTCAAACGGAAGATATTTTAGGATATAATACACACGTGGGGCGAAACACTGTTGATGCGGCGGATACCATTTTCGGATTCAAATTTACTTTTGTTTGCACGCGCCATTAGATTCCAAGCTTGAGTAGGATTTGTTACTCCTTAGGAAATTATGTGACTCTTACATATATTATTATTAGATGTTATTAAAAACATGGAAACTGTACTAGTAACTGACCCAAAAAGAATACATCGCATGTTTTTTTTCTTTGTAGACAAATTTACCTTGTAGTAGCTAAAATTATAACTTTATTTTACAATATTTCTAAAGCTTATATGCTGGACTGGACCACTATGTAGATTAGAAATGAAACAGTCTGTATAGGTACCTTAAATCGAACAAATAATAATAGTTCTATACTGGAATTAATATATATGTATCATCACGGGTGCTTTACGGCGCCCGAGACCGCCTAGACAGCCCCAGGGTACCCAGCGGAGGGTTTTAATCCCACCTCGTCGTAGCCGATGGTATGAGTCTACACCGAACCAGTGGCTAGCTCGTCGCGATGTTTTGAATAGACTCAATAACCCATCTATAAACAGTTTCACAAGTTGGTATAGTGAAACCGTGACCGACAGCTTAACGTGCTCTCCGAGGCACTATAGTGGTGTTGCCAAACAAATGTACATATTTTTTTTAATTAAAAACTCATTGGTACACACCGGGATTCGAACCAGGGACCTAAGTGTTTTTAAGTCCAAGGTCTAACCAACTAGGCCACCACGTAATAATATGCAACATTTATATGAAATAACATAACTATCTGAAAATCTATAATGCCTTTAGGTACACTGTCAGCTGCTGGTATTGTTTATGTGATACTTACCTACTATATATGCCAAATTATCAACAATGTGATCCTTATCGTCAGAATCTGTTGTAGGATAGTGGCAAGACTTCGCAGCCTTGAGCATAAACTAAAACTCACCTGTCCCTCTGTCTTTTGCAGGTGGCATTTCGGAGAATATTTCGTAGAGTTCCCCCTGCACCGTTTTTAAATCAAACATTCGGACATAGATAATGGTTACATTCATCGTTGATCCCCATTACCACGCACAACGCGTTATCTTATTATAGTGTGCGGCGTGATTTGCTCCCTGCGCCAATGTTTTCAGACACAAACTGGATATGTGGATAGGCACTTAAAGGATAAGCGTGAGCCCCCATTCAACCGCTTAGATGCTTTCCATAAAGCAAGATACAAGAGATCAAATACAATTCTGCCATTTATTATATATAAAATATACGATCAAAAATGTGAGGTTTTAAATGTTCGCCAATTATTTATTTTATACGCAGTCCTCAAAAAACATACCCGGCTTCAATACGATAATTCACTATTTAAAACCTTATTTATTATAAAATTCTTTTCTTTTCCAGGAGTATACATATACAACTTACTAAACAAAAAAAAAGATGTATGATATGACATAAAAGCAAACTCCAACAGTCAGTACATTTACATATTATTAATATTTATTTATCGTTACACATTTTACAGTCACATAGATATTCTTACATTATATAAAAAATACATTAACTAATAAAATTGTTACATTATTACACAATCAATGAAATTATTATAATTTCATTTTAGTGATCGTTTTTTTTATTTTTTTCTTTACACACAAACACACACTCATTTCACAACATATTATACAATCATTAATGCTAAATGTAATGTATGTACGAGGAAAGGAGTTCCTGAGATACAAGTATTTAACTTAGTTCAGGAGCTGGTTGCTAACCTAAGGTGAAATATTAGTTGTAATTTAACTCCTTGTTATTTCTATATTTAAAAAAAAATAAAAAAATATCACGGGTGCCTATTTGGCTTCCAAGAACCGTTTAAACGGCCTCAGGATACCCAGTGGACGGTTTAACCGGTCCTCATTTCGCCGATGGTATTCGGAGGCAACACCTAACAAGATTAAATTTATGGAAATAAATAAATCATTCATTCATTCATACCAGAGCCTAGGTAGGTAGGTAGGTAGTTACGAGTAGATACTAGATATCTTTGCCGTGTCTTCTAGGAAGGAGTTCCGTACGAGTTGGTTTGAGTAATGATTTCAAAATGTATCAGTTGCATTAGTTACTAGTTCTGTGGCCACGTTTGTTCTTAGTTGGCTCCATGCCAGCTACAAACTTTGTAAACAAATGTTCAATTATCTTTAGATTGACAAAGGAACTGCCTGTTGCAAAAGGTGCCTAGTTTAATAATCTATACATTAATGTGTATTACATTTTGTAATACAATTATGTTTTATTTTAATTAATCTTCTTAATTTTGATTATACCTAGTTATATTATATTATAATCTATATGTAGTAATCGACACTTCAATGTACATTTTTATCCTCTTGACTTTGATACCTATTATATATTCTATATCATCTATGATTGGATAGATAGATGTAATGTTATTTCTATATAGGTAGGTAAGAAGATACGAGCAGGCTTAGCAACTTTGAAAATTCTTTTCGTAGTTGATTTCCAGTTTAAGAAAAGGCCGTTGAATTATTTTGAAATTTGAGATTATTTTTACAGTAAATTTTATATAGATATGTCAACTGTTTCTGTTCTGCATTAATAAGGAACACTTGCTATTTATCCATAAAAGGTAATCAATTTCCTTTTCCATTGTTACAGGAAAATAATAATACGTTTTATCTTTCATGTCACAGGCAGAGAGTAAATGCAACGAGTGCATGATGAGTGTCTGCAAGACCTGCAGCGATGCCCACAGCAGACAGAAGGCGACGAAGAGACATTCCTTGTTACCCCTGCAGACCAGCAGCGCCCGATACTGTAGCCAACATCCGAGGGCTGAGCTGTGCATTTATTGTGCTACTTGCCAACAAGTTAGTAACATTAGAAATAACATAAGGCATTAACCATACATACTCGTATCTCAATCATAGTTTCTTCGCGAAAACTCTATGAAATTCATAAATGCTTTATATAATGCTCAAACTCAATATGAAAATACTCAAGTAAGGGCAGGATTAATGTTACTCCACATTACTTATTTTTCTGAACTTTATTTTTATACCCTCTTGAACCTAAAAATTTCCTACCCTTTCATAAACCCCTATAACTGTTCCAAATGTTCTATAGTTCTTGAGTGATTATTGTTGAGATTTTTTTTTACACATATGCTCTGGTCACAAATTAAGCTCTAGGCTTGTACTATGTGTACCAGAAGCAATGATATAATATATATTTTATAAACACCCAGACCATGACAACTGTACAGAAAAAACTTACCATTTTTTTTTGCCATGGGTGGGAATCGAACCCACTATTGGTGAGATTGACCCTACTTAGAAGCCTGATGAAATACCGATCGACACGTCGAACGATAAAAATCATAAAATAAAATGCATATGATTTGACGTTTCTCGTCGATCGAGTTCTTTCTACCCTTAGACAAATTTTCCTATTCATTTTTATCACCCATCGCGTCGATCGGTTTAGTCGATGTGGCGTGCCGGTAAGGCACACTGTAAATGAAAAGCCTAGATTCGTTTATACTTGTTAAGGTATACTAATATACCATTAAATCTCATTTTTATAGATAATATGTCGTGAGTGTTATCTATTCCACAACGGGCATACTTTGGCGAACTCGAGCAAGGCTGCTGCAGAACGCTGCAGACTTCTGCGAGACGCTTGCGAACGCGCCAAGTATGTACCCGAACATGTGGACCGGTTGACAAGAAAGCTACATGCACAGGCACACGATAATGATGTAAGTTATTTCATTTATAAAATAAAATCCTCAAAGATTGATATAGCATAAGGATCAGTCTTATTATTTACAACTTTTATTTGGGGTACTGTCATGGTGTACCTAGATACTTATGTATAATTTCGCGACATCAAGTAAAGTTATTAGAATTCAGCACATTGGTTGTCTCCACAACGCTAATATTATAATTACCATACAGACAGGTGACAGATGCATAAAGTCTATGAAACGTTTCCTATAAAAACTGGTAATCACACCCCAATCAAAAGCACATACCAGCCCACATTAAAAGAAAACTTCAGAGTTAATTTGTCTGATAATCCAGGTGCAAGCTTCTAAAATAGAAGCAGAAGTGACAGCCTGGGCAGAGCAATACCGCCGGGCAGTAGAAGCTCACGGTCGCAATCTATGTGCCGCAGCCTCCAGAGCCCGGACCAGGTATCATCAGCGAGTCAGCTCCAGGAATAAGGAACTCGTGAAGAGGAAATATGAAGCAGAACATGCTGTGGAGTTTGCTGAGACTGTAAGTGTACCTGTAACTGAGGCTCTGCCATGGGTTATCGTATTAAAATAACTTTAATACGGGATAAGTCCAATAGAAAAATATTTAAAAGTATTTATGGATTTATAGGAGGAGGTTATGCAAGTTGAAGCGTAGGTATATATATACAGGGTGAATTTGAAAGGATGTACTTTGGGCTAATATGAGGTTCTGCTGATCAAATTGAACAACTTTTCCCATGAAACCATGTGTGACAAATGAAAAAAAATGACAATAACATTCCCAAGGAGCCAATTTTTTTTTTCATTTGCGACACATGCTTCCATGGGAATAGTTGTTCGAATTGATCAGCAGAATATCATATTGGCCCAAACTACATCGTTTCAAAGTCACCATGTATATCAATGTTGGTTCAGGCATAACTTTTGCATATATAACTCGTATATGTAAATTGTCCTACATATTATTATTATTTTAGCTACTGTCTGAGGGTCGTGAAGAAGAGGTACTCTCTCTCAGCGACTCTGTACTCCGTCGTCTGGAGCGGGTGACGGAGTTAGGACCGGTGTCTGAACCTCCCCGTAGTTCTCTCCGATTCGCCCGGGACGCTGTGGTGCACTCAGAAGTACCGCTAGTTGGACGACTGTTGACGCATACGCCGGATTGTGAGAAGTGCGTGCTGTTTACAGATGGTATGTATTTGGTTAAATACTTGCTGTAATATCTACCAGGGGCCTATTTCATAAACGTAACAATTGTAATTTACCATGACAATTTATAATACATTGCTTAGTTTAGTTGGAATTATTTACTTAGAACAAACTAAACCAAGCAATGTATTATAAATTGACATGGTAAATTACAATTGTCACGTTTATAAAATAGGCCCTGACCATTGACGTAAATAGTATATCTATATCTATATCTATGGCCCTGATGGTCGAATGGTGATACTCTGACTCAAAAACTGTTTAATACCTGAAATACTTAATTAAAATAGCTATTTATTACCAAATTAGACTTCGATTCCATTAACCTTTTAACTAGTAGAGTAGCATTGTAGTAGCTCCGAAAAAATCATAAATTCGGGTGCAATTATACCTAAACTTTACTTTTTCCCGAGAAAAAAACGCCTTTCTGAGTAATTTTGTATAAATTTCCAATAACTTTGCTGGTCGGTTTTTTTATGACACAAGAGAGGAAATATCAAACGATAAGAAATAAAAGTGGAAGAAAAATTAAATAAAAAAAGAAATGAAATCTTGCCAGCTAACGATTCTTGGGAATAATATCTACAACTTGATTTTTATTCCCCAGGTCTCCAAGACCTTCGAGTAGGAGAAGACCACGAGGTGACTCTAGAACTACGCGATAGTTCAGGGGACAAAATATGGTGTGGAGGTGAATTGGTTCAGGGTTTCATTCGCCGACGAGACTCCAGCGCTAGACCTGACGTGGCCAAGGTCGTGGATAAGGGAGATGGGTCATATGGGATCGTTATTAGGCCAAACAAACCCGGCGCTTATTGGTTGGCTGTCACCGTTAATAGTAAACCTATAAAGGTATAGTATAGTAAACCTACAGGTATATAGTAAGGGTGAAATAAAGAATACGTGAAAATAGATATACGTGGCGGCCGAGTTGGTTAGACCTTGGACTTAAAAACACTTAGGTCCCTGGTTCGAATTTCGGTGTGTACCAATGAGTTTTTAATTAAAAAATGTATGTACATTTGTGTGACAAAAATGTATGTACACCAGTATAGTGCCTCGGAGAGCACGTTAAGCTGTCGGTCCCGGTTTCACTATACCAATTTGTGAAACTGTTTATACATGGGTTATTGATTGAGTCTATCCAAACATCGCGACGATTTAGCTCGTCGCGATGTTTTCAATAGACTCAGAATAACCCATATATTTTTATATATGGGTTATTGAGTCTCTTTAAAACATCGCGACGAGCTAGCCACTTGTTCGGTGTGACTCATACCATCGGCTACGACAAGGTGGGATTAAAACCCCTCCCTTGGGGACCCTGGGGCCGTCTAATCGGTGTCGACCGCCGTAAGGCACCCGTGATGTATGTATGAAATAAAGACTACCACCTTGATA
This sequence comes from Monopis laevigella, assembly GCA_947458855.1. Taxonomy (NCBI): domain Eukaryota; kingdom Metazoa; phylum Arthropoda; class Insecta; order Lepidoptera; family Tineidae; genus Monopis; species Monopis laevigella. The sequence goes on along the minus strand of OX381583.1, from coordinate 26,997,741 downwards.
ATACCTTGAATGAACCTTGTATGCTGTAGGCTCCTAAATACCAGTTCACCCATATTATAAGACCGAAACCAGATCAGCACCATCAGCTAACACCAACAGCTATGCTTTTTTATTTGTATGAAGAATATGATTCGGAGATTGTCTAATGTCGAACTCATGTTGTTAATGTTTACTTAGCAAATGATTAGAACAACAGCACAACTCTTAATATATACAGCACTTGTTTTAAAACCTAAAATTGCATTGAATTAAAGTTTTAAACAGCGCGCAGTGTGAGATTAGTGATCACACTAAGACTTGGATATGTGTATTGAGGTTTTCAATAAAAACATATTTTATTGGTCCAGGTTTTTGTATTATAATGCAAGACCCCAGAATGTGTCCTGGGTAAGAGAGATGGCACTTATAGTATTTCTTGACAAAGACAAGCTATTATTGTTATAGGGAAGTCCATACGGGTGCGCGGCCAGGGTCTCGCGCGGTCGGAGCGTTCAGCTCTTCACCAACAAGAAAGAGTTTTGCAGCTGTGGGACCAATGCCAATAGAGACCTCAAAGGTAATGTTGTCCATTGACCTGTGACTCTAGTGTAAGTTTTTTTTTACGTTTTAACGTTATGTACCTAAGTGAGCACTCTCTTTGCCAATCAGGTAAGCTTATTTTGACAGGCTTGGATCTATTGGGGAGTAGTACTCACTTAACGCAGTAGAAACGTTAAAACAAACTTACAGTAGGGCCTCTGACTGACACCTACAATTATGACAATAACCCATACAAGTAGGATGTCATAGAAACCTTAATTACCTCGCTTTACAGGCAAATAATATCAAATGATACAGGGGATAGGAATGTATGAAATATCTGATGACGCTCTGAGTGACAGTTGGTCCCATAGTGAAAGGTAATATTAATGGGTAGAGCATATATAATACCTTGTATATAAAGTATATAATACCTATAATACCTAGTTATTGGTTTAACTTAAAAAATATTTTGAATTGTTATCAGATATTATCATGAAGGTAAAAACCGTGCCCGTCCGCGGGCGCGTTTTTTTAGCTTCATGGATATTATATATTTAAAATCTCTAACATAGATACTTATTAAAAAAAAATAACAGAAATTTGAAAACCTGTTTATTAACATTTGCACACTGGACTACAGTTAAACTAGAGAACTTCTTTTTTTAAGACCATCTAATTATATGTACCGTGTTTTTATGGCATGTAAATGATTTTATGATTTATGACCTAAACAAAGAATAAATGTTGTTAGCGTGTCCCCCCATCAAGTACAGCATCGTCCAATATACTTACCAAGGGGATTGTCCCGCAGGCTGCGTCAACACTTCTGCAAGCAACGCGGATTCTCGCCACTGGTCATGCTGCGACAGTTCGGGTCGCAACACCGCCGCACGCGTCACCGCACGCCACTCCGTCTCACATCAAACTTACCAATTTTCTTTGTAAAATTATCTCAATATGGAATTACTTACATAATATATTAACTTTACCTCATTTGTGTTTATTTATTTTAACCTAAATACCTAATGAAAGTTTTAAGTAAAGTACCTACCTATATGACTAAAAATGAAAATTGTTAATAAAAAAAAACTAAATAAAGAAAACGAAAACTATAGAAAGAGAAAAATAAAAAAATTCTGCAAGATCTTATTCTTCAGAATTTATTTATTTTATGAATTTTTCAAGTGTGCCTTCAAGGCCAAATCCTAAACTACAAGGAATAGCGAAAAATACTCAAAGGAGTCTGCATCATTAAATTTGTAAAAACTTTATTCTCCTAGCCGGGAATCGAACCGGTTGATTTAAAAAAAATTACTCACCTATATTATTGCACCAGCCTATAGTGTTGCTTATAAAGATCAAATTCTGGTAAATGCTTATTTATAATTAAAAAAAAACATAATTTACCACCGTCTAACTAACTAATCAAATTGTTGGAAATAATGATCTTCAAAACCCATTCATAATGAAAACAAAACGATGAAAAATCCTTCAAGTGACCTAGTCATGTTTTGGTTTTAGTCTATAGGTTTACCGGTTTAGGTTTGTTTACCTTCAGGTGGTTACAAAGTAACATGCCGTACTCCAGAAAAAAACATCATATTTTTTTAAATAAAAGTAAGAAAAACGAATCCAGAAGTCATACCATCGGCTACGAGGAGGTGGGATTAAAAATATCCTCCGCTGGATACCCTGAGGCCGTCTAGGCGGTCTCGGGCGCCGTAAGGCACCCGTGATGATATGTATGTATGAAAAAACGAATTCAGATATGTATTATTGAAAATATTGGTTATAATTAAGAACAATTGATTAGTAACTAATAAATTGTTAATAAAAACTAATAATTGATTAGTAACTAATAAATTGTTAATAAAAACTAATAATTGATTAGTAACTAATAAATTGTTAATAAAAACTAATAATTGCGAATTGTTAGGGCTTAATAACATATTTTCTTAAAAATTTGCATTTTCCTTCAGTTTGCAGTTTGCAGTTTCCAGTTTGCAGTTTGCAGTTACATTCCACTCTTTGAACCTTATAAGCGACACTATCAGCTGGTGCAATAATACAGGTGAGTTTTTTTTTTCATAATCAACCGGTTCGATTCCCGGCTAGGAAAATAAAGTTTTCACAAATGTAATGATGCAGTTTTAGTTTTTATCGAAACCGGCCCTGAGACTTCCTTGGAGCATTTTTCGCAATTTCTTGTAGTTTAGGATTTGGCCAAATCAAAGGCACACCTGGAAAATTCACCCTGTATTACCAATTATTTTTTTACTAATACAAATTTTAGCACATATTGTTGCTATTACAGAAACCATTATAGACATGTTATAATTACATACCTAGACAATATTTGTACGAATTTAATAGGTACACAAATTAGTAAAGTAGGTACTGAGTCCGCGTATGTTAGCGATCAACCTATTTTTATTTCTAGTTAACTGACTGACTAATTCTTATAATAATATAAATAAATAATTATAAATTAAAATGTGTTATTGTTGCTTGCGACATCCGCGCCGCTACCGGCTGAAAGGCACAGCAAAGCCTAGACTTCAGGACGGAAGGGGCGGGCGGCTATCGATCGTGCGTGCAAGTGCAAGCTGCGCAGGCCGACACAAATTTCTCCTTATTACAGAACCCTCCTTAAAAAATACATTATTATTTAGATAAAAAGTTATTGTTAACATTATGAGTTACTTTGACGAACGGGAGCCAAAGAACGTGCCTAAGAAGAGAGTCACTCGGGATCCGAGAAACGTGTCTAACATCCCTCCGGAGACTCGAAGGGGCGTTGCCAAAACCATGTAAGTGTTTACTTGGATACTTGTTTCTTGAGGAAGGCAGTAAGACAGAGTCGTTTATAATATTTCATTGTTACCCTTTAGGATGGTGCTCAATAACACAGGGTGAATTTAAAACTTTTCCCATGGAACCATGTGTCGAAATGAAAAAAATCTTGGCCTCCCCATACAAATTGTTCATTACTAGTTTGTATGGAGAATGCAATTTTTTTTTCATTTACGACACATGGTTCCTTGGAAAAAGTTGTACGATTAGATCAGCAGAACCTCATATTAGCCCAAAGTACATCCATTAAAAGTCACCAGGTATAGAATAGAGCTGGATCCATTCAAATGCTCTGATGTAACCTTTAGCCTTAAACACAAACCTATTTTATTTAATTACACAGTACACACTAAAAGGACAACCACTACGTAAAGATGACGGAATGCGAGATCTAGGACTATTTCATGACTGATTGCAACATGATTGGTGGCAATGCTTCAAAGCAAAAGGGTTTGTGAAACGCGCTCTGGAGACTTTACCCATGTCAAAACACTTAAAATACTATACTGTGCCTTTGTAGCATGTAACCCTGAATATGCATCTCAGATATCAAAATTATATTGACCGCATCGAACGGGTCCAGAAAATATTTTGGTACCAAGGACACTCCACTCTGATAGTCTTTATAAGAAACATCATATACCTATAAAAGTGTCGTACCGATGGCAATATAGATTCACCTGCTCTATTGGCACAGATTATTCAGGTCTTTCAGGTTTAACGCACCCCTTTTTCCACCTAATTTTAATACATAGACTAAATACTTTTATGATCGGCCTAAAAGTAAATACTTAAATATACTTCCAGAAAGAAAGCCATGAGAAAAGCCAAGGTGAAGTTTTCTCGGAACGCCAAACAGTTCGAGGCCCTCATCTACGCCAGGGCTAATAATAAGGACAACTACATGTTCATGGTGGCGACGCTAGTAGTGCAGGCAAGGATTCATGCTTTGTATTATTTAATGCAAGAAGTCAGCTAGGTATTATCTACCAGTCAAACTTTGTGAGCTCAGTCTAAAGGTATACCTAACAATGACTGAAGTTATACATGGAGGGCGTTAAACAGGACTTATTGATGTGGTCTTGCTTGACACAACAAAAGTTACTAATACCCGCTTTTTTTTTAATGGGGCACTATGTAAGTGACTTTGTACTTACCTGATGTTAAGCAGACTTACAAAGTCCATAAATGGGACCGATTAATACATTATTGTTTAACCATATTGATCGCTCCCACTATATGCGGGCTAAATATTGCGATTACAAAATGGGCGGCGACATGTACGTATTTATATTACGAGTCTATTTTAATAACCTCGCTGATTTGTCTTCAAATCAAACGCCAGATGAACCCACAGACCAAAACCGAAACATGACAAGGTCACTTGACGGTTTTTTGATTTGTAGGGGATACCACCAGTCCATAACAAACTGACGTAGATTTGCCATGAGTGGAAATCGACTCTGCGTCTTCCAGATAGGCAAACGAACATAAACAATAACTCAACTAAGTATGATCCCATACTTCGTTCGCGTAGCTCGTAAAATCTTATTATTTTCCTAGTATTTTTACCCACATAGCACAAATGTCCATCTGTAAGCTGGATATTAGGTCCATTATACCTACCAATACCTATCCCAATAGCAAAGTGTCTAATCCAAAAAGTGTATTTGTACGATTAATATATATATTTTTTCTTTTCAGCTGTACGATGAGCCGGGGCGCTTCCATAGCATCGTGGTCCCCCTAAATTTTGTTTAATAAATATTATTTTACAAATAACTTTTGTCTATTTTTTATAACATTTGAAGTTTGAGACACACTTCTCTTCCTACTCTTTTAATAGAATACCTACCTACCGTGATAGTCACATAACCCATTTTGAGATCGCTTTCGAAAGTTATCCGAGTTATTGATAGAATAAAGTTGCTAGATTTACCCCTAATCACTTTTAGCGCAGTCATAATATTTTTTGTCTGGTTCGTTTTCTTGTACCTACTTAAATGAGACGGGTCCTGTGAACGGGACGCGTTCTGACAGCGATAAAAGCGATTTTGGCATCATTCGGAACGCAGATATTGCTATGCCTGTTCTTTGCGAGAACCATAAACTATGAATTAATAGTCGACACTATATGAGTAAGACCAGACTAGGCGGAACTGTCCGGCAGCGGAGCGACGCGACGCGGACAGATTTAGTACCTATACCGCAGAAACTGTATCGGTGTGACAGTTTCCGGCAAATTTGTCTTTCAGTTGTTCGACAACTGACAGGCAAATCTGAGCAAGAAGGAGGAAACTTGTATGGATGTTATTATAGTTTAATAATAATATGTAGGACAATTTACACAAATTGCTCTGTTAACAAACTAAACTCTAGGCTTGTACAATGTGTACCAGAAACAACGATTTAATACGTAGGTATAATAACACCCAAACAATGACAAACTGTAATGAAAAACGTACTAATATGTTTTGCCGTGGGAATCGAACCCACGCCCACCGGATACAACACGAAAGGCGCAATCACTGGTCTACGGAGGTTTCATTGCTATGTGAGGAAGAAGAGGTTTTTTCCTTCCTAAAAATATTTTTCCTGGTGCTGCTCATACAATGTTAATTTTGTAAGTCACATATCTCTGGATAAACACTGAACAAATATAATTTACTTTTCCTCATCTAACACTATTTTCACCAATAAATTCTAATAATACTTTAAAAAATTGCGGTTGTCGCGTCGGTTGATATACCGCACTAGCGGCAACGCACAGATAAAATAGAGTACTACGTACGGCAACGGAACTACGCGAAGCAACACAGGGGCTCTAGAGAAAAAGCAGGCGAGACGACATGTCACGTCGCCTCAGTCAAAAACGTATGGATTTTGACAGTGACAGTAGGCGTGAGGTACGCTGTCACCTGCCAAAGTCTATACAGCTTTGATTGAAGGCGACATGACACGTCGCCTCGCCTGATTTTTCTCTAAGGCCCCAGATCGTCGCACCGCTGCCGAGCAGGGGCTCTAGAGAAAAATCAGGCGAGGCGACGTGTCGTGTCGCCTTCAACCAAAACTGTATAGACTTTGGCAGGTGACAGCGTACCTCACGCCTACTGTCACTGTCAAAATACATACGTTTTTGACTGAGGCGACGCGACATGTCGCCTCGCCTGCTTTTTCTCTAGAGCCCCAGTTCCGCCTAGTGCAGTCTGACCTTTATTATTGATAGTTGTATCGAAACGTGTAGGTACCTCGATTCCTTGTGGGTATCGGAACATCCCTAGCTGTACTCTGGTCCCCAGAACGAATTTTTGACTAGTTTTACGCGGCCTTAGGATAACTCTTAAGGTACGCACAGACCAACGCGATCAATCTGCGGCCGCGGTGGCGGCCGCGGTGGCTATCTCAGCCATTCACACCAAACACGCGATCACAGTGTTGCCAACATTATTTTTTAAGGGATCGTACCATACACTAGAAAAAGTCGTATTTTGGGTATATATCTACAAAAATATATAGTACATTGAAATTTCAATCAAACAATTTTAAGTGTTGCCAACTTAGTGGATTTTCCACTAAAACTGGTTGTTTAGACCAGTCTTTCAACGGGGAAATTTTGTTTTAGTGGTTGGTGGTTTTTCTTAGTAGTTTTGTATCCTATTAAGGAATTCATAAAAATGCATAGATAAATATAAAATACTGATAAAAGAAAAAACAGACTCCTCTGCCATCTAGTATTAGAAACTAGGACTTCTAACTTCACTCGCATTTTTTTAAAGTATTATTAGAATTTATTTGGTGAAAATAGTGTTAGATGAGGAAAAGTAAATTATATTTGTTCAGTGTTTATCCAGAGATATGTGTAATTATTGTTTTTAGGGTCTAATGTAGTTACTCTATCAATTAATGAAATAAAAAAAAACATATATTCCCTAATAGGGAATATGCATGTTTTTTTTTTATTGTGTGTCTCTCTGTGCGGTCGCTGTCCTGCGGCCGCCATCTTGTAAAAAGGGCTGCCAATGGTGTTTTTACGAAATATCAGGATTATCAGGTAGACTTATTCGTTGAAAATATTATTTGTAAAAACATTTTTTGTTGCAAAATCTCTACAACTCTGGTTCCATAGCTTTCAGTCGTAGAACAATTGATTGAATTATTGTTAAAAAAAATCTTTAAAAAAAAGGGGGTTTCGGCAATTATTTCCTCTTTTGGTTCGGGCGACTTTGAAGGGTTGCTTCTCTGAAACTACCCATCTGAATCGGATGGTATTTTTTCCCAACGTTCAAAGCCCGCGTTTCGGATGGCAAAAAAATATATATTATGTTATTAAGGTATTACCTTTCACACAAAGGAAATTTTATTCGGTTACTTTGCCAAAAAAAAATTACACAGCTCTTATCCACTTGTGGTCAATTTTGATAAGAAACATTAAATGTTTCTTATAAAAATGATAGAAAGATGAGAGAAAACTATATCTAAATATATAGATTACTGTAAATATGTTCAAAGACATAAAAGGAACATTATATATTAAAATAATAATACTTGGCGTTACATGTAATAATTACATATTGCTCTGGCCACAAACTAAGCTCTAGGCTTGTACTATGTGTAGCAGAAAAAAACAATATCAATGCATATTATATTTTATAAACACTCAGACCATGACAAACTGTACAGAAAATTCTACTAATATTTTTTTTCCATGGGTGGGAATCGAACCCACGACGACCTCCGGATACAACGCCAAACACGAAGGCAGTAATAATTAGTAATTAAATAATAAGCTAAAATTAATATTTGGCTATAATATTTATGGAAGGACTATGTATATACCTATATATATAATGTCTTATATCTTAAATTCATAAACCTCCAATAAAGCTCCTATAACTATTTGACGTTTATTGGCTGAATTAGTGATGTGTTGATAGAAAAAAATAATTGATTGTCAAGAAAGTTGGCAGAATCGCGGAAAACCAAGACCATAAAAGTAAAAAAAAAAACGTTTTTGACACCTCTAATGAAATAATTATAATAAGGTTTGGCGCACACTGATAGAAAATTAAGACACACATTAGCTGTGCCCCGCGGTTTCAGCCGTCATTTAAATTAAAATAATTTGTATCAAAAATAGATTACAGCTTTGTTTATCGCGTATGTTGCATCTCTCTATATCTGTACCTATGTGATTTTTTATGATTGCATCTCTGTATGATAATATGTACCTTGCAAGTCGCAATACTTGTTTCACATACAACAAAAACTGTCAAGTGACCTAGTCATGTTTCTGTTTTAGTCTGTGGGTTCACCGGTTGGTTGGTACCGGGACTACTGCATAGATTTATTGTTGAGGTGGTAGTATCCTTTCATGGTGCGGTTACGAAATAAGCGACTGAATTTATGATAAAGTAGCGAGGATATTAAAATAGACTCGTAATGTAAACTTCTTTGATTTTTTTTTCTTTCTTTTTGATTCTTTGACATTTTGTAACCGCACCATTTAGCCAGCATAGTGGGAGCGATCAATATTGTAAAACGACAATGTATTTATCGATCCATTTATGGACTTTGTAGGTCTGCTTACCATCCGGTAGATACAAAATCAAATGTCGTGTAATAAATAAATAAAAAACAGATGTGACGGCAGTCGGCACCGCCATTCAATTTTTGTAGTTTGAAGCGGCACAACTTTGTCTTTTTGGACAAATTACCGCGGTGAAACAAGATTAAATGTTAATATTTTTTTGTTACAAATTTCTGTCAGTGTGCGCCCAACCTATTTTGGTTCAAGTCCATTCGAGTTGTAAAATTTTGAGAATTTTTTGATCGGAAGCCGACTGGGCATTATTATTTTTATTTGTAATATAATTTTATGAAGTAATAGAAGTTATTTAATAAAATTTTAAACCAAAAAATAAAATATGTATAAAAAGTGAGGTTAAAATAGGTTAACGGTCTTATTCATAAAAACTTACGAAGCCTTTATCAACACATCACTAATGCCCGGTTTCTTGATGGATAGTCATCTCGACTAATTGTTAAATAATGACAGTTATGGCGTCTTTTGTGTGAATTTGAAATATGTTTTGACAAAAATCTCATAGAACACCCGCCATTTTTAACTATAGTAACATAAACTATCCATCAAGAAACCGGCCCTAATTCAGCTAATAAACGTCAAATAGTTATAGGAGCTTTATTGGAGGTTTATGAATAACAAAAAAGTTATCGAGCCAATAGCCTTATTGAACGTTTTAACTATTGAGCTCTTTAAGAGTGTTTTAAGGATTTTTTTATGAATAAGACCGTTAGTTTGGCAGATAAATACTAGTAAAATTCTGTATTTTTTTTGTTTGATTAAATAAAGAAAAGAAAAATACAGGGTGACTTTAAAAAAAATGTAGGTACTTTGGGTTAATATGAGGTATGTCGCAAATGAAAAAAAAATTGCATTCTCCCTACAAACTAGTAATGTAAAAATTACTACATTTGTATGGGGAAGTCAATTTTTTTCCCTTGCCGTTGGTCCTATGGGAAAAGTTTGATTTGATCAGCAGAAGCTCATATTAGCCCAAAGTACATCCTATCAAATTCACCCTGTATATGTGAATAATAAGCTATTGACTCTTTTCCCCATCCCCTGCGAGGTTTTCATTATTTGTAGAAAACATTATAAATAAAGTTCTGCCGCAGTGAAATAAAAACACCCAGAATAGTTATATCACAATATTTATTTTTCCAATATTTTTTACAAAATAATTTAACTATAAAAAAATTAACTATTGTTAGAAAAAAATACAAATGAAACTTATATTGTTTTATTAATTATCTTATGTATAAAAGTAAAAACTAGATTAAATTTTGTAGCCTAACTAGGGACCCATTATGTGACTTTCTTATTTAAAATGAAAAAAGATACAATTTAATTATACTATTAATAAATATCTACTGTCTTAAACATAACTCATTAAATATTTGTCTAGATTTTAATATTATCAAATGTGACCAATAAACATTATAAATTTATTGAATCAAAAGTTACTTTGTGAATGTTTTTGTAATATATATTTCTAATTAAACATTTTTCTATTAACTTTATTTATTTTTATTTTATCATTCAATTGTGATGGTGTTTTAATTTGTGGATGTTATTTTACTATATGTACGCCTAATAATTAATTAAATAAATAAACATAACAGCAGATAAAAACATGTTTTTGTGATTTCTTCCGCTAAGTTAAACAAAGTAAATTTATTTTATTTTTGAATATAAATAAAACTACATTAGAGGTTTGTCTTTTGTAAAAAGCTAACGTCTCTCGGACGGAAAATATCTTAAATTTAAGAAGATAGTAACTTTTTTATATTATTATGATTCAACCAAAACTGATTAAATACTAATAAATGAAATACTATTATTTAAACTCTACCAAAACATGAAAATATGGCAGAAATACTTATGTTAGGATTAATAGTCGTTTCTTGACAAATGCTAACACTTAAGGTTTCTCCAGTCGACATACAAACATACTTTTCATATTAATTTATTTATTGTAACAAAAAATGCACATTTCATATTTTTTAATAACATTTTATTCTAAAGAGTATAATTAAATTATAATTTCGCTAGGCCGACTGACCCGTTTCGTTAGAAAGAACTGGCGACTGGAGGAACCTTTCTGCTCTTTCTTTATGCTGTCTAATTGTCAAACTAACCATCTATGACTATATAGGTGGTTTCACTAGTTGGTTGTGGTTTGGTTTCTATTTATTTTTATGTTTGCGTGGGTGGAATAACGTCCAAACCTTAAACCAAGTTTTTTTTGACTCTGCATAAATTCCTGTAAAGGTTTACATGAAATATTTTTACTTTATATAGAATAAATCTTCTTTGACAGTTCGCGAAATTTGCGTTCTCCATATAAAATGCGCTTTAGCACTTCCAGCATTACTCGACTACTGTTAACTTTGTCGCAGATTAAAAAAATATATATTATTAATAAAATAAAACAAAACTATTCATTTCAACAGAAAGATTTTTACGTATAAATACCAACATAAAAATAATAATTGAACTTCGACTAATACCCAAGTTGTGTATTGGAAGAACCTACGTTTGTGTGGGCGTCAACACGACTACAGAGGTTTGGCATTGTATAGATGGCGTAGTCAGGCGGTCGCTAACGGCGCTGCGTGTAGTTAGAGTCCCAGCGCGGGCACCGGAGTATAGTTGTTGGGGTTCGGCGCGCACGCTTGCCTCACGCTCATCTCCCACGCGTCCAGTAACTGTCCCACGGAACACGTCTTGGGCAATCTAAACAACACAAATTAAAAATAATAAACACATTTTTACAATAGTCAACACTTAACACCAAATGCACGTGTTAGATTAAGATTTTTGTTAATTTTATAGTTTTTAGACAGCCTCCGTAGACTAGTGGTTGCGCCTTTGGCGTTGTATCCGGAGGTTGTGGGTTCGATTCCCAGCCATGGCAATAAATATTAGTACGATTTTTCTGTACAGTGTATCTGTTTAAAAAATATAATTTGTATTATATCATTGCTTCTGGTACACATAGTACAAGTCTAGAGCTTAGTTTGTGACCAGAGCAATATGTGTAATTTGTCCTATATATTATATTATTATTATTATTATTATAGTAAACATATAATTTTATTTTATTGGCAACACCAGATGTATTTATTGTATTTTGCAATACTATGTATTCTTTCTTCTCCATAAATCTCCGTTGCTACAAATGGCTTTTTTTATTCCAACTTTATAGTGAATTCCTATAGTTTTTCACACAGGGTTTCAAACATTTATGCGGTTACAGATGAGATAACTAATATAATTGTAGTAATCTTTACTTATATAAATAATTGAGCAAATCAAGGTATAATAATAAAAGCCATTTATTTTCTCATAAATAAAGGTTACAAATGTACATAGTATATTATACACAGAGACTGGAACCTAAAATAGGCCTGTGACTCTGTTGTCTGTCTGTGGTCTCCAGGATGCTACCCTAAAATGAATAAATATATATGACAGCGCGAAGTTACGCGTCGCCATATTTTGTCTATGTTTTAAAATAATTTTATTAATTTTATAAAATCAAAGAACTCATTACATTTAGTATCGATTTAAAGTTGTATACAGAGTGGGTAACACCGATAAGTGATTATTGGCAATACCCGAATGGAGTTGTCAGTGGCGCCCTCTAGTGTGAATGGTTAAAGGCGATGATGAAGTCTGTTGTCTGTGGGTACTTTGTAAAAGGATGGCGATGTGAAACGACACGGAGTGAACGTGCGCGCCCTGGCAAAACCATTTACTCTATCATTTTGTGAACTATGGACCTCGGCGATCCGTCATATATATATAAATATATAACATTTAAATATGTTTTCAAACATATATAACTCTTAACTATAACTACATAATTAAAATTGCTATTGATATAAGATACGGGTAATACGCCACAATACGGAAAGTCCGCGTCTAGATGTTTGATATTAGAACGGGGAAGGAGGAATTATATATTGTTGTAACCCCACTCCGGGCTCCGAAATTCAATGTATAAAAGACAGAGACACTTGATGGTAAGCAGACCTACCACATCATAAATTCCTTGCTGTTTAGTTATCTGTTGACTTACTTCGCGACCCTGGCGTCCATGGCCTTCTCAAGCGTGTGCAGGAAGGAGTTGGGCGCGTGCGGCGTGGCGGTGCGCGGGCGCACGCAGGCGGGCGCGCGCGCGGGGTAGTCGCGGGGCACGCGCAGGCGCACGCCCGGCACGCACGGCAGCGCCGCGTCGTCCAGCTGCGCCACCAGGTTGATGGCCCCGCGCGCGCCCGACAGCTGCATCGGCTCTAGCGACACCTGCCGACACAAACCGCAGATACATATATGACCGCTGTAGAGAAGCCTTAGGCTAAGAGTTGCACCAAAATAAACTCTGTTAAAAATAGCGTCGTGTACCAGTTTTATTTCAGGGGGCCACTTTTTTTCGGATACGAACTTCCCTGACTTTTCCAGATTTTCCAGTCACTTTGTTTAGATTTTGCCTAACTTTAATGAGCTTCAAAAAGAGAAGAAAAAATCCCAAAAATATATGACTTGATTTTTAAAATTGATTTTAGGAAGAAAATAGTATTTGAGATAAAAAATACTACAAAATAAAAACAATTATTTTTAGCAATATTTTAGGAAAATATAGAGCAAACAAAATATATTACACGTTCTAAAAAAAATTAGCATATTTTGAACTTGAGATGGAATCGCCCCGCTTAGGTTGCCAGTCGTTTACAGTACAAGTTGTGTGTGTAGTTTAAATATTTTCCTTGATCTTCTAGAGTTTTCCCTGACTTTTCCAGTTTTCAAAAATTAATTCCCTGACTTTTCCATGTTTTAAAGAAAGTGGCCAGGTATTTTGAAAGTCAATTGACAGCTGGTACATTCGACGCCATTTTTAAGTTTAATCGTTACAATTACTTTAATGGTGCAACTCAATCTATATATTATCTATAGAGGTCGGAGGCCGAGGGACGCACTGATAACTTTCTCTTTCCTTTGTATTGTTGCATCCCTCTCGGCCTCTCCATTCGCCTCATAGTGTATGTCCACTACATGGAGATCTAAATAGGCCTTAAATCGCCTTTCTAGTCGTGAGAACAGAAGATGGCCGCTATACATCGACTTGATTGCCGTCATGCGCAACGAAACATCTTTTTTTTATTTTACACTTTATTAAAGCACTGCATACTACCTTGTGTCTATCTGAGAGATGGAAGACCAAGTCCATGAATGGGAACAATCACTACAATACATTGTTCATTAACAACATTGATATCTCCTACTATGTCGGCTAAATGATGAGGTTACGAAATAGGCGACGATCAAGTTAATTTCCATTACGAGTCTATTTATATCCTCCGTAGACTAGTGGTTGCGCCTTTGGCGTTGTATCCGAGGGTCGTGGGTTCGATTCCCACCCATGGCAAAAAAATATTAGTACATTTTTCTGTACAGTTTGTTATGGTCTGGGTGTTTATAAAATTTAATATGTATTATATCGTTGCTTCTGGTACACATAGTACAAGCCTAGAGCTTAGTTTGTGACCAGAGCAATATGTGTAATTTTTCCTACATATTATTATTATTATATCCTACTCGCAGCTATATCAACCACAGGTTTCTTTACCGCACCTGAAAGAAGACTGCCACAATATCACATATTGGTAGTTGTCCCAAGAAAAATATTTGACAAAATGGCACGGTACAAACCATGATGCTGAAACCAAGTCCCCATATACACATGACTTGCGCCATAAACACATAATGTGATCCAGTATGCTCGATCGAACATCAAATATTTTAGAATTAACTCAGTTTAATGTGTTCTCTTTGTTTGTTTTTTTATTAGAGCACAGCATGTGGCTTTGCATCTACCTAATGATAAGGACGCCTACAATTTTCAATGAATGGGGTCGATCAATAATGTTGTTTAACATAATTAATAGTTTCCACTATTCTGACTAAATTATGCAGTTACGAAATAGGCGACAGACAAATTTGCATTTGAAGTTATTCTCGCTGTGACTAGGTTTCTTGACGGTTTTTGCATCTTGCGAAATTACAGACCTTCCTTCCAACTAAATTTATGAAATTTTATCGTTGTACAATCTTTAATTCGTTTTTAATTTTATAATTGACAGGTACACTACCGTTTACTTTATTAATAACTAGATGACCCGCGCAACTTTGTCTGCGCGTTTAAATTTAACCGTTTACGCAGCGTACGCTCTTAAAAGGAATAATTTTTCCCCGTTTTTGCAACATTTTTCTTTGTTACTCCGCTCCTATTAGTCGTAGCGTGATGTTATATAGCCTATAGCCTTTCTCGATAAATGGATTATCCAACACGAAAATATTTTTTCAATTCGAATCAGTAGTTCCTGAGATTAGCGCGTTCAAACAAACAAACAAACAAACTCTTCAGCTTTATAATATTAGTATAAGGTAACAGAGGGGAATAAGGGCCACCTTATTTTAAATCGCTTTAAATCCTTTTTTATTAAAAATAATTATTTTATAAAGCCGGCAAGTGTTGCTCTTTGAGACTTTAAAGATACATTAAAAAATATATATTAGTTTCATACACCGTAATTAATATAATATCAGAAACAAAATAGTGGTACTAGATAGTCTATTAAAGGCCGGGTTGTTTATTAAGGCCCAAGCTCTTTTAAATCTTTTCGAAAAAACCATGAAACGATATTAAATATTTTATTGAATGCATTTAAATGTATACACTTATCAATTTATACTTATATTAGGTTTATAATATCTGTAAGAATAGTAATTTTAAGCCAAATTACCTTTTAACAAAATCCGGGCCTTATTATGCGCTGCATGTGGGCCTTATTATCCGCGCTTTTTTAAATATATTTTTGTATTAAGAAATACGAAGGATATGGATTATACTGGATTGGTCTTAGCTTTAGGCTTCCATGTATTTTGTTTCTTCTAATATTCAATAATATAATATCAACGTAAATCGAAATATTTCAAATGGACCTTATTATACTCTGGCCCTTATTACCCTCTGGTACCTTAGATATTGTTATGTATCTACATTTTTAAAAACGTTTGAATTGTATTGTTCTATATCTATTATTATCTATTGTGTAATTAGATCACATAACTACCTGTGAGTCATAATACTACACACTCTTACCTATACCTACTTCGATGTGTAACTAAATCTGCATCAGCAAATGTCATGCAATTCTAGGTATTGAACCTAGAAATGTACGAGGCATTTTCTTGGTAATATATTGATATTTTATTTTTATAATTTCTCTATTTATAAAAAAAAAACTCCCGATAACCGTTTAAACGACCTCAGGGTACCCAGCGGAGGGATTAACCCGTCCTTATTTCGCCGATGGTATTCGGAGGCAACACCTAACAAGTGGCGAGTTTGTTGTTTTGTTTGAGATGAAATGGCCTCGTTGTATAAAGCGGTCACACATCCCAGGCCGACTTAACCACTAGGCTGGGGCCGCTTTTTTTTTTCCACTAAGAGTTTCCCTAAATTACATGTTACTACAATATCTATCTTCTAATAAAAAATAATCCCTAATTCCCCTGGGCACCGCATCACGCGTGAACGGCTGAACCGATTTCGCTAATTATTTTTTTGTTGTGTTTGTTATTACCAGGAGAAGGTTCTTATGAAAAAAAAAAATTAAGAAAATTGCGTGGAAACTTAGAAAATTTAAGAATAATTAACCACTATATTAAATTATTAACGTTATCGCTTTTGACAATTTAAACTTTTTTTAATGTAACCTAATAGCGTTTGGCACAACATAGACAGAATGTGTCAAAGAGGATGTAAAAAAACTAATATCGCTTAGTTTGACACAATTAAGATTTTGATATGGAATACGTTTGCGATACGATAGTAGTGTTGTTAATCTATACTAATATTATTTTGTTGGTTTGTTCGCTAATCTCAGGAACTACTGGTTCAAATAAAAATAAAAAATTGTGTTGGATATAGTCCATTTATCGGAAGGATATAGGCTACATAACATCACGCTACGACCAATAGAAGCAGAGCATCTATGAACAATGTTGCAAAAACCGTTCCGTTGCGTGGGTTGCGTAAACGCAGACGTAGTTGCGAGGGTCAGCAATAAATAAATCTAAACTAAATAACTAATATAATATAAATGCATACCGATTAACAACGTTAATTGAAGTTATAAAGGTCTGGTCAGCGGTGGCAAGAACACTGACCGCATTCCCTTGTGGATCGCAATAGTAACCCTTTGTGTGAGGAATGAGCTAGCCCTCTTGTCACCGGAGGAGGCAATAAGGCGTAGTGTTGTATTCTTTAAAATTTGTCTAGCACTTGGACACTACTGTCCCAGAGTCTTTACGTTACATTGAATAAAAACAAAAAATATTATAAACAGTTAAATATAAAATGGGTAAAACTCGCAAAATTACCTATCATCGCTAACTTATTTAGTTACTATTATTAATAATTTCTAATTGGCAGGAAAATGCGCTTAAAGGATTCTTATAGAATATGGTATAGGAATCCTATCTATATACTAATAGTATAAAGCTGAAGAGTTTGTTTGGTTGAACGGACTAATCTCAGGAACTACTGGTTCGAATAGGGAATATGCATGTAACGCCAATTATAATTATTTTAATATACTCGTATAATGTTCCTTTTATGTCTTTAAACATATTTACAGTAATCTATTTTATTTTGATTAACAATTTTTTTTATAAATACGATTTCAAAAATCCATTTTTTTGTAGAAACGGAACGCATTTCTAAACGCCCCGACATTATAAAATACTTCATGTGACGTCATTCGCGCATAAACAAAAGTCAACGTGTGTTCTGTAGTGTAAAATGTTTAATATTTGTTTTTAGTGTCTAATGTAGTTACTCTATCAAGTAATGAAATAATAAAAAAACATGCATATTCCCTATTGAACAAATATTTTAGTGTTGGATTGTCCATTTATCTAGGAAGGCTACATTACATCACGCTACTACCAATAGGAATGGAAAATGTTGCAAAAATTGGGAAAATTGTTTCCTTTAGACAGCTTCCGATGCGTGAGCTTTGTATACGGTTAAAGTTACGCAGACAAAGTTGCGCAGGATAGCTAGTTAAATGTATAATCTGGTCTAATTAAAGATGCAATTGATGTAAAATATAAGCCGGGAAATGTTACCCCGGATGTACAACTATTTGCTATTCCTGCCTATAAAGGGATCTTACACATTCTAAATGATGACAGTGAAGTTATCCAATAGTTTGTTTTCAAGGTCTTTTAGGCTGATTTTTCAATCGTCAGATAAAGTTATTCGACAAATAACTTGTATGAAGAATTGTCAAATTTATTCTTTCTCCATACAAGTTATCTGTTAGATAAAGAAGAACGGTCATAGCCCATGTATTTTCAGACCCAGGCTTAGAAGCCGCGTTCAAAAATGAAACCTATCCAGTTCGATAGAGGAAAATACATATAATAAAATTGTTAATTACATCGAAGTTCGAGAAGTTGGGAGAAAAAAGTTATTCTCATAAGAATTTCAATTTGAGGTTATGTTATTAGGTTAGTATAGCGAACAATTTCGGTCCGCGAATTATTAATACGCAAAATTATTAGTAGTGTTTCCTTGTGCTGCACTGACAGAATAATATTATATAATCTGCTGATAGTATATCGTCGCTCTTTTTTTTTTTAAATTATTCATTTTAACATAGCACTGGAGGCAAGTCCATCGGCCTATCGTCGCTATATTTTTATTTTATTTTTATTCTGTTCATACGATAAATGGACAAAGGGCATTCAATACTATACGGCCTTTACTGTTTCTTTCAAAATAATGTGAAATCTCTCTTTATATTGTTAAATCTCAATCCAGATTAGCAAAAAAATATTTTTTTTAATGTATAAAGCATTTTTTCTGCATAATGTGGACAAATATACAGAAATGGCAGAAGAATCAGCACGTTACAAAAGTTGTCAGAACTTTTTTTCCCAACTTCTAAAATTATTTTGAATACTGGAAAATAATGCTCAAATTATCTATTATTAAGCATATCGTTGTTTGTGAACGCTAAGCTTTTACGGTTGGGTCTAAAATGACGTACTCCTTTATCCAACGATTGAAAAATCAGCCCCTAGTCTATTATAGCATGCTTGTGACGTCACGCAGATTTTTTAGATTTCAGATTTCAAAAATTAATATCATTTAAAGACATATCACATACAAATCAAAATAAAAGAAATTAAGTGGTTTCTTATTTTAGGCTATATATATTTTTTTTTTAGTCTGAAGCCCATTACTTATCATGTTTGCATGCACCCTAATGTTAGCATATTGACATCGCTTCAGGTATAAATAATAGCATCGCGGATATTGGAGACCATGGAATGCAGGAAATTCCCCAGTTCTAGAACGTTGATTAAATTAACCTATGATTAAAAGTAGCTTTTAAGGCATATGATTGGTAAAATATTTACATGATGTGACATTACATCAATCTATAGTTAGTTTTTGGAAACAATTTCTACTACAGTCGCTAGGAACTATAGATAGGAATCAAACAATAAGAAAGGTTTATTTTAAAAATAAAGCGATCCTATTGATTGATACCTATTATCTATAGTTACTAGCGACTGTATAATACTTGTATATGTAAAGCATATGGGTATATATGTAATTTATAAATATAAATAAATAAATAAATTGTATTGCACACTACCTAAGCTTAATGTTCTAATGTCCCGAAGGTTTGACTGTCAGATAATGCCCAACGGCATTAAGTCCGCCTTTGTATTATGCAATAAAGTTTAATAAATAAAAATAAATAAATATAGCAGACACTGTATGTAAAATCTTGTGGTTAAGTTACCGATGCTTTGTTAGCTAATTTTAATTATAGAAAAAAATAATTAGTGTTATAGAAACTAGGCAATTATATGACCATTTGAACTATTGAAAGAAATAATATGTAGAAAATAATACCTTAAACCTAGAGTCCAGTCGTGCTATTTCTCCTTGCAGCACGTCCGGTATTTCTGGCTCGGGCTCCTCAGTCTTTGGAATCTTCAATGGTGGGGGCAAGTTTCTGAAAAGAAAAAAAAAGTTAAATAAAGTAGTATTATAACAAGATTAAGCAGAAAACAACAAGGCCAGCCTGGGATGGGTGATCGCTTTATACAACGAGGCTATACCATCATAAACACCGCAACAAGCTTGTCACTTGTAAGGCGTTTCCTCCGAATACCATCAGCGAAATGAGGACGGGTTAATCCCTCCACTGGATACCCCGGGGCCGTTTACACGGTTCTCGAGAGCCAAATAGGCACCCGTGATGGTATTATTTATTAGTTAAAGTGAATTTTGGGGGCATGACATTTGACATTGTATCTATAAGCGACCATAGCGCGAGCTTTTTTTTAAATTTCTCATCTTAGTAAGTGAGCATTCTCCGCCAATCCGTTTAGCTTATTTTGACACGACTTAGAAAATTAAGCGTGCTCTAACAAATAGGGTTAAAACAAACTCACACTAGGGCTAGAAAATATAATCCCACATCTTTTACTAAAAAGATGTGGGATTATATTTAATTATAATGGTCCAAATATTTCTAAATCAAAATAATAGTGAAATGTTGAAATCATAAACCAAGTAAGCCGCTGCGGCTTACTTGGTTTATGATTTTGAACCTTATTTCTGAGCACTAATTCTGTCCGGAAAACCTGCCGTTTATTTGGTAAAATGGGTAGAAACATACTTGATTTCGGGTCCATTGAGCGCGTCCAGGGTAGATCCAAATGTGCGTTTTAGTGTGTGGTTAGCGAACGGAGACTGCAAACAGTTGTTTACCACTTCCAACAACGGATTAAATATTTGTTCCTATAAAAAACAAAATACTTTTATTGAATTAAAGCATACTTATATAATTAATATATAACTATCTACTGGTCATTTTCAAATGTATAACCAAGGTAATGTTACTTCATAACCAAGGTAATGACGGTCTTAAAACTCCTTTTACGAAACAGTATGA
Source organism: Monopis laevigella (assembly GCA_947458855.1). Lineage (NCBI taxonomy): Eukaryota > Metazoa > Arthropoda > Insecta > Lepidoptera > Tineidae > Monopis > Monopis laevigella. The sequence continues at coordinate 26,976,735 of OX381583.1, read as the reverse complement.
CAACTGCATTAAAATTTTATTTCTCTTCTCGTTTTTATTAGATAATTATTGCATTTTTATTAACATTCCCTTGGAATTTTATTCTCGTAATTATATATACTTAAAAAAACTACGAATATTAATATAATATTTTATAACTTCATCAATAGTCAAAAGTTAAATAAAAATTCTGAATCAAGGTACATTAACTCAGTAGATTATGATGGCGCCTAGAGCGTCACTTCTTTCGTTTTAAGTGCACTCAGTATGTGGCGTCAAACAATTTCGATTGGTATAATTTTTTTAACTTGATGATACTGTTTCTGAGAAGAATTACCAAAAACACCAGCAAACTAATATATTATTTACATGTCATGTACAGTAAATATTACATTGTAAAGAATAATTTATAACAAAACCTAAGTGACCACAGGTTAATGGCAGATATAACGTTTAATCTGCCTCGTCCAGAGAAGAAATACATATACAGGGTGAATTTTTCAAGTGTGCCTTCTAGGCCAAGCCCTAAACTACAAGGAATACCGAAAAATGCTCAAGGAAGTTTTGATGATGCAGTTTTAGTTTTTATCAATATCGACCCCGACTCTTTTCAGAATTTTTCGCTATTCCTTAGTTTAGTATTTGGCCATGAAAGTACACTTGAAAAATTCACCCTGTTTAGACGGAATATGTCAGACACCAATCAGTAACTTGACTGAACTGGGAAGAAATTGAACAATGGACAACGTGGATACTATAACAGAAATCTATTAAACTTGTATGATAGATATGTACGTACCCTTAAAAAAATCAAGGATAACCCAAGGGCATGGAAATCTGATAACATTAAACTTATGAATAAATTAAGAAATAACGCCAGTTTTGCGCCAGTAGATCGCATAACTCTGCCCATATACAATATTATCGCCACTTGTTAGGTGTTGCCTTCGTATACCATCGGCGAAATGAGGACGGATTAATCCCTCCGCTGGGTATCTAAGGTCGTTTAAAAAAAACGGTCCCCGGGAGCCAAAAAGGAACCTGTGTTGAAATTTTTTTATATTATACAATATTATAAGATAGTCCGTAATTTTACTACTAGTGCAAAAAGGCGTGAAAAATGTGCTTAAATCAATTACTGGGTACATTAACAATAGGCATAACGACATACGAAATGACCTCAATACCTAAGCATTTAATGTAACTAAAAGCAAATTCTTAGAACTACCAAACAATTCCTGTGTCAGCGAAAGCATTATAAAACCCTATTGTAATACTAAAGTCACTGAACTTTTATTCGATTTCAAACAGAACAATAAATCACATATTTTTTAAATTATTAAATAAATGAAAAGCAACGCGTGTGGCGGGATCGTATAACAATTACTATTGTAATGCTGATACTTTATCAAAACAAGTGCAAACAGATATCACGGTCGACACTCTTATAGACCTTGACTTTTCGAAACACGACCTGTTTAGGGGAGAACTATTCGCCAGCTCAGCTGATGATAAGTAGCAATTAAATGATAGATTACCCGTTCTTGATGAGAAATTATTGCAAATATACCAGATATATCTTAAGTGAAGAGCTAAGAGAGTAATTTGCGTACAGAAAATATGACATACATACATATCATCACGGGTGCCTTACGGCGCCCGAGACCGCCTAGGCGGCCCCAGGGTACCCAGCGGAGGGGTTTTAATCCCCACCTCGTCGTAGCCGATGGTATGAGTCTACACCGAACAAGTGGCTAGCTCGTCGCGATGTTTTAAATAGACTCAATAACCCATCTATAAACAGTTTCACAAGTTGGTTAGTGAAACCGGGACCGACAGCTTAACGTGCTCTCCGTGATGTTGTCAAACAAATGTACATAAATTAGAAAATATGACAAAGTATTATAATAGTGGGACTACAATTTCCGCCGTTACAACCGGAAGAATACGTATGAATAAGAGCCGGCACGAGTGCAGCCTGATGATTACGCGCGCAACGCTAAGCTAAACTTTAATCGGTATGATGCAATTCCTGACGTAATCCTGGTTGTCGGCGATACCGGCCACATATTTATTTAATTATAATAAGTTTTACTGCCATATATTCAATCCTTTATGTCACACTGATTTTGACATGTTTACAAATAGAGTTCTTTGGCAGCCGTCGTGAAGGTTTGGTTCTGTGGTATCCACCACAGTTACGTTATTTAGGCTCCTCATTATCTACGCCTAAACACCATCCTTGCATCGCCCACATCACTGGTGACATGGAAAATTGACAGACATCTTGTCGTCATTTTGTAAAATAAGCCAGGCTCCTATTTCAGGCTCCAGTCTCACACGATTAAAGTACCTACATTTAATAACTCCAATGTAATTTGTTAGTAATTGGTGAGAAATAAATTCTTTTATTATTAATACTTTTTTAAATACCGAACTAATAAAATAACCTTCGAAATTATTATTATTAATACTGGCGCAAATGTAATATCACTTCAGGCATACATTCATACGTAGATATTGGAATAAACAAATAGATTAAACATATTATTTGTTAAAACTTTAATTGTAATAGGAAACATTGTAGGTACTGAAATGTAGCTATTTTATGGCATTGTATTGTATAACTTATATTGTTTTATGAAAATATTTTACTTTATAAGGAAAAATATGTTGTAGGTATTTATTGAAATCAGTGACAAATAAAATGGAGTTGCAAAAAGTGGTATAATTTACTCTATGAATTATAACATTTATGTTGCTAGTTAGAGTGTCCAAGATATTATTTTGTATAAGTTAGACCCTGTAAAGTCATCTCACCTTGCCGGTTCCTTGTATAGGCAGGAACCCCTCACTCCGCTTGAAGTCCAGTTTCTCCAGCACAACCTCGCACTTGATCAGCGTTTCTAGCGGCATCCTCTTGTTGGGGTTTGACAAAATGTCCAGAAGATTCTTCATCTTTGTAAGTTTTTCCACGTCTGGAAAAAAATATGATTATAGTATACTTTAGTATACGCGCAACAACCTGGCTCGTACGCCAAACGCATGGCATTAATACTTCTCTGCTAGTATTAGAAATTAAGTCTTCTAACTTCATTCTAATATAGAGTGATGACAAGCAATGTCAAATTTCGTGAGGGGTGGCTGGAACCTGGATGGCTCGGCGGTATAGTACCTTGGCGCGAAAGCGAGGGTCGTGTATTCAAAACCCACCAACCAGGAAATCTTTCATTGCATTTAAATAAAAAAAAAAACAAATATTAAAAAATAAACACAACTTACCTCTAGACATTCTGCTACAATATTAAATTTAATTAATTAATTATTCTCTATTTATAATATATTTATTGGTTAGTTAGCATTTCTACCTCGACCCGTGTAAGGAATTGCTGATGGTTTGCTGAGGTTTCTTGCTGACATTTAACGTGGATAAGCATATTGTTCATGTGAATAAATATAAATTGGAATTGTTTAGTGCTGAATTAATAGTTGTTACTTGCAACTGCCAAAACTTTTTTTTTATTAATATGCAGTTTGACAGTTCAAAGCTAACCCAAAGTTTATGAGGCAATACATATACTCACTCTCCCCCTCGCTGACCATCCTATGCACCATGCGCCGGAGCGGCTCGATGTATTTGGAAAGTTGTCTCACTTTCTCCCGGTACACCGCTTCCTCCCCCCCGGGTGAAGCCCCACCCGGCCCCCCGGCTCCCCCCTGACCGCCACAGGGGGTGTTCAGGGAGGATTGGGGGGAAGCCACCATGCCCATGCTTACCCCTCTGTTGGGAGAAAAACTGGATGATCATACAGAGATAATGTTCTTTGAGGTGCCCAGAGTCGACTCTTCCCAGATCTATTGCTCTGCTAGGACCTAATTAATATGTTCCAGAATTTTCTTAATATTTAACAGAATAAAAGCTGTATTTTGTACTAAAAAGTTTTTACTAGTCTAGGGGATTATTAACAATAATATGAAAGACGTTACACCCATATTGGCCTGGTCACAAACTAAGCTCTAGGCTTGTACTATGTGTACCAGAAACAACTATATTAATACCAGAATAGAACTTACGATCTCCGGATACAACAGCAAAGGCGCATCCACTAATGTACGAAGGCGGTTAATTTTAATTTTGTGAAGCATAATACTAATTGGAATTTGACTTTATATTGTTTTATTTTTATGTTTGCTTTCCATTAATATTAAGTTCTCTGTCACACTCTTTACTACTAAGATGTTTGCATGAGCCTTAGCAAGAAGTCTGGTCTGTAAGCTACATTTCCAATTTATCTAGCATTTTGTGCTATTGTCAAAAGAATTGATGAGTATTTTCTACTGCGAGTTTACACGGGTTTCTAAAGACTAAACTATAGGTTCTCAACATGGGCGTTTGAGACTTTCAGGAGGCAGTAGAAGAGTACCCATATTAGAAGACCCAGAGAAAATTATAGGGCGTTGAGATGGCACAATGAGGGCGTGAGCAGGTTAAAGAAATATAGACAAAAAGAGACTACACTCTAATCACGAACTAATAAAGTAAAGTTTTATGATAATAAAAGTACTTCTCAATATAATTAAATATCCGATTTAATGGTTCTCATTGAAATATTCTTCTTTAAACTCAAAAAAAGGCTAGGGCACAGAATTATCCTATTTTACGACTATATAAGATTACGGTCTAATTACACGTTTAACTATAACTGAGGTAATAGCTGTTTCAGATTCGCGATAGATGGTAAGTTAAAAAAATGGCCCTAGAAAAAAAATTCAAAGTGAGTATTGGCCAAAATAAGGTTAAGAATCTATAGTCTAAACTTACAAAATGCATTATCTACCAACCTTTGTTGCTGGGGATGATGACCATGGTGTAGATGAGAAGCAGAGGGAGAAGGACTGCCCACTCCGGCGCAACCGCCGAGCCCGCCCATAGACATTGGGGAAGCAAGCTGACCCCCCATCACACCTATAAACAAACCACCATCTGCATCAACAAATATATCGAGATAAAACGCAAGAGGTAAAAGACATATGTGGCGAATGACCTTATCATTAAGACAAAAAATCAAAAGATATATTAAGATGAGAGGCTGTAAGAGGTTACTTTCCACTCTGGATGATTTGCCGAGCTTGCACATAGAGGACGCGAAAGATAATTTTCCCCAGTTTTCAGAAGTCTCCTTTTAGGGTGCGTTAAAACAGCGCGAGACTATTAAAGTAAACTAGTAATGCAAATCCGTCTTTGTCGCCGCCCATTTCGCAACCGCCTCATCTCCATTCATGGACTTTGTAGGTCTGCTTACCATCAGTGGTAATTGTAAAGTAAAAAAAAACATGTATAATATTGCATTGGATGCGAGCTTACTCCACATCACACCTATAGATATGCCAACAGCTTAAACCATCCATATGGACAAGTAATGTCTTATTGAACATTGCACGATTATTGGTGGCATTTATTATAGTAAACTCCTTGTCTCACTATATCACTAATATGTTCACATTTTCAGCATGTTTTACACTATCTGGTATGTTATTCCATTTGTACACGGTTTGACAAAAAATGTCTGAAAGTATTTGAATTAAAATTTTGTTAACAAGTTGAAATTTACTTCCACACAATCATTTTGTTTTTTCTATCTGTGGCACATCATAATAAGTTAATAATTGTATGTTTCAATGAGAAGACCCATTACTCATGATTTCAAAAACATGCTTAATATTATGAAGTAATAGACAGCTAAACTTATCTTATTGTCTTTGGGGCTGACATCAGTAAATACACTTCGACCCTATGGGATCTTTCGTGTGTTTCCCATTCCTGTCATCAAATATGTTGTTGACATACTTGAGGACATCACAAAAGAGGAGCCTGAAGTTTTTCGGGTCCAGTTAGCCTGTCCTATGTACTTGATTATTTGGATGGGCACCCACAGGTGCTGCATGGACTATACTTACCCATAGAGGCTGGGCTAGGTCCGGGCATAGCGGGTGATACAGCAGAGGGAGAAGGACTCTGACGAAGGAAGGTGTTAGCAGGAGGTGCCCGAGCATATCCACCTCCTATCATGGTGCCTCCAGCATCTTTACGAGCAGCCACATGTTGCAGCATATTCATGTTTACTAGCTGATTGTTGCCCATTCCAGATACTGTAAATAATGACAATATTAATATTTTTTTATAATCCAAAACATATAAGTCATTTCAGTACTAGAATAATAGGTTTTCTGTGTCAGTCAGGCCTATTACGCCGCACAACGTTAAGCTCAATTTTCATATCACCAGGTTTGCATTGCGCCAGAATTGCATATTGATTAAAGTTTAGCTTAGTGTTGTGCGCGTAATCACTCTGGAAACATACCTCCCTGCGACTGGAATCTCTAAACTAATAAATGTGATACAGTAATAATTCATTACTAAGTACTTATTATATTATTGTTATTCTACATTAGGTAAATTGTTATATTTGGAGAAGGTAATAACTTGTTATTACTATTATTTTTTTGTTTTTATTTATTTTTAATATTAAGTATTTTGGCTAGGTAATATACCTACTATTGTTTTTCATATATTTAAATTATTATTTTGTTAACAGAGCTACATAATACGAATCCGTTTTCCATGTTTGCGCGTGTCTCAGATTCTATAATGCATATGGCCTAGTAATGTGTCCTAGTAATATGATGTGTCCAGCGGATTTCCTCTCCTTTGAAGGTCATTGCAGTGGTGGCGCGTGTGCCGGGTTCTGGTCTGCACCCTAAGGGCCTGGTTGAGCAGGAGGATGGCTGACACATACGTTACGTCCGTGATCGGGTGCTGCTGTGGGGGCCTTGGATCTCCGCTGGACATGCATAGTTTAATTATTATGTTAAAAGCGGAGATCTCGCAAAATTGTCGGATAGACTAGCGCGGGCATCGGGGGGCTTTGGTGTTTTGTGATTCTGTACTACCTCTATATTGTAAAATGGTTTATCTGCTATGGGGTGTTCTACTCGTGCTCTTCAGCAGGATGAGGGTAAATTATCATATATAAAATATCACATATTATAAGCTAGTAAATAAGCATATCTCCTGATGGTCAGGTACATATGTGGAACGCCAGAGTTTTTTACTTGCTGGTGCCTTTTTCTCCGGGGTGTCTCTGGGGGACCAACATGCGGTTAGTGTTTGCGCTCTGATTGATACATTTTTGTACTTTTATATGAATTATTACTTATAGTGGATATTTGGGGCGTAGATATAATCTGTTAGGTTGGTCGGCTCGGTGGCACCTTTGCATGGCAGATAACGATGGACAGGTCAATGGAACCAGCTAACCACCTAGTCTTACACTGGTTGGTTATGTGGTGTGTGTTCGGTTTGGTTTCTAATTATTTTATGTATGCAAAAGCCTAACCAAGCGCACACTTAGACCTTATACTAAATAAAGTTTTTTTTTTTTTTGACTATGCATAAATACCTGTAAAGGTTTACATGAAATAAATATATTTGACTTTGACTTTGACTTTGACACCCCATACTTATAGGTTAACCTAAAATTGTCAAGTTTCCTTTCATTCACAAAATCACTTTCTGGCTGTTGTATGGTATAAAATATATCACGAGCTTCGTACATTTTATTTAATAATAATATGAGAGCACAATTTAGAGTTGGTAGTCGTTATGTAACCCACAAATGCAAACTATTTTAAAAACGGGTCAATTTACTGAGTATATTTTGTATTTTAAGAATTAAGTAAGTGTTAGTAGTTATAGTAGTTTTCGTATGGCATGCATGCACCTAATTTAATAAATTACCTAATAAAACAAGTTGGTAGGTAGGTATAGTGAAACTAGGACAGACAGCTTAACTTGCTATCTGAGGCACAATAGTGGTATTGTTAAACAAATAATATAATAATAATATGAAGGACATTATAGACATATTGCCCTGGTCATAAACTAAGCTTTAGGCTTGTACTATGTGTACCAGAAGAGCTTGTTTGTTTGGTTGAACGCGCTAATCAAAGGATATACATATACGAATTGAAAAATTAGTTTAGTGTTGGATAGCCCTTTTATCAAGGAAGGCTATTATAGGCTATATAACATCATTTTACGACCAAAAGGAGCGGAGTAACAATGGAAAACAAAAATTAAGCGGGGGAAATTTATTCCTTTTGAGAGCTTCTGTTGCGTGCGCTGCGTAAACAGTTAAAGATCCGCAAACGAAGTTGCGCGGGTCAGCTAGTAAGGCAATGTTGATTTTAGTCTGTGGGTTCACCGGTTTTCCGGAGACAAATGCATAATTTATTGTCGAGGTGGTAGTCTAATTTCATAGTGCGGTTACGAAACCGGCGATTAACTTAACGGTAAAGCAGCGAGGATATTAAAATAGACTCGTAATGCAACATGTCTTTGTCGCCACCCATTTTGTAACCGCATCATTTAGCCGACATAGTGGGAGCGATCAATATTGTTAAACAACAAAGTATTGATCGACCCCATTGTAAGTCTATTGGTAGGAAAGTCATGTAGGTCTACATGACTTTCCTACCAATAAGTAACCAAAAGTCTTCCTACAAAATAACAATTATCAGTAGTTAAGTTTACAGAACAAAAGCTGCGAAACTCTTGTATAAGTAAATTTTTTTTTTAATATAATGTATGGAGGTAGGTATACAAAGACTTTATCGATGCAAAATATTGTCTATAAAATGCTTTTCAAATGTGAGGTTTTCATCAAAATGTAATCCAAGGTTTTTTTACATTTGTTGCGCGTGATATTGCTTTATTATAGACTATGATTATATATATGTGGTGGCCGAGCTGGTTAGACCTTGGACTTAAAAACACTAAGGTCAGCCACTTGTTCGGTGTAGACTCATACCATCGGCTACGACGAGGTGGAATTAAAACCCCTGCGCTGCGTACCCTGGGGCCGCCTAGGCGGTCTCAGGCGCCGTAAGGCACCCGTGAAGATATGTATGTATGTTGATTATGGGACCATACTCTAATACCTTAGAAATTTGTTGTTTGTTTCCTATTATAATAAATTTATGCATTTTTATAAATTCCTTTATAGGATAATCTTATATTAATTTTTTAAAGACAAAAATGCAATGAAAAAATTCCTGGTGGCGGGACTCGAACCTGGTTGGCTCAGCGGTTGAGCACCTTGCCACGATAGCGAGCTTCGTGGGTTCGAGTCCCGCCACCAGGAATTTATTCATTGCATTTTTATCTTTAAAAAAATAATATTATAATAAATTGTAATTATCTAGGTTAAGAAGTTTGTTTGCAAATTCACAAATTCGATCTAGGTCAGAATTTATGTCACTTACGGCACGTGCAGTGTTATTTGGCCGAATGGGATTTATAAGTTGTATAAAGATAATAATAATAAACTTTAAAATACGGACGCACATACGTGTCGACTATTTTCTCTCTTCAACTTTTTTCCATATCAATGCGACAGAGAATTAACCTTTGTTTCAAATCATTTCTTAATAGTCACAAATATTTAGAAGAACTTAAAAATTTGGAAGCTCATTGATTGTTTATCGTAAGAATGCGCGACAAGGCACTTTTGCACAGAAAAAAGGTATTCAAATGTAACGAACAGTAGGCATAGTATACAGGGTGAATTTTTCAAATGTGCCTCTTTTTGGCCTTGACCAAATCCTAAACTACAAGGAATAGAGAAAAATGCTTAAAAGAGTCTTGGGGCAGATTTTGATAATAACCTAAATTGCAGATTTTTGAATAAACTATTCTTCTACCCGGGAATCAAATTCATTGATTTTGAAAAAAAAATCATTCTGTATTATTGTACCAGCTGATAGTGCGCTTATAATGATCAAAGTAATTGTCGAAAGTAACTTCAAATGGCATACTGAAAGTGCAATTTTTTGGAAAACAAGTTGCGTTTTTAAGCCTAACTAATTTATTAAAATTGTAAGAAATGATAGCCATTATTTTTAAAACATAGCTAAATTCGTTTGCATTCAATGCAGTTTTAGTTTTTATCACAATTGGCCCCGAGATTCCTTGTAGTTTAGGATTTGCCAAGCCTTGAAGGCACACTTATAAAATTCACCCTGTATATGTAGTATATTCTATTATTATTATATTCTGTGATAACATCCAATTTGTCTAATGTTGGGTCTTCGTCTTACACTTAAATTTTGAGGTTGGCAATGAATGTGTTGAGTTCACTTTAACTAAAATTTGCACAGTTGTTTCATGCATATTTTATTTATAATATGTACTTACAAGTAAATAATGGACTAGTAAAATAACATACCCATTTGACCAGGCATCTGACCGCTCATTCCCCCAACTTGGTTGCACTGCAACTGTCCAACCATAGTATTGGCCGCACTCATGGGGACCTGCATAGAGTTCTGCATGGACATATTTGGCATCATCTGTGGTTGCATGCCTGGAGCAGCCAGCTGGCTTTGCAACTGACTATTCATTGGATTTCCCATCCCCATATTTCCTACCATATTTCCACCCATTTGACCTTGATTCCCAACCATGCCCATTCCCCCTCCAATTTTATTTTGCATATTTAACTGAGGTCTTTGGTTTAGAGTTTGCAATAAATTAGTAGCAGTTTGAGCTTGAGGTGATTGGGAAACAATAGGGCCTTGCTGCTGCATTTGCGCTTGCATTCCTCCCATAGATTGGTTTCCGATGACTTGCTGTTGTATTTGTGGTGCAGTCATTGACATCATTTGGTTCCTTGTTCCCTGGGAGGCAAGGTTTTGAAGGGCATTGATAGGGTCGGTCGGCAACCCTTGTTGAGGAGCCGATTGTACTTGGTTGGGTTGCTGAGGTTGGTTTTGGACTTGCTGATTGCCTCCAGATTGAGATTGGTTTGGTCCTGACATTTCTGGTGCCCTTTGATTGTTCTTTTGTTGAGCTAAAAATATATGCATGATTTTTAAATGTTTAGTAGGTACTTTTGTTTTTTTTTTATAAATAATAATATTATATAAATGTAATAATTAAAAAAAAAAATTTGGGTAAATATTGAATATGTATAAATTGATTTATGAATGAATGTGAAATTTATGAATGAATCTTAAGCATATATTTTATTTGTATAAATATTTTTTTTAATGCAATACCAAATATGAATATTAAATAATTTAAAAGTTTTAATATTTTAATTAATTTTAAGCCTATTAATTGCTTTAAATGCTGAATGTGAATTTTAAATTATTATTATAAATAAGTATTGGGCACAGTTTGTTCAGTAGCTATGTGTATATCACCTAAATTAATTGCTTTAAATGCTGAATGTGAATTTTAAATTATTATTATAAATAAGTATTGGGCACAGTTTGTTCAGTAGCTATGTGTTTATCACCTGTTGAGTGGATTTCAGTTTTGAAATATTTTGTTAGTGAATATAATATAAACAATAAATTGTTTCCGTTCTCACTAAATTCGTAAAAAAAAGTGATGGTTTGTCAAAATTATTGATAAAGCCAAGTTTAAAAAAATATTTATCTATTACAGGAGTGCGAAAACGAAAACAGACAACATTCAAGTAATGTTTGTTTTAGAACATACATCCTTATTATTTAAAATTTATTATAATTTTTAAAGAGAGACAATGGATAGCAAAGAGCTATCCATGGCTTTTCTGTGTGGGTGTAGATATGACTCACATGGTTGGGAGGCAGGAGGCAGGGGAGTAAAATGCAGAGTTCCCGAACTTGAGACTTACTAAGCAGGGTCAAAGGCCTCTCCAATATCAAATATCCCCTTTACTGAGTTCTTTACCCAATGACATACAATTAGATTCTGTCAGCATCATCTTGGAAATGTATTCCATAAAAGTTACAATGGCCAATCTTCATATGCCACAATTCTACAAATGATGCTTATGTGGTCACAGAGTCAGGGGAACAAAGCAAATTATACAGAGGGAGGAAATTAAAATTGTGAACATCTAGGGTACAGACATGCTAGTCTATAATCTGTAAAGTAGGTGATAGTGAGTAGGTATATGCAGTTAAAAATTTATAACTCACCCAGTTCTCTAACATGAAGTATAAGTTTGGCTACCATATTCATATAATCGTCTCTATTTTTGGCTTTCATGAAGACATGATTTTCCATCTCACTGCTATTTCTTGCAACCTGCATCCCAGACAGCTGTATAGCTTCTTCACTGTAATAAGTATATTTTATGATATAATATTAATTTGAATACAATTTTGATTATTTTATTAACAATTATATCAATATTTGTATAGCTATTTTATGTGTAAATTATGTTGTCAGTGGTTTAGGTATCCTAGAGGTCAATAGAAAATAAGTTACATTTTAGAAACAACATTTTGCCGAATTCCTGGGTTACGCCAAGAATTGTCGTCTGGGCCCATCGTGGAAAAAGACTTTAAATCATTCATATTATGATTATACAATATTTTTTCACAATATTTCCCAACTTTTGTTACAAAAATTCATGCCACAACAAACCAGTTATTACCAGTTTTTTTTTATCATTTTTTTTTATTTCAACTTGCGGTCCGATTCACGACAAAATCGATGTCAGCGCTGTCATCGCCGGTCCGATTGGGCGTAAGCGCGCTAACGATAGATGATTTGACAAAGAAAGTGACGTCACTACAGACGCCATAATGGACTTACAGTGATTTTGCCTGTGGGTGAAATCGCTGTGAGCGCTGTCAGAATGACATTTATCTAGAAACATGTTTTCAAGGAAAGTAATAAAATTCCTTAAATAATTATAAAGTAGATAGTTAAAAGTGTTGTGTTCTCATTTATTTTAATATTAATGTAAATAAATATACAAAATACATTAAAATTCATTATTTTTTTATGGCGTTTTATTTGACATTCAAACAGAGTGAGAGGAGCATATGTTTTAGTTGCGAGATAGAGGGGGATACAAGTGATGTTCTTGTGAGCGCGCTTAATCACTGGTCCGATTCATTATCAAGCTAATAGCGCCGTGAGCGGTCTCATCGCGCTTTTTAAATTTAACCGGTGATTATGAACGTCAGCGCTGACAGCGGTGTCATCTCCAGGCTTGGAAGCAGTGTTGCCAGACAGTTTTGCCAAAAGAATTACCTTAAAAATGACAAAAAATAACATACTAATACCGTACATTTTGTTTTTTTTTTATCCTAAACAGATATTAATGAACAATTAATAACTCTTTAGGAAAAAAAAACAACATCTCCAATAAACATACTCATATGTATCCGTTATGTCTAAAATATTTATTGATAAGCAAGAAAAAAAACAACATCCCTTTTTCAATGAGTCTTTTTTTTTGACGGTTCCAACATATTCCATTAGATGTTAGCAGGAGAGATATACATAAACTGTCAAAAAATACTATTTCTATATTATATTTGCATATTATATATTTATATACAACGTGTTACAAAATACCCCATAAAGCCGAAAAATGGTTGAATGGCGCCTTATAACGAGTTCATTCACAATATTTTAGAACCGTGGTAACGCTGTACAACACCGCAAAAATATAATAAAATATTATTATTTTCACTGATGTGCAAAACTGCAAACCATATTTCAGTAAAATTTAAAAGTAAACTACGCCGAATGAACCTACATTTCTACCTAATTCGCGGAACGACAAAACAAATTAAAAGACCTAACCTAACGAAACAACCAAAACGAACACTTACCCCACAAAAAGAAGTCCAAGGGTGTGAGGTCCGGAAAACGAGCAGGGGCCTTCTTGAAATACGCGAATTCTTCGCAAGTTTGAATATCTGATGATTGGAATTTCAACTCTATATTTAATTGGATAGAACTTATATTTCAATATGTATAGTTTACGCAAAATGCGCGACGGTGAACGTGTCAAAACTCGGAATAAAGCCCCTGGCCATATCACCGGTCCCCCGCGGCCGATCCATCCTCGCGGGAAGCGAAGATGTTCTCATACGTTCCGAAAAAAATGTGCCGCAGCTCCATCATGCTGAAACACAATATTTCTGTGGTTCTCAAAGTAATCCCAGTCAGCCACAGAAAAGTCGTCAATGGCCTCTTCGAATTCCGTTTGTAAAAACGTTAGATAGTTGCTACCGTTCAGACGTGGTGGCATAATGACAAGACCGATGATATGCCCGTCATAAAGGCCAGCCCACACATTCAACCGCCACTGGTGTTGGAAGAATTTGCCCTGCCGTGAAGCATGTGGATTCTCGCGAGCCCACACGTGATCGTTGTGCATATTTGAAAGTCCTGACCTTGTGAATATTGCCTCGTCCGTCCAAAGATAAGTTTACGTAATAGGGAATATGCATGTAACTCTAAAATATGTATATTTCATATATATTGTGCCTTTTTTATCTAGAAACACATCTGACAAAATATTTTTTGTTTAAATATGTCCATTATTTTCTAATTTCAAAACAAAAATGTTTTATTTATGCAAAAACAGAACGCGTTTTAAAACGGCGAGAGTTGACACTTCTGACGTGACGACGTCACAGCAGCCGAAACAAACGGTTGTAATATACTTCTAACCATGCAAAATTTGGGTATATATTTCTGTTTTGACAGTTTTAGTAGATTGCGACTAAACGCCACCTATTGCGTTAAATAATAACTACTGGAAACTCCTCACTATCACTGAACAATTAAGTATATGCTCATTATCGTAGCTTTTGTGGAGTTTACGGTACTCTGTTACCATAAATTACCTACAAATAAAGTACATTTTGTAGAATAATTATTTATTTCTTCAAATTACCGTACTTTTGACGTAGTAATCTTTTTTTTTTTCCTATTTATGGCTATAATGGTAAAGCCATTTGTTTTGCCAATGACAAGTATGAAAGATACACGTTAAAAAATGTCAATGTCAAAGTCATGTAACAAAAAGATTATAGCACAGAACTGATATAACAAATATATATAATTCAAAGTATACCTACCGGGATACATTAAGCCGTAAAACTACATTATATAACAATATTTTGAAAGAAATTCACAGTTTGTACATAAAACAATTTATTAAGCAAAAAGCAATTGCCTACTATATAATACATATATACTAACAAATTTAAGTAATTAATGAACAAACAAATCTAAGTAAATAAAACCACAATAAATATTGCAGCAATGAAATTATAACGTTAGTTACTAAAAAAAAAAAAAATTATAAACAAAACTCTATGTATATTAATATGACACTAGGTAGTAATCAACACATATATAATATATTATAAATATATAATATATTTGTAAAATAACGAACTAAATTTACAAAAAGCCCAAATAATACATAATAGTGAACAGAATCAACCCAGTCCCCAGAACATCAGCCAAACCATCCAACCATCATCATCAAAACCAGGAAGGAACTATGCCAACGAAGTTCAGCCAATGGGTACTCCATTTAATGTTCGAGGAACTGGGGGTCATTATGACTATTATAATTTATTTTAAATCTATGTATATTATATCCTAAAATATTTACAAAAGGTGTATTTACAAGGCCTAATATGGATTTAAAGTTCATAGGTCTGGATCTTAGGGGGAAGGTTATCATACAAGGATAAGGCGAAATTAGGACAATTAAAAAAATTGGATCCATAGAACCTTCCTCTATGCCACAATCACACAAGTCTGATGTTCGAACTCTTATGAATGCAAGGTGTACTGGAGTGCAAGCATGACCCATCCTCAGGCGACAAATTGTGGATGTAACAGGTTTAGGTAAGTTTTTTGCTACGAAAAACCATGGTTTTACGGGTATATTAGGCTGAATGTCATAAAAACGTCTACTCAGATTAGAGTTAGACCACAGATAATTCCAGTGTAGATTTAAGTGAGATCCCGCTAAGGACGTAGTAATCTGTTGGGGTGTGTATTTCTTAGTCACATAGATTGTAGTCTGACTTTCAACTGTGATTTGTAAAATGGATTCCCTGCCTAGCCGCGGTCGAGAGTAGCCGTGCGTGTTGTGCAATTCAATACCTTTCCCACTCTCGCCATCAGTGAATTACTGTGCCTACCCTACAGTGTAACTTTTGTGTCTTTTACCGCATCAGTGCTGATTTCTGTGGTTTATCGAGTTGTTAGTGTGCCGTCAGTACAAGATCATATAGAAGTGATATGATGAGGCGTTGTAATGTTGTAAAGAAGAGAAACAGTCAACACATATTTTAAGTGATATTATGATGACGATAGCGTTTTTTTTTTGCTCATAAAAAATTTAGGACCAAAAAAACATAAAAAAATTACGAGGCTTAAACAACCCCCCCTCCCCGAATCCAAATCCTGGCTACGCCCATGCTACTAATATTAGTAATTACTAATCAGTATGTCTGATAGCTGGCAACGGCTAACATTAGTAATAAAAGAAATAGAGGCACGTTTAATATTTGTTAAAAATACCTTTGTTTGAAATATAGCGCCTACTTTATTGAAATGTTTAAGTACTTATCTATGAAATAGTTTAAAATTGCGGATTTTACAAACAGCTTTTGAAAATATTAATGACAGGTCTCATGAAAATACATTATTTATTTATTATTATTTTTTCAATTTAAGGAAACCGGGCGTAATTGGTTATTTATTTTTAACTGGCTAATCCCGCGGTTTAATAAAAAAAAAATACTAGGTGATTTCTATTCGTGAAATATTTTTTAATTGGCTCAGGCATGAAGGTAAAAACCGTGCCCGTTCGCGCAGGTGGGCGATTCTCGCGCTTTCGACATTCATCTCGATTCGAGATTTTTAAACGAAAAATGACTAAATATGTCATTTTTCGTTAAAAAATATCGAAAATTAAACGAAATAAATAATAAATATTAATTAAAAAATAATAAATATATAAATATTGAACGAAAAATGACATATTTAGTCATTTTTCGTTTAAAAATCTCGAATCGAGATGAATGTCGAAAGCGCGGGAATCGCCCACCAGGTGTTTAGCTTCATGAGTTCAGGGCCTGACCAAAGAACACGATCGCCAATAGAATCGCCGCGTCATTCGATAAAAATGTATAGGAATTTTACTCTATGGGTAGAGCCTGATCGATGAGAAACGTCAAATCCCATACATTTGACTTTCGATGCATATTTCGGTTCGATTATCGATTGGATCTTTGGTAAGGCCCCAGTAGTTTTTGAGATTATCCGGAATAAATAAACAATAATTGTTTCACTTTATAAAATTATAACCTTTAATTAGTTTCGTACACTTATAAAATGAGACTCGATCTATTATTTATCTAACTGATTAATATCATTTTTTTTTTTTTTTTTTTTTTTTTTTTTTTTTTTTTTTTAAATAAATAACCTGTATTACGGAAATCAGTTGTAAATGTACTTAAATATTACAGTTTTTCTTTTATGATGAATGCAAATTTTACGTTCCCGCCAGTATTGGGCTTATACAGATTAAATTAAAACCCAATATAGTTACTAAACTGACAAATACAACTATCTAATAGTTACCTACTATTACTAATTACGTTCGTTAGTATGTCTCATATTTAATCGTGCTAACCTATAATTTGAAAGTAATAGTCCGACCGAAAAAATTTAATGAATGATTGTATTACTAATTATAATAATAAATATTATAATATATAGTAACTAACAAAGTAATAATTGAAATATCTCTAGTGATTTAGATTAATTACAACAGGGTCGTGTTCGGAAACTAATACTTTAACACCGGGTAATGTCACTACACTATATGCATCTCTTGATCTCTAAGCATTTTTCAATATTTTTATCGCACTCTGTAACATTACCCAGTGTTAAAGTGTTACGCAAAGAGTACTTTGTTATACTAGAAATAGAGTGATAACTAAAGGGTTTTTTTGAGTAACGAAACAGCAGCGACATCTTTTATTTTTAGCCCGAACAACAGAAAAAAAATCGAAATGTTTAGACCATGCTTCAATAGATGGCGCTGGTGGTCAACTATTTATATACGTATATATATACATATATATATAGATCTTAAGGCTGAGTGGTACCAGTCTGATAATGTAATGTAGCGATTAAAAATGGCGTCGAAAGTACCAAATTTATTTTGCAAGTCGATGTCAAGTAGCATTTGACGTCATTTTTAATTTTAATCGTTACATTACATTAACAGGCTGGTACAAATCAGCTTAAATGTTTTTTTTATGAAACTTATATTTGTAAGTTTCATAAAATATATATATATTGGTAACTATAAAAAGGCACTAAGGAAGTCTGTTGAAGAGAAAATAAAACAAACAAATACTTTTTTCTCGATTTATTAAAATTATTTTTGGCTAAAGTTTGCACATAATCGTTTTCGTCTTCAATTTGCCTTTTGCCACATATAATGTTGTTTATACTTTTACAATAGTTTTTTAAAAATAAATTTACCGTGCTGTTAATGATACAGTCTACAACAACTTTTGCAACCACCCACGCAACAACATTTTGATTTATTTGGCATGATTTCAACAACAATAACTTCACTTAACTCTAAAAAATTGTTTTTGAAGCAGTGAATACGGAGGAGAAAATCTCGACTCGACTATACACACTATACACTAGTATACGAACACCAAACACAGACGAATTAAGAATACTAAAAGTACGTAATTTAAAATAATTACAGAGTTACAGACTTAAGCACTCAAGCGCACAACAATCACCGAAGTTGACCGAACTTGACCGAAGTCGTCCGAAGTTCACCGAACGGCCGAACGACGGATTCGGCAGGATCCGGAAACTGATTTGTTATTTTTTTAATTAGTAATGTCACTGTATTTTGTTTTTTAATCTGGCAAGTTTAAAAAAATATCAGAGACATCTATTACGAAAAGCCCGAACTACTTATTCTCCTTGTAGAAATTTGTTTCCATATTTTTTGTTCGAAGATTGTACAGCATGGTGTTACGTTTCCGAACACACCCAGACTGTTCACCATAAGATGTCCCTTGCCGTGATGTGGGCATTATGATTATGGCAGGCTTATAGTAAACGATCTATAATTTTGTTAGTACCTATATTTAATAATCGCGCACTACTAGGCGCCTCCCTTTCTTTATCTCCATGATTTGTACGGTAATTTTGATCTAATTTTTAAGGTAATTCTGGCAAACCTATCATATCTTGTCAAAGCTTAGCCGTGCTACAGGGGCTGTCTGCCAACACTGCTATGGCATGTCACAGACTAAATAAAATTGTCATTGCCATTAATTAATTGCCAATTCTTATTTAGTCTGTGATCACAATTCATTTTGTTTTGAGTGGCTTCCATTTATTTTGCCAGTAATAAATTGATTTTTAATCACAGTAGAAGCACAATAATCAGTAAAATAAAGTGTTCATGAAACTGTGATCTCTTAATAATGTAATACATAATTAATATAGTTGTGTAGTATATTTTTGACGAGCAAATTCATAAAAAATAATTAAATATAATTTATTTGTTACAGCTCAGCAAATATGACAATAAACAACACTATTGCCAATCAACGGCTTATACTAAGTGGAGATCGAGAGAGGTATGATATTATTTACACAGGAGATTAGTTCTTCGAACACTATACTTCCTACAAAGCAGTTAATCAAACAGCTGATAAAATCCACAAGTCATTATATTTGCTATTTGTATGATTATAAAATAATAAAAGCGATCCTATGTAGCAACCCCTACTGATAAAACTATTACTTCCTACATCCTTGTTTATGGTAACAGTGGATGAAGGGGACTAGTCCCCCTCTATCAAAACCATTTCAATTTATTATTTTAATATTATTATAAAGCAATAGATGAGTTTGTCCTGCTGCATGTTCATTGAATTCAAAATGTTATAATTTAGAAAATTATCAGTAATTACTTCTGGCTAAAACACTCTAAATATCTTAACAAAAGGTTTGAGGACCACCCAAAATGAATGTCCTGGATCTACCCCTACCTTGAGACTATTTTATATATTATTTACAAGGTTTTTGGCAATAAAAATGCAATTGTTTGTACAAAATAAAAATAATATATTACAGATTTAAAGACTTGTTACGGAAACGTCTTATTGAATGTGGCTGGAGGGACCAAGTGAGGATGTTATGTCGGGAAACAGTTAAGGAGACTGAAGGGAACTCTGTCACTATAGACACCCTTGTCAACAGAGTGACACCTCGAGCAAGAGCACTTGTGCCAGACACTGTCAAGAAAGAATTGCTGCAAAAACTCAAGACACATTTGTTAACACAGAAAGATCAATAATATTAGTTAATATGTATAGTATTATTTAATATATTTTCCAACAACTGCAGTAGAATAGATTAAAGGCACTTATGCATTATACTATTTATTGTGGGCACCTAGTATGACAATGTCTGTTAATTTGACTGTTGTTATTAAGTTTATGTTTTTGACTTTATTTATAAACTCAATATTATTTTGATTTATCAAATCTGTCAATGGTGCTGTGCTCAGACCAAATGTTTTAAATATCACTTATGAGTTAGCCGTTAGTTAAGAATATATTGGAAAATAAATAATATTCAAAGATTAATTAGGATGAAAAGAGATAGGAACTTGTAGATAAAAATTTGGTATTCAAATTTATTATTTCTGACTAAGGGTTGATTCAACCAAAAGTGGGTATAACTTATACCGAGATTAGTAATCTCAAATCACATACAAATAATTATTCTGAGTATTAATAATTTAATCTAAGAATATATATTTGTATGGAATTTGACATCTATCCCCAGTATAAGTTATGACTTATTTTGGTTGAACCGGCCCTAAGTAATAATAATAATACTTGTGCTCTGTTTTTAAAAAAAAATAATTAGTTACTTTTCTCTCAAATAATTAAAAATGGTTGTTTTTATTCGGATTTTTCAAAGAGCTCTCACAAATATTATATAATACTATGCATGTATAATACTTTTGAGAGCTCTTCGTAAAATCTGCCTTTTTTAACCCTTAAGTTTTTTTTAGTTTATATTTATAACAAATTTGTAGTTAAAAAATACATGAAATAATAATAAAATAATACTTGTTAAGTAGTACTTAAATTTTTTAAGAAACTGGGCATTATATTTTTTGTGGAGTAGTAAAATGTATATTAAAAAATAGTAAATTAGATACACAGTGCACAATGTAATGTAACTATATACCTAGTTTTCATATATTATATATTACTATGACAAACATTTTTACAACTCAACATTGTACTTTGTTGTTTTATAACATTGAGGGAGGTGGTAGATTTAAATTAACCACTTAATAAATTACTGTCATCACAGAATATGGTTGTTTAATTTAGAGAAACATAAGTGTGAATAACTTAATTAACATTAAAACATGAATTTTCGTGATGTCGCTAAACTCCGCTTTTATTTATGTAAAAGCTTTATTGCACACATTTAGTACAAAGTCTACTATCAGTCAAACCTTTTACGCTTTTAGTTGCAATAATGGCCGCCAAACGCCATCCCATTATTCTACTTCTCTTTTATTTTATGGCACTCTCCCTCTGTTAGCTTGGGGTGGGAACTACTGCCAACGTTGCGTGCGTAAGCTACATGGTATAGTGCACTTGCACTTTATTATTAGTGCAAAGACAATATTTGTCCAGGGACCTTACCAAAGAGCCAATCGATAATCGAATCGAAATGTCCATCGAAAGCCAAATGTAGGGAGGGCTAATACAGGGAGCCTGAGGGGCATTATCTGTTTCCAACGGTGGCGTGGCTGCGAGATTCGCCAGCCGAAAAAGAATAAATACTCGGTTTATCGGAACTTTCCCTGAGGGGGTGCGCTCCGACTTGGGTCACCGAGGAGGTAATGGGGTCAGCGGCCACATTCTGTTTCTTATAATGTGATCGTTAGATTGTCAAAATAACGATTTCCGTTATTAGCGCGCTCTCCTCCAATCAGAATAGTTCTTGAATCTTTGCTGATTGGAGGAGAGAGCGCTAATAACGGAATTCGTTATTTTGACAATCTAGCGCTCACGTTATAAGAAACAGAATGTGGCCGCAGCTCGGGCCTTCCACCATTAGGGAGTGAGGTGTCTCCTTGGAGACTACTGGAGTCGGTGAGGCCGACTCCGACCAAAAGAGAGAGACTCTACCAGTACTTCACAAAAAGACACGTCGGTCAAAGAAGTACCAAGAAACCCGACGTATTGTCTGACTCGCGGTGAGAGAGGTGTGTAAGAGCTCTGCCGGTCCCACATAAGGGATACGGGACCAATTCTGTAATATCTTGTGAAAATAGTTCCGCAGAAAAGGTGTGTGTGTGTGTGAGACTACCTAGCCGTGAGGGACAGAGGAAGGATTGGCGAGGAGCCTTGAGAAACCTTGGGAGCTAAATCCACTAATTCCTGAACTTGAAGAGAGAACTTATCGGGCGGGTAAAAATGGTGTCTCTACCACAATATAAAGTTGTAAATGTCAGTATATAGACATTTAATATATTACTTAAATAAAGAGAATATTAAGTTAGTATTTATAGAGACATCACAAATTAATTTTATGTTTTTACAGAAATTGGATTAGGGATTTAGAAGAATATTTACATTGAAAGGAGAGTAAGGAATTTAAGTTTGTAGGAAGGGGAGCCTTATTTTGGACTAGGAAGCTATATAAAGGTGCTGAATCATACTTAGGGTACATGAACAACAAATGGGATATGTCTCCTTCCCCCAAGTCTATACAAGTGCGCGGGGGAGGTACAGGGACCTATAATCGTAATAATCATAATCGACCAACTGAAGATGATATTGACCTACTTAAATATATTTTTGAGAACCATGGTTTTAATTGATTGCCATCCCATTATTGTAGCATGTGTTTAAGAAAATATAATTTGAAGACTTGGCTGTATGGCTCATGCCCTTGCCATAAGGATAAATAAAACATCATCATATTTAAAAAAGTTACTGTCAGGTATTGGATGCGTTTGTTGGGGTTATTTATTATTTCAAGTTCTTTTTGCCGATAGAAATTAATTGAAAGCTATATCGAAGCGCACAATTGTTTTTTTTTTAATGTTTGGGTAAATTGTTAGCAATGTCTAAATCAACAATTTTAAGAGTTAAACGGAGGCTGGAAGAAAATCCGCAAGATGCATTTGTTCTAACATGTAAAAGATTAAAAACTGATTCTGTAGAACTTTCTCCATCATTATTTGTTTTTAGGGGCACTGTTGAAAATCAGGTAAGTACTTACTATTATTTTATTAGCAAATTAAATACAATTTGGCCTAATACTTTATTTTACTTCAGAGGGTTATATTTTGTCATTTGTTTTAGAATCATGTATCCATTTCCAAATTAGTTCCTAAAGAGATACCCAAGATAAAAACTGCGACTTCAGTTAACAGTATAATAGAAAAAATCAGACAAGAAAAAAAGGACAATACTATAAAACAGCGATATAAGATAGTAAACACAATTCGTGGTATAAAAGATACAGTGAGCGAAGAAATGGAAGAGGTATATAACTTTGTGGATTTAGAAAAGAAGGATCTAGAAACAAATAATGCTATTAAATATGCTTATGATGTTTACATTGCAGCAAAGCAAGATTTTGATATTTCAATGTTGGATGATTTAGTCAGGTTTGTTAATTTTTTAATTATTATTTCTCAGTGTTACAATATACCTATAGAACTCTTATATTTTTTGAAAAATAGGGGTTGATACCAGAAACAACAATTACATTAGGTTTTATAAACACTCAGACCATGGCAAACTGTACAGTAATAACATACTAATATTGTTTTACCATTTATATATAGCCTTCCTTTACTTGTGAAACAAAGTAATTGCAGCATTTGCAGGATGTGAACAGTTGTGTGCATAAATAAAACTAATTTCAAGCTGCCATCGTCTACTGCAACACATTAAGTAAAAAATTAATATCAAAATATCAGCTCTATTTCAATGGTTATTTAGTTTGTATTAGGTTGGCTAAAAATGCTGCCATCTTAAAATTCATAACAAATTCTTCTCCAGTTTGAACATTCTACAGCATTGGAATTTCAACTCTAAATTAACAGAATAGAAGTTATATTTCCACATTCATAAAATATATTATTTATTATATCATTGTTTCTGGTACACATACTACAAGCCTAGAGCTTAGTTTGTGATCAGAGCAATATGAGTAAATTGCCCTACATATTATTATTCATTGTTTACACAAGGTCCCATTGTCAAAGATAGCTATTTGTAGTGTATTTGGCAAATGAAATTTGAAATACCAAATACTTTAATCCTAGTAGCATCATAATCAAAAAAGTACAATAACTTTTTATCATCGGCTAACTTATCCCCTACACAAAACTGTAAAAAAATGTGGTTATGAAGTACTCCATTACAATAGATTGATTTACCATTTGCGGATTTGTCATCCACTAAGTTATTATTATTACTTTCAAGGTATTCCTTTTATTTTATTATTCCAATCTTCACAGTATAGAGAATTATGAATCAGAGTTAATATTTGGATCTCACCGGGATAATGGCAGAGTGACCCCATCAAGTGGGGAAGAGAGTTCTGATGATTCTAATGATGAAAACAACTGGAGAAATGATTATCCTGATGAAGAGAACAGTAGCATTGAAGAAGATGATATGGTCAGGGCTATGGAGAGAGTAGACTTAGGTGAGACTAAAATATATTCTGCATAAACTTGAGAAGATGGTTTGGGTTCTAAAGTTATATTGCTGCAAAATCACTTGAGATGTTAATTTATTTTTTTACTACAAAAGAAATTTACTTAGTTTTTTTATATTTTTGTGCAGTTACAAACTTTAATAAAAAAAAAAATATTGATCAGAAAAAATAATTTGTAATTTTATCATTGTCAATAATAAACAAGTATTAATCCTTTTGTTTTTTTACACCACTTTATGATTATGGTTTTTAGATGACCTATCCAGTGATGAGGGTGAAGATAAAATATATGATAATCCTGTGAATCCAGAAGATGTTAAGAGATATGGAGAAGCATACGCCAAATACAAGGCTAAAGTGACTGCAGACATAACTGATAGTAGGAGTTTTGTTCACTGCTCTAAATTCAACAAAGAGGAAGATGGGTTAGTTTTTATTATTAATTTTACAGGGTGACCACTTTTGGAAAACATGTAAAACCAGGAAAAGTCAGGTAATTTTCAGAGACTGGAAAAGTCGAAATGTCAAGGAAAAAGGTCAATGAAAATATTTAAAGTACACACACAACTTGCAGTAGCAAGTTGGCCATGGACCTGGGGCCTTATTCCGAGTTTGCAAACGTTAAACACGACAAGATGTTGTGCAAACTATAAATATTGAAATTTAAGTTTTACACACGTGTTCAAACTTGCGAAGAATTCGCGTATTTCAAGATGGCGGCATTATTATAGCCAACCTAATACAGGCTATATAACCATTGGAATAGAACTTATATTTCCATATTTATAATTTACGCAACGTCTTGTCGTGTTTAGCGGTTGCAAACTCGGAATAAGGCCCCAGGTCCATGGCCGGGAGGCATGGGATAGAACTATTTGACACCCTAAGTAGGATTGAAATTCAACTTTTCCCTTCCTGGATTTTATACCCAATAAATTCTTTAAGGGCCAATCAAATAATGTTATGTGAAAGTTTATTTGTATGGACTGTCCTATTCTTCATACAATTTACATGTCAATAACTGACAATTAAAAAATTGACCCTAAACGCATTTGGCAAACCATGAACTTTGTATTTCTGTCCAATTCCCTGTATTTACTACACCAAATAATTGTTGAGCTTATACAATTATAGCAGTGTATTAAATGGAGAATAATGTTTTCAGGTACAAAGGAGATAGTGACGATGATGGGTTCTACTACGGCCAAGATGAGGATACTGACAACTTCAAAGACCAATACAAAGATAATCACACCTCAGACGAGATTGATCCAGATTAAGAATTATATTTGTAAGATATTCCATATTTAAGAGTCTCTAATACATTATTTTTATACTGATAAGTACTGAACTATTTCTGATTTATTAAAAAATAATATGTTTTGGGTTGTTTTATTGGACTACCACAAGTAGTAAATGTCTCATCCACAAGTAGCTGACTTGTGGAGACATTTACCATAAACGACGATGATATTAAGGCTAAAATTTAGCATCAAAATTATTTCTGCAATTGTAATGATTAAAGTTAAAAATGGCGTTAATACTTCCAGCTGTCATTTTAACTGCAAAATAAAATTGGTACATTCGACGCCATTTTTAACTTTGTTCGTTTGGATTGCTTATTCTAAAAAATCATACATTTTTCCACAATAATACCTTTCTTAATCTTGGACTAAGTACCAGACTGGAAAATATTCATGGATACATTCAAAATTCCAGCAGTTTCAGCCTAGACATACTGGTCAGTGCTTGAAGACAGTAATACTTATAGAACTCGCCGTTCCGTGGGAGACAAACATTCACCAAGTCAAACAAATACTTTGATCTCACAAATGAAATTACTAGAACCGGGTTGTAAACTTTATATCGTGGAAGTTGGTGCAAGAGGAATTCCAACAGTCATCAACAATTCCAACAGGCATCGTCTATTGAAGGATCTTTGTCTTTCTAGATTGGTTGTCGGAACTTTTATGGAACGTGTTTCCAAGATGGTGTTAACAGGATCATAGAATTTGGTTGAGTAGAGAGGAACGAGGGTAGGAGTTTTTTTAACGTTTACTTTCGCGTTAACTATACTACTGCGTTAACATTTTGACCAATCACACGACCGCATTTCTAGTTGTCAAAAAGAAAAATAAAAACCCAACACAGAAAGATTAATAAACAATGAGCGACAAAAATAAGTAGTATTTTAATTCTGCGACAAGTAATCGAGTATTACTGGAGAACATTGTTTTTCTATAAAATTAAATATGAAAAATATAATACATACACGCGACTACAACCTTCGGGTTACACTGAATGAATCGTAAAAAATAAAAGAAGAAATAATTGTGATAAATAATTTATTGTCTTGCATATTTTTACAATATCATTGTATGCCTAACGTAGACAAAGGTTTACAACTTATTATCACTTTAGCTTACCTTAACCCTACGTGTATGTGTTGCAAGATAGGCCATTACACTTAATATTTCACAAATATTAAGTATTGCATAGTCTTTAAAATGTAGTCTACTGTGGATGACGAAGCTTGCCACTTGGGACACTGCTCTTGATATACATAGAGGGACAGAATACTAGACCATTGAGTATAATATGGCGTCATTAAAACATACAGCTGTTTTGTAAAAACACCAGACTGGCAACTTATTATATTTGGAAAACATTAAAAGCAAATGGCTCTACCCATTTGTTTTTAACGTTTTCCAAATATAAAACGGACACAAGAGTTGGATATGATCCATATATAATATTAATCAAGGATATTAGCTAGCATTTGTTGGCCACAAACACATGGCAACATAAGGTCTTCAGTTCTATTAAAATGGGGGACCAGAAGTGCATTTTTTCATTAAGATGGTCGCTGCTAAGTTACCCCGGTAACCCATAAAATAATAAAGTTGTATAATTGTAATTTTATTCATTTTTATATTAAATGTTTTAATATTTAGTTTATTGGCCAAAAACGAAATTAAAAGACGAATAATATATTTACTGAAAATGTTTTCTTTAAATAATGTGATTGAAAATAAGTCAGTAAATGCAGTATCATGAGCAGTTCCCAAGCAAAGGTGAATGGCAGCTTCCATCTTGTCATCTATTCGAGATTTTCACACTATTGGTTACTGAAATAATATTTTTATGGCACATTTTATCAGATGCATGTTCCTATTTTACAACACTGACAAGTCGAGACTCATTATTGCAAACTGAATTTTATTTCAAAATTGGGCAATACTGTTATCAACAAAAAAAAAAACGTACGCGGGCAAGAGATTTTTTTTTTTTTTGTTTTAGGTAATGAGTAGGTATAAATTTTATATTTAGTGAATTGAATAAACTGCAGCACTTTAGTTCAATTGCTACTAAATATTACTAAAACATTGGTTTATAATTCTTAAAAATCTTTAATAAAAATCAGTATTGCCATTCTTGAAAAAATAAAGATCAACTTTAAACAGAGCAAAGGATATACAGTTGCAAAAAGCTAGTTTTGTAACTTATACCTAGTATTAAATGATAGTGAAATAGCCATATAGCTTCGAATAGTGAAATCCCTCGAATAAGTCTTTTCTTTCTTAACTCTATAATATAATTAATGAGATAGGTATCTAAATGCATATTAACATTACTCTAGCGATGCTTTGGCATAGACAAAACATGGTATTTGACGCTTCATTTTATAATTTAGGTCGACCAAAAATGGGTTATATTTCTACAAAGATGAAACTCTCAAAATTGTACATTACTTTCTGTATTAGCTCTACCATGAGTTATTTGCTAACTATAGCCGCTAGCAACTTCAGTTAAAGTCCACCAAATGGGGTGCTTTATTATTATAGCACCTACAAATGAAGCTGTCCTATTTGTGGATACTTAACAGAGTCTCTACCATTAGTTTTGCTATCGCATTAATATAGCATTAATACTTGAGGTGCTAACAATAGGTAAGCTTTATTTCTCTTGCTATTTTCATAAATAAAGCGATCCCATTGGTGGTTTCTCACGTATTAACTTTACTTTAATACGATGGCTAAACTCATGGTAAAGCCTCTAGCTAAGCGACTATAGTCAAATAGGTACATTTAACAAAAACGGATGGTAGGCACCTAGAGCTCTATTTGCATTAATTTGCAAAAATGCTACTAACTTCTTAAAACATATTATTATAGGGTTCAGATACAGTTAGGTATATTTATATAACAAATATAAAATTACAAATTAAATATTTTTATTGCAGTAGGTTTTTTTATGTATTTCTGGACGACCCATTGAGAATAATTCGTTTGCTTGAAAAAAAAGTTAAGCTATAAAGTATTTAGAATGTCGTTTTTAAATTCTTAAAATATGTTTTTAAACAAAAAATAATAAATTCTGTCGACAATAATTGTTTAAGAAATCATTAAATAATACTCAACAATACAAGTCATGGATAAACACGTAACATCATGTTTTGTAACTTATAGTAAGTACTTATCATTTTATATCGCCTTTAAAACTGTTTTTGACAAAAAATATAATCGGCCTTACCAGGAAGCCACATCGACAAACCGATCGACGCGTCGATTGATAAAAATGTATAGGAAATATTGTCTATGGGTAGACCTCGATCGCTGAGAAACGTCAAATCACATACATTTTATTTTCGCTTTCGATCGGTCGACTTGTCGATCTGTATTTCATGTGGTTTCCCGGGTTATTGTAGGAGTACTTTATTTTGCCTCACGTCAAATAAAGTACCGTTAAATAATTTATTGCATTGAGAAAGAAGATATTTAAGTTTTTTAGTATGAAAAGTACTTTCAGACATGTGACTGCGTAATAAAAAATACTTAGTTACTCATAAATATTAGTAAAAGGTATGATAAGATGACGATATAAAATCATTAATTACGTAAAAATAATATAACACATTTTAAATTTACGAAATAAACATTTTGAAATACCACTGGTAGGTACCCAATCAAAATTTATATACCTACTTACAATATTATTTATTTATTATTAATAATATATATTACAAAATAACAACAATGACTGAACAAGTAACTAGCGAACGAGTGGTATTAATTAATATTAATTACATATAATAAAATATCTTTACATTATTTACAATTTGGTTAACTTTTATTATAGTAGATAATACATGCATATATAGTTATAACTACAAGAAATGTACATAACAATTAACAAAATTCTTAATATATGAGAGCTTTTTTATTTACATTACAGCTTTAAGACCGTAACATGTGCTGAAACCATCTGCGTGAAATTGAGAAACACAGTAGTATAGATAGAAGTCCTGAAATCAGTTCTTTAATCTTATTATTATTAATACATAGCTGTTTTTAACTTAGCTAGGCTGACCGACGGCTTTGTTACTTGATGCAAAATGCGTCAAGTGATTTAGTCATATTTGGGTAAGTCTGTGGGTTTAACGGTTTTTAGGAGAATACTGCATAGTCTCTTTTCAAGGTGCGATAACGAAATAGGCAGTTGATTTGACGATAAAGCAGGTAAGATATTAAAGTAGACTCGTAATGCAAATTCGTTTTTCTCTCCGATTATTTCGTAACCGCATCATTTAGCCGGCATAGTGAGAGCGATCAATGCTGTTAAACAATAATGTAGGTACTGATCGACCTCATGCATGGATTTTGTAAGTTTGCTTCGATAAGGTAGATGGAACTATTTATTTCCGTATTTATAAATGCTATTTATAAAGTATGTCTTGTCTTTTTGTTCGATCCATAACTACAGATCTTAGTTTATACTCTCTATTTACTTAGTAAGGGTTCGTTAAAGCCAGGTCTAGCTAAACCTTTATGCTCATTTCATGTCACATTTTAAGGAAGAAAATTGACAAACAGAACTACTTATTCTATACAGAAATGTTTTGATAAACCAAGACTTACTAAACCTCTGTTTTATCCCTTTTCAACTAATTTAAATGTCTTTAAAGATTTATATGAAATAAATAAAATTAAAAATAATTTTGAATTTGACTGATTTCACTTCCATTCTAACGCGGCAATATTTATGTATTTACATAAACTGTTACAATTTCGCCACAGTGTCGTTCAACAAATGTTTAGGTCTTATACTTAAACTACCTATAATTACTATAGTATCAAACTAATTGATATGCGTACCAATGAAAAGATTAAATACATTATTCACTGTACTGTATTGCACATAAGTAACGAAAAAGCTTCTATATAGAGGCGACTTTGCGTGTTCAACGCATTTTATACTGCCACTTATTTAGGTATGTCAATTTATTTATATTTAAGCAACGCCCAACATTACTTAAATATAATAGCAGGTTTTTCATAGCAGTATCACACAATTGATCGCGACAAAAGTGTCGAAGAAAGTCCATTCTTAAACTTTTCTTGTTATATTGGCATTGCAATGCTAAGCCCCTAGAGGGAATGCAGGGAGTTATTATTCCAAGATTTTTCATTGCTCTGATAGATAAGGTTAGATATTTTAACGACATAATTCCCGGCAAATAACTTGAACATTGCGCGCAGACACGACTTTTCCAACAAAATTAAATGTATTTTTGTTTTCAAAAGTCTGCGCGAATTTTCCTACACCAGGCAGAATTAAAATTATTTGCCGCTATTATATATTAAAAAATATAAAACGTAAAAACTTTTCGGTAACATTATAAAATCCGTGGACTCCAGGATAAAAATCAGAGATTCAACGTATCTATTTGACAATTCGTTGCCTAACACTAGTTTAAGAGACATTGCCTTAGTAAAAACATTATCCCAAGTGTTTTTAAAATTTAAATCCGACTAAACTCAAGTCAAATTCAAAGTACAGGAGTATCGGTGACTCGAGCGGC
Source organism: Monopis laevigella (assembly GCA_947458855.1). Taxonomy (NCBI): domain Eukaryota; kingdom Metazoa; phylum Arthropoda; class Insecta; order Lepidoptera; family Tineidae; genus Monopis; species Monopis laevigella. The sequence continues at coordinate 26,945,245 of OX381583.1, read as the reverse complement.
CGGAGGGGCGGGCACGTTGTTATTGGCAGCTTCTTGGGGGCAATAGAACTGTTTGTGGGCGTTGTAAGTGTTTACATACTTAAACGATATGTCGCACGATTTGCAATAGTTAACAGTTGGCATTTCGCTTTCTTCTTCCGGCTCCTTCTTGATGTCGGGTTGGGTCGGAGGTTCTACTTTGATGGGTTCCTCCGTTTCGGGTTCGTCGATAGCGTGCACGAGGCGAGCGTGTCTCACGACGTTGCCCCGGTAGGTGGAGGTGTACGCGCAGGAGGTACATCGGTGCACGCGCTCCCCGGGCGCCGCGGCCGCGCCTGGTGAGGTGGCCTCTCGGTTTTCGTCTTCCACTACGCATGCGATGTAGCTTTCTTCCTGAAATTGGGAGAAAATAAATGAATATGTTGGTCAAAAGTAATAAAATAATTTATTGACACAATAAATGAATATGTTGGTCAAAAGTAATAAAATAATTTATTGACACAATAAATGAATATGTTGGTCAAAAATAATAAAATAATTTATTGACACAATAAGATCATCTATTCAATAAAGTTTCTCAGAATGATATCACCAAACAAATAAAAATAATAGCTGTCGAAAATATAACAGGTAACCTACATATTTGAATTATTGTAATATTATATACTTTTAACATTAGGTACCTACCAACGTAAATTTTTAAAAGACTATTACTATTGTGTATACCAACAATACGTATATAAAAAAAAAAAAAGAAATATTTCCTTGGTTTCCTGGATTAAATTTAACATAGTTAACTTATTACTTTTGATTAGGTACTTTAATTTGGAATATTATTACTCAGCTTTTTAAATAGAAAAAAAAAAATATGTTTACCTGAAGATCGGCAGGTTTTTTTGGGAAGTGCATGCGTATGTGTGTGCGCATCCCCCTGAGCGTGTTCCCGCGGTACCGGCAGATGGTGCAGCGGAAGGCCTTCACCCCCGCGTGCGCCTCCATGTGTCGCTGCGCCGCCGCCGCCGTCGCCGACACCACCTCGCAGCACGGGCAGCGCCAGCCCTCCGTGCCGCGCGGCGCCTCCGTGCGCGGCGACCGCGACTCCCGCTTCAGGCAGTAGTACGACTGGTGCGTCGCCAGGTTGTCTAGCGAGCTGAACTTGATGCCGCACGCGAGGCAGATGAGCTGCCGGTACTGTGCGGGCGGACCCGCCTCGGGCGCCGGGCTGGCCCGCTCCTCCCCGCTCCCGGCCGAGCAATAGTGTTGCTTGTGGATCCGGTAGTTCTCGTACTTGCAGAATACAATGTTGCACTCCTTGCACTTGGACACGCCCTGCTTGACGAGCACCTGCGGCGACGTCGGCGCGGACGGATCGGTCGCCAGCCGGAGCGCGAGCGCCGGGGGCAGCATGGCCGGGGGAAGTTGTGGCCCAAATTTTCGATCCGGCGGCGACGGCACGCTCGGCGGCTTGGGCGTCACCGAGCCGCGGGAGTCGCGGCGCTTTTGTCTCTTGGGGGAGCTCTCCCCGCTCGGGGACGACGAGCGGCGTGGGGACGGCGAGGGCGTGGCGGGCGAGGCGGGCAGCGACGGCGCGCACACGATCTGCTCGGGCGTCGTAGACCGGAGCCGGTTTTCCTTCTCGTGGTCGTCGAGGTCCGGCGCGGCGGGGGAGGGCGACCGTCGCACGCTGAGGTCGAGCGGCGCGGTCTCCCGTGACGGATCGCGCGGTCGGTTGGCCGCCTTCAAGACCTCTGTGTCCTTCGACTCGGCGGCGACGGCGGCTGCGAGTGCACGCGACATCGGTTGAATCGTCCCGTTGGGCAGCAGGAAACACGGCGTGTCTGGATCCGGCAGGGTGGCGCCCGGTAGCGTGCTCGCTCCGCGCAGTAGCGAGTAGGGCACGATGAGGATAGGGTTGGTGGGGAGCGCGAGCACGAGCTGTTGCCCGGAGGATGCTGGGGAAGGAGGGGTGCCGCGCGGGGAGGGGGGCGCGGATCCCGACGTGCCCGAGGATCCCCCTCGACCAGGTGTCTGCTTGAGCACCTGTCTTGTGCTGCAGTAGTGCGCCTTGTGCGCGCGGTAAGTCTTTATGGAGCTGAAGCGGATGTCGCAGTCGGTGCAGTACCGGTCGTGGGGCGCGGGCGGTTCGGCGGCGTCCCCGTTGGGCGTGGGCGCGGGCGTGGTCGCGGCGGTGGGGCCCGGCGACGCGGAGTGCATCCGCATGTGACGGTTGAGGCTGACTTTCTTGTCCGCGCTGTACGAGCAGTATGTGCAGGCGTACTGTTTCCCGGGGCGCGGAGTCTTGGCGGGCGCCTCCCCGCCGGATTCGTCGGCGGCGCCGTCCCCGGATGGTGTATCGCTCTGTCTACCGTCGATCGCCGGTTTAGGCAGGCGGTGCGAGCAGTAGTGGTCCTGGTGGGCCTGTAGAGTGCTGAGCGAAGAGTAACGAATGCCACAGGGCGCACATATGTAGCCCGCGCCGGGCGGGAACAGAGCGGGGAAGGCTGCCGTCAGCGCCAGAAAGTCTCTCGCGGTGGGCGGCGCAGGAGCGGGCGGTGGGGGCGGGGAGGGCGAGACGGGTTCGCGCTTGAGGCTGGCGGCGTGCGGGTCGCGCGCGGGGTCGGTGGCGAGGCTGGTGTTGAGGCGGAGGCGCGGCGGGGAGGCGGGCGGCGGCGAAGGGCGCGCGGGCGGACTCCCGGACGAGGCTCTCTCCCCGGCGGAGCTCGGCGTACGAGGTTCGGCCGCCATCGCCTCGTTCTCGTCTCCCCATTCCTCGTCCTCACCTGGAAATACAAACGAGCTATTAGAAGGAACCCTAAAAATAGTACATGGGGTTCGCGGAGGGCGCGCGATAAGGCTTCGGTCTCCGCCGCGTCTGTCGTCGCAGATAGCGCGCGTCCTGTCACGTTTCGCCCTCGTTATCGGCGTCTGGTCCGTCCGTCAGATCGCTGGGAGTCGAGTCGAGGCATACATTAGCGATCCTAATTGAGACGTGCTCGGTCTATGTAAATGCGGCCGCGTGGGTGTGGTCCTTGTCTACGAGCTACAAATGTGCCTTGTTACTATGCATAAACCGACCGAGTAGTCGAGTCCGTCTGGCTAAAGGATAACACGTTTGCAGCCAATAAATTCCAACTGTATTAATTATGACATAGTTAGTTACAAATAAAACATTTCAATATATTTAGGAGGCAAAGCCCTCCATTAGTATAGGAAGGGATCTATCATTACAGCGTCATCGGCGTGTCAGGTTGTGACGGTAGGCGTGCGAGTCGCGACAATCGTTGATCGCTGCGCAGCTCGCGGCAAACAGAACAAAAACTTAACGGGCCTTCGTGTAATTGGATCTGATTTCCAGAAACCCCGCGCTCACCTTCCTTTTGGAGCGACAACGATCTCGGTCCGGCCAGGAATTAACCTATCTGCTCTCAAAAACGCCAATTAATGAGAAACTCAACTTCATTCAGTCTGTGAAGATCATTATACGTGCACGACAGTCAGATGGACGCTATGATTGTTGCCGCACGCCGCCGCCATCGAACCTGGCCGATTAAGCGCGCTTGTTTTTGCTTAGAAACGCGTTCCATTTCATGGTAAATGTTTATGGTTTTGCCATTTAAATTAGGAACCCAGAAACGGAGATCTTACGATAAAAATATGATATATTTGCATTCTTAGGTTTTGGCTTATAAAAGAAAGGAAAGGAATTATCTAAGTACAGATCGAGCTAAAATAATTTGGGAGCCGGGGAAAATTGTTATAGAATATACCTAGCTTATTTCATAAATACCAATGTCTCTAGTTCCGATTGTATACCCTCCGTTATCGACATAATTGCCTAACACTTCTAATGTTACTTTTGGTTACTAGTAAAATTGGCACGGAAAGGAAACTTAACATAATAAGTAAAATAATTATGCCACATTTTATATCTATGTTATTTAAATCAAGAAATCTGTGTTTAACACATTGGAGGTATTCTTTCAACATAGTTACAAAGTTAGGTGACAGGGGCAGATTTGGTTGCAGCATGTCAAGACAATGTAAGGTTTTGTTTTAGAAATTGTAATATTATACTATTGTCATTGAGTCACCCGTATAGAACGCGCGTCAGCCAGAGTTGCGCTTACTTAGCGACCGCGTGCGCTTGACAAATGCATTCGTGTAGTTACAAAGGTATTTACCAGACTCGCCTTTGTTGTGAAATAACATTAGGTATGGGAGAATAATTTTGTACAAACGTTTAAATCTAAATTCCGATCCTAAAATAACACGGTTCTTCAGGTTACTCATCGTATACTCCATAGATTTACTCCGTCATCAAATTCAACTACGATGTAATTGAACTAAAGTTAATTTAGGAGAATTGGGCCTAATATATAAATCATGTTTTAGGTAAGATCTATAAGGTTTTTATCCCTAACAAACAATAGATAGGGAACAACCAACACGATCGCTTTATTTTTCAAATAAAACTAGCTTTTTGGTTGATTCCTATCTATAGTTAAAACGCTATAGAGCTATCCATATTATATTTAACTAACTGTGCTCGCGACTTTGTCCGCGTGGAATAGTTATTTTTTTATCATACAAACTTTCATCCCCTATTTTATTCCCTTGGGGGTAGAATTTATCAAATCCTTTCTTAGCGGATGCCTACGTCACAACGTCTACCTGTATGCCAAATTTCAGCCCGATCCGTCCAGTGGTTTTGCTGTGCGTTAATAGATCACTATGTCAGTCAGTCACCTTTGAGTTATATATATTTAGATATTATACAGGGATCCAAATTTAGGTAGTCAAAGTCAAAGTCAAAATCATTTATTTCATGTAAATCTTTACAGATATTTATGAATAGTCAAAACAAAAAAAAACGTTTAACAATGAGGTCTTAGGTGCGTTTGGTTAGGCAGCATTCATTAACAAAAAAAACGATAAATATTTATTATACCTCGATATCAGATTTAGAACTTAAACGCGAATGGAAATTTTAATATGAAAAATACTACCGAACCGAACACACACTACATAACCAACTAGTGTTGGACTAGGTGGTAGTTAAAAAATATAAAGATAATGTATCACACTTTAACAATCGCAAATTATACTCAGAGAAATTAATAATAGCATACCTACCATAACACAGCGATTATTAGCGAAACAAGAAGACGTGTAGAAATTAACTTTTCCTACATCTGCTGTTCAAATGAAGCATAACAAGAAATAAACACGTGTACGAGAAACAATCGTTTGAGACGATTTTGTTTATCTGATCGACCATATCAAGCGACTACCAATGGCTCCAATTAAAATTGTCGTGCATCAGTCGCGTCACAACGGCTGGATAAGGATCTTGGTGACGGAATGACCGATCGAGATGCGGACCGTGCATTCGATACATGCCTTTGCACCGAGGAAAGGATTCGATTCATTGATATATCGAGACTAAACTACTTAAAATACCATTCTGAATAAACTCGCGTGTATCGGCTTGGAATCTTGACATGCTATTGGCGAAGGTTCCTATCGACATTATAGCAGCATAATATCTTAAGATGAGCTCAATTTCAATTAATTTAACTATGGTGTGCGTTGTACAGTTGGATGAATTAGTCTCCCTTTTGTAGTTTTTAATCGCATTAACTGTCAAAACAAATACCCTTTCAGTCCCTAGATTTTTCGGTCATGGTCCTACATTTTCCTTATATGTTATTTCCATCCATAAGCTCTATATACATTTTATTTTTAAGCTAGGTGTGACAGTTATAACCATATCAATTAGCGTGTGCTTTTTCTAGCGAAGAGTTTCTCTGCTGCAGCCTCCAATTCCATCATCAGATCCTGATCGAACTTTCAAGTTTGAAATGTATAATTCTTATAGTAGCACGCAAAAAGCCATTATGGTTATGAATTTACTAAGTTATGCTTTTTTGAAGTCGGTACAAAATACTGACAAAAAAATAGAAACAATTACTAAAAACGATTCCTTAAAATATTTATTATATTATAAGGGAGTTATTGTGGATTGTGTTTGAATTAGTGTTTTTTATTTTAGAATTGGTGTTTTTTTAAAAGAGTTAACCTCTTATCCATAAAAACTTCATTGGGCGTTTTAGTTAAAATTTCTTTTGTTTTTGTCAAAGATGATTTTTATTGGTACGAAAGAGACAAAATACGAGCGCTTAATTGATTTTTTATTAATAAGGGGTTAGCATAATAAATTCTAGTCATCAAACTCTATGATGTCTATCTATATCTACGTAAGAACTCAATTTCCAAACGTGGCTAAGAAAGTAGCTACAAACGGGTTGTCTACTTAACGTCATATCACTAATTTTGTTGTACTGTGCCATTAGTTGTGGACATAAAAAAAACAACTTGAAACAATGTTGAGAGTGACAAAGGCGGTTAAGATTATCATATGATGAATCTGATTTATTCTTCGGCCTCGCGACTGGTTTCGGCCTATCTATCATTGGGCTAGAGGACTTATCCGTGACAACATCATAACGAATGCAAAGGAATCGATGTATTTAGATAAAAATATGTCTACTATTTATTTAACGACTTAAACATATAGATGCGACAGATGTTTTTACTACCATTTGTTATTAACATCCTTAAGTGTTAAAAAAACTCGACAAGTGCGAAGATCTTGCGGGAGGTTCAAATTTTGTTGTCTTTAAAATATACTTAATATGTATTAGTAGTATCATTGCTTCTGGTACACATAATAAATAATAATATGTAGGACAATTTACACATAATGCTCTGGTCACAAACTAAGCTCTAGGCTTGTACTATGTGTACCAGAAACAACGATATAATACATATTATATTTTATAAACAACCAGACCACGAGACAAACTGTACAAAAAACGTACCAATCTTTTTTTCTTTTTACCATGGGTGGAAATCGAACCCACGATTCAACGCCAAAGGCGCCACCACTAGTCTACGGAGGCGTTCATATAATAGATCTAGACATCGGTACTATAAAAAGCTTCAATCGCTCGGTCAACAATATCAGAGCAATGTCGTAAAGTGTCATCGCAAAGAATATCTGTAACTTTTATATCCGCCGTGTTACGTACCTACGTGATCACGGTAATACCAAAATTAGTAGCGGTTGTTACTATAATGGTTCTATCTGCCAGATAAGGATACCTAAATCAATTTTAAAGACCATTAGCGAACAACTCATCGTCGAGTTGGTACGAATTGACAATGAGCCTCAGACACAAGTCGCATATGATATGTGTCGTGTATGATAGGTAGCGGTAGTCGTGCATCACGATCAGGGTGCATTACCATATCAACAACTGATTGTGTCCGGTGCGGTATTGCGTACGTCATACTTACTGCATCAGTCCCTTAGCCTCTAACTGTAAGAATATACGGAAGTGGCCAAAGGTCTAAAATCGCCTATCGAAAGAAATGTCAAACATGTTCGTTGCCGCCATATTCTGTTCTTACTTCTTGAGCGTTGATTGGTTATAAGTAATTATTTTTTGTTTTAACTCATGTTTGGATAGGCAGTTTTAGGTCTTATTTATTATATCTACCTATCTGCTTAGCCTATACCTCGACATTCTCTCAAATTTCTCGAAAATATAGATAACAATTAGAATCATTCAAACTAAAAAAAAAAAACATCATAACTAAATACCATATGCTGCAGGCTATAGAAATTGGTTGTATGTTTGGAGTATAAAACCTAGGTATAATGACGAGAAGAGTTCGGCTAGCGAATCACGCAGCCACGCCACCGTCGGAAACAGATAATGCCCCTCAGGCTAACTGTATTAGTCAGTCAAAAAAAAAACGAGAAGAACTTTTGAAAAAAATATGTGGAAAAAATATGAGGGGCTTAACAAGTTAAATCACATTTATTAGATTTGTAATTGAATATTTTTTTTAAATTGGATTTTTAATAGATCGTTTTAAAAAAAATAAGTCAGTCAATGCACAAAGTAGATGATGCTACAGCAAAGTCTTTAACTTAAGCAAGATGAATGGAGAAGGTCCAGAAACGTCCCAGATAGGACAACTCCTTTCACAAGTAGGTATACTATAGGCCTTGTCACTCATTAACAAAAAACAAATTGTATAATAAAAAAAACATAGTTAACTCTTTCCAAAAAGTTCACAATCAGGGAACACAATCTTTTGGCGTATGATTGATGCGAGCCACGAGTGAATATGCATGAGACTGCTTACGACCACTAAGGGGTACTTAGCAATATTACTTGGGGAAACCAAGATCTAGTAAACTATTTGGATATGCTTACAGCATGTATCAAAAGTCAAAGGATTCTGGATTGAACACAGTGGCGGATTAAACAGCAGGCTGAGTAGGGGGAAACCTAGGGCGGCAAATTTTCGGGGCGGCAAATTTGGGGTTTTTGTTTATACCCAACAAAAATCAAAAGGTAGATCATATTTATATATCTAAATTTTATTAGATCGACACAAACAATTTGGTTGCGAGAGTGACATGAGTTCGCAAAGTGTCGGTAGGGGCAGCAAAAATTCAATAGCTGGTAGAAAGATTTGAATAGCCCACTGGCGGCAAATCTGTAATTCCGCCACTGATTGAAGACTTCCCCCTAGTTTTAAGAAGGCTTTGTGACGCTCTAAGAGAAAGAAAGAAAGAAAATCTTTATTCATTCACCAAACAGTGCTAATATAAGCATATATTAGCACTGTTTGGTGGTGAATCTCAAGTTTAACAAATTATTATATGTTATAATTATGAACAGATTGCGTATTGCGTGGTGACAAATATAAAAGACTAAATTTATCCAGTACGTTTATCTGTGGGTAGTATTCCATTTACGTACCTATATTCAAAATGCAGCCAATAAAAAAACATTTTCATTCCATCTATTCGAAAAGGACGACTTGGTTCGAAAGGTAGTGTTTTCTATAAGAAACTTTTAGCGGGCAGTAATGAGTTTTTAATCCTCTTTATAAGTGCGCCATTATCTTATGAATTAACAATCTTCTTTTTATTTATCATATACACTTTTATAAATAAAAAAAACATGTTAAACATTTATAATATAATATCATAAAATCCGAAAAAAGAAAATTTGAGAGCCTTTTTCACGATTTATTTTTATCGAACCAACTATTTTATTTTACGTTTCAACTTAACAGTTAAAACATTTTTACTGAAAATATTTTTTCTGTTAAAACAGAAAATATTTTTTCTGTTCGTCTAAAAAATGTCACTTTCTTTAAAAAATCGGAACTATCGACGCAATCTCTGCCCTCACCTCACCTTAATTACTTGATTGATTGTCAAACGTGCAAAGTGCCTTATCCACATGTTTCTTTCAAAATGGCGCTTGTAATCAACTTGTGTTTTATAATTACGTATGGGCCAAGAAATACACAAGGAACAGCATTCGGTAAGGTAAGTGTGAGATGGTCGCCGATAACGCGACGGAAAATTAAATACTTTCCTTTATTAGGATTAAAGTGATTATTTCCGTTGTAAATAAAATTCGGAAAATATATACATACATACATCATCATGGGTGCTTACGGCGCCCGAGACCGCCTAGACGGCCCCAGGGTACCCAGCGGAGGGGTTTTAATCCCACCTCGTCGTAGCCGATGGTATGGCTCTACACAGAACAAGTGGCTAGCTCGTCGCAATGTTTCGAATAGACTCAATAACCCATCTATAAACAGTTTCACAAGTTGGTATAGTGAAACCGGGACCGACAGGTTAATGTGCTCTCCGAGGCACTATAGTGGTGTTGTCAAACAAATGTACATAATTTTTAACAATTAATAATAAACATTTTTTTTTTGAAAAACTCATTGGTACACACCGGGATTCGAACCAGGACCTAAGTGTTTTTAAGTGCAAGGTCTAACCAACTCGGCCACCACGTATTCGAAAATTACTTTTTGGAAATTTTATTTTTAAGGGTTAATGTCTGTTAAAGTAGGTTTCAATTTAACCCCACCCGTAGACTAGTGGTTGCGCTTTAGGCTTGGTATCTATATTTAACTCTTAGGGCTGATTTTCCATGGGTAAACAAATTATCTGTTTGATAAAGATTTATATTAATATAAAAAAAAAACTCAAGATGACCATGAAAATGTGATATATCTATAGCATAATTTCTAATAATACTAAGTTAGTTCTACAAAGTTGTATAAACTCAGTCAACCCTTAACAGAATTCAACTAAACATACACAATAATAAATAATGCATTCAAACAAAGACTTTACCAATTAGTCGTTTCAACAAAACAATAAATAAAATTATACAATAAAACAAAAGAATATACATCAGTAAAGTTTAACAGCGAACGCGAACGGCGCAGTAATAATTTTACAATTAAAATTATAAAATTAAAAGTACCAGGCAAACATGATTTGTGAAGTAATTAAACATTTTCTATGCAAATGCGATTCCGCCCGCAATGTATAGGTGCACACGCTCGCAATAAGCTTCAAAATAATAATATAAGTTTGTTAATGAAATAATAGATCCACCATATTTTTTTTAGATTTTGGTATAAAATAATCAAACTACAATGTGTAGTTTCATATTTTTCAAGGTTAGGTAAGTAGATGATGTCAAAACAAAATAACCAATTAGGTATGTATGTATGTATTTAATAAGCCCTGTTAATTCACATCTGATCAAAAGTTACTCAATAAAATTATGGGCGACTTGAACTACATCAATAAATGCAATTAAACTCTAAATACTTTCACCGCCACTCAAATTAGACAAATATAAGTTGTCACAACAGTTCCCGCCCCTATACTTAGATGGAAAAAAATAAGAAGTCTAAAAGCGCGGATAGACGTACGAGCTTAATTATCGCTTTTTTTAATTTCGCGTACTTACTCGGCTCGACTCGGTGAACGTGTGTCACCGCGCTTACTCAAACTGTAACGACATTTTCATAAAAAAAAAATACAAAGAATAAATGCCAAAATAAAATACCACGACTGCCGAAACAAAATAATGACTCGTGACTCGCGGTGATGAAAGACGGCGGGCTACGAGCAAAATTTAAAACATGTTGGATCGCCGACGAACTTATTCGGCGGTTTTAAAGTGCGTAGGATGACACACGAGCGATTAAGGTTGCAATTGACAATTTTCGGGAATTTTCCAAAAATATTTTAGTAAGCATCTATTCCTCATTGATACCACAGACACAAACAAAATGTAATATTCTGGAAAAAAATACACGCGTTATTTGATCAAGTGTTAGTTTTTTAATCTTTTACTATCCAGTTACTTTCCATCTATCACATAACCTTATTTTGACAGCCTAGGAAAATAAAGCAAACCCCATTGGTGTTTAAAGAGATGGTAAAAGTTTAAAAAAAAACTCACACTACGGCGACATCTACAGGATTGTTTGCGTCATAGCATATTTTCTTATAACCCAGGTATAATAAGTGGTTTATATCCACCGTTATATCAAATTGTTAGGTAGGTAAATTGCTACCTCAAACCTATATTTTGAAAAATGCTTACATTACCGTGAGTAGGTACCTATTTCCTTCGCGTACGCGTCTCTCTCACGAACCCTTACTAACGGCTCAATCATTTTCTTTAATTGGGTCAACGATATGCGGCCTGCATCACATAAACTTATTCGCGAGTCGTGTGCACTCTGATAAAAAGAAAATAACTGAATTTCGCAATAAATTTTCTTAACTTATTGCCTCCAAGTTATGTGCTCAAGGACTAGGTACTTGTCGTTTGGAATTTTATTAAGTATAAACACTTGGTAATTTTATAAAGACGCTAGTGTCGCTCTAGCATGAAATGCTACGAAGTTAACAAATCATTTTCGACGTTCATACCATTGATAATTACTTATATTAAATTTTAGGGTACTACGGGTTTGTAGGGTAGGGTCTTGAGTACTTGAGTGTTTGTGACACCAGCCATACGAGACAACAGGACACTGCAGCACTGTGCGGAGATTTGCGGAGCGCCTGCTTCGGTGACGCAGCTTGCATCGGAGGATGGTGTTTACACAGCGGTGCTGCCGTCATTCTTCGGTTCAACAACATCCTTGTATGGACATTATAGACAATTCATATGGGCATTATAGACAGAATTTCACTTATTTCAAACTATTTATAAAATAGAATAAAAACAGTTCTTTTCAGGACTTTCTCTTGTTTCTTTACTTTTGTTGGCATGTCGCTACAAAATCATTCTCTTTAAGTTGTCACTTTTCCCATACAAAACTTTCAGACTTCAAATTTCGTAATATACATACAATGAACATATTCATGATAAAAAAATATTACATCTTTTGCTTAATACTAGTTGTGTGAAATGCTAGCGTCTATATAATATTTATTTATGTATTCAATTATAAATAATATTTTGCGATATCTCTGTCAGAATGCTGGACTATATCTGCTCTGCGGATATGCCTTAACTTCCTATATAAAAAACGGATTGAATTTACAAGAAATCTGCACAAAACATTTAACGTAAGAGTATGTGTTGTAATAAAAGAATTGATCGAAACGTCTAATTCCGTTGGGCGTGGAGGTCTATTACGGCGCACGTCGTAACTCAGAAGGGGTAAACACGGCAGTCGAGACATTTGCATAACTATCGACTTTTTAAATCTATGCAAAACGCGACGATACGAGGCGACTGCACGAGGCGACCTCACATATACTCGTACATGCGATCTCACAACCCTCATCCGTCGGCGATGCTGTTAATGGGTCACTCGATTATATTAATTATTACATGCAGCTACCTGCGCGTACAAAATTTTAGGTCTTTCTGTACATCTTGGAGATGCAATATGCCTGAGATTGATACAAAAATTAAAGAAATTATTATTCAAAGATATGCAAGACCTCAAAAATTATATATAATATAATTAAATTATAAGCTTGACTCAAAATAATAATTAGAAAAATAAGATCGTGTAGATATTGAGAGAAAGCTCTAAATATTTTTGTATCCATTTTTGGCTATTTAGGTTGTATTCAAAAATGTGAGAAAAGTTTATTGGTATTGGACGGCCAGACTAAAATTGTTGAATACAGCTTACAAATAAAATTATTATGTTTATACGAGTATGTCAAAGATGCAAAGCACATGACAAGGCCGGACCTGGGATGGGTGACCGCTTTATACAACGAGGCTATACCATCGGCGAAAAGAGGACAGGTTAATCTCTTCGCTGGTTCACCGTTTAAAAAGCCTCAGGGTCAGCTGAGGCGTTTAAACGGTTCTCGGGAGCTATAAAGGCATCTGTGATGATATTTATTTATTATTATGTCAAAGACTCTATGCCACTAAAACAACGATATTATAACCTATTGCAATAGTTAAATATCTAATACGAGTATATAGCTGTTAATTAGTGTCTAATGATTACACCAATATCAACTCTTGTTTTTTAAATTGTCTCAAACGAGTGCGTTTGTTCGCGACCTACTCGTACTATATCTGACAAGGGACACGACGTACTGATTTATACGAGATAAATGATCTTGACATGGCCGTACGGACATACGAGCACGATTAACAAACAAACGATTATAAATAATACATTCGAATATAAAATTTCGCTAGAGGCGTCAAAAGTAGGCGGCCAGCGCGATAAACGCCGCAACCGAATATATCGACCAATCGAGAGATACGATCGCAAATTTTAATTATAGGAATCGAGAAGGTCTTTAGATCGAATATTAATACGTGGACGGTGCGACCGCAGATATACACGCGGCCTTTTTGATTCCGAGGCGATTCGAGCGTCGAATGCGTAATTCGACGCGGAACTTTGAAGTTTTCTGCGAATCAACCGCGATAACGACACTTGGAGAAAAATATGACCGGCCTTATCTAAAAATTTAAATAACCGGAACGTGTCGTAGTTTTACCGATAACAATCGATATTTCCTAATAAAAGGCTAACGTCAAATAATCCATTTCGCTGTCCATCAGAGGTATAATCTGGATGTAGATACGATCTGCGGCGCGGCCCTCCACGCCTACGACACAAAAATAATTAGTCGGCCGAATAACACGATGTTTACATCGGCTACTCCCATACCAATTACTACCGACAATCGACATCGACACAAAAACCGGCGCCGCACTAGCTCCCGACTGGTTCCCCGACAAAAAACTCCATGTGTTAACGAGGCTGTGATGGATGGAGTACGTCTCTAATACTCGGCTACTCGCGTTTCTCAATTTAAAAAATGAGCACAGAATATTATCGTCAGGTTTTTCCTATTTTCAAGTGCGTTTCGAAATGTGCATCCACGCACGACAGTCACCAGATCGCACCGATTACCTTGACTAAAAGAAATCAATTGAATGTATGAATAAATTGCATAAACTTGTCGCAGTTATCACGGCGACATATTTTTTACAAGCATAAATGCAATCTCGATACTTTAGTGTTTATATTTAATAAATTCACATTTAACGGACAATCGCCGTCCGCGATCTTGAAAAATTGCTGCTAGCGGTGGCCGCGAGATGGCGCTGATAGTCGCGTCCTTTTACAATGTAAATTGTATAATTACGTAAAGCTGGGAGATCGAGATGATCGGATTCCGGGGCGATATTAATCGGTAGTGATGTAGGGGGTGCTTGTAGTGGAACTTCCACTATTTCCTTACTTACGTAAAACTCTTTCAATAAAGCTTTAAGTGAAATACTTTACTGACACTCATCTCTAAAAGTTAGATAGCCTAAAGTTATAAGTTATCCTGGAGACCTGAGATACAGGCCTTCTGCCTAATTCAGGGTTCAGTCTCACAAATGTTATATTATCAATAAGCTAGTCTACGTTTCATAAAAGTTCCAAGTAGTTCCGGCGGACGATCTTGGAAAGCCAAGATTCTTCAATAAACGATGCAAAGACTTTGTTGGAATTCCTCTGGAATATTTGATTGTAATTAGTGTCATATTTGATTACAACGCTATTTTATGGAAAGTTAAAAACTGTTGTTCTTAAGAAATTAACGTGTTATACATAATTAATGCGAAAGAAGGTGAAAAACTGTTAAAGGTTCCATACACGGTGACCATGCAAACTAGCAATGATAAAATATCAAATTTGTATGGAGAAGCCAACACTTTTTTCATTTGCGAATGGTTCAATGGGAAAATTATTCAATTTCATCAGTTGAAACTCATAATATCCCAAAGTAGGTACGTATTATTAAACTATTATTAATATCAAATTATCAACACTTATAATGTACATTGTAATATTTGTGTTAGTTATGTAATAATAGTAATGTTACATATATTAATGTTTAAAATGTCATATCTTGATAAAAAAAAGTACTAATCTTTATTGTAAACCCAACTATATACATAATAGAGTGGTCGTTAGTAAGCGCCGATAGAGGAAGTCGACAGAAAAAAAAGCTGCGGTTCTGAACGGCCCGATTGCGGCACAAAACGGCGAGATTTGTGAATTAGCATTTTTCCGGTGTAACTCTAGTCGGGTGTCTCCCGGACTCCGATACGTTGGCGGATACTGCTGCAATAATTCCGGCTCCTTTTTCAAGTTTGGGACATTAAATGTTATATTACAATCTACGACTATCAATTATTGTCAAATACTGTTCAAATATCATTTTGTCCCGATGTTGTGGTAAATAGAAAAATACGAAAAAGTCATTATTAATATCCAAGCCAAAACAGTGAAAGTAATAAATTATTTTTTGGACCGCATCCGTAGTCTAGCGGTTACCACCTCGCCGTTAGTATTGTATTCGGAGGTGGTGGGTTTGATTCCTTCAAATATGGCAAATAATATTAGTATGTTTTTCTGTACAGTTTGCCAAAGTCTGGCTGTTTATAAAATGTAACAATGTTACGTTTCTGGTACACACAATTCAAAGCATTTCGCTTAATTTGTCAGGGAAATATGAGTAAAAAGTAAAAAAAAAATACAAAAATTATAAAAAATAACAATGAAATGATATTGATTTAATAAATAATATATTGATAATATATTTACAAAATTAAAACTATCTGAAAAAAATAAAATAATTGAATATGTTTCCTATTTTTTTTTGTAGTGATACACAGGGCTCTTCTGGAGATGCATTGCTGAATGGTCATGCTGATCCTCTGAACTAAGTAGTCCTTTCTCAGAGGATCCCCAGTTGCAATTTTATTGTTCCGAAACCAAGAATAAAGACTATTGCATCCTTAAACTACGAATATATTTAACCATTAATATGTCTGAACAAAAAATACCAAATATAGGTGTTGTTTTAGGAGCTTTGAGCTTAAAAAAACAATACTAACACTGGTATTGATAAAAACTTATTGAATCCTCGACGAACACTTTAGTTATAGTAGGTTTTGTCTACTTTTTTAGCAACAAAATTAATACGATTAGAGACAAAACCTGTTTTAACTAAAGTGTTCTTCAAGGACTCAAAAAGTTTTTATGAATAATGGCATAAAAGTCTGTGCATTATACCTAACACTGGCGTGGATTTGGAAGGCGTTATTTAACAACACTTGTATATTATTTACGCATATTGTGTGTTTATGTGTACAACGAAACAGGTCATTTATTAAATAATATATAATTATAGTACAACAAACTATGTTTGTTGTACTATAATTATATATTATTATGTACTATGATTATATATTATTTATCTACATTTTTTTTATTCAATAATTATTAAATAATTTTAAAGGTTTCTTTGAAACAAAACTATTTATATGTTTGGCAGATAAATTCTTGTAAAATTCTTTATTTTTGTTGGATAAATAATGAAATAAAAAATAATAATATAATATGTAGGAATTTTTTTTCACATATTGCCCAGGTCACAAACTAAGCTTGTATTTATTAAGTGCACCAGAAACACCTATATATATGCATAGGTAATTTGTTTACTCTAGCTACAAACATTTGGAGTATCTAGGTTAAGTAATAGCTAATGATAATAAATCAATAATTAAATTACTCATAACAAAAGAAAAACGTCGAGTTAACACAAAAAGATTTCAAGTAAGTAACGTAAAAAATCAAAGTATTCGATTTGTGGGGCCTAAAACGAGTGACCCTTTATCGTCGATCCTCAGCGTCGACTCATCGTCGAGCCGAATTTATGTCGTCGAGTAATCCTACCATTTGTATAGATAATTTTTATTATTGCCATAGCAGCGCGCGCGGGCGAACCGATAGCGAAACGAAAGAGTTTATAATGAAGATTTAAATAAGGAAGACGTATTCGTTTTCAGCGACGATAAGTGAGTCGGCCAATCGGAAATTTGAATTTTATTCGGTGAGCTTTCGATTGCTTAATTTGAATTTGGAACTCTTTAAGAATCCTAAAATTAGTAAGAATTAAGAATAATAAGTTTATATAAAACAATTTAGTTTACTATCGACTTACATATATTTTTGATAGATAGTACTGATAGTTTATACGGTTGGTTACTATAAATAAATTAAATATAGTCTATTTATAAAAAATCTATTAACTTTTGAAAAGACACCCAAAGTTTGATTTATGATTCTAAAAGTATTACTTTAGTTGTCATTTCAAAACTTAACAGATTTTTTATAAAGAAATGTATGTAACTAGGATCGAGTAAGCAAAATTTACACCTCCATTTTCTTTTTTTTTCAAAACAAATACATACATACATACATATCATCACTGGTGGCTTACGGCGCCCGGGACCCGCCTAAACGGCCTCAGGGTCCCCAGCGGAGGGGTTTTTAGTCCCACCTCGTCGTAGCCGATGGTATGACTCTACAGTCTAGAGTCTAAAAATAAAAAAATAATTTCACTGAAATCCACATTTAAATGTTCTTTAACGTTCGAGTCCGCGAACACATTTCCTGTACACTTATCGCAACTTAGGCCGTTTAACGTTTTAACATAACTTTTAAGTAACCTTAGGCCATTATATATAACAACAAAATAAATATATTAAACAAAATTCAAATTTTATTATTTGCATAAAAATCTTTGTATTAGTTAAATGTTAGTAGTTATTAGTTTTTCAGAACTTACCTTTGGACGAAGGTGTGTAAATGTTAGGGTTAAGTTAAATAATACATATAGCAAACATAATTAAAACTCAGGCCAATAATACAAATTTTTAAGCATTGTATACATAAACAGGATTCGCAAATGGTGCAGTCATATTATTGTCTATTGAATAATCCTGCTAAGTAAAAATTATTTAAGTTTATTTTTAAATAATTTTATGTTGTCAATCTTAAAAATTACTTAGGTATAATATATTATGTATTTATTTTACTTATAAGTAAGATATAGTAAGGATCAAACGTTAATAATCTTTTTTTATTTTGTAAACTAACTTTTCTGCCATCCCAAAACAATCAAAAATGATATCTAAGCTTTTTATAAAGCTATAGTTGACTCCGGCGCGTCGAACGAATTAGAAACTTTACAATTTAGGACATATTCAGTAACAGTTTGACAAAGAATAGTCTAAAAACTTGAGAAAACCCACCAGCAGATCAAGAGTTTATTTTTTCAGTTTGGGTAAATTGAAAAAAAAACGCTAGAAACGCTGCTTCATTGAAATTAAATAAATAAACATGCATATTGTATATCTACCACTGTATAGGTAGATCCTCATTTAAAACACTACTTACTTACAAGTTCATAAAACTACATCACAAAAACAAACCAAGCGTTATCAAAAGTTAAAACGGGAAAGTGTCTGATCTTCCCAAGTACATGTAGGGGTACTAATTAATAAAAAACGTATGTCGGTAAGTGTACCACACACGCTTATCGTGCCCTTACGTGTGTTATCGACGGGGATGCATTAGTCGTCGATAAAACAAATACGAGCGATACCACAGATCGTCGGCGCCATGTCGATAGCTTTTATGGTCGTCGACCGTTTGGATTTGATGGAAATTCCTTATTATTTATTATAAGTTTATGTCAAGGTTCTTTGTTTTACGGCAATGTTACAAAGTGACTATATGGGGTTGGGTTGCTCGTCATTTCGTAATAATACCATCTTCAGACAATTTAGGTAGGTACTATGCCTCATTGTATAAAGCTTGTTAGGCGTTGCCTCCGTATACCATCGGCAGAATAAGGAAGGGTTCCCTGAGGCCGTTTAAGCGGTTCTCGGGAGCCAAAAAGGCACCCTTGATGCTTTTTTTAAATCTACTTAGACTTTTTTAAATATTTTCTGTAAAAGTAATCATAACCTACATTAAAACATCTACCAACTACTAATTAAATTACTACTATGATATAAATAAAAAAAAAAAAGTTGCAAAATGATAAATTTCTAAAATGTTGTCTTCGTTATCACTATACCGCGTTGTATGTGGTGCTCTCAATGTTCTAGTAACGATCCAGCCCGTGGGTCACCAGGCGCAAACCTATGGTAGAGCCTCAGATGTCAAGCCATTGTTAATGCTTCTTGCGAAGCATTAACAATAGCATGGGCTCCTAGACCTCACGGCCCCATGGATTCGACCCCAAACGGCTAAAATATGTAGTCATACTATTTTTGTTTATATTATTATGTATTAATTTTCATTTACATTTACAGGAATTGCCTTAAGTAATTCATAATACAAATTATAATTCATAATAGTGTTCGTGTGTAACACACGTTGTAAATTAGTTATAAGTATTGTTGAATAATAAATGAAAATATATAATATATATATTTGTTTGAGAACACCACTATAGTGCTCTCCGAGGCACAAAAAATAGCTGGTGGGTTTTCCTTGAGAAACCCACCAGCTATTTTTTAGGCAGATAAGCAGATCAAGAGTTTTTTTTTTAAGTTTGGGTAAATTGAAAAAAAAAAACGCTAGATCCGCTGCTGCATTAAAATGAAATAAATAAACATACATACTGTATATATGCATATTGTATATCGTGGTGGCCTAGTTGGTTAGACCTTGGACTGAAAAACACTTAGGTCCCTGGTTCGAATCCCGGTGTGTACCAATGAGTTTTTAATTAAAAAAAATATGTACATTTGTTTGACAACACCACTATAGTGCCTCGGAGAGCACGTTAAGCTGTCGGTCCCGGTTTCACTATACCAACTTGTGAAACTGTTTATAGATGGGCTATTGAGTCTATTCAAAACACCGCGACGAGCTAGCCACTTGTTCGGTGTAGACTCATACCACCGGCTACGACGAGGTGGGATTAAAACCCCTCCGATGGGTACCCTGGGGCCGTCCAGGCGGTCTCGGGCGCCGTAAGGCACCCGTGAAGATATGTATGTATGTATGTGAAAATATATAAATATATTTTTGCAATTAATTAAGTACTATATATATGTAGGTTTATAATTTTTTCTTTTATTTAGGTATTATAATTGTGATAGGCGTTTTTTGTTTTTGGTAATTTTTATTTTAGGTATTTAGATTTTAATGCTTTATTTTTAATTTTAATATATTTTATGTTACTTTACCTTGTAATGTCTCAAAAAAAAAAAATTAAGTACTCGAACTAGTTATGCAGTGGTCAATACAAACAACGCTGTTTCATTTTTCGTAGTACCAAAAACATCGGTCTCGATCTCAACTCGAACGAGACCTCACGGTATCGGGGTCGGTGGTTTCCCTGCAGATTATTAATAAAAGCACTTGAGAAAATGCCTAAATATATTTTTCAATGTAAAAGAAAAAGGTAAAATAATAATGTTGACTACATTTCCTTACATAACAAGTAGTTCCTGGGGTTGAATTAATAGTTGGTATTAACATTTAAATAAGGTTTGGACAATCGTTAGCAGTTAATTACTCGACCAGTGTAACATGGCCGGACCAAAATGAGTCACTAATTTCCGGCCCAAATACATATAACGTTATGACGATAATTTCTCAAACACCGCACACTCCGCCGAGCCCGTCAGAATATTTATTAGCGAACCTTACAAAACCTCGCTTCCATCAGAAACACTCATTAGGCGGCGCAACGTGAAAAGCAGCCAATTTTGTCTATTCTACAAAATAGTGCGATAGCATTTTGCCGTCCTAATGACGTCATCACAACCGCTATTTTAAAGCTCATTTTCTCAACAAAATAATTGTGTAGGCCACGACGCTGAAAGGGTGAAAAGTAGGTAAGGTTTTTGTGTGCAAATGTTGCGAAAACCGTTTCGTGCACAGCTTATTAATAGTTTCATGATGACTGAACGAAATTTAAATTTATGTAAGTACATTATGTTACTCTAATACTACTCTGCAGTTTTTTATATTCCCGATGTAATCTGCGAACAAAAAAGCAGTAGAAAGGTGTAGCTTTGTGGTTATTTGTAAACATATTTCGTCTCATATAAGTGAGCGCCGGAGCCGACACGATCCAGATCGGGCTATCGGGATCTCTGTTTGTTCTCACATCATTACCCGCGCCGACGGCTACAAATTTACATCCAGCACAATGCCTATCCGCCATCGAGACATCATTAACGTGATGCCGATAGCGCCGTCGAATCGTCATCCCGAACCAACCTTCTCGCGCAATTTTAGCTCATAAAATAAAAGGATATAAGTCCATAACTGTATACAAAAACTTGGCGCTCGAGAGGAAGGAGCACTGACAAAACGGCGTATATTGAAACAAGCAAGTGTTCGATTATCAACGGAGATGATATTGAATTAAAGTTGAAGTTAATTTGCAATAGATCGGCGTGTGAGCTTCGGGCTATATCGTTGGGATGCAATAGGTTTCAATGGATCGTGAGCTATTGTGGCTATTGACGGAAAATGTTAGGTTTTCTTTTAGTAGTTCACAATAATTTCTTCGCCGCAAGAAAAATACTTTTTACACGAGTAATAAAACAATTGCAATGTCCAAAACAGGTGTAATCTTGGCTCACAATTTCATATTCTACGTAAAGTTATTTGTGAGCAAAGTGGGTTATTTTTGCATACAATACGCGCGATACGAGTCGGCTGTCACTTAGCCCGCGGCCGTCGATTGACGAACGATCGACGCGCGATCTTGTCCACACGCGGTTTGGCCGATCTAATTTGCTTCACGATTATTGCGGCCATTTTGTTTTAATTTATTTTTTATATAAGTATTCAGCTCAGTTGATATTTAAATAGCCAATGTATAATGGTAGATTTTTAACAAGTTTTTGTTTTGTCATTTAAAATACGTACCAAAACAAATAAAGACAGCTACAATTTAATTTAAAATAACCATTAGAACGAAGCAATAAAAACTTAATTTTACTCGTTTCTAGTGAACCTAACTGTGTACTTAGACAGATGCATAACCTTGCATGATATAGAAGCGGGGCTTTTAAAGCGAGATAGTTTCAAAAAGTTGGTTTGTAAATGTTATCTTGATGCAGATAGAGCAAGTTACCGAGCGGACGAAAACAAGCGACATTGTTACGAAAACACCGACACTGCGGCCACCGATGTTATGACGAAAGCACTTAACCAACGTGAAATCGTAAGGTATTCTGTTAAAGTTGCGGTAAAATACGTTAGAAATATAATAACCGGTAAGGAATAAAAAGTTCATCTTACGAATTTCCAGTGGAATCATGGTCTCCAGATAGATGCAAAAAATAATTAATACACAAAAAAAAATCTTTGAAAAGTATTAATTTTATTTTAGTTTATCAGGCACTATATAAAGTATCTACCTATTCTCAAACAGAGAAGATATGCCACCGTATTGAGAACCGTACCGATAGACAACATTAATATAAAATATTTATTTTATAATTAGGTGTATTATTTACTATTTTAATTATTTTGTTCTCTTAATGTTATTTAATAAACATACATAAAAAGCCTAATGTTAGTATAGGAAAATGGTACGCTGAGAAGTAAAAGACCAAGTAAATACAAAATAAGTGCCATTTCGTATTAACTATAGTTGAACTAACGGTTTAGAACTATCGACAATCGTTAACGACCGATTCGTTAGCTAACAGAATCGGGTACAATGTATCCGCATCCGAGATAAGTGAAACACAGCTACTGGGCAAAAATAATCGAGATGGTCGTAGATAAAGCGCGTCGTAGCATCGCGGCGATCCCATCGGAACAATGGTCCGCTCCACGGTCTCATTAGCCCGCGTGTCCAGATACCGTCGGTTCAGGGGTCGGCCAAGGAAATTGTGCAATTCTAGTAAAATCGAACGCTCTGCTCCGATTGTTCTCGTTATCGATTCGATGTTTTCTTGTTTATGCTAATACTGCGTTCGGGTTGCCTAATTGATCGCCGTTTGTTCGATTCTTTCGCTTTCGATCGGTATCAGCCGTCTGTCTGTATTGTTGGTTTTATCTGTAAAATATATCATATTTCTAATTCTAATCCGATTCGTATCACTACCATAAAAATAAGTTATGTTTTTGTTTGTATTTTATCTCATAAAAAGATCGAATAAGTATTATTTACCGAGGAAGGTTTGGCTCGGAATGGAGGCAGAAGATGGATGATAGATTGATCGCTTTAATAATATACATAATGTAGAATCAAGATAAGTTTTAATAATAATTATGTACTGCATTATTTTATTTATAATTCGCAGTCAACATCCGTTCACCTTGTGCTCTTTAGTTATCTTTTTAATTATCTATTTCTAGATATTAATTACGTGCGACTGTCAAACGTGAAATGTAAAAATGGAGTCAAATAATTTAAAGAGAAAATATATCTACAAAGTCCAAGGAGTACACAACAGATAAATTGCAACAGGACTCGTACGTTGAAACAAGTCGTGTCAACAATATTTCGTCGGAGCAATTAGGAGCGTGTCCATGTTGAATTAATAGTGAGGCGATAGCGCCGGCCAATACATCCCGGAGCGTCGCATTGTTCCTCTTGCGGCACGCCCGCGCCGCGAGACCCAATGCCCTTTTTGCCTTGTCACCGTTTGCAAATTCAGAAAACAAGTTTAATCTGAAATAGAATCAATTTCGAGTTCATGATATTCCAACAAAAACGCATCGACAATCGTCGTATTATAGAATCGGCAGTAAAGGCACCGAATACGACGCGATTACTTGGCCGATATGAAGAGAATGACAATAACTCGACAGCGGCGATGCGGCGGACGATACTCGATGTGTGGCCGGCCTTACTTTTTGCTCGATCGCAGATTGTATTGTGTTATGAATCGATATTTGTTTCGATTATTTTGGTTTATTTGGATCCCTTTCGCGGCTGCCGCGGTACCCGTGACCGAATGGGCGAGAACTTATGTAGGTCTTTGAATATTTTGATTTGTGGACCATTTGGGTTTAAAATGTGATTAGGATGTCGTTTAGGCTAGGTACGTGTTTTGACCTGCGGGTAGTTCTTAAGTGTTTTCTGATGCACTCGTGCAGGAGCATTTTGGTTTTAAATATACTTACGACTTACTACTTACGACATGAAGATTTATAGGCACCATCTAAGTTGACTTACCTGTTAACAAAAAACAATAATAATTAAAAATTTGACTTCAAATTATACCTGCATGAAAAGAAATGAAATCACTTATTTTTGGAGTGGTTTAAAGCAAATTTCTTTATTAAATATTATTTAACAATGATCAGGTAAGCTTCAAAGCAGTAAATTTATTATACAAATATGCTTGTTTGTGTAAAAATGATTGGGTATGGAATGCAATAGCATGAAAAAAGACATGAATTAGTAGATTTTATTACAGTAAAAAAATATATATATTTATTTGTCGATCGATCAATATTTGGTATTGCATGAGGTGAAACAAAGCGGACTATTTAAATTATACCTTACGCCTACATTGATTGATTGATTGCATTTTCTAACTCCTATATAACACTTCGAAGGCGATTATTCATAGTACAAATAATAACAATTTAGTACTAAAAAATAAGTGATTTAATTTGCTCGCGAGTATACACATACTTATATAATAATTAAATTATTTATTTACATATTTTATGAATAAATATATTACAATATTTGGTGTGTTAAGTGTGCGTGAGTGTGGGCGCGGCAGATTGTTATCGGCAGGTTTCGGTCGCAACGAATGTTGATGTCACATACCCTGAAACCGTGAAGAGCCTGAAAAACTTTCGCATTTTCATTATCTATAATAATAATGTTTATTACAGATAAAAAAAGAATGAATATTAAGCATTATAATGTGTAGTCATTATATACTATATTTAATAAAGTTAAAAAGTATTAGTAAAATTACTTTCATTAAAGTTAATCAAAATATTTCATGATTAGTATAAATAAATAAATTATAAATTATTCTGAATTTTTGGGCCATTTTAGTAATATGTATTACTAATAAATAAATAAAATATATTTTTAGTACATTATTTTTATGACATGGTTTGAGATTGGTAGCAGCATGTGACTTTATCTACCTGATGGTAAGCAGATCTACAAAATCCAATAAAAGGGATAACCGCAACGGTTCCCACTACGACCGACTTTATGATGCGGTTATGAAACATTTAGTCATTTTGGAAATCTATAGGAGAGGCTCATGTCCAGCAGTGGACGTCCTATGGCTGATTATGATGAAGATCAAACGTACTGTAGTTAAATTGCTATAAAATCTACTTTTTAAGGTTCTGTTTTTATATCACGGACTCTTATGATGAAACTCAGGTGTAGGTATGTCTGTCTGTCAGCATGAATATTGCTAAAATTGCTGAGCCGATTTATTTAAAATTTAAATAGTTAGAGAATCTGTTGGAGCACATGGATAGAATCACGAGGAAATAATTCAAAATTTCCAGAATGGTTCAAATTAAGGGTTTATTTAATGAAATAAATAGATCAGAAAAATAAGGCGTATAGGGTATGGAATGAAAGCTACTACTACTTAACTGTGCTTATTTTAAAACTATTTATACATTTTTTATTTAATTCGGTCTTAAAATCTTGAAAATATATCCAAATTTGTTGACCATTTTGTTTTATAGTAGGGATTGTATTCAGTTATAAAATTAAACGAATACTCGTAGGTACTTAATAATGTGTCTTCCAATAAGTGACAGTATTTAGAAAAATAATAAAAAAGATCGACAAACTCGGACAAACTTTTCGCACTTTTTGACACTGCGACTATGTCGCTAGATGTAGAAGTAGATGATCAGTATTTGCACAAGTATTGCTTGGACAATGTCGTAACAAATCGGAGGAGGGCGGATGTTTGTTGCGTGGGCATATCTGCCCAATCGGAACTGCGCCGGAGTTACGAATGGACCAAGGAAGATTAAGGTTGCCACTATTGGTATTGGTACCTGGTTATTGGATTTAAATCTGTTAAATCTGAATTATAAATAAAATTCATTAAAAAGCTATAACTCATGATGGTAAAATGAAACACACTTGCCTGTATGATTTGGTAAGTAGATATGGAGGAAGTTGGGAGAGTGAGTAGAGATTGTGCAAAGGGTACAGGACCGCCTCTATAGACTGGTGGTTGCACCTTTGGCGTTGTAACCAGAGTTCGATTCCCACACACGTCAAAAAAATATTACTACGTTTTTCTGTACAGTTTGCAGACCATGGTCTGGGTGTTTATAAAATAATATATTATATCGTTGTTTCTGGTACACATAATACAAGCCTAGAGATTAGTTTGTGACCAGAGCAATAGGTTGTGCCTACATATTATATTATATTTTTAATTAATCGGCGGGTCAAACCGCGAGGCATAGCTAGTATGCAAGTAAAAAGTCAAAAGACAAACATCTACAAGAGAGGACCACTTTACCAATTATCAACTTATTTTTCTTAGAACAAGAAGGGATTAAATAACTACTGATTTTCGGATTGACTTCTGAACCCCGAAAGATTTGTCTCAATCCCTGAAAGAAAAAGAAATTTTGCTGAATGAATTTTGAAACAAAAGTTTAAAACAGAAGAGCGAAAAAAAAATGGATTAAGCTGATGTTCAACATCAGCTTAATTTTCCTAGCACAATAATGGTTTACATAACGACTGGTTTTTGGATTGACTCCTTGAACCCCGAGAGGTTTAATCCACTGAATCTTGCTGGGTTACATTTCTATTAAGAAACAGCAACATAAGTTTCAAGCAGGGATAAGTTCATAATCCAGTGAACTTAGCTGACATAAGATCTTACTCTATTTCTGTTTGTGATTTGATCCAGAGTTGACATGATGCAGCCCTAGGAGATGCGGAACCCTGGCCCAACATATCCTAACATGTATGATATCTTAGCGACACAGTCGGGTATCGGCTGCGTAGGCGACGCGACCTAAGAGTCTGCGCTGATGTATGATTGGTAGAGCAACCTACGGATGATGTCGCGTAGGGATATGAGGATTTTGTGTAAATCTATCTGCTTATGATACTTCACAGTTTATTTTAATATTAAATTTTGATACAAAAATAATATAAATACATTAGATTAAGTATTACATTTTAAAATAGACTGAGTATTACCCAATATTTTGGTTGCTATTTATATATAACTAACTTTACCCGCGATTTCACCCGCCGTTAAATTAAAAAAAAATGGGATCGAAAATATAACAGCCCATATTACTCGCTGATAATACAGCCTTTCCTATAGGTGAGAATATTTTTTAAATCGGTTCTATAGTTTTTGAGTTTATCAGGCACAAACAAATATTTAAATAAGAAAGGGGGAAAAAAAACAGTAGATATAGTGCTACAAATCCACTTCTTCAGAAGTAATATTTATTATACATTTAAATTGAGTTAGAGCCAACTTTTCTTATTTTTTTATAATAATAATTTATACGTTTATTTATTTAAAACTATTTAACAAAATTACAAGTTCGAAAATATAATAAAGTATTTAAATATTCCTTATTATATTTATTTTAATTTACACACTCTGATTTTTGTGCTACTTCCCACCCGTTTAGGGGTCAGTATTTCAGCGTAACTACTCGTAAGTACTTCCGGTAAGCTGTTTCCTAACTACAGTAAAATTCTTGTAACGTTAAAATTCTCCCAACAATTCGTCGCATCAAAATAACAGATAGTATAATTTATTACTACCCGTTACGATATCGTGCCGTGGCGACGAAATCTAGTCCGTTAGAATCGTTCGATGCTATGGAGGTCGTAGGGCGGCCGACACATGTCACAGGGCGGCGTTTGTTGGGCGGGCAGAGTTATGCACAGCAAACGGATTAAGTTAGAAGTACGAAGAAAAGAAAATGCGTGTGGCCGTACTACGATGGAAAATCAGGGATTCTTGTGAATACGCTCCAGTAATGTTTTAATATCTTTGCGGTCTATTGTGTTATTGCGTGTGTAACAACGTTACGTATAATTTGTTTTTTTTTAAAAGTTAAATATAACAGGTGAATAATATACCTGTTACAACTCGTGCGAGTGAATATAATCTCGCTCGAAATTGTTTAAAAAACAACAGTTTTCTTCCTATAACTTACAAAATATAATGAATTATATTTTGTAAGTTACAAAAGAGCTGGGCACATGTACTATATTTTATACAAATACATAACTTTAACATGGAAATATCATAAAAAAATTAAGGACCTTTAAGTTTTATTTTTATCAAGGTTAATAATTTAAGTTTAATAATTATTCATAGATTTTTTTATAGATTGATTATTGTTAACTGTTATCAAGTAGCGGTGATACAAAAAGATATCACGCGAAATGTTTACGAGGAGTTATTCATTCCGTCTATGGTTGAATTGAGGTCTATGGTGTCCATTCATTATCCTTTTAATAATTTGTGATTCAATTGGATGCATCGGGCCTAAACATTAGCCTTTTTTAATAGTACTAATTGTTAATGTATTTTCGGTTCACTTTTCTCAATGCACAGAAGGCAAAGGTCCCTATGGACCATACAGCCTGCTAATTGTTAACATACTGACATCTAGGAATGTCACGCGTGATTTTTAAAAGGCAGTACACTTCTGCGATTACGGTCATGTCTATGGTTATCCGTCACATTGCGTGTGCGGTACGTATCATTCGTTATCACGTTATCGCGCCACATCGTGCGTGTGACTCGTGTGACGCGCTTATGGTAATACGCTTTTTGAGGGCGGAGATATTTAATCATAACTTTTGGGACTTGACTCAGGTAGAGTTGCTAAAAGCATAGTAATAGTAAAATTATCAGTTAG
Organism: Monopis laevigella; assembly: GCA_947458855.1. Lineage (NCBI taxonomy): Eukaryota > Metazoa > Arthropoda > Insecta > Lepidoptera > Tineidae > Monopis > Monopis laevigella. Next base: position 26,916,154 of record OX381583.1, on the reverse strand, counting down.
GGTAGAACAAAAGAAATTACATGTACGTGTTGCTTAAATAGGCAGTCAGGTGGCTTTTATTTTCAGTTACCAAATAACTATATTGGGTTACTTTTACTAAGTTTGAAACACATAGACTGAATGCTTGGTAGCGGTTAATTCGCTTTTCAAAGTTAACATCAGCGAAGCTTATAAGATTAATGAGTGGCTAAATTGAACCAATATTCGACTTTTACCATGTATTAATTTATTTTATATTACAACGATAAAAACTTCGATTATTCATGAAAAATATTTAACCACTACGGTACGTTGAGTTTAAAACTGTATATAAAGTTAATTTAAAATATCGGTTAGACATATAACGCTGCTTATATAAATTAACCGAAAAAAAGTATCAGGAATTTTAAAATTTAGTGTTGAAACTACATACTTACCTGCTTATATAAATAACTTAATAGGTCCCATTTTTTGTGTAAAATTAAAATAATTCATGGCATTTTTTTTATTAACGGAGGATTTTACTATTACCATGTTTAGAATAATGAGGCTATGAAACTTGTTAAAAAACTTGTATTACTTTTTAAATAGGGCAAGTCATCAGCATATTCATACGTTTATTGTAGCACCGTGTGTAACTCTTTATCCGCCGGTTAGTAAATTACTACCAACAATATTTTGAATATGGTTTAGCATCAATATTTTTGTATTCTTATGGCTGGGTGTTATTAAAATATAATATGTACTATGTACATAGTACAGTCTAAAGCTTAGTTAGTAACGAGAGAAATATGTGTGGAATTTCCTATTCAGGGTGACTTTGAATAGATGTACTTTTGGTTAATGTGAGGTTCTGCTGATCAAATCGAAAACTTTTCCCATGTATATGGCGCATATGAAAAAAAAAAATTGTCTTCCCCATACAAATTGGCCATTTTAACATTATTAGTTTGTATGGAGAATGCAAGTTTTTTTTTTCATTTGCGACACATTGTTCCATGGGAAAGGTTGTGCGATGTGATCAGCAGAACCTTATATTAGAGTAAAGTACATCCATTCAAAGTCATCCTGTATATTATTATTATGTTAATAAAGAGACATGCTTTTTAACACCCTAAATTACTTATTTTTTTTGCTCATTTGTTTTAAATTTCAAAGATTTTAGTTGCGCCAGTTTTTTAAATTATTTTATATTTAGTTTTCTGTAGCTAAAATTAACATTAATATAATTTGTTAATTAAAATGTTTATATAAAAATAGAACACTGCCTCACCCAAAAATGACGTGCTTTTATAATAAAACCAACCTTTATTTTAATTATATGTATCTGACATAAAATGATTAAATACATCCGACGCCATGACTTTTGAAATGAATTAATTTGACTTTGAAATAGTATTTTTATCAATAAACAACTAACAGGTGAATCAATCTTAAAGCGAAGAAGAACCATATCGGCTATTCTGTACCGTTTATAGCTATATAATATTTCAGCGCTAAAACGCTTGTTGCCAGGGCTGCAGCAGCACAGAGTAGGTACTAAATTAAGACGGTGCAAGGCTCGCAGAGATAGCAGGCCATAAATCTACGCTATCGGCCAATAGGCGATCGCCATCGGTGCATCTCCCTTCTCCCCCGGCCGTGTATCTCCTGGCGAGGCGTGCGAGCCTGGTACTTACAGGTGTTATGCGATTGGAGTTTATTGGAAACTAATGAACCGATTGTGATCGGGTGGGGTGGGTTGTGGTGTATGGAGTTTTTTTGGTCTATACTCGTTATGTTCCTCAAAATCGAAATAGATAATTCTTAGTAACTACCAAATTTTGAGATGTAGAAAGACATTATGTTTTTACTACTTGACATTTTTATTTTATAAACATGCAGTCAGCACAAACAGTGTTTAGATACTTATATAAAACCTACAATAGACTGAAAATTTCTATATTACGTAAAAAAAAAAATTATAGTATGACAAAAATAACTTGAGATTTTTGGTTATATTTTTTGACTGTTCCTTTGGACTCTGAAAACTATTCAGTGTCTCTAAAAGTAACGCATGCAGCAATGGCACTTATTCCCCTTTTTAGGGTAAAAATAAAAATGGAGATTAATAAAATGTTGCGAAAAATGTCTCATTCAAATCTAACTTTTCTTCTCATCCCCCTTTTTTCTTCAGTTGCACATAACCAAGTGCATAACAGCCTTGGCCGCTTTCTTATCCTCCCCACGAGTATATCTTTGGTTATGAACAAACACAAATCCATAAAGATAGTAGTAAGTGTGTCTAAGTACGCGACTACGACGTTGTTTAGAGAACACCAAGCACCCCAAATGTCGGAAAACTATCTTATCGCACGTATTCGAACGCGCGACAGTTTCAAAACATTACACTGTGTGCAACGCCCGTTATAGTTTAATTAAAACACAATTGCTAGCACTAGACTGGAGATGACATGGAATAGTGGTTGAATTTGAAAGACTTTGCCGGAAATTTATTTGGAATTAAAAAAAAAAAATTAACTACAGTGCGTTCACGCAGTTATTTTATCTCTAGTTATAATGTTGGCTATCCTGAGATAATGTCATTTATTTTAATTTTTAGTATATCAGTACTGCCAACCTAACGAGAGGTGATAAATGACAGATGTCAGAGGTAAAATAAATGTGAACATAGTGTAGTTAATTTAAAAAAAAACATATAGGTATGTACGTTTTTTTTTTTGTACGGTTTACTATGGTCTGGGTGTTTTTAGCGCTTTGGCGGGGTTTTTTTTCTAAGACAACTTTTTTATTGCGTCAATTAATATTGTTTGGAAAACTTACTAAATCTTAATATTTCTTTATTAGATTTTCTACCAAATTACTGTCAATGGGAAGTGTGTCTCTACTAAACTAATTTTTGGACAAGAAACGAGCCAGCCTTATGGTCCACAGATGTTTTGATAAAATGCTTTGACATTTATTTTAAAAAATCCGCGCACTCACGGTCTTACGGTTTCAACCCCGAACGGCATCTTCAGTGAGAGTTATAATAATTAATTATGAATCTGTCAATTTAACAAGATCCTGGTGATATTTATCTGCTATATTTAAAACACCTTCAGATAAATTAAAATATATATATTACGAGAGACAGAAATAGAAACAAGAAATCATTAACTCTGAAAAAGTATTTTACAGTTACGAAAACTTGTAGGATATGTATCCAGCGTTCTGAGTACCTTGCCGCGCGTCACCTGTGAAGATTGATTTTTTTAGGTAATTTTCTATTTAATCTTTTTAAAATTTTTGACTTTAACTTTGTAAAAAAAAATTACTTACATGTTTTCTGATCCTACTGGCATACTTGGGACGTCACACGTACCTAACTTGGACTAACATCAAACAAAGTACGGTAAAGTTTGCTGGTATCAGTAAACTGGGTGCAGCCGTATCTCACAACTTGTTTATATCTCAAACGAAACTATACAACCCCTAAAGTACAAAAGAATCGTAACACTTAAGAAATACGGTTAAAAATAGCTTAAAATAAAAGTATATCTTACGAGAGAAACGAAACGGAGTAAACGCATCCCTATCTTGAGCGAAGAAAAATGTTTTGAATGCACATGTATTGTGGGGTATGAAAATCTTATCTTTTTGGAGAAAATATTTACTTACTATATGTATTATGAACAAACGAGTAATCTGGATTAAAAAATATATTTACAAAGTTTAAATCCTTATAAAGATATATTACGCAGATGTTGTTTTTTAAATTAAATTTTATAGTAACATATCAGAAACTCTAACATAAGTTTTTCTAACAGTGTTAACTATAGTCAGTAGTAACTATAGATGATGGCCAACCAAAAGGATCACTTTATTTTTCAAATAAACCTATCTTATATTATTTGATCTCTATCTATAGTTACTCTATTTGATCTCTAACTATAGTAAAGAAAGTTAAATTTCATGGTAGAGCTACCGGTTATCAACAATTCATCCACATTCCATGGTGGGGACAATGACAAGTCCACGCCAATCAGCAGATTTGGTGAATCAGATATATCTGTCACCGATAAAAAAATTGGATTTTTGTATGGCTGTAAATTTTCTTCAAATATATAATAATAATTGTCACTTACGATCACATATTTCGTTTATTGTGGAAAAATAAAACTACCTACCAATCTTGGCAATCAAGGCTTTTATTAAACGAAACAACTATTTCTGTTATTGGAACTTTTACCCGAATATACACCAAGTGTCAGTCGTAGGGTGATTATACGTGGCGGTTATCATTCGATGGCTTCCTTCATAGCATTATATTGCCTTCATTCATGGACCTTGTTAATACTTCATGCTGTGTTTTAAAAAAAAGCTAGGTTGCATTCACGTTGCATTTAGTATTTTTTTTATTTTACTAAGATCTGCCTTCCTAAGATTAAAGTCTATATTTCAATTAATCAGGTTGACGATAAATAAAACCCTTTCGAACATTATTCAAAAAGCCTGCTCACGTAGTTTTACGAGTGCGAATAAGGTTTTTATTGAACGCAACAACTTCTTTTATTAGGCGACCGTTTACCCGACTAGCCTTTGACACCACGTGTTGGTCGTAGGGCGGTTATCGTTCGCATCCATCACGCAGGGCGGCGCGGGCGCGGGCGGGCGGCTTATCTCGCAGCCACAGGACTCTGTTCGTTGCGTTTTATTTCATATCTCACATAGGTGGTTTTAAAGTTTTATAATATTTTTAAAAGGCTTTTTTTATTGCTTGAAGTCAGTTGTTTGCTTAGCTTGATATTTTTTTGTAAAGTTAAATTATTAAGGTTACCTATTTGATTGATTGTGACGAGCTCGCTTGTTGGGTGTAGACTTAGAATGCCATCTACATGAAGACGAGGCTGAAATAAACTAGAGGGAAACTGAAACCGTTAACCAACATCGATCATAAAACCGTTATTTCTTAGGTATATTCTTCAGGTCTCGGGTGAGCCGAAAAAATACCTAGTTATAATATTAATCAAAATACTTAACATCGTCAAAAATAGTCAGTGAAAAGACAGGGATTTTTATTTTACTTAGGCACTTATTCACTTGAGTTTTTTTTTGTCCTTTCTATGGGGTTAATAGCAATAATAAGGTCTATAACTATTTCAAAATTTATGTAAATCGGATCAGTAGGTACTTCTAGAGAAATTATAGACAAACACAAAAATCCGAGCGTAAAGGTTCCTTTCTTTAAAAAAAAAGTGTAATGATGACGGGTACGTTCACTTTTGGTTATATATAATAGACAACCAGGGAAAGTACGCATTAACATTTACACCCACTCCATTTCCTTTAGTTTAAGGTTCAATTTACTACAGGTATTTTTATGTACAGTTAACTTATGCTTTAATGGATGTAAACAACGCTATCTCTTAGTTTTTTTATCGACAAAACATAAATAAATATAAGCAATTTTATGATAAGATGCTAAGTAAGAATGTAAAAGTATTTTTATGCTGGTATTACTCATCTAAATTGTAACACAGAATATATTAGATGAGTTATCTATGCTTTTAAGGCATAGATAAGAAACATTTCATATCTTCTTAAGCTTTTAGCCGCAAAAAGCGTAATAATATTAACGACGGCCCGCGGAACAGGTCCATGCATATATCCAAAACAATAACCAGGGGTAATTAGGCAATAAATTCTTCGGATAGATATGAAAGATATTAGGAAAAAAGCTTGACCGATAAAACTGTGATGGGTGCCGTACGTGACCACGTTTCCATTGTTTGATAGCTTACGGATTAAATTACCTGTTGATTTTATAAACGTTAGTAATATAATAGTAAAGCATCTGTGAGCCTAAAAATTGTATCTAAAAAAACAAACTTTAAGGCAGTGGGTCTACTAGTAATGATATGCGTGTCCAAATCACAATTTACAGAATTTACGGGAAGACTAGCTAAAGGTCCGTATGGAGAGAGATACGAGTTTATCTTATGGCCCCAGTTAAAAAATAAAATCATATAACTATAATGAGCTCTGAAATATTGCCAGAAAACAGCAACATCTGCAGAGAGTGGGGACATTGCTTATAGAGCATGGAGAGCGGTAGAAAATATGTCTAAAAGTGGTGGGAAGCAAAAGCAAATGCCTTAGGCTGCTTTTTCACCAGAGATGGCTAAGCCGTGTAGCTATGGATGTGAATGATATTTACCAATATGGATCATTAATTTAATAGTTTAGATTAGCACTGGTATAAAGGGATGCAATGATGTGGGCTAAGGTTATGGGCTAAGGATGCGCGAGTGGTGTAGTTGTAAAGCTATTTTTTCACCAGAGATGTGCTATAAATGTGCACCAATCATTTCCAGTGATCCACATCAGCTCACTGTCAAGACATTGCTTCGACGGCGCATCTTCATAATACATCTTACCTCCTCGGCTACATTGCTTAAAATTAGTAGAAACTGTCACATAGTTTTGTAGCTTAGCTTTGACCTCCTCATAGCATAGCTGCATAACGCATCTCTCATGAAAAAGCACCCTTAGGATGCTTTCTTACCTGCAACATAGCCGGCACCAATCTAACTTGGTCGATGGAAAGGTTTTGTTGATCTACGTCATTCTCAGTTGTAAACTTCCAACAAAAAAACTTTTTTTAATCAAGCAAATATCTGTCAACACCACAATGGAAACAGTTTCCCAGACGAAAGCTCCGATAAGATATTCTGACCATGCTATATTTAGGCATGAAGTGATTCTGATCCAGCCAGCACATCGATTAGGTCCAACCATTAGCGGCGGAGATACCCAGCTTATCTGTCGGTCCGTCTGTCTGTCTGTTTGTCTGCTGTTCTGTTTCAATTGTGAAACTCTAAGATAAATCGCGTATTTGTAGAAATTGAGTGCTGATTGCGATTGCTTTGATATTTTTGTATTGTCATGCTTGGCTACTGGATACTGCCTTATAAAATATGAGGTAGCTGTAAGCATTAATGGATAATTGTAATGGTTTATAGCATGAAGGTAAAAACCGTGCCCGTCCGCGGGCGCGTTTTTTTAGCTTCATGGTTTATAGGGTCTGTCTCGATCGAGCGCTCGCGACTGTTTCAACGACAAAAACACAATCAAAAAATCAAGTATCGCGACAAAATTAGCACATTATTTTTATAAAATTAATTATTTATCTATAAACTTCTTTTTGAAAATTAAAACAAGTTTTTTTTCCTTTTTACTCGCAAGCCATGTAACAGGTATTTTGAATGTTTTACCCAGCTCAAAGCATTGTTTAAAGAAAAGGTAAAAGAAACTTTAGCTTAAATGAAAAAAAAAAAATTATATTTTGTTACCTGTAATTTTATTAAATATAAGATAAGTTAATAATAAAACTTAGGTTCATCACAAAAAATGCGTAAATATATATATTTTATGAACACTAACCTATAAACGACGGGGCGTTATTAGGTAGTCTCATGCAACAGTACGATATAAAGTTATAAATAGAAGTACCAAGAGCACCTTCAGAGTGCATCTGAAACAGATGTCAGAGATAGGGAGAGCTTTTAAGATATCTAAAAGAGAGATTAGCTTGAAGAAGAACACATCTCGCAGGATCGTAGCCTATTTTTATATATTTATTATTACCACAGCTATTTTTATAACATCAAATATATTAAATTTAACAACAGTTGGAAGGCAAAGACAAAAATATTAATAATAATAATCTGTTCTAAAGATGTCTAGATCGTCGTTTATTAGTAAGTTTAGGGTACCAAAAATGTTAGCTGCATTACTCCTTTGAATATCTCTTGTTGGTGACCAGTTATTTAAAAAAAAAAAAAAATATTTTGAGATTTTTTTCGCATCTGATAACCAAGTACTCAAAGTCTCTACCGAAAGTCATAACTCAAAGCAAAGCATATTTTCTATTTATGTTTTGAATTGCCAGTCGTACGGCGGCAATAGACGGCTTCCTAAAGCTTAAATGGCCTTATTCATAAAAACTTAAAGAGGCCTTGAAGAATATTTCTTTAGTTATAGAAGGTTTTGTCTCTTTTAAGCATATACATTTTTGTTGCTAATAAAAAGTGACAAAACCTTCCATAGCTAAAGTGTTCTTCAAGCACTCAATAAGTTTTTATGAATACCGGTGTAAGTGTCCAAATATATTGTAATGTAATAATGGAACCCTTGGCGCGCCTGAGACCGCCTTAGCCCGAGACCCAGCGCTGAGGTTTTAATTCTAACTCGTCGTAGCTGATTGTATATTGTGTCTAGAACGAACAAGCGTCCAGCTCGTTGCTGTGTTGGGGTATCAATAACCCATCTATAAACTGCTTATTCACAAATTGGTAGGACCGAAGTAAAAACTCATAAAATCTGTGCGCCTAATATAAGAAAAATGTAGAGTAGACGTTAATTAAATTATCTACTTATGAGAAAGCCCCAGGCCATAGCTACTTAACTTGTCAAACAAGTGAAACGACTAGAAACTAAATTAAGATGTCTCAAAAGTTGTAAGTTAGGTGCTATTAGTTAATACAACATATTGTGCGGGAAAGTTCCAGATTAGAATGGCGAACGATACAAGTTTTGCCGTTTAGTCTAGAATAATGCAATAGTTGGGCCGCGTTTGCACTGCTTAATAATAACGTTCTATGAGGTATATCAATTCGAAATCTTTGTCAAACATAGAAGTCATTGGATAGCATTATCCATTGACTTCTATGTAAGCTGAACGGAACTAAGATTTGTTGTGGTCAATTCTCCATAACTCCATAATAGATTTGTACATAATCGACAAATTCTCACATATTTTACTTAATGTGCTAGATACCCTATGATTACTTACATGCGCACTTTGTTGTAACAAACCTATTCGTATTTTCCTAAAAATAGTATTTGAAATACTATCACAAATATTTTTCTCGAATGTTCCTGTCTAGTTTACATAGAAGTCAATGGCATTATCCATTAAACATAATTTTGGAGAGAATAAAACTAGAATATTATGTTACGTACCATCAATCGGCCTTTATTTTCACTCGACTAGCTAACACGTATTTTTAATGATTTATTTATTTCAAAATTTATTTTTACAAAGTACAAAGGCGAACTCAGTGCCGCTAGTCATTTTCATCCATTAGTTGGTAACGATGAAAATGTTTAATTGGTTGGTAAATTTTGGCCAAACATGTAAAACTTTCTTTTGTAGTGAAAGCATCTAAAATAGCTCAAAGTGTTCGTCGTGAAAAGTGTCATCAAAGCCTCGCCCCGAGCCTCCGCCGACAAGGTGACGAAAAGAGACAAAGGTTGTACAAACGTGACCCGAAAACTTAGCAGTGTCAACTACGCTTTTTTACCCCAAACCTAGGGTAGGTTTATACGGGACTTTTATATGTGTGAAAATTGTTCGCCAACAAAATTATATTATAAATAATTAAAACCTACTCTATTGTTTGTTAGTTAAGCAAATATTAATATGTTAGACATTACAGATACAAGTAATATCCAGCTTCTTCGTAGTACAGTGTCCAATATAACAGTGACAAAATACTTTAGCCAATCAAAATCAAACTATTTTTATAATATACATATATATTTTTATATAAACTTTTTGAAATAATAAAAATATATCTTGCTACGGGAGCACGATAAACTAGACTGTATACCTACTACTACATACAATGTATATTTTTTATTACAAATTTAAGTACCAACATTGTGAAAGGGGAATTTTTAATTGCACCTCTTTTTAAAAATTGAAGCAAACAACATTTCTCCACTAATAATCTACCTGCATATCAAATATATGATTGTATATCAATTTAAATAATTGTATAACTAAACGTGTAGTATTAGAAATTGTTTAAAATAAATCAAAGTTAGCGACTTTTTTAATCTAATTTTACTACGAAAATCTTGCTAAAACCACAGATTTAAGCATTCTAAAACAAAATTACTCACCGTATAACAAAAATACTGATTTGCACACTAAATTATCCAATATTACTAAAATCATTATCTAAAATAAAATTATGTGCCAGAAATGCTTTCTACACATACGAGAATAATTACTCAAAAGACTCTTTATTTAAAAAAAAAATGGCCAGACTAGGTAAAGGATAGGTTAGGTTAGTGTTAGTACATGACCATACGCACGAGCCGAGCGAAGCGTGCCGCGGTAGCGGCCGGCGAGTGCCAGAAAGGCTTTCTACACATACGAGAATAATTACTTAAAAGACTCTTTATTTAAAAAAAAAATGGCCAAACTAGGTAAAGGATAGGTTAGGTTAGTAGTTAGTAGTACATGACCATACGCACGAGCCGAGCGAAGCGTGCCGCGGTAGCGGCCGGCGAGTGCCAGAAAGGCTTTCTACACATATAAAAGTTGGGTAAAATGTGAATTTTCAAATGACAATAACTCCTAAAATACCCCCACCTAACTTTTTTATTTTAGGGGTAGGTTCCCCTCCCTCCCCTCTTCTTTCTCTCTCATTTGATTTTTTCAGACTTTAATTTAATAAACATGACTGATTAACTGGTGTTTTATTTAGTATAACTCATGTTCTTTAAAATTTAATAGGTGATGGATTCCAAAAAAAAACTGATTAAATGTTTCGTTGCACTAAAAGAATAATTAGATTTACTATAAGTTAACAGTAATTTAGTAAAATAGTTCAACTTTTAGTCATTCAGTAAAATAGTTTAACTTTAAAGATCAAACAGTATAGTATATTTGATTTATTTGATGCGCAAATTTAGTGTGCAATTCAGTATTTTTGTTAGCAATTTCGAATACTTTGATAGAAAGACGTAGATTTACAGTTGTAAGATTAAATACTACCCATTGTGAAATCTTTTTCAAGAATTAGGGAAAACTAATATATATATAACTACGAAAAAAAAAATTAGTATTAAATATTAGTCCAAAACTTTGGAAGAACTGAACTAGTCAGGTATCGTGTTCCATGGATCGCCAAGATCGTTCTATCAGTCCGCTGCACCACGATCTTGGAAGCATTTTAAACTGGCTATACGGGATAGTGCGGTGCGCGTGGTGAACATTTTTCATCCAAAACTTTGCGATAGCGAACTTAAAGTCTGGGTTGGCAGCGAACAAAAAATCTTCTGAGAAGTATCGGAGATATTTTGTTGTGTTCCTGGTTTTAAACAGGTTTCAATATACCTTAGGTATAGAAAAAAAAAACAAATTTAGTGACATTTCGTTAACCCATAGAGTAATGTTTTATACATGTTTTATTATAATAAAACAAAATATAAAAATATATACGTGGTGGCCTAGTTGGTTAACCCTTGAACTTAAAAACACTTAGGTCCCTGGTTCGAATCCCGGTGTGTACCAATTAGTTTTTAATTAAAAAAATTACGTACATTTGTTTGACAACACCACTATAGTGCCTCGGAGAGCAAGTTAAGCTGTCGGTCCCGGTTTCACTATACTATAACTTGTGAAACTCTTTATAGATGGGTTATTAAGTCTATTCAAAATATCGCGACGAGCTAGCCACATGTTCGGTGTAGACTCATACCATCGGCTACGACGAGGTGGGATTAAAACCCCTCCGCTGGGTACCCTGGGGACGTCTAGGCGGTCTCGGGTGCCGTAAGGCGCCCGTGATGATATGTATGTATGTGTGTAAAATATAAAAAATGATAGTAACATTTCGACCTCAGAATTAATAAACTTATTGAATAATAATTTATTCATTATTCAGATTGATACTTATTAGACAAAATTAAGAATAAAATTGAACATCTTCCGATAAAGCATAATTATATCAAGTGTATGTAAAATAATATAAAAAGCGGCCCCAGCCTAGTGGTTAAGTCACTGCGCAACTGATAACAAGGTTAAGCAAATGACAACAAGGCCGGCCAGGGATAGGTGACCGCTTTATACAACGAGGCTAGTTCATCACAAACACCGCAACAAGCTCGCCACTTGTTAGGTGTTGCCTCCGAATACCATTGGCGAAATGAGGACGGGTTAATCCCTCCGCTGGGTACCCTGAGGCCGTTTAAACGGTTCTCGGGAGCCAAATAGGCACCCGTGATGATGGTATATATCAAATGTATTTTTTTTCATAGCTTAAAATTAACATTATTACTAATTTGTTTTTGTTAATATATTTCCCGGTGATTTGTGTTTTTACTCAATTACCTTATATGAGTATTTATCAAAAGATATTTTTCTGGAATTTCATAGTGACTAAATGGAACAGGATAATGCAAGAAACTCATAGTTTTACGAAAACAATACAAAAGCTTCCTCAATTCAGTCATTTATAAATATGGAACAATTATATACAAAAAGTAAACATTACTTTTAATTTGTTTTTTTTTTAAACAACAGGCAGTTTCAATACTATTTAAAAAAAGTTACGCTTAAAAGTAGATATTTTATTTAGACTCTTCTGATTTATAGGTATTTAAATCTTTTTAATATCATCCCTGCCCTTTTTCTAAGTTATAAGGGTAAATATATTTTTATATATTTAAAACTTTAAAAGAATAGCACAAGATATTCGTGATTACTTACTACCTCCCGAAATTAAAGGTCGAACGCGAAAGATAAGACATATCGTTCGTACTCAAAATTTCATACAAGAGAGTTAATAATAATCGCGGCTGACAAAGTGAACTATGTAATTCTTCCTCTTCCGCGTCTGAACTTTAATCCTTTTATTCACAACATTTCGCTAAACTAAAGCTAGCTAATGTTTAAATTAACAAACAGGCTCTGTTTTCCATCAGGTAGATACAGGGTCACATGCGATGCTATAAAGGGTCTCCCACACGACCTAAGGTTTCTCTCCAGAGGCTCTTCGCATTATCTTGCGGAGGTAATCTTGGACTCTCGCGTCACAGATATAATGGATTCGTGATCCATTTATTGGGTTTCAACTCGTTATCGAAATGATAACGCGGTGCGTGTGCGCCTTTAGGGCGGGGCTTGAAGGCTGGTTTGTCCAGTTTATTTTATTTATATATGCTATATATGATATATTTATGGTTATTAAATAAAATTAATTAATGTCAATAAAAATGCTAATTTACATAATAAAACGCGTGAGAAGTAGTATATTACGGAGAGATAAATAATAAAATCAATTTGAGCTTTAATAATACAGTTGTTGCTGAGTACGAGAATTTTATTTTATTTACTTCTATATAAATAAAAAATAATATGATTACCAATTCAAAATTAAAAAGTCCAAGTCGGCAAAAAAACAAATGTTTGCAATACTAATATAATTACTATAAATAACAAAAGCTTTCGATAGTGGTCAGTCAAAACGATAGTTGTTCTTTTGAGAAGTCCACGTGAATGCACCAGTCTATTAACAAAAGCGCAATTGTTCTGATGGAGACGATGTCAAATTTATGAAATCCACGTTCACAATGCTGCAAGGCTCGAAAAATTCGTTGTCAGTTTAAAAATAAAACTATATTATAAACTTTATTTAATTCCTGTCAAATCTTTTAAATACAGAGCTCCATATGGTATCATTTTTTTTAATTTTTTTTATTGGAGCACGACATATGACTTTGTATCTACCTGGTGGTGAGCAGACCTACAAAGTCCATTAATGGGGTCAATCAATATTGTTCTTAAACAATATTATATATACATAAACACTATTATATATGAGTATATTTTGATATACTCGCTGCCTTATCGTCAATTCAACTACCCATTTCGTAACAGCACCCTGAAAGAAGACTACCACCTCGATAATAAATCGATGCAGTAGTCTTCTGAAAACCGGTGAACCCACGACTAAAACCGAAACATGACTAGATAAATAATAATAAAAGCTGTAATACTCCCAAAATTTAATAACAAAGACGCTGCTGCATCAGCTATGGATCAAAAAAAAAAAGCCGCAAAGCTTCCGATGGTGGCCCAGTCAAATTTACGACAGTCTATATCGTGGTTCCTTTGAGAAAGTCCACGTCGACAAAGGCTCGGGAAGTCGGTGGCCATAACGAGCCCGTTACGGCAGTTAGCGCGCGTTATCAGGCGATACAGGGCGGCGGAAGGCCACCAGCGGCCGCCCACCTTAATGCATCCGGCCGCCCTGCACTTATTTATTCCCGCCTTCGATATGTTTCCGGAGATACTATCGGCATATGTCTTTCGGGTTTCCTGAATGTACACGACCTAATGGGACATGCGTTTTAATAATTTTTAATGTAACATGTACAGTAAGGTATCCTTTGCACTGTCAACGTAATTTGGACTTTAATATAAGGAGAGAGAGTCGACACAAAAGTCAGTTTAGGCTGTTTACAGTAGAAAATTTCTTTAATGAAGGTTTTTATTATTATTTGAAGAGTTTTAGGCTGTACTTTTTTATGTCGTAAAAAAACACTGATGCGTGTTTAAAATTTGCTAATTATTTTTTATTTGTTTGTATTTAAAACTTAAACTCACCTTATCTGAGTTTATAACCGATACTAAAGAAAACAAGAGTAGTAAAAATTCAACCTAATTGGGTATATATTTACGAGCTTCGTCTTGTTTACTAGCGCTATTAGGACATTAAATTGTTATCATTAGAAACTTCAAAACACCTCAATTAAATTTAACTTTGATGTTTTGTAATTTCTTACAAGATTCTGTGACGATAAGTACGAAGCATCTTGGAAGTCATTAAATTGTTTAAAAAATATCGTAGGTTAGGTTTTTTCGTAGCAGCTAAGTTATTCTCTGGTATATATAAATAACTTATATTGTTAGACTTAACAAATGTTTTACAAACGGATTATAAATATTATTGTACGCAATAAAAAAAATAAACTAAAATTAAAACGTCGTAGCATTGGATTATTCGTAGCATTTTTTTAATTTGTTTTTTTACTGGAGCACGGCACGTGACTCTGTATCTACCTGGTAGACCTACAAAGTCCATAAATGGGGTCGAACAATAATTGTTCTTAAACAAAATTGATCTCTCCCACCACGCCGGCTAAATGATGCGATTACGAAATGGGTGACGACAAATTGCATTACTAGTATATTTTAATATACTCGCTGCATTATCGTCATTCCATTTCGTAACCGCACTCTGAAAGGCGACTACCACCTCGACAAGAAATCGATGCAGTAATCTCCTGAAAACCGGTGAACCCACAGACTAACACCGAAACATGACTAGTTCTAGTCATGTTTCGGTGTTAGTCTGTGGGTTATTATTAGCATAGAACTATTGGTAGCAATTACCAACTTAGTGGCTACTGTTCTCTCCGTAGTTGTGCCAATGGCGTTGTATGCGAAGGTCGTGGGTTCGATTCCCACACATGGCAAAACTATATTAGTATGTTTTCTGTAAAGTTTGCCATGGTCTTCTGGGGTTTATAAAATATATTATGTAATACATCGTTGCTTCTGGTACACATAGTACAAGCCTAGAGCTCAGTTTGTGACCAGGGTAATATGTGTAAAAATGTCCTACATTATTCATTTAATTATAATATAACTTAAAAACCGACTGAAAATAATAAATATATAAAAAATGTTTCAAAATAAATTAAGTTACAGCTTTCTTTCGATACTTTTCTATTTATTTTTGTCAACTTTTATTTTTTTATGACTTAAAAACTTTATCTGACAGTTAACTTGTATGAAGAACAAAGCTTATTCTTAGCACAGAACTATCAATTGGCAAGTTATCCCAGAAGTAACATTAGCGGCACACTAGCACGGGATCTGGATTCAATTATCACACCGTGGGCGGCTGAGGGCGGCTATCTGATGCTGGGCGGCCGGCCGGAACAACGATTGGACTCTAACGGGTTTTGTTGCCCAATCCTACTATACTATCTACGTGAACTAGGCTACTATTTATTTTTCACATTTTATCTGTTGTTATTTTTATTATAGTAAAAATGATTTATTTGAATTTTTTAATCATTTATTTCTAGTAACAGATAGTTAATAATATACTATATGTATTTTTTATTGGTGGGAGAAGGATGTCTCTATAACATTTCTAGGCTTTCTGACTGGTTTTTTAGGAGCCAACTGCATTTATTTCTTGTCGACGTGGTAGTCTTAGGTCTTTCAGGGTGTAGTTATAAAATGGCAGTTGATTTCAGGTTAAAGCAAGAATTTCAGAGTCTCCTGAAAAGTGTTGAACCCACGGACTAAAACTGAAACATGATTAGGCCACTTGATAGTTTTAGAATATGTATGAGCGGTGGTAACAAGACCGGTCGATCAGCCTAGCAAAGTTAAAGAGACTACCTAAAACCGTTTACATTGTGAAAAGTCACGGGTGTAAATGGTTTTGTAAATAATTATCTGTATTGTAATAATAATAAATAACAATAATAATTATTTTTAGGTCAATTAACACAAATTGATATGGTCACAAACAAAGCTCTAGGCTTGCACTATGTGTACCAGAAATAACGATATAGTCCATATTCTATTTTAAAAAGACCCAGACCACGACAAAATGTACAAAAATACGTACTAATATTTATTTGCCATGGGTGGGAATCGAACCCACGACCTCCGGATTTAACGCTAAAGGCGCAACCACTAGCCTACGGAGGCTATTAGTTCTAACGAGGCTGTGAATCTAACCAATCAGCCACCGGGTATGTTTTAAAAAACTCTTAAAACTGGATAAATAGCACAGGATGGAACTATTATTTAATTATAATGGTAATTCTTTAATTTTAAAGCAGTATAGTATGATGGTTGTTAATATTATTTATAATTAATTAGCAGATTCGTAAAATAGTTTTACATTAAACACATTCAGATAATGCCTGTGTCCTTTTATGCAAATACCTTCGGACTAATGTACGACTGACATGTCTGTGTTCATCTTATAAGCGGTAGCGGGTTAGTACCTTTAAATAAATAAGTGATTATAAAAAAAATGTATTAGTTGAAAAATGTATTAGCAGATAAATAAAACTAATAATAAAATTATAGCTTTTAAGTATCAAATAATTTTCTTTCATGCTTTATTGTTTTAGAGACTTATTAAAAATTAGTGAATTTAAAAGTCATACTGAGTTCGTTTCAAATATATATTTTTTTATATCAAAGCTATACTTAAAGAGACAAAATTTATTTATTTATTTATATTAAGGCGAATACAACAGACGACAAGCAAGAAAATTATACAAACACACATAAAATATTTTTAAAACCAGCTTATAGCCTTAGAGCGTACTCACACAGCATGGTTGTGGGATACAATATTAATATATTTTATGATAAACTAGATTATTCATTACAATTACCTAAAATAATACAATTATTACAATAAAATAAAATTATTACAATTATAATGATTACAATGAAATTATTACAATTAAAATAAGATATATGAAAATACTACAATTACAACAATAATTAACAAACAATAAATATAAAAGTATACATGATATAGCTGGGGAACAAAACAGTATCTTATACAAACTAAAACCAATATCCAAAACTAAAACTAAAACGAACCCAGAGCAGAGCTTAGATGATTTTTAAAGCGGTTTTGGCCAGCCATAAAAATGTCAAGCTCGTGGTTCTTAGACGACAGCTTGTTGTACTGGCGGCACATGTGGCTTATCGGATTATAGTACGAGATGTTTTTAGTGTATGTGGGGATGTGAAATGGATTAGTCCGATGGAAAATTTGTAAATTCGTAATGCAAATTCGAGTTTATCGCCACCTATTTCATAACATTTAATTTAACATGTAGTCGAAATAGTATGAGCGATATTTTGATTGACCCTATTCATGGATTTTGTAGGTCTGCTATCAGGTAGATAAAAACTTTTTATATACCTAAAATACGATTTCTAAATTCTTCATTTATAAAAAAAAGCACTACTATAATATTATATTGACCGCCTCCGTAGGCTAGTGGTTGCGCCTTTGGCGTTGTATCCGGAGGTCATGGGTTCATGGGAATCGAACTCACGACGTACAAAAAAATATTAGTACGTTTTTCTGTACAGTTTGTCAAGGTCGGGGTGTAAATAAAATAAAATATTTATTATATCGTTATTTTTGGTAAACATAGTACGCCTAAAGCTTAGTTTGTGATCAGAGCAATATGTGTAAATTGTCCCACATATTATTATTATTATGTATTACACGCTTTAGTTTGATACGAAATCGCTCTCGCCTCCGCCTGTACCTCGCACCGCAAGGAAAGCGCGTACGAGTGTTTGAGTGTAAAGTATAAGATAAGTGGCATTAGCATTCCGTCCGCGATCGCATTCTCGCCACTTATTTGTACCAAGTGAGCTTCTAACGAGATTGCGAACGACTCGGATATGAGTAACACGATCTTTGTGGGCTGGACGGGCTTTTTACTGATATTTGTACATACATACATTCACGGGTGCCTTTCGGTACCCAGCGGGGTTTTAATCCCACCTCGTCGTAGCTGATGGTATAAGTCTACACCGAACAAGTGGCTAGCTCGTCGCGATGTTTTGAATAGACTCAATAACCCATCTATAAACAGTTTCACAAGTTGGTATAGTGAAACCGGGACTGTCGGCTTAACGTGCTCTCCGAGGCACTATAGTGGTGTTGTCAAACAAATGTACATACATTTTTTAATTAAAAACTCATTGGTACACACCGGGATTCGAACCAGGGACCTAAGTGTTTTTATGTCCAAGGTCTAACCAACTCGGCCACCACATATATAATGACATTTGTAATCGCGGTTTAAATAATTATGCCTACAGTATAAACGACCGACGAAGACAAAAGGCTTTATTTTAATATTTAATAAGAATTTGTCGATGTCGCCTATTTGATGTCGTTGTCTAACCTAGAATTCTGTCAAAGTAACTGTCATTCTATGTCACAGTCTCGTCTTTAATAACTCATAACAAGGCCTTTGAGAGAATTATTAGAACTTCGAGCTTTTTTATGCATAAATTATTGATTCATAAGTTATAGTTTAAGATTTTTTAGAAGATAGGTCTATTTGTAATGCTGACCTTACTGGTATTAATGTGTGATAATTATAGTGTTAGTGTAAGTTTAATATTATGTAAAGATTAAAAAAACCTTTAAATATATTTTGCACGCCATCGTGTGGTAGAATATGTAGGATCAAGCAAAGGACTTAACAACAACATGTACCCATATTTTGGCAAATTAAAGATTTATTATTATTCATCTGATAATTATTAATTTTATATTAGATAATGTGATGTCCTAAATGAGGTCAGTTAAGATTTCTTGTCCGGGTACTTTTTTAAACTAAAAAGTCCCAAAAGTCCAAAGAGGAAATGGCGCGAGTGTGATGGGTACCTTCAAGCCGAGACGGACGGACTTAGTGGACTTTTTTGTTTGTTTGTATTATTGTTATATTTTGAATTTTTAAGTATTTTTATTAATTTCTTTATAGGATAATCTTATATTAAATTTTTAAAGATAAAAATGCAATGAAAAAATTCCTGGTGGCGTGACTCGAACCCACGAACCTCGCTATCGCGGCAAGGCGCTCAACCGCTGAGCCAACCAGGTTCCAGTCAGCCCTCACGAATTTTGTCATTGCTTGTTATCTACTTATACACAGATGCCCTCTATTAGCTTTCTTTTAATAACTCTTACACGAGTGAAGTTAGAAGTCCTAGTTTCTAATACTAGATGGCAAAGGAATTTATAAATATGTATACATAAAAATATAAAATACTGAAAAAAGTAAAAACAAAAAAACAGACTCCTCTGCCATCTAGTATTAGAAACTAGGACTTCTAACTTCACTCGTGTAAGAGTTATTAGAAGAAAACTAATTTTATATTTTACTGGAGCATAGCATGTGACTTTGTATCTACCTGATGGTGAGCAGACCTACAAAGTCCATTAATGGTGTCAATCAATAATTGTGTTTAAACAATATTGATTGCTCCCATTACGCCGGCTAAAAGAAGCGATTACGAAATGGGCGGCGACAAAGTAATGTAATAAATGTAAATACCAAAATGTATTTTTACCCCACAAAAAACCGTAGGTGCTAGATTACCGAAAACCTATATTTCCCCCAAAAACACCACACTATAAGAAAATTAAAATGCTTTCTATGTTTTATTATTATATTTAATAATAAAACATAGAAAGCGAACGTTTTATAATAATATGATAAAACGTTCGCTTATAAAAACAACAAATTATAATGGAGAGAGAATTAATCGTGTCAGAGGGACGCCGGTCACGCCGCCTCTTATAACTTATTAAACTCTTTGTCTTTCTTCCAGATTTCCATCCTGAAGGGGTGACAACAATTTTTGAAAGAAAAAATACTTATACTTATTACAAATTGTCCTTACACTGCGTACCCCGGGGCCCTAAAGATTTTTTAATAAGAAGACAAAACGCGTTCTTTTTATTTAAAACAGTATAGATGTTGACAATTGACAGCATACCTCACACCCACAGTGCCGAGCAAAAATAGACATGGTGACAATGTCGAAATGATGTTTTTAGTTTGATAGGTAGGTAGCTAGACAAGTTGAAAATCAATTATATGTAAAATATAAAATCAAGCGATTTATTAAAAAAAAAATGCATTCCTAGGCAACTGCCACGGCATTTCTTGGTATATTATAATGGCACATATGTGATGTCCCCAATTACGTCAATAACATATTTGGGGACGGTACTGAGGTTTGTGGTCAATAGGAATGGGGAATACACAAAAAATCCCATAGGGTCGAAGTGTTTTAGACTCGAGAAGCGTCAAATGGGTATTGGATTAAATGTAGTCCTTTCATTAATTGGCTAATCCGATTGAATTATTCACTTTAAACAAACTAAACTAAGTGTTTGAAGTGAATAATTCAAACTAATCAAATAATAAAATTAAGTTCTGATGATAAAAAAAAATAATGTCTGGGAACAATTAGATATCATTAAAAACCTACAGATCATATTATTAATGAACAAATTAATCTTTCAAATTTACCTATACTCAATATATTTTGACCATATTCACTCATAATTAACTCCGCCCTAAAGATTATATAAGAAATCTTAGTTTGAATTATTCACTTTTAACAAACTAAACTAAGTGTTTAAAGTGAATAATTCAAACAAATCTTTTGATTAGCCAATTAATGAAAGGACTACATTTATCATAAATTGTCAATGTACCATAAATTGTCAATGTAAACTGCAATTGTCACGTTAATAAAATAAGTTGCGACTTACAAAGGGTCCTGGGAATTATAATAATCATGGGCACCCCACAAAGCTCCCCAGTAGCGATAATAACCATAAGGCATTTAATAACATAATAACCACGACTACCGATCGTCACTTTTTCCGGGACAAAACAAAGAAATTGACTTTTAAAGCCCTTTCAATTCTTATTAAGTTTGCTTTGTCAACATTTTTATAGCGACTGATTTTTAGGGATTAATTTAATAACCTTTTATAAAAAATATCTCGCCTTCAATTTAGGTTTAATAGAACTGAACAGTTTTTCATTAGAATGCTACTAACAACTGGTAAATATATCATCAATATATGCAAAACAAATATGTTTGTGTGATTGTTTTTCTGATTTTTTCCTTATTAATTATAAACGTAGCTATTTTATTATTATGAAAACAAAGATATATGAATAGAAAATTAGTACCCTTTGAATATTCAATAAAAACATACTTAATTTCTCTTACACCTTTTATTTGGTGATATAGGCTTTTGAAAAAAATTACTTTGTAGTTAAATGTGTAGTTTTTTTTTTGATATCCCATACATTCTAAAAATATTGACAGCTTATTGTAGTCGCTTGATAACTAATGGCCAGTAATACAACGCTTTCTAAAAAATTAAGGCCGCCTTATGTTCACTTTCCGGCGTAGTAGTTTCTTAGATTATGTATTTTGTTATACGGTTAATAAATGTACTTTTCCGTTAAAAAAAAATGTCTGGGAACAATTAGATATCATTAAAAACCTAAAGATCGTATTATTAATGAACAAATTACTCTTTCAAATTCACCTATACTCAATATATTTTGACCATATTCATTTATAATTAACTCAGTCCTAAAGATGCTTCATGGAGAAGTTATTTTAAAGATTTTTTATTTATTAAAAAAACTTTATTTAAAGGTCAAAGTAGAATATAAAGATTGTCAACCCCAATACGAATTCGCACTAAAGGCCCACACACACAATCGTCCATCACAGCACGCGTGCCTCGGTCGTGTACAAACGTCGTTAGCCGGGTTCTCGACTAAATAAATCGTTAACCAGCCGCGTGGAGTACGCCAGAGATACGGCACGGCTGCACCGTAGATACAGTACTCAGGTCGTACGTAAATACTCTTAACTTACCTAATCTTTTAGCTTTCTGCTTTTTTGGGGGTAGGTTTTGCTTTTAAAGTTGCAGATAGGTGTACCTATAGGTCGTATTTCGTACTAAAATCGGCTGTAAATTGTGAAATAAATTAAATTATTAAAAATGATTGGAATCTTTCAAAAATAACAAATACAATCTTTTTGATCTTAAAGTTGATACATTCTCATATAAGTACATAAACCACAAATACAACAGGAGATATATTAATAATCATATATAATATACATTAGATTAGCGTCCAATAAAGACTCCGGTGCATGGCTTCAAGCTATCCCGACAACTACATTAGGCACCTTACTAGACAGAGAAACTCTACGAATATCAATAGGGCTCCGTTTAGGTTTACCATTATGTGTCACCCACATTTGTAAGTGTGGCCAACAAGTAGATATTTATGCTAGACACGGACTAAGCTGTAAAAAGAGCGCAGGTAGATTTTCACGTCATAATAGCCTCAATGACATAATAAAAAGGACACTCATTTCAACAAAAATCCCATCCATCACCGAACCACCAGGTATCAGTAGATCTGATGGTAAGCGTCCGGACGGCCTCACGCTAATTCCATGGTCGCAAGGAAAATCACTGTTATGGGATGCCACTTGTGTAGATACATACGCACAATCATATATTTCGGCAACCTCTTCAATCCCTGGTTCAGCCGCATGCTTAGCTGAAACACGCAAGCGGCTGAAGTACAGGGATTTGATGCAAAATTATCATTTTGTAGCATTTGGGATCGAAACATCGGGTACATTGGGAACCGAGGCCCGTGCTTTTATCCATGACCTCGGAAAACGTGTGTTCTCTGAATGTGGAGATCCCAAATGTTACTCCTATTTAAAACAAAAAATCAGCATTGCCGTACAACGTGGCAATGCTGCTAGCGTATTAGGTACACTTCCAAGTGGCGCCCCCTACAGTGATTATTTTGTATTAATTTAGATTTAGTTTTTATTTTTTTAGGTTAATTTATTTCTATGTGTTATAATATACATTACAGTCCTATTTATTGCCCTAGCCAAACTAAGCTAGGCTTGTACTATATGCTTGTACTAAGAAACTACAATACTAATAAACACCCATACCATGGCAAATTGTACAGAAAAAAATGTACTAATATATTTTTGCCATGGGTGGGAATCGAACCCACCATCTCCGGATATATATTAGTTAGGTAGAAGAATAGAAAAACATTTCTGATTTCGTTATTGGACCTATTCATATAAAATAAATAAATTAAAGGATAATCAGGCTTTATAATTTAGTACATTAAATATCTTTTATACTACACCTGCTCGGAAAGTAGGTTCTTACTTGCGTAAGAATAGGTCAGAAAGTACGTCTTTGTAGTCGTACAAATATGCGGGAGGAAAAAGTGTATGAAAATCCATTGTTAACGTGCTTAAGCGGGAGGAAAAAGTATATGAAAATTCATTGTTAACGTGCTAGTTTTTTTTAAATTTTTTTTCTTCAATTCTTCCAAATTAGGAAAGGCAAGGGTTCAAAGCCATACAGCCTAGTTTTTTTTTACAAGTTCGAAATTTTAATCAAAATAAAATAAAATAAAAGTATTGGTTTATTGGCTGTTTACTTTCTTTGCATTTTTGATTTATTAAGTTTTAACAACTGTAATAATTTTAATATAAACTTTAATTAATAGAGATTTTATTTTTTATTTTCCTCGTAGGTGTAGTATAAAGCACTATGTATCACTCGGCGAGAAAGTGCGATTCCTAACTCGAGCGAATTAAGGCCCTCCGCTTCGCGTCGGGCCTCAAACTTCGCCCTCGTTAGTAATCGGTGACTTTCTCCACTCGGTGAACAATGTACTATATTTAAACATACGATTTCAGAGCTATACTAAGAAAAGAATAAAATTAAATAACCAAATAAATAAAAAACTACAATTCAGTTTGATCGTAAAAACTAGTATCCAAGATCCACAACAATAACTCGAAAAACAAGCCAATCTAGATGTCGAAGAAAGGAGTCGACATCTGTCCCGCTGCGAGTGAGTGAGATAATAGGTAATATTAGTGTAGAGGCGATAGGGCGGGTGTTCTGGCGTGATAAGCGACGGCAGTCCCGCCGCGCCCGACACTTCTAACTGATGCAGTGCACTGTCTTATTGTGGAGCGCTGAAGAGGTGACGCTTCTGGGGTGGCTGCGAGCCTTTGCTAACTCGAATGACTTCACAATACTTATCCGCAAAACTTATATATTTTTGTGGTGGTATTTGTTAGATATTTCATTTCTCATACATGCATTGGATAATATTCTGTGTTGAGAATTGCCAAATACTATATTCTTACGTATTATTAAATTTAAATCAATCGTACCAGTAGGTTTAAGCTATCTGGAGGCCACTTAGAGTAGTGTGTTTACGAAACAACTTCAAACAACGGTTACTTCAATGTAATTTTGACCAATAGAACGCACGGGTTTTAATTTTTCTTTCTTTCTATTGAACAAAATTGCACTGTTTCGTAAACAGTACTACCCTAAGAGTAGCACAAGTGTTGTACAGCTAAATGTAGAGTTATTATTACTAAACAATTATATGTCATTAATTTTTATAATTAAATAGGTAATATTATTATTTATTTATTCAACGTACTTTATTATAATAAAATAAATGATTTCCTGGTTACAACCATTTGAATTTTAGTTGACCATGACTCTAGGATACTCGTATAAATGTTAGCGATTATAACTTAGAGAACTACAACTGCAATGCCACTTTATAAGTAACTGAAATTGAACAAAAGTAAAGAACTATAATTACATTACTTTATAATGTAGAGACATTTACAGTGTTCTATCAAATAACCTAACTAACTTTAGAATCCCATCAATCTCACTTCACCCCAAACTCGCATTTGCAAATGTGAGTTAGAGCATTGGTAGGCTCCCCGGCGGCGCGTTATCACAGTCGCACAGGCACTCTATCGCGGCGCTATCAGTTCGCCCCAGACACCCCATCACGTACCCGTTTTAAGTTTTATATGAAGCCAATATCAGAATATATGGCGGGGTTATGTAAACACTATATCTTAGATCGGGGTGGGAGAAATTCGTTACTTAACATTGATTTTGGTGGACGGTGTTTTTTTATGAGACTGGATTTGGATGTTTACCTTTGGTGTGTACTATATTTATTTAAGGTTATTTGGGAGATTTTTTTAAAATTTTAAACTTGGAATAGAATGATTTTTATTTTCCGATTCTTAGTGCGGATACTTTTCGTGGCACATATTTTCTAGGTAAAGAGTAAGTGGAAATATTGGAGGACATATTATTATTACCCTGGGTACCCTAAGGTATTAAGGCACTCGTGATGGTACATACAATCCGTGTCACATTTCAAGCTAATGAAAATCGATCAATTCTTTTAGTAGTGCTCAAAACTTATTAATAAAATCTGTTTTTTTATTAAACTTATTGGACACTATCTGTAAAGATTTACATAAATAATGAAAAAAATACAGTTCACATTGCATCCAATGTTCACAGTACATAACGATTGACTTATTTAACCTTATTTTAGAAATTAAATACTTCTTACCTAAGTAAAAAAAAACAAATAACAATAAATCAGACTGGCCATTAACAAATCCTCATATTGATAGGAATCTGGTTCAGCATGATTTCAGCCTCGCAACCCTTCCAGCAGGTCGCTGCCGATACCATCTCCCCGCGAGAACACACTGGCCTGCAGAACAAACGCCAATCCATCCCAATCAGCAAATAAAGCACAATTGAACCGCTTATTACAGCGGCCCAGCATCGCTACATCTCAATCGGCCCTTGGACAATGTTATCTGCCAGTTCCTACAGGTAAGTCCCGCCCATTGAAGCGCTGCGTTAAGCGAGAGCACAAGTACGCTCCACGATAAACAATAACATGATCTTGTCAATAAATTTGTTATTGGTATTTTTTACTTGTACATTTAATCCTTTAAATTTATTATTTAATTTAAATTAAAGTTATAAGATTGAAACGCAACTGGCTAAGCTACCAAAATCCCTAAAAAAGAATTTTGGCATAGGTGCGAATTTTATTTTATTTATAATTAAAATTTATTATTAATCTTAAAGGCGAGTTTAGGTACTCAGTGGTCTCTGTACCAAAAAAGGTGTGAAGACAATAAATAAATTAAAAAAAAAAAAAAAAAACATTGTATTTATTTTTTCATTATTATAGGTATTATTTGTGTACGTAAACACAGTTTAATAGTTTAAAAAATAGCTAAAAAAATATTTCATATACTATCTATATGCATATTATGATTAAGTGAACGTAGTAGATGTGTCTCGCGTAGGGCGGCGTTATCTGGGCGCCGCAGTCCCGCTATCTGCCGCCCGCCCGCTGTTTTACTACGAACGCGCCGAATCGCTATACTACACATATATTACAACTTGTGTTAATTTTATTATTATTTAATGTGTATATTTTAAAATACTTTATAAAATACATATGATAAGGTGAACATATTAGACGTGTCTCGCGTAGGGCGGCGTTATCTGGGCGCCGCAGTCCCGCTATCTGCCGCCCGCCCGCTGTTTTACGCGCCGAATCGCTATACTACACATTACATTACAAGTTTTGGTAAATTATTTACTAAACTTTTCATATACTAAGTGCTGAAAAAATTAGGTCTGGATTTGAAATAATAATGTAATTTATAATTAATGTAATCTTTAATTTATAATTTAACAACTTAAATTATAAATTAAACAATAATAATATATTTGGGCTTAAAAGCTTTGTTTTCATTATTAATAAAAACATATTTTTTAATATCAATAATAATTTAAAAATACTCGGATCTCTTTTCCTATTAAAATCGTAAAAAAACTGTCGATTTATTTTTAATAAAAGTCGTCATAAAATGTTTCACTGTTGTAGTATCTCTCGATCCTGATTCATATAACAGTATTAAAAATTGCGCCTTCTTTCTCTCTCTCTAACTTATTTTTAAATACAGTGTAGTGGTATCTATCATGAATTGATTTTCAAAGAAGCTTCTAACAATTTTCAAGGCTGTATCACTTCATGTTACTGAGATATGCACTCAGTTCGGCTGGGCGATGATTGTAAGTCAGGAGATTTTTTTTTATAGGAGCTCGGCATGTGACCCTACATCTACCTGATCGAAAGCAGTATGCAGGTCCAAGAATAAATACAACCAGCTCTTAGAACTGTGTTGTAAGAGCTGGTTTCATCCATTATGCCGGCTTAAGATGCCTATTCACGCTTCATTTAAAGGACTCAAGGTTATAGGATGGAGGAAACACGCAAGCAGGCAGAGCATTCCACATTTTAATAGTGCCACAGATGTACGAATCACTAAGTCTTTTAGTGCGGTTTGGTACATCGACCACAGAATGCATTCTTTTACCTGCTCGTGAGGTTCTGTAAAGGAAAGGGGAAGGGGGAATGATATCTTTTAAATATTAATTCTTGTATAAATAATATTGACTAAATTTGTCCTATACAGCTATCACTGTAGGTACAGTCACGTTGGATATTAAATCAGGTGCAGTAATGTTCAATATTCAATCACGCGGCTGAGCGGGTAGCGACAATGCATCGCTCGTCGCTCCGCCATTAGCGACAATTAGCGATAGCGGGCGCAGTGAAGCGCAGCTCGCGTCTGATACCTGCCATGTCTCATTAGACCCAATGTTCTGGGCGACAGCTTGTGACGCTAGCTTTGGACAAATCTAGACAAGCTGGAAGTGCTATGATTGATATAAAAAATATTGCGAGCCTTAGGTCTAGATACAAAGTAAGTATAGTTGAGATGAAGTAGCTGTTAATCACTAGTAAATCTCGAAAGCTTTATTAAATGTAATATATGCAATAATTAATTTAATTCAGTACTAGCAGTTGTCCTGTGCGGGCCCTGTGCCCCCATTGGTATTGGTAACTTCTGAAATATCTTATCTTCTGATTGATAGTATTTTTAACGTCGCGCCGCTCGATCCACACGTGAGGCTTCAAGACAAATTATAATACCTAAAATATTTTACCTTAGTTCTACCATGACTTTTTGTCTACTATCTGTCACTTACTGTACAGTTTAAACTGTAGAAAGCCACAAATAGGATTGCTTATTTTTTTTCGACAGTACAAATTGACCGTTCCTTTAGATCATCACAGATCACTACTATTTAAACTGCACCATAATATAATTTAATATATAATTTTCACTGTTTATTTATCAATTTATATGATAAGGCAATTTGTCAGAGTTTGCAAGGCATTTAGTGCCTATACTTACGAAATCATTTTATTTATTTAAATTCCTTATTACGCTAAAAGATTTGATATTTGATTGAGATATTCTACCAGCTGACCATTAGAAGAGTGAAAATTATATTTACAGATATAGGATTTCATCCCTCCTTCCAAGATTAAAGTAACAAATTTATTTAAATAACCTAACCTAGGCCAACTCAAACAAAATTAAACATTTTACGCAAAAAAGTACAGTGCAACAAAGAATTTATTTTATTCATATTGACGCATAGTTTGGTCGATCGTCGATCGCCTCGAACGTTCCGAGAAGTTGACGTATCGCGTCTCGCTATCCCCGCATCGCGCGCGGGGTGGCCGGCTCAACACGACGCGAGTGGCGATCGCCTCGCCGATATCGCGCATAGATTAATAATATATATACTATAGATTGGACACTCTGTACTAATTCTGTGGTCGTTACTGTGAATAGAGTTGGGTGTTGCCGAATATGCAACAAGAAAATTGTAGGTGGCGCTTTTGTGTTAAAAAAAAAAAAAGCTTGGGTAATTACTTTAAATGCCAATTCGCTGGGGATTTTTAAAGGCTCAAGGCGGTTGAAGCTTTGCCTTACCATATACGATTTTAAAAAAAATGCATTTAGTGATGTACTATCGACTAGTGTTGTGCCACGATATTTTTATCGAGGTTTTTTTTTATTTTAATATTATTTTAATAACGCTTTCATAACCAAGGGTGCAAATTTGCCAAATATCCAAATTATATATTTTTGGTTAACCCGCACACTTGCTTAGACAGCTAAATTAGGTAAATGATAATGAAATTAAAAAAAAACCAACTAATAACAATAATATTTTTTGTATTTACAAAAATACATGAAACAATCAAGCTTAAAAAATCACAATAGGTACATACAATAGAAATGATCCGTAAGTTTCTTAAGAGTTGTTCCTTAGTCTAACGGGATTGGCGTCATAAGAATGGCGGTATTAAAATCGATGGTCACGTAACACGCCTTGCGGATTTCCTTTATTACGCTTTGTTAATACTCTTAAGCGTTAACAAAGCTTAAAACGTCGGTAAAGCATAAATCGGTCGTCAGACGCCAAATTTTGATCTGTAAATAATACGTTGGTATAAATTACAGATCAAATTCTGTTGTATATAAACGGTCAAGGAATAATGTTCATGGCAGACCCAGACTAAAAAGATCCCTTTTTAAGGTATAATGCTTGAAAAGGAATCTTTTTCCGTAAGGTCCCTTTTTAAGCATTAGCTTGAAAATGGATCTTTTTCGTCTGCTCTATAATAGTGGCCAATTCTGTATACAACAGTAAACTATTATTAACAATTTACTGGACAAGGGGCTTTTTAACTAACAATAGTAATAAGTAATTTCTTATAGGTAAATAAATATTCAAACGAGTGACTTTCAAAACAACGTTTTGTACATATTATAACTGTATTTTTTTTTTTTAATCATGCTACCCTAGTTCCTCCTAGCATAAAAGTTAAGTTTGTGTAGCATTTCTATAGAGGGTCTAACTGGGCCCGGGTAGCTGGTAAATAAACTAAAAATTACAAATTCTAGGCCTGTTTGTGTGCTGTGTGTATTCTTAATTTATTGTGAGAATCACAATATACGGACTGTGGTTTCGGAGTCGACAATGCCTCCTACCACAACTGGAAAAACACTACAAAAACTGGAACAAAAATAAAAACTGCTCGGACTGAATTAAAAACATCTTTGTGTGCTGAGGCCGAGTTAAACGAGTGACTTTCAAAACAATGTTTTGTACATAGGTATTATAATTGTTTTTTTTTTATAATCATGCTACCCTAGTTCCTCCTAGCTTAAAAGTTAAGTTTGTGTAGCATTTCTATACAGGATCTGACTGATATAGCTGATCCGGGTAGCTGCGGGTACAAATTCTAGGCCTGTTTGTACTCTGCTATATATATTATTTATTTATTGTGAGAATTACAATATATGGACTGTGGTTTCGGAGTCGACAATGCCTCCTACCACAAGAGCTACTGCGGTTAAATTGGAACAAAAATAAAAAACTGCTCAGACTGAATTAACAAAATCTTTCGTGTTGAGTAAGGATGTATGTAGTGAACGGGATCAGGTACAGGAGCAGCTCTCTGCTGTTGACCTGTATAGTGATTATGTGCAGGCATTGGATCGGATTAGCCATCTCGAGCTGCAGCCATGCCAGTTTGAAGAGGAAAAGAAGATGTGCCAAAGCGAACAAACCTTATGTTTGTATGTTGAGTTAATCGACAAGGACTTAAAAGTAAATAATAGTGTAACTACAGCTAATAGTGAATATTGTAGTAATATAAAATACATTCAAGTTTTAATGTTCATTAAAAAATATAAGAATAAGTTAAATAATAATTATATTAGATCAAGGAATATTTCATTAAAAGCGGACTGCCGGAGGCTCCTTTTGGAAGCTAAACAAAATAGTGAATATATTGTAAATATTTACAACAGTATGATAGTGAAAAATAACTTACATTTATGTCTCTCTTAACAGACAAATATCAGTTGTCACAGAATGTCCTTAACAAACAAATTAAAAAAATGGATGAAATTCCCCAATTAAGCAGATGCAAAAGAAGTATGACAGCCTCCGTAGACTAGTGGTTGCGCCTTTGGCGTTGTATCCGGAGGTCGTGGGTTCGATTCCCACCCATGGCAAAAAATATTAGTACAGTTTTTCTGTACAGTTTGTCACGGTCTGGGTTTTTATAAAATATAATATGTATTATATTGTTGCTTCTGGTACACATAGTACAAGCCTAGAGCTTAGTTTGTGACCAAAGCAATTAGTAATTTGTTCTTCATATTTATTATAATGCAGATATTTAAGTCATTTATTAATAAAAAGTTGCCCTGCGAAATAGATAAAATTGAACAAAGGATATAACTTACAACAACTTACTGCTCACAGACTTTATTGGTACAGTGTATGTTATGTTAAAATAACTTACACTAGGGCTGTGTGAGTTATTTTAACATTGTCTTTCGCGTTAACTTTACTACTGCGTTAACATTTTGACCTATCAGACGCTCGCATTTTTAGTTCTTTTTTCCGTTTGGAGTCCTATGAGTTATCCAGTCGTGAATACTAGAAATTTCAGTTGTCAAAAATGTATTATTGCAATTTTTACATTTAAATGATTGTATGAGTCTAGTTACATAACCAGCAGTAAAAGCAGAGGCTTGTACATTAATATTTTCCTGTCGAGCCTGGGAAGCTAATGAAGAAAAAGAATTAGTGCCTAAAGACAAAAACGGATTAGTGCTGCTGCTGGAAGGCTGGGGATCTGCAGTAGTTGTGGTATCTGAAATTTGAGAATTTTGATCCAAATCATCATCATTATTCAAAAAGCAATGTAGTTTTAAGAACTAGCTCACCATTATCATCTTCGCAGTTTGATGACCAAGACGTGAGGACCAAGAATACTAATTATAACTAAAGATTTAAATGAACATTGAAATGTGTAGGTATCAGGATATATATTTCTATGATTTAGTGCCCTAATGCGACCAAAAAAGTTTTCTAACGGATCCTGATTTAAATTATGGGTATAAAAAAACTCAACACCTTTTGACTGTAAATCAGCCCAGATATGAAACTTTCTAATGTGGATGTTTTTTTTTAAACTTGGGGCTTGTTTATGTTTACTATGACCTGATACTACAGCCTGTCTACTGCTGGTATCTATAAAATAAATATTCTTTAAAATATTAATAGCTTTTCGCCAAAAAACAATATGACTTGATACTCCCTTCTGAGACCTCACCGGGCCCCTCATCTTCCCTGCAGGTGCCCCGGGTGATCCGTTCACGCTGTCAAATAGCCGGTCGAAAAATAAAACGGCATCAGAAGTATTTTTCATTGTAAGAAGTTCCGGTACTAAAATGTATTAAAAAATATATGTATGTATGTCATCACGGGTACCTTACGGCGCCCGAGACCGCCTAGACGGCCCCAGGGTTCCCAGCGGAGGGGTTTGAATCCAACCTCGTCGGTATGAGTCTACACCGAACAAGTGGCTAGCTCGTCACGATGTTTTGAATAGACTCAATAATCCATCTAAAAACAGTTTCACAAGTTGGTATAGTGAAACCGGTGTTGTCAAACAAATGTACATAATTTTTTTAATTAAAAACTCATTGGTACACACCGGGATTCGAACCAGGGACCTAAGTGTTTTTAAGTCCAAGGTCTAACCAACTAGGCCACCACTACATAAAAAATATACAATATGACAAAAAAAAAAAATTTTTTAATAGTCAACAGGATGACACAGATATATAGGGTAAATGATAAATTAATCTTAAGTCTCAGGTAAATAAAAAGCAAAATAGGTCATGTAGGTATATTTATATAAAATATATTTACGCCAGCTGCCAAATTCTGTTTCTTATAACAGAAACTTTAGCATGTCAAATTAACAAAATCCTTTAAATATCGCATTGAACAATCAGCAACAAACAATAACTAAAAAAGGCATGTACATTATTCCATTGTGGTACATGTGTATTTGCTTATAGTGTTTGGCATTCTGCGTGTTGACAAATGTACTTAAAGGATTTCGTTATTTTGACAATCTAATATTACCTTTAAAAGAAACCGAACATGACCGCTGGAACAGAATATCTTCTCTTCTATATTTCATACACTATGCATCTGTAAGATAGTTGTCGGGGCTGATTGTACTAAATTAAATGTATAAACTGGATATCAAAGGCTAATTTTATTATTTTTACCATACAAAATGTGTCTTTCCTGAGGACTTCAGCAGATTCATGGATTTTGTTTAAAGTATACAATATGAAAATAATATAAAACTTTCAATTAAATAGTAACTTACTTCTTATAGAACAAAATAACAGCATTGCTGCAGTTCATTCACTTAAAGTTTGAGTTGCCAATTTCACTTTCATTTTCTTAACTTTATGTGGAATAACATGTTCATCTGTCAGCTTTTTTAAAAGTCTTATGTCGTCTACTTGGCTACAGTTTTATAAACTTGTATAATATCTGACCACTTAGCGACTGCCACAAAATAACATGTCTTTTGTTAAAAAATTGTTTCGAATTAATTATAGTATTCGAATAAGATGTGGTGGATCAAAGATAGTATAGAGCTTGTGGCCATTTATATTAATTTTGTTATCTGAAATAAAAAAAAACATTAGTCGTCTTAACTTGAAATAAAAATAGTAACAAATCTGAAAAAAAAAATACACGGGGAAACACCTTGCAGTAGATTCTCTCGGTATGCATCAGCTTTAAAACTATCTATGCAGGATTGAAAAGTAGATCCTTGGTCACAGATCAAAACCATAGGCTATAAACCCGTCCAAATTACAGCATCAACAACATCCTGAAATAAAATATAGTTATTATCTATAAATAATATATGTTTTAGGTGCTTAATAAAATAGATATCCATTTCTTATGACAGCCTCCGTAGACTAGTGGTTGCAGCTTTGGCGATGTATCCGGGGGTCGTGGGTTCGATTCCCACCCATGGCACAAAATTATTAGTACATTTTTCTGTATAGTTTGTCATGGTCTGGGTGTTTATAAAATATAATATGTATTATATTGTTGCTTCTGGTACATATAGTACAAGCCTAGAGCTTTGTTTGCGACCAGAGCAATATGTGTAAATTGTCCTACATATTATTATTATTATTATACAAAACATAATGACCTATGATTATAACAATAGGTCTAAGTTGTTCCAATTTAGAATCTAAATACTTATACAACACACGTCTTCAAATTGTTGTACATCACTTGTTTTGTATTACCATATTTCTTATCGAAATTAAAAACACAATGTAACGGAAAGTTGTGTGATTGTATGAAAAAATGCTACCCAATTGAATGCACGCTAGGTACATAACCTATGTAAGACTATATATATATATCATCACGGGTGCCTTACAGCGCCCGAGACAGCCTAGACGGCCCCAGGGTACCCAGCGGAGGGGTTTTTTAAATGGTATGAATCTACACCGAACAAGTGGCTAGTATAAAGTGATTTCTTTATTTTTCAATTACTCACAAAGTGGAATTGATGGAATTCCAGTTAAAATTTCTTGTTCCGTTAATAAAGTTTTGTTCTCAAACTTTTGTAAAACTTTGGTTCAAAATGCAGCTGACAACCCTGTATAAATATACAATATGAATTAAGTACATTATGAAATATTATTTACTAATCAATGACAGATATATTTTATTTTAACAAACTTAAAATTACCTTTCTCTGTATTAAAAAACAATTACTAAGAAGTCCAAGTTGCGGATTATGTGGTAGAAGGTACTGCATCCAAATATGTCGCCAAGAATTAGTATGTGAAATGGCAGTAAGTTTATGAGTATCAGAAGTTGAAGTACAAACAATAACACAACAATGTGTAACAGTCATACCTGTAAAAAATATTAACATAAATTAGTGTTGAGGGCATACCCGACTGACCCGTCAGTGTATATTGTTAATTCAAACAACGTTAAACTATAAAAGACTGCCCTTAGTGTCATCGGTCGAAACTTATAAGAAAAATAATAATAAATACTAGGATATGTCTAGTTTTCTAGATATTACTGCTTGAAGTTATGCTTTGAGTATTAAAGTTTCTGTGTCATCATTAAAAAAAACAGAAGTCGGCGCAGGAAGCTTCTAAGAAAAATGAAAAGAAACAGTGTATACTTTTTAATTCTATTATTTTCGCAATCCTAAGTTGAGAAAAATATTATAAGTCTATAAAAACCTTTCGAAAAAAACTAAATGATCATAAAAACCGCATATTGAAGCTATATATAATAATCTTAATACCTATAATATATTGATACTATGCATAAACTTTCACTCTCTCAAAGGTTAGGTGGTAGAATATGCGTAAGGCATTAAGTTAGACTATTTACAATTTAATTTTGTAATTCTGTGCAATAAAGTATTTTAAATAAAAAATAAACGATGACAAACACACACGAAAGAAATAATAACAATTTTAAGTAAATTATGTTAAAATGCTAGTCTAGTTAACCGATATAAAAGAAAAATATTAATAATTTTGTGACTGTGGTTGATGATACCTTTAGAAGTTAGTTGCACTAAGGTTAAATTTATCTAAATAAAGTAGACATAAGAAAATCACTACATATTTCTACACAATTATTATAAAAAAATATTACTTACCTCTATGTACTAAAACTCCTGTTATAACATAACAACAATAATCCAACTCAATGGCGCCCGTAACACAGCGCACACAGCGGGGCACTGTTGGTCGGTATGCAAACTAAATTGCCGCTTCCTGCCTAGAAAATCACACCGAACACCAGAAAAAATAAAAGCCTAAGAATAATTTGTTATTTATATTAAAAGTAAAATACAAATTTAAGAGATTTAAATTAAAATCGATATTCGCTAAGATTTCTACAACCGAAGCATGCGCCATATCACTAAAAACAAATAATAAGTAGAGTGAATGTATAATGGGGATGAATGAATAGGTGAGCGAATGAGAGATTGAGAATGGTAAAAATAGCTCATTCGTATGCCAGTTACACTTGAATATTGTTTAAAAACAAACACAAAAGAAGTAATGTTCCAAAATAATGTTCACACTGTCAACCCCGTGATATCGCGCTACGAAATCCGCAGACGGACGTGCGATAGCCCGCCATTGTGTGCTTACGAGAAATTGTTGATGCCTGTACGTATTCGGGATGGAATCAAAACTAATTTATGATAGGTTTAAAATGAAATGCTAGTAGAAGTTTATTTTATTACTAGCTGTTGTCGCAACATCCTGTGCCTGTTATTTTTATACAAAAAAAAAACTATTTTCTGCTGTATTTCAATAGGTATTTATTCTTGTTAAGGTAAAGTTATCATGGCTATCATACCTTGGTGCATGAAATAATTCGCTAATTTATTAATTTTAAAACACCGATTATTTGAATATTTGTTGGTTTTAGATTAAATTTTAAACTATAGTAAATTAACTGACACTGCAGTTGCTAAAATTGTGACATAAAATGTCCATTCAAGAAATTTGTCATTGCTCATCTACTTTTACACAGAAACTAGAACTTTTAAATAAAATAATATAGAGTTATTAGAAGAAAGCACATAGAGGGCGTCTGTGTATTGGTAAAAGTAGATAATAATAATGACAAATTTCGTGGTGACTGGAACTTGGTTGGCTCAGTGGTTGAGTACCTTGCCTCGAAAGGGGTGATTATCGGTTTGATTCTTGCCTTTCATAATTTCTTTCATTGCATTTTATCTTTTAAAAAAATAAGATAATAATTAAATGAAAATCAATGTAAAAATTTATTTCATTTACAATTCTATTATAAAGGATAATTTCAAATTTACTAGCATTTCCGGTGTTATTTAAGAAGTATATCTTATACTATATTTAGTTTGAGTAACTAAGATTGCTCACTGGCCCCTCCACACCGTAATTTTACTGAAGTTATGGTGACTTGACATAGAAAATATTTCAGGCGGACAATATAAAATATAACAAATTTAATAAAGCTCATTGTTCCAACCTTTATTAACAAATTAGTGCAAATAAATTTAAAACGTAATTTAAAGCATTCTCTAAAAGGCAAGAACTAAAGCCTAACAATATTTAATCTATCAAAATATCTGCGGACCATAATATTTAACGATGCTGATCCGCGCCGCTATAGTTTGCGCCAAATGTTCTGAATAATTGCAATCAAATGGCCGATGGACATTTGAAAAAGTTGGCGATTCGCGATTGGCGCTCAGCTATTGTATTCTAAATCACATCGATAACATTGTTTTGTGTGTAAATATACATTTGTGACTAACAATGTTAAAAATCTACAATTAAAATACTAACAGCGTTTTTTTTTTATAGCTGAACATATCAGGTACCTATAGCTACAAAAAATACGGTAAGATTTTACATAATAGCTTCCAAATTTAGTTATTCTTAAAAATGATTTAACCATAACGATTGGTTTAACTCTGGTTTATAAATACAGGCAACCGGCCCTTAGCCCCAGGGTTAGTTGTGCAGGGGCCTGGAGCGCGGTCGTTTACCAGGGTTGCAAGGTGAGGGTCGACGCGTTGACGTGCCAAGATCTCTGATAGAGCATGACCAACGACTTTGATACCGACCGCCTGCGCACGCGCACCCATCAGCGCTAGGATCACCAACTATTATATTTCAGGAAGCATTTATCGGTAAAAAATGGAATGTAAAGGTTTTGGCTGCACACGCGGTGCGCATAATGTGTAAAAATGCTAGTATGTGATTTTCTCTAACCTATAATCCCGAGTTCTTCAAACGATGCATGAATTTGCAGCTTAAAAGGTCGACATGGAAGACTCCACCAGCGATGCATCTACCGATTTTAGTGTTAGTGGGGACTATTCATGGACTGTATAATCTTATTATCATCTCAGAGTTAAGCAGACACATATGTATCATCACGGGTGCCTTACGGCGCCCGAGACCGCCTAGACGGCCCCAGGGTACCCAGCGGAGGGGTTTTAATCCCACCTCGTTGTAGCCGATGGTATGAGTCTACACCGAACAAGTGGCTAACTCGTCGCGATGTTTTGGATAGACTCAATAACCCATCTATAAACAGTTTCACAAGTTGGTATAGTGAAACCGGGACCGACAGCTTAACGTGCTCTCCGAGGCACTATAGTGATGTTGTCAAACAAATGTACATAAATTTTTAAATTAAAAACTCATTGGTACACACCGGGATTCGAACCAGAGTTAAGCAGACACATGTCTTGCTATTATTTAAAAAAAAACATTTTATAGAATAAAAATATTCTGTTCCAATTAATGAACGAAATCAATGCTCAGTTAAAATGCTAAACAAAAATTAGGTTTTGATTTATAACTTTGGTTTGACTAAATTCATCAAACAGTGTGCTATATCACCGTATATTATTCGTAATATCATAGAATAGTTCTCATACGCTGAACCGTGTTGCTATTCTTTCACACCTTCTGAACTTTATATAGCAACAAACTTAAAAAAAAATGTGTATAATAACTATAATTTATATAGTAATATGTAGGACAATTTACACAATATTTCTCTAGTCACAAACTTAGCTCTAATAATAGGCTTGTACTATGTGTACCAGAAGCAACATATTATATTTTATAATTTGTGAAGTGTAAACAGTAAATATTTAACTATTGTTATTTTGTTTTAATTCCGTTTTTTACGGTTTGGAAGTGTAATTACACTTCCAAACCGTAAAAAACATAAACGACTTAAACTCTTCGTAGACACTTCGCATCGTATGCCAAAGAAAAGGCCTAAATTCGCGCGATAAGATCTCGCATAATGCCGGACACATAGTCACCCTACTCGCGTCTTGTAAAACAATGACGAGATAAGCTGCGCCGGACATATTTTACAATCGATACTTTTTATGAATCGATAATTTGTTCGGCCTTATAGCGCGACATTTCGCAACGAATAGATCTCTATCTAAGCCCTTTAGGGTTACCAGCTTGTTTGTGGTTTATATTTTTTTAGGGTTGTATATATTTTTTATTTTGTTAAGCACAGCAGTGCATGGATAAATAATTGTGTTTAAACTTGAGTACATTTATATTATATTAACATTGTTTGGTGAATAAATAAAGTTTTATACATAAATAAATAAAGTAAATCGTAAGAAAAAGTGCATCTTATATATTTCAATTTAATGAATTTTACCGGAATATAAAGGCAACACTGTAATCAATATTTAAGTTTCGAATACGAGTACAAACCTACCAAGTTATCTGTGAAGTGGCGAAAATAGGAACTAACTAAATAAGGAGTCCAGTCATGTTAAAATATATATATATATATAATATTAATAGATTGTTTGTGTTAATATGTTGAAAGCTTTAAAAGGTCAAGCCTGGAAGTTGAAAGATTTTTTAAAGAAGTTGGGCTTGTGTCTTGAATCATTCCATTCGGTGGCGATACCTTTCAGTTCACAGTTAAGTTGGTGGAACTGTAACAAGTTCTGGTGAAACAGAGTTCTCGCAAGTTTCCGAAACGATACGATCGGATGTGCTCGATGGAGTGTGTGGGGGATCGATGCATCGATACATGTTTCAGCCAAACATGTGGACTGCTAATTGTTTTGTATATGCAAAGAACACTAACCTAAGAAACATATACGCCCGGATGTGCTCGATGAAGATGACGATGGAATCAATTATTT
This sequence comes from Monopis laevigella, assembly GCA_947458855.1. Lineage (NCBI taxonomy): Eukaryota > Metazoa > Arthropoda > Insecta > Lepidoptera > Tineidae > Monopis > Monopis laevigella. Next base: position 26,876,269 of record OX381583.1, on the reverse strand, counting down.
TTACTTAGTTTTTTTTAAATTTATATCAAAATATTTTTTTTTAGGTATATACCCGTAACCCTATAACTTCGTTAGGCCGATCGACAGGTCTTGTTACCACCGCCTATAGCGGATGCAAAAACTGTCAAGTAATCTAGTAATATTCCGGTTTAAGTCTGTGAGTTCAGCGGTTTTTAAGAGATTACTGCATCGACTTCATGCAATTCGTCTTTGTCGCCGCCCATTTCGTAAACGCATCATCTGGCATAGTGGAGGCGATAAACCTTTATTAAGAACAATTATTGTTTGACCCCATTCATGGACTTTGTAGGTCTCCTTACTACTTAATAAAGTAAATCCTTTTGTGGTTTAGCGACCTTTTTATTTCGGGACGGCACATTTGATCAAATTTTAGGCGGACGAAGTTAGTATATTAATATAAAACATATTTAATATAATATCCAATGATAAATATATAAAATAAAATATATATATTTTCCTAATATAGCACCCAGGACTAAAAATAATGAAATTCAAATTAATTCGGTCCCTAGAATGTATAGTGTGGGGCATCGATATAAGTCATTGATATCGACAAATCTCGCGATCTGATAACCGATAGATTTATGTCGACATTATCCGAATATTCTTGTAAGAGGTTCAACAATAAATAAAATCGAGACAGATGGCTATCTCGTCTGCTGGCGACCGAGAACATCCGATCTATCGAATAATATTATTGTTAGATACAAGCGAAACTATAAAGACGTTGGAATGGATAGGGTTAAAAAACTGTGAAATTAAAAGATTCCAAAATCATGTATGAGAAGAGTGACTCTGGACATCTACTTACCCCAGAAGATACATGACGTGAAGATAAATAAATAAATACAATCTTAAAACAATTGCTAAAAACTCTTAAGGTTCCTGTACTCGAATTGACGCCCATACAAACGTACTTCCAATATTACAACTTGGCTGTTGGTCGAAGTTCAATTATTTTTTTTATATTCGTAATTGTACGTAAAAATCTTTCTGTTGTGGGTAATATTTTTTTTTGTATTATAATATTAAAAAACTTTATTTTCTGATTTCGAAAAACATAATAACCCAACACAGAAAAATTAATAAATACAATGACCGACACAAATATTATTTTAATTCTGCGACAAACATTAATAGAGTATCATTGGAAATGCGAAAGCTAATTTTGTATGGAGAACGCGAAGTTCGCGAACGACTCCAGGAACCTTAAAATTGGATCGACCTAATAGTTTTTTTTTATTTTGTCCACCTTAATACTTAAAAAAACTGCATAAACTTCAACAGCGATCTTTTTTATTTCAACTTTTAACATAAATGAAGCCAGGTTAACAACTAGAGCAAGTATTCTATAAAACACTTCGTAACGCATCAATAAACAACAAAATCGAATATTTTAATAAAGATCGGAGGTTTGATAACAGCGATTGTAATAGTGTAGTGACCGGATATACATATAGATATATAGATCCGGTGGGACGGTTCAGTGCGCACCCAACCTTATAATTAATACTGCTTTTTTGGTATCCGCCTGGTTATTCCAACTAGATATAAGAAAAATGGTCAACCAACCCTATGTCAAATCAAGCAAGAATGGCCATAATCAGACATTATTTACGGAAACTTTAAAAAATCTCAAAATTTCAGTCGGTAAAAATCTCAAAGTGATAAAAATCAAAAATCGCCATAAATTACCTTATATAATTATTTAAATAAAATAATGCCTACGACTCTACATTTAGAGCATTAAAAAAATTTGGTTAAGATTAGCTTAGAACATAAGAAATAGATTAACCAGCCAATCACCAGAAGAAGTAGCTTCCCCGTCCCCGATTTAGCTGTTAAGGTAATCGTGAATTCATGTTAAAGTGTACCATAATACATTTCAACCTCATTGTCGTACAGAAAAAGACAAACAAAATTAATCTTTTAAAAAGTCTATTAAACATGGCAACTCTCTAAAAAAGCCATAAAAGAAGTAACTACAAACCCCAACAAAATATATCAGCGTCAAACTTTAAAGCTCTACCTGCCATTAACTGAGATAATCAGTGGAAAAAAGCTGAAAACTTTTAGCTCGCTACATGCCAAGATTAATGCAGACAAATACCTCATAGCTGCGTCACTCCAACTTTTGCCCGATAAACTTTTTAAAGACTCGCAGGCAAAGACTCCAAAGCGGGGTATCGTGCTGAAAAATTGTATATCTGGGCGGAAAAGCCCGCCCGCCCTGAGGCTTTTAGATAAGCGGCAGAGAAAAATTGGGCGGCCGTATTTGTTAATGTGGAGCAGATATCTGTCACTCGGAGGTAGATGGAACTTGGGTAATTTTGCGTAACTTCGGGTCAGGTGAGACTAGAAGATACGGAGATCAGTACAAGTTTGTTGGTGAAGATTTTCTTTATACGGTTGACAAAATGGATTAGCTCTTTTACTTTTGATAAAATAAAATTTTCTTTCTTATATAAATGAAGACATTATTTATAATAAAATATACATTTAAAGAGCAAAATTAAACCTTTTTATTTCTTAATTTACAATGTTATTTATTTTCTTTTTTTGAAAAATATACAACCGAAGGGGCAAAAAAATGCATAGAAATTAAGTTAGGAATATACGTTTATATATTTCTTACTCTAAAACTTTAGGTCTAAAAAAGCCACATTTTTACACCAAAGTTGAAATTGAATTTTATACAATGAAGGCCGACTTAATAATTGATATCTCTAAATAAAAATCTAGTCTTTATTTTTGTATAACATTCAATTTGAAGTTTTACAAAATTTTATTAATTTAAATATGTACCTACTAAGGGGTATAGCTATACATATTTTTATCATTGCACATTCTTCACAGTATTAAAGTTGACAGCAAATCTTACGCCCACTGAATGCGCTTTTATGTGTATAAAATACTAGCTCATCAGCGCAACTTCGTCTGCTTTAACCGTTTACTACTTGTACTATTATATCTTCTTGCGTTTACGCTCAAAAGGATTATTTTTTTCCGTTTTTTCAACATTTTTCATTGTTACTCCGCACTTCCTCGATAAATGGGCTATCCAACACTAAAATAATTTTTCAATTAGAACCAGTAGTTCCTGAGATTAGCGCGTTCAACCAAACAAACAAACAAACTCCTCAGCTTTATAATATTAGTATAGAATATGTATTACTCAGCGAGACGGTGCACTTAGAAAATAAAATCTAAATTAATTACCAGAAAACTTTTTACAACGACAAATTGTAGCTAAACTTTATTTTTAAAACATGAATCACAAGTGGTAGCTACTGACTCAGACGTCGCGCTTAGCCTGTGGCATTTTACAACGACTTTATTACAGTTTTTTTTGGTCCTTCTAACAAAGTAAGCAGATAAATGGTGGGCATGATAAGTGACGGCGTCGCAGGTTTACGACAATGAGGCTAATACGTTAAACTCGGGTTAGTTAGACAGTTAAACGTCGGTTAAGTTCGGCTAGTGCCGCGGGGTTTGGAATAAGTTTGAGGGGTTTATAAATTACATTGTTATATTTATTAGTTTTACTGCTGATTTCGTTGTTTGTTTATTAGTTTTTTACTGTAACTATTAATTTTTGCCTAAAATATAAAACTTTATTTTTCTTTTATTTATAATTTTGGTACTTCTTATTTTTTTTTATAAGAGCACAACATGTGACATTGCATCCACCTGATGTTAAGCAGTATGCAAAGTCCAGGAATGATAGCAACCAGCTGATGCATACAGGTGCACCGCTGGTTGCCATCATTATGCCTTAAGATGCCTATTCACGCTTCGTTTAAAGGACTCTTGTTTATAAGAGGAAGGAGACACGTCAGCTGGTAAAACGTTCCTCATTTTAATAGTACGGCAGACATATGAATCGCCACGGTATACACGTATTTATATAATAATTTTAATTAGAGAAAATTCTATTTTGTCATATTTTGGACGAACAATCATCGACAATCTAGATGAACGAAACTATATAATTCAAAAATTTAATATTTTGGCACCGAACTTAAAAATTATTAATAAAGAATCGTTAAATTTATTAGGCGCTCCTATATTTGATGATAGTATACCGTATTTTCTGAATTCTAAATTAAATACATTTAATTTAATATCAAATCGAATTTATGAAATTAAAAGTCATATAGCCATGTACATTTTTAAATATTGTTTATTCTTAGCAAAATTTACATATATTTTAAGATCTAGCCCTGTTTGGAAATTCCAACCTATTCTCGAAACTATTGATAGTTCATTAAAATAAAAACTAGAAATAATACTAAATTCCAAAATAAATTCACAGGCATTTATTCAGGCTACTTTACCAATAAAATTTGGCGGCTTAGGTATTAGAAAATTATCTGACGTAGCCCTACCCGCATACTTGTCCTCTGTCCATAGCACTCAAGACCTTATTGGTAGAATACTTAGCCCGTCCATTGGGAACGTCGAGGCTGTGTGCTTGGCAGAGGCCAAAGAAGCTTGTGAAGTGGTATGTGCGGGGGAGGATCTTCCTAATACTCCAACAATACAGAGGTCGTAGGATTTACCAATGGTTAAGCGTGTTCATCAAAAATTGGTGGATTCATCCCCAACAATTGATGACCGCGTACGTATTCTTGCGGTGTCAGAGTATGAGGCCAGTCAATGGCTTAATGCGCTTCCTTCAAAAAATTTGGGTACGTTATTGGATAACAGTACACTAAGAACATCCGTTTGCCTACGCTTGGGATTAAAGGTGTGCGAACCTCATCGCTGTCTGTGTGGTAAAGATGTCGGCAAATTGGGTCACCACGGACTCTCGTGTTCTAGAAATGCTGGCCGATTTTTCCGTCACAGTGCCTGTAATGACCTTATCCGTAGGACGCTTGCCATGGTCTCGATTCCGTCTATTTTGGAACCCAACGGCTTAAGTCGAGACGATGGCAAGCGACCAGACGGGATGACTTTGGTACCTTGGAGTTTGGGACAGTCTCTTGTATGGGATTTTACTTGTTGTGATACATTGGCTCCCTCCCATCTCCAAGGTACCTCAGTGAAAGCAGGGGCTGCGGCGGAACAGGCGCAACTAAGCAAGCGTCGAAAATATCAATCAATTATTAAAGATTATATATTTTCGGCGTTTTTTGTAGAGACGATGGGTCCGTGGGGGTCTGAGGCAAAAGCCTTTTATAAGGAAATTGCCCCTAGGCTCGTCGATGTTTCGGGAAACAATAAAGCTGGCAGCTATTTCATACAAAAATTGAGTATAATAATTCAAAGAGGAAATGCTGCCAGCGTATTGGGTACCATGCCACTAACAGACAGTGATTTGGAAGAATATTTTAATTTATAGGTAAGTATTTTTAATTTTAATTTTGTTTTTAATTATTTTATAGTTATTATTTATAATTAGTTATTAATTCTTCACACAATGTATACCTTTAGAAGTTTCTAATGCACGTTTTTCAATATATTTTGGTTAATTCGTAAATTTGTTTTTATTTATTCACATCAAAAGATTTACAAATTGTATTCAAAAACCTAAGCCGTTTATATGAGCGCAACTGTGTCGCATAATGATAAATAAGGCACGTGGTTAAATTATAATTCCTAATTGTCAAATAATTATTAAACAATCAGGTATGACATTCTATAAATTTCTTCATCCTCATAAACTGCAATTATTAGCGTACATTGTTGTCTAGTTTTTTTATTCATTAGAAACATATAAATAAAAAATAAATAAATACCATCACGGGTGCCAATTTGGCTCCCGTGAACCGTTTAAACGGCCTCAGGGTCCCAGCGGAGGGATTAACCCATCCTCATTTCGCCGATGGTATTCGGAGGCAACACCTAACAAGTGGCGAGCTTGTTGCGGCGTTTATGATGAAATAGCCTCGTTGTATAAAGCGGTCACCCATCCCAGGCCGGTCTTGTTGTCATCTGCTTAACCTTGTTATCAGTTGCGCAGTGACTTAACCACTAGGCTGGGGCCGCTTTTTTAGAAACATATATTCAAGAGATTATTTATTAAAAGTTATTTTTTTGTTTATTTTCAGTTATATTATTCTTGTTTAGCTTGAATATATCTTGTTGTTGCTAAATTATTAATATTAGCAGTAAATTGATAGAGCTTTACAGGTAAAAGGCCGAAATAAACTGTCAAAGAACCGCAATGGCATTAAGTATATTCGCTAACATTAATAATAATGATAACACCCCCTAATAGTGGTAGATATATGCCGCAATTAATAATTGAAGATAAGAGACGTTCTCAAGTGACACTGCCACAAAAACGCCGTTCAGTCTCTGTCACCGCCATGGCCCTAAGATCAGTTGATTAGAACATGCATTATATACATGTATAGGTGCCATTACGGGTGCTTTAAAAGGCCTCAGGGTACCCAGCGGAGGAGTGTCCTGTACCTCGTCGTCGCCGAGTCTACATCGTACAAGTGTCGAATATTTTTTTAATTAAGGAGCTCGGCATGTGACTTTGAATCTACCTGATTGAAAGCAGACCTACAGAATCCATGAATGGGGTCGATCAATATATTGTTGTTTAACAATTTTGATCGCTACCACTATGCCGGCTAAATATACATAATGCGGTTGCGACATGGGCGGGACAAAGACGTAATTGCATTACGAGCCTATTTTATTATCCTCGCTGTTTTATCGTCAAATCAGTCGCCCGTTTCGTAACCGCACCAAAAAAGGAGACTACCACCTCGACAATAAATTAATGTAGTACTTCCCGGTAATCCGGTGAAACCACAGACTAAAATCTAAACATTACTAGGTCACTTGACGGTTTGTGCGTCGCGGTAATTATAATATAGACACACAAGTAATTAAGTATTTAGTATCATTTGTAGGAAATATGAATAGTATAGCCCCTACTATGTTTGTTATTTACCCATATAATTTGTCTATGGCAAGTTTTTTTTAATTAACAGTAAATAAAAAAAGTCAAATAATATAATGATCATTTTAATTATATAATAATAATAAAAGCCCTAATAAAGCCGACCTTATAATATTTTGTGCATCGAAGTTTTTAATTAAAAAAATAACTTCATACTAGTCTATCTATAACTAGATCACAGAGGTCGTTATATTTAAAAAAAAAAGTAAGATAAATTCGTAAAAAAAAAAACCACATAGTAGTATAATAAGAACTAGTTTTTCTAGAATCGTAAGTCCAGGACAGTCGCTAATGACCGTCGATATAGCCCGGAAGATTCTACACAATTTATAGCACTTATCAAGGCACGGATTTACATATATTTTAATATTTCTTTGCTCCTTTTAAAGAATAACGTTTTCTTTCAGAAAAATATTTAGCATAGTCCATATAGAACATTTTCTCAAAGAGTGTAGTACAATCAGGGTAGCTAGTTAGTAATATATAAAAAATAATATAATATATAAGATATATCTATAATATAATATATCTTTGAAATCTTATTTTAAAAAATCTATTAATTTATGTAGACCTACCAATAATTGTATTTTATTTATTAGTAAAACAAACCTTGTAGAAATAAATAACCTGCAATAAACTTTTACTAGAAATCTGTCACAAGCTGCTTGTACAGGAAATTGATTTTACTCTAAGATTAAATGCGATATCAAAAAGGTATGTTACCATTTCCAAAAATAAAAAAGTACTAAAATATTTGTTACACTTTCACACAATTAAATACGAAATATAAAGCCTAAATACATATTTCAACGTTATACTAACATAAACTATCCAAATATATTTATTTACAATACAATTTGCCCAAGATACAAGCGACCTTCGGCCAATATTTTAAAATTTTTGATCTTAAATTACATTTTTTATTTTTTTTTATTTTTTTATTTGAAGATATTGTCATAAAATTTGCCTTTTAATCAGTTATAGCATTTCATAAACTAAGTGAGACTATAACTATGATTGTTATAAAAACATAATCATAAATTGCAAACACGCGCAACCCTGCAAGAAACACACTCAATGCAAGAAAATAAATTATTGCTACTTTTTCTACCAATTTCACCGATAGCAAATGATAAATCATTGGTAACCGCTCGATTCGATTGGCAACACTCGCAATTAGTATTCGATTAGTAGAACTCGTGTGTGAATCGAATATGTGAATACGAATTTATTTGTAAATATATTTTTATGAAGTAATAATTCAATATTGTAAAGTTATTTATTACATACTTTAATGTATTCTTAATGTTGCTGATATTTCTTGAAGCTGTCTTTGCACTTACCTGAAATAAATAAGAAAAAATGTTAATACTTAAAATATGAATGATATATCTTTTAGTAAACCATCGAAATATACATTAAGGGCCTTAGCACAATAGCATCGATAGGCTCGATAAATCGATACATATCGATTTTATAAATGAATGTCCATTCATAAACTTCATTTTATCGACTGTCAAACTATATCGATGTGGTTATAACAAATAATATTTTATAAGGCAATACCTTAAAAATAATCCCAGTATGTGAAGATATAAACAAGTGGAACTAGATGGTCTGACTACCCCATTAGGGTAGATAAGTACAATATACTTAAAAAAAAATACAATGCTGTAAGTGTGCCACGCGCTTATACTTCATATTGTAGTGCTCACATCCTTGTTATGAACATTATAGTTAAAGAGGGAAAAAGAGAAGAGATGAAGTACCTCCGTACTTAATACAATAATACTCAGGATATTAAGTAATCTATTTTAGGGTAAAACTTATAGTTTTTTCTAATAAATAAAAGGTATTAATTTTCGTACTAAAAAACTATTAAGTACATGTATTTATCAAGTAAGAGCATTTTTCGCTCTACAAATAAATCAAGTTATGCGGTTACGAAAAAGGCAGAGAAAGAGACAAATTAACATTACATTATTAGTATACTTTAATAGGGTCCTGTTTTATCATAAAAACTGCAACTACTCATTTTGTAACAGCACTCTACAAAAAGGAGGCTACATCTCGACATCAAATTGAATAGTCTCCGGAAAACCGGTGAACCCACAGACGTAACATGACTACATCACATGACCGTTTCTGTATATGTATATGCAGTGACGAAACCGATCCTAAAAATAATTAAAAATCATATTACTGTTAAAAGCTTTCCTAAGGCGGACGACATACACTGAATGTATAAAAATATTCATGTAGAATTGTAGATAAATAAATATAAGTAAATATAATAAAAACATATATCATTTATTTTAAGATTTTGGTGTTTTTTTAAATTAATACCTAACTAAATAAACTTAAATAACAAAATAAAAAACTTAAGTATACCTATTACAAAATAAACCCCTAATAAATTATAAAATAAATATATTATAACAAAAAACAATTCTTCCAGATCGCTGCCAGAAGGAAGTGTGCCCAAAAGGCTGGCTGCGTTACCTCGCTGTATTGCGAAGCTAATACGTTGACCGAAGAACGTGCCAGCCCTTTGGTCACCAGATGTTTCGACCAAACGCTTCGAAATCTCCCCGAAAGGTCCCCACGGTCCCATGCTTTCAACCCCAAAAGGCTCAAATACATAATTCCCAGTTAGATTTAAGTATTTGCGCTGTTTGAGGCTTTCGGCTGAATAAGCGGCAGCGCCAACCTTACTCGAGGTCCCTGAAAGGTGTGAGGGTGCCAACGTATCGGCGCAAGTTGCATCCCATACTAAACACCGCCCACCCTTCCAGGGAACTAAAGTCATGCCATCGGGTCGCTTGCCATCACTTCGGGACAAACCACTTGGCTCCAATATGGATGGCATCGAAATAGTAGCAAGGGCCCGATAGATTATTTGATTAAGGTTGGCGTGTCGCTTAAATCTTCCTGAACTTTTAATACATAAGAGACCGTGGTGACCGAGTTGGTCGACCATCTATCCACACTGACAGCGATGAGGAAGATTGCAAGATGCCCCAAGACGAAGGCATTAATATTAATAAAAATAAATACCAATATACTATGTAGGTATAATAAAAACCTACTCGAGCATATATATAAATTTGGGCAAAACCAATATTAGTGGGAATAATTTCGATACAAGATAAGATAAGTTCCCACTTAAATTAACAAGATGTTATGATTGTATCTTGTCCCAGTCACATTTATTGACAGTAAATGCATAATAAAACGTAACATAACACTTATACGGCGAATTCAGATCCCAATCTTAACATTCTGTAATTACAGCTTAATTTTATTTAAATAATTATTAAGTTTTTATGGGAAAGTGTAAAGTAACGTGATATTTACTTACAATAAATTAATTTTAATTTTAGTACCTCGGAGAGCACGTTAAGCTGTCGGTCCCGGTTTCGCTATACCAATTTGTGAAACTGTTTATAGATGGGTTATTGAGTCTATTCAAAACATCGCGAGGAGCTAGCCACTTGTTCGGTGTAGACTCATACCATCGGCTACGACGAGGTGGGATTTAAACCCCTCCGCTGGGTACCTTGGGGCCGTCTAGGCGGTCTCGGGCGCCGTATATATAGGCACCCGTGATATGTATGTATAAATTAATTTGTAATTATTTATTTTTTATTACTGTGTGTAGGTGTTAGAGGTTATTCATACTGAAATAAGAAATTGAATAAGTAGAGGTCTAGTGGTTACTTTGTCTGGATTTGTATATAGGGTCGCAGGTTCTATTATAATATACCATATGCTGCAATGAGGTTTTAACAGGGATCTAAGATTTCAATTTGGGAAACGGCTGACTATTATTATTCATAATAACCAAGAAATGCGTTGGTATACATAAATAATAATAGTAAAATAAAAAATAAAAAAATTCGGGCGATTTTTTTTTGTAGTCTGTATTTTTTAGTATTTATTTATGTGCATCTTGTTAACATTAGAATTAATAAAAATAGTGTATAATATACTCGTAGTGTGATAAAACTGCTTGAAACGTCAAAATTTCAAAAATGTTTATTGAAAATAATTGAATCAACGCTGTCATAAGTAAATAGTTTTGACAACGAAGATCACATATATATACCACAAATATGACCACAGTTATCTTACCGCAGTGTTAGAGGGCAAGTATAATATGTGAAATTTCCTTAATAATATTATGGGTAAACAAGGATATTTTTACCCAGCAACAAATTATAAGATTATTAATAATGCAAACATAATTAAAGGAGTGACCAAAAACAATCAAAGATTTCTTGAAAAAGTACCCATAGCACTAGCACTAGTTTCCACGTGGCATAGCTATGGATACTTTTGGTCCTAATTAGGATCCCCGATTACTCCTCTAATGCCCGATTTCAACAACTCTAAGGGAGCCCCTAGCTAAGTTAAGGGACAATTAATGACAGTTGTTTCATAGCAAATATGTCAAAATTCTTATTTAGGGGCTAATTTAGAGTTAGGGATTGTTAGTGAAATCGTGCATAAGTCTTTTAACCAAAGAACAAAAGTTTTTGCTTTACAGTAAACACTTTCCGTCTTGCCAAGGAATAGGTGTCAAGCCATCGACTCGCTCACCATCATCGAGCCAAAGGCAGGAAGGTTCAAGACACCTGGGGATCTCGGCTGTTATTAATGCCCATTTGATCTATTATCAGTTATATTATTGTTATATTTTTTATTTCACCATGTTGGGTCCAATTCGTCATTGGAAGAAGCTGAGGAGTGCAGTGTACACTTGTAACTGCGTAGTATATATACATACATATCATCACGGGTTCCTTACGGCGCCCGAGACCGCCTAGACGGCCCCAAAGTACCCAGCGGAGGGGTTTTTAATCCCACCTCGTCGTAGCCGATGGTATGAATCTACACCGAACAAGTGGCTAGCACGTCGCGATGTTTCGAATAGACTCAATAACCCATCTATAAACAGTTTGGTACACACCGGGTTTTTTTTTTTTTTTTTTTTTTTTGACTGACTAATACAGGGAGCCTGAGGGGCATTATCTGTTTCCAACGGTGGCGTGGCTGCGAGATTCGCTAGCCGCAAAAGTTTAAATACTCGGTTTATCGAAACTTTCCCTGAGGGGGTGCGCTCCGATTTGGGTCACCGAGGAGGTAATGGGGTCGGCTCGGGCCTTCCACCATTAGGGAGTGAGGTGTCTCCTTGGAGACTACTGGAGTCGGTGAGGCCGACTCCGACCAAATGAGAGAGACTCTACCAGTACTTCACAAAAAGACACGTCGGTCAAAGAAGTACCAAGAAACCCGACGTATTGTCTGACTCGCGGAGAGAGAGGTGTGTAAGAGCTCTGCCGGTCCCACATAAGGTGGGCCCGTATTCTGTAATATCTTGTGAAAATAGTTCCGCAGAAAAGGTGTGTGTGTGTGTAAGACTATCTAGCCGTGAGGGACAGAGGAGGGATTGGCGGGAACCTTGGGAGCTAGATCCACTAATTCCTGAACTTGAAGAGAGAACTTATCGGGCGGGTCCGTGAGCGCGTTTTTGGGCCTACGTTGAAGGAAGAGTATGGGCTTACGGCGAGAGTACTTAATACGAGATGATTTGGGAGTATAAGAGACTGATTCTCTAACTAAAGGGTTTGGGTGGGTAGCCGCTTTGTCAAAGAAACGTTTTGAGGCGTCTCTAAGCCATTTGGTGATGGGCTCCAGCTGGAAGTCAGCGTGGAGGTTTGTGTTACGAACGAACTGATAGGCGTTAGCGGCACGCCTTAGAAATATGTTTTGGACTGTTTGTAGCCGGCCGATATTTGCGTGGGCAAATACCGGACTGGCATACGTTAAAACAGGACGGATACATGTTTTGTACAGGGTGATTTTGTTGCGCATAGACTACAGGGTGATTTTGTTGCGCATAGACACACACCGGGTTTCGAACCTAAGTGTTTTTAAGTCCAAGGTCTAACCAACTCGGCCCCCACGTATATAAAGCGTAGTAAAGTTACAGTAGATATCTAACAAAAACCTATTTCAAATTCTTATATCTTAAAAGACATTAGAATAAATTTCAATAGAATTCCGTCCACAAACAAAATAAATCCCGCTCCAGAATCGAATGAAATATTCAAATAATTTGACCAAATCGAACTTCAAATCAGACCATTAGTGTTGTTCAATAATAATTATTACTTATCGATAAGTTGGTTAGTCTATTGGTATTCGAACTCTTTCTTCATCGATACAACAAATTAGAATCGATGTTAGACCGATAACATATCCAACTATTACTTTATTTAAATCTAAATCCATTGCTGCGTATGTTTTGTAATTACATTTTATTGTAGTAATAAAGTGTAAGTGTAAGTTCGATAAATGTAAGTTTTGATCAAACAGAGATTTCGGCTGTCGATAATATTATTGTCGATCGTAAAACAAAATAAGTAGACTCTGATAGGAATGCAAATAAGACTTTATTTATGTTACGAGATAGTGGATATTTGTTGTACATAATTTATATTATTATTTGTTAAGTAGAGCGATAAAATTTAAACGAAGATAAAAATCACGATGAGCTAGAATAGATGCTTGTTTTTCATATAATTTTTCCTTAGCAGATATAACTACTTATACATATTATAAACGCACATACATAAAGGTTTAGTTGGAATAGTATATTTAAGTATGAAGTATGTTAAGCGGACACACACATTGAGCATATGGATGATGATTGATTAACGAAAGATCAGACAAATATAGAAAGAAAAATATATAGAATGTTAGTGAATTATGTGGACAACCGAAGCGCGTCATTATAGATTCCAGATTCCTTAGAAAAGAACAAATACAGTGAAAGAGGTGGAGGAAGCTAGGGAAGTAGGTATGTAGAGATCGAGCGAAGTGACGTACATTGCTCTCTTTGTGATGATATATGTGTATGTATATATATTTATAAAAATAAGAAACATAATACATAGACGTAGTTCCACTTTAGCATTTAATAGGCCTTGTTCTATTTCTAAATTGTTATCAAATCCAAAAATATCTACTAATTAATACTAGTACCTACTATATAATACGTTGGTCCCTATTAACAATTTTTGAATAGTTGTCTGCTTTTTTGTTTGCATTTGGAGACCAAAGCCTACTGAAAACGCCAAAAATTAATAAGGGTACTACAATTTTTGTATTTGTATATTTTTCTATTCTGCTAATGCTGCAGCGCCGAATTATTATTGTATACAAATAATAATGCCTTTCAAAATAAGATTTAATATAGAATATAATATTTAGTGTTTTGTAACACGCAATAAACAGGTTTGTGTTTTATCGTTACCTTATCTATGAGATAGTAATCATAATTTTGATATTTCCTCTGATACCGATATCTCTCATTAGGTAATGGATACTATATATTAATGAGAATGTGTCATTTACAGATAAAATGTATTTCTACAAATATCATATACTTACTATCATAAAATTAGCCCTGCGTTGGTTGTCTATATTAGTTTTATTGCGGAAAATTCTCGCTCGAAATTCAAGAAAAAAATAATGTTGCTATAGCTAATAAAATATATAAAAAGGAGTTATATAAAAACGCTAGGTCTCGCACTGGATCTTATACAAATATATAAATTATAATTTCTTTCTTCATGGAAAAGAAATCCATAGAAATTCAGCGGTGGAAATGCAGCCAGCGTCCTCGGTACGTGTACGGCATTGGAGGATCTGTTTTTTTTTTTTTTTTTTTTTTTGCTAATTTAATATAGGTTTATCATAAGATAAATGGAATATGTAAAAATTTTAAATACACTTAAATTTGTTTCATAATATTGTAATAGGATTGCAATTGCAAAACAATATTTAGTAGTATTTCTGTACAATTTGTCATTGGGTGTTTATACAATATACATATACAATGTATAGTTTGCAACCAGGGCGATATGTACATATTTATGTAATGAAGGAAACATAAATAAATTGAATATTGCTTAAAGTTTTTACAACTTTATTGTCAAAAATACTAGTAGTAACCTACGATTTTCTGTACAATCTGTTAAGGCTTAAGGTACGGGTTTTATAAAATATAATAACAATATTAAATAAATTTATTTATAATAATATGTAATTGTTTCTGGTACACCTATGTCCAAATCTAGATATTATTTTTAGAGCAGGGCAATGTGTGAAATGGTCGATATACAAATTAATAATAATAAATAAAATTGTCACGCCCTTTTCCCACGGGGATAGGCAGAAACAAGGCAGCGCCACCTACAACGATCCTGGCATAACTCTTTCGCTTCCTTCACACCCACCACTCATTTCATACAAGCTCTACGGTTATGGTTATATACAAATTATTATCAAAATTATACGACTCAACTACTAAAAAATCACATAAACAAATCTATACTAATATTATAAAGCTGAAGAGTTTGTTTGTTTGTTTGTTTGAACGCGCTAATCTCCGAAACTACTGGTTCGAATTGAATAATTCTTTTTGTGTTGGATAGTCCAGTTATCTAGGAAGGCTATATGCTATATAACATCACGCTACGACCAATAGGAGCAAAGATATAGTGGTAAATGTGTAAAAAACGGGAGAAATTATTTCATCTTTGAAGCCTTCCGTTGCGTGCGCCGTGAAAACGGTTCAAGATACACAAAAAATATGTATTAAAGAATAATCTAAATATATATAACTCAAAGGTGACTGACTGACATAGTGATCTATCAACGCACAGCCCAAACCACTAGACGGATCGGGCTGAAATTTGGCATGCAGGTAGATGTTATGACGTAGGCATCCGCTAAGAAAGGATTTTGATAAATTCTACCCCCAAGGGGATAAAATAGGGGATGAAAGTTTATATGATAAAAAAATAACTATTCTACGCGGACGAAGTCGCGAGCACAGCTAGTAAAATAATATCCAAACAGAGTGTGGTTTGTAGCAAGAACTGCGTTTCATAAAAACCCTAGCATTTGCGCAAACCTTATCGCTGTGGTGCAAAAGAAACAACAGTTATACGAGTTGATAAGAAAGAAGTTATGTTATCACAAGAATGCGAGAAAATCGATCGTTTTACTACTGAACTTAACTATTTACTTATTTTATTTACCGTAAATATTAACTACCGGTTATATTGAGCAGTTACCTACTTCCACTTGTACGGTATAAACCCAAAAAGATATTATAAATTTAAATATTTATTATAACCGTATAAAATATTGATGGCCGAGGTTGCGGGTTCAACCCCCATTAAAATTGTACCTATATAATTTTTAATCTAAAAAAATGTTTGGGTGGTATGTGATCCACTATACTACCTCGGAGTGCACTAATACGCCGTTCATAGTTAGTTTTGATACGAGTATATCAAACAGTTAATATGCCTATATAATATATTATACAAAAGACCGCGACCAACTTGCTACTGTTCGGTGTAGACTCAGAAAACCATCAGCTACGAACGAAGTGGGAATGAAGAACCCATACTCTGAGTACCCTGAGATGGTGATAGTACGTTTTTTCATACATAATAATTATAATAATATGTAGGTTAATTCACACATATTGCTCTGGTCACAAACTAAGCTCAAGGCTTGTACTATGTGTATCAGAAATAACGATATAATACATATTATATTTTATAAACACTCAGACCATGACAAACTGTCAGTAAAACGTACTAATATTTTTATGCCATGGGTGGGAATCTAACCCCCGACATTCGGTTACAACGCCAAACGAGCAGCCACTAGTGAACGGAGACGGTCAAAAACATATAATAGTTTTATCAATTAAAAAAATAATAATAAAATCCATATAAATTATACTTATTAACTTTGTAAGAACAGTAATAGTTATCTATATTTTTTGACTCTTCATAAATATCTGTAAAGATTCACATGAAACAAATAATTTCAATTTAGTATTTGTTAATGTAAAGTTACGAAGAAGGTCATAACGAATCGATATGACCGAATCAACAATAGAGTATCGAATAACAATAATCGGCGTTATCGCTCGTAACGATAAAACGTTTAATCTCACGATTTTTACGATTCGCTTATCGACACGCCGAATTAAACGACACGACTTGATAACGATCCGACGTTCATTCCGTTATGTTTTCTAAATTTCTATAAATACGAAATTACCTATTTTTGTTGCGTTACAACCTCTTTTCCATAAAGGACCAACTGAACAAATGGTGATTACGCCGCGTATTCAAATCCGGGATATGTGTATCTACACCACACCGGGAAATGTCACTGTTTTGGACTGCTTTACCGGCCTTCCCGATCAATCCACAAAATGTCCCGGTATTTCAATTACAACGTGTAATACGCGCACATTTTTTTATTATGGTCTTTTTAAGAAAATAAGGTTAAAAAACTTTATTACTAAATTATTTAATATTTTTATTACTACCATTAAGCTAAAAAAGGTTAGTAAGGATTTTCACTAGTTTAGTTGTAATAACCAGATTGGACACTGGTGGAACTAACCAGTGTCCACTCTGGATATTACAACTAAACTAGTGAAAATCCTTACAACGTTTAGCTATATTCCAGATTTGTTTGATTTGTACAAAAATTTCACAAGTTCGTCCAGTTTTGTGATCTCTATAACACCAATAAAATAAAGGGAATATCTACACATTACCCATTTAAATAATTATACTATTATCCTACTTTGCCGTATAATACTAAACATGTCAGTATTCGAACTGCTCCATTCGACCATATTAATTTGTTTATATAATATTATAAAAGCGGCCCCAGCCTAGTGGTTAAGTCACTACGCAACTGATAACAAGGTTAAGCAGATGACAACAAGGCCGGCCTGGGATGGGTGACCGCTTTATGTACAACGAGGCTATTTCATCATAAACACCGCAACAAGCTCGCCACTTGTTAGGTGTTGCCTCCGAATACCATCGGCGAAATGAGGACGGGGTAATCCCTCCGCTGGGTACCCTGAGGCCGTTTAAACGGTTCTCGGGAGCCAAATAGGCTCAGCAATAGGCTGATGGTATTTATTATTTTTATAATACGTATGTAGTAGCCAAAGTGAACCATAATTTAGATCGACTCCATTCATGGAGTTTTTAGGTCTGCTTACCATCAAGTATATACAAAGGCACATGCCGTGCTCAACGTGAATAAATCTATGATGAAACATGATAATTATCAATTGGGTACAACACCAAAATCTCTTATACTGTAAAAAATAACATATAATAACAGTATTTAAAAATAACAAAAAAATATAATTACAAATCAGTATTCAGCTCTGATCGTATATAATAAAATAAATCTAAATAAGGTAAAAATAAAATCCAAACAGTAGTTAAATTAGCAATAAACATTATATCTGAAGTACAGATAGTGATTTGAATCAGTCATTATAGGTATCATATCTACACACCTTATTATGTTTGTTTACAGCTGACAAACTTGTAAATCACTCGTTATCACTATCCAAATCACTCGCTATCATTAGCCAAATCACTCGCTATCCTTCTACAAATCATACCAAAATCGAAATGCCTTCGTAAAGCAATCGTATCGCTTGGGAAGATAATCCTAATGATAATTATTTTAAACAGATAAGTATTTATGGATAGCTATTTTTATGAACATTTTAAAATTACTTTAATCTTTTTATTAATCCAATCACGGATGTAAATAAATGAAAAAGGCCTCGTTTTAAAAAAAATACAACTTCAATATATTATACTCAAAAATGCATGTAATGTGGTCATTATTTTGACAACCTTGTTTGAGCAAAGTCGACCTTGCCGTTCTGTTTAAAGGAGCGGCCGGCAAAGTTTTGCTGGTCGCTCTAACAGGCCGGCAAAACATTGCCGGCCGCTATTTTGACTTTTCAACGTTTTAAAAAATCAAATGCTATATATATTTTATTTAAATTACTTGCTGGTTTTATTTAGATTAGGTACTTGCATTTTTGAGTAAAGCACTATACAAGCGTTGGCCCACTATAACTGCTTCGCTGGTCACGCTGTGATTGCCCTGAGCTAGCCTAGCTACGCTCTAGGCCATCCAGCTTGGCCATCATTGCAACCCTTGCTGTCCTCGCTGTAAAGGCGTCGACCTACGGTCCCGGCCTTTATCTCAGCTCCTCAGTCAGCGCGACCAGCATTGTAGTCATTATAGACCGCGGCAGTAATGTACTATTTTCTTACAATATTTTTTTTTAAGTTAAACTTAGAATTTTAGACAATATTAAGTATTAGTAACAATTACAAATTCAAAAATAAATTACGAATGTATTTATTTTTAAATTTGAAGGTATACCCTGGACACTCGCGCCAAAATGTATGAAACGAACGTAAGGTACCTATACTCGGCCAGGAGCCGGGTTGTGTCGTGTGTAACACAATCGTAAAACCATTATATTTTATGATATATAATACCCCGGACACTCGACTCAAAACATATGAAGCGAGCGTAAACAAATTACCCATACCATACTCATACACGACCCGGCTCATGTAAGCTTAGAACCATTTTTTTAATTTATACCATACCTCGGACACTCGCCCCAACATGTATGAAACGAGCCTAAACCCGGACATCAACAGAGCTGTGTTTATGCACGTACTCAATACGTTAATAGTCAGGGGCTATACTTATATGTGTGCGAAATAAATGTAGCCAAAGACGATCGTCAAAATATTTCTCGAAGTGTACGAGGTATGAGAGTGAGGCCGGGGAGTGTCCATTCTATAGTATTATTATGTACTATGTAAAAAACTACAAAATAAACTAGTTGATCTTATTGTTTTTGAGTATTAATTGTTGTCATTCAATTAGTTGTTGAATAAAAAACCTTAGATATAAAATTTTAATGTAAATTAATAATGTAGTTGTAAGAATAGTCCCGTGCGCCTTAAAACCAGCGCATGCCATACCTACTGCAATGGATCCACATAGCTGAGGGTGTATGTACAATATTTTAATAAAATTTAAACCTCTAATATAAATTCTCATTCCCCCTTCTCCTTTCCGGTATAGGACTTCACGAGCGGGTAACAAAATGCATGCATATACTGTGGCAGATATACCAACCCGCACTAAAAAATTTGGTGATTCGTATATCTGTCGCACTATTAAAATGTGGAATGCTCTACCTGCTCGCGTGTTTCCTTCTTCCTATAATCTCGAGTCCTTTAAACGAAGCGTGAATAGGCATCTTAAGCCGGCATAATAGGTGCAATCAACGGTTACGTAGATCGTAATTGTTGGTTGCATTTGTTCTTGGACCTTCATACTGCTTTCCATCAGGTAGATGTGAGGTCACATGCCGAGCTCTCATAAAAAAAAAAAAAAAAAAAAAAAAATTTGTTAGTTTAAGATTATTATGAATTTTCTATTGTATTAAATAAAATGCTATTCTATATCAATCTTAAAAAAAAAAGATAGAAAATATGAAGAGCCACTCTGGTATATTGACACAACCAGGATAAATATTGTTAATTCTGTATTTATGATTAATAAACGGTTCCTTCGCTAACATAACATGTTCGTAGCTACGGAACCCACAAATAACTATTTCCACATACCTATTACACACATGTATAGTACCCGTAATGTAAAGCCCGCGTCCCCAGTGTCGCCGCTATCTCGCGGACAAAAGATTTTTTGACGATTGAGCAAGTATAATGACCAGACTATACGGATCGGTATCGCGGCCGACAGGTGCGTCAAACTGTCATCACATGACGCCCACCGCGTTATACCTAAACCGATGCAAATTGGGAAAAATGCTAGATATAGTTTAAGTATTTATTTTAATATAGTTTAAGAATATATAATAAATAAATACCATCACGGGTGCCTATATGGCTCCCGAGAACCGTTTAAACGGCCGCATGGTACCCAGCGGAGGGATTAACCCGTCCTCATTTCGCCGATGGTATTCGGAGGCAACACCTAACAAGTGGCGAGCTTGTTGCGGTGTTTATGATGAAATAGCCTCGTTGTTATAAAGCGGTCACCCATCCCCCAGGCCGGCCTTGTTGTCATCTGCTTAACCTTTAATTAAGAATTTAGGAGCACTGTAGTGTTTGTTTGTTTAAGAACAAAATTCTAAATTCCAGTCGCAGACAGAAGATATTAAAATAAAATCCTGTAATTTATGTTTTTTTGCATCTTTTATGCTTAACCCACATAATAAAAAGTTCATAAGCATTAAAAACTTCGAAACAACTACCATAACATATTTCAGAAACAAACAAACATTTTATTACCATCAAAATATTCAAAAACAACTCAAAACTTTTCCAGGAAATTGATTGTCTCCAAAACAGCAACACATTCCAAGAGTAGCTGTCAGTTAGTCGCATATCACCACGCGCACTCGACAACTTTTTCAACTACCCCCAATAGAGTTCCCAAAATGGCTTAGCCGAGCTCTTGACGATGAGCGACGTAGTTTGGCAGGTGGAATGCCTGCCTATCTCTGGCGCCTGACTCGTTCAGATATGTCACTCACATAAGTTTCTTCCGCGAGCAATCACAACGTTTGGGTACATTCACAATTTTGAAGTCGCGACATTTTTGCTAACGACTTGCGACTAAAGTCTTGATGGTTTTTTCCGGGTAATGCTGACGGTATTTAGATAAAAGAAATTGAATATTTTTAAATTCTGAATTTATAATCAATTTAACAATAATGCATTTTGATCCTTATATACAATCTGGAGAAACTGGATAAATACGAAATGTAAGGATGTGCCCTGAAGTTGTAATATCCTGTCCACAGATTTTATCATCATTAATGAGATAATATCAAGTGTCATTTAAAACACATATGAAATCCAATATAATATGCAGCATATGCCGATATGGCGCTGTTCGATGGACTTCATTTCCGTGTGGATGTCCCACGATAACAAAGAACTATGACATATTTAGAACAAGCCTGAAATCGAACTCGGGACTGCCGGCGACAGCTGCGCGCGCGACAGCCGTCAGCGAAGCATCCACTCAGCTGACGTTTCATTTTAATTTTCGAATTCATCTCCCGCGGACGAAGCCGTTTACGATTGCTTCCTCAATTCTGATTTTAAAACTGTCAGTGAACTGTGTCAGAAAAGATAGGTGTCGAGAAAATTGACAGATTTAAATTCGTTATTCGTTTCAAACGTCTGCGATCTCGATTTAATATATGAAACATTTTTGCAGTTATTGAAGCGAGGCGCCCCGGAAAACTGTCCTATCTGTGCGACTGTGTGAGCCTGAAGGTATTTAAATAAGGAAAATTGAAAAATATGAATAGATTTTTGTGTCGTCGCGAGTATCAGCGGGGTCGGGTGTCCGTCGGCCGTCACTATCGCCGTTCCACACGAGCGAGCAAGATACTTCGTACCTGACATTCGCCTTCACACGAGGCCGGTCGTATTCGATTACCGAACAAAGTCTTTAAGGCTTTTTTTATATTTTATAGCATTTGTTTTTATTGGAGATGTGAAGATATTTTTTTCTGCTTTGAAATTTGACTTTGATTACTTGAATTATTCTTCCATGCACAGTTGTGTTGATTAGTTGATTACCATCTTATTGCAGTATTACATAGGCCATTATTATCATGTATTTTTTCTATCTCCTGTTTGTTGGGCATCTATTTTTTTTTCAATAAGTTTCTGCCTGTTAGCTACTAATATAGGTACTTAATTTATCTTACTACTTACTTTTAATTGTATTATAGTGCTTAATTTACCCGACCATCTTCCTGTACGCCAGGATATTTGACTTGTTACTAGTTTCTATCTGTTTGTTTTTCACACCAATTTCATTATTAAGTATCTTTATTATCTTTTAAGTTAACTATTGATTAATATTGTCTTTTAATTAAGCTATATCTCATTAACTAGCGGTCTAGGTCCAACAAGTTAGTATTTATCAATTAAAAATGATCTTACCCCACCAAATCAAATAAAAAGGCCCCCATTGCAGTATTATAGGTATAATGCATTTATTACTTATATTTTAATTTAACATTCAAATTTAGGTAATAATTAACAAAATATAAATATTTACACAAAATAATAAAGTCGCCTTCAATATAATATTAAACTTTGTCGGGCATATATTTAATTGTACCCAATTCTTACTGAATGTCTACTGTCCAATTCCAAATTCGCATATCAAAGTCTTTTCAGATTTACTTTTACATCAGCTTTATCTCCATCCTTATGACATTCGCCATCATATTTTATATATGTACAGTTACATACTCTACCATAAAAAAAAATGCCACTTTTCTAAAATTTTTCCCTTAACTCGCTATAAACTACTGAACATTGGGAAGCAATAAGACAATCAGAGCTCCAGTAATCCTGACACCTGACCATTGTCACAGGCCGCCGGGCAACTCCGTAGATCCTTCGTTTGTTCACCATTAGGCTAGCAGTACACAGAGAAGCTTGAACTAACAGTACTAGTTGTATATAGCGCTCTGGCATCAACATAAGATTATTCTATTACTATATTGAAGATCCTGTTTAGTGTACATGCTAAAGCTAGAAGTATTAGCGTGTTATTGGTTCCATAATGAAGTCGCTTAAATTATGTATAACATAATAGATCTCTACTCACAACACTAGGAAATAAAGCATAAAGCTATCAATCATTGGATGACATTGAACAGAATGACAATAAACAGTCATAGCAAACTGCAAAAGTTGTTATTGCTATAAGAAATAGCAAATCAAAAATTTTAGTCATTTTGAGGTTCATTATTACATATTCATTTACAAATTAAGGAAAAGTATACAATAATTTTAACGCAAATAATAATAATATGTAGGACCATTTAAACATGGGGATTAAATGGGGATGGGTTAATCCCTACGCTGGGTATCCTGAGGCCGTTTAAACGGTTCTCGGGAGCCAAAAAGGCACGTGGTGGTATTTATTTATTATTTACCATTTAAACATGTTGATCTGGTCACAAACTAAGCTCTAGGCTTGTACTATGTGTAGAAATAATTATATAATACGTATAATATGTTATAACGCCCAGACCATGAAAAGCTGTACAGAAAAACGTACTAAGATTTTTTAGTAGGAATCGAACCTGTCGTGGGTTCGATTACTCCGGATACAACGCTAAAGCCCTAGTCTACGGAGGCTGTCAATAAATAAATAATAAGGTAAATAAATTTATTGTTATATAGAGTAAAAGAAATATATTATTTTGTATATTTTCTTTAGGATCCTATCAGAAATATATTAGTTGTTAGCTAGCTCTCTCGCCCTGTGCACAAGCCTCGTGAACTCCGCGACTTACTCTTACTCTGTTCTATCGTTTTTTAACGTGCCCAGTCCCGATACCGACACTTGTTGTACATCGAAACCTGTCATATCCAAGTGTTCTTTGTTCAAAAAAGTCGTCCACAGATAAAAGTTGCAAATTGGGCGTTCTTTTACAAACAAGGGAGGTGGAATGCGACGATAGCACAATAAACGTCCGATTTATTAAGCGATGAGTTTTCATTTTTTTCAGTTGTTACGTTGTGAAAATGAAAAAAAGCTTCTTTGTTTTTAGTAGTGTTGGAAATAAATGATTTCACTTAATATTTATAGAAGGAAGGAACGAGAAATGACGTTATTTATGTTGATAAAAGTGAATCACTATATTATTATATTACTCATGTTCGTTACAAAATAAGAGTTAATACTAATTGTAATAAAATGTACATTACATTACAACAATAAATAAAAACAAAAAAATCTCGTGATAATAATTATCCAGAAAAATACTACAAATTACAAATCAAAAAATTAAATTTCAGTGAAATAAAACTGCGGGCGGTGTTTAGTAGTTCTGCCATTGACTTTGTATCCGAAAGTCGTGGGTTTGATCCCATGTTGGACACAACATTGTGTAAGTATGTTTTTCGTTTACTATTTATACCTTTATAAAAAAATATTAGGTGATGTTAACGAATGCCCCGGGCGGTATTTTCTGTTTTTTGTTGTATATCTGTATCCGTGGAAGTTGCTGTTCAAAGTATTAGCAATTTCGTAGAGAATCTTTAGTTAAAAAACTAAATATTTTGAGCATAAAAACCAGTCACTTTGTGTTGTCACTAAACTCCGTTTTATGTAGCAATAATGGCCTCCATACCTTATATATCTGTACTCATGTATTTTGCCTTATTCTGTAAAAGAATCGTATTTTTTTATACGGTGGTGTTGCCATTCTCTTATACACTCTCACTGTACAAATCTCACTACTACTTGACTCTAACAAAAATATAAATTTAATAATTAAAACGAAAAAACATGTGTAACAGTGTTTAGCACCAAATGAACAGGAAAATACACAGACTGATCCTAAAACATGACAACCTACAGAGGTTGCTCTTGCATCTTTCATCAGCTAGACTTCAATGCCGCACGATACGGGTTTCTCTGATATGGAATCTTGAATAATAGCAGAGATCTCACGTAGTGTACTTTGTCATCCTAGCCAGAGATACAGAGGCTGTAATATATTAACAAATGGCTTTAGTGGTACTGTCGCCAATATACCCTACTACATAAATATACAGATTATCACGTATTGTCTGGCACTAGGTAAACGAAATAATATAATTCGTTATTAAAAGTTATAATTTTTTTAAACAATTTTTAATTGCTGAATATTCAGCGAGAATACGGTATTTTTTTATTTGGGTTTGTAAGCGTTCCCAGCCTAGTGGTTAAGTTAAGATGCAGATGACAACAAGGCCGGTTCTGGGATGGGTGACCATTTTATACAATGAGGCTACCATCATAAACACCGCAACAAGCTCGCCACTTGTTAGGTTTTGCCTCCTAATACTATCGCCGAGATGAGGAAGGGTTAATCGCTCCGCTAGGCACCCTGAGGCCGGTTTAAACGGTTTTCGGCAGCCTAAAAAGGCACCCGTGATGGGCTTGTAAGTATAAAAACCCTCAAAATGACTGCGTACACTACTTCGCCTTCAACGCTTCAGTTCTTTTTAGGAAAATTCCATTATGAATAATACTTCCCTCTAAAACAGGAAAAATAATAACAAACCTAAAACCGATCTTCTATCCTATAATAAGATTTCGTTGAGAGTGCGCGTGCGCAGGCGAAGTGCGAACGCGTTGGCCACGCCCCCTACCGAGTGAGATAGCTATCCTGAGAGAACGTGGGAACACCATAGCCTTTTCACGTATCATTACGCCTATCACCTTCATAGACCAACTATGGTTATGTTCCAGAAAAGTATTAGATATTAAAAAAATATATATGCATTTTCTGGAAATCTTCTTTATCTGTGTGTGTTATAATCGACAAATTAGAAACACCTTATTTGGTATGCCCGAAGAACCTCGCAAGTAATTTTATACCGAAAGTTTTCACGAATGTTTTTTTGCACTTGACTTTCAACGTTATGGGGCTTTTATTAACTAAATTGTATCATTCAGATATCTCGGTAAATTATTACTTATGAACTTCGGAAATCCAAGCAAGTGCCAAGAGAGAGATACAACGTTCTTAGCTATCCATAGATTCTCCGTGCACTTAGCTATCCATAGATCCATGCGATGGACCAGGCACCCTGTCCATCGCGTGGTTGGAAGGCAGGGAAATGAACTGCAGCGTTCCCGGACCTTGAGACCCGAAGTAGGATTAAATGTCTTTTAGCTCTCCCCTTCACTGTGTTCACTACCCTCTCTACTCAGCCAAATAGGTAGGTACTTCTAATAGCGCCATCTTGGCAACACGCTCCATAAAAGTTTCGATGGGCGATTTTGGAAGGCTTAGGTGTACATAGTACATCCTTCATGGTTTTACTGTTTAATTAATACTTAATTATATTAATTATTTCTCATTGATCTGTTACCTGTACCATTATGTGTTTTATCCATGTTTAGTTGTTAGTTTTATACCTATTATTGACTAACTAATAATTAGGTATTTAGTGCAAGACACACTTGGCTTTATGAGCCTTGAGATCAGATAGGGGGCATAGAATGTCCATAATATAATGGACACTCGTCGCTATTAGACATTTTTTTTGTATATTTTTTTACATATCATAGTCTTGATTATTTTAAAATAAATCCCTGGTTCGAATCCCGTGTGTACCAATGAGTTTTTAATTAAAGAAAAATAAGTACATTTGTTGACAACACCACTATAGCCTCGGAGAGCACGTTAAGCTGTCGCTCCCGGTTTCACTATACCAACTTGTGAAACTGTTTATAGATGGGTTGTTGAGTCTATTCAAAACATCGCGACGAGCTAGCCACTTGTTCGGTGTAGACTCATACCATCGGCTACGACGATGAGGGATTAAAACCCCTCCACTGGGTACCATGTGACCGTCTAGGCGGTCTCGGGTGCCGTAAGGCACCCGTGATGATATGTATGTAAATCTATACTAATATAATAAAGAGGAAAGATTTGTATTTTTGTATTTTTGTATGTTTGTAATGAATAAACTCAAAAACTACTGGACCGATTGCAATAATTTTTTCACCATTAGAAAGCTGCATTATTCAGAAGTAACATAGGCTATATAATATCACGCTAGGTCCTATAGGTGTGGAGCAGTAACCAAAAATGTTTTAAAAACGGGGGAAAAGTATCGTTTCTGAGGCCTTCCGTGGCGTGCGCTGAGCATATAGTTAAAGTTATACAAACCTGTGCGAAGCCGGGACGGGCCGCTAGTAATATATAAAATTAAAATAAGTCCTAGACCAAAATGACCTATTTGTTAATATTATATTCATAGTCTATGTTGAGAGTTTCACAAGGCTCTGCCCAAAGCGGACGGATTTAATCGTGCGTGATAGTACCTACTACTGCGCCGATTGTTGTAAATGATTGCGAAAAACAATGCCCTGTTCCAAAAAAAATATACCTTACAAGATTAATCAATATTTAAATAATATCTATTTACATCTTCTTAAAAAAATATTGGTAGAACTGGTAGATTAAAAAAAGAAAGAATAATGAAAAAATGGAGAAAAATATAAAATTAATATGTATTAACTACCGTGATCTAATGGTGGTAGTGGTTTTTATGTTAAAACATAAAAATAACTTATCTATACTAATATTATATAGCTGAAGAGTTTGTTTGTTTGTTTGTTTGTTTGTTTGTTTGAACGCGCTAATCTCCGAAACTACTGGTTCGAATTGAATAATTCTTAATTTCTGTTGGATATTCCAGTTATCGAGGAAGGCTATAGGCTATATAACATCACGCTACGACCAATAGGAGCAAAGATATAGTGGTAAATGTGTAAAAAACGGGAGAAATTATTTCATCTTTGAAGCCTTCCGTTGCGTGCGCCGTGAAAACGGTTCAAGATACACAAAAATATGTATTAAAGAATAATCTAAATATATATAACTCAAAGGTGACTGACTGACATAGTGATCTATCAACGCACAGCCCAAACCACTAGACGGATCGGGCTGAAATTTGGCATGCAGGTAGATGTTATGACGTAGGCATCCGCTAAGAAAGGATTTTGATAAATTCTACCCCCAAGGGGATAAAATAGGGGATGAAAGTTTATATGATAAAAAAATAACTATTCCACGCGGACGAAGTCGCGAGCACAGCTAGTTAATAATATTATAATATTTTGGTTTTTTTTTTAACTGGTAATACTATATATCTTTTTTATATAAGCTGTGTCAAATGGAAAATAAATTCTCTTGCTGCTCAACATTGTTGTGAAATGGTCGTTTTTATTTAATCTACATATTAAAGTCTTTGACTCTAGTTAGGGCTTTTTGTCCTACAGCGCCTTTACCATAGAATATTCATTTTGTAAATTATATAAATATTTTTTTTATTAATGCTATTATTAATATTTTACTTTTATCCAAAAACTAAAATAACTTTAAAAAAAATATATCTTATTAAGGAACTATAAAATATTATTGCGTTATACTTTGTACCTACTAAGTAAAAAAATCCACCAGTTAACAATAACACTTAAGATATACTTATCGCTATTCAAGCAGCGAACTACGTAAAATTCAAATTTTAAATGTTACCAATAAGCTGAAGTAGTTATACAGCCACCCAGAACCGTCACTCTAAGTTAGATGGGCGATTAGTGTCCTCAACAGCTCCCAGCGCAAGGCCTGGGCGGAAACCGCGCCCAATCTCAAATAAGGCTCCGATCGCCACTTGAAGCCTCTTCCGAGAGCCAAGTGGAAAGAGCAGTCTCTGAACAAATTGCTCTTAAGATCGCATGATACGTGCTAATATTATTTATTGCTAACGTCGCGTTTTTAGTGCTCTTAAATGACAAGAAATGGTATCCTTGTATTTTTTTTTATTTATAAATCAATTAATAAGTAACTTATGTATGTATTTAATTCAAATACTTACCTACATTGGAGTTGTTTTTATCTCAAACTGGGTGTTCACTTACCTGGAACAAAAAAATAAAAATATAATTAACATTTTATTCGCAAAATAAACCTAGAGATTCAGAGGGGTAATGCAGCCAGAATTCTAGGCACTTTAGGAACTATTTTATCAGTAGGGTATCTGCTGAGATTTTTTGCTACAACACAATATCTCTCTACAACTTTTGGATTTAAAAAGTTTTGAGGGAATACCTTGCCAGAAAGCAAGAGTCTCGGGTTCGAGTTCAATGCTCCAAACTTGCTTCATCGCAGTTTTATCTATATACATTCAATATAAGAATATCCCGATAAGAAATATATAAAAAATAATAAATTATATAATGTAATTAAAAAACATAAATGTTAAATATAGTATATATAACGTATATATACATACAATTCATACGTAAAATACAATACAAATAAGATAATAAGAAAATATCTCAATACAAAGTGTAGTTTATGAAATGCAATGTATCAAAAACAAAAGCAATAAGATTATCCTATTACAGGCGGGAAATACAAAGGCGGCCGTACACCTGGTGGTGCGAACGCTCGTTTATTTATGGCTACATTACGTTCTAAAACTCATAATAAAATGTATTCAATAAAAAATGTTAGAACTTTTGAAAGCATTTAGAAAATATTGGTGTGTTTTACGAGATATACTCGTAGTTTAAGATGTTGCAGTGGAAGTTGGTGCAAGAGGAATTCCAGCAAAGTCTTTGCACCGTCTATTGAACGATCTTGACCTTCCGAGAACAGCCGTCGGAACTTTTATGGAGCGTGTTTCCAGAGTGGCGCTAACAGGATCATTTGGTTGAGTAGAGAGGGTAGTGAACACAGTGCAGGTGAGAGTTCAAAAGGCCTTTAAACCTACTTCGCGATCTCAAGTCCGGGAACGCTGCAGTTCATTCCCCTGCCTTTCAACTACGCGATGGATCCGGCACCCGCACGGTGAAGCCATGGTTTGCTAAGAACAATGTCTCACCTGATTCTTAATTTAGTACTTATTGCCGGTCGCAATTTTTTTTTTCACCAGATTCAATGCAAATTAATATTTATTAACAATTCTTGTTCTGTGTTCTTTCCGTTGCAGTTTCTATACAAAAACTCATTTGTGTAGAAACTTACATAATTAAGGAATTTGTTGTTTTTCTTATTATTATTACTAATGTTCTATTTCGGGTATTAACCCATAGTTTTACAAGTTTTACAACTATATACCTAACTAAAATAATTAATAATAACAATAATAACAGTCATTGAACTTAATAAGTAACAAACAAATGGTTGGTTTCAATTCTGAATCAATATGCAACAATATATATTTTTTTTAATTAAATTACAATAGTTATTATCTACAGTAATTTCGTCCTAATATAAAAACTTCATAGGTACACAAAAGTCACATTCCCTGGTCCTATAAAATAAAAACATTTAAATCGCAGCGTTTTCACCGCCTAGTGTACAACCGCTAATGTGACGCTCGACGCAGCTTCAGGGCGGGCGGCGGCAAGTCGAGGGCGGCAAGAACTCGGCGCAGGAAATGAACAGACTCACTATGGAGTCGGCTGATAAATCGTCCTCCGAGCACAAAGAAACTCTGCTACAATATAATTGATAGTTTTGTTGTTAAATTTGTTCTTGTCTCTTAAATATTTTTTTATTCTAACGTGGTCTTTTATTTAAAAATCTTATAAAATAAAAAAATAACTAGATAATGTGGAAAATCAAATTGAATGATTTAATTAAAATTTTGCTATAATAAATACAATTAAAAATTTTGAGTAGAAAAATTCTACGCTGATTACAACCTACATAATTTTAAAATTACGAAATTAAAACCAAAATAATATTTTAGTCTTTGCATACCTTACAATGTATGTCTGAGCTACAGGCTTATGGCAACAAAGACAAATAAACAAAACAAGAAATTAAAATTCTAATTAATATTTATAACAAATTAAAAACTAATTCCCAGATCCTCATTGGCGAAACATGCAAAAACAAAGCGGCCATCTGTCACAAAGCAAAACAAATTCTCTGATTAAACAATAATAAAGGAGTATTTACAAAATAATCCGAAATTCGCAACGTTCTTAATTTCCTGAAAGAGATGGGAAGCTGCCGCTCGCGACTTGCCAATTGATATCGCAAACACGCTTCAATGAGTTAAGTGCTACTGTATTAGTGTTTTGAATCGAATAAACGAATTTGACATAGCTCCTTTACTTTGTGTTTTCGATTAACTTAATCAAGATTTAAAACTTAGTTAATACACAAATGTAAATTATTAACGTATGGAAAGTTAAGTAACATTTTCATATTCTGGCATTAGTTTTGGTTTTTCATTAATTATAAAGTCATATTAAATATTTTAAAAATCTTAGAAAAGAAGCATCTCATGAATAAATATTAGGTATCCAAAAAATAATATAACTTTAGCCATTTAATTCTATAAACACGGTTAGTATTAATTATTAGAGACGAAAGTTCTCCTCTAAACCGGTAGAGGGCAGTAGCGTCCCAAGAACACATGGAATACATGTTTTTTTTTTACATATTCCTATAGAATTTTATTCGAATTTAGCTTATTTAAAATAAAATCTCTTATTGCGTGAGGTAAAATGTTTATTTAGTATATAATATGTAATTTATGTGCCATCAACATATACTTTTATTTATTATTTTATGTATATTATTTAGTAGAGACTTTTGATCATTATAACAAACCGGATCGATTGGCATCTAAAAAAGTTTTCGTATAATATTAACATTTTCTTGTTGACTATACCATTTTTTTTCCAAAATCTGTGAATGCAGTTCAGCATAAATATGCTGATCATAAAAAAAAAACAGGATGGTCTCCTACGAACCCTCACTGCCCCGTCTCAAAAATCCACCATATATGTAATTTTCCTAAAAGGGTTTTTTTCCAAAACAACTAGGTAATCAATAACCAAAGCAATTTTATTTATATAAAAGATTTTAACACCACAACGGAACTAGCTGCCACCTATAATAATAATAATAATGATTTCTTTTCAGGTATAAACCCATAGTTACATAATATAGAAGCGTGAATAGGCATCTTAAGCCGGCATAATGATGGCAACCAGCGGTGCACCTGTATGCATCCGCTTGTTGCTATCATTCCTGGACATTGCATACTGCTTAACATCAGGTGGATGCAAGGATGTAATCTGAGCTGCGCTCTTATAAAAAAAAAAAAAATTAAGACTAAAACAAGTAATAATAATAAATAAAAATAATTACAGTCCAAACACTTTACATATTATTGCCGCATACCGATACTGCTCCGCCTGACGAAGTAGCACTTTATCAAACAAAACAATACCAATACGCAACAACAATAATACAACTAGATATATATAAATTATAGTACAGTTATTTTTATTTAATTTAGGTATCAGAGTTGCCCCCTTATTAATCCAAAATCCCAAAGACACCTATAAATTAAGTTATACTTATCAGGAAAAAAAAACAATTAGGTAAAATACTAGTGCTAGTATTTTAACTATTTGGTTTTTTTCCAGATAAGTATAACTTAATTTATAGGTGTCCTTGTCGACCAGTATTTTTTTTAAATTATTTTCTATAGGTATTTAAAAATTGATTTAAAATAAATGATAATTTTCATTGTATGAGGGAAATATTTTACTCCCGGTATGTCTATCTGACATGGCTTGTCAGTCGATGGAAGATTGTGGTGAGTGAATATTCTTGGCTGTGATTTCAATTTCCTAGGCGTCCGTCACTATGTCACGTGAGGCTTTTTGCTGTGATCACGGACTGGAGATCGAATGATTTGTTTTAGTCCACGGTTTTACCTTTTTATTTTTGTTCCGAATTAAAAAACGTCGGAGATAACACAGGAGAAGGATGATATTGTGATTTTATCTCCATTTCGATTTACAAATCAAAAATATGACATCTAAAAAAAAGTACGTAATAAAATAAGTAAATAAATATCTAATTAGACACTACATTTTAATATATCCACTTGTCCGCAATTTTTTTAAATTCCAACAAAAAAAGCTATTTTAGTTTGTGGTATCGAGTAGAGTTCAGCCGTATAACTTATATGTTAATAGGGTGAACTTTTAACTAACATAACAATTGAATTATGTATTTTTGGATACATTTCATGGAAGCATTTTTTTCATTTGCATGACAATTTTTTTTTTATTAGTTTGTTGTATAATATAGTACAGTCTGTATCTCAAATTTTCTATACTGAATTTTCTATACTACAATAGTTTTACCTTTTGCGTTAACTAAATTCAAATCGCAATTAAAAACTCAATGCCAAAAGGCTAATAAACATTTATAAGTTCTAAACTTAGTTACTTAGTTAGGACATGAAAAACTTGTAAATTATATTTAGGTATTAAAAAATGTTATTGTTAATTATTACTTAATTAGCATATGTGTTATTACTTACATATTTTAGCAAATAATTGTTGTTGTGAAGGAAATTTTTTTACATTGCTCTGGTCCCAAACTAAGCTCTAGACTTAGCTTTAGCTATGTGCACCAGAAATACGTAGGTACGACACTGCAAACTGTACAGAAAAACGTAGGTACTAATATTTTTTTGCCATGGGTAGTAATAGAACAACGACCTCCGGATACAACGCCAAAGGCGCAACCACTGATCTACGGAGGCTGTAGTCTGATGTATATTTTTATTGAAAACATTGAAGATATATTTGAAAAACTTTCTAAAAATAACGTACTTAAATAATCTAATACAGCATATACAATATGACAAATAACTTTAACCCATGCTCGTACTTTTAGACAACATTATATTTTTTATGGGTAAAAACAATTTTTATCCCAAAGCCTTACAAATAAACAAAAATCTATCCAAACACCACACGACATATCCTCAAATAAATCTCAAGATAAATCATAATAAGTATTTTACTCCAAAGCGTCCAACCATACGAAATGCACAGAGATTTTATTACAAGATAAGTGTGCGGAAAGGTTTGTGAGTCGGACCCGATCTGAGATGTATGCATCGTCACGCCACCCGCCAATATCCGACCGAGAATTGAAATATTTGACCTCAAGCACCCCCCTCGGACCACCCCAAAAGCGCCCTTCGGAATACATAACATATTCCCTCCCAAATAGGAACACTATCACTTCCTGTCTTCGGACGTATCCTGGGAAGAATAACTCCATGTAGGTTTTTTCTAAAATATGTGTAAATATGTTTAAAATATATACTTAAGTCATTTATTTAGTCTTTATACTAATATCTTTGATTAAATTACTTTTTAAAAACAAGCTTTTACGCAAATTTGCAACCTGACAAATTGTAGTACATTATAAGAATAAAAAACATATTATGGTTTTTCAGAATTCTAAAAGCATTGAAAAGAAATAAATTCATTTATCTTCACGCCAGGTCTCTTACGGAATAGGCAGAGAAAAAGAAGTATTCATTGTAGACAAAATAATAAGGCATACTAACAGAATTTTGAGCCAAAATGTAATAAAATTTAAAATGCCGAATAGTTTCAGTAGTCCAGAATTCTGTTATTGTTTTGTTTTTAGTCGTGAAGTTGCAATTCATTAGAAGTTTCCTGTTGGAACAACCAACTGTCTGAACTCTGTCTACTGTCCTATACCAGGCTATCTGTCTGCACGCTGTCTGACTTACAAATCAATGCACTTTCTTATAACTACACAAGTAAAATTAGACTCTATAATCCCGTCACAAAGATTTATTCTCTAAAACAGAAAAATTAACATTAAAAAACTATTAACAAAAAGTTTCAGACTGCATTTCAATACTTATACGGTTGAAATTTGAGTAAAAAATATTTTCGCACTTAGTACTTTTGTTTGTACGTAAAAGACTCAGGCGACGCGTGCATTGATTATTTAAGTCGACGTGATTCGATCAGAGATCTATAACGGAACTCGCCTGCATTTGACGATCGACGCATTCGCATAGCATAGTTGCATTGTAAATATTTCAAATTGGATTGATATTCTAAACACGTTGCATTTTACATTGGGAGTCCGAGTATGAATCGATCTATAAAGAAAAGTCCTCAGCTGTATAAAGGGAACGATTCTACACGCATTTGGGAAGTCAAGGTAACGAGTTTTATTCCCACTGCGTCGTAGTTGATGGTATACTATCTACACCGGACAAGTGGCTAGCTCGGCGTGATGTTTGGGTACCATACATAACCCATCTAGAAACAGCTTCACAAGTTGGTATAGTGAACTGGTATAGCTTAGCATGCTCTCCAAGGCACTATGCGTTGTCAATCAAATTTACATAAATTTATAATAAAAATGTATACGTTAAAAAATCATATATATATCATCACGGGTGCCTTATATACGCCTAGACGGCCCTAGGGTACCCAGCGGAGGGGATTTTAATCCCACCTCGTCGTAGCCGATGGTATGATCTACACCGAACAAGTGGCTAGCTCATCGTGATGTTTTGAATAGACTCAATAACCCATCTATAAACAGTTTCACAAGTTGGTATAGTGAAACCGGGACCGAAAGCTTAACGTGCTCTCCGAGGCACTATAGTGGTGTTGTCAAACAAATGTACTTTTTTTTTTTAAATTAAATACTCATTGGTACACACCGGGATTCGAACCAGGGGGGTAACCATCGACTCCGATACCGTGAGTTCTCGTTCGAGTTGAGATCAAAAATGACGTCATTTCATACAAATGATATTTCCAAAGTTCAATTTTTTTTTTTTTTTTAATTAATTAGGTACTCGAACTAGTTATGCAGTGGTCAATTCAAACTACGGTGTTTCACATTTCGTAGTACCAAAAACACCGTTCTCGATCTCAACTCGAACGAGATCTCACGCTATCGGAGTCGGTGGTTACCATGCTGGTACCTAAGTGTCTTTAAGTCCAAGATCTAGCCAACCACGTACCACGTATATAAAAAATCACCACGTATATATTTTTTTGTTTTGCTTTTCCTCTTTATATTTAAAGTTATTGTTCTACTTCTGGAATGGAGTTTTGAGTAAGAAGTAAACTTAATTCCATTTGCACAATGAGCTAAATCCCTCGCTGGGGACCCTTAGACTGTCGTGACGATATAAATAGATATAGACAGATTATGGTTAACTACAGAGTAATGCATTTACGTGAAGCGCATAACATTGTGAGGCGAGCAGTAACCGCAGTTATCACCAGCTTATCGTTCCTTATCGCAGCTCCGCTCATTAACTCACGCTTGCTAGCCGTAAAATCGATGTAGCTTGCGTTACGACCATTGCAAGGGTTTTCTTTCCTTTAAATAATATGCTGGCAACAAATTTGTTTTAAAATACTTGGAACATTTAAAAATATTGTGCTGGTTATAAAGTATGCTAAGAATGTACTGAGGCTCTACCATGGGTTTGCGCATTGTAGCAACGTAACGTATTTGTATACGTATACGTGAGCAACAACCAATAGGGCCGCTTTATTTTTGGTAACAGGATTGAATAAAGCGATCCTTTTGGTTGTTGCTCACGTATACGTATACAAATACGTTACGTTGCTACAAAGCGCAAACCCATGGTAGAGCCTCTGTATACCAGAGACAACAATACATATATACCAAGACAAACTGTTCAGAAAAACGGTGATATTATTTTGGAATTCGAACCCAAGATTTCCGGATATAACGTCAATAGCGTACACTAGTCTACGGTCAGTAGCTCTACCACAAGTTTTTGCAAATAACTTTTACTATAGTCGCTAGTAATTATAGATATACATCAACCAATAAGAGATATTTATTATAAAAATATAACGATCCTATTGGTTGATCGCTATCTACATATAGTCACTAGCGATTATAGTATAAACGGTTTGCAAATACTTGTGGTAGAGCTACAGTTAATAAAAAACACATATTTAAAAAACTTGTTCATATATCTTTTTAATCTTAAACTACACAAAGTTTTAAATAACTTAACTAAATAGTTTAATTAGTAATTAAAAAGTTCCGCTGATAAATGATAATTTAAAAATAATAATCGTATATTATATACTAAGCAAATAAAATTGCTTTGACTATTTTATAAAATAAAACTTTTTTTTTGTTTTTATACATACACTGCATACCACGTCTGTATCCCTTTTAAAGTGTTATTAGAAAGTAATCTACGCCAATTCGTGACATGATCTCAACATTCTTAATATTATTTTAATATGAATTAACCAAATATTATCTAAAATCGTTAGCTCAATTAAATTTTATGTATTAACCAAAAATTTTTGAAGCAAAATCGTTAGCTAATTAAAAAAAAATGTAAGTAAAAACAACACTGTTTTTAGTAATACCTACTCACATATTGCCAACATAAAAATACATATTTAGGCTGTACAAAACCTTTGTACCCAAGATGTGCTCGCGTGCTCGCCAGCGATGGTAGCCGCGATTGGCCGGCAGGTGTCGCTGCGATCAACGCCTTCGTGACAATATAATTGTTCCCGCGCATTCCTCATTCGAGCCCTCTCTTAATTTATACCTAAGTATTAGCGCGATAATCTCTGCTTTTTCTCGCACGTCTCATTTACATTTTAAAATGGTTAAAGAATTAAAAATGTAAAAAGCAAGGAAGTGTCTGTAAGATATTTATTATTTATATGTGTATGTAAGGCACTGGACGTGCTAGTAACCTAGTGTGAGTTGTTGATGATGTTTATTATCTCTTAGTTTAGTATAGTTAACCAACTATACTACCTAGTGCGCTAAAATTTTCGTCAATCACGTGTTCGCAATTTTAGTTCTCAAATTTTCCGGTTGGTGTTCTTTGCTATTTTCTATACTAATTTTGGTTAACTCAATCGCAAAGAGGCTACTTAACACATATTCTTATAATTAACTTTAACTTAAGAATTTTTACGTTCTTATTTTACATCCCTTATTTTAATAACGCCCTCATTCTGAAAATGTATTATTATATTCCTGAAATAGCTGAAATTTATAATAACATTATACCATAATGTCTGAAAACCTTAGATAAAGTACTAAAGAAGCATGGCTTTACTAAACGGATGTATTTTTATTCCATAATTTAACGAACAAAAGGAAAATATCCCTTAAGCTTATGCATATACATATTAAACATGTGTATAAAAAAAAATACAATTATTATCTTTCGAAAATGAAAACATGCTCTTCGAAATGTCAATGCATATATAACTATTAAGAGAACAAAAAAAAAATGTTTAAAAGCTTAAAAAACTATATGCACAAACAATTAATGCTTCCCCTTGTTTCGTTTCGATTCCATTGGAGACAGCACGGTTGTGTCGTTGTTATCCTCTATCTGGCTTAATAATGATATTGTGCGAGGTGAGGCAGTGATCGGCGCGATACTCCTCTCGTGAAAGATAGATCGGAAGCAACATTTATATTTCTCCCTTTGTCTCACGACACGGCGTGAGTTGCCTCGCTTCGAGGTAAGCGTGCATTTATTTAATTGTTGTATGCAATCTTTGGATGGGTTTAATAAGTATATTTCTTTGTTAGGAATTGTATCTTATTGAATTGTGTTAAAGTTGTTTTCGTATTCATCGTGATAATTTGTAAAAATATTTTTGTTTATTTAGTTTTCAGACATTTTTTTTAATGAAATAATAACAATTGTTATATTTTCATGTAAAATAATAATTTTATCACGATAATTCTTGTAAATATATATTATGTAGAGGAAGCCACTTTCAATTTAGTTTTCTACAATAAAATTTAAAGTTGTCAACCATGAAAAAGGAAAATCCTGTTTAGAAATTTAAATAAAGATCTATAAAATAATATATACCGATTTTTAAAGTAATTTATCAATTTGATTATAGAAATATTAAAAGCTAATCCAGATAGCATTCAAAAATGGGTCATATAAGGAACAAGTTTTGGGCCGTAGAAGGATAAACAAAAAGTGGGTCGTACAAGGAATCACTCAAAGTCAAAGTCAAAATCATTTATTTCATGTAAATCTTTACAGATATTTATGAATAGAAAAAAAAATAAAAAATAAGTTTAACAATGAGGTCTTAGAGTGCGTTTGGTTAGGCAGCATTCATCAACAAAAAAACGACAAATATTTATTATACCTCGATATCAGATTTAGAACTTAAACGCGATTGGAAACACTTTAGTTCCCTAAATAAAAACAAAGGTATACAATCTTAACTCAATAAAAAAAAGACAATGTGTTGCTATAATAAGCAAATAAACTAAACAATATTGCAAAAGATCGAATAGTAGATGGGAAACCTAAGTCTTAAATCTAAAGCCTACAAATATAGACAATATACCACTTCAAGACAAGTTCGCGTGGTCCATAAATCTTTTGCAGACATGCGTACAAATTGGCTCGATGGAATCGAACCCTAGACTCCATGTCGTGACGTTTTGTCGCCTTGTTAACGGCTAGGCCCACTCGCGCCGTGTTGTACGGATAACCGTTGAAGTACGCCTTGTTTTTAAGGCAGTACGTGTTCGCCAATTACT
Organism: Monopis laevigella; assembly: GCA_947458855.1. NCBI lineage: Eukaryota > Metazoa > Arthropoda > Insecta > Lepidoptera > Tineidae > Monopis > Monopis laevigella. The sequence continues at coordinate 26,836,358 of OX381583.1, read as the reverse complement.
TTGTCTGCGAGTTTTGGGTGTACTACGTTATGAAATGGTTTTTATGTTGTAAGCATTTGGTTTTCTTGTTTTGGTTTGGCATACATTGAGATTAATTTAATATAGAGTTGTTACCTTTGTAATTTTTACTTAAGTTATGGTCAAAGGGTATATTTTGACTTTTTATTAAAACGCCAAAACCTATACAATTAGTTTGATAAATATAAGAACATACTATTTGCGATCTCTAATATGTTTGTTCTCTAATATTGTGTATAACAATCTAGTATATCTCCATTACTGTTTATCGTCGAATAAAATTAGTTAGTATGGGACTGGAGCCACCTATTATTAGCTGAAATATGTTTTTAAAACCACAAAAATATATTTTTTGTAGTAAAAATCATGCAAATCAGAATCGTAAAAAACGAAACCAGACTGTTTTATGAAAATAATTAATAATAACGTTCCATGACGGAGACCGTTAGGACGACGACCCAGCGGAGGGGTTTTATTTTCACATTCCTAGCCTATGATATTCTGAGTCTAAACGGAATAAGTCGCAAGCACGTCGCAGTGTGTTTTATAGACTTCTAAATCGATTTAGTGAAACTGAGACTGATAGCTTAACATGCTCTCTGAGAAACTATAGTGATGTGTATGTGATATATTGATGATGAAAAGACCATAACTCGTACTCACTTTGAAATAGAAAATAGTTATAGCCAGGTATTATAACTTTGTTAAAGTGTTAAATTTTGGTAAACTTTTGAGATTTATCTAGATGTAACTGATGTTACCATAAACAATGAAAAATCATTCACCTAACACAGGTGCTTGCTTATGTACCTAAAAAGTGTACTCCACCCTAAGAAATATTTTTAATATTAAGTAAAAATATTTATTTTATTATAATGTTGTCAAACAAATGTAAATTAATAAACTCAGAGGTTCGTTTAAACTCGTGACCATTATTGTGTTAAAGTTTGTCTCAGCCACCACGTATTAAAATTAGGCCAATTTTTTTACCTATCGAAAAACGAGTGATTGGCTGGTATTTAGTAATTATACAATCTCATTGTATTTGCAGCAATACGGTGTATATCAATTTACGTTATCTGCGCATTTTGGGTGTACTATAGTTTTTATGTTAGGCGAGTGCGCAGCGAAAGTTTTTTGAATTAATTATGGGAATTTGTTTTGTAGATTTATGGTTGTGTTCGTTTGCTAAAAATAGTGTTGGTTATAATAAATTATAGTATTGTTCTAATTCTAAGCTTTGCGTAAAGAAAAGTAAAAAAGAAGGATGCGATAAATTAGCTACCGGTTTTACAGTATATAAAATCTGAAAGTACTACGTGTACCAGAAACTATAATATTTACATTTTATGTATGTATGAACAAAAAAGCGACTTGCTATAAGAGGGAATCGAATCCACGGCCTCCAAATACAATGTCAAGGGCGTAACAACTAGAATAGGGAGGCGGAGTCTACTGCTTTGATTTCTTGCCTTCTTTCAGTGTGCAGTTACAAAACGTTTGACGATAAAGAATACTCGCCGCTCTTTTCATAACCTGCATAGTGAGAGCAATCAATACTGTTTAACACAATTTTTTTATCGAACCCATTCATGGATTGTGTAGGTTTGCTTACCATAAGGGAAATACAAAGTTACATTCATTGCCTTAATAAAAAAACAGAACAACACACATGCAAAATAAACACATACACCTGCCTACACCTATACAAAATATTATATAGAGGCATTAATGATAAGTCTAGCTAGATTATAGATTTTAATCTCAAAAAAACCTCACGAGTCTTTTTTATATAATTTAAAATATCCCAAGATATGATCGCGAAAGTCAAAGATGGAGGCCGTGGGAGACAAATCTGCACATCATAATCTGATAACTACTGTATCTGCTGGAGAATCATAACGGAATGGAAATAGCAGTGGGCGCTACAGCGCACCGACGATCTGCTGGCTCTATCTCATCTCAATCAGAAAGACACCAAAACAACTGCGTTTTGTACTAATCGGGTGCACGATGTTTTAGTTAGTACAAGTAAATAAATATAATTATTTTATTTCCAAATGATTTTATATTGCAATACAATTAAAAAAATAAATATTAATGTAAATATTTGTACGCCTTATTGAAAAATGTATTACAAATAGGTTTCTAATACATTTTTCAATAAGGCGTACAAATATTTACATTCATATTTTTTATTTTTATTGTAAATTATTCCATCTTAAATATAGCTAAATTCTTAAACAAATCAATTATTATTATTATAAATTGGTAGGTACCACCCTATGGCTGAAGTACATTTGCATGTCATAAACAGTGAGGTTGATTTTTCCATTGTAGAATATTTTGACAGTTAATGCTTATTTTTATCAAACATTCATTTGTATTGAAGTTTACCTACTCTCAACTTTAGCGATATTTTGATGATACGGAAGGTTTTGTCAAACTTGATAGACCACTTTCAGAACGTTACAAAATTTTAAATAGTTTGTCAAAGAAATATTAACGAATAAATAACATTACTTTGAATAGATTAGGTAATCAAACACTCAATGAATACGAGATACAGGGTCTCCTAGTTCGGGTTGCCGTGAGACCTCAACTATATTTACAAGTCCTTTGATTCGCGTCAATAATACAAAAAAAGTATTATATGTGTATCTAATTGTTGTTTTTTTTTCCAATGAACTTTTTATTATTACTTATTATGTATTTATTTATTTTAGTCCTTTACGGGGTAGGTAGAGACAACCGAGCACTACTTGTCTCCTAAGAACTTATTATTATTTTGTAATTTATTTATTTATTCTATGTTGGAAATCTTAAGCCATTAAAGTGATATTACAATCTAAATATGAGACTAAAAATGTATCTTGCATTTTCAGTTTTCACAGATTATCAAAATTATTAATACTCACAAATAAGTACATTATCTATGTTCTATAATATACAGATTTTCCTACTTATTACTCTGTTATTTCTACTCATCAAAAAATTCGCCTGCCAGCCTGCGTCTGATCAAAAAAGGAATGCTATACTTTATTACTAAACTAAACGTCATTGAACTCAATTAAACTGGCAAAAACTTTGGTTTCCTTGACCTCAAAAACGGGGTCCATTAAAAACTATTTAGTGTCCGTGAGTACACAGCCTTGCGGGTAGTTGTAGATATTTTTGCAGCACGATAAGAGGGGAAGCGATAGGCGACGGCGACATCGCTTCCGCGGGCACGTGCGCGATGCGATAGCGATGCGGACTTAAAATTAACGACCTTTTATTACTGGCATTTTGTACTGGACTGTTTTAGAGGTTAGTAGTTTGTGTGTACACATCTTTAAAATATTAAAGAGGAACAAGAATTAGAGGGGTAGTGAATTTTTATATATTTATAATTTTATATAGCGAGAATGATTTGTATTTTAGATTTAATATGGACTATTATTTTTTCCTATAAAAATATCAATTTTAAAGGTTATATGGTTATAGTTCGTGTGTCTACAAACCTTATAAAATTTAGGGGATTGGGTCTTGATTTTATTTTAGCTAAGTTGTAGTTTAAAATAAATATAACTTATCTAATTTATTTATATTTTAACTAGCTTCTTCTGTATGGAATTTTGTATTTGATCCATTATAGTGATAGTACATAGATTTACAATATTAATTCTGTACAAAACTTAAAGTTATACGCGAGTATAATAAAGGCCAAGCAAAATCAAAAATTTAAAAAAAATATATGTGAAACCTGAATAATTTTGTTCCAAGAAATAAGGAGAAGAAGAGATATGGTGTGGGCACGTTTGCGAGCGATTTGATAAGCGTCAGCGGGGACTGATAGCTTGGGCTAATGCATCTCTGAGTCACAAAGTTCTATATCAGTACCATTTTGCACTTTAAATTATTCAAGCTTTAATAAAAATAAACCGCGTTGATTTTCATATATTTTAAATAGTTTACAATACTTTTTAATTACTTAAGTTAATATTATTTTAATTGGTATTGTTATAATAATTGTGGACATACCTAAATTGTTAAATAATAAAAAAATAACTAACAAACTTTAGAAAACAAATAACATAACTTAAGTCTACTTATTTATATTAAAAGCACGATATGACAATAAACTCGTAATGCAAATTGGTCTTTGTCGCCGTCCATTTCGTAACCGCAACATTTAGCCGGCATAGTGGGAGCGATCAATATTGTTAAACAACAATGTATTGTACGACCCCATTATTGGTCACACACACCGTATACGAAATATGCTGCGATTGCGACAAATTTGCATCATCCTCGTTGCTTTATCGTCAAATTAACTGAGTATTTTGTAACCGCACCCTAAAAGTAACTATCACCATACTCTTGAAAAATATTTATTATTGTTATTATTTAAAAACCGGTAAACCCACAGACTAAAACAGAAGCATGACTGTAATGTATATACAAATTTACTTGTTTTTTTCGTTTTGTAACTAACAAAGCAAAGGATTTCAGATACTGTGACGACAGTACTCATGCAACTGATAAAAGCTTGCAATCATATCTACACAGACCGCCTGATGGGGGTGGTAATAAATGACTGACAGCCTCTACGTCATATCAGTCACATCATTCGCTGATAAAAGGTCCGATAACGCCCGCATTCATACGCTTATCATCATGAAATATACTTTTTATGTTTTGTGTTAAAACAGGGCAAACGAATTTTGATTTTATCTTAGAAGTACTAAGGGATTTTATCTTTTAAATGTTCGTGAATAAAGTTTATATTGTAGGTCAGAGTTTCAGAAACTTAAGTTCATGGCTGTATTATGAAGTTCAGTTTTAAACCATTCACATTTGAATCTTTACAGCAATAATAAATATGGTAGTCATATTCTATAGGTATCCAGCCGCTTGTAACGAGTATACCTATTATTTTGTTCATTTAAAGTCGTAGTAAATTAAAATTTCCAAATTGCTAGCCTTAGATACAAATATTACTACAAAGATCTAACTAAATACATCTAAATTCTTGATCACGTATAAGATCTTTAAGCAGTAAATTATACGAACTAGATTTACACCAAACAATCCTAAAAAAATATCAAAACTAGGTTCATGAACAAGACTGAACATTTACAAATGGTTTTTGTAATAAATGTATTTTATTATATTCGCACGTATCTGCGCGATCTAACCCCCACTATCCCCTGACTATGTTTGCGGCAATTTAACCACATACATCTTTAATCAAACAAAATTATAACCCTTCTTGTAACAATAGTCGGGTAAAAAATCATAGATAAACACCAGAGTTATTTTTAACAAAAAAGAGATGCCAGATAAAGCTCTCACATCCTGGTCACGTAACTTTATCTGAACGCACAGTATAAATATAATCTATATTGTAGGGGCGCGTTCTTATCGTCGCGCACCATCGCATTGCGTTCCGTTATCGCTTTCGTTCGATCGCGATATCTTTGGAGGATCGCCCGCGCAGATCGGGTGCGTTTTGGGGCGATAAGAGAGGGAGGAGGGGGGGTCTAAACGCCCTCTTGCGTCTGTTATCAGGGCGATAGTATGGCTGTAGAATGTAAACTGTACGTTTGAATCTAATAAGTATTAAACATTGACTATCCAGGCAGAATCAGTTGGATGAATTCTATCTAGTCTAGAGTATAGAAAATATTAATTTATTCCTGACTTTGTTTTGTCGTGGCTGCCACAAAGACAACACAAGCTCTACCATGGGTCTGCGCATTGTAGAAGCGTAACGTATTCATTTACGTATACGTAAGCAACAACCAATAGGATTGCTTAAATCAATCCTGTTACCAAAAATAAAGCAGCCCTATTGGTTGTTGCTCACGTAAACGTATACAAATACGTTACGTCGCTACAATGCGCTAACCCATGGTAGAACCTCTGTTTAAAATAGAAGGAACCTTTTTTTTTAAATCTCACATTATTTAATATTAAACTTATTATAATAAAATCAACACTATCTAAATTAATCTAAAAATATTCTTAGATCTATTATTTGTAACCAAGACATGTTAGGTGTTAGCGCCTGTAATCAAGATGGTGGCGCGCCGTAGAAATCTTTATCAGGGAGCAGACGGGGCCCGATCCTTAGATTGCGATACCGTTAAAATAAATGGAATGGGGGGAATGAGAGGGGGGGAGGGACTATCGGTGGGGGCCATCGAAAACAATCATAAAATATTGTCATACCCATCTTTTGTGTGAGCTTTAGAAATTTATTAGCAATGAAATTAAATATTAAGATGAAGACTATAATTCTACTGGAATACGCAACGTGAGTCAAATCTACCGCAACAGTTAATACTTTACATTTTAGGGTTAATTTTAAAAGCAAACCATTTTAACCCCTGACGGAAACGATGGTGGCATAAGTTTCACCCCTTTGTTTGTTTGTCTGTCTGTCTGTGGCTCTAAATATGTTGTTGCTGATAGTCTTATGTATGGAGTTCTCTCACGTGTACTTCTTTTTAAGTTTCCTTATAAGCTACACATATTCAAATCCATCTTCATTTATTAAATTACGTTTTTTACTAGTTAATTATTTTTTTGAGCACAGAATACAACAATTTTTTTTCAAACTTTACCTACTTATAATGTAACATTTAAAAAAACATGTTTAAAAAAAAATATACTATGTTTGCCAAATCCTCCGTACCAACTCAAAGCTTTTATAATTTGTATGCCACTAGGTAGGTACTGATCTGTCCACCACTAGGTGGTTGATTAAAAAAGTTGATTAAGAAAGTTGATTAAAATATATAGATAGCAAAAAAACTAGAACATTACCAAAATCTCTCAGATCACGTGACCTTTATAACTGTCAGTCATCAAACGTCAAAGTTCGACAGCCACGCCCCCAAGCGGCGCGATCTCGAATCAATTACGCCTGCGCGTGAGTCGCCATGCCCACTAGCTCATAAATCGAAACTAAACGAGATATGGGTGAGTGAAAAAGTAGTATGGTCTGTTCATAAGATACATGTGAACTACCTTTAAAATATTAAAAAAACTTCAATAATTTATTAGGATTTTCAGATAAAAATATTTGTCCAATACCTAATGAAGTATATCTTTACTCAATTATCAATTAAGTAGGTTATAATTATAATTTAATTATGTTAATAAATCAAGTTGTATTATATTTTTTTATCATTTTTTTTTAGATTAGTCTGACATGTGAGGTAAAGGCGCTACATCACTGCAAAGCTGCAGTGGCAATTTTATTTAATAATGGTTAAAATAAAACATAAACCCACGCCTAAAATGTTTAAAGTCGCACCATATTCTAGTGCACGTGCGAAGAGGCAAGCTCGTCCCTATCGTCGGGTACGAGATGACGGATAATAAAGTACCCCACTAGTTCTCGAATTTCGTACGAGAAAATTTCGATATAATATCGATAAGTTTGTAGATCAGCCAATCGATATGTAAAACATTTGTTAACTGGTTGTATAAAAAACGATTTTATAAAATGATAAATATTTTGAGATATAATAATAGAAATGCTTAAAGCGAGTAGATTTATTACTTCTTGATATAAACTATGAAATAAATTAAAAAAAAAACGTTAAGGATAAGCGTACACGGCGCACTAAAGGGCATGCTTTTATCATTCAAAACTACCTAGTAGGTACATACGAACATAAGAACAATAAAATATTACCGGTAAGAATAGATTACCTACAACGTATTTATACTCGTTAAATAATTAAGGTAATTAAAATCGTGCGCATAAAAACATACTGTTATCGGTCTCCGAAAGTTATCTGAAGGAAGCCCCGATCCCGGCCGCGACTCGCACATCCAGACACAACGATAACAACATAAAATAAAACAAACCACGTTATCCACGATTCCACTTAAAAGCCAAGATAAAACCGACGAATCGTGAAACCTTATGCGTATTACAAAAGTAATAATGCCCGTTGTTGATAATGAACGTGAAATCTCAGGGGAGATAAGCAAGTTTTTTCTCCGTTTTATCTGTCAGACGATCGCTCTGCACTCATACACGGACGCACACGCACACGTCGACGCTGCTACCAACCATTTGACAGCTGTCAAAATATTCTCCTGACGAGATCGCTTATAGCCGTTCGGGCGACCGAAACCGACCTATCTGCGACGATAACGCTCTGAATGTGCAATAAAATCTGTATTTACACTGGAACTGCTGTTGGAGATATCAACATACAAATACTAGATAAACTCGAACAATCTTAACGACATTTTTATCGTGCGCAGGAAACTTTTAAACTGCCTTATTTTAAACAATAACCTTTTGAAATATTTATTAATTCTTAGCAAAAACTTATAAACGTGATAATATTAACATCTATTATTATTTTTATAATTATAAACATCAACAGATATTCTGTAAACTAATAAATTATTGAATGTAAACAATAAAAGGTAGGTACTCACACATTGTTTTGACGTCCTGCGCGCCACCCCGCGGCAGATCCGCGACACTGGCGCAAGCTAGTTCCAGCTGCTTGAGGTACTGGAGCCACAATAACATCACAGATCCGAGAGTCTACGGTCACAGCACAAAGGGAAGGCCCCGGTATCGCGGCGGGAAATCACTCCCGGGATGTGTAGTATCCGTCATTCTTTTCCCGCTCAGAGTGAGTGACTGTGGCCGGCGCGAGGCGGCCCCCTCCGCGCACACTGCCGCGCCGGCGTGTGTGACGCCACACGCACACAGACGCGCGCGATGCCTTATCGCCTCGGTTTAACTAGCAATGGCCGGCCGGGCCGAGATCCTATCGGCAGCCTGGCTCGCGGTAACGTTGCATTGAAAGATAACGTCGCAGATCATATCGCCGTGTTTGAATAAACTTGTATAAAATGTCAAATAAAAAGCCCCTCGCCATAAATGTCCGTCTATCTCGCGAACCGTGAAGCGAGGCCGCGATTCGGAGTCGCCCGATTCGTAAAGTTAGGTCAGGTCCACAACCGGCCGCGATCCACCGCGCGATACGCCGACCATCTTCGGACAAGGTTATGATTCGTCCGATACAGAAGCAGGTGTTCCGACCGTTCGAAAGGATTCGAAGTTCTCAATTTTAAAGCCTCGATCGTAAAAATCGATACACGTTATCGAAAATCTCATAATTCATACCTGGACATATAAGATGTGTCATCTCAAGGTGCAATTAACATAACGGAGGCTACAATAAGTCGCGCTCCTCGCTTAGTCTTCGCGATAGCCGCGGACAGGAGCTCACGCCCGCGCCGATAGTCATACGCGCGCTCTTATTGAATGGCCTACTGAGAGGCTTCGGTATCGGAGACGCTTCGAGATACGCTTGGACATAACGCATATTTCAAATTCAAAGGTCTCGTGAGATACCACTCACGTAGCCGACCGGCGCCGACTCGCATCGTTGACAGATAAAACTCTGTATAAATCAACCGAAAAGTACTCAGCCCTTGATAATATCCAGACCCGAGTTGCGATAAAGGGAATTAATCAGGTCGCTCTCCATCTCGGCATATCGGCACTCGCACTTAATGGACTCTTAATGCGACGAAACAGTCGTCAACTGCGCTCGTTTATAGAAAAAAAGGAATGGTCGGAGCCTACGAGCTCGGAATGTATCGAGATATGCATGTCGACAAGCGGCGGGAATGCGACGAGCTCCGGGCTACTCCCGATGAAGACGTTTGACGCTGCCGGCAGAGGAGCTAATGAAAGCATCATTAATGTCGCTTCTACTGTTAACCGAAGAGAAAGCAGTAAAAATGTTATGTTTGACATGAGTTGTTGAAGGTGGTCTGAAGTTTATTGATAAATCTTTTGAAAGGATGATTATTTTTAAATTTAACATTACTAATAGTAATAATAAAGTTGTTTGTAAAATGCAAATATGTAAATAGGTCGTGATAGATCGTCTCTAGGAAATACAAGCTAGTATCAGATGTGGCAGTTAGTGCTTCCCTCATATGAAGGACATTGTTGACGAAGCGGAAGATGGTAACGGAGATAAAAAGCTAGCACTCAGAGTATCTTTGTGCTGTGCAAATGATGTGACTCGGGGCTCTTGCTATAATCAATTTTGTCTTTTGTTATTTTATACCAAACTTACGACTTTCACTTCAAAGCTGAGCAACGAGAGAATATAATAAATCTTACAATATTAATTGCTAATAGAAACATGGCTCTTAAAAATATTCATAAAGTATTTAATACTTTATAACGACTTTATATTCAGTTTTTTTTTGTTGATATAAGTTTTGGCTGCCTACGTGGTCCTAGTTATTACGTCGTTGTCGTGGGTTCGATTTCCATTGGGACCACAATATAGGTATGTATGTTTTTCAATATAGGTATGTAGGTATGTCATGATTTGGTTGGCATTACACATACGAGTATAACAATTTGCTTCTGGTACACATAACATTGGCCTATTTAATAGCAACTACTTAGTGACTACAGAGCAATATATGTAAAATGTCCTACATGTTATTACATACTATTATTTTTATATTATAAAAAGTATCGTTAATTTAACTTTTGGATGGTTTAAATTAGAGAACGCCACACATGAAATCCAATATTCAAACGAATGTTTCTTTATTTACAATTAAAGTTATTACTAGATAATATTTATACTTGATGAGATAAAAATAAATTTCATGGTTTAGGATTTTCATATTTTTTTAATGGAGCATGACACCTTTGCTATCTGACGGTAATGTGTCAATAAAGTCGAAGAACGCTCTCAACCAAGCAAGCAAACAATTTTTCCACTATGTGTGTCTGCCTGAAGAACTTATTCCTGAATATGATTGTGTATTTAAAAAAAAACTCATTGTTAAATAAATAATACATCATACTATGAACACAAAAATACAGCACAACCCATAACGAATATGAATGTCCTTACAAGAGAAACGGCAATGAAAGGAGTGATGCTGTCTGTACATTGTTGATTTGATACATTTTGTTTATGAGCGATGTAGCGATAGCAAAGGAATCGATACCTTATCAGGACCCCCTCCTATAACCTGCCACCCCCCGCGAGGCCCCCTAAGGTGCGTATCAAAAGTACTGTCAGCAAAGAAGGATGTTTTTTTTTCACCGGTGACCACAGTGGCCATTGAGTCAAGTGCAGGGGAAATTATTATTTGTGGGAAAATATGCGAATTATAAAAATTGTTACCATTTTAACATTGCTAGAAATAACACCTTTTTTTTTACATTTTTCATTCTGTATTTTTTTATTTAATTATTTGTTTTAGAGTTTTATTATTTATTATTTGGAGAGTCAATGGATGAGATTTTTGAATATAAATTAACCACGAGACGAATTCACGTATTTATATAGTAATTTGTCAAATTTCTTTTATTTTCATGGCATCTGATGGTAATCAGACCTACAAAGTTCATAAATGAAATCATGTCAACTCACAGACTAAACCGAACATGACTAGGCCACTTGATGGTGTTTGTTTCTGTATGCCCATATATACCAGTTCCTATATAAACAACCTAAAGATGATAAAAGTTTTACAGCAATTTGTTCTTAAAAAATATATAATCAGGATTGGTAAAGATTGTTTGAGATATGCTTACAAATAAGGTATTTTATTAATTTGGGAAATAAAATGATAAAACAGGCACTGTGCTAGAACAATTTTAAATCAAATCAAATTATTTATTCCATGTAAATCTTTACAGACATTTAAGTCAAAGAATATATAATGAAGTCTAGAGCATTTGGTTAGCCTTATATATATATATATAATCATTATACATATTTTTTTATAAACTTTAACTAAAAATTAACTTAATCTTAAAATTTGTCGTATTTTATTTATGTATTGCATTTTTGTTAACCTTACAAATTGGCAAAACTGATAACGGGGTCAGAGTTGAATTGCATCATACATTGTCTGCATTTGTACCTGTCTTTCTTGCTATCTGTACTCAGCAGTGCATTTGGGTGATGGCGAGATGGAAACCGAGATAATCAACGATCAAATTACCAACCTTAACATTACACGTTTAAATTTATACATTAGATATTGCAAACTCAATCATTTTCAACTTTACTGTAAGGGTTTACGGTTTAAATTGCTTTGTTGCTAGCTTTATAACATCGCGTAAATGTAACCACACACTTGTTATTACAATAAACAGGTCACTGTTTTAAGTTTTATTATTATTATTTTGTAAATATGATACGTTATAATTTGTAATTAATAGCTTATAAAATGTTCTATTATTGTATAACTATCGTGTAGGAAGATGTTATGATAAAATTCCTTTTAGTTAATCGCGTTTTTAAATTACTTATGTAAAATTAATTTGTTTAGTGCAATTTAAAGTTAACAAGCGATAACAGACTCGTGATCATTTAATTACAGTGTTAAGAAATTAAATTGCATTATTATAAAACATAAAAAGTTCGTTAATTAATTAATATATCACACTTTAAAAAACTATCATTCAAAGTAAATAAGGCTGGCCGCACACAACCCTTTATTTAATCAGTCAACAATAAAAGATTGTCAGTCAAAAATCATATCAAGTAAGTAGAGTCAGAAAGACAAGGAGACAAGCCATATTGCATTGTAACACTAATTGGATTCAGATGCTTATCGCGGGCCAACCGATAAAATGGAATAGATAACATTCTGTACTGACTTATTAAGGCCGTTCCCAGAATAATATTAGATGGAACGATAGCAGCTCGCGGACCGTGTGTGGAGAGTGAGGAGACGGTAGCGTTCGCAAACAAATGAGGACGGACTAGCTTAAAATTAACAACTAAAAATGTTGAGTACGAATGCTTTTTTTAGGGTTCCGTATAAAAGAAGAAGAATACAATAAGGAATAGGATTTATTTCAAAAGACATTAATTATATTCTACATCGATAAAAAAATCAAATGTAAGTACGTAAATACGACTGAAGGCAAAACATGTCGTTATAAAATAAAAAAGTTTTTGATTTATATTATATATATATTATATTATAGCTATACATATACTTTGAGGTAGGAAGTTTTTATTTGAAAATCCTTCTAAATTAAGTTTTTTTTAATATAAAACTAGAGTGGGACAATATTATTGGCTATCTATGGACTGTATGTGCGGGTCTTGGGTCCATGGCGTGATTAGTATTGGTAGGCAGGGGAGAGTCCTGTAGCTCTACCACAAGTTCTTGTAAACAGTTTCTACTATTGTCGCTAGTAACTAACTAGTAATAGATAGGGTTCTCTCAATAGAATCGCTTTATTATTCAAATAAACCATTCTTATTGGTTGATTCCTATCTATAGTTAATAGCGACTATAGTAAACACCAGTCAAACCTTCGGGACAATCAAAGAGGTGTATAAGTGAGGTAGGTGCAATACAGTAACTGGCCATAAAACAAAGTGATTAGTATATTAAATACTTACAATCTAATATACACTACTTAAATATATATTATATATATATACATACACAAACTACATACATAATACTACCAACTACACAATGATCTAGAAAATCGAAATACCTATGTACAAAGTTGAAAGGAATAGGACAATGAAGAACACCTATAGATAAAGAGGAATAAAAACTACCTATGAATTTAGATAATAATCATCTCTTTATTTAAATATTACTCTATTCGGTGCTTATAAATCGAACTTTTCTCCTTTATTTCCCTTTCGTATCTATTCTTTTAATATATTTTTTCAATAAATGAAAATAATAAAATATTTTGATATTATTTGTTTATTATCTCACCGCAGCACTGCTGACGGTACCGCCTCCTATCAGGGATCTATACAACGGATCGTGTTGTGTAGTTTTTGCGAAATTGGTCGATCTGGATCGCGTTTTGTTTTCTCATACCCGCCCGAGATTCCCTGAAATCTTCGAGCTGATCTGCAGTCAATCTCCTGGCCGACCCAAATCCAGGTATCGTGGGCCGAAGAAATTGCTGACCCACGTTAGAACCCTTTCCTACTTAGCATGACCTATTAGGATTCCTTTGTACCAAGCAAGGGGTTAACTAACTAATAATACTGTTAAAAAGTTTAAAATTTTATAATACATAGTCTGGCCATAAATAAATACTGTTACAATTGAAAATAAAATAAAAAATATTACATTTGAATTTGGAATCTGTCATTTTTATATGATTGTTCATTGTGTTTTCTCATTTTGGCGCCAATACATTGTATAATATTTTGCGATATTAAAATGGAGTGGTGTGGTAAAGAGAACCGAATCTCGGTGATTGCATTACACAAAGTAGGTATGGAGTGCAATTTTTAAAACTCTCCATACACTTGGTATTAGTCAAATGTTTGTGTACCGGGCTATTAATAGGTACAATGAGACCTCCTCTGTGACAAAAAAGGTGGTCGAAGCAGTAAGAGAAATAATTCGAAGAAATCCGGTCCGAAAGCAAAATATTTTATCTCGGGAGATGAAGATAGCACCTAGAACCATGCCGCGACTTAAAAGAAGTATTAGGATTTGCAGCCTATAAGAGAAGTGCACTAGTACGCACTGGTCATTTCTTAACTGATAATTTAAAAAAGAATAGGGTGGTAAATTCGAAACAACTACTGAAGCGGTACGCAAAGGGAGGTCACAGAAAAAAAAATGTTAACGGATTTTTATTTAAATTGAGCAACAGTATAACAAACAAAATGGCCGTATTTATGCTCAAAGCTCTCAATTAGTCGACAGAGTCCACGTTGCACATTATCCGACTTCAGTGATGGTTTGGTGGGGTATTAGCCATGAAGGAGTGACTGAGCCATATTTTTGTGAAAAAGGTATCAAAACATCGGCAAAAGTGTATCAAGATACCATTCTTGAGAAGGTAGTTAAGCCCCTTAACCACACCATGTTCAATAACCAAGTATGGTCCTTCCAGCAAGACTCGGCGCTGGGTCATAAAGCTCGGTCCGCGCAGTCTTGGTTGGAAGCGAACGTTTCGGACTTCATCGGAGCTGAAGACTGGCCGTCGTCTAGTCCCGATCTTAATCCGCTGGATTATGATTTATGGTCAGTTTTAGAGAGTACGGCTTGCTCTAAACGCCATGATAATTTGGAGTCCCTAAAACAATCCATTGATACGATTGGCAGTGAAAAAAATTCCCATGGGAAGAGTGCGTGCTTCTATTGATAACTAGCCTCAACGTTTAAAGGACTGTATTGCAGCCAATGGATAAGACTTCGAATAAGCATTTTAAATTTCAAATTGTTTTATATTTATATATTAAACTAACACACTGTAAAAGTAATAAATGTGAAAATGCCCTAACAAGGTAAAATATATATTGTGTATAATATTGTGTTTTTATTTACAGCCTCCGTAGACTAGTGGTTGCGCCTTTGGCGTTGTATCCGGAGGTCGTGGGTTCGATTCCCACCCATGGCAAAAAAAAAAACATATAGTACGTTTTTTCTGTACAGTTTGTCATAGTCTGGGTGTTTATAAAATATAATATGTATTATATTGTTGCTTCTGGTACACATAGTACAAGCCTTAATTTGTGACCAGAGCAATATTGTGTAAATTGTCCTACATATTATTATTATTATTATTATTTAGATATTATGTTTTTATTTTTATTTAGTACTAGCGGCCCGTCCCGGCTTCGCACAGGTTTGTATAACTTTAACTATATGCTCAGCGCACGCCACGGAAGGCCTCAGAAACGATACTTTTCCCCCGTTTTTAAAACATTTTTGGTTACTGCTCCACAACTATAGGACCTAGCGTGATATTATATAGCCTATGTTACTTCTGAATAATGCAGCTTTCTAATGGTGAAAAAATTATTGCAATCGGTCCAGTAGTTTTTGAGTTTATTCATTACAAACATACAAAAATACAAATCTTTATTATATTATTATTAAGTATAGACTATTCATACAAACATTGTTTTTTTTTTTAATAAATATGATTATTAATATTACAAAACATAGTTCACTAAACAAAATTAAACATGTTATTAATTTCGCTGTTACTGATCTTAACTTTCATTTATTCATTCTTGAACCCGCGAATCATGAAGCTAAAAAAACGCGCCCCGCGCGGACGGGCACGGTTTTTACCTTCATGCCGCGAATCAATTCCCATTAGGCAACCTTATCAAGCATTCCAAAATCACCCTTATTACCTTGGAATAGAATTCTCATTACAGGTTCAATAATAATAAGTAACTATATAATATATAAAATAAGCAACGATTTAATGTTAGTACAATAGCATAAGTTATAAAATTAACTAATAATATTAAAATATGTAAGTCATTTCACACATAGTATATGTGAACCGAAAACAACGATAGGTACTAATAAATAAGACAATATATGTTTAATTTCTTCGAAATTCCGCTTAAAGTTAACCGAACAGCAGGTTAAAAATTGTACTTTTCGTCCCTGAAATTTTCCCTGCTGTCAAATTACTGAAAAAACCATATTCCATTCGGACATTTCTATAGAGCCATGTCGAAACTTTCATATCACTTGTTAGGTACTATTTTCTCTTCTTTATTTTCAAGAACATAATTTAAATGTTATTTAATTTTTAAACAATTTTAGATGTCTTGTATTTAATTTATGTGTTTTAGGGCCGATTTTTTAAGCGTCCATCCAACAGAGACCATAGAGAAAGAATAAATATGACAGTTCTTCATACAAGTTAAATGTCGAATAACTTTATCTGACGATTGAAAAATTAGCCCTAAGTCTGTTTTTATGTTTGTTATTTGGTTAGGGCTGATGCCTCATAAACTTTAATAAATAAAAATAACTTTCCACCAGCTACAGCTATATTTGACAAAGGCTGTAAAAAAACTATGGCAACGGCAACTTTTTATACAGCGATCGTGGCGTAAAATTATTCGGGGCAACACCTTACAAGTGGTGAGCTTGTTGAGGTGTTTATGATGAAATAGCCTCGTTGTATAAAGCGGTCACCCATCCCAGGCCGGCCTTGGTTTCATCTGCTTAACCTTGTTATCAGTTGCGCAGTAACTTAACCACTAGGCTGGGGCCGCTTTTTATTATTTTTCACAGGTTTTCTAATTACATACATAAATAAAAACACCATATATAATTTTCGAGAAAAAAAAATACAAAATTTATTATAATAATTACCTATATAAAAAAAAATTAAATGAATAATTAAAACAAAAATAAACATAAATAGATCGATTTCACTCCGTGCTCCTTTAAAAAAAAACATCAATGATTCGTCACCCACACACGTGACAAACCTGCGACATCTGAACCCATAGTATAGTAGTCACCGGATAAAACCCTTTGTGTGACAAGAAAAATGGCCGACACCTATCGCAAGCCGATACTATTTTAAACAAGATTCTCGACCTGCGATATGGCACGGCAGCTCGCGGATGAAAGAAACACCTTTTGGATGTGCATTATTTTAGAATGCGGCATATTGTAAAACTACACTCTAACATATAATATGATTTAGGGTCTCTAGTCTTAATTTAATTTGACCTGAACATTTTGTAGGCACCTAAAACGCATTAAAATAAAATACTTGTAGAACTAATCACTACATATAAAACAAAGCCCCCGCCACGTATGTCTGTCTGTATTTTCGCGATTATCTCAAAAACTACTGAATGGATATTAGTGCGGTGTTCATTGATCAATGGAGTGATCTGAGAAAGGTTTTGTATAAATGTGATGATAAATGTTGAAGATGTGGGAAAAAATCAAACAATCTGGGAGCTTTCACCGAATACGCTGCCTAATCTGTTTGTGATATAAAAAACAATGTATATAGGGATTGTTTCTCTTATATTTATATAGATTTGTTTGGCATCTACTACTCCTATATCTGAAAGCTGCACGTACTCTTCAAGACATCAGCTGAAAACCAGCGTTACAGCATACTCGCTGTCACATGTGCTGAGCCCATTTCTTGTTTGTCACCGCGCAGCAAACTCTCTCTTATTTATTTTGTATTTTGGTAATTAATATATTCATTGTGTATCTTCGTTTAAATAACTATTTTCTTTATTTCTTTCATATGTCAATCTTTAAGATTAGCTTACTATATACGGTATAACCTATACTTATACTATATACGGGTTAATGAAAGTTACTTTTATATATTTACATAAGAAACAAATCAAACGTAAATAATAAACGTTTAATCTGAAACAAATACAGTTTGTATTTGTTTCAGATTAAACGTTTATTATTTATTTACATATTTTAAAGAAGCCTTAAAGTTAAGAAAGGCTTCATTATCCGCTAGAGTGCCCTTAAGTGTGCTCAAGATGGATGGGGTATTATATACCATATCCACTTGTAATTCCCTTTCACAGCTTCATGAGATCTCTGTATGAAACAAAAGGTAGGTAGTGCGAGCTCGCTGGGTGGGCAGGCTGACTAATTTGTCACTGCGACTACCTCCATACACACAGACTTATATCTTCATGACTATGACTATTGTGTTAAATCTATCAGACACATCGCGTTTTGTTGTCCCTTCAAATCACATTACTAGTACACCTAAATCCATTTGTTAACCATCAACTCTACTATTTCTAGTATTTTTTTTTTGTATATTTGTAGGATATTTTACACATACAACTAAGATTTAAGCTTGTAATATGTGTATCAAAAACAACGATACATTTTATAAGAAACACATGTTATATTTTATAATTTTATAAATAAGGAGACCATGGCAAACTGTACAAATAAAACATAATATATGAGAGGGAATCGAACCCACGACCTCTGGATGCAACGCCCCTGGAGTACCATTATGGTGTTAACTTTTTTAATACATTAAAAATAATTGTTAAAGCTTCATAAATAATTAAAATTTGAAATCAGGTACATTGTTTTACATTATTTGTGCTTTATAAAGCACTAATTTTACTAGTAGTAAATAATAGTAATAAAAAATAAAATAAACCTAATGTATTCACACAATATATAATGCATTATAAAGTTAAAAGCTCCGCGTACCACAATGTAAACAAGCCCTAATATATAAAGCGCTACACACACTGTACAGCACGCGACTACGAAGCCCCAAACCATCAATAAATAGCTTTCCAAAGAAATATAGCCCATAAAAATGTTAATTCCCTAATGCCGACTGCATATGTGTAATTTGCCACGTTAAAAACGAAAAATGCGCCAAAATTTAAAATGTCCAGTAGCATGCATTCTCCAAAATGGCCGTTAAGGAAATGGAATGGCATGTAAATGAAGGCATTGCTCGAGCATACATCGGCATGGACGGGTATAAATATCCGTTTTGTAGCCTGTTCGGATAATGCGCCAGTGTAGACGCGGGCTGACGGCCAACAGCCGAGGTTATGGGGATTAGAAATAACATGTGGGTAACTATTGCTAAGCCATTTTGTGAGACTAAACGACTGGTAGGTAGCTTCCGCAACCTCGGGTTCGATGAAGCTTTTAAAAGCCTTCAATGACATTTTATAGCCTTTCACAAACTGGCTGTAAATCAATTTAAAAACGTTCACTGCCAATTCTTATAGAGGGTTTGTCTTTTTTGAACATTCCATAAACAATTCCAGTTAGATTCTAATTAACAACTTGCTGAACTGTTTATAGATGGGTTATTGAGTCTGTTCAAAATATCGCGACGAGCTAGCCACTTTTTCGGTGTAGACTCATACCATCGGCTACGACGAGGTGAGATGAAAACCCCTCCGCTGCCGCTGGGTATCCTGGGACCGTCTATGCGGTCTCGGGCGCCGTAAGGCACCCGTGATGACATGTATGATTCGTACATTGCACTGATGGTATGACTAAACCCTTAACTTTTTTGTTTAGATTTAACTCAAGTGTGTTTGAATTTTCAAAATACTAGGCCGATTTTTAAATCGTCAGATAAAATTATTTAACAGATAACTTGTATGGAGAATGAATAAATTTGACAGTTCTTCATACAAGTCAACTATGAAATAAATCTGCCTATTGAGAAATCTGCCCTAAAAAAAATTAAAATACCTAGTTAAGAACTTAACTAAAATTTGTAGTGCTCTTGTAGGGTAGAAGATACATAATAAGACAACATTAATCACATATTAGTTAAAAACATTAAAAATAATTTATGAATTTTGTCAGTTCATTTTTGCTTTGTAATTTTGTAGTTTATATTAAATGTATCTAATGTACGAGTATTTAAAATGTTTAGTACTGATTTAATTGGTTTTATATGGAATTTATGTTTTTATTTAATGTTTAATTTAATGTGTTTACTAATATATTCAGTTTGATGTTGAGTATAGCTTTTAAGAGGACTCCAAGTTTACCCTGTATCCTTTAAAAATGTGCCATTAATATTTACTTAACTTGTTGTTCATTTACTGTACCTTTTTTGAAAAATAAAATAAATAATCCTATAAGGTTTTTCAAAATGAATATTTACAAAAGTAATACCAAGCCGCCCACACAAAAGAAAATAAACCTATAAGTAACATTTATTTTAAGCAAACCCGTAAATTATGAGTTTACTACATGTCCAGCGGACATTACATTTAATTAGGTTCGTGTAATGGACACGTATTGATTCACAAAAATAGGCTTTAAGGAAAATTATGATGCCAAATGGATATACTGTGGTTGACGTTTTGTTCAGCAAACTGTTATGTTAGACTACACACAGGAGGTCATTAGGTTGCGGGCGCGGCGTGAATAATGATATATCACACACATAGCTTTACTCTGTTGGGGTGATTCTACCTAGGTCACAAGTCTATGACAAATTAAGTAAATTATTTGTAATATGCTATTTTTATCTTGTATATCATACTTATTTTTTGCAATTCATGTATTTGACATTAAAGTATTTTTTACGGAGGTAAGAAGAAGAATTGATAGGAATTTTGCATACATAGTATGATTTAATATATGGGCGACTTGTTAATAAATTTCGTTTAAAACAGCGTTAGATATAACAGTGGTGGTATGTACAGTTAATCAATACATAACCCTACTTAAGATGAAATATTTTACGAACATATTAAATAATACTTACAAACTTCTGTCTACAAAAATAATTCTAAAAATGTACCTACATATTATTGAATTTACTATTGAGATTTATTATTAAGTAAGTATGTTTTCCCCCTTAAAGTGAAGTATTTTTCAATATTTTACTTCAAACTCCTAAATTTGTATCCAAGTAAATAATGTTCGCGAAGAAGAGTGTCCATGTGTGTCCAACCGGAGTTAACCGTCTCAAACAATGGCGCACGTAGGCGATAAGCTGTGCTTATAAATAATTGGTTAGCGATAACTCTAATTAGGCTCGGAGGCGATATTATCACGACGCAAGAGGGGAGGGGGTAGGGCTGCTATCACACGCTATGGTTTTCCTTGTATGTATGGAGCGATAAGCAAATAGTGAAGAATAAAAAACTCCTTTACTAACCTCATATTAAAATATTAATTAACCTCGTTATTTGTTTAAATAGATTAACTTTGAACTATAAAACAATGTATTATTTATTGTTTAATCTAAATTATAGCTATTTATTTATTTTGATAAAGTGTTAGGTACAATTTGTAGAATTGTTATTGCCGTACATAAATGGGTACATTTGCGCTTGCGACTTGTATGTCGAATTGAAATATTACTTTTCCTCAGAGATCTGTCATGTATCACGTGGGCTTTAAAAAAAAGATAAAGACAGTCTGTCTGTTGGTCTAGAGTCTAGACTGATATCTCAAAAACCAGTTGGGGTACAAAGTTGAAGTGTGTGCTACGAGGAATCGATTTGGAGCTGATTTTAATAAAATTATACCGCTAGAAATTCATATATATACGTGGTGGTAGAGTTGAATAAACCGTAGACTTAAAAACTTGAGTCACGAGTTCAAATCCCGGTTCAGTAAGTTGTTTAACGATTTATAATCTATATAATCACCGCGACGAGCTTACCACTTGTGCGGGTGTAGACTCAGAACACCATCGACTATGACGAGATAGGAATATGACTCCTACGCCGGAACCCTGTTGCCCTCTACCGTGATGGTAGAGTTATTTTTAGTTTGTGACGAATATTTAAAATAACTTCTTTTAAAATATCAATTCATCATATAGATAGGTATGTAAATTACATTTTCACTTTTTCATAAAACACAAAGAAGCACACATACAAAACTTAAAACGTCCTTGAAAGCGGTACGGTGAAAACTCATCGATAAGAATCTCAGCTGAATTTATACGGGGCCCGCTGATAGCGCGCGCGGCGGCGGGCTGATAGCGCGCCCGCCCGATAGCGCCGCCCGCCCAACTCAGATGCTATCTATGATTAAATAGCTCCCTTATCGGACGCGCGCTGTACCAATCTTGGGGTGCAGAGTAAGTAACTGCTGAATTTTAGATGTTCTTAAATATTCTTGATGAATATAGCATTGTATTAATTATATTATAACTAATAATGCTGTTGATTTTTTGTCTGTCTGTCGCATCTGTTAAAGCCACTGTATTCGCAAACGCGAAGTCTGCGTTCTCTATACAAAATTAGCTTTCCCATTTTTCGAGTATTACTCGAGAACTATTTGTCGAAGGATTAAAATAATATTATTGTAGGTCATTGTAATAAATTATCTTTCTGTATTTGGGTTTTGTATTTTTTTAGTACAAAAAAACCTACAACAGTAAGAGTTTTACTTACAATTACCAACAAAACAATAAATATTAATTGAGCTTCGACTAACAGCTAAGTTTAATGCCGGAAGTATGTTCATAGGATGGCTGTAGAACCTTAATACATGATATTTGTAAAGGTCGTATGCAAAAACTATGCGATTGGGGTGTTGTCATTGGGTTCAAATCCAGCCGGTACTACTAAGTGAATACGAACCAATGATGGTGATCAATACTGACCAGTGATGGTGACCAATACTAACCAATGATGATGACCAATACTAACCAATGATGGTGACCAATACTAACCTATGATGGTGATCAATACTGACCAGCGATAGTGACTAAATTTATAATTGTGCCTATACACATACTTTACATGTGTGTATGTATGTACATTGAATACAGGGGCGCACAGTGTTAGATGATTTCTTTTTCTACCACAATAAAACTTTGTTTTCTTCATGAAACCTTGAGGATTCTAACAACAAAACATTGAACAATTCTGGCAACTGAACACTTTGACAGTTGCAATGTACTACATAGGATCAGAAATTTATTTTGTATTTTCTTTCATACTCAATCACACGATAAGTTACTATAGTAACTGTGTCAGCTTATACTTTCTATATTTTTTTAGATAAACAAATTCTTATGAAATTTAACTAGTCGAAGACTCGTGATAGTAACCGCTTTTCTTATTGGAAAACCAAGATTAAAAACCAACTGAAACGAATGCTATTTTAGAATAAATATTACGTATGTATGACCTTTAAGAAAAAAACAGGGCACTAATGAATAGCATCCAATACTTTGAATGCAAAATAAACCCAATACGTGCATTTACAAAATAAGAGATCAGTCCTTCTAGAACGCTAGAACGGCGACAATACAAAATAACTTTCATAAATTTGACGTTTCAAGCAATATTATCGCACTATTTGGCGTCAGACAAAATCTGTATCAAAACAGCTGCTTGTTCTCCATTAAAATTACTCACATAACTATGTTCGATATTTAAATAGGTAAATAGGCATCGTAGTACTTCTTGTTAATGACCTTTGCTCAAAAAAGAGGAAAAAAAATATACTTGTTCTCTATTCAAATTCATAACTCTGTTCGAAATATGAATACGCATCGTGGAGGAATCCGTCAAACAGATGAGATAAGGTGAACTTTTGCTGAGTTTACCCCCCAATTCCCCCTTTTCTTCCCAGAACCCTTCTTACACACTACCCTCACTTTTAGTCACGTCATGAATGTGTAAGTGTGTGTATGAAAATGTAAATAAGTACGTGTTAATTTAAAGAAAATTTAGATCTTATCTTGGACAGTTTGACGGCCACCAAAGAGCTTTCGTTCGGGAGCTTTCGTTGACTTACCTGTAAAAAATAAAACAACTTGTAAGTATCGTAAGTATCGAATTGACAATACAATAAAATATACAATGCTTCAGAACGATTTGTTAATTAATTAACAAATCGTTCGAACGCTTTTGAAAAAAGTCCTAAAAAGAGGTAAAACAATAATTGGTAAGTTTTTCTTGGTCGGGTTTTTATAGTATAATACGTATTTAGAATCGTTGTTTTGGTTAACATTGTAAAACTCTAGAACTATTAAAATCATCTATTAATAAAAATAGTACAAAATTATTATAAGTTACAGATAAAAAATCTTGACCACCGAAATGCCACCGAAATTTTCTTGATTAATGGAGAACACTGGCTGCATTCCCACGTTGCACTGCTATAGGTTTTTTTGTTTTAAATCTTTTTCAGGCCGACTATCTCCAGAAACATCTTTTTTTTTTATAGTTTCTCAATGAAAAGCTTTGAACTCTAGAACTTAGTTGGTGACCAGAGGCTCTACCATGGGATGGTTCCTCACGTATTGACAACACGTTAATGCGTGAAGAACCTGCAATGGAATCGCTTTATTTTTGATAACAGGACAAATGAACTTTTCCTATTAGTAGACACTTACTTTTTTAACGTAGTAAAGTTACGTTAATATGATAGCCAAAACTAATGGTAAGATAAGGCTCATATCATTTTAGAAGAATAGCGTGTGTTCTTGTACAATAGTGTCGATCAATAAATTGCTGTTTAACAATATTGGTCGCTCACTATGATGGCTAAACGATGCGGTTACGAAATGGCCAGCAACAAGAAGGAATTTTTATTACGAGTCTATTCTAGTAATATCCCCGCTGCTTTAACGTCAAATCACCCGCCCGTTTCGTAACCGCAACCAGAAAGGAAACTGGGGCCTTATTCCGAGTTATCAACCGCTAATCACGACAAGACGTTGCGCAAACTATAAATATGGAATTATCAGCTCTATTCCAATGGTTATATAGTATGTATTAGGTTGGCTATTATAATGCAGCCATCTTGAAATACACGAATTCTTCGCAAGTTTGAACACGTATGGAGCATTAGAATTTCAACTTTATAATTAACTGGATAGAACTTATATTTCAATACCCGTACTTTACGCAAAATGCGCGACGGTGAACGTGTCAAAACTCGGAATAAAGCCCCTGGTCACCTGACGATTTTTACATTTAAATCGATTTATCGGTTAAATGCTATATATTATTAGTATTATTAATACGTTTGTTAATTTGCATAAAGTTAAGTTTGTTAGCAATGTTTTCAATTGAAAAAGAAAGTAACAAAGAAGTTTAATTTTAAACCTTTTTACCAAATAAGATTCCTAATTGTAATGTTTATTATTCCTCCTATAACACTACTGACTCCACCTCCACTACTTCACTGTATTTTGCAGTTTTTTGTTGTATTTGCAAATTAAAGTCAATGCGGCATTATGTTAAATAGTCATATCAGGAAATCTCATTTGTTTTCAGCACGCGCGACTTTCCTTCAGTGTGTGTATTTAAAACAACGAATATAATGAAAAGCCTAATGGAGTGAGCTTATGATATACTTTTTTACCTAAATTTAATTTAACATTCACGTTACATTATAATAAACTTGTACTGTGTGAACTAGAAATAAATGTACTAAATAGCAAATATAATCCTGCGATCCTGGACGTTTAGGTCTTAAAAAGTCCGGGATCAATGTTAAATAATCCCGGGATTTTAGGACCTAAGGATCCCAGGATTATATTTCCTATTTAGGACATTTATTTCTAGTCTACATAGTACATTTTTTTTTTAATTAACGTCAAGCTTTTATGTGTTTATATATATTATAGTATATATACCTACACGTTTATTGCCCAAACTTATTTTTAGGCTTGTACTATGTCTATAATACTTTTTACCATAAGTGAGAATCGAATCCACGACCTCCGGATACATCGTCAAAGGCAACGATACGCAACCACTTGTCTACGGTGGCGGTCAAAAAATTATACTTTAACTTACAACGTTTATTATAGTGCAATGAATGTTTTTTTTTACAACTATCGCAACTGGAAATAAACCCATAGCGGTTAAGCGATATCACCTCCAGCACAAAAGAATGCAGCCTAGCATATAGGAAAGGCGATGCATTATTGTTGCAGTATTGCTGCGTGACCGATATGGCGTATCAGAACCGCTCGCCCCTACGTGGTGCTAGGGTTGAACATTAAAAAAAATGCGCAAAAAAAAAAGAAGGAAGATGCATTTAATTCTACAACAGCTCACTTGATATCTCTGTCATAAGCGTACTAATAAGCAATTGAATCGTTCGCATGGAATAGGCCGCGAGAGAGTCGCCAGTATATTTTTACGTAAACGGCAGACTTGTCTATATTATCATCCGCATCCGTATTAGTAAGTTTAGAGATCTTCTACAACATGATCTGTTAAATCATACAATATCTTCGCCTACCTTGATCACTTAAGTGTCATCGGTTACGACGCGGTATCAGTGCGTTTTCGTTTTAACACCTACCTACCATACATATAATAATATACTTTATTACACGGAAGCTTATCTTAATAAAATAGTGTTACTATGTCTTTATTGCACCCTACAACGCGACCGAGCGACGTATGATCCATATATATGTTTTTTTTTAAAAGGCCAACCCTATCATGTGGTATCTCGCAGTGCGGCCAACATAGCGCGGTTATCGCGTCCACTTTTCACGTTTTTTCGCGCGATTTTCCCCGCGACCGCGCCCGCTCCGCGCCAGGCGGTGAGCCAGCCCGAGATGGTAGAGTCGCCATCATTACTGCATTATTTCGGGACACAATAATTGTTATATAATATAGCGTCTATGGGCACTTCCGTAGATGTCACAGATTCATATTCAATAATGGCAGCGGGCGACGCTTGCTGGCTCTGTGTAACTTAAAGTACATTAAATACTATTTCAAGTCGTGAGTGCTATTTTATTTATTACCTGGTATCTCATCCTTGAAACCCATATACAACAAAAACATATTTTGTACTAATCAAAAAAATTAAGGGAATGTTTATTAACCTATATGCCTTATTAGTAATGCAATGTCTTCCATCTTTGCATCAGGCACTTGTACTTATTAGCTAAACTAATTATAATTATGACTTTGACTGCCACGTGTATTAATAATATTAAACTTTAAGTGTGGTTGGGAAGCCATGTATATTACAAAAACTATACGCAGTCCTCACTCAATGATCTATATATACGATACCCAAAATACACGATAAAGGCGTTCACAGACATAGAGGTATTTTTATATAATCTTTTACTAGTGCAAAGAACCGCTTTATGTTTTGCGACAGTGAACATAAACCCTTCCTAATGATAGTTGCCTACAGTTTCAACTGTACGTACAGTAAGTAAAAGATTGCTTAACAAAAACAAATTATACGGGTAACAACAATATGAAGCAATAAAATAGTTTTATTATTAAATAAATGTTATATTATAAACTTATTATAAATTTTTTTTTTTTTGATTATAAACTTTTCCTGGAAATATTCTCTGTATTTGTATTCTATCATCATTGAAGCAAATTGAGACATGTGAAAATAAATAAATACCTCCTAGACGGCCTCAGCGTACCTAGCGGAGGGGGTTTTTAATCCCACCTCATCGTAACCTATGGTATGAATCTACGCCGAACAAGTGGCTAGCTCGTCGCGATATTTGGATAGACTCATAATCCATCTACATACAGTTTCACAAGTTGGTATAGTGAAACTGGGACCGACAGCTATAGTGGTGTTGTTAAAAAATGTACATATTTTTTTAGATTAAAAACTCATTGGTACACACCAGGGTTTGAACCAGGGACGTAAGTGTTTTTAAGTCTACGGTCTAACTAACTCGGCCACCACATTTATAATATGATATATATGATAGACGTATATGCCACGTATGAGGCATGTCTATTATTATATAAAATAAATAAAAAAATAATCAAGAAGTGTGGTTACCACGCAAAAGGTTATGAATTTGTTTATCGGCGCCGCAGCGATGTTGCCAACTAACTGGATTTGTACGATAATATTCTTTTTTAACTGCACAATATGTAAGGTTTCGTTTTTTCATACAAAATTTTATTTCAGATAAGGCTGTGGCCTTACAGTTTATATGTATGAAGGTGGGTTATACGTACACTATGAGATGTCTCTGATAATGCTATGACTATAGAATTATGATAATGTGCAACCTCCGTTGTCCAGTGGTTGAGCCTTTGGCGTTATATCCGGAGGTCGTGGGTTTGATTCCCACAAACAATATTAGTATCTACATTTTTGTTAGGGTCTGGGTGTTTATAATATGTATTAGTGTCGTTGTTTCTGGTACACATAGTACAAGCCTAGAGCTTAGTTTGAGATCAGGACAATATGTGTGAAATGTCCTATATATTATTATATAACATATAATAAAATTATATTGTAATGTTAGGTATCTTATACGAGCTAATTGCCTAAGCTAACTTGATAACAACACAAAAAAAACAATTAAATGTATGTTTAATTTGTTATTTTATTTGCTTTTGCACCTCTTTTGCACTCTCTAAAAGGTTAGATGGTAGAAAATGTCTAAGGCATTAAGTTCGCCTATATACAATTTTATTTTGTAATTCAATAATAATAATAATAATAATAATAATATTTAGGACAAATTACACATATTGCTCTGGTCACAAACTAAGCTCTAGGCTTGTACTATGTGTACCAGAAGCAACGATATAATACATATTATATTTTATAAACACCCAGACCATGACAAACTGTACAGAAAAAAACGTACTAATATTTTTTGCCATGGGTGGGAATCGAACCCACGACCTCATTGTGTCATTTTGTGCAATAAAGTATTTTAAATAAATAAATATAAATAATAATGTGGTACTCAGTAATGATTTTTTTTTAATGCTAGCAGGAGGGTGGTGTCGTGTCTGGCATTTGGTAAAACTATTGAAATTGCTGAAAGTCATATTGATAATATTTTAAACGACGCCCGCGCACGTTCGCTTAGTTCTTTCGCAAAAAAAAATGTTATCTAATGCAACAATATATAACCTCTAGGGCAGCGAACATTACTATAATATACTAGGTAGGTACCTACTTATTATTATTTTTTAAATCGGATATATAGTCTTTGAGTTATAAGCACACAAACGATTACATATATACAGATACGATACAGAAGTTGCATTTTTAATGAAAGAATATTCTATATATACTCGTAGATATATTAAAATTATTAAGACAAATTTTCAATGAATAACAACCTGGAGGGTGAGACTTGAACCCACACTCCTCGCAAAATTATTATATTTTATAATAAAAGGCGCAATACTACTCATCTGCCATCTAATGTTAAAAAAATAGAATTTCTAACTTAACTCTAATATGTAGTGGAAAAGAATGCGCATTGAGGGTGTGTGTATATAAATAGATAAAAAGTCATGACAAATACCATGAAGTAACTTGTACCTAGATGGTTCAGCGGTTGAGCTTCTTACCACGAAAGCGAGGTTCGTGGGTTGTAAACTCACCAGGAACATTTTCATTGCATTTTATTTTTAATAATATTTAAATTATATATTTTTATTTGCAGCAGCTGCTTTTTTATTTTTCAGAAGAATTTTCATAGGTTATCCAATTAGATAGATACATAAATAAAACACAATGTAATATAAAATAGCAAGTTACTATTTTTAATAATATAAATATAATAACATACTGACAAGGAATTTATTTAATTATAAATATAACACGAAATTATAAATTTAACATAAATATAATAATAATGATATTAATATGTAGGCACAATTACAAATATTGCTCTGATCACAAACTAAGCTATGTAAACTAGGCTTGTACTATGTGTATCAGAAACAATGATATAAAACATATTATATATTACACCCAGACCATGACAAACTGTACAGAAAAACGTATTAATATTTTTTTGATATGGGTGGTAATCGAACCCACGACCTCCAGATACAACGCCAAAGGCGCAACCACTAGTCTACGGAGGCGGTCAAACATCTACTAACATATTGTATGATATGATTACTTGATTACTTGAAAAAATGTGTACAGTTATTATTGTCGTAGCAAGTAACTAAGTTATATACGTGGTGGCCGAGTTGGTTAGACCATGGACTTCAAAACACTTAGGTTTCTGGTTCGAATCCCGGTGTGTACCAATGACTTTTTAAGTAAAAAATGTATGTACAAACAAATGTTTGACAACACCACTATAGTGCCTCGGAGAGCACGTTAAGCTGTCGGTAAGCTGTTTCACTATACCAAATTGTGAAACTGTTTATAGATGGGTTATTGAGTCCATTCAAAACATCGCGACGAGCTAGCCTTGTTCGGTGTAGACTCATACCATCGGCTACGACGTGGTGGGATCAAAAACCCCTTCGCTGGGTACCCTGGGACCGTCTAGGCGGTCGTGACGATATGTATCTATACAATACATACATACAGGTGCCTTACGGCTCCCTAAACCACTTAGACGGCCCCAGGGTACCCAGCGGAGTGGTTGTAATCCCACCTCGTCGTAGCCGATGGTATGAGTCTACACCGAACAAGTGGCTAGCTCGTCGCGATGTTGTGAATAGACTCAATAATCCATCTATAAACAGTTTCACAAGTTGGTATAGTGAAACCGGGACCGACAGCTTAACGTGCTCTCCGAGGCACTATAGTGGTGTTGTCAAACAAATGTACATATTTTTTTTAATTAAAAACTCATTGGTACACACCGGGATTCGAACTAGGGACCGAAGTGTTTTTAAGTCCAAGGTCTAACCAACTCGGCCACCACGTATATTATATATGTATGTATGTAAGTAACTAAGTATATATATTATGGCCAACTGAATCTTGGTCTGAACCATCTTAAAAACATCAACACAAACCAAGCTATAATAAAACTACACAAACAACACAATAACAATCCAATAACAGTTAACTTAGAATCAAAGCCATAGAACAGCTTAGTGCCTGTAAAAAGACGGTAATACCAACCCCCCACCCCACAGAAGGGGGAAACGGAAGGGCCGTGGGGACCGCTGGCTTATCTAAGTCTCGCAGATTGAAT
Source organism: Monopis laevigella (assembly GCA_947458855.1). Classification (NCBI taxonomy): domain Eukaryota; kingdom Metazoa; phylum Arthropoda; class Insecta; order Lepidoptera; family Tineidae; genus Monopis; species Monopis laevigella. The sequence goes on along the minus strand of OX381583.1, from coordinate 26,805,148 downwards.
ATATTTCAAGTGGGGTCTCATATGTGGTCGCGACTCGAGACTTTTTATTAAACAATGTAATTTTAATAAATATGCAAGATCTATCATTTGACGATGGACTGGTAGTACCTAGTAGTAGGGGGAAGGAGGAGATTTTTATAGAGAGGTAAAGTCTCTTCTATCCGCGACATCTAAACTTTAAAGCATTTATTTATTGTATTTAATAGTAGATTTTACAACAAGTGCACAAAACCATTTTTATTTGATAGTTATAGCGAGGATAAAATGGTTTTGTGGACGAGTTATAAACTCTGCTTTTCACTTCGATTGGGAGAAAATAAAACAGTAGTATAGCATAATATTTCTTTAATTAAAATTCAAAGTAAAATTAGTACAGTTTTGAATACTGAAGGAAAATGTTTTTAATGTCTTAAAAAAGACATAAGGCAAATAAATTTAAGTAAATATTATAAAATAACAAATTCCATCTATATACTTCTTATTGTGTTTGGCTGTATGGCTCATTTTCTTTGTCTTAATATAGATACATTTATGTGTAGATACGCTAATGCACTTGTGCACAAAATAAGATTTTGTGCAGCCTATATCCTGCACAAATAAGCACTTTCAGAACATGAGAAGTGAAAAAACTTTATTGCACAAAATTACAAAATAAAATTGTACACAGGCGAACTTAATGTTTAGGCTTTTTCTACCAGCTAACCTTTAAATGAAAAAAAAAACCTTTTATTTTTTTCTTGGGGCACGACATTTGACTATGTAATTACCTGATGATAAGTAGACCTTCAAACTCCATGAATAGGATCGATCAAAACATTGGTGTTTAACAGCATTGCTTGCTCCTATTATGCCGGTTAAATAATATGGTTACACAAAATATGGTTGGCGACAAAGAGTATCTAGAAATCCGTGCAAAATCCGGTGAAACCACAAACTAAAACCGAAACATGACACTTAATAGTATTTCTATCTGCGGCAACAATTTTAAAGGTTGCAGCACCCGTTGTTACAGAGATATAGAACTGTATGGAGAAACACCCCTCTTCTTTTTGCATTCCCCAACTCAATAAGTTTATTGAAATTTTACAAAATAGAGGCACCTATAAATTTAATTTCAAAAATGAATTTATTTCTTTGTGTACCAATTTTTTTAGTCTTTAGTACCTTCCGTTAACGTGATACTAACTTTCTGAACATTTATTGAATCCCATTTTCATCCCCTTAGAATTCGATATTTTATAATACTTACAAAACTTCTTAGTGGGCCCCGATAACACAAATGGAACCTACTGTCCAAATTTAGTATTTCTAACATTAGTTTCGTCTGGACGATGATTAGTAATTCAGTCAATTGGAACTAGCTTTTTTACATTTAAAGCAGTTTTGTTAAATAAATGTTAGCTGAAATACCTCTTAATTGGACCGCTACTACTACCTATCTACTATATATACCTATATCATTATAAACATATTAAATTAAACCTATCGCCATAATACCGGTCTAAATATATAGCTATTTATTTTATTTTTAAAATTTAAAATGTAGGCCACAAAAATTATAAGTTAGTTATCAGTAACGCCTGCATTGTCGCCTCAACTGAATAGTTATCTCCTAATGAAGTGATAAGGCACAAATGTACCCGACCGGGAATAGAACTTCGTACCCAATGTCATAAGATAACATTATCACCTGTGCGCATGTCATTACAACATTGTAATTACTTGTACGAATATCGGTCGATTCATACCTCCAAATACAGAAGGTGAGAGATAAAAAAGCGGCTACGTTCGATTAGTATTTACATAATCGATATACCTATTCAAAGATAGGTCTTAATGTGATCAGGCGCAGGGGATTTTTTTTAATGAGTTATACCAGGTAATTATTTATTATCTTTTTTAGAGGCGCTGGTAGACAGCAAACTTTTTGTAGATCCGATTGTGTATAGCATTTGGTCCTTCAATACAAAAGTGAAGTTAGTTACAGATTAACGTACTCTCATTTTGACATCATTGCTGCCTTAAAGTATTTAATTCCTTTGTTAGATTATTTACGACATTTTCAGTAATAGTCCTTGCTTCTAACTTTTAGGTCTAGGTATATCTTTGTGTCTGGCTGTAAACCCTAAAAAATTGAAGCAAATAAAAAATTATGCAATAAATAATTTCCGGTTTTAAGAAAATCTCATCGAACCTCACGGAACACCTATATATATAGGCCTATTACGCGGCACGACGTTAAGCTAAACTTTAACCAAAATGACATAGTTGTCTGTCAATTTTCAATGTCACCAGGTTTGAACTACGTCAGAATTGCATCATATCGATCATGTTTAGCGTAGCGTTGTGTGCGTAATCACCCCGCTGAGATCACACCTGTTAAATTCAGAAATGTCAGTCCTAGTATTACATAGTCAGCAAAGAATACATAATAATTCCTGGTTATCAGCCCAATAGTTATTGAGCTTGCTTTAAAAAATAATATTCTAATAAAAGTCATAAGTAGTATTTCATGATGAATCACTTGGAAGCTTATTGTGATGGCTGAGAACTCAAGGTCTTTGGTATCAGTAACGGATGTCAAATGTGACCTTACTTAACATGAGGAAATAGGGAAATGTGTACGTCAGACTATACCTACACCACCAGCATCAAGTAAGATCCTTATTCCAGGGCGCTAAGGTATAATTTAAAACAAATATATTTAAATGTTAATGCAAATTCTTAACCTGATACATACATTATATTATAAATTATTTATTAATAAATTGATTTATTTATATACGAGTATAATCTTCAACATTGTTCTTACCATATTACAATGATAGATAAATTGATAACAACGAGCTGTTAACATATATTATAGGAATCCAGTATAAAAGTTCAAGTAAATTATTATGAAAAATAACAGCAATTAATTGAAAAGTTACCAAGATTCATCTACTCGCCCAATAAAAATATTATCTATTAAATTACGTATATTTGTTTATTATAAATTGGGTTCCATATATAATAACTTTGAAATTGTTTAAGTTAATTAATGTTCAAGTACACAAATAAGTTCTATAATTAAAACCTACAGACATAGCTTACAAAAAAACACCAACTAAGCCATAAAAAAAATCAAAAACCAAACAATATACTGAAAATATTTCACCACCTACCTAATATAAAATAAGGGAGATAGGTTGGTGTTTTGTGCCTAAGAGATACGGCCCATCTTGATGTGGGTCTGCATATTAAACACGTCATTCCTGCCTACCCTGTTTACTCGTTCATTTAATTAACAGATATTATCGCCAACAATGACTCGCACCTTTATTTTTACGATACAGGTAAAATAGCTGCACGATAGAAAGCCACTCCTGTTCAACAGACATACCCGTAGCTACCTATTTGTACAGGGTGAGATTTACTCAGGACCCTTACTATGAATTTGTTTATGTAGGTATATTATTTAGTACTGTAGTCTCAAAACCGGTGAACACACAGACTAAAACCGAAACATGACTAGGTCACTTGACGGTTTTTGCATGTGAACGAGACCGGTCGTTCGGCCTAACAAAGTTATAGGTTCGATCCCTCATGGGCAGAATTTGTTTTTTTTTTCAACGTCGTTTCAAACGCCCATCGTCTTGTATTTATAATTTTAACGCCGACTTGGTTGCTGGCAAATTTTATTATAAAATAAACATTTGCCCGCGCATCCCCCATTGTGGTATATTAAAAAAACTTCATTATAAAGCATATTAAAATGTACTTCTCATATTAATAATAAAAAGTTATAATTAAAAAATAACTTCGAACTGACCGGTTTCGTTATAACTTAATTATATTTTTAGAATATAATGAATTGAAAAAATATATGATGTTAAACAGAAATATATTACTCACAGTAATTGATATAGTGCAACATATTTTTTATGATTGTTAATAATTGCATTAATAATATGAGAAGTACGCAAAGCACTGTCGGCTGAATACGTTATACGAGTATACATAATACCGTTTTAATCTGTATACGTTACATAACAACTCAAAGTAAGGCAATTTGGGTTTTTCATTTGACATTTGTGCGACTCTATTAAGTGATGGGAAGTACGCACTTGTGCCGCGACCATTACAGTTCGTTCATATTAAAGAGGAGTTTTGCAGTAGTTTTTTTTTCTTCTGGCTTTTTCTATCGCGTATCTTGATGCGATAATTACTACAGTAAATATTTGGGTAGTCTATATGGAAATATACACTACTTAATTATAGAAACAGTCTTTTTTGACAGTTTTTGTGGATATCTCTCCTGCTGCCATCTAGTGGAATATTTTAGACCTCTAAGCAATAAAAAAATAAGTAAATAATATTTAATGACAGAGCTTGAGGCTTAATTTGAAGCAACGAACGATATTTGCGTGTTTCATGTGCAAACAGTACTATACAGTAGTGCTACGCCAATAATAATGGGGTTTATATAACTATCATATTTATTTACACTTTTCTATATTTATTTTATCCCACAAAATAAATTCCTACCACATTATTAAAATATACCCTTAGTATTGGTAACTTATATAACTGTATGTTTTCAGGATATCAAAAAAAAAAAATACCTTAATAGGTATGAAAATATGAAATGGTTGAATGTATGAAACCAGATTATAAATAAATCTCAATGTGTGTTATAACACGTATAATTTAATATTTTTTATGAGTTACATTGTTTATTTTTTAATATTATTTCGTAAATTTACATTTTAAAAAGTAATTGGATATGATTTTTCTTATGGACTATTTTGGCTTCTTACTTCTGAAAACATAAAAATTACACGAGCACTTCTTAATTTTTATAAACCGGAGATGAGTTTATTTAATAAACTCGATAGCTATATAAAATGTAATCGTGTTTACTGCAACTCAAAGCAATTCACAAACGTTTAAGGGAAGGCGGGGCAACTCTAAAGAGGTGAATGATAGAACGTGTAATATCCGGCAAGCAACGACTTTGCCTCAAGCAACAGGCGGCGGCAACTTGCCAAATAACTTTGGACTTAAACTGCAAACAGTTTAAGTTTAATTTTAGACCCCACAAATAACGCCAAGTTTATCAAAACGGCTTCTTATTACGTGTCCTGATTGTTATCGAATTTAATTCCTGTGTTTTGATGCGTTTATATTGGAGATAATAAGTTCAAAAGTTGCAATTTATTGAATGAATATCGATTAATTTTTGATATATTTTTTTTAAATATAATTATCATAATAGCATAAATTTCATTTCATTTCGAATATAGGAATATAAAAATAATGTATAAAAGTGTTATAAAGGTACTTACGATTCTTTTTATAGCAACAAAAATTAATATGCGCATATTAATTTTTGTTGCTATAAAAAAAGACTAAACCTATTTTAGCTAAATTTTTTTCATTCGTTTTAAAAAATAAATATAAGATTATCAAATAATTAATACTCAATTTTAAATATCTGAAAAAAAATAAACGGGACCAATTATATAATCACCTTTTGAAGTTGGTAAAAAAGTCATTGCTGCACACAGGGAATCCCAGTGGGACCCAGTGTCTTATTAAGATTATAATAATATTTAACCTCTATGAAAATAAATAAATATTACAATCAAATTTTTTTATTTTATTTAATAAGTACTAGTACACAGAAGAAATAGTAGTACAAGTAGTACTACTATAAAAAAATATAAAACCTTAGGCCTGCCTCAAATGGTAAAAATTGTGGAAGCATGTTGGTGAAATATCCAGCCGCCCAAGCAAAATAAACTACTAAAATCCGTAAAAAAATATAAATACACTTACACTATGCAATAAAAGATAATTTAAATAAATAAATAAAAACATTTTCATGTAGTTACGAGTAACTTGAATTTATTATTTTTTTAACATCGTAGATTTCCTAATAATATTTCAATAAAAAGGAAAAACACAATGGCACATATCACAAGTATACCTCCATCACCTTATATCGACTAAGATCTCAAAATATATAGTAGGGGGTTATATCGACCCCCAACACACGTTAATTTAACTTTATCCCGCTGTTATCTCTATCCTGCAAGGATACCACCGATATCACCCCCTTTCCCCTTCTACCCTACGGTATTCACTCTGAGGAAAATTGTATTTTTAATTTTGTAAAAACGTAATCCTGAAATGTTGTTCCCGAAACGTTGTTAAGTTCTTTTTGATTGAATTAATGATTTTTCTTTACCATTTAATAAATACAAGATTTTTTTTTTTAATGCAAATTAATAAACTAAAACTACTACGAATTTCGTAGTCGTCTTTCGTAGCATTTGTTTTTTTATCGTTATATCACGTAATTATAACTATAATGACGTCATGTTTTAAACTCCAGTGGGGAATTAATGTTATTATAGAAACAGTCAGAATTTCAGGCCCACCTTAGAACTTTTTCGTACTAGAAACCAGTTAAAAGCTACTAAACATAGTAAGTAGGTAAGAAAAAAGTTCTATAGTGGATCTGCAAAATTTTTTTGATACACACAAAAAGGTTAAATTACAATACATTGCATAAAAAAATAATTTATGAAATTTGTATAAGTGGGTTATTTTTTTATAATTCCTCAGCATGGTGATGCATGTGGTTCCAATTCTCTTAAATAAAATTTCTAACAGGCGTTCTCTTTTGACAGTTTATGACTATACGTAATTGATTAGCAAAATAGAAAATATGACAAATTAGGCGATCTACGATGCGATTAAACAAAAAAAGAATGAAGATCATAGTATGAAACAACAACAAAAAAAAAAAAAGCACTGCATCCATGTGTTCCATTGATCTAGGTGTTTTATTTGATGCTCAACTTCATTTTGAACAACATATAGATAAAATTGTCAATAAGTCTTTTCAAATGTTTGGATTTGTCATGAGGTCCTGTAAGGACTTTAAAAGTCCATCCACTTATCTCCATTTGTTTAAGTCCCTGGTTCGTCCTAACTTGGAATATGCAGCACAAGTATGGAACCCTCTTTATGTAAAGTATGTTCATCAGGTTGAACTAGTGCAGCGTAAATTCTTACGCACTATGAATTATATATGTCGACGTCTGCGTCGCTCACATAACGATTTATTAAACAATTACTCCTTATTAACTCTTCAGAATAGGCGTGAACTGTTGGATGCAATGTTCTTACATGGCATCTGCAACCACAGGTTTGACTGCATGTACCTAACCCATAAACTTTCTTATAAAATCCCTAACATATTACCACGTGAGGTGGTAACCCCACCGGCTTTTCCTAACCGGAGCGATCCGCACAAACGCCGGTGAGCGAGCTCCCCTCAGACGTGTGGTGCGCTCCTACAATGAAAAACTAGGGATATAGACATTTTCTCGTGCCCCAGACACAGATATAAGAGTCACGTTATAGGTAAACTAAGTGATTATTGATTACTGTTGTCTACTTAAACTCAACATCGACTTTTTTTTTTCCATTTTTTTTATATAACTGTCCTTATTAGTTCATATTTACCTGTTTTTTTTATTTTATTTTGTTTATTCATTATTACGTGCTTTTAAATTTAAATTATATAATTAATCAACTTACTTATTTTGCTATATATAACCTCATCTGTGGATTACGAAATGGGTTGCACACATATCTACATAATGTTATTGTAATATGTTTTATATTTAAGTTTCTATGTGCAATTGTTTGTTTTCCTAAATAAAATAAAATAAATAAATAAATCCACATGCAGATTATTGTGCCGATCTATAGATTGTTGTTTATTAGTATTAATCGTTTCCACTATGCCGGCTATATAATTATGAGCTAAGAACTGATTACACCCACTGTATTTTAAAGTAAAAAAAATATTATGATTAATTTCGTTGGAAAAACAAAAAGTAAACCAAGAATCCAGGAAAGTTCTCACATCTTTACGAAACACAAAGTACCAGGCGCCTATACAAGCTTAGAGTTAGCTTGGTATAAACCAGATAATTCAACAGTTATCAGCACTCACGCTCAATTGACCGCGTGTCGTTCATTCTGTGCGCGGGGAAGTGTCTACGTAATTTAGCTGGTTAATACCTATTTAGATATCGCTTTTCAGAGATTGAACTATTATGATACGTAGTATCCTAGTACCAAGTAAAAAGTATTGAAGCAAAATATATAATTTATGTTTTAAATTCAGCAAAATTTGCTTATAGCATTGGTTTTTCAGTACAAGTTAAGTTATATAAATACTAAGACAACCTTATAATTTGTTCGGTGTACATTCAGAATAATATAAGTTTTAATGAATGAATAAATGAATGATTCTTTATTCACGGAATAAGGTTTACATAAGTTGTTTTACAGATTTTTAGGATCTCTTACTCCACCATTTGTGGTATGTGAATATATTTACGTAGGTATATTGTTATTTATCTACTTATAAAATTTTACACTAGCATTATACAAAAAAAAATTACAATAATTTGTTAACATTATTAATACCACAAACACACGAGATTACAACAAAAAAAGAATGCCACAATAACTAGATGTATAAAAGATCATGTCCACTTGGTATTAAAAAACTCCAAATTGTAAAAGCATTTCTCGTGCAGCCAGTTTAGGAGGCATATTTTAAATTTATTTTTTAATGGTAAGCAGGCCTATAAAGACCATGAATGGGGTCGATCAATACAGTGTTGTTTAATAACAATGATCTGTAACGAAATGGGTGCCGACAAAGACGAATATGCATTACGATCGTTAATCAACTGCACGTTTCGTATCCGCACCCTGAAAGGAGAATACCACTTCGACAAGAAATCTATGTGGTCAGCTGAAAATTGTCTCGAGCCGAAAGGCATTAAGCTAAAAAAAGTCGTGAGAAATAAAAATAAGTTCTTCCATTTTCATTAATGAGCAAAATAATAAAAAAAACGCCATCGTCAATTACTCTATTGTTTTGAAATCACGTATTTGTTGCTACATAATTTATTATGATTCAGGTACATTTGTTTAATAATTTACATGTATTCAAACTTTATAGTAAGTAACCTAATGATGTAAATAACTGCAATTAGAAGTAGAAAATATCTCCCACAACATATGGAATTTATTATCTTTTATATAGATTTTTTTAATAAAGATTTTTTAAACTTTTTTATAAAGATTACTATTACCATACAGATGCAAAAACTGTTAAGTGACCTAGTCATGTTTCGGTTTTAGTCTGTGGGTTCACCGGTTTTCAGGAGACTACTGCATCGATTTCTTGTCGAGGTGGTAGTCTCCTTTCAGGATGCGGTTACGGAATGGGTAGTTGAATTGACGATAAGGCAGCGAGTATATTAAAATATACTAATAATGCAATTCGTCATTGTCGCCCCTATTTCGTAATCGCATCATTTAGCCGGCATAGTGGGAGCCATCAATATTATTTAAGAACAATTATTCATTGACCCCATTTATGGACTTTGTAGGTCTGCTCACCACCATGTAGATACAAAGTCACATGTCGTGCTCCAATAAAAATGCTATTATAGTAAATGGAAGTATAACTTTATCAATATTCATCATTCATTTTCACACAAAAGCTTAGGCAAAATCCAAAAATTCTTAGAAAAAAAATGTTTATCTAAACATCCACTTGTGACAGCTAATGACTCGGATCCATAAGCACACCTCGCTGCCTCCAAACACCCAGCAGCCCTTTGAGCAAGGTGTGTACTCCCTGAAGATAAGGAGCCGGTTTATCGTTCATCACGCGCAATTGACTCCCAAATCCTTCGACTCTTGGAAGCTCGACACCAGCGCCATTTTGATTGTTGGAGTTAAAAAAAATACCTCGTTGGACTTCGATGTAGTCCTTGGATTTACAATAAGGTAAAACCATAGACAGTAGGACATGATACTAGTCTGTGGGTAAAACTATGTGTTATTTGTTATACGGTCATCAGCATGGAAAAGAAAATATTTTTTACAGAAAATTTAAACTTAATACAGAGACATAGAGTTCATGGGGATATACTTTGCCTGCCATTGACTGTGCCAACGTTTTTTCTAATTAACGCAACGTGTTTTCTAATTAACGCAACGTGTTTTTTTACTCTACATATATCCCACAAAAACTAAAAGATTCAATGAAATACCTGCCTTCTACATAACAAAACATTATACAAAGTGGGTTGTAATAAAAAATTAAGCCTAATTTTTAGACCAATTTTTATAAGTAGCTAGTGCTTTTTATTTGTTCTATTACTAGGAAATCAATTTATTTCAAAGCCCTTTCATTGAAACTGCAATCTTCAGAAATCGATCGTCCACATATCCATTATCCCAGAAAAGTGAACGTAAGCGGGGCCAGATAACGTCGCGAGAAAAATGATCAATCTATACCATATCCCCTTTTCACTCCTAATCTGGGATAATATATTTCTTTCTCATTCAGGTGGTGAGATAGAGGTCACGAGACTGCTGGTCATGGATTTATAATTTCGCTATAATATTTGGAGGTGGCTTATTCTGATTTACCTACTTATTTACAGAATACAAACATCCTGTAGGCCGACCGACCGGTCTCGTTACACATTTTTATTATAATTTTTAATGTTTTAGTACCTATTTATTATTAGTTATAATAATGAATGTATGAATATTATAGAAGTGCCCTAAGACCTAAAGTCGACGCTCTAAAAAATGATATTAAAATCCAAAACAAAAAGTTAGAACTAAAATTAATATAACAAATCTTGGGAATCCCAGAAGTGAGAACAGATTCTGCGTACCTAACATGTATACGTTTCGTTCAAAAATTAAATGTAACAAAAACTGTATTTATCTCTTTTCCATATGAAGATTTAAATGTATGCGACCAAAACAGATATATATTTATGATTTCTATTGTATAAACGTTCTTAGGGCTCTTCCCAATTAATCATACTTCCAATATTGCAAAAATGTTTTCATTTTACAAACAACAATGAACGTCAGGATTTTAAAATGCATTCAGTACATTTGCTTTTATATTTATTAGTTTATCTGTAGTAGTAGATGATTTTTTTCTTTGTTATAAAAACAACATAAGATACCTTGTCCACAACGTAAATTTGCAGATTGCGGCATTTAGCAGGGGAAGAGGATAAATAATTTATGATGATCCGTCGACGCGTGATAGTGGATCGCGGGAACAAAGAGCACGTGGAGTGTTATCGCGCGCCGCAGCCGCCCGCCCTGGCGACGGGACCCGGGCCCGTTCTCACGTCCGGCACGGTTATGTCGTCACGTGATAGTGGGTCTGAAAACAAACACCACGTGAAATGTTATCACGCGCTGTGGTCGCTCGTCGGGCACGAGATGTCCGTCAACGTGTGAGAGAGTATATGAATGTCATATTGGATGCTACAACCTTGACGGACGGGACCCGTGCCCGTTTTAAATCCGGCACGAAGTAGTTGTCGGGCGTTATAGTGTGCCACGATGAATATGTATTACGTGGTTTGATTCACATTCACCTGGGCTCATTCAGGCCTATTCTTACGTTCGCAACGAGATTGTACGCGCTCATATGTTCGCGGGGAATAGGCACTCACGTGGAACACTGTCGCGCGCTATTACCGCCCTTCGTAAGCTAAGGAAACGTGGAGTGATATCGCGTGAAAAATTAATCAAGATAACATAAGCATGACAAGTAAACAAATTCTTTATTTAAAGATGTTTTCAATATGGTTTGTTATGGAGACGACCAGTGGGCTATTTACTTTTCGGACTGGTTACGTAAATATATTCTCAACCGCTAGTGACAAAATAAAGTACAGGAGGTAATAAAAATAACTCTATATTTTATTCAAGTACAATGGAAACGCAGTCCCACAGTAAGAGTAAAGCAAAAACATGACCAGCGAGCAGGTGAAGGTGGGTCTGGTATCTCATGAAAATGTGATGGATATAGTAATAACAGGATTTGTATTATCTTCTCCTGACTGGCTGTTTCTTCTGCAGCATTTCTCTTATCTGCTGCTATAAAGGTGGGGTTACACTACTACGCTAACGATATGATATTTCTATAGGGTGGAAACGAAGTGTCCGCAGGGGATTATTTTCTTATTGTTAAGAGATAAATTAAACGAAAAAAAAAATAATCGACTACGACAAATTTTCTATTGCCCTGAATTTCATATGATGGTTAAAATGAAATGAAATTTTGACAAAAACATCGTACAATAGAGGATGTTATTGGTTGGTCCTTAATAGTTTTCTGCTTATACAACTGAAAAAAAAATCTATTTAATTCCGTAATCTTTTTCAAATCAACACTTCTTATTGCAATTTGAACTTTATTCGTATGAAGATAAATGTTGGACTAAGATCCTTGTAATAGTTCAATAACTTGTATACAATACAACAGAACTCCCCAAGTAGATGGTTGAGATAATTATCTGCAACTTCATATCGACTATTGCCACTCACCCGATACTTGTACACTGTAGGGTAAACGTCCCAGTTACATAGCAATTTGTAATTACTTAACAACATTCCATTTTTAATATTCCGTATGATATAATTTCTAAATTTATTTATTACTTTAGCCGATTGTAATCAGTAAAAGGAGAGTTTATGTAATTTAAGAAATATATATATGTATAAAATTTAAAAAATCATTTGTTTTTAAATTAACAATTTATGTACATTTCTTTGACAACACCACTATAGTGCCTCGCACGTTAAGCTGTCGATCCCAGTTTCACTAGACCAACTTGTGAAACTTATTATAGATGGGTTATTGAGTCTATTCAAAATATCTCGACAAGCTAGCCCCTCAATAAAACCCCTCCGCTGGGGCCATCTAGGCGGTCTCGGGAGGCCGTAAGGCACCCGTGATGACATGTTAAAAAATATGAAAACATTATTATTTTATTAAATAGCGTAATTAATTAAAAACTTATAAAAAAGTGTTTAAACTAAATGGTAGTTTTATAGCAATGATGTGTGAATTAATTCTACTTCCTTAACTATAATCCTAACACATTAATCCTTCCGTTAAACACTTTGCCCTTAGAATAACAAATTAACAATAAAACGTATTTTTGTTATAATTTTAGTGAAGATTTCCTCTTTGCTGACTGAGGTTTAATATTATTATATCTATTAAAACTAAAATATCATTATTTTATATAAATAAAAACTGAATAAGTAGATTAGACTTACTAACTAATTTAAAAAAGAAGCACAATGGCGTTCGCGATCGTGAATACTTCGTTCACACAGAGTATGCAAATGTATTCGTATTCCTTCACTACTTATCGCAGAATTAAAATATTTTTGTTGTTCGTTGTATTGAATCTGTCTGTTTAGAATTATTCTTATTAAAAAAACTTCTTTAATATAATTAACACAAAAGTTTTTGCCATGGGTGGGAATCGAACCCACGACCTCCGGATACAACGCCAAAGGCGCAAACCATTAGTCTACGTAGAAGGTCAATAAGTAGATACTTAAATATATCTAGCAATTAATTTATATTATTTTTATTAATAAAGTATTTACTTACAACACTGTCGGTAACAATGTGGTTTACCCTACTGCCCCACCCTACAGTCCGCACTGGCTTATCTCAGATTTTCGCGCCATTACCCTCCGCGATACAGAGTGGCTCAAATGGTGGCGGTAATCGAGAAACGCACTTCATTTCAACACCTGAATATTTGCGATAAAATGATAATCAATGAACTTGGCTTAAATTTATTTTGGGAAAATATAGATTCATCAAAATTCGTACATAAGTACCTACCGTGGATAGATATTTTTGGCAATGGGAAAGTTAGATTCATCAAAATTCGTACATAAGTACCTACCGTGGATAAATATTTTTGGCAAAGGGAAAAGTTAGATTCATCAAAATTCGTACATAAGTACCTATCGTAGATAGTTTTTGGGCAATGTTAGATTCTTTAAAATTCATACATGAATACGGTGGATTTATATTTTGGGCAGAGTTTATATTTTATAGTTATTTATTATTCATCAAAATTTTAGTAAACTTTGATAGCGTGAATTGAACCTAATTATAGTGGCATAGAGTTATTCTCCCCGTTAATTCTGGAAATGCACCACCGACGTTTTCATACCAATTATCAAATTAGATATTTTTGTTGAATATAATTGAAGTGAAGTTTGGATAGTTTCTTTAGTTAGAATCAAACAATAGACAAATTGATGATTGAGAACGGTAGCCATCTTTAGTATGCTAGTAATCTACTAAAATAGATCACAATTCAGTCATTCTAACTGCAAAATAATATTGGTACATTCGACGCCATTTTTAACTTTAATCGTTACATTCACAGAGAGTTAATTTTGGTGCAAGTCAGCCTTGCAGGTCATCTTTACAGTCGTTTTGACTGAATTGTGAGAACTAATAGCTATTCATAAAAAAACAGTTTATAAATCTAGTAGTTTTTAAGCCATGCCCCGCCCGACAACCAAACAGACATATAGACACGAACTCTAAAAATAATGGATTTAGAGTCCGTGTCGCATTTTTTTTAATCAGATCACTGTACTTACAGATTTTTTTCGTTTACAATTTTATTATATGAATATAGATTGTCGTTGTAAATTAAAATTATGATGTTTATGTAGTAGGCCCCATTTAGCAAAGGGTAATGCTCAGATAAACGAAAGTTATATTAAATAACTATTACTTACCCTTTACATAACAAAGCAAGCAAATGATATGTAATAATATGTACCTATACAATCTGTTTACGTACGATCCTTGGCAACATTGTGAAGGTTTAAACGTAATTACTAGGACTGGAAATGATAAGGCACGCTTTAAGTCAGGTGATTGCATGAGTAGTTTAGATAAATTGGTTCACTGATATTAAATATTAGAAAACGTTTAAATTATGATTAACGTTTATACGATATGTTTTAGAAATTATTTATCTGTGGTTACCCTGTTGGCGTTGTATTCGGAGTTCGTGGGTTCAATTCCCAATCAAGACAATACAATTTGAGTACATTTTCTGTACAGTTTGCCTTAACCTGAGTCATATGGCTTCGCGAGTATTGGTCCGTTTTTAATAGTAACTAAAGTATTAACAAGTACCGTATCTTCTCCCTCTAACCTTATCTATATTACTATCTGTCCTGACCTATCCTTCTTTATTTCTCAACTCAACCATAAAACAAATGCAAGATTAAAAGTAGGAAATAATCTTTAGATTGGGGGAGCTCCGTGAATTTTAAAATCTACCCGGTCCCGGTCCCGGGATATCAGTTAAGCGGGACTAAGTATAATGGCTTATAAATCAAGAGATATCGCGGTTTTTAGCGACATTGTCAATGACGGAGGTATAGAGGGTGCTCTCGTTAGAATAACGTGGATGTGACTGAAATGTAATTTAATTGTTAAAATTGTGTATTGGTGTAAATTGGGAAAATCATTATTTATATATGTTTTCTATGCTATGACTTTCTGTTACACCTATAGAGATAGCGATGGTTGTATCCTCCATCAAAGTAAGAAATAAGGAAGTTTATATGAAAAGTAAAGAACTTAAAACTAAATTCTAGAAGAATTAACTAGGCTGCTACCACTACTAGGTACTACCACATCCTAATAATTCCGATAATTTACGATAGAAAAACTAATTTTTAAGCCAAAAGATGAAATCTTCAAACTATACAGGAACAAAAAAAATAGCAAAATTGTTATTGTATTGTAAATATAATAAAAGACTGTGGTAGAGACATTTGAAGACACTAAATAATGACACACTGTCACCTATAGCGTATTTTATTTTTGATTCTTTAAATATCTCTACCTCAGTCTTTTATTAAGAACTTACAAAACACAAAGTGAAATATAAATATTTATTCTGTATCTACCTGGTGGTAATAGCACCTACAAAGTTTATATATTGGGGCAATATCACAATGTTTAACAACAGTATTAGTATATTATCAAGATTGAAATAATAATTCTTAATAACAAAACTTAATAACGAAAGTTGAAAAATTACAACAGTTGATAGGTCGAAAAAATTAAAGAGACAGGCCATAAAAGATCTATTCATAAATACGTACCTTAGACAGGCTCATCCATATGATTCTTACATCGCAAGTCCATTATCGAGTCTGAGATGGCCCAGATAAGAGCCATAATTTGCAATAAATATAAGTGCGGAGGTGTCGACAGCCGTCCCGGGTTCGAGTCCCGTTCGCGGACTTCAATAAAGGTGCGATTATTATTAAACCGGTTCCATATCGTCAACATTTCCTTTTGGGGTGAGCAGGAACTTACTGACTTGTTATAAGGTTTATAGTAATCAGTGCCATATGTTACTGCCATTTTTTATACTTAAAACTTTATTATATAAAATGAACAAACCGAGTGGAATCTTAAAATGCGTAAAATATGAGATATCAAAAAAACTATAAACCAATATCAAATTAACATAATATTATAATTAAAAAAAGGACTTATTCATTCATACTAAATTAAAAAATATATATTCCAAAACAGATTTTTTTATTAGAAGCACTGAAATTATTAAGCTAAGCCCCTTGCTGACAATTTCTACAGGGTAGCCACTTTCTGGAGAACATGGAAAACTGGGAAAAGTCAGGGAATTTTCGGAGACTGGAAAAGTCATGGAAATGTCAGAGAAAACGCTAGGAGGTCAGGGAAAATATTAAAAATGTACACACAACTTGCTACTGTAAATGACTGGCAACCTAAGCGGGGCCGATTCCATCTAAGTTCTAAATAAGCAAATTTTTTTAAGAATGTGAAATATATTTTGTTGCTCTATAATTTCCGAAAATATTGCTAAAAATAAATGTTTCTATTTTCTAATAATTTTTATCTCTAATACTTTTTTTTCCCCAAAAATCAATTAAAAAAACCAAATATATATTATTTGTTTTTTTTTCTTTAGGTCAGGGAAAATCTAAAAAAAAGTGACTTGAAAATCTGGAAAAGTCAGGGAAATTCGTATCCGAAAAAAAGTGGCCGCCCTGATCTAGTTATGGTAAGTATTTTGGATGATTACTGTTTTCTAAGGTTGCAGGGTAAGCCTCTAAACCTTCGCTAGTCCGATACAGATGCAAAAACCGTTAAGTGAACTAGTTATGTTTCGGTTTTACTCTGTAGATTACCTGGTAGAACCCCGGCCCTCTGGTACACTGAGGTCGTCCAGGTGGTTTTATGCATAGCACAGAAACTGGGCAGTACAGAAAATAGTCAAAGAGCAGTACTGTCCGATCAAACTGCAAGATAAGTGGTGCGATAACTGTAAGATCACTTCTCTATCGCTTATGTCACATTGTTCCATTTATCTACTTTATTGTCAGAAGCGCAGTTTACACATGATTATTTAGGGTTCTCACTTTAAAAAAAACAGTATAAATTATTCCATTAGGGTGTTGTTTCAATCTATACTAATATTATAAAACTGAAGAGTTTGTTTGTTTGGTTGAACGCGCTAATCTCAGGAACTACTAGTTCGAATTAAAAAATATATTTTAGTGTTGAATAGCCTATTTATTAAGGAAGGCTATAGGCTACATAAAATAATGCTACGACAAATAAAAGCGGAGTAACAATGGAAAATGTTGCAAAAACGGGGGAAAATTATTCCCTTTGAGTGCGTACGCTGCGTAAACGGTTAAAGTTACGCAGACAAAGTTGCGAGGATCAGCTAGATAAGGTTATTCAACAAATAATAAAATTGTATGAAGAATTAACTTGACATTATAATAATTTGACAGTTATTTATATAAGTTAACTGTCGAATAACTATATCTGACGATAGGGAAGTTAAAAATTGTAAAAATAGTAATTGTTATTTACCTAATTATATTAAGTTATGTAAATAAACTTGATTAGAATAATAAAAATTACTTAAATCGGACCAGTATTTGCAATGTTATTGGTAAAAGGCATACGCTCGTAAGCTACCTCGTGTTACGTGCGACAAATGCGTCCTTAATGAAGTTCCATACGAAAGTGCGATTACTATTTTGCTCATAACTTCGTCAGCTTATATCCGATTGAAAAATATTTTTTACAGGGTTATTGTATTTGATGAGGGCTACAAAGTTATATTGTTAAAATAATAATAAAATGTGCTAAATTGGTTCAGCCCCACCCCTGCAGATGCATCTCGTGTCGATAGTGCATGCACCGAGATAGTGCATTGTACCACGATAAGGTTGTTATTCATAGATAACAGAGAAAGTCCTTATCAGGCAGATGACTTATTTGTAAATACCTCTGTCACTTAATTGGTCGCCTAGAAAAATAACTGATAGCACTAATTATGGATTTTTAAATACTTATTTTACCTCATTTTTATACAAACATTTTTTTTAATTATAAATAGTAACTCTTAATAAAATAGCATTTGATTGTTTGATATTGTTAAAGTTACTAATGCTAGTTTTAATTTATTGTTATTATTTATAAATATCTATCAAGTTTATAGGTAGCCCGATTTTAAATGCCACATTTCAATAATGGATCTATATTTTTTCGACGGATAGTAACCAGCCTGGTGAAATCTGTACTGTTACTATCCGTCGAAAAATATTTGACAGTTTGTTAAAAAATGATTAAAAAAAACATGTAAAAATCAATAATCTAAACTCAAAAATGTAAAGTTAGGCGCGATTTATTTTTATTTATTCATTGAAATTTCTTTATTGCACAAAATTGTACATAGGCGATAATTTATACCAGCTACCCTTTGAGAGAGTGAAATATGCGTATGGGTGCAGAGAACAAAAAAACCTATATATACATAGACGATGTTATTAATACTTAGGTACGGTATATAACACGTAATATATACATTTCGTAACCGCATCATTTAGCCGACATAGTGGGATCGATCTATATTGTTAGACAATGTATTGATCGACCCCATCATGGACTGTGTACGTCTGATTACCTTCAGGTACATACAAAATCACAATTGCTCCAATAAAAAAAAAACATACTAGCTGCCCGTCCCGTCCCGAGACCGCCTAGAAGGCCCCACGGTACCCAACGGAGGGTAATCCCACCTCGTCGTAGCCGACGGTCTACACCGAACAAGTGGCTAGCTCGTCGCGATGTTTTGAAAAGACTCAATAACCCATCTATAAACAGTTTCACAAGTTGGTATAGTGAAACCGGGACCGACAGCTTAACGTGCTCTCCGAGGCACTATAGTGGTGTTGTCAAACAAATGTACATATTTTTTTTAACTAAAAACTCATTGGTACACACCGGGATTCGAACCAGGGACCTAAGTGTTTATAAGTCCAAGGTCTAACTAACTCGGCCACCACGTATTCTTCAGTAAATAATAAAAATATACCTATGAGTAATAAAAATATAATTTTAGAAAAACTGATTGATTGTTAATTGAACAGTTAATGACCACTATAAAATAATAAAAATAACAAATTTTGGTTAAAAAAAAATAGCGGGTCACACTTACTATTAAGGGATATAAAAAAGTTTACGTCCTATTCTCAGACCTACCAAATATACATAAAAAAATCATAAAAATCGGTCAAGCCGTTTTGAAGGAGGTTGGTTACAAACACTGTGACACGAGAATCTTTATTGTTAAATTTTATTTTAGGTATTTTTGTAATTTTTTATTAGCTAATACTAAATGTATAGTATAAAATTAACTTAAAAGGAATTAACAAATCAAAAACTACTTACCTATAACATATATATTTCTTCTAAATCGCTACCAGCAGGAAGGGTGCCCAAAAGGCTGGCTGCGTTACCTCTCTGTATGGCCAAACTTAAACGTTGTCCGAGGAACGAGCCAGCCCTTTGGTCACCAGATGTTTCGACCAACCGCTTGGTAATTTCTTTATAAATTGCATGCGCTGGGTCCCCAAGGCCCCATCGTCCCAACTCCAAACGGCTCAAACACATACTCTCCCGTAAGGTTAGAGTATTTGCGCCGTTTGAGGTTTTCTGCAGAACAAGCAGCAGCGCCTACCTTTTGAGAAGTTCCTGAAAGATGTGAGGGAGCAAAAGTATCGGCGCATGTAGCGTCCCATACTAAGCACCGCCCACACTTCCAGGGTACTAAAGTCATTCCATCAGGTCTTTTGCCATCATTCCGAGACAATCCATTTGGTTCTAAAACAGAAGGCATCGAAATAGTGGCAAGAGCCCGATGAATGATTTGGTTAAGGTTGGCGTGCCGCTTATATCTGCCTGCGCTTTTACAGCAAGATAAGCCGTGGTGACCGAGTTGGTCGACCATCTCTCCACACTTAATCTTATATATTACATTAGATTATCCCATGAAACAAAATTGGCACCAATTTTAATGTTACCTAAATGCATAAACATTAAACATATTTATATACCTGTGCATAAAAGAAAACAAAAAAATGCACAACTTCTCGATTACCAAACGCAGTGAATTAACAATAAAAATATGAACCTCAAAGTTTTTAATCTGCTTTGCGGCGAGCGTTCCGCATTACACACGCCGCTCAAGTTTTCACAATGAGTGAATGAATAAACAGTGTTTAAACCTTGTTTAAACAAACAAGGTTGTATCTGCTGAACGAACACATTGCGTTGCGGAACTCTTTGTGAAGAAAAGTTCGCTCAATGAGACCGACGGCGGGGGAAAGGAGACAATGTTCATTATTTGTAACTGATTAATAGTTGGCATTTAGTTTCTATGGGTTGGCTAGTTACTTATTTGAATAATAACAGTTACAAGTTCCTGCATTTATAGTCACTTAACGATCTTCTTGTTTTTCTGCGCTCCTGGTACTTTTTCAGATACAAAGTCAGTATTCCACGCCATTTGACTTTTCACCAACCTGATGGCAAGCAGACATACAAAGTCCATGCATTGATTTTCAAAATACTGTTGTTCAATAGTATTAGTCACTCCCACTATGCCGACTAAAAGATGCGATTACGAAATTGCACCGCCAACAATGACGAGCTCGTTGCTTTATCGTTTATTCAACGCTACTTAAAATAACGCTACCTTCTTGGCAAGAAATCGATGGTGTAGTGTAGACCCTGAAAACATGTAAACCCAGAGACTAAAACCGGGACATATCTAGATCACTTGACGGTATTTGCATCTGTATAGACGGCAATTTTAATCTACGTTCAACGAGTGTTAAATCATCCTCCGCTTAAACTTTATGATCTGCCATTACAGTTGTGGTTTCCCTATCAAGCAGCTGCATACTGCACTCACATGGAAGTTTGCAGGAGTATAATCCAAGCAACATTCGGATGCCAGTCGGATTTAACAAATTGGAGACTACTGAAAAGCTTGTTCTCAACTTTGTTTGCAAGTTTATTCGTATTTATAGAGACATGTAAATTTGGTTGTCTCCAAATTAAGTTTATTATAATAACAAATTGTATAAATAACTAAGTTACCCGAAAGAAACCAAAAAATAAATTTCGACTGCCTCTTTTGTCTAGTGATTTCTACTTATGGTAAAGCGATATTAGTATATTTTCTGTACAATTTGCTATGGTCTGCGTGTTTATATTATACTAGCTGTGCTCGCGACTTCGTCCGCGTGGTATAGTTATTTTTTTATCATACAAACTTTCATCCCCTATTTTATCCCCTTGGGGGTAGAATTTATTAAATCTACCTGCATGCCAAATTTCAGCCCGATCCGTCCAGTGGTTTGGGCTGTGCGTTGATGGATCACTATGTCAGTCAGTCATTCAGTCAGTCACCTTTGAGTTATATATATTTAGATAGTATTAGTATCATTGTTTATAGTACACAGTACAAATTTATAGCTTATTTAATTTACAATTTACAAATTTAATTTATACCAAGAAAAGTGTGTGAAGTGTTTTACATATTATTATTATAAATAACCTGTTTTATGATATACAAGCTAAAGTAAGAAACTCATATAAATTTATGATCAAGTACTAATATAATTGTAAATATCACATAGTTTTTTCTAATAATTCCAATTGAATTTAGTTAGTTTTCTAAGTTGAGAATAATATCAGTTGTATTTATCACAATCCTATTATGAAACTTGTAATATTATTCCATAATCACGAAAGCATAATCCCTCATCGTTCGTATTATCATTACACAGAACCATCGATCTTCGACCGCCCAAGTGCGTCGGAGCATCGCCGGGCGCCGCGCTAGGGCGGGCGGATCGGAAATGAAATAATGTCGTGCGCCGCATACTAAATGCGAGAACTCAACTAGAGACATTATATTTGTTTTTATTTAAATAATCTTTATATATAATATAACATTCAAAAACATCGAAATTTATATTATATAGTTTGGTAGTAAATTAATTCTATAGGTAAAAAAAAACTTTTAAAAGATATTTTTTCTATGTTTCATACCATTTTTAATATTAAATTGTTTAATTAAACTGCTTGAATAAAATTCTACATCGTTTAACATTTCTTGGAAGTGTAGTATGTCAAGAAGTATGTAAAAGAAAAATAATTAACCTAATAGAAATAAAAATAAAAAGTTAATGAAGATTGGCAATGGAGTAATCGATATTTATTTGTGTTAAGGGTGTGTGTATTTTAATATTTAAATGTAATTTCGTGACTTGTACCTAGATGGTTCAGCCGCGAAAACGCAGATCATGAATATAAGTTCCTTTCGAGACTAATTTTGTCTCTATAATTTCAATAATGAAGACTGTCGGATCTCTATAATATTATGATAACGAAATTATAAAATATAATAATACATTACCAAACAAAACAGTTTTTTGAAGAATTGATCCTTGCACTTACCTGTAAACAAAAAAAAACATTTTTAAAATAGAATCTGTGTAATTTTAAAAACTTATAATAAATATTGGTCTTACGCCTATCCAAGATTGGAAGAGATGTTAGGTTTAAAAAGGTGGCACATTGCAAACGACATAGTTATATAATAATAAAAAAAAACTTTCTTTCTTTTTAAGCAAAAAAGTTTTTTGAAGTTAAAATAACAATTTTAATTACAAAAACACTTTTCACTTTTCAGAAAAAAATAAACAACGCAAATATTAAATCATGGAAGACATTAACAAAAATTGCACCGGCATTAAACTTGCTAGTGTCTTTTTTTCAATTACCTTAATTATATTTTTTACCATTTCGCGCCATTTTCTTCGGGTTCTTGTTTAAAATTAAGATCTGAAACGGCTAATGGGCGTACACATTTTTTTTCTTTTATCGAAAATCTGGCCGTAATGAAATTTACTTCGAAATATGTGGCTAAATAAATTCTGGCAGATATTTTTGGTAATTAGAACAGCTGTAATATGAGCTAAGAATTAATATTTGGAAATGTTCGCCTCGGATTGAGGGCCCATATTTTTTATAATAAGAAATTGGTAATAATTCTTATGCCCGAAGTTAGCCAGAATTGAGAGCAGGTTTGTAAAAAAATCCTCAAGTTTAGAAAATTTCAAATAAAAACTTACATTATAGTTGGAATTATAGTTGGCTTACGTGCTGACTAGTTACAAACAAATAAAATTTGTCTATAGCTTGTATTTAAAATATACTCTCAAACCACGTAAATGTCACTTCAATCCGTTTAGTATTAACGGAAATATTTCAAAAAGATAAATCCCAACTTTTTTATTTTAAATTTTACAAACTTGAGGTTTACATAACATAACTGGCATAAGAATTATTAGCTAATTCCCATCATCAAATGTGGCCCCTTATTCCTGATGTTCATGCCTCGGTGGCACCCTTGTATTTCAGATTTTAATTGGCAGTTCAATGAAATCAGCTAATCACCTAGACTGCACTATGTTGGTTATGTAGTATACGTTTGGTTGTGTTTTTTTAAATAATGACACATATTGCAATTTCATGCGCACTAAATTTCTATATCAAATATAAGCTAATGAAAATTAATCTATGTTTATTTGGTGATAAATAGCAGCCTAACGAAAAGCACTCTAAGAACTCAATGTTAAAATTTAGTTTTTTTTATAAGTTGATGGAAGACTTCCATAATCGAGCCAGGTAGACAGATCATATTCTATTTATTTATTTTAAATTCTTTATTGCACAAAATTGTACATAGGCGAGCTTAATGCATTGGGCATTTTCTACCAGCTAACCTTTGAGAGAGTGAAATATGCTTAGGGTGCAGAACTTTATACATACCTACTTGAGTGCAAGAAATGTAGGGATATAGACAAAGTTTCTTAAATATTAAAGAAATAAAGTTTTTCTTATTTTGAAATATTTATTTATATTATCATAATATATATCTAATATTAAATAATATGTAGGATATTTCACACCTATTGCCCTGGTCACAAACGAAGACTATAAAACTGCTGTAATTCTCTACCTACATGTACGAAGATTAAGTAGAGAATGACAGTATTTTTATAGAAGTCTTTGCATTTAATTGGCCTGTATTTTAATTATTTAAAAAAAAAAAATTAGGTGGGAAGAAAGCCTTTGTTAGGCTGACTGACCGGACTCGTTACCACCGCCCATACAGATGCAAACACCGTCATGTAACCTAGTCAAGTTTCGGTTTTGGTCTGTTGGTTCGTCGGTTTTCCGAAGACTAGGTACTGCATGCATTTCTTGTCGAGGTGGTAGTCTCTGTGTTCTTATTGCGGTTACGAAACGGGTGATTGATTTGACGACTAAGCAGCAAGGATACAAATCCTAATACAAATACGTCTTTGCCGCCGTCAGAACTGCTTACCATCAGGTATGCCATGCTCCAATAAAAAAAAATACAACGATATTGTTTTATTATTTTGCTATCACGACGTAAATTTCGGAAAAGTTTCAAGTCACCTGAAGTTCATAAAATCGCCAACAGATGTCGCGTCATGAATGTTTGAATTTCCGCCAAGGCCTCACCGGAAGTTACCCCATGTTTACAAATTGCGCGGCACGTCATCGCGGTGAGCGTGCCCGAATTTCAAATTAGGAACCGATTCTTTATAGATGGTGTCTTATTTGCTATTTTGTTATTACCTATTTATTTTCTTTTACAATTTTAGAATATTGTTTATACTGTGTACCAAATAATAAAAATGAATACCCGGCTTGTGTGAAAATTGGCTCGCAGAGGGTTTCGATAATGTTTTTTTTTTCTCAATAACGTTTTGTTTGGTACACAGAGTTATTTGGCATTATATTTACCAAATATTACATATACAAAAATAATTTATTTATTTATTTTTCAAACTTTATTGCATAATACAAAGGCTTAATGCCGCTGGGCATTATCTGACAGCCATCATCGCCATTCCTCCCACAGACAAATTTTGAGAATATAATACAAAATAAACTATTAAAATAAAATGAAGTATTACTTTAATATAGGCGTCGCGGAAACGCTGTAAATAATAAAGTATATATAAAAACTTAATATAAGCTATGATAGTTTACAAAAACTTATGCTATAGATAAAGCTTCAATATTACTTGTAGTTATGTATCTATTAATATATTTATTTATTCTGTTCTTATTTTTTACCCATCATCAATCGCAGCTTGATAAAGTATAAGGGGTGTGTCAGATATGCCATCGCATATAAATCGCTAATTTATTATGATACATTTTTCATGATAGGTTTACACAACAATATCTCAAATATTATTATGGAAATTATTATTATAATATAAATAATTTTCTTCTAAAAAACATAATAATATAGTGAATTAACCGACTCCATGGTCTAATTGGTTACGCCACCACTGGCATTAGATACGAGGTGCGTGGGTTCGATTTCCTAACTCACGATATTACAATATCAATACTTTTTTTTTTCATACAGTTTGCCATTGTTTTTGTATTGATTGCTAAGCAATAAGCTTAGCACTGTGTATATATACAGTGCAACATCCTATTTAAAAAATTAAAGTGAGAAATTTCCACTATTTTTCAAATTCAATTATTTTGCCCTTTTACTATTAATGGGGCTGGTCTAACCCCCGTATCCTAATTCATGCTTTTCACTACACTTTCATCCAAGGAACATATGTCTCTTTCCTCCAAATATCAAATCAAGAAAGATAAAATAAGACAATATTTTTATATTATCCAAATTACCTTGATTTTTTTTCTAAACAATTTTATATTTAAAAAAATATATAACTCACTATCTTCTCTATAAATAAAAATCAATGATTGTACTCTAAGCGTCCGAAACCAATGAACAAATTTTCATGAAACCCAAAAAGTCTACGTATTAAAAGTAAAAAAATTGGGTTAAAAAATCTCGAGTGAGACAGAACATTTTATTCATTATTACACCCGTGCAAAGCCGGGGCGGGCAGCAAGTTATTATATTAATAGTATAGTAATTAATATTAATAGAAAACAATAAGGTTTCCGTTCAGCATAATTTAACAGCTTAAGACTGGTTTTCTTTTCCTCGGTGATTCGCATCATCACCCCCTCCGTTCCTCTGTCAATAACCTTCTAAAAATCCCGTCACACGTCTCTTCCAAATATTCAGATTCGTTTACGGTGTCAGCTGCTCGCCAGTGAAATGCTTCCCCTTCCATCGGGTGTTTAAACATTTGCTCACTGCTCATTATCTGAACGCTTAAACCAGATCCTCGTGATAATTTTTGTTTGGTATGGTATGTATGTTTATGTATTACATTTATTATATTATATACAGTATTTAAGTAGTTTAAGTATTGTTATGCATTGTTAAAATTTTATCTATATCCTTCTATCGAAAGTTCTGCACCCCAAGCATATTTCACTCTCTCAATGGTTAGCTGGTAGAAAATGCCTAAGGCATTAAGCTCTCCTATGTACAATTTTGTGCAATAAAAAAATAAAATAATATGCTAATTCATTGCAATCCGCCTATAAAAATAACTTTTTATGTTTTTATAATTAAAGCATAAGTGATAGGTAAATATACATACAAAATATAAATGATAAACAATAATGGTTTATATATTTTATTAACCGCAAAACCCGTATTATTTGAGATAAAAAAAGCATCTAGGTACCTCTTTATCGGTAGTTTGTCTCACTATTTTCCTATTATTAGCAGATTAGAATAAATTTGTGCGTATAAATATATGCGTATACGCAACGTTATTTGTTTGGCATTTACCGAATATACATATTGCACTGAAAGTTAAGGATAAATACCGAAGTGGCCTAAGGCCTAAAATGGGTTTTCAAAAGAAATCTCCGTTGCTACATTAAGCAGTTCTTTATTATATTAAGTTAGTTATAATTATTTTGTATATATACTCGTATAAGTTAACTATCTAACCCGCTCAATTTCATTTGCGTAACTTGTGATGCTCTGCTTCTATTAGTCGTAGCGTGATGTTATATAGCCTTTCTCGATAAAGTAGCTATCCCACACTACTATACAGGGTGACTTTGAAAGGATGTACTTTGGGCTAATATAAGGTTCTACTGATCAATACGAACAACTTTTCCCATGGAACTAAGTGCCGAAAATGAAAAAAAATATTGCCTTCTCCATACAAACTAGTAATGTTAAAATGACCAATTTGTATGGGGAAGCCAAAATTATTTTTTCATTTGCGACACATGGTTCCATGGGTATAGCAGAACCTCATATTATCCCAAAGTACATCCTTTTAAAGTCACCATGTATATATATTTTTTTAGTAGTTCCTGAAATTAGCGCGGTCAACTAAACAAACTCCACTGCTTTATAATATTAGTATAGATTAAAGAGAATTAGGATGCTGTCCAGGTCAACCATGTACCCTCTGCCTATGTGATAAGATTCAATATACGCTACAAATTAGGACCTTCGTTCACTTTGATCCGAAATTGATTGAAGTAGGAAAACCACAGAGTTGTTTTCAGTTTTATTGACGCAGGATCCAGTTGTTGAAACCGTTTATAATGAAGATAAAAGAATACCTAAAGCCTGTATTAAAATATAACTTTCCTGTAAGATTAACAGAAATACAACATGTCTGACTTTTTATATAGTTTGCTGTACTAAGTACCTATAAGTTATATTACCTATGTGCGAGAAGCAGGCAAAACAATATGCTACCAGAGGCTCTACCATGGGTTTGGGCATTGTAGAAACGTAACGTATTCATTTACGTATACGTGAGCAACAACCAATAAGGACGCTTTATTTTTGGTAACAGGGTTGAATAATGCGAGCGTTGTTGCTCACGTATACGCAAATGAATACGTTACGTTTCTACAATGCGCAAACCCATGTTAGAGCCTCAGGTCTCTACTTCTCGCATGTATGCGATACGCACTGATTTTAATCTTAAATACAAAAACTACTAAATTAGACTTTGAGTATTCCATAATCAGCTAACACAAAATTTGAGCAAAACCCCTACTTTTCCAAATTATTACAACAATTAACACTTAACTACGCAACTAGTACGGTGACGAGGTGGGATTAAAAATCCCTCCGCTGTGTGCCCTGGGGTCGTGTAGGCGGTCTCGAACGCCGTAAGGCCACTCGTGATGATATGTATGTATGCCCTAGTACCTATGTAGATACTTTATATTAGATTATAATTACTTACTATACAATAAAACTTTCCCCGTTATTTTAATGGAGCACGGCATGTTACTTTGTTTCCTCATGATGGTAAATAGACCTTCAAAGTTCATGAAGGGGGAGGACTTTAGTCGCTAGTAACTATAGATAGAGATCAACCAATAAGCTGGCTTCATTTTTTAAATAAACCAAGAGAGTTTTTTATTAGTTTATTTACTAGCGACTATAGTAAATAAAATGGTTTACAAAAACTTGTGGTAGGTTACGGGATTGGAGACAAAAAAAGAATTTGCATCACGGTCTACTTTAATCTCCTGACTCAAATTAACTGTCTATTTTTCGTAACCACACCCTGAAAGAGATAACCTAAGACTACAATCTCGACAAGAAATTGGTGCAGTAATCCTTGAAAATTGTCAAGCAAGCGAAGTTGTAGAGACCTTAAATTCACTTCCAGTTAAGTATTTCCCATTTTTTTCGCAGTATTACAATCTTCGACTAGACACGCCTTTAACATAGTTATAGATGTTTTATTATAGTTCATTATGTTATGTGCTATTAACAGATTTTTTTTTTTAGGTATCGAAAATGTTTTTTTTTGTGGTGCTCGTCGATCTGTCTTAAAAACCTTTAACAATTTTCTGTATTTTTTTTTTCTATATTTGGTTAAAAAAATATTTGGAATATTACAAAAAAAGTTTATTCGAAAATCCGGTCCGGTTGAAATAAGCATACTTTCGATTTTCCTCTCACACAAAAACATCTTTTTGAAAAATATTTTTTGCTGAACCCTGAAATTGTAAAACCTACTGCATAAAAAAAAATATTAAAACACATAACAAAAATTAAAAACTCCAAAATTCGAAACTTCGATTAAGTTTATATCAAGAATCGATCTTCGTATCCGTTTATCGAATGATCGGTAGTTAAAACGACGTAATTACTAACAGTGGCGAAAACACTCATAAATAACTAGCGTTAATAAATAACGGTAGGTTAAAATTGGCCGGTTATTTATCAAGTGCGTTATGGTACGCAGATCGTGCCACAAGATAATTCTGCTTGCTTTGATTTTAGTTTTAGATACGCGGTTGGGCGAAAAAAGTGCGAACACTACAAATAATTTTGAAGAAATATTTTTATAATGTATTTTATAAAAAAAAAACAGACTTATAATGAACGCATTTCTATGATGGCGCTGACATAATTCTGATAGCATAACAGGATCGTACAGTATTAGATTGGGTACATAGTACTAAATATAGTGAAAGGGAGAGCTAATATCTATATATCAACTCAATGATTTATATATCTTGGCGGTCTCAAGTCCTGGAACATAGCAGTTAAACCTATTCGATGGAGAATCCATGGATAGCTATCCATGGATATCTATCCATAAGAACATTCTCTCTTTTAAGGTTATTAATTAGGTAGAGAGTGAACTGATTGAACAGAGTGCAGAAGAGAGTCGATATCGCAAATGACCTAAAACTCTATATAGAGTTCACAAGTACTAAAAAGGGTCTGCACTGCAGTTCACTCCCTTGCCTTCCAACTTTCCCTTCCTTGTTTGCAATAAAATAGATACTTACCCTATGCGATGTATATTATTATATGTTCTTGTATGACTTCAAAACACACTGAGAGGACACGCTTTCTTATACATTCCCATGAGTTGCAGAATTGTATGTTAATACCAAGATTACAAATACTGTGCATGATCAAATAAATAATGCAATAAATATGATTGATTAGCATAACCCCGTCAAAAGCTCGTCTCGAACGTTCCACAAAGAAACCCTCCAACTGATTAATCTCCTACAAAAAGAATATTAAGACAATATACCGGTTGGCAAACGCGAGTCGATACTCGATACCGGCCGACACAATCACCGACCAACGGTTAATCTTGCCATCGGTAATTTGGTAATAAAATGAAAATACACTCGCTTCTTATCTATAATCCTTTCTATATAAACATCCTTCACTATATAAACAGTCGTTACCTTGTAATCCAAACGACCCAAGTAACGAATTAACTCGCACGCGGAATTAACCTTTAACTGTAGAGTGCGAGATGTACAAAATTAACTGCATCGTTTAATCTAAAATGTAATAGCAGTAAGGTTTAAATTGCGTTACATGAACGAGTTAACAGCTTCACGAGTCTTATTCGCGTGGCTGCAAATTTAATTTTGTTTAATAAGCCTTGGGAGAGGTTGTGAAGGGATAGTGTTTCGTAAATGATTGTGGTTAAGGTTGATAATGGATCGGTGGGCGGGAGAGGCATGTATCGAGATAGAAGTCGTGTTTCATCGAGTGATTGTGTACGTCGATAGGCGGCTCCGCCCATAGTTTTTTCGCGGCCCTCGTAGTAACAATGGGCAGATCTGCTGACTAAGTAACGAGATGAGCTGCTCACAGGTCTTGCTTCATGGGAATTGATATAGTCAGAATTATATTAATACCGGTTACACTACAATAATTATTTCTTACTGTTACCCTAAGGATTGTTGGTTCACATATCATTTCATTTAAATAATAAAACTCTGACAAAAAACAAAATAATTATGACGTTGCATTTTTTCTATATTTTATATGAAACTAATTATTTTAGGATCTAAACTTTTTAAATAAATTATACAGCAACTGTCGATTCCGAACTCATTACCTGCTTTATAAATAAATAACTACTTAGTGTTCAATTTTGTAAATTCAAAAATATATTAGAAGTGCTTCAACATCTATTTAAAATTATAAATCTTAAATGAGACCTAATTTAGCATTTATAACTAGAAAATCTCTTACTTCTATATTTCATAAAATCTCTATCGGCCAAGCAGTTTTGACCGCCTCCGTAGACTAGTGCTTGCGCGTTTGGCGTTGTATCCGGAGGTAGTGGGTTCGATTCCCACCCATGGCAAAAAAATATTAGTAACTACGTCTTTCCGTACAGTTTATTATGGTTCGAGTGTTTATAAAATATAATATGTATTATATCGTTATTTCTGGTACACATAGTACAAGCCTAGAGCTTAGTTTGTGACCATAGCGATATGTGTAAATTGTCCTACATATTATTATTAGTTTATTCATTGGTAAAGGTGAGTTGATCGTTTAAATAATGCGTTGGTAACCGGCCATCCTCCTTATCAACAAAACTATACGCATTGCACGCGTACAGGATTTCAAACAAATAAAGGTGATTTTGAAAGGTTGTTGTTAATATGAGTCTCTACTGATCAAACCTAACTATTCCCATGAAACCATGTTTCAAAAATAAAAAGAATTTGTATGGAGATGATTTTAGATTTTTTGTTCCATTTGCAACACATGGTTCTATGGGAAAAGTTGTTCGAATTGTTGCTCATATTAGCCCAAAGTACAACTTTCCAAAGTCACCCTGCATAATATTAATAACGATGTCTGCATGACGGTTATTTTGTCGTGTCAATCGGCCATCAATGTCCCGCGTGCATCGCGTCATTAGGGCCCGTTAATTAGGCGAGGTGCGCGGGCGCTGATTTACAAGCCGCTCGCATATGGAACGCACTATCTATACTATCGCCACCTATCTCAACTGGGACATTTCGCAGGAACTGGTAGCTAATTACGTACAGTCGCCGACAGATTACACATTCTTGTTTTACAACGAACCTTTACTAAAGTTTGAAGTAAGTCGAAATTTGAAAACAAAACAGTGTAGCAAAGAAAAGATATCTCGTAGTAGCAGCGCCCTGTTTTGTTGGTGTGATTAACATTAATTTGATGTGGTAGCTTTGAGTTTTTCTCTCTGCTTAACCCTTCCCTAGAACCCTGGGCCCTTCAGACAGTCTCAGGCGCCGCAACTGGCTAAAGCGTATGTACGTGTTGGTACCCATATATATTTTAAAGAGTAACCTATTATGACTATTTAATTAATAATCTGAAACAAATAAAGTGTGTTAGATGTGTTTCTTATTAGGTAAAATATATATAAATTGAAGCTATAAAATTTTATTGCCAAATATTTCGCCTCTCTTTGGAGCGGCGTCATCAATGACAGTGACTAACGGTCTTTGTCATAAATTTTGAAAAAGTAATTTTATTTCTTTTAGCAATGGTAAAGGTAATGCACTATACAGTTTTGTATTTATATTTTAAGAAAAATATCATCATCACCTAGCCCATCATGGAAAACATCATCAGCATGTTATGTCCATTGTTGGTTCGATATTAATAAATTTACAAAACAAATTAGACAAAACCTAATGCATTACATTCAGACCAGTAGTATGCACCAAGCTGCCATATAAAATAGCTTTCAATTTATATATTTTACCTATTTACTTAATCATTAACTTAAGGTTCGACAATTACATTTACATCTCAATATGTTTATTATTGTTGAAGCTTCCTGGCTTGGATATTATGTCCTTCAGCCAAAGCTCTCAATAAAATAGATAAAAAGTGTTGCCAACTGTACGATTTACAACTATTTTTGTACGTTTATTTTATAGTTGCGTCTGGCCACTTTTACGGGGTAGGCAGATAAGGCTTAAGGTGCTGCGTGTTTTTGTTAAGGCTTATTGAACGACATCAAGTTTTTTTATGTATTTATAAGCTTAGTAAATAGTTATCTAATAAAATAATAATTAATACCATACTTGCATATCAAGCTTAATAGAGTAGGACCGGTTGCACCAGGCCTTGTTTTTGTATTTGGGCATGTGAATTACTGGTTAAATGATACCGTTTGTTATGTGAACGCATTAAAAAGTTTTATTTCGTTTTATTTTGCCAGTAGATATACTATACTTACATTGAAATTTATTAGGGGTGCGTTCCAAAACGGGGTAATAATTAACCTATGTGATATCACGGGAAAATGAAAGAGACAGAGATATGTAGTTTATGTATATTCGATCTCTTTCTTTTTACCGAAAGATCGCACACGGAAAATATTTTAATTTTGGAACTTCCCCTCAATAATCATTTCATTTTTTTTAGGGTACCTAACGATAAATTCCGAAAAGGAATCCTTATGGTATGGTATGTGTATAAATACGAAAAAAGTAATGATAAATTTGACTTGTATCTGGTTGGCTCAGTGTTTGAGTACCTACCCGCCGTGTTCTGGTTGGGGGCAACTGGCACGGTCGCAAGAGGTATCGGAAGCGACTGTCTCGCGGCGGCCGAAAATACGCTAACGACGTGTGGGCGATTGGCGTAGGGGAGAAAAATCTTGGCAGCGACTGTCTCGAGCGGTTGTCAGCGTCGGTCCCATATTGAGTGGCTATTGGTGTGGTGGCGGACATCGCTCTGTTTTCTAGGGCGCCCGACCCTCGCGGGTAGGGCGAGTTCTCGCGAGAGGGGCCCTTCCCGACACTTCTCTCTATCGGAGTTTGCTGGTGATAGGGCCACAACCCTGGTTGCCGTTCATTCTGTGGCCGGATGATGGAAAGCCCTTGTGGGGCCTAGGGTGGCCCCAGGCCCTACAGTAAGGGCATTCGTCGCGTCGAGGGTCACGTGAGGAAAGACGTCCATGGTGATACCGGGCGCCTTTAGTCTGAGAGGGAGTAGATCGAGGGCCCTTCTTTACTCGAGACGGTGCAGCGGTGGTGCATGCACGCACGAATGCGTCCGGCCGCCATAATGCCAGACCCACGTGTACGCACACGTGGGTCTGTTATAATGGCGGCCGGAGTAACACCGTGGAGGTTTGGCTGTCGCCCCCGTGCTGGCTGGGTCGATCGCGAGGTTATGTCGGACTCTTACCGATTAAACCCTACGGTGTTCCTCCGGCAGCCATAATGACAGGGCCACGTGAACGCTTACGCATATCCATGAGGATTCCCTACGTAAAAAGTGTTTGAGTACCTAGCAGCGAGAGCGAGGGTCGTGGGTTTGAGTCCAACCCAACAGGAACATTTTTATTTATTCTTATTTCAAATTAAGAATTTCCTATTAATGTAACTGAAAAAAAACATAGCCTGTGCGATAGAGGTATTTATTTTAAAAAACTTATATAACAAGTAAGAAAAATAAGTTAATAAGATAAATTGTTAAATAATAAATCAATAATTTATTGATACATCACCATCATTACAGTTTATGTAAATAACTATATTACATGTAATGGATGTGCCAAATTTCTATTGATTATTATCACCTTCGTGTAGTAAAAACTTTTGTTTACCAACTACCTAAATCCTTACCAAAACAAACAAATCAAAAGCAATTCACCCCCAATTACGATGTCTAAGCCAGCCGTCATAAAATTCGCGATAAAAATTTCAACTATTAATTATTATCCCACGCCTGGCTATCCCCTACACCATCTTCACGACCTTTCACTAGTCCATGAATCATGGCAGCGCAGGCGCAAGTGATCGCTGACCGATCGCGAGGTGCGAACTCCGGCAAACAATGCGCGAAACTACCAATCACATTACTCAACCATAGGATGACCAAATAGTTACATTTTAATTACATAAAATAATAATAAATTTCATACAAAATAATTAAATTTTATCATAAAATAATTATTTATTTTATACATTAACAGACCTAGTTTGTAACCAGCTTTAGAATACACGAGGTGTGTCCCATTCACAGACCAAGACTAAAAGCTTTAAAGTACACGTTTTTTACTGAAATACTTAAAAAAAGCTTTTAGTAAAAAAAATTAATGAGCAAATATGTTTATGTAATGAAAAGTTGTATAAGTGCTTCGTAAAAGTTATGTTCATTGAACATTATAAAGCTTCAATGTTTTAATTAATATATAATTTTCTAAGCAAAATAGTTAAAAATTACAGTACATATTAATGAAACAATATATAATAGTAAAATAAACTTTTGCCAAATTAAACACTAAATCCATATCAAATATTAAACTTTAGTGAAAATAAATTTGATAACTGTGAATTCTTACTTTCAAAAAATCATAGACTGACTCCACTCTATTTACTTCTTGAGTTTTTAATAAATATGTTTCCTTAATTATTATTTTTATTCTCTCTTTAAGCCACTGATACAGGCTATGCTGAATTCAGCGGCCGGAAAATCTCCTCTCTTTCAGCCTACCCTCTACCTCGTAAAATAACCGTGTTCTAAAAGCATGTAACCTATAATGAATAAATATATTTCTTTCTTTCTTTTTAATACCACTTATTATTATTATTTCCTGGATTTTTTAATTTAAATAAAAATATTTTTTCTAACATCCTCGGTAATTAAAAAAAACGATGGTCACAGTAGTGTTAGATGGCGCCTACATTGAGGGGAGCGCCATAAACAACCCTGGGTGCGCGCGCGCATCGCAAATCACTGCGCGGCCCAAATGAAATGTGGGCCTACATTCTGTTAGACCAATTTGTTAAAATTATGTAGGATGAAACATGTATTATAATTATTGAGATTAAAAATTAGGTTATGCTTTGTGACTCGCCAATTTATATTTGTTACGTGTTGGTAATAACATCAGACAGTTCACACTTTGTTCCTTTCAGCATTTCAATCTACATTTTGCCCTTAAAGTGTAACGTCTGAACACAAAATGAATCAAATTATAAAAAATTACAAAATATAATTGTACATAGACATTATTCACTCTGGTTCGGCAATTTTTCGGTACGTGCTGTTGTACCGCAGCGCACAATCTCATTGGATAACATTGGCATGTGAACGAAGATTTAAATTCACTGGAGTGAACCTTTAGTAAGTAGTGAAGGATTTAGACTATCAAACTGCATAATTGCACCAGGGGCCTTATTCCGAGTTTGCAACCGCTAAAGACGACAAGACGTTGCGTAAACTATAAATATTGAAATATAAGTTCTAAATCAATAGATATATAGTCTGTATTAGGTTGGCTATAATAATGCCGCCATCTTAAAATACGCGAATTCTTCGCAAGTTTAAACATCTGATAAGCATTGGAATTTAAACTCTATATTTAATAGGATAGAACTTATATTTCAATATTTATATTTTACGCAAAATGCGCGACGGTGAACGTGTCAAAACTCGGAATAAAGCCCCTGGGCTAAGCAACAACTTTTAATCCAGACTTAGGTCACTGTGTACCAATACTACTAATAACTTTTTAATTTATGAATGTATATTGTATATTCTTAGATACATTTGTTTGACAACACCATTATAGTGCTTCGAAGGAGTTGTGGGTCCCGTTTCAGTATACCTAGTTGGACTTAGAAATATTTTCACAAGTAGGTTACTTGTGAAAATATTTAATGTGGAAATAAACAAGGGGGGGTGGGGTTCACGACATATATGTGTGTTAGTATCTACCTGGGGTCGATCATTATTGTTTAACAGCATTGGTCGCTCCTACTAAATACATATCATCACGGGTGACCGCCTAGAGCCCCCAGGGTACCCAGCGGAGGGGTTTTTAATCCCACCTCGTTGTAGCTGATGGTATGACTCTACACCGAATAAGTGGCAAGCTCGTCGCGATATTTTTGAATAGACTTAATAACCCATCTATAAACAGTTTCCCAAGTTGATATAGTAAAACTATCTCGACTAAATGACGCCGTTACGAAACGGGATGACAAATTTGGGTTTTCTGCCGCATATATTAGACTCGTGAAAACCTGTAAGCCCACAGATTAAAACCAAAACATGATTATAGATATATAGATCAATTGACGGTGTAACAAAATGGGTCGGTCGGCCTAGCGACGTATCACATCTGCGCCTAAATAACTTCATTGTAGATTTAATATGAATAGAAAGCTGGATTTGAAAAATGTGTAAACGCGCTAAACAGTGTTTAGTGATGCTATCGGAACCAAATGGTAATTATATATCCATCAAGTGTGCAGGCCATGTAACCCGACCAAATTGCTGTCACGCGCATAACCCCACATGGAAATGTCATTTAATACCTCTTTAAATGTGATGGTTTGATAACTAGATATGGACGGATACAGTAAAATTATCTCTGTCGAACAGTATGATGCGCCAGTGTACTCAATTGCTCATCAATTAAAATAAATAAAATTAATCTAGCCACAATATTTAGAGCCTTATTTGCATTATTAAGGATGCCAGCGGAGGGGTTTTAATTCCACCTTGTCTAAGCCGATGGTATGAGTCTGCACCGAACAAGTGGCTAGTTCGTCGCGATGTTTGGATAGACTCAATAATTAACGCGACTATACGTTCCGTTTTGAACAGGACTGCCCATTTGTTCATTACTCCGTCCTGGTGTCATCGAGGAAAGCTTTGGTGTCCTGTTTTCTGTTTCATAAGCGTCAACATGGATGAAAAATCATAATTTAAAATAGAGCATATTGGCTTTATCTAAATATATTTAAAAAATCTTATATTTTCGATAGCGTCGAACTATTAAATTGTAGATACATTATAACTTAACATCTGTTGTCTGTTCTCAAAGCCATGTTGATAAAAAAGTAAATATTAAAAAAACTTTACAAGATTTTAATTCTTATAAAAAAATTAAATCATTACCATATAAAAACAAATATGGTCACCAAAAAAATATAATAAAAATGCTATTATTTACGATTTATTCAATACATTTTTTCATGAAAGTCAAATAAATGTATTTTAGGAAGAAAAAAAAACTTATTGAATGTGAATAAATCACTGTAGTGTTTTTAAGTCTACCTACGTCCTAACCAACTCGGCCACTCGGTATAAAAGATATTATTATTATAAATATTATACCACATACAAACCATCACGCCTGTATCCCAGTTAAGGGGTAAGCAGAAAGCAATGTCACCACTTCGCACTATCCTAGCTTCCTCCACAACCATGCATCGCAAGCATGTATAGTTTATTAGACTTCGTTTTTGTCCTTATTTAACAAAACTAAAAACTTCCTCCAATTAAAGAATAGTCGAAAATAAATCCGAGGACACCTTACATTTGACCAAAGAAAACTAGCGGAGGAAGTTACTATCTACTGTCCCCCGTATTCTCGTATTTTCCACTCCACTTTACCTCAAGGATTTTCTATCTCATTATATCTTGCTTGATTAGATATTTGATGGAAAGAGATTTCTTGAGTAAAAATGGAGTGGAAAATATGACTTATAATACTGGCATTTTAGTTATTGGCATAGTATACTCGTATATGACATTCATTAAGAAAACTTGAGAGTAGAGAAAACGTCTCTATGTCAAATCAAATCAAATCAAATATTATTTATTTCATGTAAATCTTTACAGATATTTATGAATAGTCAAAAAAAAAAAAAAAGAGTTTTAACAATAAGGTCTAGAGTGCGCTTGGTTAGGCTGCTAAATATATTAATTAATAAAAGATGTCATAAAATAGAAAATATTAGAAGAAAAAAAAAAAACAACCAACCGAAGGCACGCTACATAACCAACTAGTGTAAGACTAGGTGGTTAGCTGATTCCATTGACCATCCGATTATCATCCGCCATACACGAGTGCCACCGAGGCGACCAACCTCACCAACCGTATCCACGCCTTAAATAACAATAATCTTATATTATATTATTGTCATTATATTGGCTGTATATATTTTTGAATGACCATCAATCGCATTAACATAGTTATATGGATCGGTATCTTCAAGGGCGTAAACACTAGCTGTAAAGTCGATCCCCCCGGGGACACCCCGGAGAAAAAGGTACCAGCAAGTAAAAAACTCTGGTGCTTCACACACACTAACAGAGGAACACAGCCATTGAGTTACCGATATGCAAACAGCATATGGTAGCATACTTAAAATGCTCTAATCCTACTAAAAGCGTGCACAAAACACCCTATGGCAGATCATTTAACAGTACAGCAATTGGTTACTGTACCAATGTACAGACCTGAAAATACTAAATAGTACAGGCAATTTACTAAATATGTAAAAATATATAATAACAGAGTACCTGCATAACGTAAATATAAATAAGTAATCATAAGATATACCTTATCCAAAGATAAAAAGTTAAATATAATAAAAAATAAATTAAGTAATAATAAATTATTACAATATCAGATTTAACATACCTTACTAGGGTACTAGTACAATTTAAAACTACAATTGAAAAGGCAATACTAGTTGTGAGACCTCAATTGCAGATCAGAACGGGTCCAGCGGCCACATTCTGTTTCTTATAACGTGATCGTTAGATTGTCAAAATAACGAATTCCGTTATTAGCGCGCTCTCCTCCAATCAAAGTAATTTTTTAACCTTCGCTGATTGGAGGAGAGCTCGCTAATAACGGAATTCGTTATTTTGACAATCTAACGATCACGTTATAAGAAACAGAATGTGGCCGCAGACATCTTTATCATTAATATAGTCATTAACTCTATAGTAAGCCCTATGGATTAATGTTTGTTTTATACAATTTTTAAACTTTATTTCACTTAAATCTATAATAGTTTTAGGTAATTTATTAAATAACCTTATACTGTTAATGACAAAACATTTATTAGTTTTTTGCAGTCTAAACTTTGGAATATCAATTTTATCTATATTTCTTAAGTTTAAATTATGCCACTGTTATACATAAATACAATAAAGAAACATAAGACTAGTTAACCCTCTACAGTGTTGACCGGATATCATCTAACAAAAACTTTTTAAATAAATATTATAATCAGAGATAAAATAAAAAGAAACCTGTCATGCTGTGACACGTTTGATCATAATCAGTCCATTAAAACGTGGACCCGGTGACTGTTTCAGATTTGAGCCTAACATATTTAAAATCCGACAAAAAATCTAATTGGTGATTTTTTATTTAATCATTTATTATTTATACTAATAAATAAAGAGAAAAGATTTGATTGATTGTTTGGTGCGGGTAAACTCCAAAACTACTGAACCATAATGATATTTTAGAAATTCTTTAACAATAGGAAGTTCTAGTATCGAGTAACATAGGATTTGTTTAATTGTCGATTTCTTTTAAATAAAACAGGGGTGAAACTGCGGGGCAATGCTGGATATTTATTACTTATCTACATATTATTATGACATAAATTTCCACTTTATTATTTTTCCTTTCTCATTTTGTAGTTGGTAGTATTGTGTATGTGTAGTTTATGTATGTATATATATAAGATATATTTAAGTAGTGTTTAATAGATTGTAAGTATTTTATATAAAACTAGCTGACCCGCGCAACTTTGTCTGCGCGTTTAAATTTAACCGTTTACGCAGCGTACGCTCTTAAAAGGAATAATTTTTCCCCGTTTTTGCAACATTTTTCTTTGTTACTCCGCTCCTATTAGTCGTAGCGTGATGTTATATAGCCTATAGCCTTTCTCGATAAATGGATTATCCAACACGAAAATATTTTTTCAATTCGAATCAGTAGTTCCTGAGATTAGCGCGTTCAAACAAACAAACAAACAAACAAACAAACTCTTCAGCTTTATAATATTAAGTATAGATATAGATTCACTGGTTTATCAGTTACTGTATTGCACCTACCTCACTTATTAACTGCTTTTATTGTCCCGAAGGTTTGACTGGTAGAGAATGCCTAGCGGCATTAAGTCCGCCTTTGTATTTTGTATGCAATAAAGATTTAAATAAATAAATAAATATATCAGGCTGTGTACAATTATTATTATGTTTTATAAACACCCATGACATAAAAACATACCGATATTGTTTTTCCATGAGTGAGAATCGAACCCACGACCCCAGACAGATACAACGCCAAACGATCACTGCTAAAAACGTAGCGTGCTTGTATATATTATCACGGATGCCTTACGGCGCCTGAAACCGCCTCGACCGTCTCAGAGTACCCAGTGGAGAGGTTTTTAATCCCACCTCGTCGTAGCCGATGGTATGAGTCTACACCGAACAAGTGGCTAGCTCGTCGCGATATTTCGATATACTCAATAACCCAACTATAAACAGTTTCACAAGTACCTATAGTGAAACTGGGACTGACAGCTTGACGTGCTCTCCGAGGCACTAGGTGGTATTGTTAAACAAACGTACATACATTTTTAGATAAAAAACTTATTGGTACACATTGGGGTTTGAACCAGGGACCTAAGTGTTTTTAAGTATAAAGTCTAACCAACACGGCCACCACGTATATTACCATAGCGTGCTTGTACTTTTTGAATTTTGAAAAAAACCCTGACAAAAATATGTATTTACGTCCGGAATGCAGTTGTGTATAAAATAACAAGTGAGTAGCTTTTGTAACTCGTTAGTTTGTACAAATAAAGCCTAATGCCTCTATAAGGCAGTACTAGCTCTACGCCATTTTGTGCCATTCATGATCATAAAACACCGATAGAGAGCCCCTTTTTTGCTGGAACACGGTATTTGACTTTTGTTTACCCAATGGTAAGTAGATCCACAAAGTCCAGTAATGGAATTGATCGAACCTACTATACCGTCTCAATGTTGCGGTTACGAAATGGGCGACAAAGACAAATTATTTCTTTCATACTCTGCTTTATCGTCAATTTAATTGACTGCCCGTTGTGGTAAGCGAATCCTGAAAGAGACCACCACCTTAACAATAAATCCAACACTGCTGGGCAAAGGTCTCCTTTCTCTCCTTCCTTCCGGTCTTAATACTCTATATCTACTATAATTTTATTATAGGATTGATTATAAGTAGATCGTTGGTACTAAATTTTAATTAAAACTGAGCACTTGACAAAAGCTAATATGTGCCCACGCGCTCTGAAATAAAGCAATCTTATTGGCTCACTGACGTTTTAACATTACGTTAATACGAAGCAAAAACGTATGGTAGAGTCACAAACTAACCTTTAGGCTTTTGCTATGTGTACCAGAAACAGCGATATTAATACATATTATATTTTTAAAACACCCTGACCACGACAAACTGTACAGAAAAACGAAATTGGATATTTTGATTTTTATATTAATATTTTATTAATGTTTTGGTGAGCACGACCCTGATTACCTTGTGTGAAGTATGACTGAAAACCCTTATATATTTAGTCATGCCTTCTTTTTATCTTTTAGAATTAAAAAATGACGTTTATTTAAATGGCAATTGACAGGTCAATGAAATCAGCTAACCACCTAGGCCCTATTTCATAAACGTGACAATTGTAATTTACCATGAAAATTCATAATTCATTGCTTGGTTTTCTATTTGTTTGACAACAATAGTGCCTCGAACAGCACGTTAAGCTGTCGGTCCCGGTTTCACTATACCAGCTTGTCAAACTGGGTTATTGAGTCTATCCAAAACATCGCGATAAGCTAGCCACTTGTTCGGTGTAGACTCATACCATCGACTACCACGAGATTATCAACAACAACCCCCTCCGCTGGGTACCCTAGGGCCGTCTAGGCAGTTTTGGGGCCGTAAGGCATCCGTGATGAAATGTTTGTATGTATGTAAAGTTTTTACTCTTATCTGAAGACATTTTTCTTTTTGTTAATTTTGAATTTCTTTCATTGGTGATAAAATAGATTTTGCGCATTCTATAAAGTAGCCTTTTAAGTCCGCTGGTCTTACTCCTACTTCAGATCATATCTTCGAATACCAAATGAGAATCAGAACTAAAAACAATAGACGAGTGGGTGGCATACTGGAATCGCCTAAATCTATTCAAATGTACCAACTACTGATCGTAAGCATGCGGCAGTAAGCAACGCAGATGACATGT
This sequence comes from Monopis laevigella, assembly GCA_947458855.1. Lineage (NCBI taxonomy): Eukaryota > Metazoa > Arthropoda > Insecta > Lepidoptera > Tineidae > Monopis > Monopis laevigella. The sequence goes on along the minus strand of OX381583.1, from coordinate 26,761,992 downwards.
GTACCTATACGATGGCAATACCATTTGTACAAGTCAAAGTCTCTACTAAATGTCAAATAAATTATTATAGGTATTTAAAAAAATGACAAAGAAAAACAAAACTAATGATAAGCAGACCTAAGTCCATGGATGAGGTCGGCTAAATGATGCGGTTACGAAATTTGGGCACCGATAATAATATATGCATTACGAGCTTATTTTAATATCCCCGCTGCCTTATCATTGAATCAACTGCACGTTCTTAACCGCACCCTGAAAGGAGACTAGCGCCTCGACAAGACCACTAGGCTCCTGAAAACCGGTGAACCCACAGACTAATAATGATACATAACTGTGTTTGCATCGGTATGGGCGAGTATCGAAACCCGCCGGATGTACTACCAAATAAACATAAACGATGAATGAAACAACAATTTAAAACTATAATTATTTTTCAAACAAAGTCAACAACTCGTAGTCGCGCAACAGTTGTAATTAACTAAAACATTACATACCAGAGACAACGTATCTTATCTGTCGATCAGCCCATTAACAGAGCCATACTAAATCTATGGACGAATCTAAAACGCCACCACAACGCAAAGTGAAAACCAACCTTATCTCACAATCTAAAATACTCTAACACAATCACATAATCGCTTCTACTCAAATAGGCATTCTACCTACCTGTCAAAACATAAACGACTACACTACCTATCGCTGGTTAAATATTGAAAAAAAAAACATCATTACAACTCCGGTATGAAGTAATAATCCAAACACCTCAACGACACGCGACCCTGAAAACAAATAGCGCTCCTAAGTCCATCGAATAGACGATCGTTTCGCCTGAATCGATGCAGGCAGCGATATCGATGGATCGAGATGCAGTTAGGAGTTGACGCCTGCTTGTTGTAGTTTATGCTCGGACAAGAAACGGATCGCGTCGACGCGGCGGCCGCAGGTCTCACTCGGCCGTTCCGATTACTAAATCTGTGCTCTACAATTGAGGATTTTGAATCGAATTTTGAACGATGAGGTCACGGATCGCCGGCTCACGAAGAACAATGGTTCGAAACAAGATCGTTGGAGCCGATTGGGTTACAGCGAGAACGTCCGAACGTGGACACAGCTCGGAACCCGATAGGTTTGTTTTTATTTCGCCCTCGATCGTGTTGTACTTGTGGGAATGTCACGGAGACATTAAATGAAGTCGAGAGTTCGTTTTGGAGAATTTATCGTATGGTATGAATTCGGATCGGCCAAATGCCGCTTCACTTCCTTGGATACGCTTACCACCCGGTATTGACAGCAGAATGTCGTTAGGCATTTTGTGAAGGCAGTTTATACAAGATATTATTAGTATCAGGTTTCGGAAGCCAATAAATTTAAATTAATTGATCATTGAATTTAAAATATACTTACATACATATTAAAGTATTAATTAAGTCTCCTGCAGAAAATGGTCATGAATTCATAATATTTATTTTTCATATATCATTATTTAAATGTTGAATGCTCATGCAAATTGCGTAAAGTTCGGATTCTCGTAAGAAAAAGTAATTAGGTAACCCAATAATTTGTAACAATCCTAGATTTTATTAAATTACAGACGCCAATAACTCTTCTTCCATTGTTCAAAGGAAAAGTGTGATCCTAGTCCATGATAACCCGGCAAAAACAAATAGTACTAATTACAGAACGGTGGAAGTTAACAATCGTGGCATCTCTAATCTGGCAGACAAATTGCGGGAGCATCAGTCAGACGGACGCGTCGGTTCGGACAAATTATCCAAATTATTTTTTCGATTACGAGTCCATTGTTTAATCACGGTAGGTTAATAGAAGCGAAGATAACATCGTTTGTTGTTTGTGTCCATTATTTTAGATGGTACGAATGTATTGAAATTAGCAAGACGTGATGCCAATTTTATTTTTATTATCAATGTATTAGTTTAGTTGGTAAACCTGCTTCATTATTGTTATTATTAGTGGGTTTAATTTAGATTATATATTCATTTAACTAGCTGTGCTCCACGGCTTGATTTAAGAAAATTCGGACTGAAAATTAAATATAGTCCATGTAAAAATATAGTGAGTGCACTAAGTAGAACTTTCTATTGGTGAAATATTTTTTTCACAGATTCAGTAGTTTTTGAGTTTATACGGAACAAACCAACAATCATCGTGAATCACCATTTATTTGTTTAACAAAAAAAAACGTGTAATCGGCCGATTTGGCGATACAATTACAGACAGACAAAACTAATCGAGACTTTTTTTCATTGGAGGTTAGAAAATTAGCAAACAAAATAATTTTCGGTTATAACATTCTTAACAGATTTTATATTATAATTTCTACTAGAATACTTTTAACGTATTTTTGTAATTAAGATAATAAGTAAATAAAATTCATTCAATAAAAAAATATGGGTACATATTATTTTATCAGAATATCTGTTCTTGTCACGTGCGACAATGGAGACGTTGCATTGTCCCGATTAGACCATATCCGGGAGTTTGAGGTCGATTTATTAGCTAACGGGCTGATAATTGAGGGCCCGTGAAAGGCTTTCGGACCTCAAATTGTTTTCCTTGTTCTCTTTCAGGTTTACGAAGGGATTAAAACTATGGTTTTAATTTAAACTTATTTGGGCAATAGTGTGATAAGATACTGTGTTAATTAAATAATTAAAGTAAAATGTGTTTTTTTTTAGAATAAAATTAAAATCGTTGTATCGAGTGTATGTTGACTGTGGTTGAAATGTATTTATAATTTAATATTCTTTTCATAATTTCATAAAAAATATTCAATTTTACGCATTTTTTTGTTGCTAAAAAGAGACAAAACCTACTTTTACTAAAGTGTTATGTGTGTGACACATAAAAAAATAATTTATCTGCTAAATTCAGAATAACAATTTATTTTCGGAATAAATGATAAAGGGCGGCAAATTTTTAAAACGTAAATTTATATTTATCACCCAAATTTGTATGACTTGGACTGTTGAGATAAATTTAAAGAAATCTTTAAAAAGTTTCTTATTTTAAAATTATTACTTACAATACCTAATTAGGGTAGCCGGTATAATGATTGGCACCTTAAGACGTCCATCAACTTTGAACCTTTATAATTCGAAATAAAGTTTGAATTCGTAATACGTTTTGTGGCCAATCGTTTAGTAGGAATATCAGTATGACAAGAACATCTTGCCCATGATAATATTTCTCCACTTTTGCTACTTTATTGCTAAGAACTTAAAACATCTCCTAAAACTACAATCATTGGCCCCAAAATATAGTGATTGGCATAATATTAGTATAACGATTAGCATGACAATAGTTGTATTTTGTGTTTATTAGCATTGCCAATTTTTATACCGAGTAAATGCCAATCACTAAAATTTTGTTTGAAAATACACGATAGTGTTGTATACTATGTATTACAACTTTACTTTTATCGATTTATGGGTAAGTAATAATAACAAAGCAAAAATATTATTGGAAAATATTTATTAGTAACTATAAAAAGGCCATAATCAAGTAGGTATAACTTTAAATATAATAGATGCATAACTTAAAAATTTACAGGAAATTGTGCTAATCAATATTAACAACTTTTACTGCTTAATGGAGCAACTCTGTCAGGGTGAAAAATAAATCACTTTATCATACATTTGCTCTGTATCTACCCGATTAAAATGTATGGAATTTTTATTTTATTTTTTTGGGCAGAGTTGTTCCCATAAAGAATGTTGTTCATTTGTATAACAACTTGTAGGGTGCTATATATAAGGTTTTTGAAACATTGAAGGCGACGCGACATCACGTCGCGTCGTCACCACGCTTGATTTTTCTCTAAGGCCCCTTTGCACCTAGTCGTCGTAGCCGATAGATAATATTCTGAACAAACATTGGACAAGTGACAAGTTCGTAAAATAAAATAAATAAATTTTATTGATATATATTTTAGTTAAATTATCAAAAATTTTAATAAAAGATTATACTATGTTATTTTAAATTATATCGACACAATAGGGACATCACTATACATTTTTTGATTCTTTTGTATAAAGATTGGCATACATATGAGTACAAAGATTGGCATGCCAAGCACGTAAAAAGTATAATGATCAGCCCTGCCAAGATTTGGTTACAACTATCATAATCCACTTTAAAGTATATACTACAAAAAAATATTATCTATAGTTCGGATCAAGAGAATAAAATTATATCATTATTTTAAAGCACAACGTACTATGAATGGCACCCCTGCCAATCAATTAGTTGTCCATATATATCGACGGCACTAATTTCGGCATAGCAAATTTTAAGTTAATTTAAGATTTTTTCCTTCAATTTATATTTATAAACCTAAAAGAAATGTATATTTACATGATAATGTCGCATAATACCTAATTTGATAAAAATACAATAGGTATATAACAGTTTAAAAGTACTAACTTCTTAAGATTTTCCTAATAAAATTAACACTACACCACTTTAGGATGTTGCATTCACAATTTATTTTTTTAATCAGTATTACCAGTTATAAAACTTAAAATCTACCTATTTATTTCAAAGTGTTGTTAATAAAGAAAATAAATATATTTATTTTTTAGTAGTTTGTCAAAAAAAAACTCTTAATAATTAAGATTTAAATTCATGCGGCCAATCATTGTAGGGGGGCCAATATTAGTACTAATTACCCTACTTACAATACCTAATTAAAAACTTGAAAATAAAACCACTCCATCCCTTTTGACTTTAAGGTTTGCATATCGGTAATTGGCCAAACATGTAAGTATATGATTAAGATAATTATTATTTATTTAGATAATTTAACTAGCGGAAGAATTTGCAATAAAGTAAATATTACATCTATATTATTATATAAAATAATGGAATTCCGCAAAATAACGCCTGATTCAATCAATTTAATTATTATTCTGTTGTTTTGTTGTATATTTTGTTCTGTTTACAAATAGATATATAAATAATGATATTAATTATTTATAATAAATCACTTAAGTATATCACTTCCGAGATTAATTAACAAGTGAGAGCCTACAGGAAGAGCCTGTTACTTAGGTCAATTGCGTTGTATAAAAACAAAGGCGGCAAAGGAGTTAGAAGCGCCTAACTACATTGCCGCCTTTGATTCCAAACCACACTATTATAACTTATTTATAAAATACTTATAAGTATATTTAAAGATAAATTATATGAACTCTTGATCATGATAATAATAATAAATAATAAATATAACGAAGCAGTGTTACTTGTTATCAACAATAATTGTGTAAACTGTTTACCAGACTTTGATATCTATGAACTCAAATATCTTCCAAAAACATATCTAAATTAAAATATTCATTTGTTCTTGATTCATTATTAATACTTGTGATAAAAGGTGACGAAAATATCATCGGAAAAGTACTGGCTTAGATTGTAATAATCGTTCAATTAGTGCTTAATACTTCTTATTATTTTAATCTTATTAGTTTATATTTTTTGTTAAGATTTTATACATGCAAGTTATTTTGTTACCAGCCTATTTCAAAATGAAGAAGTTCAAAACTTTGACGAATACACCAATAAAGTAAAGATCAATGGACAAATAGATTTTTTTTTCAAACCGCTTGTCCTACATATTATTTTTAAAAAAAATTAAAGAAACAAATACATATAAAAATGTTAACTACACATACAATCTAAATAGACGTTAAAACTAATTTTAACTTTTAAAATAATAAAATTCTAGCTTTCATTAAATACAGTATAGATACTTCCATGTAACTGATTTAAAAAAAAAATATCTATTCTTCATTTCTAGTAAATACTTCATTTAAGGTACTTGTATTAATTCTCTGTTTAAGATGAGAACTAATAATTAAATTTCAATGTATTCAAAAAATATTTTGGTGAACCTGGTATCTACTTACTCTTCCCCATTAAAAAAAAGTATATATCACTCGTCGCTATTAAATTGTTTTGTTTAAGCTTTCTGCCTGACCTTTAAGGTATTTTTTTTATAACTACCTAACTTTTAATACTTCAAAATATAATTGGATCTGTTAGTTCAGAAAATTAGGTAGGAGCGAGAGGAGTGAGCGAATTCTTCTCTACCCAAAACCTTATTGTATTGATTAGGTACGAGGTAGATCCAATGAATCTTTTTAAAATAAGGTATTTTTTTAATAAAAAAAAGTCAAATTTTATAGTTTAATTTATATTAAAGAAATTAGATAAAAACGTGAATTTGCTAAACGTTTCATTTGGTACTAGATGGGACTATAACTTAGCTAGGATGACCGATCAGTCTCGCAGATGTAGACACCGTAAAATTTTCTGTTTTAATCTATTCACCGCTTTTCGGGAGACTACCCCATCGATTTCTTGTCGAGGTAGTAGTCTCCATTGAGAGTACTGTTATGAAACATATAATTCATTTGACGATAAAGTAGCTAGAATATTAAAGTTAGTTAGTTATAAGGGAATTTTAATTATTATATTGACTTATATTGTTTGGTTAATAAATTGTTAGGTAGGTAGGTATAAAATACCACTGTAAATGTTATATTGTACTGAAATTGTAAAATTTTGTAAACCTGTGTTCGTGAACAAATAAATGATTATTGATTGTTATTATTAGTAATATAAATTCGTCTTTAACGCCGCTAATTTCGTAACCGCATCATTTAGATCAACCCGTTTCATGGACTTTATATTTAGTCAAATGCCGTGACCAATATAAATATATAAAAAACATTCCATATAGCTACATTAATTTTTATTTTTTCTTATTATCACATTTGAATAGAGCATTTAACTGTGAGTGGCATCGAACGTTTCATTATCAGATTATCAGCAGTAATGTTATCACAGTTCAAACAGTATCTTGGTTAAAGAAATAAAAAACAGTCTCTGTATCTGCTGCAAACGACTTGCGTAATTTGATTATTAATAATCGACACAGATAATTCTTAGAACGCTTATCTAATTGATACAACTTTACCCAATCGTTTCTCAATTATTATCATATTTTCTTATTGGTTTTGAGGTTGACATCAGTTAAAACACTTCGACCCTTTGGGATCTTTTGTGTGTTTCCCATCCTATTGACCACAAGCCTCAGTCCTGTCTTCAAATACGTCGTTGACGTACTTGAGGACACCACCAAGGTTGATGACCCTATAGCTTTCTGGATCCGGATAAGCCTGTCCTAGATATTTGATTCTTTGGTCACAGTATCTAACCAGTTCCTAGTGATACAGTATGTGCCACATGGATTCGGGCTCAATACTACAAAATATGCATGTGGGATCATCGCTTACTTCTATGGTATGAAGGTTAGTATTAATCGTTAGTCCTGGGAAGCCCACCTACCAGTAACCTTATTTGAGTTCTGTTGAAATTCCAGATCTTGGCCAGGCATATTGCCTTCATACCAATGAATTTCTTGGTCTTGTTGCATTAGCCATCATCTCTTGTGTGTTTGTCCTCATCAAACTCCTTCAATGCATTATTTATTGTTTGTTAGATATACAAATAATTTAGGTCCATTTAAACGAGTTTCTGGTCCCTTTTTAGCCAACTAATCTGCCTTTTCATTTCCTTCGATACCCATACGCCCCGGAACCCAGGCCAGTCTTTCCCTGTTGTTCCTGCCGATTTTATTCAATATTTTAACACTTCTTCTACGTCTATATTTTTATCATCATTTTGCATGTTGAACACCAATGCTACTTGCTACTTACAATGTATAGAATTCTATTATTGCACGCTTTTAGGAACATCTTATTTCATTCAACACTTATTTGTATTCATGAAAAATATATAAGGGTCACTTTTTGAAATCGGTAAACTATTATTCTATATACCTACTTAATAACACTTTGTCATTAAGTGGGTATATAGAAGGTATATAATAGGCATATGGGCATAGTTTGCGAAGTGCAAAGGTGTTAAATTCTTTCACTTATACAATTTATCAAGTGTCAAGTGATTTTCATGTTTCGGTTTTAGTCTGTGGGTTTTCAGAAGACTATTGCATTGTTTTATTGTCGAGGTGGTAGTGCCCTTTTAGGGTACGGTTACGAAATAGGCAGTTAATTTGGCGATGAAGCAGCGAAGCTATTAAAGTAGACTGAAATTCACTAAAAAATCGTCTTTACCGCGCCGCCGCCCATTTAGTAAACTTATTATCAAGTCGACATAGTGGGAGCGATCAATGCTGTTAAACAACAATGTATTGATCGAACCCATTCATGGTGTTTGTTGTCTGCTTACCACAGGCAGATACAAAATCACATGCCGTGCTCTAGTGAAAAAAACAACAAAAATTATAGATTATAAATATTTTGATGACATCATAACAGTTCATGTTTTGGACAGAAAGTTAATTAGGTAGTTAAAAAACATAAAAAAAGAAATGTATACAAATGATAAACAATAACCGATAAAACGTAAATAAGCGAGATATTCGAGATGGTATGGTTCGCGAATGTATAAAACTAAAATAGAGTCGGTTCCACATAGCAGATGCCGGTTAAATAGCTATCGGCCGCGATATCAGCCGGATGCTGCGATAAACGATATCGCTGGTTATTTTTTTAATTTTTAATTCGTAACTATGATGAGTGATAAGGGGCACTGGGAACGTGATAGCCGCATGAACAGTTTAGCAATCGAGTCGGAGCTTGCGATTCAAGCTAAACGTATCAAGATTACAACGATTTAGTATTGTGTAAATTGTTGCATTTGTACAACTTGTGTAAATACGTATTGCAAGACATAGATTGATAAAGTTGTAATTTATCTGATATGAAAGAGTCAGTTAGAGTTACTAACTTTAAAGTTAAAGTAGTAAGTTTTTTCAGTAGATTGATATTGATATTTTGAAAATTTAACCCTTACAAAAAATATTTAGTTAGATGAAAATGTATATTTATATAAACTTCAAAATGATTTGTTCTTAGTGTGTCCTTGTTGAATACATATTATTTAGATATCTAATACTATACTAATATTATAAAGCTGAAGAGTTTGTTTGTTTGGTTGAACGCGCTAATCTCAGGAACTACTGGTTCGAATTGAAAGTGTTGGATAGCCAATTTATTGAGGAAGGCTACATAACATAACGGTATGACCAATAGGAGCAGAGGTACAATAAAAAATGTTGCAAAAACGGGAAAAAAATCTTCCTTTTGAGAGCGTACGTAAAGTTATATACGCTATATTTGGTAATTTTGTATGTTAAATGACGGTATTCTGTGGGTATTCTACACTTTGTGATTGTTTATTTTGATCTGTAATGTGTCACTTTTTTTTCTATTCTTCCACCAGTGTGGAAAGGCAAGGATCTTTTGAGCATACAACCAAAAAGTCATCATCTTTGTAAGTTATACTAAGTTTATCGGCCCAGCTAGTTTTTTTATAATTATTATAAACCTTGGTTTTTCGTAACCGCATTATATTATATTAGGTATCACCAAAATAAGTAAATTTTACAACAAGTGCACAAAACGAACCATTTTTATCCGAGACTTTTAGCAGCCGGAGCCGAAGGCGAGGGTTGATAGTAATATCAAAGAGAAAATGGTTTTGAGTTATATACTCTGCTTTTCACTTCGATTGTGAGGAAATAAAACAGTAGTATAACATAACATTTCTTTAATTAAAACTCAAAAGTAAAATTTGTACAGTTTTGAATACTGAAGGAAATTGTTTTATGTTTTAAAAAACACATAAGGCAAATAAATTAAAGTAAATATTATAAAATAAAAATTGTATCTATGAACTTCTTATTGTGTTTTGCTGTATGGCTCATTTTCTTTGCCTTAATATAGATACATTTATGAGTAGGCGTTAATGCACTTTTGCACAAAATTCGATTTTGTACAGCCTATATCCTGCACCAATAAGCACTTTCAGAGCATAAGAAGTGAAAAATATATTATTTAGATTAACTTTTATAATTGATACCTTTTTATAAGATCGTGTATACAAGACAAATTATAAACAGAAAGACGAACAGTAGCTGTCACATTACAGCTTCTGAACACAAGCAATGTTATTTGATACGCTTTTATTGTACTCCCACCAAGCTGTCAGATTGTGCTTTGTATCATCCTTTGTCATCTGTGACCGTTTATCATCCAACATCGTGTAACCATTAAAAATTGGTTTCCTATTTATTTATCACTATTATTTTAACTCACAGGTTTGTTGCGGCACGTCCAAGTAATGGTTTACTCATTTAAGGTGAGGTGAGTTCATAGATTGAGTGGATAGTTTCTGATTTTATAAGAAAGTGACTGTTTAGACGATAAGAAAAAAAAAATCTTAATCTGGAGGATATAAGTGAGATAACTGTTAGAAATGTAAAATAAAATAGTTTGTTTGATAGAAATAAATCGTGAAAATAGCTCTGAAATTTTGTTTTTTGGATTTTATGACATTACTATATATGTTTAACATGTTTGTTTATAAAAGTGTATATGATAAATAAAAACAAAGATTGTTAATTCATATTTGACATTTTAATGACGTTATTCTTAAATTAATATTTAAACGCATTGTGACTTACGACATTTTGTTTCCGTACGACTTTAGATATTCCAAGCTGCTTACTCTCATCAGAAACCGTACTTATAACGCGGAGATAAAACATAGGAAAGTAGATACAAATACATAATTTCACTGACGAGCATACCTCGTCTTAATAGTTAACTTTTTTTATTTTTTATTAATTACATACAGATGTTTCAGTTGAAACACCTTACAATTATCTTTTTCCCTACAAAGGATATTTTAATTAAACTATAATTATTTACATTTTACAAACTAATACTACAGAATATAAAAAAAAAATTTGAAATTGGCAAAATAAAATCTAATTTAATAAACTTTTTATACTTAGTTATTTTATAGGCTAATTTAAATCGTCTCTATTTAAAAAAAAAATGGTATCTTAAAAATCTACGAATAGGAGCTTATTTTATTGAAAATTTACAAATTTGTTGACAGCGAATTTCAATGTATTACTTATGTAAAATTATATGTATCACAGGGTGTACTGTACCTATATAAATACAAATGAATAAATATTGCATAATTAGTTATACAAAATATATTAAATCAATCGGTAGGTTAATTATAATAATTACTAGCGGCCCGTCCCGGCTTCGCACAGGTTTGTATAACTTTAACTATATGCTCAGCGCACGCCACGGAGGCCTCAGAAACGATACTTTTCCCCCGTTTTTAAAACATTTTTGGTTACTGCTCCACACCTATAGGACCTAGCGTGATATTATATAGCCTATGTTACTTCTGAATAACGCAGCTTTCTAATGGTGAAAAAATTATTGCAATCGGTACAGTAGTTTTTGAGTTTATTCATTACAAACATACAAAAACACAAAAATACAAAAATACAAATCTTTCCTCTTTATTATATTAGTATAGATATAATAATACGATTAAGTATAAATTTAACATCTTTAACTTTTCGTAACCGTATTCTTAACTCATAAAAACTTTTTGAGGCCTTTAAGATCACTTTAGTAATGGTATGTTTTGTCTCTTTTACGCATCTAATATATTTGGTTGCCAAATAAAAGATACAAAACCACTATAACTAAAGTGTTCTTGAAGGACACAAAAGTTTTTATGAATAAGGCCATAGGTATATTATGATAACCTAGAAAATAAAAATATACCTTATCACCCTGAGTATTAGTTACAAGTTAGATTAACAAATGAAATGACTTTATGTCGTGCGATGTGAATTTTATCACACCCAACCATCCTTTCGGCCATTACTCATAGATACAGCACGTATATTAGTTAAGCTGAAATCTGATGCCGATTGCGCGATATGTAGCGCCTGCGCAGCTTCACACAGCGCCATCTAGCGAGCAAATGTGGTCCTCCCGGTTCAAAGGTCGGTTTAATATATACCGCTAAAATAACTATGAGTAATTCGTATTGAATTGATGGTAGTTTGTTATTATGTTATTAATATTAATTATTTATATGTTATTTAACTACCCACCCATCCAAAAAACAATTTTTACAATTTGTATTTTAATAATATTTATTTCTTAAATTGAAATACGTTAGCTAGTTTAGGAGGAAGGTCTCTATAACTCCGTTAGGCCGACCGACCGGTCTCGTTACCACCGCCCATACAGATGCAAAAGCCGTGAAGTGGTTTAAAAAAAGTCATGGTTCGATTTTAGTCAGTGGGATCACCGGTTTTTGGTGGTGGAGACTATCTCAACGATTTCCTGTAGAGGTGGTAGTCTCCTTTCAAGGTGCGGTTACGAAACGGGTGCTTGAATTGACAATAAGGCAGCAAGGATATTAAAATAGACTCGTAATGCAATTCGTCTCTATCTCTATCTATAATGGGAGAGATCAATATTCTTTAACAACAATTATTGATCGACCCCATTCATGGACTTTGAAGGTCTGCTTACTCCCTGTCACATGCCGTGCTCTAATAAAAAAAGAAAAAAATGACTATTTTTCGCTCCCACTATGCTGGCTAAATGTTGCGATATGTGTCCCCGCTGCTTATCGTCAAATTAAATACCTGTTTCGTAATCACACCCTAAATGGAGCAGCTCGATGCAGTAGTCTCCTACAAACCGTTGGACCACAGACTAAAACCAAAACATGAGTAGGTCACTTGTCTGTTTTTGTCAAAGACATAAATCTATTTTTAGTTAAACTTTGAAGACATGTTCTACGTCATCTGTATAAACAATAGTTTTACACGCTGAATCAGTTGAAGTGTATTCCAAGAAACATAACTGCACACATATTTGTACTATAGGCGATTATTGAATAACTAACTTATCCGCATAACTTAGCCTGCGTAACTTTAACCGATTACGCAGCGTACGTAAGGAATAACTTTTCTCCGTTTTTGCAACATTTTTCATTGTTACTCCGCTCCTATTAGTCGTAGCGTGATGTTATGTAGCCTATAGCCTTCCTCGAGAAATGGGCTATCCAACACCAAAATATTTTTTTTCAATTTGAACCAGTAGTTCCTAAAATTAGCGCGTTTAACCAAACAAACTCTACAGCTTTATAGGATTAGTATAGAAGATAAATTTATATAATTGAAGTTATAAAATTTACAATTTATCATATTTATTTCCGAGAAATATAAAATAACTAGTAAAATAAAAACCTCTTGTATTTGTAGATGATAAAACGTATAATTGGACCCGATATATATTTGTAAGTTTTATATAACATTAAATGTAAATACATATTATTTATCAGATATCTAAACATGTCTATCTGATATTATTTGTGTAAAGAATTCATGTTTCGTTACATCAATACAAGTAGATAATATTACACTCTTTATCTGACATTGCTACCGATTTTTATAGCACATATATATGTGTGTAAAAAGATTCGATTCTTAAGTCGATATAAATTCGTTATCGATGTTTGTCGATATCAGTTAATCGGCTCTGATTTACGATGGATAAGATTAGTCAAATGCTAAATAAATAATATCTATGTCATTTATTTATTTTGCACTTCAAAAAAAAAAGATAATTATAGAGCCACCACTAGAGTTGGAGGCATTAGGAACTAAATCGTAAAATTTTTAATACCAAATTATATAGTTGTTAAAATATTAAATAAAAATGTAAACAGGTCAAAAATATACTGATGACGCTATATAGGTATTGTCAACACACAGCAAAGCGCCATCCCACGGGAAGTTATATAGATACCAAACTAGAACATCAATTATTTTAAAAAAGATTGGAGTCATGAAACAAACTTTCAAAAAAACTTTTAAATTGAAGATTCACATAGTTTCATATATGCAATACAATTCAATACAATACAATTCAATTCGTTTATTCAGATATTATTTTTACACAGTTTACAACATTATGCAGCATCGCAGATCTAGACCTGTAACTCTACATGAGATCGCTTTATTTTTCCTAAAACCCTATCTATAGTTACTATAGTAAACACTGCAGTATACACTATTTCACTACCAGCCGACTACACGATAGACTCAGCTGCATCCGTACGTTGAATCAATGGATTCTGGTGAAACTCATTGTTTTATAATATTGGAAGTTAATGTAAGTAATAATTATATTTACAAAATCATTAAAAATCGTTGGCTAAACATATTTTTGTTGCCTCTAATCGCGCGTAATCTGCGTCGTCCTGTGCTCCACGATATAGCTTACCCGAGATATGTAAGCTTATCTTAATCGATATAAAAAAATCATCGATCAAGTAGTCGTATCGTCAAATCCCTGGCGATTACAAACCTTCGATAACAATCTCATTACATCGCTCGTGAACGGTCTTCTAAGATTAAGGCTAAGTACACTCAACGAAACTATTTAGAAGTGACTTATTTTTTCAATTTTATAAGGTCACTTAAAATAAAAAAATGTTATTAAATGGTATTTTACCTGACATTAAATGGTATATTACCTGACATTAAATGGTATATTACCTGACCGTCCAAGGAAAGATGTCCTTAATAGAGGTCTAAAAGCCGGCAGATGGATGTAGAGGATGCTAGGGATACATATATGTATGTAGAGATCGAGCGAAGTGGCGAATATTGCTATGTGCTTAAATCTAATATATATATATTAGGGTTAAGCACAAAGCAATGTTCGCCACTTCGCTCGATCTCTACATATTAAGGTCTATATACAACTTTTATTATTATTAAGGTCTATATTCTGTCTGTTTATAGTTGCAGCATTCAAAATGTAGGTGACAAAATAAAGATATAATTCTTCTGATTTTAAAAAAATATGAACTTTATTGTTTTTAAAAAAAGTTATATTTTTCATATTCCTCATATTACTATTTATAATACTCGTAGTATATTGTGTTAAAAAACTAATTTAAACAAAATTCTAATAAATATAACAATGTTACACCTACTTTACACACAATAGTTTCAATAAATTAGGAAAATAATCCTTTTTTTGCGATATAAAACATTAATTCACACATTTTTTTTTTTTTTTTTTCATTTGTTATTTTAGGTCTTGTTGCTGAAAGCATGGCGTGGTAGCGGTTAAATCGAAGTTATAGTAAAAATATAAAAGTTTTATGATATTGATAAACCAGAAATAAAAATAGATTGATGCCTGGTTTTTTTTAATTAACTTATTTTAGGGCATGTTACATTTATAATATTACTGTTATAACAGTCAAAACATAATTTATCCCTAAATATCATTTAACCATAACGTTAAATTAACATCGGCTATATTTGTGCAATTGTGCCTTAATATTTATTTTATATTTTATTTTTTAATCGTCTTTAATAATGCGATTGACTGTACTTAATCTTAATAAAGAATATTTATAGAATATCGATGTTTCCTTATCGTAGATTGGTATCATAAATTCTTAGTCGATTTTAATCCATCACGACGCAGATTATCTAAGCCTAACAAACATAATTATCTTCGCTGTCACAAAAATACTATTTAATACAAATAATTAATTTATGTATCAAGATAATAAATTAATTACGCCAGGTCGATTTAATTATATATTAGGATTCCTTATTTCATTAAGAAAATACAAAGAAACCCTTTTTTAAATCAATTTCCGTATTTTTACAAAACGTCCAACCGTTTGTTATAGATTCTATACCTCGAAAACGAGTATAACTTTGAAACTATTCATTTTGGAGAATAACTTTTCAGAAACTTGAACTCTTTAACTTTAAAAAAACATTTTCCTAAAAATAAGTTGAAAGTTAAGTTATTAAAAAAAAATAAGTTGCTAAACCGTAAAGAGAAAAAAAAAAGCTCATATAAGAATAACACAAAAACAAAAGAGTCTCTTATAAATAAATTTAATAATATCTAGTTTAGGATATATAGGAAATGCTATTTCTATAATTTCTATATCAAATAACCCTATTGAGCGTACACTAATCACACGTCTTAGTTTTTTTGTATAGGTATCGATAAATATTTATTCCTTATATTGCTTTTAATTTTAATTACAAATAGCAAAGCTATTGAATACCAGTTTGGTTTGATTGGACGTTAGATATCTTAATAAGTAGAAGTAATCTGTCTATCATATAAATATAATTACCTATGTCCATGTTACGGTTAACTTTAATAAAAAACTAGTACTAATAGTTGTTTTATTTGTTTAAATTCTACTTCTTGTTATCCTATCCTACAAATATTACACACGCAAATATTTAAGAGGATGTGTGAATGTTGGTTACTCTTTTTACACAAAAACTACTGATCCTATTTTTATGCAACTTTATAGTATTATAGCTTATAACATCAGAATAACACAAACTATTATATAGTGTTTTTGAAATTTTCTACGAAAACTAAGTTACGGGCGGAATATTGTAAGTAGTAGAGAGGGTAGTGAACACAGTGCAGGTGAGAGTTCAAAAGGCCTTTAAACCTACTTCGCGGTCTCAAGTCCGGGAACGCTGCAGTTCATTCCCCTGCCTTTCAACCACGCGATGGACCCGGCACCCGCACGGTGAAGCCATGGATTGCTAATAACATTGTCTCTCTCTCTCTTAAGTGAGTTTTCACTTGAAGAGTTTATTTTTCTTATATTATATTCTTCTTCATCATCAAAATTTATAAATATTTTATAAATATTTATAAATATTTTTGCATGTTAAACAACTTCAAAAAATCATAAGTCAAAACTCTTATAATATATACCTAATGATTTTAATTACCAAAAACTACATATGTACCCACAATAGTTTTTTTTTCAGACAATATAATAAGTTTACAACTGTAAGAAATTTCGACAAAACCCTAATGTGTTTGCTCTCTATAAGCATATTTTGAGATCGTTAAATTTATGAAAAATATAGCTTAAAAAAAGGTTTTTATCCCGTATTAACGGTGGAAGACGATGACCGAACGGAAGGAGCTGTTGGTAGTCACCAGGTAAATTGGTTTCTTACATTGATTTTACCTACAACGTTCGGCAACATTGAACATTGATTATAGTTGGAACGGTCATAAAACAACAATTTTATTATTATAAAATTAACCAACGGAAGTAACTGCTGTGAATCCGTAAAATTTGTGAATATTAACTGAATGAATACACTTTTATAATAATAACAATAATAAAGCCCTTTATTCTGATAACATTACAGTATTTACATCTTATAATTAATTCAATGTTTCATAGCTATAGTCCGTTTTGTCTTCAGTGTGTCTTGCGAGATAGGCCTCTTCCAACAACCTCCATTTTGCCCTATCCTTAGTAGTTCTTGTCCATAGAGCACCTCCAAATTTCCTAACCTCATCCTCCTATCTAATCTTTGGTGATCCCCTGTTTCTTTACGCACCTCTCAGAGACCACTTTTATAGTATCTAATAAATAATAAAAATGTAAATCTCTTACAGATAATTATGAAGAGTGAAAACATTGTAAGTCTATGACAGAAGACCACTTCCATAGTGGTATCCACGATAAACAAACGAAAGGAACAAGATATAATAATTTATACATATCTACCTAATATTCGGAAATAATTTTAAAGTTGCTTATTGTCAGTATGAATAAGAAATAAACGGTAATAAAGCAACAAGCAATAACAATGGCAGCGACGCTGACCTAACGGAAGAAGCTGTCAATAGTCAGTACGTACGAGTAACTGTCAGGTTACACTGTCAAAAGCACCGATGTTCATTATTGGGACGTTATTAGAGTATCCAGTCTAAAGTTTGTGCAAAAACTTTACCGTCGTGGATTTAGAGGGCGCTGCTGTTTTATTTGGTATTTAAAGACTATATTAACTTATGGCATATTTTCAATTATTTTTTGATTTTGCAGTTGCCTATAATTTCTGTTAAGTGTCGATTATGAGCGGGCAATATCTACGTCTCTTATATGAATTATATATTCATTTAAGGGAATTCCTTTTTCTATACTTATTTTTCCCATATAGCTTTAAATTATTAGTTTATTATGTACTAGCAGACCCGCGCTACTTCGGCTGCGTAACTTTAACCATTTACGCAGCGCACGCAACGGAATCTCTCAAAAAGAATAAATTTTCCACTTTTTTCAACATTTGGTCCCCTGGTCGTAGCGTGATGTGATACAGCATGTCTTCCTCAATAAATGGGCTATCCAACACTAAAAGAAATGTTAATTTCAGGATCTACTGTTTCAATTCGAAACAGTAGATCCTGAAATTAAAATTAGCGCGTTCATCCAAACAAACAAACCAACTCTTCAGCTTTATAATATTAGTATAAATTATCATTATGCCTAGATTCCAAAATAAGAGGAAAATTCACAAGACGGTATTTTATTTAAAGTTTTGGCTAGAAGGATTAAAAATATATATAAAAATGTATTATTAAAAATATGTAGTAACCCCTGTACAAATAATTGTCGATTAAAGAGTCAATCGTGTACGCGTGGAGAGCGTGGGAACTGTAGGGGTAGTTCACTGAGGGTGCGACCTCAGGGATGACACCCTAACCACAGGGATTATTGTCACCCTATTTTAAGATCGGGCACTAAAATTAAGTGCACTATTTAGTAAGTGACAATATTAAATAAAATGTTGTGTCTGAATATATTTTCCAGTATTTTGTAATAGCTAACAGGTTCGGTGTGGTCTCCGTTTTTATAAATAAACAATGATTTTTTTGGAAAATCATTAAAATGATATGGTAAGCGTGAAATCAAATAAAAGAAGCAACAATAATTTCATGGAAAAACTTGTTTTTTTATTTCCTTGACCAATTCCCTTACATAATTACAAAGAAAGGATTTTTAAAAACTAATTTATTAAAAAAAAAAAGATTAACACTTTCTTAGCAATATACTATTGTATATTTGCTTCCTCTTATAATCTGGGCTGCTTAAACATAGCATGAAAAAGCATCTTAAGGCTGATCCAGCTAATTGTATCGCTTTTTGATGTTTAAAGGGTTTTCAAGCTCTGTTTCTAACTTATTACAACCAAGGAAAATATAGTAATATGAATGAACCTTCCGTTACAAAAAATGTTTATTCATGTTATTACTATGGTTAAAAAAACTAACAATGCTTGAAAACAACAACACTAAGATGTTGCAACTACATTTATACTAAAGCATATAATATCATTATGAAACTTATACCTATAACGAATTAATTCGTCGTTTTAAATGTATTTTTTGATGCATTTTCATCGTTTTAATATAATTTAGATTGACACTTACGTCTAATCAGTCCGCTGGTTGCGCTACGACAGACGGTTCTAGGAGTAGCCGCTTAAAGTTTAATTTTAGTACACCTATTCAAAATATTCTTAAAGGATTTTTTGCCAGAACTACTTATTTTAACGTTTCCATCGACGCGCAGCCAGGTTCAACATATTGTATAGTCTTATAAAAACTTAGATATTAGTAAATTTTGATAGATGAGCTACCCCATTTGGTTACCTAATATATCGACCAAACGTTTGGACTCTTCATAGGCGACTGGCTACTTGCTGCAGAATAAGCGGTTGCTTCAACCGTTTCACCCCTGGAATATGTGAAGGAATCACCCTAAACACCTTCTGGCCTTTGAAAAGTTAATATTGCATTATAAATTAACCCTCAATACAAATGCATAAAATGCATGCTTCTCCTAGCGTTGACTGTATATATCATAACTTGTTTATATTTTGTTATTAAACAAACGAAAAGAATTAGGATGAGTATTATATGTGTATTCCACTTGTTAAAAAGCATCCACACACAGTTGGTCAGACAACTTTCGCCGTACCCAATATATCATGCTAGCTTATCTGTGTCCAACATTTGCGTACTAATGCCAGTTGTACGGTTTGTGAACCGAAGCACAAAATCCTAGATAACCAATACAGTACTACAGTAAGTAACTTTGCATTAATTTAAAGTAGGAAACATATCAAAACAAATTAGCAAATAATAATAAAAAATCGTACAGAAACATACAAAATTCTATAGAAACCGCACAAAAGCGCATAAACTTGTCACAAATCTAAAAATTAGCTGACAATAAAGCGCCACACAAAATATGCGCGCGCGCATAAGGGCGCAGACACAATGGCGGCGGGGATGACGCGATTTATCGGTCATTGTGAATGCGCCCTAACCGTGGCTCGAGTGACAGATGAATGCTGGCCGTGGACAGTACCTTATGATACCCAATACTGTTTATTATCTATAATATTTTGTAACGTTTAGGTAAAACAAGAAGTAGCTGCAATTATTTATGTACATCTTATAATCAGTTCCCTTACCTAACAACTCATAGATAACGTTTTTGGGTAATAATATATTTTTAGGTGGGTACCGATCTCGTTACATAGATGCAAAAAACGTAAAGTGACCTAGTCGTGTTTCGGTTTTAGTTTGTGGTTCACCGGTTTTCAGGAGACTTCTGTACCGATTTCTTGTTTAAGTGTCTTTATCGCCGCCCATTTCGAACCTCATCAATAAGTCTGCATAGTGGGAGCATTCAATATTGTTAAACAACAATATATTGATAAATTTCATTTATGGACTTTGTATGTGTATATATACTTACAGAATATTTTATTGTAGTGCCCTAATTGTAGAAGTTTTTGAGCGACGGTTGTGTTGCTTGGTGTCATTGTTGCTCTCATGACTTTTGTAAAAATAATAGTACCTACATAATGTGATGCAAATACGATGCAAACTACACTAGTTGTAGTTTGGATTTGATTGTAATTTTTTTTTTGTATTTCTTTTTCAAGTTTTAATATTTTATTTATATAAAAATATTTTAATTATTTTTAACATTTCTTTTGTTTTAGTTTTAAGTTGTTTATATCATTTTAATTTCATTTTACTATATATGGACTAATTACACTGTCTTCGAAGGAGCGGACCCGCCTAACACAGGTTTCCTAAACTTAAATGGAGAGTCCAAAATAAATGTACTAACAAAATGTAAACTGTTTTAATGATTTTTTTTTTTTTTTGTGTGCTAACCATCAGATAAGTACAAAAAAGATATATGCTTATGTTATGCGTGCACCAATAAAAAATTACGCCAGGCTCCAATTCTGGCGCTGGGCGACTTACGTGTCGATTCAATAAATTTGAGTGAGAAGTGACAGATCTACATATAAAACTGTTAGTTTCATTGAGCCGACGATGTATGTCGAAACACGAGAATTGCCACAGTCTCTAGCGGGGGGCAGCGACAACTAAGCGTCACTTCTCTCTATGCTGCTCCTCCTAACAGACATCTTAAAGTCATATAAAGTAAACCTTCGTTTTAACTTTCGAATTTAGTTAAGCTTGACGTTCTAAAAGGGTTAAAGTCGCAATGAAGTATCTAGAAAGTATAAATCACAAACATATATCTGTCTAGTTCACACTCATTTAAATTAACATATGGAAAAAATATCATATTTTCGAGCGTTATGTCAAACGTCACCGTGTCAGCCATTTTCTGTTTCTAGTTCTTGAGCATCGATTGGTTATAATATTTTTATTATTACCTTTGTTTTGGGTTTGTATGGCCGCCATCTTGTTCTCTATGTTCTCACTTTTTTAGTCATACTTCCATGATCTAGATTCTAGACTGATAGATGATTTAAAGTACCACATTTTACGTAGGTAAGTATCATTTTGCGTTTAAGTCATATAAGTTCTACATATCAAAGAGAACATTGTAAATCTTGCCCATTTTGGACAAATACTCGTCTGAGCAAAAATGGAAAATTCAAAAAGGTAGTCCAATCATACATAAACCTAACCAACCTATTACCTACTGGCAACTAGAAAAATAGGATTCGACCGCCCCTGTAGACTAGTGGTTGCCTCCTTTGACGCTGTAACCAGAGGTCGCGGGTTCGATTTGTCATGGCCTGGGTGTTTATAAAATAAAATATGTATTATATAGTTGTTTCTGACTGTTACATATAGTACAAGCCTAGAGCTTAGTTTGTGACCAGGCCAATATGGGTGTAATATCCTTCATATTATTATTATTATGACCAACACAAGGAATCTCCTACAAAATCTTCATACAGCTAGACTAATACAATACCAAGTACCGAGCAGCTTTAGCCTTTTTGAATGGATATTTTGAAGTTATCTGCTCTTCCCATACATAATGCATGAGAACCAGCGGCGACTTCAAAGGCTCGGCGGTGAAATCAAACACTAAGTAGGTACGAGTACCTACAATGTGCTGGGTCCCTGGTAGGAAAATAAACAAATTTTAATATAGAGATGCACTAACTACTTATTCTGGTTGAAATATTGGTTTCGGCGACAATTCGAATGCCAATTCTTTATTTTTTATTGAAGCACGACAATTCTAACTGATGATTAACAGCTCTATAAACTCCAAGAGTGAGGTCGTTACCAGCTAAATGATGCGGTTACGAAACTGGCTGCAACTAAGACGATTTGCATTACGAGTCTTTTTTAATATCCTCGCTGCTTCATCATCAATTCAACTGCCCGTTTCGTAACTCTAACAGACTAAAACCGAAACATGATTAGGTCACTTGACGGTTTTTGCATGTATATATTCAAATAATGACCACTCGTAAAAGGACTAATTCACGATATGCGGTAAATATCTAAGTCACAATTTTTTTATCATACAATACATACCTACATAAGTGTCTATCTAGCCTTACCTTTAACTGCAGTTGATATACAATATATTTAGTAAAATTAGAACCCAGGACCTTTCAGAGAGGCTAAGACCACTGAGCCGTACATGTTTTTGTCTCTACATATTCCTTTCGCCTCGTTCCAACTTTTATTATATATTACTTGCATTTTGGATAATGTGTGTAAATAACATTGTTTTATTTAATTATATACATGTATGGTGAATTTGAAAAGTTGTACTTTGGGCTAATATAAGGAACTGCTGATCAAATCTAACAATCTTTTTTTTTTAATTTGCGATAAATTCCATTTATGTTCCATGGAAAAAGTTGTTCAATTTGATCAGTAGAACCTCATATTACCTTAACCTTTCAAAGTCACCATGTACCTTTATATATATGTTTTTTTTAATCTATAATAAAATTTTACAATATTTATTATTTTAATGTTTATATTTTATAATATACTATTCATTAAAAAAAAAATAGTAAATATTCTGTTGTTTAAACGCCACCTATCGATATTTTTGAGAATTGTAATGGTTAAAAAAATCAAAGAAGTACTTTTTGAACCATTTTTTTTTCTTTAGAAAATATTTTACAAAAAAATATGTTTATTTTCTTTTGATAAATTTTTATCTATAAGTGTCAACTCAGATAGTAAAATACAATAAAAAAACAGGATTCAATTTAATGAATGAATAAAAATTCCTAAAAATTTTGTTTTCATCACCGTCATATTATTCGTACAAAAATCAGTAGGTACATACTTAAACTATTTATTCAAATTACTAAATTACAAAAACTGAAACACGCCAGCCTCTGCTCTATAGAAAGAGGCTATATAAGTACAATGCTTTATTGTTCCCATAACGATTCCCCTATTGATTAAAAAAGCACGCATCTATTAGTTATATAAGATGTCTTCATAAAATAAATCATTATTCTCATTATAGTTATTTAAGAGGAGCGTCTGATCAAACATTTCCCATACATTCACGACCTTTTGGTCTTAACGGTTACCCCTCCCTAAACATTCATAATTGTTTTGATTTTTGGAGGCGTTATAAATATGACTGATATCTAGGCTCGTACGTTTTCCTTTTTTTTTAAGATTGTTATAGGAAAAAAAATATCAATTCCTGAAATTAGAGAAAAATCGCAAAAAAAATCCTTGTATTAAAATTTTCCCAATAAAATATCAAGACAAAATATTAAAAAACATATTTCTTATAGTCATTAATTATTTTCTTTTTTTTCTTTTTTTTTCTTTTATTATGTTCATTTATTCGAAGTAACATTTTACAAAATAATAAAACCCGACCCAAATTAAAATAATAATAAAAAAAAATCCTACCTACTCAAAAAAATAAAAAATCCTCACAATGAACGCGCGGCATAGTGCCCAGAACGCTAGCTATTTTCTTTTAAATAAAATGACCCCATTTTTTTCAAATCCATTAAAGTTTAGGGGTAGAAAACAGATTTGCCCGAGAGCTGTTTTATAATCTCATATGTGCTCTTTCTCTTATTAGCTTCGGGGGGAAGGTTTACATAAATGTATGGTAGCGTTACCAACTCATCACCATGCTGGGAAGAGGTAAGTAATACTTTGCAGTTGAATCAGCACATGAGCATCGAAGAGCCTCATCAGACACTCCTCTTTAAAAAAACACCTTATTTGTGTCTTTCCCCCACATGTGTACCTATTATAATTTTGGAGAAGTGAAATACAAAATTTCAAGTCTATAGCATCTTCCATTACAAATTTATTTACTTTTCTGAAAATTTAACCCCTTTTTTCCCTCGAAATTTCAAAAACTCTTATTAGTAATCACTTACTAATAAAAAGGAAGGAATTGTCCAAATTTTATATTCCTTACAGAAGTTTAGAGCTGGGTGATGATGAGTCAGTCAGGACAAGCTTAGCGGATTAAGGGAATTTTCCTTAGTGTTTAAAAACTGTATGAAGGGATTATTCCCTTAATTTTTAAAATAAATCCAGGCTAATTTATCATATAAAAACTTAACAGTTACATCATTGTTTATACTGTACTCATTAGGTATTATTTACATATTTAAAGCTTAATTTGTCTCGAAGGTTCGGCTGGTAGAGTTAAGCCTTTGTACTCTATTTGTGCAATAAAGTTTAAAAATAAAAATATATTGGTACTTAATGATAATTTTATCGAAAAAAACTTTGAAAAACATTAATTTAATATTCTATTACACAAGTCAATTGTTTAAAAAAATCATGCAATTATTGTATTGTAATTTATAATGAAAGATAAGTAATTAAGAAATTTTAAAGATATGGATTAAAAAATCAAAAAGAAATATTTCTTAACAAGTAATAAGTACATTGTAAAATACAGAAGCACGTCTCGTCTATAGGTATATAAAAAAAAACAAGAACGTGTGTTATCGCCATTGACTACTATTTCTAATCTTTATCACCTTTTTACAGTCGTTTTCTGCATTCTACAACGACAAATAGGCACCTACCTATCTATCTACATAGTCTGTTAAGGCTAAGTGAGTGGCAAGTTAGAGTAAAGGCACACTGATCATTGCATCTAATCTCTGTGCACATTCAAATGAGTCGGCTGAAAACTGAAAAGTATGTTAACAATTCTATTGTACTAAATGTAACCTTATAATTTTGTTTACTGTGATTAAAAAACCACGTGTCTTTTAGTTATATAAGATGTCTTCATAAAATAAATCATTATTCTCATTATAGTTATTTAAGAGGAGCGTCTGATCAAACATTTCCCATACATTCACGACCTTTTGGTCCTAACAGTTACCCCCCACTAAACATTCATAGATTTTTATGATTTTTGGAGGCGTTATAAATATGACCGATATCTAGGCTCGTACGTTTTACTTTTTTTTTAATATTATTATAGGAAAACGTATTAAAAAAGACAAACCTTATATTTTGTTGTTTCTTTTACAATAGTTATATACTTAGTATAATCAAAATCAGTAAAAGCTTTTAGAAGTAAAAAGAGCATTTCTATGCCGGGGATATTTCTTACAGGTATCATTTCAGAAAACCTTAATAACAACACGCGTATCGTTGCGAAATATAAATAAATTCGAGCCTAAATTTTGTTATTTGTTTGGATAAGGATGATGACAATAAACTATTTATATTATTTTATTTGTTTAGGAAAACCTACGGTTAAATAATTACCAAATATATAATTTTAAATAAATTTATAAATATTTACAATAGGTACATAGCCCAGTAAGGTTGTCACAAAAGTTATTTAACAATAATTAAGCCCAGAAAAGATGTAAGTATTATTTTTTTTAATTTAAAATACAAGTAGTTATAAGAAAAGTGATAAACTAATAACTATATAGGTATTATAGACAAATAGATACTTAACTTACTTAAGCATATTATTATTTAGTAAATCCATTTAAGATTAGTAAGTCTTTTAATCTTAATAATTAAATGTATACAGTTTTAAATTCAAAGTTAATTTATCTGCCTACCCATGAAAACGTTTCAAATTCAAGAATTAATTAATTTGACACCTGTTGACGGCTGGTTGGCATAAAATATTATCTCATAAGTTCGATGTATTTACTTTTATAATATTAATGTCATTATGTGTCATACTTGTTTATAATATAAAATATTCAAAATAATCCTGAATATTATATAAATAATTAATATATTAAAGTAGCGGCTACTACAACATTTAAAAGAGGGAGACAACCTATAACTACTTCGGATGATTGGTAGGTTTGTGAGACTCTTTTAAACTGTCAAGATAAATTATTACCGATTTTAAAACTCGCTCCAAGTAGTTAGTTAGGTACCTACCTATCATAATTACTTAATATAAATAGCTGCCATTTCTTTCCACACAAGTAAAAATTGTAAACAGAAATCGTGATAAGAATATCATGTAAGATAAAGAGATCAAAGATCACGTCAGCTATCCATACTAGTCCATTATCCCGATGCCTGCCTGCCCACCACCAGCTGCTATCGGCCCGCGATAATAAATAAACAATCAAAGAATACATTAATA
Source organism: Monopis laevigella (assembly GCA_947458855.1). Classification (NCBI taxonomy): domain Eukaryota; kingdom Metazoa; phylum Arthropoda; class Insecta; order Lepidoptera; family Tineidae; genus Monopis; species Monopis laevigella. The sequence continues at coordinate 26,735,286 of OX381583.1, read as the reverse complement.
AACAGATAAGAGGTGAACGAACCCGCGAACTCCTTACTAACTTTTAAATTTAGAAGAAAAACTCACGTTTAAGGGGTTTGGGGTTGCTCTGCTTCCGTCGGGACATATCCTGGGGCTAGAGGTCCCGCCGACGCGCGTCACGTGGCATCAGGGTCACTGCAGGGAAACACTCACAGAACTAGTAATAAAAAAGTTGGTTGTCACTCGATGTCGTACGTAAAAGTGTGGAGCGCGCGCGAGATGCGCTCGGCTCGGCGGTCGGGAGTGGACTGAGGCTCGGAGGCGGCTAGCACGCGGGAGGCCGGCCGAGTCCCGCCCCTAACCGCCTTCGCGTCTTGGCGTCGTAGCGTCGTAGAAAGTTTTCTTTCGTAGATCGTAGCTCGTAGCAGATGCAATGGCGATATCTCTATATAATGCAGTAGATATTCATTTAATTTTTCGTTACTCATAGAAAGTTTATAGCAATTTGATTTTATCTAAAAAAAAATTAAATATATTCAATTGAATCAGGCGTTATTTTAGTACACCAACATAATAAGCGGAATAATTTCAAAGTAATAACAATAATTTAAAAAAATAACCACTCAACCGTCCAAAAAAATACACAAATCTTTTTGTGTATAGGAATGTATTACACAACAGGTAATATTACAAAGATATTTGCGATTTCGCATTGGTCCTGTGTGTTGTAAGTATATTTGTGTCCAACTAAGGTTAGAGTATCTCTTGTACTATATGTATGTATGTATGTATGTATCATCACGGGTGCCTTACGGCGCCCGAGACCACCTAGACGGCCCCAGGGTACCCAGTGGTTTTTAATCCCACCTCGTCGTAGCCGATGGGTGAGGCACTATAGTGGTGTTGTCAAACAAATGTACATAATTTTTTTATTTAAAAACTCATTGGTACACGCCGGGATTCGAACCAGGGACCTAAGTGTTTTTAAGTCCAAGGTCTAACCAACTAGGCCACCACGTATACTCTCTCTGGTACTATAAAATGCAATATCTCTGTATGTATGTCTGTGCGCAAGTCGATAACTTGTTAACTCTGATTTCGTGAATCGTGATTATTTCGGAGCTTTACCGCGACCTACAGGGCCACAGGATACTTCTTATGCTAGTCTAGTCTACACTATCTGCCTAATATTATAAAAATAAATGATGTGTATTTTGATATTTTTATTTGTTGAATAAACTGAAAACTACTGGACCGATTATTAAATTATTTCACTAATAGAATGCTACATTATCACTAAGAAGCATAGTCTTTATTTAAAAAAAAAGGATCCGTATAAAAACTTCAAAAATGTAAGAAAACGTGTAAAAAAAAAACTATAAAATAATTTTCTCGCGTGCGCCCCGCGAATACTGTTGATGCTGGAACACAATAATGTACTACAGATTTGTAGAACACATTAAAATCTACAAAATAGTTCAATACCCTCCTTTTTTTTATTGGAGCACGACATGTGACTTTGTATCTACCTAGTGGTGAGCAGACCTACAAAGTTCATGAATGGGGTCAATCAATAATTGTTCTTAAACAATATTAACCGCTCCCACTATGCCGACTAAATGATGTGATTACGAAATGGGTGGCGAATGACGAATTGCATTACGAGTTTATTTTAATATACTCGCTGCCTTATCGTCAATTCAACTACCCATTTCGTAACCGCACCCTGAAAGGAGACTACCACCTCGAAAAGAAATCGATGCAGTAGTCTCCTGAAAACCGGTGAACCCACAGACTAAAACCGAAACATGACGTTAGGTGGTGGTAACGAGACCAGCCTAACGAAGTATCCAGCTTTTATAGTTATGTCACTATAACAATATGTGAATATGTTTAATGTATGAAAAGTTATTAGAAATACCAGTAGAAACTAAACCACGTTATTAGTACATTGTATCAATCCTTATCCAAATAAGTCACTGCATAGGTATTTGAGGTTATTTCAGTACATATATGGATAACTTTTTTTTTTTTTATTAATCAAATCGCACATTCCATTTTAAATAGAAGAATGAATGAATGAATGAAAAAAATTTTATTGCACAAAAGTTTAATACTATTAAACATAGGCGAGCTTTAAAGCCTTAGGCATTATCTACCAGCTAACCTTTGGGAGATTGACCAAAAACAGGCAGAGTGCTAATTAATGCAACATATAATATAAAATACAAGGATGTATAATTTGTATATATCGCGACGAGCTAGCCACTTGTTCGGTGTAGACTCATACCATCGGCTACGGCGAGGTGGGATTAAAAACCCCTCCGCTGGGTACCCTGGGGCCGTCTAGGCGGTCTCGGGCGCCGTAAGGCACCCGTGATGATATATATATATAATATACATGGTGACTTTGAAAGGATGTACTTTGGGCTAATATGAGGTTCTGCTGATCAAATGGAACAACTTTTCCCTTGGAACCATGTGTCGCAAATAAATAAAAAAATTGCCTTCTCCATACAAACTAGTAATGTTAAAATGATCAATTTGTATGGGGAAACCAATTTTTTTTTTCATTTGCGACACATGGTTTCATGGGAAAAGTTGTTCGATTTGATCAGCAGAACCTCATATTAGCCTAAAGTACATCCTTTCAAATTCACCCTGTATATCATGAATTAAAAAAAAACGACAAGTGCAAAAACTCGCTTGAGAAGGGGTTTGATTTGTTTATTGTTTTCTTAAAAACCAGTTTCTTTTATAACTACATAGTCCGGCCATAAATACTGTTACAATTAAAAATAAAATTACATTTGTGTCTTCTCATTTTGGCGTCAATCTGTACAAAATACAATATTTTGCGAAATTAAAATGGAGTGGGGTGATAAAGAGAACCGAATCGCTGTGATTGCATTACACAAAGTAGGTATGGACCAAATACAATTTTTAAATAACTATTTTATGTACTTACCCATATTCATTTTATGTAATGTTTATAAGTATTTGTAATTGTATGTCTAAACATGTTTTTATTGACTTTTAAAAAAAACTTATATATAGTTTTTTGTGTAAAATATAAATTTCAAACTTTAAAATTCTATTCTAAAATGGTTGATGATTATAAATTATTATAATAAAATTATGACTTAATATTATTAATTATGACTTTCCCATATTATGACTTTCTCATATTGTGCCCTTTTTGTTCTACGGAGCTCTAAGTGCGCGAACAGAATTCGAACTTGACCGCTGATTTTATAAAAAATATAATATAATATGTAGGTATAATATAATAGTTTTATAAAATAATATGTAGGTATTTAAGTCGTTTTACTAAGTTTATTACCTACCCAATCCGACTAGTGGTTGCGCCTTTGGCGTTGTATCCGGAGCTCGTGGGTTCGATTCCCACCCATGAAAAAAATATATTAGTACTTTTTTCTGTACAGTTTTAGAGATTGCAACCCGGTAAGTTTTTCAACCCGGCCGGGTCCGGTAACATTCGCCGCCAACCCGGCCGGGTTGATGTATCAGGATGAAACCTTTAAAGTATTTTATGAAATTTACTTTAAGTAAATGGAGGAAAAATACAATGATTCAAGGTTACGGAATAATATTTATTTCAAACCAGTAAATCAACAATAATCAGTCTCAAAATCACGAGTTTTTAATACAGAAATAAAATAAATATTTTTTTAATAACGTCAACAACAACAGTATATTTATTTTAATTTCTAAAATAAGCTTTATTTTAAGATTAGTATTTATTTTTGAATAGTTTTAAACAGTGCTGTGCAAAAAAAATACCATGAAGTGATGCCTTCACCAACAAATTTTACAGATACAAGTGTCTCTAATTTTGTATGTAATTACTGCCTATCTTCCCGGACTTTTTCTTCAATTCGAGGGCTTAGGATCCATATTAGTAAACTTCACAAAGAATTGGTAGCTCCTTTTATTTCCCAAGATAATTTACCAACTAATAATTTTCAATATAGACAACAAGACTCGGAACGTTTTATTTTCCGAACTTTTAATAAAATTAAAGAAAACTACAAAGATCCTTAAACACATACCGAAGGGCGCAAGATACCTTGCAGCAGATAAGCTTTCCACTATTATTAACAGCTGTATAAATAAAAATACATTTGAGGAATGGGAACAACTTTTAACGTTTGCATATAAATTTTTAAAGGTTCCTAATCACAATCAAAACGGATCTTTAACATCAAACAAATTCATAAAGGTAAAAACCGTGCCCGTCCGCGCGCCGGCGCGTTTTTTTAGCTCCATAAAACAAATTATATCCAATGAAGACAATAGTAATATAAACTTTCATTCAGTAGCCTTAACCTGTATAAGACAACATACAAATCATTTCAAGAGAGTGGAACTAAAAGTATCCGAAGGAAATTTAAGCGGAGCTGCGAAATTGTTATTAAATAATAATGTAATTCTACCTGCAAATCAAAATACAATATCTATTCTATCTGATAAGCATCCTAGTCCAGGTCACGACCTATCTTTTCTTCCAGCCCCTTTATCAAAATCTTTTTCGCTAGTTGATAACCCTTTTTACGACCAAATAATAGACTCAGCAGTTGTCATTCAACAAGGAGATCCACTTGGCCCTTTACTTTTTAGTTTATGCATACACCCAATTATAACTAAATTAAAATTGGAATTAAATATTTGGTTTTTAGATTTATTTATTTATTTATTTATTTATATTAAGGCGAATACAACAGACGACAAGCAAGAAAATTACACAAACACACATAAAATATTTTTAAAACCAGCTTATAGCCTTAGAGCGTACTCACACAGCATGGTTGTGGGATACAATATTAATATATTTTATGTTAAACTAAATTATTCATTACAATTACCTAAATTAATACAATTATTACAATAAAATTAAATTATTACAATTACAATGGTTACAATGAAATTATTACAATTAAAATAAGATATATGAAAATACTACAATTACAACAATAACTAACAAACAATAAATATAAAATTATACATGATATAGCTGGGGAACAAAACAGTATCTTATACAAACTAAAACCAATATCCAAAACGAACCCAGAGCAGAGCTTAGATGATTTTTAAAGCGGTTTTGGCCATAAAAATGTCAAGCTCGTGGTTCTTTGACGACAGCTTGTTGTACTGGCCGCACATGTGGCTAATCGGAGATGATGGCATAATAGCAGGGAGTGTTGAAGATTTAACCGAAGATTTAGAACAACTAGTTAAAAGTTTTAAGGAATTAGGTCTAACTTTCAATACCTCAAAATGTGAACTTTTCAGGTGTAAATCGGTAGATTCTCAAAATTTATCATTTTTTAATATTCTTCCCAATTTAAAAATTATTTCTAATGTCGACTTTTGTCTGTTAGATTCTTGCAGATTCTAGAAGAAAAATTAACCGCTTGTTTAAATAATTTAAATCATCATATCATCACGGGTGCCTTACGGCGCCCGAGACCGCCTAGACGGCCCCAGGGTACCCAGCGGAGGGGTTTTTAATCACACCTCGTTGTAGCCTATGGTATTTTAAAAATATTTATAAATTATTTAAATAACTTGAATTCTCATGTAGCATATACCCGTTTAAAACATTGTTTTTCTGTAAAAAAATATTTATTCCTTAAGAACTATTCCAGCTTTTAAATTTCCAAACCTTATAGAAGAGTATGATTTAATAATTAAATCCTCTATAGAATCAATCTTTAATATTTCTTTAAACAATTTTCAGTGGCGTCAATCATCTTTACCAATCAACTCTGGTGGACTTGGATTGAGGTGAGCTCGAGACATATGCTTACCGGGATTCCTTTCGTCATCTTATGGAGTGTCTAATCTAGTATCTTTTATTCTCTCTAAATCTATGGATACTTCGTTAGAGACTTTATACCTTGATAAGGCTAAATCTGCCTGGGATTTAAAAAGCCTAAACTCATCTCCGCCACAAGACCCATCGTCTCAACATGCCTGGGATAATATTATTGTTAAAACCGTTTTTACTGATCTTTTGCACACATCATCAGGCACTGATCTGGCAAGGTTGCGCGCAGTTTCTCAGCCAGAAGCAGGCCTTTGACTTCACGCAATCCCATCTCCCTCTTTTGGTTCTTATTTAGATAATAACTCTCTTCGAATTGCCATAGGCATCAGGCTAGGTGCTTCAATTAGTCACCCTCATTCCTGTAACTGTGGCAGTGCAGTGCAGTCTAATGGCCACCACGGTTAAAGTTGCAGTAGATCTGCAGGAAGAATATCCAGACATGCAGCTCTCAACTCTATTATAAAATCAGCTTTATTATCAGCAGAAATTCCGAGCAGCCTCGAGCCTTCCGGCTTGTTCAGGAATGATGGAAAACGCGTCGATGGCATTTCTCTCATTCCTTGGCAAGACGGAAAGTGTCTATTATGGGACGCTGAATGTGTGGACACTCTGGGTCCCTCGTATACCTCAGGGTCTTCCAAATCGGCCGGATTTGCCGCTGAAGCCTATGCCATAAAAAAAAAAACAAATACACTCAAATTTCAAATTCCTATTTTTTTGATCCATTCATTGCCGAGACAATGGGTACTTGGTCTAAGTCCGCAAAATCCTTTATATTGTCTTTAGGTAAAAAGCTTAAACGGTTAACAGGGGATCCGCGTTCAGATTTTCTTTTAGGCCAACGAATATCAATGGCCATACAACGCGGAAATGCAGTTATCGCCATGGGCACATTTTCTGATCCCTCGTTACCTCCTTAAATGTAATATAAATAACATCGTTTCAAGAAATTATAATAAAGTTATATATTATAATTATAAAAACTATAGGTATATATTGCCAGGATAAAAAAAATAAAAAAAACTTCTGGTCCGATACTAATTATTTTAGTATCTTTTTAATACAGAATTATATAGTTTCACTTATGAACGGAATAGTAACATTAGTGTTACTATTTAAGTTTAAGCAAGCATTAGTATTCAGTAATTAAGTTTAGGATAGAAATGATCTTCCACGCGCTGATGAAATGCCTGGACTTAGAGGATTTAGAGAAAAAGTTTGGAAAGTCAGATTATTTAAGAAGTCGCCTGCAATTTAATTACTAATACTATACAGAGTAAAGAAAATGCTTGCTTAAAGTTAATTAATAATACTAATGTAACTATTTGAAAACATAGTATTAGACTAAGAAACTAATAACGCAACCTAATGTACTAAACTTGTCTTATCAACTTAGATATATAAACTTTGGTAGCTTTAGTAAAAACAAAACAAATTCTTAAGAGCAATAACTATATTTTTTTGATTAAACAATAACTTTAGGTATTATGACTATTGAGTGTTAATATGCTTGCCATGCCAGTTTTCTTAAGTTGGGGCTTCCGTGCCGCAGTTTTCGTACCTACCGGGCCCGGTATAAATGCCCGGCCATTTATACTGGGCCCGATGGATGTCTAAAACGGCACAGGGCCCGGCCGGGCCCGGTTTGCAATCTCTATACAGTTTGTCATAGTTTGGGTGTTTATAAAATATAATACCTATGTATTATATAACTGTTTCCTATACACATGGTACAGTCAACGGCAAGGTAAAGTACGCGTTTTTAAAGTAAATTGACGCTTAATACAAAGGCATAGTGTGCATGGGGGTACACCATTACCTTGCCGTTTACTGCCTTAGAACTTAATTTGTGATCAGAGTATAGCGACATGCCAACAAAAGTAAAGAAACAAGAGAAAGTGCTAAAAAGAAATGTTTTTATTCCATTTTATAAATAGTTTGAAACAAGTGAAATTCTGTCTATAATGTCCATACAAGGATATTGTTAAACCGAAGAATTGTCACATCTGGCTGATACAATATTGGAGACCAGCTGCACACAGATAGCTACAGTATCTTCTCGCACTACATCTCCTTCAAGTTCACTAGAAGATACACAATTTCTAATTAATGATCGCCGAAATTAAATCAAAAACACAGTATGGTCAGCGGTAGAATCATCTTGAATACAGAAGAAGCCGTTTTAGAAACTCAAGATCGCCAGCTCGGTCACGATACAGTTCGCGGTCTCCAACGCCTGCACGAAACCACTCTCCATCTCTGTACTGCTACTATCACCAACAATTTGGGGTAAGAGCATTCAAATGTACACCACCATGCACTTTCAAAAAAACGAATGAAGATATGTCGGAAAACTAGAAAGGACGCAAGACTTGGCGGAACTTGGCGTCTCCGAACAATTTCACCGCCTATTCATCAACAAACTAAACAGACTCACATTCCTAGTTGATACGGGTGCAAACATATCCGTCATACAAAGAAGAAAAGGAGTAATCACCAAACCTCTTCCATTCTGCTTATACGCTGCCAACAATACGGTCATACCAACATACGGTGAAAAAACTCCCCAACTGGATTTCAACCTCCGGCGAAAATTCAAATGGAAGTTCATCGTCGCAGCAGTTTCCAAACCAATATTAGGGGCAGACTTTCTCAAGCATCACCAGCTCATAGTCGATATCAAGAACAGGAGGCTTTTCGACGGCAAAACCAACCTAATGTCGAGCAACACTTTCGTCGAGGCAACAAACGTACCTACGGTTGGCAGTATCGACATGGGAAAACCTTACCATGACATATTGGCGGAGTTCCCCGGAACAACAAAACTAACTTCAATGCAGTTGAGCACCAAACACCGAGTTGAACACTTTATCGAAACCAGCGGCCCTCCTCTTTATTGTCGTGCACGTCCAGTACCTCCACACCGCTACGAACAAGTCAAAAAAGAGTTCGAAAACATGATCCAACAAGGACTGTGAAGGATCTGGGTTACACAGTAACTTAAGATGGAATAAAGCCACCAGAGGAAAAAGTCAAAGCAATAACAGAGTATCCTAAACCGAAAACCATAGAAGATCTAAGACGTTTCCTCGGCATGATTAACTTCTAACGTGAGCACATTCCAAAAGCTGCCGAATTTCAAGCTCCACTGAACGCTTACATCCACAACGCGAAGAAGAAGGACAAAACTGCTATAGAATGGAATAGCGAATCCGATGAAGCATTCGAAGCCTGCAAAGCTAGCATTACAAAAGCAACTCTGCTCGCTTATTTTTCACACCATGCATCACTAGCAATCTTCTGCGACGCATCTGATAATTCAGCTGGAGCTGCACTGCATCAATACATCAAAGAAAAAAGGCAACCACTCGGCTACTTTTCTAAGAAGTTTACTGATGCACAGCGAAAATACAGCACTTTCGATCGAGAGCTACTTGCAATCAACTATCAATTATCCACTTCAGAAAAATAATAGAAGGACGTGACGTTATCATATTCACAGATCACATACCGCTGACTTACTCTTTACATAAGCCACCAGCAGTTACTGAAACACCTCGACGGGCAAGACAACTAATGTTCATCAGTGAATTCACAACAGACATATGTCACATCAACGGCCGAAATAATGTCGTAGCAGACGCTTTCAGTCGCATTGAAAGTATTTACTGTCCATCCACGCTAAACTACACGGAAATAGCTAAGGCACAAGAAAGAGATAGCACTATCCAGGCGTTGTTACAACGAAGCAATTTAAAATTAAGAAAAGTCACACTGCCAGAATCAAAATCACAGATATTCTGCGAAACGACATCATCCAACTTTCGACCATACTTACCAGAAGAGTTTAGACGACCAGCATTCGATGCAGTTCATAACATCAGTCATCCAGGGATCAGAACTACCCGCAAGCTAATGTCGCAAAAATACTTCTGGCCTTCAATGAACATCGAAGTTGGAAAATGGGCTAAACAATGCATTAGTTGTCAACAAAGCAAAATACAGCGTCACACAAGCAGCCACCTGTCATCATTTCCACCTACTGATCGGTTTCAACATATACACATCGACATCGTCGGCCCGCTACCTACCTCGCCACAAGGACATCGCTATCTTGTTACAATGATCGACCGCCTAACAAGATGGCCAGAAGCAATACCTACCGATAACATAACAGCTGAAACCATCGCCAAGATTGTATATGAAAACTGGATCACTCGCTTTGGCTGTCCCGAAACGCTCACAAGTGATCAAGGTCGTCAGTTTGAAAGCGAACTATTCACCAAACTAATGAACATCATGGGTATCAACAAAACTCGTACCACACCTTATCACCCTCAAGCAAACGGAATGGTCAAACGCTGGCACAGAACATTGAAGACCGCACAAAAACTCGCTTAGCAAACCGAACTCAATGGATCAACGAGCTACCTACGGTTCTGCTGGGACTACGTGCCGCCATACGGTCAGACACCGGTGTGAGTGCGGCAGGACTTACCTACGGCTACAACCTACGATTACCCAGTGATTTCTTTCCCATAAAATCACCCGAGCGGGACATGGACTACAACTACGTCACTCAACTACGGGACACTATTAATTCGCTCAAACCAACTTCAGCACTTTCACACGAAAACAAGCGACCAATATTTGTTCACCCAGACCTGCGCACATGTAAACAAGTTTTCATCCGGAACGACGCCGTACAAAAACCATTGCAACAACCCTACGAAGGCCCATATTCAGTGATTGAACGGAACGACAAAACATTTATTTTACAACTACCCACACGTCAAACAACTATATCAGTCGACCGTCTCAAGCCTGCATATATGATCGATGAAAACAATCACTTTTCAAGCAACATGCACACCGAAGATAAAAGCAACATTCACACCGAAGATAACAACATCATTCAAAACATCGGAAAACAAAAACCACTTGCGCCAATCTTGAAAACAGAAAACACAATCACTCGATCTGGGCGAGTCGTCAGACTGCCGGTACGCTTCGCTTGAGGTCCCACTGAGGGAGCACTGTAGCGACATGCCAACAAAAGTAAAGAAACAAGAGAAAGTCCTGAAAATAACTGTTTTTATTCCATTTTATAAATAGTTTGAAACAAGTGAAATTCTGTCTATAATGCCCATATGAATTGTCTATAATGTCCATGCAAGGATGTTGTTGAACCGAAGAATGACGGCAGCACCGCTGTGTAAACACCATCCCCCGATGCAAGCTGCGTCACCGAAGCAGGCGCTCCGCAAATCTCCGCACAGTGCTGCAGTGTCCTGTTGTCTCGTATGGCTGGTGTCGGCGGCGCTCGCTCAAGAAAAGGCCGTGCGTATTGCGCGGATGTCTTATATAGTCCCCGACTACCACGCCGCGCCGTCGCAGCCCACTACTACAATGAGCTGCGAATGCACCGTAGAAATGGCGGGAAAATATGGCGGCAATATTATAATTTTATTTTGTATAAATATAGGAGTAATTATTAATTAAATTCATTCAGTATTAATCACTCGAAAACATCAAACCAAGAGTTTTATTTCACAAACACTCAAGTACTCAAGACCCCTAAAAGAGCAATGGGTGTAAATTGTCCTACATATAAAAAAAATCATTTAATTTGCCAATATGATGACATAAAATTACGTGAAAATATAACATTAAGACAGACAGACAGAGTTATTTTCGCATTTATATTTATCTATGTGCTGTTCCGGACTATAATATATTTCTGTGCCATATTTCGCCGAGATCAGTTTGGCAGTTTTGCCGTGGCTAAATAACAAACACCCATACAAACTTTCATATTTGTAATAAATAGTAGTAACATGTATTGTATACAGTGCCGTAACTAGACAAAATACATACTACGATGTTGACATCGATGTCAACATCGTAGTGTTTTTCTAATATCGATCTTCCCTATAAGAAATATGATGATAGTGCTCTTAGCCATTTATGGGTTCTACTTTATACAGGCTGAATTCGAATGGGCTACTATGAGGTTCTGCTGATCAAATCGAAAAACTTATCTTATGGAACCATATGTTTCAAATGAAAAAAAAATTGCTTATATTAGCCCAAAGTAAATCCATTTAAATTCACCTGTATAGTGTATTATCTATGATTCTATGTATGGGTACCAGGGGTCACCAAAGAACACGATCGCCAATCGAATCGCCGCATCGATCGATAAAAATGTATAGGAATTTTACTCTATGGATAGAGCCTGATCGACGAGAAACGTCAAATCCCATACATTTGGCTTTCGATGGGTATTTCGATTCGATTATCGATTGGCTTTTTGGTAAGGCCCCAGGTCCATCGCGTGGTTGGTAGGCAGCTACAGTGTTCCTGCCTACCAACCACGTTGTTGTGGTCGTTATGTAGCCATACAGGCCTTATATACGATATCAACGCACTTCTAGTACCCTCTCTACCTTTTGAGTTTCAAAACTCAAAAACCCAAACCCAAAAAATGTATGTAATTAATAGTTTCAAGGTCAGTATCTTTTCATTACAGTAATATGACCGCCTCCGTTATAGACTAGCGGCTGCCTTTGGCGTGGTATCCGTAGGTGGGTTCGATTCCCACCTATATAAAAACGTACTAATATTTTTTAATATTAATATGTATTATATAGTTATTTCTGGTACATATCCCAGGTAGCATTTTGACGTCCCTATGACGTTAATTACGTCGAGAATGGCAGCTAAGTTGACGTCATAAGGACGTCAAAATGCTACCTGGGATAGTACAAGCCTGTATAGGAGTAATATGTGTAAATTGTCCTTCATATCGGGTCGAAATTTGTTAGTACTCACCTTAGTTTTTTGCATTGTCGGATATAAAGAAAATTATTATTTAGGTATTTCAAAGATACAAGTTAAAGTATGATCACAGTAAGTTGAACCCGCGCATTCACTAGGCAAGGCATATAAAATGAACAAATTTTGTGTTTGACACTGGCGCAGTCACCACATAAGGCCGAGCCTGTCCTGTACAAACCACTTTAACTGTTTACGCGGCGCAAGCAACGGAAGCCTCAAAAGGAATATTTTTCTCCGATTTTTTTCAAAAGTTTTCTTTGATGCTCCGCTCCTATTGGCCGTAGCGTGATGTTATATAGCCTATAGCCTTCCTCGATAAATAGGATATCCAACACTAAAATAACTTTTCAGTTCGAACCAGTAGTTACTGAGATTAGCACGTTCAACCAACAATCTTTTTAGTTTTATTATATGTATTAGATTTACAGTTACCACGGCTCTTTCTTTCTCCTTTTAGCTATTATGAGTAGGTACTTACACATTTTTTATATATTTTTCCCCTGATGATAAGCAGACCTTCAATTCCATATTGGTAACCGCACCCTGAAAGAAGACTACCATCTCGATAAGAAACGATGCAGTAGTCTCCTAAAAACCTATCTACTGGATATTTGAAGAAATACAATGAAATTCTTTATATTACATGTTAAGAACCTAAAATATTATTTTAATAAAATATTACTCTATTATGATAGATAATTTCAAGCAACTTGAAATTTGTTATATTAAAGCAATACATTATTTTGTTTTCAAAACTTTTCCATATTTTCCCCTTTTTTGTTATACAGAAGCCTAAGGGCGCAAACAGATTTCGCACCTGACAGCTATTTTTATGATATACCTAGGTACTTAAGTAATTTTAGTTTTAGTATATTTTTAATTACCAAGTCATTAAAAAGATGACAAAGAATGTCAGCTTATAAGGAAACAAAAATATATTCTTCAGAAAAACATGGTGAATTTGATGTACTTTGGGCTAATATGAGGTTCTGCTGACAAAATCGAACAACTTTTCCCATGAAACCATGTGCCGCAAATGAAAAAAAATGTTTGCTTCCCCATACAAATTGGTCATTTTAACATTACTAGTTTGTATGGAGAAATCATTTTTTTTTCATTTCCGGCACATAGTTCCATGGGAAAAGTTGTTCGTATTTATCAGCAGTACAAAAATTTATACAGGATAAATGCAAAAATATATTAACGCACTTTTATGTATTTTCAATACACCCTTTTTTTAAACAACACTTCTCTTGTGTATTTAAAAACTTTTCATAAATATGCTATGAAATAAGGTATTGCATCCGGAGGTCGTGGGTTCGATTCCCACCCATGGCAAAAAAAATATTAGTTAGTTTTTCTGTACAGTTTGTCATGGTCTGGGTGTTTATAAAATATAATATGTATTATATCGTTGCTTCTGGTACACATAGTACAAGCCTAGAGCTTAGTTTGTGACCAAAAAGCAATATGTGTAATTTGTCCGACATATTAAAACAAAAAAAAAGTTTTTAAATAGTGCTTCAAACTATCTCCATACCAACTTTCATCAAAATCGGTTTAGCGGCTTAGGCTTGAAAACGTAACAAACAGAGTTAGATTTGCAATATTATATTAGAATTCTTTCACCAAGAGAAAGATACTATCAGCGAGTATGTATTTTATTTTCGATCCGATTTCTTTTACAATAAACGACGGAAGAAATCGCGGGGAACCGCTAATATTTTATAAACACCCAATGACCCAAATAATAAAAATAATGATAACAGAAAATAAATAAACAAAGGACAAGAAGTACCTAAGTCATAAAACTATACCTAGATAACATCCATACTTAATATTATAAATGCGACAGTAACAGTAATTCGTTTGTTTGTTTCGTATTCACACCTAAACCTCTGAACCAATTTAGATGAAATTTAGTGTGAAGATAATTTGAAACCCTGGGAAGAACTTACTTTTCGACATAGAGAGGGTGCAGATATATACTCGCAGATATTAAGTGTTTTAATAGTCTCTTAGGAAAAAAAAATTAATACACCAGATATATATATATAAATATTTATACACCAGATAAAGAAAAGTATTATATGAAGCAAAGTTGGGTAAGTATATTTAAATGACATAAAGCTAGATTAAAATATTTTTGAATTACTTTTTGAGATTTTTTTTTTGTTTAAAAGTTGAAATCCTATGTAATCTTTTTGGATACATAAATGACTTGTTGGTACTTACTAAAACTAAAATTACTTAAGTACCTATAAATTATTTTAATTTTTATATAAAATAGCGTTCAAGTGCGAATTATCGCGCACTTAGGGATCCGTATTACTAAAGAAAAAGGAAGAATAGGAGGGGGAAAGTCTTATTACAGAAATCTTTTAATCCCAGCAACCATTTTAGATAGAAATTTGGAATATTAAACCAACACATTTAGTGAACCAATTATTCTATTAAAATAACCAGTAAAACAGAATGCTTATTTCACTAATACAACAAAAATCATCGTCAATATACCTTTACATTATTATTATACTCAGACCTACAATCTATACTAGGGTGACGGTCCTAATTATTAGCACTTTAATAGGGCAAAAATTTTTAATTACAAGTATTTCATTAAAGGCTACAATTTATGTCATATTTGCAGTGTCAAGGGGATAAAATAGACATTAAATATTGTTTATTTATATAGTATTATAAAACTAAGTGTAAGCTATGATCCATAGATAAAATTTTTTGGAAATATTACCCTATATCCAAATATTAGCACCGCTATCGCCAATTATTAGCAGTCGTGTAACCAATTATCAGCACAGAGTCAAAACAAGTGTTTTTTTGAATTTCTGATGTGTTTAATTATAAAACTAAAATGTAATAATGTAAAATTACCTATATAGGCTCTTATAAAATAAAAAAACTATTGCTAGTTTATACTAAACTATTTGGATAGATGTTATAAAGAAAGCAACGATTTCAAATCTTAACCAAATTTTGTTATATGAATCACTAAATTCGACAAACTTACCGGCGAATACTTGATGAAGAGTATTTCAAAAGAAAATTTTGCCACTCAAATTTACAGTAATTTACACGACGATCAACAAGCGACACTATTGTATAATGTTGCTAGATTTGAAGTTAAGAATCAATTTAAACTTTTTAATAACTTGGCAATTTAGAAACCATAAAAAAATCCTTAATATTTAAATTTTTCACCGAAGTGCTGATAATTTGGTGCAGTGTCGGCATTTGGATCCGTCACCCTATATAATATTACTAGCTTTTGCCAGCTGCTTAAGTTAGAAAAAAAAGTGTTGCTTTAATATTCCAAATTTCAAGTTCCTATGCAAAATCGTTGCTGATAAGACCTTCCCACATACCTCATACTCTCCTCTTTTTATTTGTTATATTAGAATTCGCACTTGACCGCTATATTTATATGAAAATATAAAAATAGTGGTCAAGTAATACAAATATCCGTTCCAATCGCAATGGTCTAATTATGAAAGGTCATCATCATAAAAGTAGAATATTTAAAGGTGCATTCGTCTTAACATCCTCTAGAAGTCTAGACTTTGTGAACCAGTTGCCGCGAGATTTAAGAAGCTTAAAAAACCACACTAATTTTAAAGTAAAATTAAGAAAATAATTGATGGAAGCACAGAAAAAGGAAATGGAAATGAACAGATTAACCATTAGGTCTTAATAACTAGGTACACATATGTAATTTTTGAAAGAATTTGTCAATTTGTGTT
The DNA here is from genome assembly GCA_947458855.1 of Monopis laevigella. Taxonomy (NCBI): domain Eukaryota; kingdom Metazoa; phylum Arthropoda; class Insecta; order Lepidoptera; family Tineidae; genus Monopis; species Monopis laevigella. The sequence goes on along the minus strand of OX381583.1, from coordinate 26,718,876 downwards.
GCATAGCCCATTTATAGGAGATATAGGCTATATAACATCACGCTATGACCAATAGAAGCGGAACATCTATGTTTTTTTTTTTGCAATAACGGGGAAGATTGATTCCTTTTGAGAGATTTTCGTAAACGGTTAAAGTTACGCAGACGAAGTTGCGCGGGTCAAATACTTATTCGATAAAATATCGAATTAAAATAAGTTCCTGAAAATAAATTAAACGCAAATTAATTAGTGATTTTCCCTTGTTCAGCTATAAATATATTTAAGGTGATGTCAATAAACTATACTTCACTGTAACTATTTTTAAAGGTTTTTTTCGTTTCGTGATCAGCGAAAGTTTTAAATGTCTTATATATAATTAATATCGGTTTAAAAAAATATTTCTTATAAGAAAACAAGAGCTATAATTTAATGTTTTTATAAACTACTACATCGATTTTTTGTCTCCTTTCACGATGCGGTTACTAAACGAGTGGTTGATGTGACGATAAGGCGGCGGGATATTGAAGTAGAGTTGTTATGCTTATTCGTCTTTGATGCCTTTTTTCTTCCGTGCTATTAGTTAAACTCCTGAATATACGAGTATAAGCTCTAAATCTAGAGTCCAGTAAATATCTAACTGTGCTAAGCTGTAAGTGTGTACTATACTATACTTCATTGCTTCTGCGCCGTCTGTCTATCCGCATGGATATGTATTATAGAACTACTTGACCGATTTACTTGTAATTTGAAATCTCTTTAGATTTTGTTGAATGACAGCATTAAAACAATCTTCCTGAAGGTTCAGGTGAAAAAGGGTCCAAGTCTAAAAGTAAAATATAAACTTTTAAACTCAAAATAAAAAACGACTTAAAAAAATAAACATATTTTTATTAGTATGTTATGTAAGTATATTGTATATGTATTTAGTGAAGAGCAAAAATATATAGTGTTTATAAATGGGAACGACTATATGTTCCTACTATATATTTTATACTACACCTGCTCGGAAAGTAGGTAAACTTGCGTAAGAATAGGTCAGAAAGTACGTCTTTGTAGTCGTACAAATATGCGGGAGGAAAAAGTGTATGAAAATCCATTGTTAACGTGCTTAAGCGGGAGGAAAAAGTATATGAAAATTCATTGTTAACGTGCTAGTTTTTTTTTAATTTTTTTTCTTCAATTCTTCCAAATTAGGAAAGGCAAGGGTTCAAAGCCATACAGCCTAGTTTTTTTTTACAAGTTCGAAATTTTAATCAAAATAAAATAAAATAAAAGTATTGGTTTATTGGCTGTTTACTTTCTTTGCATTTTTGATTTATTAAGTTTTAACAACTGTAATAATTTTAATATAAACTTTAATTAATAGAGATTTTATTTTTTATTTTCCTCGTAGGTGTAGTATAAAGCACTATGTATCACTCGGCGAGAAAGTGCGATTCCTAACTCGAGCGAATTAAGGCCCTCTCTCGCTTCGCGTCGGGCCTCAAACTTCGCCCTCGTTAGTACTATTCCAACCTTAAGAACCCTATAAGGCAAGACTCGGCAAGAGCAAAGAATATATAATGCAAGAGCGCGTCTTAGCGCCTTAATCCAGGGCCGGACTTAGCTAAATTGCGCATAAAAGTTTCTTAGCTCCAAAAACGTTATTAAAAAAAATAGCCATCAAGTGAAAAAAATATTTGTTATTATATTTTTTTATATCCTAGTGTACGTTTTTACAACGTTTACCATCCTGTAAGATAAGATATTTTTATCGATGTTCGCAAAAAAAAAACGATTCTATTAGTGGAGAATTGATGAGACAATATTATTTATTTTTAAACTTACACTATCGTTGCAGGCAACATCGTTTATATGCCTTTGATAATGTTGAAGAAATTATAACAATATATCTATAGGTATAAATATTCTATTATAAATCTGAGGTAGGTCTTGCCATGTCAGATCGGCAATTGGTAGACAATCTCCACTATCACTGGAAAACAAATAGCTTATATATAAACCCATTGCATTAACACTATGGAGTTAATTGTTATGAAATTGATCTGTGGGTGTTATCTGCCTAAAACACCAATATTGAACTCACCCAAAGTTTTCAAAACAAATGCCTTACAACTATTTCAATAAAATATATTTTATTTGAGTTTTTGTTTACAGTATATTAGTCTCAAAAGTAGGATATTTTTTATTCAGATAAAGGTAAAATAAGATCAAAGTGAAAAGTATTTTTTACACAGGCAAAGCCGAGACCAAATGCTAGTTATCCATAATAGTTCTCACACTTAAATGTATTTAATTGAAAAAATAACAGGTTTCAAAGCCTCTTTTATCAAAAACCGACCACAAAAGTAAGTAATAACTTAAACTATAGAGTAAACACTTATCTATAAATACTTAGTTATTTTTAACAATATCGTAAATAGAACTCTAAATTTAAAGCGCTATCTATTAAATTTCTCAGTAACGATTTAGATGATATTTAAAATGTGCTTTGCTTACGTGTTATCAAGACGAATTCAGAATTTGGTAGCTTACTATGTTTCAAAGTAGTACATATATGTCACGTGTAGATGGCGCTCTCATTTTATTTAGATATTATTTGCTATGACCTTATTTTTCTGAAGCGTTTTTGTTACTTCCCAATAGATGGCGGTTTCGTTGTACATTTTGTAGAGTTGTCAAATACTTTTTCGTAAGTAGAGTGTATTTTAGTGAACCAAGGCTAGCTAAGCCACGTAAACAAAGGCTACTAATACATAATTAGTTTGCGTGAAGATTCTGCGCCACTTGGTTTGAATGAAATCTTTTCTTCCTAATATTGAAAATCAACGGCGGGATTTTTCTACTTATAGATACTTATTCCACATTAATCTTTATAAATCACTTTTTTTTTTGGATTGGATTAGTGCTCTGTAGGTTGGGTGGGATAGATTGCAAATTAAACAATATTTTTGTTTAATACGGCATATTTTATTATATATTTATCATTGTTTATTATTATAATTAAGAGTCAACGAACTCTATTACTTTCTTGTTTTAAAAAAACATTTAACTAGTTATACAATAATTAAAAACAAGTTAATCTAGGTCAGGTATTTAAATTAAAATATAAGGTATCTATTATTTTAATTTATTAAACTTTGTCTCTTTTAAACATTGCGTAGGTATTCTTGTTTTCTCTACATTTTAATAAGTACTAAGTACTCTAGACTACAGAGAAGGATCTGAAACAAAAGTTTATTAAATTTAAAATATCCAGCGATAAAAATAAATAAAATATAAAATAATATTAAACTTCATAGTTTTAAGTATTACAAAAAAGGGCAATCAATTAAAATTGTAATAATGTTTTTTTTTTAATTCTAACATATTTGACGCCAAGTTGCAAAAAAGCGTTAGTAAATAAGTTTCGAGGCAAACAATAATAAACGAGTTAGGCAAGGTCATCAATCTATCTCTAAATTGACAATAAATTACATTAAAGCAAAGCGTATTTCCGGTTCACCACTCAAATAGACGAACCGTTCCGAGAGACGATCCCGAACCCGACCGATGCACCGCCGACCTTGTCCGGCCGCGACGTCACGCGGGGGCGCGCCGGTGACGTCACGCGCCGGCCTCGCCGTCACCCCGCGGCCACGTGAACAGCACGCACGGGCACGCGGGCCCGGCGTGATCCCCCGCGCCGCCGCCCACCTCGCGGGGAGAACCATCGCGCAGCGGTTTATTCATTCGTCGGTCGCTTCGCTGAACGCTCGTCTCCCGGTGAACGCCCGAGTGAGCTCCCGCACCCGACAGTTCGTGAATAAAAAGAAAGTTACCCGTCGAATGTTCCAAATCTAATCAGGATGACCACTCTTCTAGATGTCTGCGGACCTCTCTCACCGCCCTCGACGCCTCCTCTCTTGGACGACAAAGTGAGTTTCGAAACGCTGGATTTTCCACTATAAACATAACAAAGACTTTTTATTATTGTTAATCTCAGAAAAAAAATACAGTTAATTTTTGACTGTAAACGATGGATTAAAAAGCTCTTGGCGAGCTTTGCTTGGCTTCCAATCAATCGCAAGAACGCTACGCTTCGTTGTTTGTTTCTGTATCTCACGGATTGTCTTTTTTTTTCAGATTCATCATCATATACACCTCGCCCCCACACTCTCCGGGTCCCCGCTCATACCCTCTGCCGGTCTGGTAACGCCCCAGCCCTCCGACTCGGAAGGAGATGAGCCCCAGGAGCGCGCGTCTGTGATAATGCGCGCCCACAAGGACGGCACTTGCAGCCCCGAGCCTCTGCCGCCGCGCCCGCTCAACATCGTGAAAGCTCTTAAATTTAAGATGGGAGACCGCGAGCGCGGCATTACATATGCGCGATACCTCGCCACCCGGGAGGCGCCGCGCCCGCCGCCACGACAGCTCCCCGCGCTGGCGCCGCGCCCTCCTCCGGCGGTGCTGCTGGCGCCCCTCTGGCTCGTGTCTCCTGCGCCAGCCCCGCGCAGACGTCTGTACGAGTGCGAACACCCCGGCTGCGGCAAGAACTACTTCAAGTCATCGCACCTGAAAGCGCACGCCCGCACGCACACCGGCGAGCGACCGTTCCGCTGCGCATGGGAGGGCTGCGAGCGACGGTTCTCGCGGTCCGACGAGCTGTCTCGGCACCGACGTACGCACACCGGCGAAAAGAAGTTCGGATGCTCCGTATGCAGTCGGCGGTTTATGCGGTCGGATCATCTCGCGAAGCACGTGAAGCGCCATGCGAAAGAGCGCGCGCCGGCCCCCTCGCTGCGCGTGCTGGCCCCGCTGGCTCCGCTGGCCACGCCCGCGCACTAGACCTAAGGCAGATCTCTGCGCCCGACTGTGATTCAGATCTCGAGATCGCTATTAGAGCGGTCCGACTCATCTTTAAGACTGTCCTATTATTGTTAAAGCTACTTAAAATATTTAATCTTAAGCTTATTGTTAACGTATTCTAAGGGGTGTCGCCGGAGACGGCGCACAATAAAAACTGTTTTCTTTAAAATGTCGTTTTATTGAGTTCTGATTGAACTTCCGACACTTTTACTGTACACTATAGGACCGCACTTGTTCACTTCACATCACTGCATCCTCTTGGCACATTGCGTACACTTGGGAGACCACGACGACAGGCCAGGGAAGAAGTCGGCTGCCGCGCGCAGACTGTCCGCAGCAGATAAGGCGGCAGACGCGCGGCGGTATTCGGCTGATAACACGACGAGTACTGACAACTCGCCAATCGCAAACAATAACGATTCGATTGTTATTCGAACTAAACTATTTAAATTATTGCTTTACAATATCCTGTTAGAAGATAGGTAGTGGATAGCGATAGGTAAAAGTTTATTTATGTTTCTCTATCTATGCCTTTTTCACATTGAAACAAACGTTGCCGACCCACCACCGAATCACTGCGCGACATGATGGGGTGCAATTATCGAATAACAAAAAATATACCTACTGATTATTGGATATGTTTTCGTTAGGACAAAAACCAGAAACTTTCTTGTTAAATTGCTGCTTTACAACAATATTAGAGATGTTATAATTGGTAAAACCACTCTAAATATTAATCTAAAGCTTTTTTATTTTCTCTGAAAACGTTTTAGTAATAGAGAACGGCGTTATCTTAGAATTGAGCTATAAGTTCGCAAAATCCGGACCTGGATTTTTTATTGGGAAGAATTGATAGTTAGTAAAAAAATCTAAGAAAAAAATAGTGATAGGTCTTAGGTAATATTTGTACGAACCTGCTTTAATGAGCTCGAAACCTAGACTTGTTGATGTATTCTTTGAAATAGTCAGTTATTATTGTATTTTGCGAAAAACTTGTGTACGTATCTATCACGCAGGATGCTGATGATGCCGGGTGATGTGGTATGTATGGACACGTCACTATCACGACGTACTACGTCACCTGACTACTGACTAATTTGATACCTTCTATGATGATAAATAACATTATACCTATTTTGATAAAGCTCTTGGTGAAAAACATAATACGGATATAGATACATTAAGGTAAGTAATCTGTAAGCAAAGTTGGGTACCATATTCCGTTTATACACATACTTATGATGAACTTATAATTATGTTTATATAACTGACTTTTATATTTACCTGTTGTTAATTTGAACAAAAGTTTATTAATTTATGAAAATATTTACTGGCTTTATTTTAAGTTAATAATAAAAAACATAGTTTGGTATTTAATTTAATATTAAAGTATTTATAGGTAGACTATTCACAAATACACAATGTATAAAAACCCAAAAGCTTTATCTTTAGAATATATATTTTTGATAAACGATATATGATATAGGGAATCGAACCTGTATAATCATAAAAACATGAATGAGAATGTCTTCTGCGCTACGGTCGCTTTAATTAAACTAATTAACGATTTAGGTAGCGACTATAATCATTAAAAGGTCAGCGATTCTGTTATTTTGTTTGACAGTCATTTGACCTGTCAACTGTCACGTACTCGGACTTATTTTTTTACATGATCGATTTGACAGAAAATCAGGTCTTACTAACTGTAGCAACTTGAGTCATGTATAATAATAAAAGAGTTTTCTATAATTTGTAAAGATTTTTTTTTAAATTGGTTTTTGAATTTATCTGAGACAAACAAACAATAAAATATTTTCTTTTTATTTTATTAGTATATAAGATGGTGCTGTACACAATTTTTAAAATTTATTTGACTTCAAATTTAACGCGTAGAAATACTTATTAACTCTACCACTCTACATTTTTTCTTCCAACAAATTTCATTTGCTTCGATTTTAACTCTTAAAAGGTCCCATACCTAGCAAGAGTGTACATGAAAATGTAAAATATCCCCTAACTAGAAATCTATAAGGTTTTTGTTACAACAACCTTATCTAATAATAATATCAATACATATTTTATTATCATTAGCTATTTTTTTCCAATGTTCAACTTCAAATTTGTTGTGCAACTATTAGAGGGAGGCACGCAATCTTAGCGTGACTTGTAATGATTATAAGATAGACTTTACTCCAGCTACATTAGAAAATATTCCGATTCAAAAACTGTCAAGTGACCTTGTCATATTACGGTTTTAGTCTGTGGGTTCACCCCGTTCACCGGTTTTCAGGAGACTCGATTTCTTGTCGAAGTTGTAATCTCATTTTCAGGGTGTTTCGTAAGAAATAGGTAGTTATTTTGACAATAAAACTGCGAGAGGCTATAAAAGTACCTACTGCAATATGTAGACTCGTAATGCAAATTCGTCATTGTCGCCCATTTCGTAACCGCATTATTTAGCCGGCTTAGTGGGAGCAATCAATGCTTTTAAACAACAGTGTATTTGGTAGACCCCTTTCATGGATTTTGTAGGTCTGCTTACCATCAGACAGATAATATTATCAAAGTCTCATGCCGTGCTCCAGTAAAAAAAAACAGAAAATTTAGTCCACTATTATTTCAACATATTTGAAACTAAATTTATACTTACAATAATGTGAAAGAACCTAAGGCTTGTACAGTGTGTACCGGAAACAAAAATCGGTATTATATAAAAACACCACCCAGTGCATGGAAAACTGTATAGAAAAACGTACTAATATAGTTTTATCCTGAATAGAAATGGAACCCACGACCTCCAGATATATCTCTAACCCCTACACCACAGACGCTATATTTAATGAAACATGCACATTTAATAAAAACATTCATTCAGGATAAGATAACATATCAAGTGTCCCTGGCAAATAAAAACCCTGTTAATAATTCAATTTTAATAATCATTTTCATATATCCTAACAAGTTGTAATTTATAGATAATAATTATTTGCGGTGAATTTTATACTAAACGTTTATAAGAAAATATACTAACATTAATTTTATTGTAATATAAATAAACTAGATCGATTCTAAACACTAATTTAAAGATTTAAAATTTCTTGTTTGTCTGATTATAAATGTTAATAAAAGATCATAATACTACCTGTGCCACGTGGTTTCACTCGCATTTTATATATTTCAACCGTCCCGTTATCGCGATTCTTTTTTTTAAGTCCCTTTTTTCTCTTATAGTGAAACTCCGGTGTCTGTAAATCTGTCTGTCCACATCAAATATCTCGAAAACTACTGGTCCAATTTGACATAGACAGCGATTTTTAATTTATAGGTAATTTCCTTTTTTTAAGTATTATGTTTTTATAGTTTCTTATTTCTCCAGTTATTGAACCGATTTCATTGAAAAATAAAATTTTGTAGGTATTCAGGTAACATTGAAAATAAATTAATATGTAGGTACCACAAGGTAAATAGTTTTTGACCTTGCCTTTTTTTTTTAATTCATCATATATTTTGAATGCGGAATGTCCGATCTGAATAATTAAAAAAATAATCCATATGTACTGAAACCACCTCGAATACGAAGTGATTTATTTGGATAAGGATAATACCAAGGTAGTAATAATGTGGTCTAGTTTCTATTGACATTTCTATTAACTTTTCATACATAAATAAGTTGTTATAGTGACATAACTACTCGTATAATAGTTGGACATATGGTATCGCGAACTTATTTGTAGATGTATTCAAAATAGGTGTGTAGGTATATTATTTTGTTCTATAATTAACAGTTTTCGCTGCGCACGCGATGAAGACAAAATTTCAAACACACGAAGTTGCGGGCAACCTGTAAAAATAATAAATTACATAATAACTTTCAATGATTCACTATAAATATAGCTTGATTGAGTTCTAATAACTAATTCAATCACATTATTCATGTGATGAATACATATATTATATATTTATTAATTAACTAATATTTTAATTAATATATCATTATTTATTCAGTATGAACTGGAAGAAATGTATTATCTATAGAATTTTTATTTTTTTAGGTATTAAGGGTTTTTTTTATAGTTAGAATTTATTTTTATATTAGGTTTAATTTTACTGATCTGTTGTTTTCTTGAACAAATATTTTCTTTGTTCATATGTTCAACCAAATTTATTTTCCATTAGGTAGGCGTGTTCAGTGTTACATCTGAAACATTACTAGCAACAGCATATTTCAAGAACACAGTTATTTTTACGCAGGTACTAAGCTAGAAATATACTTATAGAAACAGCATGAAAACACCAGAATATTCTGGCATCGTTTGTAGTACGAAAAAAAACAACTTGTAATTTTTAGCGTCAGAGCGTGCGGTGTTATTTTGAAATTGTTGCTACAGCGAATGGGCGTGAGCGATGCACGCGTACGGTGCGTGCTCACGCGCGTCATGCAGCGTCATCTGCCGTGCACGCAACGTACTAAATATCACATTCAAAACTAAACATTGCCAATTTTACATACACTGCTCTTTTTCATCTAATTTAACAAAGCAAAACGTAAGCATTGAAGCAATGTATTTTAAATAAATAGGTATAAGTTGTAATCAAGAACTCTAAAATTTCTGGAAAGAACTCCGCTTTGCAATGTGTTATTGGCATGTTTTCGTAATACGGATATTTTTGGCTAAAGTTATTTTGTTTCGAAAAGTTTTGGTGAACTTTGAAGAGTAGAAATTCAGTTTTAACAGAGGCTTTTATATGTCAAAAGTTTTTATGTGTTGCAAACTACTCTTGAAAAACCCAAACACCCTGAATATCTGAGCTCACTTTAGGTAGATTACCTAATAAATAGATTATACTTTATTTTACCCCTGAGCTTATAAGTTTAACAAAAAAAAACTCTATAAATTGGTCCAGTAGTTTTAAGTGATGCGTGCTCAAACAAACGAACAAAAACACAGACACGAGTTTTAAAAATGTTAGATATTTGTTTAATTAAAGCCTATTTAAAGTTATCTTGTTATCTTGCCCATTTTTAAATCAATGTACAGATTTGTGATACATAAAAATATAACTTAGGGCCAATTCAACCAAAAGAGAGCATAATTTATACCGGGGATAGTAATGTCAAATTCCATACAAATATATATTCGTAGATTAAATTATTAATACTCAGAATAATTATTTGTATGCGATTTGACATTACTAATCTCGATATAAGTTATACCCACTTTTAGTCGAATCGGCCCTCAGTAATATAAAATTATAATTTTAGATAAATATATAAGTAGGCAATAAGATAGGCACTGTTAAAATGTCAAATAAAAGTTAGGTATTTAATATTATTTTTACATAAACATATCGAAGTTCGCACATCATCTTACGTCTTACGCAAGAAAAACACTATCTTAGTCGCAACTGTACATTTCTGTCAACATTATTATTTTTCTGTTAAATTAAACTTTAGATAATGACAGTCGATTAGTAAGTTATTTAATAAATTTCACCATTCTAAAGTAGAAACTATAAAATTAATATGGTAATGAATCTTAAAAGAAAAGCTCTTAATAAAGCTTTTAAAGATGTTTAATTTTGTTTTGTTGTCTAAATATAGAAATAGGAAATACTTGATTATCTAAGTACTGTTGACCCTAAGCATCCTGTCACTTCCGTACTTAACATTGAAGGTCTATTATTGCATTCACCTTTGCCTCTACTTATTACAAAAGCTATTTCTGTATTTATGCATTATTTACAAATGCTTACTTATTATTGTTAATCTTTGGCTGCATTCTTGGGATATCCCATTTCTTTGTTATCAGTTCTTTACTCTCTATGTCAATGTCATGGGTAATTACTTCCTTAATTTGTAATTTAGGGTCAAAGTCTACGTGAATAAATCATCATAAATCAGGTGTGAAAATGATTCATAGTAACAAAAAGTTTAATTTAGCTGATAGATTTCATCACCATAACTTCCATACCTACAATCACATTCGATATTTTCATAATCATGTTAGTGTTAAGGTTTATTTATAGAAGTTGTTGCTAAATATGAAGTGTTTTTTTGTTGTCCTATTTGCGAGCCCGTGCGATCCGCACTGGGCAATTTATGTGGAGTTTTTCGCCTTTTATAGCTTCGGTCGTACTCGGCTTCAGCGATAAGGCGACATGTTTACTATAGATAACATTTCCCTCTTTAATAGTAACATCAATATACTATATATCCTTATTAATGTCTATATCTCTCTTAATCACTTAAATATCTTTATATCAGCCCAATTTTTCCTTTGCCTTCTATCGCTTAGGTGTTTCTAACCGGGGTAATATATTGTGTTCTAATACTATTTATTGTATCTTTAACATTCGTTATCATTTCGGGGTGTTTTGTAAACAATATCATTTATTAAGTATGTTGTTATGAGAATAATTCTAAAAATATATCTAACTCCCATGAGTCTAACACTTCGTCATCGATCGCTGTTGGTTTTCGGTGATAATTAGCGACTGAGTGTTTGTGGAATTGAAAATAAGTTTCTTATTGAACGAGAGCCAAGTGAGCTGCGTGTTGTGGGCTAACGGAAAAGTACCGACCACGGTGAGCGGAGGAGATTGTGCTTGGCTCAGTGGGCCGGCGCGATGACGCGGCGTGACGTCTGCGCACGCGCCTGCGCCGTGATCGGGCCAGGCCCACTTGGTCACCAGTCACCACATAGCTTCGGTTATATCAACAAACACCACACTTTATCGTGTACTCAATAGTGTTAGTTACGATAAACCGATTGGATTGGATCACGCTCTGCTTATATTGCTTGCCGTGTGACTATGTTTTGATGTTTTACTAGGTTTTATACAATAAAGTCGTTGTCCTATTAATGTGGCTTTTATTTATGCGTTTGGTAAAACTAGTTTTGACTAACAAAACAATAATAGTTTCAATTTGTCCCACACATGTTTATTTTCAAATAACTTGTTCGGTAGGTATTTGCAATGCTATCTACTTCGTTAAACAAAAGAAAATTAATCATAATGAAACAGGTGAGAAAATTTAATAACAACAAGTACCTTTGTGAAAATTGTTTTTCTACAATAGTTTCGTCTCTATGTAGGAGAAACAAATTATGCATTTTCTGGAAATTCTTATATCTTGATCCGGTTAGTAGGTTCTAGAGAAACTTAGGTAATCTGCTGCTAAGACCAAACACCTTAAATATTCATGTTTGGAACAAAATTATTTCTTCGTCCCCTTTTCCGTCGAAACTTCGGTCTGTTTGGTCTTTAGAAGCCAACAATTTTGCTCGTGAATTAGGTTCTCTCCTTAAGGAAACGTTCAGTGATGTCCGAGCTTACTGTAATTTTATCCAAAAAATATCTTTCATCATCCAGAGAGGGAATGTGGCGAGTATATTAGGTACTTTTAGTTCTAAAAATAGCTGCGACATGGAGGCCTTTTAAATATAGCTACAGAAACAAAAATTGTATCAAGTAAATATAATTAAATCCTACAATAAAAACAAACAAATACAATTATTATATATTATTATTATTATATATTAATTCAAGCCTAAATTTTAAGCCTTCTTTATGTTAAAATTAAAAACATATTTTTGGACGGTTTAGAAGGTTATCATCGTGTTACCTCATCCTTTAAAATATTATTTTTGAGATCTTATAGTTTGTTTCTTAACGTACTTACACCTACCATACTATTTTTTTAAAAATGTTCTACCAGCCTGTCTTTTTCCCATGAAACTAAGAAAAAATATTAAGCCTAATGCCTAAAATTGACTATAAAACAAAATATCAAACGTGTTCGTTGCAGTTCTCACTTTAACCAATGCTTAGACCGCCTCCGTAGACTAGTGGTGCACTAGGCGTTGTATCCGGGGGTTGTAGGTTGAGTCCCACCAATGGAAAAAATATATTAGTCTGTACAGTTTTTCATGGTCTGGGTGTTTATAAAATATAATATGTATATTATATCGTTGTTTCTGGTACACATAGTACAAGCCTAGAGCTTAGTTTGTGACCAGGTGAATATGGTTGTTCTTCATAAAGTCCTTCATATTATTTATTTAACCAAAGCTCAGTGATTGCTTGTAATAATTTTTGTTCTCACTTTTTGTTTTAAGTTTGTATGGCGGGGCAGCGGCGATCTTCTGGGGCTCTACCATGGGTTTGCGCACTGTAGAAACGTAACGTAATCATTTATGTATACGTGACCAACAACCAATAGGATCTCTCTATTCAATCCTGTTACCAAAAATAAAGCGGCCCTATTGGTTGTAGCTCACGTATACGTAAATGAATACGTTACGTTTCTACAATGCGCAAACCCACGGTAGAGCCTCTGTTCACAAGAAGATTTGACAGACGTTAGGGTAATTCAATATATTATTCTTATTCATTCACTATATCTCCCTGTATATATCTCCCTATATATATCTCCACGTTCATCGTATAATATGTAGTCCTTGTTAAATGAATCTCAAACCGGCAGGAATGGAATCAACCTTTTTTTTTATTTCGACTATTTGTTGTTTTCATTCATGAACTCTACATACTACTGGGTACAATCAGGTAGATGTAGAGTCTCTTTTGTATGCCCCATCTATACTTAACATATGGGCTAACAATTTAAATATTTCTTTCTACAATAATATATCTCTAATAAAAATCATATCTAATATGAAATACTTATTGAGACGTAATAAAATATAGGTACGTTCTAGGAAAATTTCGTATTCTTATTATGACAAAAACAACAAAAAAACTACGCAATGCATTTGGTTGTCCCTGAACCCGTATTGCGATAAACGACTACAGTTTAATCGTTAAGCGATTATGAGTACTAACTCGATGCTACAATCCGATATAACTTTATTGTAAAGTCTGGTAACTGTAGTAAATAAAACGGTGATTCAGTGGCCGTAACTCCTTTGTTTTATTCGTTACACCTCATTGTCCATGAATACCTAATGTTATTTCAAAATGAATCATGTCCGTAATATAAATACTAGGTATGCATTATTTACCACTGAAAATATATCATTTAAATACCCACCTCATGATGTGGGTGGGGTCTCTATCGGTCTCTACGGTGGTAAATTTAGTACCAGGGGCCTATTTTATAAACGAGAGAATTGTAATTAACAATAACAATTTATACATTGCTTGATTTTAAAGCGGCCCCAGCCTAGTGATTAAGTCATTGATAACAAGGTTAAGCAGATGACAACAAGGCCGGACCTGGGATGGGTGACCGCTTTATACAACGAAGCTATTTCATCATAAACACCGCAACAAGCTCATCACTTGTTAGGTGTTGCCTCCGAATACCATCGACGAAATGACGACGGTTTAATCCCTCCACTGGGTACCCTAAGGCCGTTGGAACGGTTCTCGGGAGCCAAACAGATGATGATTGATTTAATTTGTACAAAGTGAATAAATTTATTATAAATTATCAGTGAAAATTGCACGACATATGACTTTATCTACCTGACGGTAAGCAGACCTACAAAGTCCATCAATAGGGTCGTTCAATACATTGTGGTTTTACATTAATGGTCGCTCCCACTATAGTCGGCATAGTATCGGTGGTTCCGTAATGGGCGGCGATAAAGACAAATTTGTAATTATTAATTCTACTTAACTCCCTATTTATCACGTTTAAGAAATAAGACCTGTTTTATTTATTTATTTTATAATTTTAAAAGAAAAAGCAAAAGTGCCTTCCGAACGGTCACATGCAAAACACCTTTCCATCTCCAACTCGACGAACCTGAAAACTTATAAAAGAACCTAAAACCTGATATCTTTCAGGTTCGTAGAATTCCATTGGTTTGCTGTCAAGGCAAAAAAACTAGCTATAAAGAGTTAACCAAAGGAAATTCAACGCGGCAACGTAGTGCTATGGGTATTTTTTCAGGAAATCGTTGATTTGTTTTTCTTTGTCATTTCTTTAATTATTTCACGTAGAAAAAGTGCTTTTTCAGCTAATAGAGGGCGTCTGTGTATAAGTAGATAACGAGCAATGACAAAATTCGTGCGGGCTGACTGGAACCTGGTTGACTCAGCGGTTGAGCACCTTGCCCGTCACCAGGAATTTTTTCATTGCATTTTTATCTTTAAAAAAATAATATAACATTATCCTATAAAGGAATTTATAAAAAAATGCATAAATATAATATACTGAAAAAAACGTAGAAAAATAAATAACTTAAGCATTGAATTGTATACTATTGTAAAGTATGTCACATCTTTCGAGAAAGAAGTAAGTAAATATAAAAAAAGGCAGTGCACCAAACAAAACAGTCACTGTCCAAACAAAGGCTTTATCATAAAGTAAACAGGGTCTACTTTGTTTTGCAGAAGCGTGCGGGTTGCGGCGCGCGGCAAACATTGCCAAAATATAATTTATCTCGTGTGGAGACGTATGAAAATAGAAGATTTCTTGAAATTCTAATAATAAAAAGGAAAGCTAGTTCACTATTTATCATTGTTTTGGGTATTTTTATTCGCATCTGTTAGTCATACACAGTCCAAAAGTTCAACAAACAACAACCAATCCAATACAAGTAATATTTGTTCTCACTATGCCTTTCGTAACGGGAGTGATAAACAAGGAGTACAATGCTTTCTAGTACAATGTATGGTACAATGCTTTCTGCTATATCATAAAATCAGAAGTATGTTTCGTAAACGCGCGCTAAAAGGAGACTACCACAAGGAATCTAGGAAGTCTCCTGAAAACCGGCGGGTAGATAGACTGAAACCGAAGTATTATTAGTTCACATACTTACCGGTTTCTCTATCAGTATAATCTGTGTATTTCGAATAAAATAGTTTTTTTAACCTGCAAATTTAGCATCTTTAATAATAAAATTAATTAACCATCGTTTTAGGACAGCGGGTTCTCTAATTTGGGGTTAAAAAAAAATTTGGATGTTTGTAATTCATAACCACTTAGTAATATTCATTGTATTGGTTATGTAGTTCACTTCAGTTGTAATTTTTTTTTAATCTGGAGTGCTTTCATAAAATAGTAGAGATTTGTATATCACGAATTGAGAATGGCAGTGTTATTATTTGTTTACCCTAACCCATATAATGGAGTTGAAGGCGCGGTCAAGAAAAACTAGTTATGCATATTAGCAAAGTATTGATATAGGTAGCACCTACATAGCCGTACGGTTCGAAGTCTGCATTTGCCCTCGAAGTGAGTGACTAAAAATATCGCAGATCCGCGCGTTCTCGCGTCCACGCACCGGCTGCGTGGGTTTGTTATGTTCAGATAATAATGTTATTATTAGGGACCGCATTACAACATTTATTGTATTTTATTATCGCTATTTGTTTGTATCTAGGTGATGATAATAAGATTAGTTTTCTGATGATTGTTTGTTTTAATCATACTCCTGTTTGATTCAGTTTTTTTAGTGTTAGTCTGGAAAAAAAAACATAACAAAACAAATAGCATTTTTCGGTGGTTTTTTATATGCAATTGTAATAGTATCAAGAGTTTATGTATAATACTTAATTAAAATTTCATGTTCCAAAAAAATTTCTATTTATCCTGAAATATTTTAAGTAATCTCTCCTTAGTAGGTGTGAAGTCGACGGCAGTCGGCCGCCGACTGAGCTCTGGCGCGCCGGGTACCCTCCTCGAGGCTTACGTCTGCGATAACGTACGCAAACAAACTGGTTGTCGATGCTCCCGCGATTAGCAAATGTCAAAGATAACGCGATATGTGTGGCGTCTGAAGCGCCTGCGACCATTACATGTAGGTTCCGCTTTATAGCATAGCTATAATTATCTTGCCTATAAAAATGTAATATTTTTCCAAGTATTTTGGAAAAACCTGAGTTTTGTGTGTCATAGGTATCTAAGTCGTATATTTGTATTCTAAGTTACACTAGGACCTTATTACTGAAATTACATAGGATAATATTTTTTGTAATTTCAGGCATTTTTTTAGATTATGTTCTGTCAGTAAATCTCATAGATATAGCTATTAATGTTCTGTTCGTCCTTGTCCCATGATTTTTCGGTCCTGTATGAGTGTAGAGACAAATGAATCTTGGGATCTACTTCGACAAGAATATAAATAAATTGTGGCTAAATAATGTATAAAATAATAACAAAACACAGAACAAAAAGCTCTACCATGAATATTATAATAACGTGGCGTTAATACGTTAGCTAAATGTTATTTGTCCCGTTTTTTAATAATAAAGCGATCCTATAGGTTCCTCACGTTTAAATTTTACGTTTTACAATAGCAAAAACTCATGATAGAAATTAAGCTCTAATCTTATACTATGTGTAGTATGCCGCCTCGTCTCAGTCAAAATCGTATGGATTTCGACAGTTGATAGTTTGCACTATATGCAAAAAACCCAGGCTTGCGCATTGACAGCAAAAAAGACCCCCTTTTCTCACTTTCCCTCCCTTCAGAGCACACGTTTACCATTGTCTCCAGTTCTCGATATCCTGGGATTAGAAATACGCTCCGACCTAAATCACCGCAACTATATTGAGAGCATTGCGAAGACAGCAAGTAGAAAGCTCGGCGTCCTTAATAAGGTGCGACGGTATTTTACTCCTCAACTCAGGCATCTGATTTATAAAGCTCAGATACGGCCCTGTGTAGAATACTGTTCGCATCTTTGGGGTGGATCTGCCAAATACTTGCTGCATGCTCTCGATAGTCTGCAGAAGCGTGCATCGAGAATTATCGAAAACAAAGAGCTCACGGACACTCTAGAGCCATTGCAGCTTCGCAGGGATGTGGCGTCGTTGAGCGTGTTTTATCGCCTTTATCATGGAGAGTGCTCTGAAGAACTTTTTCATCTCATTCCCCCTTCTCCTTTCCGGTATAGGACTTCACGAGCGGGTAACAAAATGCATGCATATACTGTGGCAGATATACCAACCCGCACTAAAAAATTTGGTGATTCGTATATCTGTCGCACTATTAAATTGTGGAATGCTCTACCTGCTCGCGTGTTTCCTTCTTCCTATAATCTCGAGTCCTTTAAACGAAGCGTGAATAGGCATCTTAAGCCGGCATAATAGGTGCAATCAACGGTTACGTAGATCGTAATTGTTGGTTGCATTTGTTCTTGGACCTTCATACTGCTTTCCATCAGGTAGATGTGAGGTCACATGCCGAGCTCTTATAAAAAAAAAAAAAAAAAAAAAAAAAATATGCGTAAGATACACTGCACCTTAAAATTCATACTCTTTTTGCATTTTCCCTAAAGCCCCTGGAACAATAATACAATTAGGTATATTTTATAAACACCCAGACAATGGGTAATGGTACGGAGAAGTAAATAAATAAAACAAATATTTTGATAAACTTAAATTATATTCAGAAATACTGTTCCTTTAAGTTAACAACTTCTAAACTGGAATGTGATTCGTTGTATCTTGTACATATGATAGGAAACCCAATAATTATCGGGCAGTTATTACTAGACACAGTTATCTAGTATACCTACATACTAAAAATAATAGTAAAAATACCCAGCGTATAAAAACAGACTAATAAAAATAGACATGTGATTTATAAATACGACTTATGAAAAAAAATGAACTTTACACATAACGGGGGCAAATTCGTTACAATTTTTAAATAAAAAATGTACTCTGAATACATTTAAATAATAACTGGAAAATTCCGCTGGTAAGTCATAATTGACGAAAACAACTGCAAGCGGCCCAAAATATATCTTTATCAAAGCAAATGATTATCGAAGGCGGCAATGTAGGACATCCAGTAAATATAATGAATTATACAATTGACCATGATTTTTAAGCATAATAACTTTGTTTTGGACTATACGTAATATTGTTGTTATCTCATTTATATACGTTTTATGACAATTTCCTTGTGATGTAGATGATGTGTTTTTTTTGTAATTTATTGACATAAAAAAACAGGTAATTTACATTTTATATGTGATTATTAACGGTAATAAAAAAAATGCTAGGTATTTAAAAAAATGTTTTTATATTACTCGATTTTTGTTTTTTTTTTCGATTTTTATATGGATTTTTCGAAACCTTTACCAAAAAACGTGAATTTCCTTGCGCCATTGGCAATTTATGTATATTCCCAACCTTTGCAAAACAATATTAGAGACATTTTCTGATATTTTTTGTATTAAATGTCATATATGTATTAATATCGTCATTTCTGATGCACATAGAGCTTTATTTGGTAGTAAGGCAAATGTTTGCTATGCGATGATACATGTACTGACTGACACTCTTGCCTCCAGTTACTTGCATAACACCTCACAGTTGAGAAATAAAAAAATAAAACATAATTATTCTCATTTAAAAGGTACATGTATATTCTAGGTTTTGCTGTGGAAGCGCTGGGGCCTTGGAGCAAGGATATTAGACAGTTGGTTGGTCAAATGCTCCACTGCTGATCCAAACATCTGGGGATGCTGGTGCACGTTGTTTTTTTTCTCCCAAAATATAAGTATGACGATTCAACGTGGCAATGCTGCCAGTGTTATAGGTACTCTGCCAAGTGGTATCCCATTTAAGGAGATTTTTTATTTAATTTAGATAGTTTTAATTTTTTTCTTTTTTTATTATTTATCTATGTTTTGTAAGTTTCTTTGTGTAAATAAAACGAATTTTTAGAGGGTAGAGGAGATATGTTTTCTTTTTTATTTATTATGGTTAGGTTAATTTTAGTTATTAGTTTAATTTTTTATTTAAGTAGTTTTTAAAAAGTTTTGTTGAATAAATCTTATAGGAATGACAGGTAATACATAACGTGTCTATATATTAGTTTCATAAGTATTCATTTATATTATTTCAGTTAAATGGTTTCTGTGATGTTAAATATTTTCATTAATCCGGTTAAGTTAAAAAAATCACCACCTTTATTTGCCTTTTCCTCTAATAAAATTAAAAAAAATAGCGAACATGTGCCTAACAGTTTTTTAACAGTCTACAAACAAAATGTCAATGTTGTAGCTCTGTCGTCTCTATAAGCTCTCTACTACAGTTAGAAAAAACACTGTTACATCTCTTTTCCCGTCTCCATCTCTTAATAAAATTTCCAAAACTGTTAAAACTTCTACGTATTTATTTTTGAAGAAGAGTATTACATACGGAATTTAAATTTTGTAGCACCTTTCATTACCAAGATGTTAACTATCCTGAAAATCGTCTATTCCGTTTGGTTTCGATTCCCATCCATAGCAAAAAAACATTAATACGTTTTTTTGAACAGTTCATTATGGTCTGGGAGTTTATAAAATATAATAAAAATATAAATACCATCACGGGTGCCTATTTGGCTCCCGAGAAACGTTTAACTGGTCTCAGGGTACCCAGCGGAGGGATTAACCCGTCCTCATTTCGCCGATGGTATTCGGAGGCAACACCTAACAAGTGGCGAGCTTGTTGCGGTATTTATGATGAAGTAGCCTCGTTGTATAAAGCGGTCACCCATCCCAGGCCGGCCTTGTTGTCGTCTGCTTAACCTTGTTATCAGTTGCGCAGTGACTTGACCACTAGGCTGGGGCCGCTTTTTTTTTATAAAATATAATACGTATTATATCGTTATTTCTGGTACACATAGTTCAAGCCTAGAGCTTAGTTTGTGAGTTATAGAGCAATATGTGTACATTGTTATTATTATTATTACACCCATGTTTTAATTTTGAAAAAATCCTTCTTAGTGTCCCTCTACAATACAAAAGGAAGCTACAAGCTATGCAAGTTTTATAATCCTAAATTTAGGTAGTAATTTCGGGTGGGCGATGATGAGTTAATACTTAGGTACTTAGTAAGTACGTAAGTACGTAGGTACTTAGGTAGGAGGAAGGTCTCTATAACTTCGTTAGGCCGACCGACCGGTCTCGTTACGCAAATACCATCATGTAACTGTATCAGTTTTAGTCTGTGGGTTCACCAGTTTTCAGGAGAGTATTGCCTCAATTTCTTGTCGAGGTGGTAGCGGATGGTATGGGTCTACACCGAATAAGTGGCTAGCTCGTCGCGATGTTTTGAATAGACTCAATACCCCATCTATAAACAGTTTCACAAGTTGGTATAGTGTAATCTATATCTACTAATAATAATATAATAAAGAGGTAAAGTTTGTGAGGTTGTAGGTGGTAATCACTGGATCTACTGAAACGATTTATTAGTGTTGGATTGCCCATTAATCGATAACATCACGCTACGACCAATAGGAGCGGAACAACAATGTTTTTTTTTGGGAAAACGGGGTTGTTCCTTTTAAGAGCTTCCGTTGCGTGTGCGGCGTTAAAGTTACGCAGACGAAGTTGCGTGGGTCAGCGAGTATAAATACAAAAAAAGAGTACATGTCAATCAGTCAGGGACTAGTATATAGATAGATTGAGTACTTAACGTAGAAGTACATAGTCATGCCAAGCACATGGCCCGCACCTATACAGATAAGTGATGTACTATGTCACGCGCTTCCCACATGCTAATACCCTGTTTTAGTAAATAAGATAACAGTTCTTCTACTTTTACTTTGAATAAGTAGTAAGTACGAGAATATATAAACGTTTCATAATATCTATCTAAGAAAATCATCTATTTTGTAATAACACTGTTAATATTTACTACAAATAATTTTAAATAATAAAATTTCAGTGCAGTGCAATAAATATAATAATATTTTATTATTGACAATTTATATAATTAATAATACAAACTATTGGCAAAAATAATTAACGGAGTGGTCAAAAACAATCAAAGATTTCTTGGAAAAGTACCCATAGTGCTAGCTGCGTTTCCGCGTTGGATAGCCATGGATACTTTTTGTCCTAAGTAAAATTCCTTTTTTGGATCCCTGGTCACTCCTCTAAGTCTTTTACCTAAAGAAGTAACAAAAGTATTTGCTTCCTTGGACCAAGGATGCGCTTCTCTCAACTATAAAAGGAACAAATTTAAATGAATTAATTATTTTCGAGCATAGGCAAAACAAGCAGTTCTTGATCCAGAAAGATATGACGGAGATAGAGTATCCCACAGTAAACATTTTCCGTCTTACTAAGGAAAAATGGTCAAACCATCAAATCGCTTTCCACCATTGCGGCAAAGGCCGGAAGGTTCAAGACAACCATTTGATAATAGAGTCAAGGGCTGCAACTCTTGATACTCTACCTGCTGATCTTGCACAACTTATACGATTATTACCATTGCATTGAACAAAACTACCACAGTTACAGATGTTCGGGTAACCTAGCCTGAGACCAATGGCGATTTGGAGGGAATTATTATTTCTAGGAAAGAATCGAAAGACGGAGAAGAGACTGCGTGTAGCCAAAGACCAGCAACTGCACGCAACCTTGATTAATCAGTTCCTGAACTTGAGTGTAAAATATTATTATTCATATGTTTCATGGAAAGGAGTTCGGAGGCTGTAAAACCCAGGCTGAATTAGCGTCGTCTAAGAATGAAATCTCTAAAGTAGTATCCATAGGTAATGTGAGAATTAAAGAAACCAAATTGGAGCCAACATAGTATGACGAAATATAACGCATAAGTCGCTAGCCCACCTCAATCCAAAGCAGCCTAAATGAATTGGTAGCATTGATTGTCGCCATTGGCAATCATCTTTACTAATTGACAATTAACTGTTAATCGGCGAAGACGAGGTGGAAATTAAAACCTCAGTGAAACATACTCAAGCACACATGGTCGAGGAAAGTATTGTCTACTAACCACTTCATAGCGATGAAAAATCTAAATTATCTCATTTTTGTTTCAGTCTCTGTGACGTCATATATATCAGGGGTGCCTTTCAGCGCCCGAGACCGCTTAGACGGCCTCAGAATTCCCAGTTTGACACAGGGGTTTGATCGCACCTCGTCGTAGCCGACAGTATGAGTCTACCTACACCATTCACGTCATATGACGTTTTTAATCTATTAAAACGAAATATTTTTTTAATACCCATTGAGTTTGTACGTAACGAATGTATGGTTACTACTGAGGCTCTACCATGGGTTTGCGCATTGTAGCAACGTAACGTATTTGAATACGTATACGTGAGCTATTCCAACCAATAGGATCGCTTTATTCAATCCTGTTACCAAAAATAAAGCGGACCTATTGGTTGCTGCTCACGTACACGTATACAAATACGTTACGTTGCTACAATGCGCAAACCCATCGTAGAGCCTCTGGTGAAATAAGTCAGATGACATAAGAACACTTAATTTGTTTATTATTATTTATTTGTTAAGCCTCGAACAAGTATACTCGCACATAAGATTGAAACCTTATGATGGCATCAGTCGCTTTTACTGTTCTTGCCCAGCTTTTTTGCTAGAGAAACCACCAATAGGATCGTTTGATTTTTGGTAACAGGATAAATACATCAATCCTATTTTTTTTCATCGGTTTTTTACGTATTAACTAAAGGTTAATATGTAAGAAATAACAAAGCAAAAACTCATGGTAGGGCTCTGAACCACAGAGTTTCTTAGCTCTATCTTGTTGCCACATTTGTAATCATATAAGTCTTCGATCGAAGATATAAGTTCATCACTTTATTGATACATGCACGCTGATTTTTGGCTCTTACATTCCATTTCGCACCATTTTATTTTTCCCGTACAAGTGACTTATGGTATTCGAGATCGCCTAGCTAGACACAAGGCGAGGGTGGGCTTTCAATTTATTCCTACCTCGTCGTACCAGAGTCTTCACCGAACAAGTAGCGTCACAAGTGTTTTGTATAGATTTAAAAACAGTTTCACAAGTTGGTATAGTGAAACTAGGTCTTCGGTTCTAGCTTAACGTGTAATCCTATACACTATTATATCAATACATATCTAAGTGTTTTATTTTACCGATAGTTAAAATTACGTTAAATTTTACTACTTTCAGACGATGATGGCTGGTTACTTTATACTCTGAGACTTTGGACGTAATCCTAAGGATTTGGGAGCAGTAACAATAACTGGTAATAACCGGTAAATTTTGCACACACCTACATATGCACACACCCGCACATTCACACACCCACACATGCACACACCCATACATGCACACCCATTGATGGCACACGAAGATATAGCCTACTGTTGTTGGCCACTATCAGTGTTTGGATGACTATTGTAACTATATCAGCAGTATCTGTTATCATGTGACGCAAAATCGACAAAAATATAAGATAAAGAAATGTTATTAGATACACGAACAGCACTCACAGGAGGCGTGATGGAAAATTCAAGATTACTAATGTGAGTCCCTAAATAATTGTACAAAGGTTAAATGTTTTATTGAATTATTGACACAGTTTTATGATCTCTACAAATCATGTAAAGTAGAGATAGCAATTGATTACATTTATAGGTCATAATCGCGGAATAGGTAAGAAAATGTCATTTCCTCAAAGTCAAAATATATATTTAACGGGCAACTTTATAGACATTTATTAAGTCAAAATAAGTTCTATCCCGTTTTTTGTTTTCAATTTATTTTAAACAGTTTTTTTTAGTTTTATCCTAAATTAAAGGTTAAGGAGAAATATACGTGGTGGCCGAGTTGGTTAGACCTTGGACTTAAAAACACTTAGATCCCTGGTTTGAATCCCGGTGTGTACTAATGAGTTTTTAATTAAAAAATTATGTACATTTGTTTGACAACACCACTATAGTGCCTCGGAGAGCACGTTAAGCTGTCCCGGTTTACCCACTATACCAACTTGTGAAACTGTTTATAGATGGGTTATTGAGTCTATTTAAAACATCGCGACGAACTAGCCACTTGTTCGGTGTAGACTCAAATATCGGCTACGACGAAAAATAAATCATCCATAAAATAAAATTGTTTTCAATAATCTTTGAATGCAGTTTTACTTATTTTTTTTAATAAATAATAATAATATATATTATAAGTACATTTATTTCCTCAAAAAAAGCCCACAAATACAGAAAAATCAAGTAAAGACACGTACAATAAAGGAAATTGGCTGTATTGGCTACTCTGGCATCTAAACTAGATAAGTATCGGTACTATAGGTTATATATAGGCCAGTTCCGTCGCGGTGTATAACATATTTAGTTTATATATTAATTTACTGTTTCTCCGTCTTCTAAATTTCTAATTAATAGAAAAATAAATGAAAAAATACAATAATACATTTTACACATAAACATATTACGTAATAGTACATTATGATACGAGGTTGGTAAGTAGGTTTTTACAAACGAGTTGACGTCTTGTAAGCCCTAGCCGGAGACGAGGTGTACCATACGACGTTTTTCAATACATTTGCGAGAAAATAGATACTTAAATAAAAAAAACTAAGCGAAACCATTTTTTTTATGTTTTTGACAATAAGAAATGTAATAACTATAGACTTATATTAATATTGACTAACTAATTGTTGAAATAGAAATTTAAAAAAAAACTGTAAACAAATCGCACGGCGTGCGGTAAAATCAACTTTCGAGGCATATGGAAAGAACTGTAAACAAAATCGCACGGCGTGCGTAATAATCAACTTTCAAAGCATATGTACTGCCATCGAAAGTACACCTTTTCGAGCAACTGTATTGAAAATTATAATATATTTTATTATAATATTTCATTAACATGAAGGATGTTCATGAAAATACTCGTGCAGTGTTAGGACAATATGAGTGTAAATGAATAAAATAAATATTATTAAATAAAATTATATAAAGTTTTTAAATTATCAGTATGTAGGTATATAGGTGGTTACTATGAGATATTATTCGGAAGATCTATTGATAGGTACTCGTACATATTTTTTTTTTCAAGTTACTTATCTTAATATTCAACCTTAACTATAATGAGACGGAACAATCCTTCTCATTATAGTTAAGTTTGTTCAAATAATTGTTAATATGTATATATTTGTTATATGCCTGTCAATATTTATGTTTTTGTTAATTTTGTTATAAACATCTGGTGCTAGAAAACTGAACTGTATATATATATATATATATATATCATCACGGGTGCCTTACGGCGCCCGAGACCGCCTAGACGGCCCCAGGGTACCCAGCGGAGGGGTTTTTAATCCCACCTGGTCGAAGCCGATGGTATGAGTCTACACTGAACAAGTGGCTAGCTCGTCGCGATGTTTTGAATAGACTGAATAACCCATCTATAAACAGTTTCACAAGTTGGTATAGTGAAACCGGGACCGACAAACTCATTGGTACACACCGGGATTCGGACCAGGGACCAAAGTGTTTTTAAGTCCAAGGTCTAACCAACTCGGCCACCACGTATATATTATAAAAACTGAAATGTCTTTGAGCAAATTTGGTTTTATAGTTAGGTTTGTAGTAAATTATATATTTTTTTGACAAGTATTGTTTTTGATGGGATCTCATTTCTTTTTGTATTTTGTAGACAGTTCTACTTTTTTCCTTTTCGGTACCTTCTACTTATTGTATATATGTATATCTACCAGCAACGAATTTTCTTAAAGCCCTCTCTCTGACTTATGAACTTTTCTTATTTTTGTAGGTAGCCTTCCGTTTTCTCTTCGGGAATACCCATTTTTTGCTCGATTTGGCAGGGGCACTACCATGCGCCTATATTTATATGGGACTAGCTTAAACCCGCGGCTTCGCACGCAATAATAATAACTGCCGTAAAACATCGTTACGAATAAAGCCAATATAGAAAAATTTAACTGAAGACTTGGCTGTATGGGCTTAATTTTCTTTGCGGTCTTTTCTAGATTTTTTAGTTTTTCCTTGATTCATACACCAAACACTACTTATATTCCAAATTTGAAGCTTCTAGGTCTGCTAGAAGTGCCTTAGAATTTTGATGATCGGTGAGTCAGTGAGTGACAAAATTAAGAAATTTGACCCGTTATAATTCTTAAAAATACTGGTTCAAATTGAATGAAATTTGAAATATACGTGCCTTTACAATGCCTACATGGTTACTGAAAATTTCAGTCTTCTAGTTTTATCCACAACGAAGTTACAGGGGGTCGAAAATGGTCTGAATTGCTTCGAGAAAAGGATGGTACGGCCGTGACGCTTTTTTGCTCGACTTGCCGTGCCCCCAGATCTAGAAATGATACTTTCAGTAAAATTTGCCAGTAATATTTAGGGTACTCTCTCTCCAACCTCTTTTCCACATTGTCATTTTACCGAATGAAAACTTTATGTAAAATGATTAAATTTATGGAATTAAAAAAATTT
Organism: Monopis laevigella; assembly: GCA_947458855.1. NCBI lineage: Eukaryota > Metazoa > Arthropoda > Insecta > Lepidoptera > Tineidae > Monopis > Monopis laevigella. Next base: position 26,691,843 of record OX381583.1, on the reverse strand, counting down.
TTTTTTTTAGCAGGGAATCAAACCGGCAAAAAATATATATAAAATAACACGACAAATTTACAAACAAATCTCTCTTATAAACATTATAACCAAAACTGAAAGTTGATAATGATGATAAATCACTAAAATTATATAAAATTATAAAAAGTATTAAAACTATGAATGCAGATTTTCTTATCTTGAAAAATGAGATAATTCCTTTTTATTTCTTCAAAGATTTTTTTTTTCTTTTAAGTTCTTTCCCTCCATTCCCCGGTTGTTTTTTTTCCAGCTTGTATATTATATAATAAGTTCAAATATTATAAAATTGATTTCAAGGTAAATAAAAAAACGGTTGTTTATGTTTAATTTAGTTGTTTATGCTTTAGTATCTACAATAATGTCGTAACTCAATATAACATAAATAAATATTTACAAAGTCTTCATCCACTCCCATATTTTAATAGCTTTATCTCATTCCTTATCGCACTTCCAATGGGATTGTCCTTTGATAATAAAATATCATAGATAATTTAAATTCAATAACTAAATATAGTTTTGATAGATAAGTAAACCAAAAACTTTGTGATTCGGGTCTGAAAAGAAAATAAAGTAGGTAGTTCCTTAAGTACCTTAAATCCATTAGTAACAAAAAACTTATAATATTAAAGGACATAATTTATCTTTAACATTACTTAATAAAATTAAATAAATAAATAAAGTTATATAAAATAAAATATTTCTTTTAATCCCTCCGAAGTCGCAGCAGTAAATGTTCCTAGAACGCTGGCAGCATTGCCTTTTTGAATTTCGATTGAAGTTTTTTGAACAAAGTAGGCTCTGGCGCGACGACCTTCAACTTCTCAATTAATAATTTGCCTCGTAGGCGAATTTTCTAGAGTCGGGAGACCATGGGCCAAGAGTTTCTACGGCAAATGCCAAAAAATCATAATTTTGAAAAACGGATGAGTATTTCGTTTTTTTTTTATTTTCAGCTTTTAGTGCTACGGCTCCGGTGGTTGTAGAGGTGACGTGGATGGAAGAAGGTGCCAATGTATCTGTACCGGTAGCGTCCCATACGAGAGCACGCCCTCTGTGCCACGGCACCATCGTCACGCCATCTGGTCGTTTCCCATCATCACGTGATATACCGGAGGGTTCCAACAGGCTGGGGATATCCGCCGATGCCAACGAACTCTTAATAATTTTATTTATGTTGGCATGGCAAGATATCCTGCCCGCACTTCTTTTACGCGACAATCAGCTACGTGAATTTCATAAAACTTTTGGCGATCAAGATTAACAAAAAAATATATTATAATAGTTTAACTAAAATTAAACTATTATAATATATTTTTTTAGCGCCTAGGTACCCTAAGATTAGGGAAAGCAACATATTTTATGATACCTCATAGTCAAGTTTAGGGAAAAATAACATATTTGAAGCCATAGAATTATTCTAAGTTTGTAGCACTAAAAGTGTAAAATTCGTAGCCCTTTTCTTTAGTTGAGCGAAGAATACATAAGTTCCATATCCTTAGAACTGTTAGTAGAGAATAGAATGAAAAAGTAATAAAAAAGGTGTAGAAAATAGTAATGTTAGAAAAAAAGTATTTGTAGCACTTCATATTCAGATGTAGAAAGAAGTATAGATTCGTAGCACTACGTAGTATTAAGAAATAAAATATGCTGTCTTCTATTAGCGATTACATTAGAAATGCAATTAGCATTTCTTAGAGCATTAACGTTATTTTATAAATATTTATAGACACAGTTCTTCTTATGAATTTCTAGCATTTGCGGAGAAAACGTTAGGGGCATACCCCCGTATTCTAAGACGTATCCTTAACTCCACTTTACACTCAAGGAACGTCTGTCCCTTTCCACCAAATGTCAACTATAAAAAGCAAGTTGAGACAGACGCTCCTTGAGTGAAGAGTGGAGTTAAGGAATCGTCTTTGAATACGGGGGATAGTCTCCAGATGCATCCAAAAAGAATAATTAATCTGGGGAAATTAATTGATACTTCTGGAGATCAACGCATATCGCAGGAAATTAATTATGAGTATTTTGGGTTGACAGCACCAGCATATTTTTATCAATAGGTTATTGTTTATATACAAAATGATTTTACGTAAATACCATAATAATAGACGTAAACCCATGATGTGACATAAAAACAGGTGACGTCTTATATTATTTTCATAGTAATAAAAGGACCTGTCTCTAGTCGTTGTATACGTGACTGCAGGCTCGTTTGCCGAGCATTGTGTTAGTACTATAACATACTAGCTTATCGGAAATCACCAGAACTGTGCCGGCGCAAACGCGTGGCCTTCGGTTCATACGTTAAACTGGCCCTAGCTATTTACAAATAAAGCTATTTATATAACTAAATAACAACAATGTTATGTCAATTGTGTATTTTAAGATGAAGAACTAAAGAATTGACCGAGTTGCTCCGAGGAAAAAACGAAACCAAAATTTAGTTCATGAAATTTCTTTAGTTTTTGAGGCATATGTAAATTCATAAATAAATAAAACAATATATTTTAAACACCTAACCTATATATACTAAAAGAAATTTTATATTAAGTATTATTTATTGGAGTACAACATGTAACTTTGAATCCACCATGCCACATGGTAAGCGTATCTACAAAGTCCACGAATGGGGTCGTTCAATACGATTTGCATTTATCGTCAAATCAACAGCCCGTGTCGTAACCGCACTCTGAAGGGAGTCAACCACCTCGCAATGCCACAAAACCCCATGATATACACCGTATACTAATAATAATACTCCAACGAACGAAAAGGTCAGTTTGCAGTCAAGTGCAAATAGAATGCAAGTTCAAGGGTACTCCTCCGCCGCTCCTGCCAGGGGGATGGATAACACCCCCACCCTCGGGGGCCTGTGACGTCAGAGACCCATTCATACCGCCTCCATAACAGATCGATTTACGCCCACGCTCAAACTTGAATAGTATGTCTGTTATTTTGGTTTATGTAGGATTCTATTTAATTTTGGTAATTTTTACAATTAGTTTCGTAACCGCATCATTTAGCCATCATATAGTGAGAGCGATTAAATAACAATGTATTGATTTACGAACCCATTCTGATCTTTGTAGGTAAACTTACCATCAACTCCAATTCATTCGAGCAGGTCACATTTGAGTTCCAATAAAAAAAATCAGTTGTTTTGTAATTCTGAGTATGTATAATAGTTCTTCTTATATTTAAAACCATATATTATATATTTCTGCAAAACTTTATTAAAAAATCCAGTAGTTTAGACGTGAACCGCCGCCAAACATAGACTTTACTTATATATTAATTATATTACTATACCTACATGTTTAAGGAAAACTTGACATACCAGTACAATTGTGTGTTAGATATTTAATTAAATATATTTTATATTCAAAAGTAGGTATAAAAAATAATAGTCAGAGTTATAATGACTAGACAATATAAATGGTATTAAATAACAGCCATGGGCAGCATCCCTAAATCCTACGTGGGATCTATATAGAGATGTATATAGGTACTTACAGCTGTTAACGTATTAAAACAGAATACATCAAAATCCTTGGTCACCCTACATTATCACCCGCTTTCAGCGCGTTAAATTTTCTGCGTCGCAATACAGAGAGAAAAGTGGCTTTATGAATCGAGGTTAACAGCGATATCAATGAAAACTGAGATAATGAATACCTATCTTATATATTATTATAATAACAAAAATTTCAGTAATTTATGCTTCAAACCGCCTGATTCACTGCTTATTAGTGTCTATACTAATAAAAATATACGTGGTGGCCGAGTTGGTTAGACTTTGGACTTAAAAACACTTAAGTCCCTGGTTCGAATCCCGGTATGTACCAATGAGTTTTTAATTTGAAAATTTATGTACATTTGTTTGACAACACCACTATAGTGCCTCGGAGAGCACGTTAAGCTGTCGGTCCCGGTTTCACTATACCAACTTGAGAAACTGTTTATAGATGGGTTATTGAGTCTATTCAAAACATCGCGACGAGCTAGCCACTTGTTCGGTGTAGACTCATACCATCAGCTACGACGAGGTGGGATTAAAAACCCCTCCGCTGGGTACCCTGGGGCCGTCTAGGCAGTCTCGGGCGCCGTAAGGCACCCGTGATGATATGTATACTAATAAAAGTAATGTTTATCATTTTATGTAGGACAACTTACACATATTGCTCTGGTCACAAACTAAGCTCTAGGCTTGTACTATGTGTACCAGAAGCAACAATATAATACATATTAGATTTTATAAACACCCAGACCATGACAAACTGTACAGAAAAAACGTAAATCGAACGCCAAAAGCGCAACCACTTGTCTACGGAGGCTGCCATTATGGCCAAATTGATTTTGTTGAAATATTGTAGAGAAGTGAAATTGAACTCCGCGGAGGTAATAATGTAAAAATTGTTGTTTCATATTTCAGGAAAAAAAAGCAGAGCAATCTCTTAAAGCATTTTTAATGTATCAAGTACCTACCCCCAACACCTTCACCCAGCCCGAGAGGCCACGTCACACGTATGCAAGATTAATAAAAGCAGATACTAACATATTTTTTTCAGAAAGAGAGCACGTAAAATTATAAATATAAACAATATTAAAATAAGTGCGTTTCACGAAAGAATTCCTTTGGACGAGGCGCTGCAGTCGCGCGAAGGAACAACTTAAATTTTAACTTTTAACTTTTTTTAACTAAGATTTTCCAAAAATGATTGTAGGGTGAATTCTATTTATTTTAGTAAACAAAAATTTATATAATTAAGAAAATTATATTGACATCGTAGGTACTAATATTTGGCACCTTTTGCTTTTGCCGCGATAATTCTATTGTGAAACGGATTGTTTCCGAAAGAATTATCGCTACAAATATTGGAATTAATAAAATTGATACTAAACAAAATGTGTTAATGATTACTACCTATTATGTGAACCTAATTTATATACTTTGTAGTTTTTTTATTTATTTATAAGAAATTGCTATTTGGCACTAATTTCTGCTTGCTTACATAATGTTTTCTATATGCTGATATTATACTGATATTAAAATTCGTTTGTTTTTGTCTGATAAATATAATTAGCTATTTAAATACAGTTCAGAAGCTACACTAAGTATTATTTTTTTATAGTGTTACCCACAGTTTTATTCAAAAAACAATATAAACATAACCCTTCCAATTCACGACGACCGCATAACCGCAATCGAAAGCTTACCCTTGCCTTGCCATATATTTCAGCCGGGTTATACCCAGGGTCTGTTTGGAGGGGTGGGTTATAGAATGACGTCATCGCCCCATCCCTAGCGGTCTTCAACTTGACATTTGCCGGCTGAATCGATTCACGAGTCGCAATGCCGAGGTTACCTTAGCGTAAACCTGGGCTGTGGAGCGACGGGGGAGTAGAGACCGTTTTGTCTTACGATATTATGTATTGTAGTATTACCTAGGTAGTTTATTTAGTTTCTTTTCATTGGAGCATGGATTGTGAATTTGTAATTATTATACTTCGATTATGTGACTTCAGAAAAAACTTACAGGATAACGAACGGCAGAATAACTACCTTTGGGATCAGTTACTTATTCTTACACTAGTTCGTTAGGTATGTTGAGGTGGGTAATGAAATACCGAGCACACCCTACTACATAACCTAGTCACTAGGTTGTTTTTTTTTTCATACAATGACACGATTCCTTTTTATTGCGGACTAAACTAAAACCAAGAGAAAATAATTTGTGGAAACGAATATTTTTGGAAATGTATATTTATTTTTAATAGAGCATGACATGTGACCCTACATTCACCTGATGGTAAGTGGGAATGTAACGGCTAAGAATGTTCTTAACCAATAATAGCAATGATGCTTCAATTGGTTGATTCCACTATGTCTGGAAAGGACTCAAGATCGGGGTAAAGGAAGAAGGTAAACGCCCATAGGCAAGGCTTTTCTCCTTTTTCACCATATTTTTTTCTAATAATATCTTGGAACTAAACAATATTGTTTCATATATAGCAGAAGCCAATAAAACCAACCTTAGGTTTACATAAAATAGTACTTTTCGTCGTAGAACCTTTTCTTAATGAAACAATGAAAAATTATTTGCTATTATAGTTCATCGGTGCCCCTACTCTAGATATGTCATATTACACCTAACCTCAGATTAGTCTTTACTGATCTGAGCACCTAGTTGTGGACACTCTGTGTCTTTCTACTCTTTATTAAACCTGAAAACAAAAGAGTGATCGCTAACATGGCACGTTGTTTACTTGTCTGTCCCCGTTTAGGTCTCCCACGCTTCTAAATATCGCCCACGTTTATTAAACACGTTCCTGAAAGCTCTTAAATAGGGTCACTACTACGTTATTTCCTATATTTTTCTTATCATCTGAAAAGGTTCAAATATTTAATGAAAATAATCGGAGATTCGTGAAATTACCATTTTCATTGACTATAACTATCGGTTTAACATTTTTTTTATCATATATAACTAGGACCAATAATCTTATTTGACAGCCTCCGTAGACTAGTGGTTGCGCCTTTGGCGTTAAATCCGCAGGTCGTCGGTTCGATGCCCACCCATGGCAAATAAATATTAGTATGTTTTTCTGTACAGTTTGTCATGGTCTGGGTGTTTATAAAATATAATATGTATTATATCATTGTTTCTGGTACACATAGTACCAGTCTAGAGCTTGGTTTATGACCATAGCAATTTTTGTAAATTGTCCTATATATTATTATTATTTGTCATTATGAAAAACATGTAAGTAGCAAGCCGATTAAGCGCTTTTAAAGTTCCCTTTTAAAGCTTTTATCTACTATTGGATCCAGTTGATTATTTTTTTTTAGTGGAGGGCGGCTGTGACTTTATATATATCAAATAGTAAGCAGAACTACGAAATCCATGAATGGGTCAATCATTACTGCTGTTTAACAGCATTGGTCGCTCCTACTAAGCCGGATAAATGATGCAGTTATGAAATGGGCAGCGATTAAAGACGAATTGGTATTACGACACTACTTTTATATCCGTTCCTGCTTTATCGTCAAATCAACTGCCCGTTTTGTAACCACCCATAAAAGAGAATGCTAGCGCTCATAAAAACCATTGAACCCACAGACTGAAACCGAAACATTGACAGTTTTTGCATCTGTATGGGCGGTGGTTATGAAACGGGTTGGTCGGTCTCGCAAATCTCGTGTACCTACTAGTTCCTATGTACCTACATTAAATAAATTACCACAAAAACTCCACCTACACCTATCTGATATCCGGCTTTGCGGATCCAAAAATAAATCAGCGGTCATTAACCTTCAATCCAAACCCAAACTACAACACGTATTTACAATAATGTTACCTTGCGCAATAGGAAAGCGGCATGGTTGGCAAGTAGGCAAGTGGGAGGTTCAGGCAACTTGCCAAGAAGGCACCATAGTTTCACGCCAACTGACACACCTATGGCGGTTATTTCTGTTAAGGGCTCTTAGTCGACTTGACGCCCATATAAACATACTTCCATTTTACAACTTTGGCTGTTAGCCTAAGTTTAATTATTATTTTTATATTGTTAATATAAAGTTTTTTTTCCGATTTCGACAAAAATAAAAAAAATACCCAACCTTTTTGGTTAACATACAATTATCGATAAAAATGTTATTTAAATTCTGCGACAAACAGTAATTGAGTATTACTTTAAGTGCGAAGGTTCATTTTGTATGGAGAGCGCAGACTTCGTGATAGGAATGCAGTATCCTTAACTGCATCATTTATAGACTTTGTAGGTCTGATTATTCCCATGAACCCAGTGGTGGATTTAGCAGCAGGCTGGATGAGTAAGCAGATTTTAAGGGCGGCCAATTTGGGGTCATTTTTTTTATAACTTGCAAAAATTAAAAAGAATCTTATTTATATATCTACTAGTAAATGTTATTTATTAGGTCTACACAAACAATTTGGTTGCGAGAGTGAGATGACCTTTCTAGTATCGGTAGGAGCGACAACATTTAAATTGCCTTCTGGCGGCATATCTGTAAATCCGACACTGCATCAAATGTATAATGTATACAAAGTTACATGCTATGCTCCAATAAAAATATACAAATATATTTACGAATTTATCAAGAATACTGTTGATACTATTATAAAAAAAAGTTTATGTAATTTGAAGACTTCTGTATGGCCCATGCCCTTGCCTTTCCCACAAGGATAAATAAAACATCATTATTATTCAATAAAACAGATTTTTTTTTGATTGAGACAAATAGAATGCATTATATATCTACAATCTCGTTAAATACGTTCTCGCAACCCAGCCTAAGATAAGCGATTTAACATCGCGGCACGATTACTGTTTTGCAACCAAGAATTATTACCCATTAAAGCAGTTACAGTCTTAAAAGTTCCGATAAGTAATAACATTAATATGAAATATAATAAGTCTAAATAGGAATTCGCAATAATTGGGTTTTGCAAAGACCGAAACAAACACGTCTCTCACTTAGAGCCACTTGACTCCGGCCGGCATTTCGTATTTTGAATGTGTAAATCCTCCCCCCCTTCCGGGAGACCGCCTCCTAGCCCCCTCCTCCCCCAGGGGGAATCGCCAGTGACGTCAAACGCGCCCTCGACCGTGCCCACGCCGCGACGTCCTTCACTGGGAAAATCACCCTGCCTTGATACTTTTGTTTTTATTTTCTTATTAGAGCACGACAAGTCATGATCTAAGAACGGTTAAATTTAATCTGCAAGCAGTTATTAATGAAGCTAACGCCGTCACCCTAACTCGTTGAAAACCAGTTGTTGAAAATGGAACCTGCCGGTAGGTATCTAATGAAAGCACTGATGATGGCATAAATGTGTAATTTACGTTACTGTGACCACCTCCTTCGGATACCAACAGCACACCCACTTGACCATCAAGTGGTTGTTCTGTTGGTATTGTATCCAAAGGTCGTGGGTTTGATTCCCTTTCAAGGCAACTTAATATTAGTACATATGTTAATCTATAGAGTTTGTAATGAACACCTAGATGTTTATAAAAAAAAATATGTTTTAGTATTTGTATTAGTAGGTATCGTTGTTTCTGGTACAATAGTGCAAACCTGTGACCAAGCATAGTCTGGATTAAAATTCCACGCCTGAATCTATTTGGTTTCTATAGAGTAATTTCCTTATTAACCACAGCATTATAGCATATTATTATATTATAGGTATAGCAAAAAATCATAGCGATATAATGTCTGTTTCAGACTGCGGGAGGTATTACGTATTGTGAATGTGTACCCCCCGGGCGACCTCCTCACGGCCACCTCCCCCGGGGGGGATCGCCAGTGACGTCAAACGCGCCCTCGACCGTGCCCACGCCGCGACGTCCTTCACTGGGGTTGAATTGATACTTTTTGCTATGACAAAATACTTACATAATAATGTAAAAACTGGTCGCAAGTTCGATCTTATCCTTTCTAGATTCTAATTCTAGAAGCTAATATGCAATACTTAGGCCCGATTCGACCAAAAGAAGGCATAACTTATACCAAGATTAGTAACGTCAAATCACATACAAATAATTATACTGAGCATTAATATTTTAATCTATGAATATATATTTGTATGAAATTTGGCATTAGGTACTATCCACATTATAAGTTATGCCGTATTTTGGTCGAATCGGCCCTTACAATGCTAACTTTACATAGGTACAATGTGTGTAAAGTTGCATGGCCTTATTCATAACAACTTATTGAGTCCTTGAAGAACACTTCAGTTATAGAATGTTTTGTCTCTTTTACGCATAATTAATTTTGCTGCTAATAAAAACAGACAAAACCTTCCATAACTAAAGTTCTTCAAGGACTCAATAAGTTTTTATACATATATGTTTGTTAAACAATTTTTCACTTACTGTAAGCTTAACCATCAATAGGATCGTTTTATTTTTTTCAACTGTAAAAATAATAATTCCTGTTGATGGATCCATACTGTTTAAATTGTACAGTAAGTGTCAAAAATTCACGCGTTCTACTTAGGTACTACTTTCTTTGACTGCCGACCGACCTAGCGGCATTAAGTTCGCCTTTATCTACTCAATAAAATATGAAATAAATGCGGATCACCCAAGAACGGATTGCTTATTGTAAAGTGGATTTTAGAGTAATATCGAGCAGGGGAAGCTGCTACGGGCTGATGATAAGATAACGATTTACTTCTATTTTTGTTTACTAATCTAGCCATGCATAATATAACGAAGATCGAAGTAACAATAAGTCTGGATTAGAACCGCTCAATCATAAAATGTCATAAATACCAATTTTGAAAGTAAATGGCCTGGGCGAAACTGACCCTAAAATACGCCCCTGTGTATTGAACCTTACATTTACAGACAATTCTTTCCCCTGTGTGTTTAAAATTTTGAAACATCCCTGTCACCAGTCCTTACAACAAGAAAGCTACTGCACAACCCCATGTCGATGAGTAAGTCAGTCAAACTCGCAAGCAGCTCTATAGATGTAAAATGGCGTCATTACAGGCGACTTATCTTTGGTTTACCCAAGTGGGTGTACCGTATAACATCATTAAACTAATACTTACCTAATTACTCGCAGGTACAAAGTCAATAGCATATGGTGATCACAGTGCACACGTCCGATGCGTGATTATGAGTATTATGATGGCGATCTATGACAACATCTCATTCATAATCATAAAAAAAAAATATCGGATATTCCAATACATCTAGATTATGATAAAAATAATTCTATTATCGTCAACAACTCGTTAAAGAATGTTATCGATATTTTCGCCACGATCTTCATCGGCCCATTAGCTCAGTTGGTTAGAGCGTCGTGCTAATAACGCGAAGGTCGCGGGTTCGATCCCCTCATGGGCCATTTCTATTTTTTGTTTTTTTTTTTTTAATATATATTTTATTTATATACATATTTTTTAGGTTAAGATCGCTTGTATCGATATTAATGTTTCATGTTATTTAATCAAATTTTTCTAGGGGCAAAGAGAAAAACTGACGAAGTTATTCTTAGTGGCACAAAGTCGGAAGAAAATATAATAAACAAAATAATAATATGGAAAGAGATATGGCCTTATTCATAAAAACTTATTGAGTCCTTCAAGAACACTTTAGTTATAGAAGGTTTTGTCTCTTTTATTTAGCTACAAAAACGAATATGTGTAAAAGAGACAAAACATTCCATAACTAAAGTGTTCTTCAACGCTTCAATAAGTTTTTATGAATAAGGCCATAAGAATGTATGATCATGTGATCAAATATTTTGTTCAATTTAAGTTCAACGATTTTTTACTTACATTTATGATAATAACGGGTCATTATTAATTAATCAATGAACAAAATATGTGTTACGTCACATCACGTAAGTTTACAACCAATGATTTTTTTTTACCGGAGCACGGCACGTGACTTTGTATCTACCTTGTGGTAAGCAGACCTACAAAATCCATGAATGGGGTCAATCAATACCTCCATTGTGGTTTATCAGCAGCTCCCACTATGTCGGTTAAATGACGCGGTTACGAAATGGGCGGCGTCAGAGGCGGATTTGCATTATGAGTTTACTTTATGTAGATGTATGTGCCTTGTTAGCTAATTTGTTAGAAACTGGGTGTAGGGCTAGGTGATGAGGTTTCAAAGTGGAATTTGATGTTTTGATTGTTTATGAAAAAAAGTTTTAAAAATTACATGGTCGTAAATAATTCTAATAAGACCAAATATTCCTATTTGGTCTTAATTTATTTCTTAGTCGTAATATATAAAAATATAACATACACAACTTATATTGGGAGTAGGAAGATATTTTTTGTTTGTTTGCTAAAAACTTATAATCAGGCGTTCTCTAAAAAAATATTTAGTTAAAAAATATCTATAAAAAAATATGAGGTGTGACCTTGCGAACTGGATGTGGGTACGGCATAACCAGTTATAGCTGGATGGCCCATACAGTAGGTTTCTGGTTCGCCTTGACATTGGCGGTGTTAGGACTAATAAACTCATATTATTGCTAATTTTGTTTGTAAATAATGATATTATTATATTCCACTTTTTTTTTGAGGGCGTGTGAGTCAGTGTCACACGCCCTCGAACTATAGTCAAGGACAAAAAAGATTTGGTTGACTTTAAGTACTCAATAAATCTCTAATGCATTTATTTATAAAAACTTTATTGCGTGTTTTAATTACAATAGATTCAGTGTATTTTTTTTTCACCTATTAAAAAAGAGAAAAGAGGAAACATAATTTTAACTAAAATACTATATAAAGTTTTTATGAGAAATAGAGGCATAATATACGTTTGTCTGTTTGTCTGACCGTTGTGTGTGTTTATAACTCAAAAATCACTTATCCGATTTTATCTATTCTATAATGTTATCCGGCAAGTTTTTGGGGACTGCATCTATTCTCACCATTTTCCGTAGCCATTCTTATTTATAAATGGCATATTGATCGATAATTTTTAGTGTGTAAACTATTATTTACTTTAAATATCTATGGGTAAATATTTTTTGGTTGGATGGTAATATTAATGTCCAAGATGAAAAAAAAAGTATTATATCATATCAACGATTAACGTTTTAGGTATGTGCAAAATTCTCACTTGGATTTTATAAAGAAAAATAATAAACATTGCAGCGCCTTTATCAGTTGTGGTATTTTTTAGAACTAAATTTAGTTGCAAAAATTACCACATAATAGATAAAAGGCGCTGCAATAGTTTGTTTATTTTTCTCTATATAAACTAATGGCCTTATTCATAAAAATACTTATTCAAATCGTCAAAATATGTTGTCTCTTTTACGCATATTATTTTTGTTGTTAAAAAAAGACAAAACACATTTTAACTAAAGTGTTCTTCAAGAACTCAATAAGTTTATAAATATGAATAAGGCATTTGTTATTTTGTGCATATATCGTTAAGGGCTCTGCAGTCGTTTTAACGCCCATACAAAGATACCTTCAATATTACAACAATTTAGAATGCAGTGTCCTTAATACTATCTCATAGGCTCTTTAATGTTATTATTATGTTTATAGGTACAGTAGATATTAATAAAGAAAAATAATCATTTTAATTTATTTAATAATATAAATTTTCTTATTCAGGTAATAGAGATAATAATTATGCTCAGGCACTTAGTGCTTAAATAGATTCATTGTTAAACCTAATAATATTTACAAAATAACAAACAATAATTAATTATTTAAGCAATATATACAATATACCTACTTAAGGGAATAAACAAATTTTATATAAACCAAGTACCCAAGTAGTAGTGAACGATTTTAAAAATATAAATCAGTTCGACTAGTGGCCAGTACATAATCAAATATACATTTTTTTTTTTAATTATCAATATATTTTATTTCAATTATTATATTAGTAGACAGAAGTGCAAAAAAAGCTTTTTGATTATTTTATTGGCTTACATGCGGCCATTTAATGTACTACATTGTGAAATACATACAAACAAAATATTAAAATGAAAAATAATTTTATTAAAAATTTGTGACAAAATATAAATTTATTTTTCCAATCTATCCAATGCAAATAGTCCTATCACAAAAACAAACTATAAAACATGATTGAACCAAAAATCATTAGAAACAAACAATATAATAATTTTTGATTCTATATATCACACCAACTTTTAAAAATAACATAATAATAATACGTTTCTCATAATTGGAAGTTATATTTATTGTAATTCTGATAAATCTAATGCAAAAACATTTATTTTCAGCGATTATACAAATAATCTTACTTATTTTATAAAGTTTTAAAATGCTGCCATGTACACTGAGTGTTTGATTTTCACCATGGCTACAAAAATCGTATGTGATTAAAGAAAAAAACTAAACGCGAAAAATGCAAATACAATTATTGTAAATCGTATTTGCTATAGTTTATTATGCTTAACTATATTAAAATATGAAGATACTAATCTTCATATTTTAATATTAAATATGATTATACTAATCTTCATATTTTAATATTAAATATGATTATACTAATCTTCATATTTTAATATTAAATATGATTATACTAATCTTCATATTTTAATATTAAATATGATTATACTAATCTTCATATTTTAATATTAAATATGATTATACTAATCTTCATATTTTAATATTAAATATGATTATACTAATCTTCATATTTTAATATTAAATATGATTATACTAATCTTCATATTTTAATATTAAATATGATTATACTAATCTTCATATTTTAATATTAAATATGATTATACTAATCTTCATATTTTAATATTAAATATGATTATACTAATCTTCATATTTTAATATTAAATATGATTATACTAATCTTCATATTTTAATATTAAATATGATTATACTAATCTTCATATTTTAGTATTCAGGAAAAAAATATATAAAAAGAATAAAATAGATACGCTATATTATTTTTTTATATAGCGTAGTTAGCTATAAATATTAAGATGATGAAATAGAAACGAATGTGTATGAAATTATGACAAAAATCAGAATAGTCGCAGTAAAAATAAACACCCAGCATATTATATAACTCAATAACATAATATTTCACATCGTCATATTACAGGTTTATAAAGAAACCCTTCGCATAAAATTAAGAACATACAAATTTATCTTACTAAATACAACGTCTCTGTCTGTGTACTTATTTATAATGGGCTTCCGAGAAAAACTAAAAAAAAAAAACGATTTCGAAAATACTATTATATTTAAACAAAAACCTTGTTTTTTAAGATATTCAATTTTGAAATTTTTTATCTATTACTTTTGTGATATGTTATTATAGAATAACGTATCACGACGGCAAAAAAACAGGATGCTTCAAAAAAAATGTGAAGTTGACATGTCATGCCAATGTTACAATTTTTATTGGTTTCCGCGGGTTACCGCGAAACGAAGTGATAATTTGGGTCCTATAATACAGTTTATAAGTGATATAAGATTTTCTTTCTTGTAGCGAAGATGAATTCAAGAAACACTTATTCTTGAATTCATATTCGCTACAAGAAATCTTGTGTAGCTTTATTTTTAGCCTTACCTTATAATAGCTATATTTTTTTTAATAATACTTTTTTCTTATTACCATGCAGCAATATTATATATAGATTATTTTATGAAATTTTAGATAAAACGCAATATCTAATTAAACCCACAAATTTAAGTCCGCATTTTAAAATTATTTGAATTACTGGCCATAGGGCGTCTACACGTAGGAAGTATTTTTAATTTGTAATAGTAGCGCGTTTTTCGTTATTTAAAAATTGTTATTTTATAGATATTAATAATATCAATTTATGGTCTTGTAAATAAAATCATGAATTTCACTTTCATTTGATGGGTAATCAAATTATTATTAAAATTAAAAAATAGTACCCTAAGGGCTCTGCAGTTGTGTTGACGACTATAAAAATGTACTTCCAATATTACAACTTGGCTATTAGTCAAAGTTTAATTATTATTTTTATGTTGGTAATTGAACGAAAAAATCTTACTGTTATAAAAAAAACACGCAATACAGAAAGATTAATAAATACAATGACCGACAAGAATATTATTTTAATTCTGCGATAAACCAGTAGTGGAAACTGCGATCTATCGTGAATGTCTGTAAGGTGGCCTATGCACTATGAAATGACAGGAGAGAGCGAGAGGGACACACCTAGACAAAGGAAAGATAAAGTTATCTAATATAAGTCAGTTAGTTATCTGTCCTTTCCTTTAGATAGGTCCCTCTCTGCCTCTCAGATCGCCTCAAGGTGACACCTTTTGACACAATTTTTTTTTTACTGGACTTGATATAACAGCGTTGAGCAGCTCAGTAGTTCTCTAGTTGTCGACGACGAGCCACCGGTGCGTGGTGTTGTCGAACTCCTGCTGAGCGAGCGGCGTGCGCACGCGCAGCCTCACCTCCAGCGACCCGCCCGCCGGACGACGCCCGTCCATCAACTGCGCAACACAACATACCTTAATTAACTCATTTCATACAACTTCCTGTGTCAATATCGCTAAGGTTGAGTCAAGTGTAAACGTCAATACAATGAATGATAAATGCATTATGGAGGGCTCGACCAATAGGGTATTAGGGTATTGACTCCTTTTTGAAATCCGTTTTAAATAATTCTCCATTACATAATAATCACACTACATTGATATTTCCGGGATGTCTACTCTATTATTAATAAAAATCAAAGTTAAAGTTTGTATTTCCACAATGGCGCTAAAAACACTGTTTCGGAGTCATGTCAAGTGTGGCGTCACACGCAAGTAAACAAACAAGCACAGATTAAATAATCTCCTATATATTATACTCTATTCTATTTCATCCAAATGATTTATAATCTGTGTATTGTTTTGTTTACTTGCGTGTGACGTTACTAGTCATCAGCCAATCAAAGATGTTTTTTTTTTTTTTCTTAATATTCAATTTTATTTCGTGTAATCTACAAAATATATACATAATTTAGTTTAAATTAAAGTGAAATATGTTTTTTACGCCATTGTCTGATAGGATGACCACAATTTATAGTATATTTTTAATGTAGTCAAATAGCCTATTATGTACCGATCCACTCGCGCGCAGTGAATCGGTACATTTTTGCAATGTGTAGTGTGCAGGTATTCATTAATAAATACAAATTTCCTGCCGGTACGAGGCGTAAGCATATTGCGTTTTAATGTTGTGTGGAGAGAAACGGTATTTAATTAAGGGCTGATTTTTCAATTGAGATAAAATTATTCAGATAACATGTATGGGAAACTAATAAATTTGTCGGTTTTTCATACAAGTTAACTGTAGAATAACTTCATCTGAATATTAAAAAATCCCTAAGTGTCTTTGAAGAGTGGATCTTCTGTACGTAGTACTAATATACACGTGGTGACGTAAAATTATGTTAAAATGACAATTTGTATGTATGTACTCGTATGTAATAGTAATGTTAAAATGACCATTTGTATGGGGAAGCCAAAATTTTTTTTTATTTCCGACATATGGTTCCATGGGAAAAGTTGTTAGATTTTATCAGCAGAAAAAAAATAGCACAGCGCCTCAAGCGGAAATAATATAAATAAAATAAAAATACGAGCGTGTGGTTGGTGAAAGTTAACGCAGTAGTATAGTTAACTCCAAAGTAAACGTTAAAAATTCTCGGGGCTACAGACAGATAGGCTTATTCTGACAGTCAAAAAAATAATATTATTTTATAATATATTGTTTTTTTATTAATTCATTTTCTTAGATGTTAATAAAATTTTAAAACATCACAAAGGTTTCTGAAACATATTGTCTGTACTAGTACAGACAATATGTAGTACAGAGACCAGCGATCCAATATATAATATATGTAACTTTTTTTAATAAACTATTTGTATTTAGGAGACTTGAGCCTCTCAATTTATGTCAATATAATAACCGTCCAAGTAAAATAAAAAGAAATGTGTTGATTACATATTAAATTAGTTCCAATGATTATCCGCAATATGGCGTCGTTTTTTATTTATTTAAGTCCTACTTTAAAAAACAGTTACTTGCTTAAATTGTCACAATAACTTACAACTTTTTTAATGAGCACCGCATACTTTGAAACCCTGACAGAAGTTATGGATATCCCTACCACCTAATTTTTGACCGGGGTTTATCCGGGGTAGTCATTATAGAATTAAATTTATTTCCATGTGTATGCTCCAGCGGTGGATTAAGTAAGGACTAGGTACTCACGGGGTAGGCCTCGTGTATGGTGGTGGCGGTCTCGAGCGGCGCCAGCTTCACCGTGGCGGCGCCCAGCAGCGGGTCCTTGCTGAACCAGCCGCTGCAACAACAACCGGCGCCATCACTTGAATCATGTCAACACTTGTACTTATAACACAGTTGGCAATACATTCTTAATATTATTTTTATTTTTTCAAAATGGCCGACTTATTTTTTTTAAGATGGTCACTAATCAAAAACAAATACAAAATATTTACTTAATGTGATTCTATACAAGTATTAAGTCCGCCTTTGTATTATGCAATAAAGTTTGATAAATAAATAAATATTTATCAAAAGGGTCTTGTTGGATAATCTAACATGGCCTTGTTGAACAGTAGGGCAAATACAATGGCCATTTACCACCCTACTTTCCTTATCTAAATGCCATGTATTACAAGATCTATCTTAGAGTCATGGACCTGTGAAATTTTCACCAAAGCGACCAACTTCACCAAAAATATTTATTAACTGATTACCTGTCCAACAAATAGCATATTATACAAAATACAATACAAAAAAAATACAAAAATGTTTATTTTCATTCACAAAATTATAACAATTACAACGTTACGCTGGAGTCTCCTTTTAAGTAAAAATACTTGTGTTAGGAGGCCCCGCTCTTCTATAACTTAGGTAGGTGACAATTTGCGAATTTTCAGTTTTTAAATTATACAATAAAAATTAAAAAGATTTTAAAACAAGGTTACTAACATTCCGGTCTGCTATTGTGTGTACGTGTGCGTTTGTGGGTGTTAGTTTGTGAGTATATTAGCGTATGGATGTGTTAGTGTTGGTATGTGTATGCGTTTGTGGGTGTGTTAGTGTGTGTATGTGGGTGTGAAAGGTATATGTTTATGGATCCGGGTGTATATATGTATGTATATTTTAAATTCTATTATAATATAACATATTATATTACATCTATCTATATAAATATATTATTTACTTTTAGTTAATTTAGTGAACAGGTATTTAAGTTATAAATTGCAGTAGTTTTTCTGTTTCAATATAATTTAGGGTTTTACACCACTTGGTTAGGTTAATCTTACATTCACTATAGTTCATTTGATATATATATATTATTTTATTTATTTTATTATATAAGTGTGCAGCGCGGTTGGCATATTGCCGGCCAGCAAAGGCTGACTTTATGAAGTTTACATTTATTACAATATCCTTCCTTCTTTTATTTATGAGAGTGGGATTATATATTACACTTTTATGTTGTTTAAGTGTTATATGTAAGATATACAATTGTCTAATTGTAAGTAAACCACACAGCTTGTATAGCTTATCTGTTGCGTATCTGTATGGCTTGAAGTTCATCACCTTTAATAAAGAACGCTGGGCTCTTTCTGCGTCTATGATTCTCGATTTTGAGGAACCCCCCCAAATAGGTATGCAATATGTTATCACTGATTGAACCAATGAGGTGTATATTTGGTTCAATAAGTTTTTGGGGTGGTTGGAATCATTGGACGCTTCAATCTTTGGCATAGCATTTCTTAAGGATTTAAATATCCATATTAGCTTTCTCATCCTTGATGTAATATGGTTTACTTGACCATCCCATGACAACCTCTGATCTACAACAACACCTAAATATCTAATATGCGCTACCTTCTCAATAAGGGGACATGAACAATTATTAGTTTTCTCGCAATTATGTATCTTTATGTCGAAACTTAAGGGTGGTTGCGCATTATTGTATTTTGTGAAACAAATGTATTTAGTCTTAGCAGCATTAAGTGTAAGAAGGTTAGCCACAAGCCAGCGCGCTATTTGCGCCATGCCCCGCTCCGTATCCACATGAGTTGTGCTCCATGAAGTTCCTGTGAAAACTACCGCAGTGTCATCTGCATATGAAAACACCTGGGCACTCTTAATTTTCATGTTACACAAATCATTAATGTAGATCAAGAACAGAGTCGGCCCCAACACACTACCTTGCGGTACTCCAACTGTTATGGCAGAGTCTTTACTAACATATTTACCAATTTTCACTCTCTGCTGTCTGTCGGTAAGGTAATCCGCTAATAATGCTAGTGGTAAACCCCGTATGCCAATGTTATCCAGTTTGCTTAAGAGAATTTTGGGAGAGACAGTAACAAATGCTTTTTTCAGGTCTAAAAATACGGTTATGCATTTTTTACCTTTATCTACATTGTCAACGATGAGTGTGGTTAATGCTGTAATTGCATCCTCTGTGGACTTTCCCTGTCTAAATCCGAATTGAGTTTCTGGAAGAATATTAAATTTATTGATATAATCCATTAATCGCGAATTTAACAGTTTTTCGATTATTTTAGAGATAGCTGGCAATACAGATATTGGCCTGTAATTACTCACATCGTCTTTATCCCCTCCTTTATACACTGGTGTAATTATCGATTTTTTAAGGGGAACTGGAAAGATTCCTGTGGCAAAGCATCTATTGGCCAGGTGACTAATTATTGGTACTACTTCATTATGCGCATACTTTAAGAATTTAGTTGATATATTATCCCACCCAGGAGCACTATCTATTTTTAGGTTAAGTAAAGTGCAATGAACTTCCACGGGGTCTGTGTCCAAGAGTACAAAAGATTGTAGATTATTATTGTTATTATTAGTATTATTATTTAAAGGCGATCTATAAATGCTATCATTATTACTATTATTTTTAGTGCTAAGTTTTCTTGAAATATAATGTGATGCTATATCACCTGTAAGCTTTTTACCTATATCGACAAAATAATTATTTACGTAGTTTACTGATTTATCCGGGTTAATTTTGATGTTTAATAATTCAGTATCTTGGTTTTTTTCTTGTTTTATATGTGTTATACGTTTGATAGCCTTCCACATTTTTTTAGGGTTTGCTTTTGAGTTAGCCAATTGTTCTCTATTATACTTATTCTTAAGATTTTTTATTAGTTGATTACAATAATTTCGGTATCGTTTATAAGATATTTTTAAGGTTTCGTTAAAGGGATCATTACGTAACTTTTTCTGCATTTGGTTTCGGTTTCGAATACAACGAAGTATGCCAGTTGTCATCCAGGGTTTTAGTATTTGTTGACTATTTGAAATATGTATTATTTTTGTATTATTATCTAAAACGGTTTTTAATTTTTCTATTAGTTGTTGTGTTATTAAATTAGGATCATTAATGTGTAATATATTGGATAAGTCATCTTCTTTAAGGGACTGCAAAGCCTTATCATAGTTTATAACAATTTTATTTTTGTTTGTTTTGTAATAGTTTTTAACTTTAGATAAATTCAGTAGAATCATACAGTGGTCTGTGATAGAAGTGTTTAAGACAGCTATAGATGCAGAAACCTTATCCTTGTCGAACTTTAGCATAAAATGGTCCAAGCAATTACTTTCCCTAGTAGGCAGTGTATGTCCTGGTGCTAGACCATACATAGAGAGCATATTTAAATAATTAAGTCTGTTTTTACACTCATTAGATATTTTATGTAATACATTTTGTTTTTCGTTTATATTTATATTTATGTCTCCTGTAATAGTAATATTTTTATAGTGCTGTATAGTATCCAAATGCAAGCTTAGGGAATTTATAAAAAGATCTGCATTCACGTTTGATGGCGACCTGTATATACCTAAAATAACACTACCTAATAAGTCCACCTGTAAGCATGACGCATGTTCCAATTTTATTTCTTTTATTTTTGGTCTTAGATTATTTTTAAAGTATATTACAACTCCATCATTTTGGTTAATATGGTGTGTGGTATGAAACGATGTGTAGTTGTGGAGCTGGGGTATAGGCCTATTTAAGCTAAGCCGGCATTCAGTCAGAACTATTAAATCTGGGTTAAGATTTGTATTAGCCAAGGTCAATAGTAGGTTATCCAAGTTACAGTAAATACTTCTAATGTTTTGGGATACCACGATGAGATCATGCTCACTTAGGTGTATATATTTTGAAAGGTGCTCAATATCACACACCACTGCTTTAGCGACTTCTATATCGTCTATCTCCTTCATAGTGTTTAGTTGACTATTCATATTGAATTTCAGAAGTGATCAAAGGTTTCGTTGGTGGATTCTGTGAAAACATATTGTTTGAGATGAATAGAATAATATAATCGTCACATTTGAGTAGTTTATTTGTTTTATATGGTTTAGTATTTTTATGTCTACAATACACATATGAAAAAATATATATATACTTCAGTTAAAAATATATATAAGTTAATACATACAATGATACCATAAAAAGGGTGTGTGAATATTATTTTTTTTAGGAAAGTTTTTACCTTTTTATAAGCTTCTTTTTGTTTAATATAATATGCATACTTACGAGTGTAATAATAATAGGTGTGTAAATATCTGAATATTTGTGTGAAGTAGTGAATAATGCCTAACCGTCTCTGTTTTATAAAAGTGTAATAGTGTGTGTTATAGTCGGAGAGCTGGCGGCAAAACTCGACAAGTTTGTCATGGCCGAGAATTCAATATGATTTAGTATTAAGGGTGTAGATTACTGTACATGAGTCAGCACCCACTGACAAGGTCAGGTATTTATCTGTTTATGTGAGGTAGATATAGCAATGAGGTGCAAAGTCACTTTTGTATTGCGACACCACTTTTTTTACAATAATTTTAGTTACCAAACCCAAATCATTATTTAAAAAAATAATTGTATATTAATGATATAAGATAAATTAATTGATTTGATGGTAGACACCAAGAAAAAATAATCTCCAGCTGGTAATAACCTGGTGCTTTAAACAAACTCATAGTATTAATATTCAGGGTTGAAAAAACCTACCCTAAGTAACACGGAAAATAAATAGATTACCCTTTGGAATAGACTTCAAACTTGACTCCATATCTCTTGAAGACCCGGTGGCATCTCCGGGAAGACCGGCTGATGGTGAGAGGGAATACCGCGTTGTATACAGGACTGTTGGTGTCTTTTACTAATTCAGTCTTATCAAATATTGATTCCTCCTGAAAATGTTTTAAAATATAGATTTAGCAAAATCTTGAGTTCTTTAAACGGGTGTGTATAGGCATAATAGGTGCAATCAACAATTACGTAGATTTTAATTGTTGGTCGCATGTGTTGTTGGACCTTCATACTGCTTTCCATCAGGTGGATATAAGGTAATGTAATGGTAATCCGATGGTGTTTGGATATACTCAATAGCCTATAAACAGTTTCACTAAAACAAGCAAGTTGTCATAGTGAAACTGGGACAGACAGCTTAACATGCTCTCCAAAGAACTATAGTGAAACAAATGTATTTTTTTAATAATAACTGAAATTTGAACCAAATATACATCCCTGGACAAAAACAAAAAAATATCCAGGACACAAATTATCACAATTACGGTAAGTTAAAAAATTAAAACAAAAAGCTTACCGATGTATTACAATAAGGGAATTCAAATCTGACATAGGTATCGACTTCCTTAGGGTTGGGCACGTTGTAGGCGATGCCGCGAACTATTGTCAACTCTAAATCGTTCTCATTAAGGTCCGTATTACATTTCACTACGGAAAACTGACGGGATTCATAGTGAAATTTGGGTGGTTCCTTTTTTAGTCTGAAAATAATATTAAAAATCTTTTATAGGTATTACCACCGTTTTACCGTAAAAAAATATATGTTTTAAATCTGAGGAAGGTTAAAAATAGTTACCATACCATACAAGCAAAAACCGTCAAGTAAACTCTCTAGTCATGTTTCGGTTTTAGTCTGTGGGTTCACCGGTTTTTCGGAGTCTTCTTTCTTGGTGCGATTACGAAACGGGCGATTGATTTGACGATAAAGCAGCGAGGATTTTAAAATAAACTCGTAATGCATATACGTCTTTGTCGCCGTCTATTACGTAACCGCTTCATTTAGCCGGCATAGTGGGAGCGATCAATTTCAGCAAGTATAACAACAATATACTGATCGACGCATTCATGGACTTTGTAAGACTACTTATCTTCAGGTACTACAAAGTCACATGTCGTACTCCAATAAAAAATGTACAAAATCTTAAAAATAGCATTTATTTAACCGGCACAATACAAACAAGTAATACTTTGGTAGAACTAAATCAGTTGCAATCATTCAAGGATTTTGTAGTTACTGCAATAATTATTTAGAAATTATATAGAAAAGAACTCTACATGCAATAAAAATACTAATGTACTTAAGGACACTGCATTTGCGAACGCAAAGTATGCGTTCTTCATACAAAATGAGCTTTTACTCTTCCAGTATTTCTCCATTATTGTTTGTCACAAAATTAAAATAATATTTTATTTATTAATATTTCTCTTTTTAATTTTAGTTTGAAATCAAAGAAAAAACTTTTTTAATATTATTCATTATACAAAAGTATTTATAACAATTTAAATATTTACCAATATTAAAATAATAATTGAACTTAGACTAAGAGCAAAGTTATAATATCAAAAGTACGTTTGTATGGGCGTCAACACGATTGCAGAACCTTTAACGAGTTTTATTTGTACAAGCACATAGCAAAAACGAACCTTTTGGCTATAGTAATAACGTCCAAGTCCTGTTTGACCGTGACCCCCAGGTGCTCAAACCTGTTGGTCTCCGCCACGTTGCCCATGGCCCGGTAGTGGTCCCGGTTGGTCAGGCATAGCTTCAGCTGTGAGGACAGTTGCTGGTGAAGCGTGGTCAGCACGTCGTCCCCCAGGGGATCGCAGTCGTCTGCCGATACCACGTCGAAACTGAAATGTTCATCGAAATACACATACATAAATACACAACACATGCATATCAATATATTTTACTTTCTCAAAGGTTAGTGCAAACATATTGCTCTGGTCACAAACTAAGCTCTAGACTTGTACTATGTGTACCAGAAACAATACATATATTTTATAAACCCCAGATCAAGTCAAACAGTAACGAAAAACGCACTATTTTTTTTGCCATGAATGGGAATCGAACCCACTACCTCCGGATACAACGCCAAAGTCGCCACCACTAGTCTTGGAGCACGGCACGTGATCTACCTGATGGTAAACAGTCTCACAAAGTCCATGAACATTGATCGCTTTTACTATGCCGGCTTAATGATGCGGTTACGAAATGGGCGGCAATAAGGCGGACGAGTCTATATGAATATCCTACCTGCTTTATCGACAAATCAACCGCCCATTTTCTAACCACAGAAGAAATCGATGCAGTTGTATCCTGAAAACTTGCGAACCCACGGACTAAAACCGAAACATGACTAGGTCACTTAAAACTGTCTTTGCATCTGTATGGGCGGTGGTAACATGGAACTGATAATAAAATATGGAAACGCCATGTGCTTAAATGGCCTATAAAAAGGAAATGTCAAACGAGTTCGACACCGCCATATTCTGTTTTAACTTCAACCAATCAACGCTCACCTTGCTTGTGTTCTATTTTTTTTTTATTTGTATGGCGGCGGCCATCTTCTGTTCTCAAAACTGGGGAGGCGATTTAAGGACCACGGCCACCTCCCTATCATATCTCCATGGGTGGTAGCGAGACCTACCAATTATGTACTTTAACTAATATTATAGTTTTAGAAACTGGTTGTAAGTAAGCTGTAAGATTAGTAAAAAAAAATGTTTTTTATTTGAATCAATTATTTTCCGCCTGGTAAAAATAATACTCACGTATCCTCAAGTTGCTCCTTGGTCCTGGGTGGTAGGGGCAGAGAATTAAGGTCAACCTTCAGACCTCCCTTAGCGGCGTCTATGACTGAGTCGAACCCCTTAGCGCTTCGCAAGTACTCCTTAGCTTGCGATATATCACCTACATGACAAGGGGTTTTATATGAGAGAGAGAGAGACACAATGTTAGCTATCCATGGATTTTCCGTTGGGGGTGTAAGGTACGTCGCATGGTTGGATGGCAGAGAAGTGAACTGCGGTGTTTCTGGACTTGAGACCACTAAGTAAAGTTGAAGGCTTTTCTGAAGTAAACTCTCAACTCTCTCTACCCATCCAAATTCTATACTATCCTTTCAGATAACAATTGTAATATGAATCTGTATCCTTCAATTATTATTACTAAAATAACGTATACATATATTATATAATTATATAACACCTAACGAATCTACAATTCAAGAAACATGACCATCTAAAGCTGTTCTAAGTTATAAGCATGCAAACGTATAGACAGACAGACAGAGAAATTTTATTTATGTTAGAGATTAGAAATGAAACAGAAACAATGAGATTTTTGAACTGAATTTATTGTTTTTTTTTAATATATTTTTGTATAGATTAGCACCATTTTGAGTTTGAAGAACACTTTAATTATAGTAGGTTTTGTTTTTTTTTTAACAACCAAAATGAATGTGCACAATGAAAGCAAGAGCTATTATAACTAAAGTGTTCTTCAAACTCAATATTTTTTTATGAATAAGACCGTCAATGTTTACACCAAGCCTGCGCGGACGCATGATAACCGAAATATATGATTGTGATACTTCAATTTTCTTCATAAAATGACAATACATAATGTAAATTGTCTTTTGCTACGTACGACCGCTTCGTGGTCTAGTAGTTGCGCCTTTGGCATTGTGCCCGGAGGTCGTGGTTTCGATTCCCATAATACAATCCTAAAGCTTAGTTAGTGGCCAGAGCTGTTCATATGTGTAAAATATCCTTTATATTATTGTTACTTGCCATTCTTTTTAGCAGTGAGAGCGGCGTCCCTGAATTCCTTCTGTCGTTTGAGCAAGAAGGCCAGCTGTTTGTCCGCGCGGGATACCGCCCCGGGGACGGCCGGCGCGGACCGCGAGGCGGCGGGGGCGGGAGACTGCTCACATAAACACATAGACAAGGTGCATGGAGATATATATAGAGGGAGCCGTCCTAATGCCTAAAAATCGCCTTTCCAAACGTGAGAACACAAGATGGCCGCCGCCATACAAACTCAAAACAAAAAGTGAGAATAAAATATATTATAAAACAATCATTGGGCGTTTATTGGTTGAAATGAGAAAAACAAAATGGCGGCCATAAACACGTTTCGACATTTCATTTTATAGGCGGTTTTAGGCCTTAGGGCGATTCCATGTATTATTCCTAATTCTTATTATTATTATTGAAGCACGAGATGTGACTTTGTATCTACCTAATGATAAGTAGTCCTATAAAGTCCATGATGGGGTGACGAATATATTGTTGTTTAACAACATTTATTTCTTTCACGTGTTTACGTTCTCCCACCAGGGACCGTTTTCAACCTTCATATATCTTTTTTTATTTAATGGCCTACGTCTTACGCGAAATTTTGCGAGTGCCAAATAAGTGGTAAGATTTATAAATGTATAAAGTAAAAGTGGTGTATAATAGGATTGAAAGGAATTAGGGAAAACACTAGGATAGAATTAGAAAAGGCAACATGACCGAATGCAAGCATACGGCATAGTTATGCCAGTGTCAAGAGAAAAGGGAAAAGATTAATTAATAAAATGGGTACCGCTATTGTACCGAAGATTAAAGGATTCAATTGGATAACACAAAAACAGAGTTTTCTACATATTTTTTTAGCTAAAAAACTCATTGGTACAAGAGTTTTTAATCTAAAAATGAACATCAGGGTTTGAACCAGTGACCTGTGTTTTTTTAAATCTAAGGCCTAACCAACTCGGCCACCACGTATATACTATAGTAGGTACATTCTTGCACAATAATATTCTACAACCTTTCATATGAAAATTATAACACCTTCTAAATAAAATGAAATGAAGGCCAAATTTTAACTTTGATATGCAGTCGTTACCCAGGTCATTTAGTAGATTGGTAGGTAACTGACGTTAAATTTATGTAGCAGTTAAATATGTTACCCAAATAATCGAAGTTTTGTAACGAAATAAAATAATAAAAAGTCTGATTCAAAATAATTTAAGAAATCGAATATTGATCCATTTTTATTCAACAGCGACTCAGTGCTCTTGAAAATATTATCTAGTTATTGCCCTTAGTACGTGCTAATAACTATATATATATTATTTTTATAGTTTAGCCTACCAAGCACACATTTAGACCTTATCTATACTAATATTATAAAGCTGAAGAGTTTGTTTGTTTGTTTGTTTGTTTGTTTGTTTGTTTGAACGCGCTAATCTCCGAAACTACTGGTTCGAATTGAATAATTCTTTTTGTGTTGGATAGTCCAGTTATCGAGGAAGGCTATAGGCTATATAACATCACGCTACGACCAATAGGAGCAAAGATATAGTGGTAAATGTGTAAAAAACGGGAGAAATTATTTAATCTTTGAAGCCTTCCGTTGCGTGCGCCGTGAAAACGGTTCAAGATACACAAAAAATATGTATTAAAGAATAATCTAAATATATATAACTCAAAGGTGACTGACTGACATAGTGATCTATCAACGCACAGCCCAAACCACTAGACGGATCGGGCTGAAATTTGGCATGCAGGTAGATGTTATGACGTAGGCATCCGCTAAGAAAGGATTTTGATAAATTCTACCCCCAAGGGGATAAAATAGGGGATGAAAGTTTATATGATAAAAAAATAACTATTCCACGCGGACGAAGTCGCGAGCACAGCTAGTACTAAATATATAGCTTCTATTTTTCTCTCGTCATAAATCCTATAAAGCTAGTGTAAAGGAGGACTGTATACATTGATAGAAGCGTGTTCGTTTGTTGGTGATATGTATTAACATGGTAACACATAATTAGTACACCAACATCAAAAGCGGAATAATCGCAAAGTAATATCATAATTTGACTAACATTTAAATAATAAACTTCCGCAAAATAAATATATTCTATTTGAATTTTACATTATAAAAATACAAGTAAAGGATGTGTTGGCCACAACTAGCATGAAACATTTTTGACTATAATTTTATTATTATACCTTAGCCGCAACAAACTGCGTTAGAGGGGCGTATCCCAGAGGGGTGGGCAGGCCGCCTAGGTCCGGCGTCCGTCCGGCAGCGGCCTGCGCGAGCGCAGCGGAGAACTGCTTCACGATGCGACCCATGCGGCGCTGCTTGGAAGGGTTACCCGACGATTTTTCTTCTTGTTCCTTGTTAAAACAGACATTTTTTCTTACTAAGGCTGAATTGCACCAAAATGTAATTGTAACGATTAAAATTAAAAATGACGTCGAATTGTACCAGTTTATTTTGAAAGTCAGTTGACAACAATTTTAAAAATATTTTGTTGTAAAAAAAAACAAAAGGTAGCTGTCACATCTCTATTACATATTTAGATAAATGCAAATGACACAGATATATATCAAATCTATATATTTTTTTAATCTTAAGGCTACTTTTAGAAAAAGAAAATTTTTGGGAAATAATGTACAGTCCTCAAGCAACATCCTAATCGAAATCTGTAATTGGCAAAAGATAAGTGAATGTGCAATGATCATACCTTATAATAAGCCAAGTGTTGTTTTAGTCCCTCCTCCAATGACGACGCGGAAATCAAACCAGATGCCTCGCTGGATGGAGATGGTTGCGGTTCTGGAATATGGAATAAATTATACAATTTGTGAGAGAAAATGTTCTTAGCTATCCTGTACTGGTGTGCGATCCAGCCTTAGATTAGTACCTATTTTGTCATTAAACGCTCTTCGACTCAACTGGTCGTTTCACTTATTCTCCCGCCTGCACAATCCATGGATTCTTCGTGCGGGTGCCGAGGACATCGCGTGGGTGGAAGGCAGGGGTATGAACTGCAGCGTTCCCGGACTTGAGACCGCGAAGTAGGGTTTTTAAATCAACATGTTCAACATATGAACCTTGAATCCACCTGATGTTAATGCTATCATTATGCCGGCTGAAGACTCCTATTCACACTTCGTATAATTGAATTATTCACTTTGTCTCAATAGACTAGACGGAATAAGTAATATGGGAATAAAAATGCATTCTGCTAATACTTTAAACAGTATTTTTATTTTATAAAGGTATAATTTATTTAGTCCAAGGGACATTTAACTGTCTATTTATCTGTCTGCATGAATATTTCGATATTAGGATATTTGTATATATCCTAATGAGTTCAGGAAAAAGGTTATAAATCAATAATATAAAAACAAGTATAGAAAAATTGTGTGTAATATCGAAAAAATCTAATTTAAAGAACTTTGCTTATTTTAATTTTGTATAATTCGGTGTTTTAATTAAATTAAAATGTCGGTTAAATGACCATTGCCAACCGAAATTATATCAGAAAATTTCAAACCAGATATATAACACGATACACGAAAAATAATATAAACACCGTAAGGTAAAAGATTATTTAAAAAAAAATGAAACACACAAATGTATAAATTATTTACCATCAGTTTCCTGTGCCGGTGGTTCTTCCTTCTCCTGGTTTCTGAAGGCGTCTATCATCATGTCCACAGTAGGCAGTTCACTTAGATCCATTTCCTGTCCATTCTTGTAAGCGTCGATCACAACATCCAATTGTTTCGCCACCTTCAATAGTTCTAAAGCCAACTGCTTGTCGGTCTGTTTGTTTGTGAGGGCAGCTGCCTTAAATTCTTCTTTTCTTTCTAAAAAATTTTGATTATAACACTAGTTCCTGTTATACCCATTACATGTTATTTCTATGTCTCAGACTTCTGATATTCTCTAACATTCTATTCACATTAGCATTTAATATTATATGTTTTTTTTATTTTTTTTTTAATTTAATGCTTACTACATATTACATATACACAAATATTAGTAATCACCCGAGTATGGATGATTACTAATATTTTCGAGTGAAACCCTTTAAGGTTTATATGAGTACGGGGAAACCTCCTGTAAAAAGGAAAAGTAAAAAGTCGAACTTAATGCCTTAGGAATTATCCTTTTACCTTTAGGATTGTGTATGAAGATGAGTTGAGTGCTTAATATTAATAAATTAGTTATTAGACAAATATAAAATAAAAATCCATCGGAATTTAAACTTATTTTTGGTAGTTATTCAAAGCATAATAAGCTTACTTATAATTAGCTGTAATCCGCTATCAGATTCCGATGGTCCACTGATAGGTGTGCGTGCATCATTTTCCTCTGGTGGAGTAGGGGGTACTTGTCTGCGGGGCGGTGGGGGTGGTACTTCTACCTGCGGGGGAGGAGGGGGAGGCTCCACTGGCTCTGGTAAACTGTTGATATAAAAATTGGAGATATTACATGCAAAATAAGTGCAACAAAATCCATCAGCAAAATAAATAGTAGCCATTTCATAAAAGTGAAAGTTGTTATTTACAATGTCAACACACATCATTAAAGGATCTGTAGTTGATATTGAGTATTAGTGGTAGTGCGAGGGCTCATTTTGAATGATGAAAAATGCAAACTTCACAATTATGAAGACAGTGTCCTTAAGCTGGAATAGTGATAGTGACATTGCTGTTAAACCTCCATACATGGATTTTGTAGGTCTGCTTAACATCAGCAATACCAAGTCACATGCCATTCACCAATAAAAAAGACCAAAAACTTTAAATTGTTTTTTTTTTTTATCGGACCAAATATTAGGTAGTTGAATTTTAAAGTTTAGCGTGAAGCGCAAGTCTTTGTGATGTCACAGGCGCGCTGCGCTATGGACGACTTGGGTGCACGATGACGCCACGAAGAACAAACGCCAGGTAAATCAAATCAAATCAAAGTTATTTATGCTGAGTCACAGAATACATCTTCGTAAACCATCTTTAAAACTTTATTCCTTTAAAAATTTTGGTTTTTACAACTTTGTTTAGCTTTAACCTAAAAAACATAATTATATTTCCGTTCAAAAAAATATGGAGGCTTCCCCAATCTACAAATACTTCTTTCTAGCTATCAGAATAAGCAAAGAATAGTTTACCTTGGTCTGGGTTGTTCTTCTTCTGAGGGTTGGGGAGCAGAGACAATGCCGGTGGCGACTACTGGAGGTATATCATCTTCCTTTATAGCTCTACCAGCTTTGGCCTGCTTCATCATGTCATTTAATGTCTTAAGCCCTCTATTAAATCTGAAATTATTAATAGGGTACTATTAAATAAAGTCTGACATGGGCAAAATCTTACCCGCAAAGGGTTCTAAACCATATTGTATCTTTAACTCAACTTTTTACTCAAGGAATGTCTATGGCAATTTGACCTATATACCTATATACCTTATATCTATCTATTTGTAGGTACCTATATTTTGATTCCTTATAATATATATTTTGGGAGTAGGTATGGCCTGTTGGGTTGCTCGCTTTTGCAGGAAGGTCAACGATTGACAGGTCAATAGACCAGCTAACCATCTAGTCTTAAACTGGTTGGTTATTTAGCGTGTGTTCGGTTGGGATGTTTTTTTTTTCTCCCGCAAGGACAATAGTTTAATAGTTCACTATCTGTTTATTTGTTATTATATTTTCAACAATTGTCTGTGGGAGGATGGCGAGCTAGCCAAATGCATACTTGGACCATATATATACATTTTCTTTTTGACTTTTCATAAATGCATATTTATTTCATGTAACAAGGTTTGTTACATGAAATAAATATGCATTTATCTTTTCATAAATGCATATTTATTCCATGTAACATGTTGCAAAATGGTTTACGAAAAATAAATTTGACTTGACTTGTAGGAGTTGAATAATTGTGCTTTGGTGATAAAAACTTTAGATTTTTATGGTTTATATACATAAAATATTACAAAAAAATACTTACCTTCTAGCCCGACTACTTTCTCCTTTAACAGTAGCATTCTTCTCAGCCGCCTGATACATAGTTATCCGTTCTTGTAATAGTTTAATTGTGTGGTTTTCCCCAGCAGAAGGAGGTAATGGTGCGGGACGAGATGCTCGGGGCGGGGGGGCTGGTGAGGCTTCTGAGTCATCTATGGTTAACTCATTTAATTCACTGAGAAGGTCAGGATCATCTTCATCTCCTACAATGAAAATAGCTTTGTTACCCCTTAATGTTTAAACTTTACAATTGAATAATGTACTTAAAATCCCAGGACTCAAGCTGGTTCTGCATTCCCTATACAAACCTAGCCCACAGTTTGATTGGATGTGTATATCAAATTTGAAAATGGAGTATATATTATTTTGTTATGTAATTGAAACTGTTTATAATATATTACAGAAAGCAGTAATATTTTAAAGTAAATCTTAACAAATAATTCTTATTTTTTTCACTTAAATGTAAATGTGTTTTAGATATACTCCAAACTTTTCTATAATTATAATATTTTAATTACTATAACCTTTATTAAAAATGGCTGTAAGTGTGAGTGGGCAAGGCTTTTGATGTTTGAGAACACAATGTGATTTGGCAAGAATGGAAAGGAATATCTCATACTGGCTTTTGCCCATGGCTTCACACACATTAAAAAGTTTGAAAAAAGAATGATACTTTAAAAGTTTAGTAAGTACCTTCGAAATCATTTAGGTAAGTAGCCAAAAAGATTATGTAAAATATAAAGTTTTAATCAAACAATATATTCCTTAAAATACAAAAATAAATTGAAAAATATGTTAATGCAGTTTTATGTAATTTTAATATACCCTTAACTTATTCATATAACACTTCTCTATCTGGTGTATTTATTTATTTTTCCTTAGGGACTCTTAAAACACAAACATAGCTATATGGGGTGGATATCTGTGCCCCCTATAGCTATATCAAAAAGTGATATACCCTGTGTCCTTCCCAAGACTTCAAACTATCTCTATACCAAATTTCATCTAAATTGCTTATATGTAATAAAAATATGTTATTTCCATACAAACTTTCATCCCCTTACAGCCTTTTTTTGCATTAAAAAGTAAGCAGCCTATGTCCCTTCTCAGGCTCTAGAGTATCTCTGTACCAAATTTTATTTAAATTGGTTCAGTAGTTTAGGCGTGATTGAGTAACACACAAACAGGCACAGTTCCTTTCACATTTATAATATTGGTATAGATAAGGATCAAGTTGAATAAACACACCAGAAACATCTTCATCAGAAGGGATATCTTTTAAACTTTCAGCAATCATAGCATCTAAGTTAGCGGCAGGTGCTGTTTTAGGCTTAGCAGGTTTCCGACGTGATGCTGCACCTCCACTGATGGCTGCCAGCTCTGCTTCAAGGTCCATGTCATCGTCAGATCCCAAGGATATGTCGTCATCTTCATCAACAGGATCTGAGAAGTCTATGAGACCAAACTAAAAATAGATAATATCTATTATTGTCATAGTCATTTGTTTGGCCATTAAGACAAAGAGAAGGTGGACATGGAATTTATGTGAGGGTGCTAGGTCCATTAAATGGAAGGCTGAGGTGAGGAGTGAATGCAGTTATCCAGACTTGCTGAAAGTACATTTAACTGCATATCTTTTGGTCTGGTAAATCACCATAAAGAAGAATAATTAATATATTGTCATTTGAATAATGCCCATTTATATAAAATAAATTACCTATGTAGGTACAATGCAAATTTAAAAACCGGATAATGATGTAAAAAGGACAAAAGTTTTTGAACAAATGACTCACCTGAGACAAATTAGCGTTTTTGGGTCTTTTATTCGGCTTTTTATACATTTTTTATAGTGTGCTCAAACTATTTGAAAAGACACTATTTGTACTTTTGTGTTATTATTAGTTGTTCAGTATGCAGACTGTTGGAGAGTTATTATTATATTCTGAAAAAATAATAGAATGGAAAATAATTCTAAAATTCAATCAAATCAAAAGTCAAAACAAAAAAAAAATGAATGAACGTTTATACAGACAAAACGAGAATAGTAACAGTTAAATTATATATAATATTAATTTTTTTCATTGTTAATAGAATACGCATCTATTTATTAGAAATTACCTAAATAATATATAAAAAATAGGTATGTTTATACATGATATATTTTTTTATCTTTATTTTTTTGATTTACTTGTATGCAGAAATTATGGATTTATAAACAGAATCCTACCTCACGGTCCGAATGGGATGACACCGCTGTCAGCGCTGACGTTCATAATCACCGGTCCGATTCAAAAAGCGCGATGAGACCGCTCACGGCGCTATTACCTCACGGTCCGAATGGGATGACACCGCTGTCAGCGCTGACGTTCATAATCACCGGTCCGATTCAAAAAGCGCGATGAGACCACTCACGAGTCACGGCGCTATTGGCGTGATAATGAATCGGACCAGGGATTAAGCGCGCTCACAAGAACATCACTTGTATCTCCCTCTATCTCGCAACTAAAACATATGCTCCTCTCACTCTGTTTGAATGTCAAATAAAACGCAATAAAAAATTCATGAATTTTAATGTTATTTTATATATTTGTTTACATTAATATTAAAATAAATGAGAACACAATAATTTTAACTATCTACTTAATATTTATTTAAGGAATTTTATTACTTTCTTGAAAACATGTTTCTAGATAAATGTCATTCTGACAGCGCTCACAGCGATTTCACCCACAAGCAAAATCACTGTAATTCCAATATGGCGTCTGTAATGACGTCACTATCTATGTCAAATCATCTATCGTTAGCGCGCTTACGCCCAATCGGACCGGTGATGACAGCTTGACATCGATTTTGGTGTGAATCGGACCGCAAGGTTAGCTTGATAATGAATCGGACCAGTGATTAAGCGCGCTCACAAGAACATCACTTGTATCTCCCTCTACCTCGCAACTAAAACATATGCTCCTCTCACTCTGTTTGAATGTCAAATAAAACGCCATAAAAAAATAATGAATTTTAATGTATTTTGTATATTTGTTTACATTAATATTAAAATAAATGAGAACACAACACTTTTCACTATCTACTTAATAATTATTTAAGGAATTTTATTACTTTCCTTGAAAACATGTTTCTAGATAAATGTCATTCTGACAGCGCTCACAGCGATTTCACCCACAAGCAAAATCACTGTAAGTCCAATATGGCGTCTGTAGTGACGTCACTATCTATGTCAAATCATCTATCGTTAGCGCGCTTACGCCCAATCGGACCGGTGATGACAGCGCTGACATCGATTTTGTCGTGAATCGGACCGCAAGGCTAATGTTCATCATCATCATAGTGACGCGGATTTATTTATTTATCAAATAAATAATTGATTCATATGAGCAAATATACACATTTATTTATTATTTCATTACTTGTTAGAATAACTACATTGGACCATAAATAAAAATATAAAACATATTTAAAACTGTGATAACAACAATATAAAAGGGTTTAAACTTTATCTACTATATCTACCACTACTGCATTAAAAAATGGTACATCTCTAGCTGCCATACTGTGACTCACATGTCCGGATTAATAGTTGTTCCTAAGCCAGTGCTTAGCACGAGCCATTGCTTAGAACTATCAAAGTGACAGTTGTTTATATAATAGTCGGTGCTCCGAGCGGTGGCTCAGGCTAAAACTTGAGCCGTTGCTTGGCTAAGCATTAGTCTCGATATTCCTTTACTTAAGTCATGCTCAGCGTTAGATTCTTCATGTTAGACTGTTATTTTTTAAGTTTCTGTTGATTACGTAATTATGATTTTTTTTGTCGTTTTAAAAATATTGTTCCCTATTCTTCTAGTTTTCTTTTATTTCTTGTGTGTATTTTATAATTTATTAATACAAAATCTATGATTTCTTCTGTTTTCAGTGCAAATTAAACATTTTATATTATAAAACTTCAACAGTAGAGGGTTACCTATCTCCATGGAAATGTAACTTCTCAATACTTTGAGGTTTTTTGCACCAGGATTCCAAGTAATATACATATTTCAGCGAGCATTCGCTTGAGACGTTGCTTGGCTTAGCTGCGTATATTTACTCGACTATTATAGTGCGAAGTGGTTGCTCGGCTAAGCCTCGTTTGAGTATTACTTTCGTGAGCATGACTTGAGCCAGTGCTTAGCCATGACTATTAATTCGAACAACAGAGTTATAGAAGCTGTGACTTCATTTTAGGGATGTTATGGATATATAATTTTAGATACGGATATGGATACCCACGCGGATATATGAAAAATTTAATAACGGTTTCATTTACGGTTATGGATATTAATTATTTCGGATTATCCGATAGTTTCGGTTACTGATATTAGATTTTTAAGGAAGTGTAAAACTGAAATACAAATAGTAGGAATATAAATTATTTGACTTTAATTGTACTTTGTAGGTTTTACAATCAGTCATAAAAGTAATTCTTTCTTAAAGCTACTTACTTAGTGTTTATTTATAGGTAACTACTTAAATGCAAATCATGCGCATGATATTACATGTAATGCATCACGTGGTTGAACCATAAACATCACAGTTAACACACCAATCTACATCTTGCATCCCAGTCTCATTCAATGAAAAAGTAACTAGTATCACAGAAAGAAAGATAAACTTTATTTATCGCTTACAACAGTTACAACACATTAAACACTAATAAATATTAACAAATATTGGTATCAATAAAACTAATAAAACATATTCTCAGTAACAATATTAAAATTACTGTTGCTGGGGTTAAAATGGTTTTAAATACATACTTGGTATATTATAATTGTATAAAAAAATTAACATTTTAGAATAGAATAGAAAATGATTTATTCAATAAAATACAATATATATAACAATCTTAAACTAACATTTAACAAATTTTAGATCATATAGGTAAAATATTTTATTAAAATAATAAAGTAAATGCAGTTTATTACTTCGTATACAAATGCGTAGGACATATCTCGTCTCATATACTCATTACATTACAGTATCTCATTCTATTGCAACACACAGTAATACAAACATTACCTGGGTGATGTTTGCATTGCACCCGCTCTGAAACTGCGCTTGAGAGAGAAGAAAATAAATGCGCAAGCCGTAATCACTCGAGCGCGACACCCTACGACAGCAGCGGCCGAGTTCGTTGACCGCGAGCCGAGACGCGGCGAGTAGTGAGACTATTTGTTTAACGAGTGAAAGTGGGATATAAGTTGTAATGGTGTGTTGATTAGCCGAGCAGTGACGGAGCTCGTACGGAAAAAACCGAACACTCCGACGCGAACGCGACGAGCAGTGAGACTAGTTATTTTTTCATTGAGTAAGTCTGGCATGCAAGATGTAATATTTGGAGTGATAACTGTGATGTTTAGGGTTTCACTGTAATAGGCTATTTGACTACATTAAAAATATACTATAAATTGTGGTCATTCTTTGAGACAATGGCGTAAAAAAAACAAATTTCAATTTTATTTATAACTAAAACATCTTTGATTGGTTGATGACTGGTGACGTCACAAGCAAGTAAACAAAACAATCCACAGATTATAAATTATGTGGATGAAATAGAATAGAATATAATGTATAGGAGATTATTTAATCTGTGCTTGTTTGATTACTTGCGTGTGACGTCACACTTGACATAGACTGCGAAACAGCGTTTTTAAAATTGAAATTCAAACTTTAACATTGATTTTTATTAATAATAGACTAGACATCCCTGAAATATCAATGTAGTGTGCTTATCATGTAATGAAGAATCATATAAAACGAGTTTCAAAAAGGAGTCAAATACCCTATTGCATTACAGTGCCGCGTGATACATTAAATGTCACTCGCATTACCTACACATGTCTAATTATCATAGTTCCCTATGCGATTGGTCGATTTTCGTCTGCCATATTTTTAAAATCAATTACTTTATCAATTATTTTAGATTTCATAATCTTCACATATATACAACACTAAAAACATCGTGAAGTCGCGAAGTGATTGTGACGTATGAACGGCCGAAAACGAAAAGCCCCTCTGCGCCGTTGTTATCTTCTTACATTTTTGAAGAATGGAGACAAACGGCCAGGTTAATGGGCAAAAATCTAATAGGAAAGACAATGGCGACACCAAGGACAATTTATGGTAAACTGCTCCTGTTAATCTTAGCTGTTTGGTTCACCATATAGGGGGGATCTATGTGTCACACCTACGAGTGATGTCAAGTTCCCGTACCTGAGAAATATGTGACCTGGCATCGCAGAAAACCTTTGTTTGTAAATTAGCTGTGGAACCATTACATACTACACTCGTGAGAATCTGTGTTATAACCCCTATGCATACATCCTAAACAGATGATTTGTTCATTGATCATATTTAAATATAAACAAAAATATTTGTATTTTCAGGTCTTCGATTCTAGAAGAAGTTCAGAATCAAGGAAACACAAAATTACCTTCAAATAAGAATGTATTAGTTCTTGGTGATAATGAAACTGGAAAGACTACTTTAATAGCTAAATTACAAGGAGTTGAAGATCCTAAGAAAGGGTCTGCCCTCGAATATGCATATATAGATGTTAGAGATGAATACAGGGATGGTAAGTACCATATTATTTAGCAAATAGATTTAGAGTCTTATAACATGTTTTGTTCTATAAGAGCACAGTTTCACAGCCTGACTCTGTATGTAACTTGTGGTAAAAATACTAATGAGTATGTAATAATAGTATAATGTTAATGAGGATAACAATATAACATTGTTCAACAATAAATTTGGTTATTCCCACAGTGCCAGTTAAATTATAGGTTATATGAACAGAAAATAAACTAACATTGCTTTTTTTATGAATGGGTCACAAATCCACAAGCTCTGGTTCCAATAGCTAGGGCATATTTAATTCTTCTTCTTTTAAGTAATGGCCTCTACTCCTTACTTAATCTTGCCAGTGTCTAGTAGGTAGATTTAAAATTCGTTGAATTAAAGTAAAAGTGGGATAATGGGGTGGAAAGGAATCGGGAAAGGACAAGGGTAGAAAAAGCAATGGCGACATGACCGTATGTAAGCATACGGTATAGGCTTGCCAATATAAAGTGAAGAAGGAAAAATAATCTACAGTAAAATGGGTACCGCCAATTTACTGAGAATTGTAGGATTATTTGAGATAACACAAACAACAAGATCACTGCGTAAATGCTATACTTCTCACTCTTAATATTACTATACGAATGCTTATTCTACAAAATTAGTACACTTTTGCACAATAATATTCAATAAAATAAAATTTGAAAAATATAATATAAACGCGCGTCTACAGTGTTCGGGCTACCCTCAAAGAATCGCATATTTAATTAGACCACTGAGAATTGGTAAAATAATATGATATATAGATTATTAGAAGTTGTTATTGGTCTAAAACTATATTTAAACAATAATTCACAGTGAATTTATATTACTATTTTCATCAACCATAACAATAATATCAATGTAATCTTTGACCTGTTTGTGTTGTTGTTTGAGTAAATAAATAAGATAACTATTTAAAAAAAAAGTTATTAGTGCAAGTATTAATTGCAGACCTAACCAAAAACAATATCTTACCCATTGCAAACTGATTGAAAGTACTATAATAATTAGTAATTTACTTACCACAAGTTTCATTATGTATAACTATTTTATAAACAGATTAGCATCCATTTTTTTAACATGAAAAGTCACTCCCAGAAAAAAAATACCACATCTAAGTATACTTAGGGTACTTTTGCTATAAAATTTATAAATTCTATTCCATTAGGCCTGTAGTGACGAGCACAACTTGTGACTATCCACTTGATGGTAAGTGGCAATGTAAAGGTCTAGAATATTCTTAACCAAGAATAGCACTATTGCTACCATTTGTTGAGTCCACTATGTCTGCTTGAGGAACTTGTTCACGCCTTGCTTAAAGGACTCAAGATTAAAGGAAGAAGGGAATAAGCACACAGAAAAGGCATTCCACTTTTGTATGATGCAACATATATATATATATAAGAATCAGCTAGTTTTTAGTTCTTGTGGGCTTGTCTTCCACCGTATGGGCACGGATTTTGATGCCAGTGCCTGTTGTACGGAAACAAAATGGAGAAGGATGGATAAGATCTTTAGAGCACTATCTGTGATAGAGGTGGTAGAGAACTCAATGATGCAACCTCTCTGTGAAGGTGCAATGGCTCCAGGGTTTTAGAGAGCTAGTTGTTATTAATTGCACTCTTCTGCAGAGCATCTAGACTAATCTAGGGCATACACAAGGTATTTAGTTGTGGGTTGGTAATCAGTTTGTAGGAAATTAACTACAATGGCAACAGCATTTAGTTACAAAAAACAAATTAAGGCCTCATCCATTAGATAATTTTTCACAGTAATAAAATAATTTTATTTGTTTTAGATCAAACACGGCTAAGTGTATGGGTGCTAGATGGTGATCCTGGGCATACAAATCTACTCAAGTTTGCACTTAGTGAAGACACCTTTCCTCACACATTGGTTATTCTCACAGTTGCTATGACTACACCCTGGGGAATGATGGACCAATTGGAAAGTTGGTCAACAGTACTAGGAGACCACATAGACAAATTAGATCTCACTCCTGGTATGTTAATCTTGTCTGTATTGTAATGCATTAATCCATTTTTATTTGTTATAAAAGTTTGTTGTTCTCCTTGATGATGTAATCTCGAGTGGTGGGTAGTTTTACAAGTTAAATAGTATAAGTAAAAGAAATATAATATGATATATGTGGAGGCCGATTTGGTTAGACCTTAGACTTAAAAACTCTTAGGTCTCTGGTTCAAACTCCGGTGTGTACCAATAAGTTTTTAATCTACAAAAATATGTACAGTTGGGTTTTACAACACCACTATAGTGCCTTTGAGAAAACGTTAAGCTATCAGTTTCAGCTTCACTAAAATAACTTGCGAAACTGTTTATAGATGGGTTATTGAGTCTTTCCAAACATCGCGACTAGATAGCCACTTTTTCGGTGTAGACTCATGCAATCGGCTACGCAGAGGTGGGTTAAAAAACCCTCCGCTGAGTACCCTGAGGCCATCTAGGCAGTATGATATTTATTTAGGGATAATATGAAAAGGTATTCGGATGGGACTAGGTGGTAATAACCATTTTGTTATAGTGTGGCTACGCTTTTTGGATAGCTGCGATGACGTCAATAAAATAGGGTAGCAAGCGGCATGTAATGAGGCTCTTTGTGCATTACATCCTTTCTGCGTGCTCGTACAAAAACATAATGACGATTGATGTATATAGTGAATGCAGTCCAGTAAATCTGCAAGGTCCTCTTTCGACATCACTCACAATTTTTTTTTTTAAGAATTCTGAAATATACTGAAACGTTAAAATTACGATACTATACCTAATACTTTAACTTCTTTTTGATTCTGATCTAACTAAATATAATATAATATATAATAATAATAAGTTTATTCACACAAACATCACAATCGTTACTTACAAACTATTACAAATGGTGTATATAAACACTAGTAAGTAGTAAGGTAGTAAAAATAAAAATGTAATTAATTTTACGTAATTTAAAACACACTTTGCGTTGGATACTAGATTAGGTTTCCCTGTGTTACAGTATCAAACATTTTCCCACGGACACTCGTGGTGCTAATATAAACAAAAATCCGTTTAAACAGATAGAAATAATATATATACATCAATTAAATACTAGGTTAAGTTTACTTCGTGCAGAAGTTGCAAAAATAATAGTGTACCTACAAAAACAATATAAAATGTGATGTAAGTATACATAAACATATCCATTATATTTATATTATATACAAAAACAAAAAAAGTACATAAATATCCATTTAATACCAAGTTCTCGAGTCTTGATCCTTTTTCCACATCAAAAGGTATATTTAAAAATAATGTGTCCAGCGTTCTGGTGGACTCCTTAACTCTTTAGATACCTACGTAGTTTTATTTTCAATGTTTTTTTTTCCATCTTATTGTGAATACCACAAATGCCACTCTATGAGTTGTACTCAAACACTTACATGCATAGACAAACAAACACACTCACACAAACACACATACAAGCACACACGCCCTAACGCACTCATTCATTACTTCGTACCTCTTTTAGTGTCAAAATAGTATATATTATATAATAAAAATTCTACATGGCTATGTTTTGTTAAAATATTATGTAAACATGATGTACTAAATGCTGTGAATTTTCTTGTTTAATAAATAAAATAAAATATATACACATAAATACATGTACACATATACATACATACACACCTATACATACACACACCTGTGCATTTACATTATACATCTACACAAACATATATACATATATATATCTTCACGGGTGCCTTACGGCGCCCGAGACCGCCTAGACGGCCCCAGGGTGTCCAGCGGAGGGGTTTTAACCCCACCTCGTCGTAGCCGATGGTATGAGTCTACACCGAACAAGTGGCTAGCTCGTCGCGATGTTTTGAATAGACTCAA
Source organism: Monopis laevigella (assembly GCA_947458855.1). Lineage (NCBI taxonomy): Eukaryota > Metazoa > Arthropoda > Insecta > Lepidoptera > Tineidae > Monopis > Monopis laevigella. Next base: position 26,648,793 of record OX381583.1, on the reverse strand, counting down.
TAACCCATCTATAAACAGTTTCACAAGTTGGTATAGAGAAACCGGGACCGACAGCTTAACGTGCTCTCCGAGGCACTATAGTGGTGTTGTCAAACAAATGTACATAATTTTTTTAATTAAAAACTCATTGGTACACACCAGGATTCGAACCAGGGACCTTAGTGTTTTTAAGTCCAAGGTCTAACCAACTCGGCCACCACGTATATATACATACTAAATATTTAGCATTAGATAATAATATATATATGTGTTTACTATTTACAAATATTCAGGTGAATATTGAGATAAAGTTAATTACGAAACCTAAGCCTAAATAAATAAATGCAAGGTTTTATTTTGCGTATTAAGTCATCATGACGTAATTTTGGGTGACCTATTGAGACGTTCGTCGTCACGAAGACTCGAATCAGTAAGTAGGTTTACTACTACTAGTTGAATAAATTTCGATGATATATTATGTCATAAAAGTTTATTTTTGGATTTCGTTTTACATAGATTTAAAACAGGTGCAAAAACCGTCAACTGAACTCTTCATGTTTCTGTTTTAATCGTGGGTTTACCGGTTTACAGGATAATCTATACTAATATAATATTTTAATACATTTAGTACTCAGGAACTACTGGTTCGAATTGAAAAAAGATTATTTTTAGTGTTGTATAGCCAATTATCGAGAAAGGCTATAGGCCATAACATCACACTATGACCAATAGGAGCGAAGTAACAATAAAAAATGTTGCATTGCAAAAACGGGGGAAAATTATTCCTTTTGAGAGCGTAAGCTGCGTAAACGGATAAAGTTACGCAACAAGTTGCGCGGACGACGAAAGATTGACGATAAAGCAGGGAAGATATTAAATGCAAATTCGTTTTTGTCGCCGTTTTTTTTAATCGCATCATTTAGCCGGCAGTGAGAGCAATCAATGTTGTTAAACAATAATCAATTGATTAACCCCATTTATGGACTTTGTAGGTCTGTTTACCATAAGGTCGGTCAAGTCACATGCCGTACTTCAATAAAAAATCTTAGCCAAACTTTATATGACGTAAGAAGCGTTTATAAAGCACTATTATAGACTTCTGTATCCTGACTCCTGCTAGTTAGAAGTTGTTACCACGCTGACTGGCATGGGCATGATATCATAGAACGAGCTACCGGAAAGTGTTATAAGTGCAGAACCCGTTAACTCCTTTAAGAATGGACAAATATTTAAAAGATAGTAATAATTAATAAGTACAGTGATATACACGCATCAGCATATTCTGCTAATACATGTTACGATCAATATCAGTCTGATATACAGCTGCATCAGGAAATGTGGATTGCAGGCCTTGCGTGTAACCGTGATGGTTTACGCGCCTCTGCATGGAGAGGCCTATGTCCGGCAGGCTGATTAATTAATGAGTTGTTAAATATGCAATTTCTTAAATAACCACAAGCTACCGATATTATTAAATAGTTTGGTATCTTTTTAGATTCATTTATTTTAAGAGTAGTGAAAGAGTTAGGAGGTTCAATTAAACACATCCGTACGTGTCGACATCTATTTATACTCTATATTACACCACAGAGTATAAACACCACGACGAACTTTCCATTTGTTCAGTGTAGATTCAGAATTACCATCGACGACGATGAGGTGGTAAGAAAACTCCTCCGCTCGGTAACTTGAAGCCGTTTAGGCGATCTCGGGCGCCAAAAGGCAATCAAAATATGATGCAGTCTATTCGTGGATATTATTATGAAACGACCTTTCGGTGATTATAACCAATACAAATTTGGATTACTGTCTTCCTTCCACTAAATCAAACCTTTATTTTTCTGGAGGAATCTTCCGGGGTATCTACCCCTTACTGCGGAGGGCAGGATAGGGGTTTTAACCCGCCTGGCCCTCGCGGGTAGGGCGGTATACCCCGCTGCGGCTTAGAGTCGCCCCAGAAAGCGGAGCGATCTATCAGCCACCCCAACCGCCACAGACTCACAATATTAGGAAGCCGCTCAAACCTAGACAAACGCTGCCTAGATTTCCCTCACCTAGACGTCAGCCACTCACTGTGGGTCGGACGCTGACGTCTCCGGCAACCGCTCGCTCTGATACTAACGCTGCCATCCTCTTAGGACCGCTGGTAAGCGGGTGCTTTGCTGTGCACCCACCACGACAAGGTGGTCCCAAGCGGGGACCAAATCAAACCTGCTCTACCCATTGAAACTAGACAGTTTATCTATATATAGCATTTTGTGTTTTCAGAACAAAGGTTACAAAGTAAGAAACAACAAGTTCAGAAATGGCAGCGGTATACAGAGCCAGGAGACGAGCTCGACCCAGCCACCTCCCCCATGAAGCGTTCATCTCGGAATCTCTCCGACGACCTAGAAAATGATGACGACGAAATCCTGCCTGAAGGGGTGCTAACAACCAACCTAGGACTGGATATAGTTGTTGTTGTTACTAAGGTAGGACTTATTTCATGAATCAGAAGTCATCATGTATATATTTTGTACCAAATGCAATATTTGATGATATAACGCCTAACTAAAGTACAGACGCGAATGAAGAACAATTTCGTCGAATACCGCTCACTTCTATTATATGTGACACTCATGCTATATAACTATTTATATGACTGTATAATATATTTGTGCTTAAATAAAAGGGATAGAGCTATAGCATGTGATATATATGTGTGATACGTGGGCGGCACTGAAAAATTCGGGAATCAAGGAAGTGACACAACATTACTATTTAAAAATGTATTTATTGCTTTTCGTAGTATTCTCCGCGAAATTTGACACATTTTTCCATACGATGGAACCAATCATTGAAGCAACCATTCCATTCGGAAGTTGGGGTCTCCAAAATGGCCGTTTTGTAGGCGTCCACAGCTTCTTCAGGTGATGAAAATCTCTAACCACGCAATTTATTCTTTACTAGCTGTGCTCGCGACTTCGTCCGCGTGGAATAGTTATTTTTTTATCATATAAACTTTCATCCCCTATTTTATCCCCTTGGGGGTAGAATTTATCAAAATCCTTTCTTAGCGGATGCCTACGTCATAACATCTACCTGCATGCCAAATTCCAGCCCGATCCGTCTAGTGGTTTGGGCTGTGCGTTGATAGATCACTATGTCAGTCAGTCACCTTTGAGTTATATATATTTAGATTATTCTTTAATACATATTTTTTGTGTATCTTGAACCGTTTTCACGGCGCACGCAACGGAAGGCTTCAAAGATAAAATAATTTCTCCCGTTTTTTACACATTTACCACTATATCTTTGCTCCTATTGGTCGTAGCGTGATGTTATATAGCCTATAGCCTTCCTCGATAACTGGACTATCCAACACAAAAGAATTATTCAATTCGAACCAGTAGTTTCGGAGATTAGCGCGTTCAAACAAACAAACAAACAAACTCTTCAGCTTTATAATATTAGTATAGATTTTAGGGAAAGTATAGAAATCATTAGGGCTTAGGTCGGGGCTGTACGGCGGATGGTCTAATAATTCTATGTTTTCTTGCTCCAAAAACTCTTTTGTTCTGTGCGCGGTGTGAGAACTCGCATTGTCGTGATGGAGGATGATGCGGCGATTGCAGTTCTCTTTACGGAGTTCAGAAACGACCTGTGGCAAACAAATGCTAGCATACCATTCTGCATTAACCGTTCTTTGTCCCTCAAGAGGAATAGTCTCTACATGGCCGGTTTTGGAGACAAACGTGGCCACCATTTTTTTTGCAACACTCCGTGAACACATATTTTTTGTTGGCTTTAACTCATATTCGAACACCCAAACTCGTGACTGATTTTTTGTTTCGGGTTCGTACGCGTATATCCAGGATTCGTCACCTGATACGATGTTGTATACAGCATTTGGGGATCCTGCGTGGAATCTTTCGAGAGTTCTGACGCACCAAGTAACGCGAGCCGCTTTTTGCTCTTCACAGAGCGAATGCGGTATCCATCGGGAAAACAACTTTTTTACACCTAATTGTTCATGCAAGATTATTTGTATTTGACTCATGCCTAAAGTTGCCTGAATTTCGCGGTATGTCACATGTCGATCTTCCACAATCAGCTTACGCACAGCATCAACGTTTTCTTGGGTGACTGCAGTTTTTGGACGACCTTGACGGGGATCATCACTGAGCTTGACACGTCCACGTTGAAATTCAACAAACCAGCGATAAATTGTGGTTTTGGATGGGGCTTCATCACCAAATGCAGAAAGCATCCGATCAACACACTGTTTTTGTGTTAAACCACTTCGAAAGTCATAATAAATCATCGCTCTTGAATTGTTTCGAGTCAATTCCATTTTCTCAACGACTAAACAAGTTTGACAAGTCCTTGTGACAAGACCAAGATTTTTTTTTTTTAAATAAATAAATGGTATTCGATTTTTAAAACCAAGGAGTTTTCAATTAAAAAGATTTTAATATGACAGGATCAGTGGAAATATTCCATTCCCGATATTTTCAGTGCCGACTACGTATCTCTACTGAGATAAATGTTCTTTTTTAGCTATTTATTTTAATTCTTAATTGCATATCAAATACGTGGTGGCCTAGTTGGTTAGACCTTGGACTTAAAAACGCTTAGGTCCCTGGTTCGAATCCCGGTGTGTACCAATGAGTTTTTAATTTAAAAATTTATGTACATTTGTTTGACAACACCACTATAGTGCCTCGGAGAGCACGTTAAGCTGTCGGTCCCGGTTTCACTATACCAACTTGTGAAACTGTTTATAGATGGGTTATTGAGTCTATCCAAAACATCGCGACGAGCTAGCCACTTGTTCGGTGTAGACTCATACCATCGGCTACAACGAGGTGGGATTAAAACCCCTCCGCTGGGTACCCTGGGGCCGTCTAGGCGGTCTCGGGCGCCGTAAGGCACCCGTGATGATATATATATATATATATCAAATAAAATTGTACATAGGCGAGCTTAATACCTTAGGCATTATCTACCTATCTATGGATATCTATCTGCATGGATTCTCCGTGTGGATTGTGGATGCCAGGTCTGTCGCATGTTTAGGGGACAGGGAAGTCCCGGGTGTGTTATCATTTTGAACTAGATTGCAGGTCTTTTATGTTCTTATATATTCTATTAATCGCCGCGGTTTAACAATATTGATCGCTCCCTATATGCCGGCTAAATGATGCGGTTACGAAATAGGCGGCGATATGGACATATTTGCATTACGAGTCTATTTTAATATCCTGGTTGCTTTATCGTCATATCAATCGCCATTTTATTTATCGTATTTTTTTTGTAGTAACACAATAAAATATCTACAATATAACTCTGCTCTCCAAATTTTACGGTCTGGTTTCGGTTTTCAGCAAATGTAATGTCAATGAGTGTGTAAGGACATGTTTATAGAGAGTTAACCTTGCAGACAGACTACATGAGTACATTAGAAAAGGAGCACGACTACCGCGACGAACACTTCGACTTCGTGCAGCAGTGGGTGCGGCGCGTGTGCCTGAGGCTGGGCGCCGCGCTGTTCTACTGCAGCGCGAAGGACGACAAAAACTGCGACCTGTTGTACAAGTATCTCACACATCGTATCTACGGACTGCCCTTCCGAACCCCCGCCTTGATTGTTGAAAAGGATGCTGTGCTTATGTGAGTTTGTCTTTATTTTGAACTAGCTGACTCGCGCAACTACGTCTGCGTTACTTTAACCGCAGCGCACGCAACGGAAGTTTTCAAAAGGAACAAATTTTCCCAACATTTTTCATTGATGCTCCGCTCTTATTGGTGGCAGCGTGATGTTATATAGCCTATAGCCTTCCTCGATCGTGTGATTTACCATTTATGCACCAAACCTATGATATTTTTTATTGTTTTCAGACCCGCAGGATGGGATAGTATGAAAAAAATTAGTATATTATATGAAAACATGCAGAGTTGTAAACCTGATGATTATTATAGAGACATAATTGTACAACCCGCCACAAGAAAGGTGAGAATTTGCTTATATTACTTTTTTTTACAGCAAAAGATATGCATGGATTTTTTAAATAAGTTTATTATGCTGCTTTGAAAGTGCTGCTTTAAATAATACATAATGTCTTAGTTAGCACAACAGCATTGATATTGTCAAGTCATATAAATTGGTTCCTGTAACTGCAACTCTTAACTATACCTTTGACCGCCTCCGTAGACTTCTGGTTGCGCCTTTGTTGTTGTATCCGGAGGTTGTGGGTACGATTCCCACCCATGACAAAAATAAAAAAAATAGTACGTTTTTGTACAGTTTGTCACGGTCTGGGTGTTTATAAAATATAATATGTAGTATATCATTGTTTCTGGTTCTGGTACACATAGTACAAGCCTCCGCTGGCTAGAGCAATAGTTGTAAATTGTCCCATATATAATTATTTTATTATTAGTATACCTTAATCACTGATCTGAAAAAAAACATATTTACAAACCATAAAAAGGTTTTTTTACTGGAGCATGGCATCTACCTGATGGTAGAAGCTACAAAATCTATTAATGTGGTCAATACATTTACTTTAATAAGATCTCTCCCAATTTGCCGACTAAATGATGCGGGTACGTAATGGCGGCGACAAAGACTTTATCGTCAAATTAACTGCCCGTTCCGTAGTCACACTCTGAAAGGAAACTATCACCTCGACAAGAACCCACAAACTAAAAACGTGAAAAAAATATTTGTATGTTTTTCTGTATAGTTTGCTATGATCTGGGTTATGGTTTTTGGTCCGCATAATACAATCTTAGCTGAGTTTGGAACGAGCGCAATATATGTAAAAAATGTTGTATGTTATTATTTCCCAGGCTGGTGGTCAAAAAGAGGCAGAAATCCAAGCAGAAGAGGAGCAAGCGTTCCTACAGCGACAGCTATCAGGGTTACAGACCCCCGCGCCCGCGCCCCGGGCAGAGTCCCCGCTGCGCACCACTCGGCCGGCCGCGCAGGTACTCTATACATGAATCTAATAATAATATACGGAACCGCCATAGTGCCTTAAATGGCGTCAAACGAGTTCGTTGCCGCTATATTCTGTCTCACTTCAGCCAATCAACGCTCAGTGATTGCTTGTGTTCTTACTTTTTTTTATTGGTAGGGCGGCGGCCATCTTCTGTTCTCAAAACTGGAAAGGCGATTTAAGGACCATGCGCATCTCCCTATTTTATCTCCATGTTTATATATTTTTATATTATTGGAGCACAGCATGTGTTTTTATATCTACTTGATGGTAAGCCCTACAAACTCCATGAATGTGATCGATCACTAAATTGTCGTTTAACAATATTTATTGATCTCTCCTATTATGTCGCTTGAATGATGCGGTTACGAAATAAACGGCAATAAAGACGAATTTTATATCCTCGCTGCTTTATATAAATATAAAATTATTTCAAAATCGTACCGCAGAGAGATGTTAACATACAATTTCCAGCAGAAAAAATAAACTACAACAGCCAATTTATAATGCCTTTTAAAAGTGTGCTCCAATAATTTCAGTGATAATAGCCTAATTATTTTTGAATTTGCCCCGTTTTTCTTGTGACAAGATACATTAGACAAGGACAAACTCGTTCTTCTTTATTTTTTTCTTTTAATTAAATGGCCTTCTGCTCTTTACTCATATTTTTGAAAATGACAAGTGGGTATATTTATAAATTGAATGAATGTAAAGTAAAAGTGGGATAAGAGGATAGAAAGGACTAGGGTAGAAAAAGGAATGGCAACATGACCGTATGAAAGCATACTGTATAGTCCTGCCTATGTCAAGTGAAGATTGGGAATATATAACCGCCTCCATAGACTAGTGGTTCCGGCGTTGTATGCGGAGGTCGTGGTTTCGATTCCCACTCATGCTAAAAAAAATATAGTACGTTTTTCTGTACAGTTTGTCATGGTCTGGGTGTTTATAAAATATAATCTGTATTATATTGTTGTTTCTGGTAAACATAGTATAAGCCTAGAGCTTAGTTTGTGACCAGAGCAATATCCTACATATTATTATTATAACCAACGATAAAATGGGTACCGCCAATAACACAAACATGAGAACACTGCGTAAATTCTATACTTCTCACACTAAGAATGCTTATTCTACAAAATTGGTACATTTTGACTCAATAATATCATATAAACTTAACTATGAAAAATGGAACACGCGTCTACAGTCTTCGGGATACCCTCAATGGATCCTCACGCCATGCCGTTGGTCATCTATTAGATCGCTTTAATTGGTTTATCATTGGTTATTGCAGTTGGATGGGACTAAAATAGGCATGGGTCCCGGCACGCCCGGTAACGAAGGCATCTTGGCGAACTTCTTCAACTCCCTTCTGTACAAGAAGACCGGCAGTCCCGGGCCGCCCGCGCCCGCCACTATACGGTAATAATTTTATTTGTTTATTTCATCTATTCAAGGAATAACTCTACAATAAAAAACTTATATCAAATATTTTCCTACTGATAGGCTGAAGGCAAACAATTATTGCAACCAACTAATAAAAACTAGCTTGTAAAGCAAGGTGCTTTATATAATAGGTTTGAAAGAAAAATAACAATACATGGTGGCCGATTTGGTTAGACCTTAGACTGTAAAACACTTAGGTCCCTGGTTCAAACCCCGGGGTGTACCAATGAGTTTTTAATATAAAAAAATGTGTACATTTGTCGGTCACCGTTTCACTATACCAACTTGTGAAACTATCCAAACATCGCGAGCGAGCTAGCCACTTGTTCGGTGTAGACTTATACCATCGGCTACTACGAGGTGGGATTAAAAACCCTTCGCTGGGTACCCTGAAGCCGTCTAGGCGGTCTCGGGCGCCGTAAGGCACCCGTGATGATATTTATTTATTTTAAAGATTGAAACTAATAAACATTAATTGTTTCTTTATCTGCATGCTGTACAGACCAAGAATGGGGATTACCAATAGAATGTTGTTTAACAACAGACAATAAGTACTTGTTACTATTGAATTTATATCAAAATATCTGGTGGCGAAATATAATATTGCTTTTAAAATGTTTATTTTATTAATAACACTATTTACTGATCAAATTCACTCTAGAAACACTGAATTTTTATTTATTTAGTTAATGTATAACCGCTCTCTAGACCTGGCGAGACATCTCCGTCGGCGGCCGCGGTCGCTCGTTCTGACGCCGCAGCCGAACTGGATCGCCTCACACGAGCCAAACATCGCCAACTAGACCTCAACTCCTCAGACTGCTAGCCCAATTTAGGTAAATACAATCACACCAGATCCCTTAGACCCGCAGAGACTGCTGAGCGCTACATGGCAGTTAATATGTCTGCAGCTGACAGAATGATATATTATGATTTAATAAACCAAAACCGTTTAGATCTATCAAAATCTTACATACACTTAATTTTTGCTACTGCACAGGGGGGCCTTATGTTACTAAATGGTGTATCAACTTCGTATGAAAGTTGAAATTTGACACATTTTGTATGGGAAATATGTCAAATGTTAACTTTAACATGTAGTTGATATCCAATTCATTTACTAGAATAAGCCCCCTGGTACCTATAATCGTTTTTTTTTATTCAAGCATCATTTGTATCTACCTGATGGTAACCAGAACTTTTGTAGGTCTAGTATCCAGACCTACAAACCACCAGATAGTCTATGAATGGGGTAGATTAATACATTGATGTTTAACAGCATTGATCACTCTCATTTTCCTGGCTAATCGATGTGGTTACGAAATAGACGGTGCCAAAGCGAATTTTCATTACTATCTACTTTAACAACCTCGCGGCTCTATCTTCAAATCCACTTGAGGTAGCTTAAGTTTCACTATATTTGATTGAATCAGGCGTTATTTTGCGGAAGTCCATTTTTATAATGATAACAATTGGAAACTATTTTTTTGCAATACCTTTCGGTCATTGGACCACCAATTTGATATAAATGAATTCGAAATTCTACATTCCAAACAAAAGAAAGGTTTGCTTTTAAATATATTAGAGCAGTTAGAAATAATTAAAAATTATATTCCTACTGTACTCAATGACCAAATTAACATTTCCAGCTCTCTGATTCTAAATTTGTTTAAACCCTCACCATTGTGAATCATTCCAACTAGTCCTGAAGTTGCCTCGAGGCGAAACAAGTGTCGACGACTATAGTGTTCGTTTGTGATCGTGATATTTATTTGTGTTGTTGCATGTAATGGTGGCACTTCACTTGTTGTAGTGTATTTGTTTATTTGCCTTACACCCAAAAACGTCTCATTCGTGTCTATTTGTGCAAATAACGCGAATAGCAAATACTCGTATCCGTCCGCTTGTCGGTTTTTGGTCACACATCAGAGGACTCAAATAATTCGCGTTGGCGTCCACACATGATTCTCTAAAGTTCGCTTCATTAGCATGCGCCGGCACTGACCGTGTTTCCGTATATAATTATTACTTTTTTCTTAGTGTTTCATAAAGATAAATCACAATGGACTGGACAAACGAAACTGTTTTGAGATTTATAGTTTTAATGACAGCCTCTGTAGACTAGTGGTTGCGTCTTTGGCGTTGTATCCGGAGGTCGTGGGTTCGATTCACACCGTCGTCGACACTTGTTTCGCCTCGAAGCATCTTCAGGACTAGTTGGAATGATTCACAATGGTGAGGGTTTAAACAAATTTAGAATCAGAGAGCTGGAAATGTTAATTTGGTCATTGAGTACAGTAGGAATATAATTTTTAATTATTTCTAACTGCTCTAATATATTTAAAAGCAAACCTTTCTTTTGATTGGAATGTAGAATTTCGAATTTATTTATACCAAATTGGTGGCCCAATGTATATATAACGAAAGATATTGCCAAAAAAATATTTTCAATTGTTATCATTAAGTTTATGATTTACAACTAAACTACTGATGTAATGAATATGATGTATATAATATACGTTATTTTACCACGAAGTATCAAACATTTTTTTTCCTTTACAGGTGTAAGCAATATGGCGGCAAAATCCAATATGGCGGAACGCAACGGTGGAACAGTACTGCGTGTGCCGTCTGTAATGAACTTAATCTTTATAAATTATTACGCTGGCTTGTACTTGGAGACGTGTTATTGAGTTATTTCATTTATTAGGCAGCCATTTTGACGCGTCTGGTTTGCACAATCGCCTCGCAATATTTTTTTAAGAAGTGAAAATCAACTGTATAGAGTAGAAAGGACGCCGAAATTTAAGGTTTTCTACGGATCATATTCTTCCAAATTTATATTGCTCTAGTAAGATAACGAAATGAACCTTTTTATCTAAAAGTGGGGAACAATAAAGTGATTTAGACTAACAGACGAAATAATACGTATTATATTGTAATTAATAAAACATGCTCCATTGTGATGCAAAGAAAAACAAATGTATTAAGTTAATTTTATATTTCGTTGTTGGATTCTTTTTATTTTTAGAAATTTTTTTAGTTATTTATCATTTTAAAATATCACAGAATTTGTTAAATACTTTTGGTGGCGATTATATAATGAGATTATTGTGTTTATATGGTTTTGATGTGCATTACGCGTGCTTATGCACAAGTCACTAAGAGGAGAATTTAATAGAACGTTAAAATGTAATCTTTTTACTCCATAAATAATGTTCATAAACTTGAGTTATGGTGTAATTTAGTACCTGTGGTTCGACCCATAATGACATCAGAAACTTTAAAACGAGATATTAAGGTTCCGCCAGTCGTGTTGACGCCCATACAAACGCACTTCTAATAACTTGGCTGTTAGTCGAAGTATAATTATTATTTTTATGTTGGTAGTAAAAAAACATTGTAGATTCTTTACTACTTTGGTAATAATATTAATCAATATTTTTTTCTAATTTAAAAAAATATTGATAGGGTTTTTTTTTCAATTGTACCTTCAAGCCAAATCCTCAACTACAAGGAATATCGAAAAATACTCAAAGGAGAGACTCCTTTGAGTATTTTTCGGTCTCCGAGACGGAGACGATTTTAGACGAAAAACTTATCCTGTATTATTGCACCAGCTGATAATGTCGCTTATAAGGGTCAAATGCTGAAGGCACACTTGAAAAATTCACAATGTATACAATTACTGGCAAAAACATTATTTTCATTCTACAACAAACCATAGATAGAAGTACTGGAAGTGCTCATTTTGTAGGGGAACGCAGACATCGCGACTGGCGTGTTTTTAATATCTAATTTATAGTTTTAGGTCTATTAATTTTAAGTTAGTAATGTAATTTTAAGTTTCGTATAACTTATTGGTTTACCCATAAACTGTTATTTAAACAATAAAAAAAATCGTTATTCAATAATGATAATTCTCTATAATCAATCATAAGTCTTTCGACCGATAGTAACCATGACAACTATCAAACGGTTTCCTACTACTAGACAAATAAAAGATCAAAATTAACAATGGCCGCAAGTTTGTAAGATATAAAAAGATTACATTAGGATGTTTTAATGATTCCTAGTTTATCAAATTCTCTAGTGTATGTGTACAAAGTGATATTGCTATAGTTTTGTTGACTTTTAACTTTTGTATCAAAACATATTTATATTGGTGACCTTTATACATCTTTCGTGGTTCTTAAATGGAAAATTATTTATTAAAATATAAATTATAGAATTTTCGGATTTTTTGTTTTTTTTTTTACCTTATCCTCATGTTATGTATGTATTTGTAAAATATTTATTAGTGCAATAGTCTCACATTCCGAAATGATTATAACATTTGCTATAAGTAATATAAGTATTTAACAACTTGTCTTGCGGTTTTATTTATAATCTTGCCTCTCCAATTAATACAAATAACATTAAAATGGTCACAGATATCGGCACGAGCGTAGTGGGGGTAATTTCGCGCAACATTTCTGAACAAAATAGTAGTGCACGTATGCTAGTTTGATGGGGACACACACACTCGCACAACGGTTCTCCAGCTCGGAAACTTACAAATGTGCTACGGTTTTTATATTATATTTTCTTTATTAAGCCAAAAAAAAAACGATAAAAAAGAACGGTTTCTGGTTTGGAAAATGAGTTCGCAATTTTTGTCATTTCTAGTACTCAAACCTCGGGTCGGTTTTTGTATGCGTGACACCAGCCGGACCACCACGTGTGATCGTTTTTGATTATGCCAGGTTTTAGTACGTAATTTGTGCGATTTTGTTAGCTAATTTACAGATTTTGTTATCATTTCGTTCAAAAGTTATAGGGATGTATTTGTGGTCCTGCCGATGTAACGTTACTTCGGCAGGACCACGATAGAAATAATGCACTTACGATAATCTCGTAATCTTCTAGTTCTTTCGCAGAAATTAGTTTTTGTATTTGTGCGATTTTGTTAGCCAATTTTCATTTCGCTAGACCGCTTGGTTCAAAAGTTGCAGTGGTGGTCCTGCTGATAAAACGTGACATCGGCAGGACCACGATAGAAATAATGCACTTACGAGGTTAGTTACTTCGCAGAAATTAGGTTTCGATCTTTGTTAGCCTACTTTCATTTCGCTAAAACGCTTGGTTTAAAAGTATGGCGATCACAAAAATCTACGGGTATGTCGCGAAGAAAAGTTTAGACACGTAGTAGTTTAGTAGATGTAATTTATTTATTCCTAAGCTTTTTAATTTATAAAATTAAATAAATATATACATATAAAAAAACCAATAAATATGAAAAATAAAATAAAAGCAGTGGTATATTAGGAAAGTTATATCATAGATCGAGATTTTCATTTATATTTTAACCCACTTTAAAAAATTGCATAACGAAATGATAAAACAGATGGAGACCTTTTTATTAATGGAATGAAATTAGGAAAAATGCTAGATCTATGATCTAGCTTGGTATATTAGGAAATATAGTATCGTTTTTCCTAATATACCAGGTTCAGTTCTGTTATGATATCGAGTTTTACCTGATTTTCTGGGATTCCAGCGATTTTAATTGCTAATTTTGTTCTGATGATTGTCAGATCACTCGCTTTATAAAACGCGCTTTCCAAGGTTTAAAAAAGTCTATATATAATATACAGTAGCAGAACATTATATAGAATGTTTATAATAATTGTATTTTATCTGAGGATTCAACAATTTCGTTTTTTCGTTAATATTATCACAAACGAAATTACTAGAAACGGATTTAAAACTCAACTTTATGCAGTGGAAGTTGGTGATAGAGGAATTCCAGCAAAGTCTGCACCGTTTATTGAAGGATCTTGGCCTTCCGAGAACAGCCGTCGGAACTTTTATGGAGCGTGTTTCCAGGATGGCACTAACAGGATCATATAATATTTGGTTGAGTAGAGAGGGTAGTGAACACAGTGCAGGTGAGAGTTCAAAAGGCCTTTAAACCTACTTCGCGGTCTCAAGTCCGGGAACGCTGCAGTTCATTCCCCTGCCTTTCAACCACGCGATGGACCCGGCACCCACACGGTGAATCCATGGTTTGCTAAGAACATTGTCTCTCTCTCTCTCTTCGTTAATTTAAAATTATAATTATACTTGATATCGTACAAAATTTTGCTATATTTCATTCCATTAATAAAAATGTCTCCATCTGTTCGTTATGCAATTTTTTAAAGTGGGTAAAAATATAAATGAAAATCTCGATCTATGATCTAACTTTCCTAATATACCGTTTTTATTTTATATTTATTGGTTTTATTATATATATTTATTTATTCATATTAAATATGAATAAATAAATTACATCTACTAAACTACTACGAGTCTAAACTTTTCTTCGCGACTGTGCCCGTAGATTTTTGTGATCGCCATAACTTTTAGCGAATTGAAAATAGGCTAACAAAATCGCACAAAATCGAAACCTAATTTCTGCGAAGGAACTAACCTTGTAAGTGCATTATTTCTATCGTGGTCCTGTCGATGTCACGTTTTATCAGCATGACCACCACTGTAACTTTTGAACCAAGCGGTCAAAATAAGCTAACAAAATCGCACAAATTCAAAAACTATTTTTTCTGCGAATGAACTAACCTCGAGTGCATTATTTTTATCGTGGTTCTGCCGATGTCACGTTTTATCAGCAGGACCACCGCTGTAACTTTTGAACCAAGCGGTCTAGCGAAATGAAAATAGGCTAACAAAATCGCACAAATTCAAAAACTAATTTCTGCGAAAGTACTAACCTCGTAAGTGCATTATTTCTATCTTGGTCCTGCCGATGTCACGTTTTATCAGCAGGACCACCACTGTAACTTTTGAACCAAGCGGCCTAGCGAAATAAAAATAGGCTAACAAAATCGCACAAATTCAAAAACTTATTTCTGCGAAAGAACTAACCTCGTAAGTGCATTATTTTTATCGTGGTCCATTACCGATGTCACGTTTTATCAGCAGGACCACCACTGTAACTTTTGAACCAAGTGGTCTAGCGAAATGAAAATTGGCTCACAAAATCAAAAACTAATTTCTGCGTAAGAACTAACGTCGTAAGTGCATTATTTCTATCGTGGTCCTGCCCACGGAATAGAAAAAACAAGTGGAAATGCTATAAAGCACCATGTATTAGAACCGGTGTCGCCATAGACTGCAAAAAACTAATAAATGTTTTGTCATTAACAGTATAAGGTTATTTAATAAATTACCTAAAAGTATTATAGATTTAAGTGAAATAAAGTTAAAAAATTGTATAAAACAAACATTAATCCATAGGGCTTACTATATAGTTAATGACTATATTAATGATAAAGATGTCTGTGGCCACATTCTGTTTCTTATAACGTGACCGTTAGATTGTCAAAATAACGAATTCCGTCTCCTCCAATCAGCGAATGTTAAAAAACTGCTCTGATTGGAGGAGAGCGCGCTAATAGCGAAAATCGTTATTTTGACAATCTAACGATCACGTTATAAGAAACAGAATATGGCCGCTGGACCCGTTCTGTAGCCCTAGTGTGAGTTTTTTTAACGTTTACTTTCGCGTTAACTATACTACCGCGTTAACATTTCGACCAATCACACGAACGCATTTGTAGTTCTCAAAATTTCGGCTTGGAGCGCTGAACCATTTCCCATACAAATTTTAGTTAACTCAAACGCAAAGTAATAGTTAGAACACTCACACTAGGGGTACTGATCTGCAAATGAGGTCTCACAACTAGTATTGCCTTTTTAATTGTAGTTCTAAATTATACCCTAGTAAGGTATGTTAAATCTGATATTGTAATAATTTATTATTACTTAATTTATTTTTTATTATATTTAACTTTTTATCTTTGGATAAGGTATATCTTATGATTACTTATTTATATTTACGTTATACAGGTACTCTGTTATTATATATTATTATTTAGTAAATTGCCTGTACTATTTAGTATTTTCAGTTCTGTACATTGGTACTGTAACCAATTGCTATACTGTTAAATAATCTGCCATAGGGTGTTTTGTGCATGCTTTTAGTAGGATTAGAGCATTTTAAGTATGCCACCATATGCTATTTACATATCGGTAACTCAATGGCTGTGTTCCTCAGTTAGTGTGTGTGAAGCACCAGAGTTCTTTACTTGCTGGTACCTTTTTCTCCGGGGTATCTCCGGGGGGATCGACTTTACAACTAGTGTTTACGCCCTTGGAGATACCGATCCATATAACTATGTTAATGCGATTGATGGTCATTCAAAAATATCTACAGCCAATATAATGACAATAATATAATATAAGAACTAATATTTAAGGCGTGGATACGGTTGGTGAGGTTGGTCGCCTCGGCACTCTTGTATGGCAGATGATAATCGGATGATCAATGGAATCAGCTAACCACCTAGTCTTACACTAGTTGGTTATGTAGCGTGCGTTCGGTTGGTTGTTTTTTTTTTTTTTTTAATATTTTTATTTAATGACACCTTTTATTAATTAATTAATATATATATAGCAGCCTAACCAAGCGCACTCTAGACCAGGGGCTTTATTCCGAGTTTTGACACGTTCACCGTCGCGCATTTTGCGTAAAGTATGGGTATTGAAATGTTAATTATAAAGTTAAAATTCCAAAGCTCCATACATGTTCAAACTTGCGAAGAATTCGTGTATTTCAAGATGGCGGCATTATAATAGCCAACCTAATACATACTATATATCCATTGGAATAGAGCTTATATTTCCATATTTATAGTTTGCGCAACGTCTTGTCGTGATTAGCGGTTGCAAACTCGGAATAAGGCCCCTTATTTTAAACTCTTTTTTTTTTTTTGACTATTCATAAATATCTGTAAAGATTTACATGAAATAAATAATATTTGATTTGATTTGATATCTATAAGTGTTGAATCTATAACCACTTCGTCCTGATTGGTTACAAATATACACAGCAATTTTAAACACTATTCTCCAACAAATTAGATTTAAATTCATATAAAAAAATAATCATGCCATCTATCAGAGTGTAGTAGGAAACTGCTATAAAAGGTTCTGCTATTCCTAGACAGATGGCGTGATTACTACAACATTCGAATAAATGTTTTGTTCAATCGGCATAAGGCATAATATCGTTTATGAAAAGTATTTTAGTTTATTCTAGAACTTTCCCTCCATAAAAATGTAATAATTTAAAGGCGGCGACATAATAAAATAATTAAAGTATCGATATCGATGTTTTTTTAAAATATAAATGTGGCTCTATACATTTAAACGCAGATGGAAGGGAAAACTTTTTAGAAAAAAATAAAGGCTTAAAAAACAGATTTTTGAGATAAGTCTATTTTTTAAGTTGAGTCGCATGACGTTATGAGCACGAAACAAAACTTTTGGACGCAATCTTAACATAACTAACTCTTTTGTAATAAAAATGAAGAAATTATTTTTGTCTGGAGTATCACATTATTTTATAAACATATTTTTTATCGTTATTTTATAAAATTGAGTTTTTAGTCGCAATGGTACAAACCCTAATTTTATTCGTGCATATGACGTGACGAGTCTTAATATATCTCATAAATCATTTTTATTTATTAAAAAAAAGTTTATTTTTAGGTACAGGAAAGAAAACCTTCTTTCCTGTACCTAAAAATAAACTTTCTTTCTTTCTCCTTTTCGGAAGCCCATCGATTTGTAAAATTATTATCGGCAGGCTGCATGAAAATTTATCAATGTTCAACTTTTTTGCTCTAACACAATGAGGAGTTTTCTTTTAGACGGTTCCAAAATATTTCACTAGATGGCAGCAGGAGAGATATCCACAAAAACTGTCAAAAAAGGCTGTTTCTATACTTATGTAGGGGCTTAGCACGCGGACAACGATAAGATATATACCGACTCGACTTATACCGTCTGCTGTCGAAAAATATATCGAATTGGTAAGCACGCAAACCGGCATCGATAAATTTCTCGAGCTTTGTCTACTAGTTAAAACAAGTGTGTTTTCGTTAACAATTTCAAAATCATTTATGTAATAAATAAATTATTATTACCTTAGACGATGCATTTATTTTATATTATTATTAATAATCGTTACAGAAATATATATTTTAATTTAAAAAGATTTAGAAATACATATATTTAACAAAATAAAAATAAAGCCGAAGAAAACTCGGTACTTGGCCTAAAAAAAGATTTTGTTTTTTGGTGAGTTTTTTTAAATTTATTAAGGCATTGGATAGGATTTAAAAAATGCAATGGAAAGTAAGTATAGATACGGAAGTGATCTATGAAGACCTAAAAACGCTATTCAAATGAATTGTCAGACATATTTTCTTGAGTATTAATTGGTTATGATCGCATTTGTGTCACTTTTTATTTTGGGTTGTATTTCGGGCGGCTATCTTTTGTTCTTATGGCTGGTAAGGCGATTAAGCCTTAAGGTACTTCCCTATAATAATATACTTCAATGATATAAATCAAATATTTTATTTTATGGATGTTTTGAATTTTATGTAATACGGTGACGTGTGAATGATTTATTTTAATTATCAGCCTGAATTAGTCGCCTGCTGAATAATCAAATTACATTACACAATCAATACATTCCGCAAGACCTATCTGAACTTAAAAACCTCTGAACTTCGGGGGTTACCGAAGTTTTTGTTCGCTGAAAAATATTAAGACTAATCTACTGCCTCTTCATAATAATAAATACATAAAATTGTATAAAAAAATTACACCATAATAAAATAAAACAAGAATTTTAATATTAATTCAATTATTTTTTCTAAATAGCATAACTCTAAAAACATAAATACTTATTTTCTGATAATCTTATTTTCATAATCTATTTCTTGGTTTGGGCATCCAGATATTTTTTTTAATCATTGTTTTTTGAGGTTCCAGTTGTTCCAGCAAATTTTCTATAACACGCATATTTATAGACACTTAAGTATAACAGTTTTTCTAACGAGAATAAAACAATTTTGGTTCTGTGTTTCGCTTTTAAAACAATAAAAATATCAAAGCAAAAGTATTTTCAACACTTATCAGCACCTAAAAGAAACGTGATGAAAATTGTATATATATCGACTTTTGTCTACAATCTGATAGTTTAGTCTTCATGTTAATAAGCTGCGTGCTACCGTTTTCGATAAAAGTCGACATATATCTTCCAATGCGCCAAATTAGTCTATTCGTTATATATCGTGGTCGCGCGTGTTAGCTTTGTAGATATATATCTTATCGATCGATATGTATCGAACCGAATGACGCGCGTGCTCGGCCCCGTAGTCTATATTTTCATATAGACATATAAATCTATATTTTCATATAGACTACTCAAATATAGACTCCAAAGTATCTTTGACTTAAAACTAAATTTTGGTATTGCAAGACGTGTTATATTTTTTACCATATTTTGTCACTTTTGTATGTATCTTACTCTATATTTTTGCACTCTATAATCTTTAGTAGATACCCTGTCAAGAAAAACTACGTAAAAAGACCAAGATACCTTAGAAATATAAATTTAATTACTTAAATGATAATATTTAAAAGAAAAAATGATACTTAAGTTGGTGCCGTAAGGCAAAGTGCTCAGGATATTAGTGTATATATTAAACAAAGTTAAGTAAATTTTATAAATTATTCGTATTAAGGTATTTACTTTCCTATCTACCCTAAATTGAGGGTGTTTTTTATATGTTACCACTATCTAATTTGACAGTTTTTGTAGATAGCGACTAAACGCCATCTGTTGCGTTAAATAATAACTACTGGAAAACTCCTCTGAGGATTGTTCTTTTTGCCGGTTCCAAAATATTCCACTAGATGGCAGCAGGAGAGATATCCACAAAAACTGTCAAAAATGGCTGTTTCTTACTTGAGTAGTCTATATTTCTATATAGACTACTCAAATATAGACTCTAAATTCTCTATGAATTAAAACTAAATTTTGGTATTGCAAGACGTGTTATATTTTTTACCATATTTTGTCACATTTGTATGTATCTACTTACACTTTATTCTTGCTCTCTATAATCTTTAGTAGATACCGTGTCAAGAAAAACTTCGTAAAAAGGACTATGATACCTTAGAAATTCAAATTTAATTACTAATATGATGATATTTAAAAGAAAAAATATTGCTAAGTTGGTGCCGTAAGGCAATGTGCTCAGGATATTAGTGTATATGTTAAACAAAGTTAAGTAAATTTTATAAATTATTCGTATAAAGGTATTTGTTTTCCTATTTACCCTAAATGTTGGGTGTATTTTATATACTACCGCTATCCATTTTGACAGTTTTTGTAGATAGCGACTAAACGCCATCTGTTGCGTTAAATAATAACTACTGGAAAACTCCTCATTATATTTAGATCTTACAAAATTAAAAAACAATACGAACGATTCTTACATATATATACAGATTACAGATATAACTATACAGAAGGAATACAAGGAATAATTAAAAATAATATTTGCAATATATTAAAAAAGTTACTTGTAATGGTTGAATATGTGTAATGGGATGATGACGTTGCAACCCTCCCCGAAATCTATGAAATTAGATAAATTTGGCGCGGAAGTAGGAAGGGGGGGTGTTGAAGGATGCCCCCCCCCCCCGAAACGTAATGAAGGGTAATCGCAAAATTTTACAGAGTACCCTACTCATATGTAGTATATAAACTGCGTTTCAATTCATACGATTCGACCCAATTTTCGTCGGATCGTATCACAGAGTTATATTCGATCCAATTTTCCAAAAGATCGGATCGACCATCCCTACGAAACGAACGATCAAAAACGGATCTACGTAGTACCATAGAAGAAATAATACCTTGAGGTCCGATTCGCGACAAAATCGATGTCAGCGCTGTCAGCGCCGGTCCGATTGAGCGTAAGCGCGCTAACGATAGATGATTTGACATTAATAGTCACGTCATTACAGACGCCATATTGGACTTACAGTGATTTTGCTTCTGGGTGAAATCGCTGTGAGCGCTGTCAAAATGACATTTATAAAATTTAATACTTTCCTCAAAAACATGTCTCTAGTTGATTCTTTGAGGGTAGCCCGAACACTGTAGACGCGTGTTTATATTATATTTTTCAAATTTAATTTTATTGAATATTATTGTGCAAAAGTGTACTAATTTTGTAGAATAAGCATTCGTATAGTAATATTAAGTGTGAGAAGTGTAGCATTTACGCAGTGATCTCGGTGTTTGTGTTATCTCAAATAATCCCACAATCTTCAGTAAAATGGCGGTACCCATTTTACTGTAGACTTTTCCTTCTTCACTTGATATTGGCAAGACTATACCGTATGCTTACATACGGTCATGTCGCCATTCCTTTTTCTGCCCTAGTCCTTTCCTAATTCCTTTCCATCCTTTTATCCCTCTTTCACTATGTAATAATAAAAAAGATTTTCAAACTACCCACTTGACATTGGCAAAATTTCGCGTAATGCGAAGACGCCATTAATGAAAATAATAATAATAATAATGTCTCTAGTTTTTGAGGAAAGTATTAAATTTTTTTAAATAATTATTAAGTAGATAGTTAAAAGTGTTGTGTTCTCATTTATTTTGGTATTTATGTAAACAAATATACCAAATACATTAAAATTCATTTTTTTTTATGGCGTTTTATTTGACATTTAAACAGAGTGAAAGGAGCATATGTTTTAGTTGCGAGATAGAAGGTAGATGAAGCAAAATCCGAAAATCCGTTTATTGTTCAGCTCTTTGTTTTTGTTCTTTTGGTAATTTTATAATTTAGGTTTTTAATAACACAGTCAAAATAAAGATGACTTTTATGTAGATTTTACGGGGCTTCCTTTAGCTGCGTGCCGAGATGGTAATAATTTTGGTTATTTGAATAATATCGTCACTTTTCTATTCGGTTTGCATACAAAAGGGCGTCAAAAATTACAACTACCTTTTCGCTAAATGCCACTTTAGATTCATGTGAAAAACCCAACTTTTTAAAAATCCTAGCGTAATATTTTGTAAAACCATACTGGCAACATCATTGTTATTTAATCTGTGAACGGATCAAACGATGGCCGTTGGTCTTTCTTCCGTCTCGTTATTACAATAAACAATTATATTGATCTATTTTCCTACATTTATTTAGTGTATTTCATAGTATTTATAGTTAATTAATTATATTAAGTATAATAATGTATTTATCATATTTAAAATTAGTTATGTGTTAGTGTGTAATAATCGCCTTATTGGATTATTATTCCTTGTGTTTTAATTATTGAGCAGTGATTAATGTAATTTACATTGTGAGCAATTGCTACTAGGACAATGGGTCAAAGTTCGAGCTCCTTGGGCAGCAAAAGCGGACGTAATCGTCGTTCCTTTCGAAGTTTTACCAGACGTAGCAAGTTGAATAAATCTAATCTAAGTCATACATTCAGCATGCCACCTTCTGATGAATATTTGGAACTGATGAATGTAAACACGGCTACAGAAGAACAGCTGATGACACTGCCGGGAGTCAGCAGGCAGCTGGCAAAAGATATCGTGAGACATCGTCAAATGATCGGGCGTTTTAAGCGCGTAGACGACCTTGCGCTCGTCTCAGGTAATTAATTACAGTTACTACAAAAAACATGATTACTGCTTATGTAAAACAGCAGGGTTGCACAATTTGAATTAAAACTATGTAAGTAAAAATAATAATGGCCTTTGTCTAAATTCATAAACATGATGTTTTAAAGAATAATTAAATCAAATACTTTGTTCTTATTATGGCTGCATTAAATAAGGCGTATAAAGCAAATATAACAAATTTGCTCTAAACTCCACCATTTTTTTTGTATTGATGTATTATTTCCATAGCTTAGTATGGAAATGAAGAAGGTGAAATGGAACTTGTGTCTGTTATAAAAAATCTACCCAATAAAATTGCTATTGTAAAATATTTATAATTAACAATAGCTTCATATTTTTTTTAGGAATAGGTGCTGAAAAATTGGAGAAATTAAGGCCTGAAATATGCACAAGTCAGCGCAGAGATTTATCTAGAGCAAGTTCTTGTACACAGTCACTAGATAGTATGAGGCTGCCACCTGAAAATAAGCTGTGCCATGTGAATTCTGCTAGTGTGTTCCAACTTCAGCTCATTCCCGGACTAAACCAGGAATTAGCTGCTAATATTGTAGACTTTAGAAATAGAAAAGGACCATTTAAGTCTCTTGATGATATAATTAAAGTTCGTGGGATTGACATAATTCGATTAAGTTCAATTAAACATCATTTGAGTGTCGAGCCTCAGAAATGTGAGAGTGTACAGCTTTTGAATGGACATACAAATGGATGGAGTACTGACCAGTCACTGAGTGAGTCCTTGGCAAGTGGGACTTCACAGCCACGGTCACCACATAGAAAAAGCTTATCAATGCCATCAAAGTTTCCTATGATAACACTCCCTAATGGCTTTGCAAATGCACCAGTTAATGATATTTTGGATTTGTTGTCTGCTTATTCTCATAGGCCAACGTTGGAGGAAGACTTTAGATATGAAAGGAATGGAATTAAATGTTGCAGATTTGGTTCTTGGAACCTCCATCAGTTGTGTATAGATAAAATTAGTAATCCTGGAGTTAGAGAAGTTATATGTAGGACTATTTTAGAAAATAAGTGAGTATTCTTTGTAATCAACTCGCCTGACTATTTATGTTGTTATTTACTGTGTTTATAAAACTTACATTCTCGTTTTTGTATGATAATATTTTTTTTATGTTCTGCTATATTTTTGATATTTTTTTGTGCATTTATATAATATTAAATTAAATTAGGTACTTTAAGCTGATGGTACTAAATTAACAGTTATATATATATATTTTGATATTTGTAAAGTGAACTTTATAAATTCTTATGGAAATAAAGTTCTTTACACCAAAATTGGTTTGTGATTTAAATATATGCACAAATTATATTTATTACATATTATTTAAATATATGTAGGCATTGAATTTTTCATCAAATTCTTATACAAACTGTATGTTGTCTGTCAGTCCGATTAATTTTGTGAGATTTAATATTATAAAACTACTTAAATATATTTTTCTTTTAGATTATCTATAATAGCAATTCAAGATGTTGTAGATGAAGTATCTTTGAAAATTATTTGTGATGAATTAAATTCACCTGTTTTGAAAAGAGTGCGACAGTGGAAATGCAACAGCCAGAGATGGAACTTTTGTATATCTGATACAGAAAGAAGGTAACCAATAATTTACTATGATTGTGTGATGCATTATTGTGTCTTATTATATTTTCCTGTAATAAATACACAGTCGTTAAGACTA
Source organism: Monopis laevigella (assembly GCA_947458855.1). Taxonomy (NCBI): domain Eukaryota; kingdom Metazoa; phylum Arthropoda; class Insecta; order Lepidoptera; family Tineidae; genus Monopis; species Monopis laevigella. The sequence goes on along the minus strand of OX381583.1, from coordinate 26,624,068 downwards.
TACTTGTTTTAATTCCCTAAATGTATTGTATTTTAATTTCAAGATTATAATATAATTACAAACAAGTAAAACAGCAAATTAGATCAGGCACTACTTTAATAAAATACAGAAACTTATATGTCTAATCAATCGCCTTAATTTAATCAAATATTAATGAGTTCACCCTTGCGAGAAACTAACTAGGGGTTAGTCATGTTGAATTTAATTCCAAAATATTTGATTAGCAACAGCAAACTACTCTGTCTTTTGTTACAATATTGATTTCTCACAAAATGTGGTAATGAAACAGTTGGTGATGAAGATGAATTTACATTAATCCAATTTTTCTTCCTGGTTTATCATTAAATTAACAGCTGGTTAACACTCTGAATAGGGATTACCTTTAGACAATAAATTAATGCATAGAAAATAATAACATAGTGCACTACTAAAACTAAGTTGTAATTGTAAAACTCATAAATCTATTTTATCACAAGTTATCTTGTTGGGTGACAACACAATGATAAGCAAGTGTCAGAATATCTTACAAACTAACAATACTTTTGATAAAGGTGTTAGTGCTGGTAAACTAAAGATTAAGTCATGGTCATGATCACATTTATTATGGTATTGTTTTATTATCAATTATAATATTCAAATATGTGTTTTTATTTTATTATAAACACTGTGGGGTTTAGCATAACTACATCAATATAAGTTGACATTTATTCATATAAATCAATATGTATTAATTTTGCTTGTGATAAGATCATGTCAGTCTGTGAAGTAAATAAAAAATAGCTTGCAATTTGCATAAATAGTTCAGAGTTTCCATTAAGGGGGAATTCGTATATGTGACGTCATCACCTTCTGTCAGATTACACTCAAAAAAGTTTGAGATTATTTCTTCAATTTATTCTAACTGTGGACAGTTGAGCCCAAAAGTCACTCTGTTGAAATTTCATTGTATGGAGTGTGACAGTTTATTATTTTAGATATCTACTTTTAGAAATCTTACTATTTTATTTTAAGTAATATATTGTCGAAATAGTCAAGAAATTTAATTTTATATGCGAGGATTTAATGTTTCAATAAAATTGATGTATTACTATAATTTCCAGACATGCATACAAAGTGTGATATTATCGGTACATTTTATTAATATATATTCATTTTAACAGTTTAAATATATTATAAGGCATTGGTAAGAGTGACTATTACTAGACTCCGTAATAAACTAAGAATTTATATTAAACAAAACTTTTTGTTTTATTTTGGACTAATTAGGTCAGTCAAAGTATTTATTTAAAAAAATGCTGTCATATGAATTGACATTACTAAGGATTGGGGTCTGCGTCACTTTAATCTACTTGCCCATCTATCTACATTAAAAATATTCCGGAGTTACCTAATTGGAATAATTTTATGTATAATATTTTATTTTTAATAAATTAGTTTTTTTATAGTAAAATAACTTAGATACACATACATTTAAATTTATATACATAACTTCTACACGTCCTCAGGGTACCACTCAGGGTATTCAAAGCAATCATAATCTCTACATTATATATATATCAATTATCTGTCCGTTTGTTTTGAACTTGTCTCTAATTAACACTTATAAGGCTTAAATATAAAAAGATACGTAGGAAAATATGAAACAAAAATTGACATTTAAAATCTGCACGTACTAAATTATGCAAGTTAAGTATCACGTTCTTTCATTTTACACAATATCTTCGGTTTACCGGTTTTGATCACCTAGATATTATACCTATGTCCATTTTCAATAATTAGTCTATCGTTTTTTTGACATAACATAATATATTATCATAAAATTGACCTTACTGTTACACCATAGCCTACAAAAATATACCCTTCATACATTACACACACATACGTGCACTACACATATTACACCCATACACATTCACTTTTATCAATAATTCTTATAAACTTTAATTACTTATTCTGTTTCTTATAACGTGAGCGTTAGATTGTCAAAATAACGATTTCTGTTATTAGCGCGTTCTCCTCCAATCAGAAAAGGTTAACAACTACTCTGATTGGAGGAGAACGCGCTAATACCGGAATTTGTTATTTTGACAATCTGACGTTCGCGTTATAAGAAACAGAAAGTGGCCGCTGGTAGGTATATGTATAAAACAAATAATTAAATCTTTTCAGCGTTGGAAAATGTTTTTTATTTAAATATTGTAAAAATGCAATATTATTTTATAAAAGCAGCTGTCACTATTTAAAAAATAAATATTGGTTACTATTATAGTTGTATTGGACACGAGCTCTCGGTCTAACAGAAGTATTGTCATACTTAGTAGGTGGTCTCACCAATAAATACCTGAAAAATGATTTACCGACAAATATCATATAAACTATTCGTACTTTAGTAGTTACCATGGTTTATTATCCGTCAAAAAATATAGATTGATTATAGAGAACGGTCGCTAGTTATGATTTGGAACAGGCGTGGAATTTTTCGATTATCGAGGCGGTAGTCTCCTTTCATGGTGTAGGTAGTTATAAAACACAGTAGCAGTTAATTTGTTGAAAACTCAGAGAACTGGCATTCCACCAATCATGTGGAATGATAATAAATATTTTTTAGCGTAATATTTTCAATATGTATTTTAGTTTTATACTTAGCGTAAAATAATTCAAACAATATTCTAGAAATTGCCCACCGCCAGTGACATACAATACAAACATAGTTCGAATTATTCTATGCTAGAAATTATTTATTATTATTTCGTATTGTTCTTTTTTATCGCCGCCCATTTGGTAACAGCATCATTTGGCCGGCCATAGTAAATCGGTCTAATTCTATAGAAATTACATCGTATTGGTCCCTATTCATAAATATTGTATGTTTGTCATGAGTTAGATACAAACACACATGCTAAAATAAAAAAAACTTTGATTTTGTAATAATATTAATGATTATAAAATAAGACAATACATTATTATGTTAGTATTTAAATGTTAGGTAGATAATAAAATGGTTGAACTACTCTGCCATTTATAAAAATAAAGTTTTGGATAATGGATGGAACCCTATTGAGCTTTGCTATGGACATATTAAAAAAAACTTTATTAAAAAAAATAACAATTAAAATAAATAGGTAAAATAATGTGCGCCCGACGATACATTTTATTCAAAATATAAAAGCGACCAAAATAAATAGTTGTTGTGTACTTTTATATTCATTGGACTGTCTGTCTTTTTTTTTTGTAAGGTTATACTGACAGTGACAGTTGGTGAAAATTGCATATTTATTTTAGCTGAATCTGTAGTTAATCGTGTTAAAAGGTGTAAAAACATAGAATACAATCAAAATAAATATGTACTTGTCTTATAAAATTCCCGACAGTGAATATTTAGTGTTCCGATAGTGAAATAGAAAAAAGCGACGCGGAGCCACCTTTCACAGACGGGATCGCCCGCACAATGACGGCCTGTCATGGATTTTGTATGAAGATTTCTGTCTGGCAAGTTTTTGTAATTATTTAATTAATAATTATCTATTAAACTTGCAAAAATCTCTCTATACATTTTTAGAATACATAATAAACTTATGATATCTATTTTTTTAACTCTATAAATTGTTGTAGTTTTGTCGCTTACAGAGATGTTAAAAAGTACAAAATTTTCATGTTTTGGAAAATATAAATACATTTTTTATTGAAATAATATATGGAAGACTATATTAATCTCTTCATACATTTCAAGTTAAAGAGTTACTATTTGCATAATAATAGTTGTCTGTGAGTATCGAGTAAATTTCTTTAACAAACATTTTTAGTTTTGTAGTTCTAGATTTTCAGAATACAGCCTTAAAAGCATATACCAGCTATTGCCTGAATTTTGAGAAATACTTTCTTAGTATTCAAATGTTTGTTTGTGTCATAATGTATTAAATGAGTCTAGCTGGGCAATAATTAGTCAGTATGATAGATCAGGGGCCTTATTCCGAGTTTGCACCGCTAAAGACGACAAGACGATGCGTAAACTATAAATATTGAAATATAAGTTCTATTTCAATGGATATAATTATAGTCTGTATTAGGTTGGCTATAATAATGCCGCCATCTTGAAATACACGAATTCTTCGCAAGTTTAAACATCTTATTTGCATTGGAATTTCAACTCTATGATTAATAGGATAGAACTTATATTTCAATATTTATAGTTTACGCAAAATGCGCGATGGTGAACGTGTCAAAACTCGGAATAAAACCCCAGGGGTATTTTATCTATATATAGGTTATAAGCTTTGTGATGATGTCATATCAGGGTATGTATAAATATATATCGTAACTTGACCCACGGATTACACAATCTATACAAATTTTATGATATTTATTAAATAATTTAGCTACAAACAGGAACAAAATGAGAATATTAACAAAATCACTTCCATATTTATGTTAATATGACATAAATTGAATGTGAACCTAAATCCAATGGAAATTTGATTCAATGTGTGCCAAGTTTATTAATTTGAAATTCATTAAGGTTTTGCATTTAAAAAAGCCCATTCCACCCTGCTAACCATCACCCAATGGTCATATAGCCTGTGCTATAATTACATTTTTTGGTAAATTATTTTGTTCCAGATTGGGCTTTATCTTCGATTCTTACAACAAGCATGTAACCATAGAATATGTGAATTTAGATGAAACTGTGGTGGAAGATATCATGGACAGTAAAAACCAGCTGATTGAGGTGTTGACCAACCTGCAGTCAGGGAAACAACTGTGCATTCAACCTCAAGGTTAGATATTGTTTTTTTTTAACTCATAGCTGGAAATTTAAAAGTATTTTTTTGTACAGGTGTTTACAAAGTATATTAGTATTGTTCCTGGTACACAATGTTTTTAAACACTTCATAGCAAAGTAAATAATAGTATGCACAACGAAGTTCATATAATACCTTAGGTATTACCAGCTTACCTTTAGGATTGTATACGAAGATGAGATACACATAGTATAAGTCTAGAGTTTAGTTTGTGAGCAGAGCAATATGTGTAAAATGTCTTATAAGTATTTTTATTCTTAGGTATTACAACATATATACGCTGGCGTGATTATTTGAATTTTGATTTATCATCAACTTAAATCAGTAGTCTCTATGAGATCAGCATAAGCATAGGAGACTAAATTAGATTTACTACAAAAGTTGTCTGTTTTTATTTTTGCTCATCATAAGCATATGAAATGATAGGACAATTTAAAAAACTAAAAGATTAAAAATTTTGCCGAAAGGGCACAGTTTTGCTTAAAACTGTCAAAGCAAAATCACCTGTCTGTAACTCAAGGGGATAAAGTACTTGCCATTTTTAGTTGTGGTAGTTGCTGATGGTTCAATGTCATTTATAAAGTAATATTTCGTTATTTTGAAGTTTCCGTTTAAAGAAACAGAGGCTCTACCCTGGGTTTGCGCATTGCAACGTAACGTATACGTATACGTGAGCAACAACCAATAGCGCCGCTTCATTTTTGGTAACAGGATTGAATAAAGCGATCCTATTGGTTGTTGCTCACGTATACGTATACACGTATACCTTACGTTCCTACAATGCTCATGGTAGAGCCGCAGAATATACATATTATTATTATTTCTGATCAGTTTTAATTTTATTTATAGTGTTACATCGCTCAAAACTTTATGTTTATGATTCATCATGAAAAATATATAGAAGCACGTCAATATAACGCCTCGATTAGCTACCAGTAACAAAGCCTTATTCTTCGAAAATCATTTAACCTGCTCGTTGTGTTGAATTAACGTCGGTCTAGTCACGTGCACTTGGGCTTTATATTGTTGCTAAGCTAAATGTTCATTGGCATTGAACTACTAATGTAATGTATGCTTGAATAAATCTACCAAAATAACATGATAATTTATTACGTACGTGGTCATAGTCGTGACCAAATAGGTGACTTTGAAGACTTATATGGATCCTTGTCGTTGGTCACGTATGGGTATAGAGGAAGCTAGGGAAATGTGTCAGCCTTATTACCGACGTTAAGTAACTGTTTTCAAATAAATACTTTTTTAATTTCTCCTGCTTCGAAAATACGCTCGTAAAATGTTTTTTTAATACAGTTGCTCAAAAAGTGGCGTATTGACATATAGCGTTCGGGATGTGGGCTCTTATACATACTCGATCTTTTTTTTTACCTTTTCTGAACTCGTGCGTTCTCTTTCCCAACTGTCAAAATAATGTCTATTAAAAAGAAAAAAACCAACCGCGAAATTTTTACTAAAAAAATTCATAGAAGTTTAGATTCATGAAAAAATATTATAATAAAATATTTCTAAAAAGAAGCTACTAATTTGTTTCAATATCAGATTTAATGATTTGATTCAATGAGTTAGGTTAGGTTTAATTTCATTTCATTAAATTTCATATCAATAAAAAAAATCTACTGAAGACTTGGCTGTAGCTTGGGCATAGTTCCCTTTGCCTACCCAGAATGGGTGGAGAAAACAAAAAAAAAATCACTGCTTATATTCTTTTACGGTTGGCGCCATTTTTCAGAAATTTTCTTTGCGAGTTTAGTTGTTTTTATTATTTTATTAAATTGCTTCATTTTTTCGCAACTGTATTAAAAATAGTTGTTCAGTACACGTGCGGAACCGTCATGGCAACTTGTTCCGACTGTCAACCCTCACCTACGGCTGCGCCTCGGCTCGGGTAGATATTTGTCGGAACTCTTTAAAATGACAGGCTTTCCGCGCTCGTAATGAAATATACCACAATATACCCTGTTGCCAAATTAATAGTCAAGAACAACACCTATATTTGAGATTTATATAAGGAATGCTGTAAAAATAAATCTAATATGGCCATGCTCCAACTTTTTATACTTCCACTATGTTAAATCGTGGCGTGAAATTTTTTATACTTCCACTATGTTAAATCGTGGCGTGAAATTTCTCCACCCAGAATGGGTGGAGAAAACAAAAAAAAAATCTCTGCTTATATTCTTTTACGGTTGGCGCCATTCTTCAGAAATTTTCTTTGCGAGTTTAGTTGTTTTTATTATTTTATTAAATTGCTTCATTTTTTCGCAACTGTATTAAAAATAGTTGTTCAGTACACGTGCGGAACCGTCATGGCAACTTGTTCCGACTGTCAACCCTCACCTACGGCTGCGCCTCGGCTCGGGTAGATATTTGTCGGAACTCTTTAAAATGACAGGCTTTCCGCGCTCGTAATGAAATATACCACAATATACCCTGCTGTCAAATTAATAGTCAAGAACAACAGCTATATTTTAGATTTATATAAGGAATGCTGTAAAAATAAATCTAATATGGCCAAGCTCCAACTTTTTATACTTCCACTATGTTAAATCGTGGCGTGAAATTTTAATTTGTTTCACTAATGAGGTTTTTATTCATTTATATTCCAAAAGCAGAGAGTTTACCTCCGGCGAAAGACCTATTTAGGAACTCTGAACATTGGTGCCCTTGCGCTCTTGTCACCAACCATCTCGTGCCTAGATAGGTACTTTTCAACCCTTGTGTAACAATATATATATATATATATATATATGTGTATTACTTAAGCAATTAAACACACTTTCACTTGAGTCTACTATAATAATTTTTTAAGTCATATTTAAGTAATATGTCCTATCTATTCCAATTCGCAAGTCAATGGGGCGAGAAGTTCTCAAGTTTTTTTTTATGGAAAATTTTAGACGGACTCGGTGCCTCTTAAAGTTCCCTTTTTGTTTCTCAACGTAACTCTAATTAATAATAATATATTTAATTGAATCAGGCGTTATTTTGTGGAAGTCCATTTTATAATGATTAAAATTGGAAATTATTATGCAGTTTCTTCCGCTTTTAATGTTGGTGTATTAAATTATATGTTACATGTAACAACACAAAGAAATATCACCAACAAACGAACACTGTAGTCTTCGACACGTGTTTCGCCTCTTAACGAGGCATCTTCAGGACTGGTTGGTATGGTTCATGGGTGTGGGTTTAAATAAATTTAGAATTGGAGAGCTGGAAATGTTAATTTGGTCATTTAGTAAGGTTGGAATAGAATTTTTAATTATTTCTAACTGCTCTAATATATTTAAATGCAAACCTTTCTTTTGATTGGAATGTAGAATTTCGAATTTATTTATATCAAATTGGTGGTCTGTATCTAAAATATGTTGTGCGAAATGGGATTTATCTGGTTTATTGTTCTTTATTGCTGCGATGTGTTCTTTAAATCTAGTGTTGAAGGAGCGACCAGTTTGTCCAATATATATACTACTGCAATCAGAACATGAGATTTTATATACACCGGAATTACTCTTTATATCATTGTTTTCTTTTTGATTGCATATATTATATACCTTGTTATTCGTTTTAAACGCTAATCTTATATCGTTATTCTTAAAATGTTTGTTTATTTTTTGTGACATTTTACCGAAATATGTCATGCTTGACTTAAATTTTTTAATAAGATTTTTAGCAGAGTAGCAATATAATTCATCCAAAATTTTTTTTAATTGCTTTTTATTTATAATATTATTAATAATCTTTTTGTTATATCCATTTGCTTCGGCAATTTGATATATGGTGTTTAATTCAATATTGTAATCTATTTTATTAAGAGGAACTGTTAATAACCTATGAACTAAATGATAATACGCAGCAAGTTTTTGATTCCATGGATGGCAAGATGAGATTGGAATAGTTGTATCGTTGTGAGTCGGTTTTCGATAAATTTTAAATGAATGTTTATTTTGATTTCTTACTATAGATAAATCCAAGAAGTTTAATGTTTTGTTAGATTCTATTTCTAATTCAAATTTAATTTTAGAGTGCTTTTTATTTAAAGTTTTTACAAAAACATCTAATTGCCTAAAAGTACCAATCCAACATATTATGATATCATCAACATACCTGTAGTAGTATAGAATATTTTTATTGCTAGTTATAAATTTGTTTTCAAATGAGTCCATAAAGATATCTGCCATTAAAGGACTTAGTGGAGATCCCATTGCTAAACCTTCATTTTGTATGTATAATTCATTATTGAATTTAAAATAATTTTGTTTCATGCACAATTTTGTCAAATTGATGTATTCTTGAATTTCATTTAAGGGTAATCCTTGTTGTATAAATAGATTATTCAAAATTTCAAGGCACTCTTCATAAGGAACATTGGTGAACAAACTTACTACGTCTAAAGAAATTAATGATGCATTAGTGGGAATATGAATATCTTTAATTTTATCTACCAATTCTAAACTATTTTTTAAAGAAAATTTTGGATTAAATGACATTTTTTTGATCAATATATTATTTAATTGTTTAGCCAAGTCATATGCCGGAGCTCCAATATAAGATACTATAGGACGGATAGGAATATTATCTTTATGAACCTTTGGCAAACCATATAGAAATGGTGCTCGTGGATTCATGGGTAATATAGGAAATTTGTAGTTTGTTGAGAAATATTTACAATTTTTAAATGTTAATTTAATTTCTGCAATGAATTTGTTAGTTGGGTCCCAATTTAATTTAGTAAATTCACCTCCATTAATGACATCATTAACTTTTTGTATATAAGAATGTTTATCCAAAATTACTATTGTATTACCTTTGTCTGCTTTTGTAAGAATTAAATTATTAGTATTAAGTTTTTGTTTAATGGATTTTAAAATATGTGTTTCGTAATTATTTATAGAATGTATATTGGAGTTCATATATTTTTTAATTTCATTAGCAATTACGCCTTTAACAATATTATCTTTTTTATTTAAAATAATAGCAATTTCAGAATCTACTGCTAATGTTTCTAAAGATTTTTTATTTGTGTTTTCGAATATATTATATTTTAATTATTTTCATTATTATCAAACTGAACATTGGTGAGATTTTTTATTCTGGGGTAAAATTTGTGAGTTGTATTGTAATTACTAGTGTTATTTGTACAACAAATTTGTTCCTGTTTTAATTTGTTAATTTTTTGACATTGAGCTAAATATTTTTCATGTATAATAATTGAAGCAATCTCTTGAGCTTTCTGATCTAGTAAATCAAATTCAATATTATGTAACTTATAAGATAATTCTGAATATAGTATTTTTAGATGTAATTTAAGGTGATCCCTAACAGTAAACCAATATTTACATTCTTCGTTTAACCATATTTTCTTTGCTTTTATAATAGATCTGTCAGCAGCTCTACTATGAATATTAGTTTTTATATTTATGTATTTGGGAATCAATTTTAATTGTTTGCATTGTTGATTGAACCACACGTTTTGAACAGCTAATCTATGTAGTTTGATAAACTTAATGTATAGTTTGGCCTGTACAGCTATGCTTGCTGATTTAATATATTTAATTGAATCAGGCGTTATTTTGCGGAAGTCCATTTTATAATGATTAAAATTGGAAATTATTATTCAGTTTCTTCCGCTTTTAATGTTGGTGTATTAAATTATATGTTACATGTAACAACACAAAGAAATATCACCAACAAACGAACACTGTAGTCTTCGACACGTGTTTCGCCTCTTAACGAGGCATCTTCAGGACTGGTTGGTATGGTTCATGGGTGTGGGTTTAAATAAATTTAGAATTGGAGAGCTGGAAATGTTAATTTGGTCATTTAGTAAGGTTGGAATAGAATTTTTAATTATTTCTAACTGCTCTAATATATTTAAATGCAAACCTTTCTTTTGATTGGAATGTAGAATTTCGAATTTATTTATATCAAATTGGTGGTCTGTATCTAAAATATGTTGTGCGAAATGGGATTTATCTGGTTTATTGTTCTTTATTGCTGCGATGTGTTCTTTAAATCTAGTGTTGAAGGAGCGACCAGTTTGTCCAATATATATACTACTGCAATCAGGACATGAGATTTTATATACACCGGAATTACTCTTTATATCATTGTTTTCTTTTTGATTGCATATATTATATACCTTGTTATTCGTTTTAAACGCTAATCTTATATCGTTATTCTTAAAATGTTTGTTTATTTTTTGTGACATTTTACCGAAATATGTCATGCTTGACTTAAATTTTTTAATAAGATTTTTAGCAGAGTAGCAATATAATTCATCCAAAATTTTTTTTAATTGCTTTTTATTTATAATATTATTAATAATCTTTTTGTTATATCCATTTGCTTCGGCAATTTGATATATGGTGTTTAATTCAATATTGTAATCTATTTTATTAAGAGGAACTGTTAATAACCTATGAACTAAATGATAATACGCAGCAAGTTTTTGATTCCATGGATGGCAAGATGAGATTGGAATAGTTGTATCGGTGTGAGTCGGTTTAGATGTTTTTGTAAAAACTTTAAATAAAAAGCACTCTAAAATTAAATTTGAATTAGAAATAGAATCTAACAAAACATTAAACTTCTTGGACTTATCTATAGTAAGAAATCAAAATAAACATTCATTTAAAATTTATCGAAAACCGACTCACACCGATACAACTATTCCAATCTCATCTTGCCATCCATGGAATCAAAAACTTGCTGCGTATTATCATTTAGTTCATAGGTTATTAACAGTTCCTCTTAATAAAATAGATTACAATATTGAATTAAACACCATATATCAAATTGCCGAAGCAAATGGATATAACAAAAAGATTATTAATAATATTATAAATAAAAAGCAATTAAAAAAAATTTTGGATGAATTATATTGCTACTCTGCTAAAAATCTTATTAAAAAATTTAAGTCAAGCATGACATATTTCGGTAAAATGTCACAAAAAATAAACAAACATTTTAAGAATAACGATATAAGATTAGCGTTTAAAACGAATAACAAGGTATATAATATATGCAATCAAAAAGAAAACAATGATATAAAGAGTAATTCCGGTGTATATAAAATCTCATGTTCTGATTGCAGTAGTATATATATTGGACAAACTGGTCGCTCCTTCAACACTAGATTTAAAGAACACATCGCAGCAATAAAGAACAATAAACCAGATAAATCCCATTTCGCACAACATATTTTAGATACAGACCACCAATTTGATATAAATAAATTCGAAATTCTACATTCCAATCAAAAGAAAGGTTTGCATTTAAATATATTAGAGCAGTTAGAAATAATTAAAAATTCTATTCCAACCTTACTAAATGACCAAATTAACATTTCCAGCTCTCCAATTCTAAATGTATTTAAACCCACACCCATGAACCATACCAACCAGTCCTGAAGATGCCTCGTTAAGAGGCGAAACACGTGTCGAAGACTACAGTGTTCGTTTGTTGGTGATATTTCTTTGTGTTGTTACATGTAACATATAATTTAATACACCAACATTAAAAGCGGAAGAAACTGCATAATAATTTCCAATTTTAATGATTATAAAATGGACTTCCGCAAAATAACGCCTGATTCAATTAAATATATTAAATCAGCAAGCATAGCTGTACAGGCCAAACTATACATTAAGTTAATCAAACTACATAGATTAGCTGTTCAAAACGTGTGGTTCAATCAACAATGCAAACAATTAAAATTGATTCCCAAATACATAAATATAAAAACTAATATTCATAGTAGAGCTGCTGACAGATCTATTATAAAAGCAAAGAAAATATGGTTAAACGAAGAATGTAAATATTGGTTTACTGTTAGGGATCACCTTAAATTACATCTAAAAATACTATATTCAGAATTATCTTATAAGTTACATAATATTGAATTTGATTTACTAGATCAGAAAGCTCAAGAGCTTGCTTCAATTATTATACATGAAAAATATTTAGCTCAATGTCAAAAAATTAACAAATTAAAACAGGAACAAATTTGTTGTACAAATAACACTAGTAATTACAATACAACTCACAAATTTTACCCCAGAATAAAAAATCTCACCAATTTTCAGTTTTTAAATAAAGGTTTAAAATATAATATATTCGAAAACACAAATAAAAAATCTTTAGAAACATTAGCAGTAGATTCTGAAATTGCTATTATTTTAAATAAAAAAGATAATATTGTTAAAGGCGTAATTGCTAATGAAATTAAAAAATATATGAACTCCAATATACATTCTATAAATAATTACGAAACACATATTTTAAAATCCATTAAACAAAAACTTAATACTAATAATTTAATTCTTACAAAAGCAGACAAAGGTAATACAATAGTAATTTTGGATAAACATTCTTATATACAAAAAGTTAATGATGTCATTAATGGAGGTGAATTTACTAAATTAAATTGGGACCCAACTAACAAATTCATTGCAGAAATTAAATTAACATTTAAAAATTGTAAATATTTCTCAACAAACTACAAATTTCCTATATTACCCATGAATCCACGAGCACCATTTCTATATGGTTTGCCAAAGGTTCATAAAGATAATATTCCTATCCGTCCTATAGTATCTTATATTGGAGCTCCGGCATATGACTTGGCTAAACAATTAAATAATATATTGATCAAAAAAATGTCATTTAATCCAAAATTTTCTTTAAAAAATAGTTTAGAATTGGTAGATAAAATTAAAGATATTCATATTCCCACTAATGCATCATTAATTTCTTTAGACGTAGTAAGTTTGTTCACCAATGTTCCTTATGAAGAGTGCCTTGAAATTTTGAATAATCTATTTATACAACAAGGATTACCCTTAAATGAAATTCAAGAATACATCAATTTGACAAAATTGTGCATGAAACAAAATTATTTTAAATTCAATAATGAATTATACATACAAAATGAAGGTTTAGCAATGGGATCTCCACTAAGTCCTTTAATGGCAGATATCTTTATGGACTCATTTGAAAACAAATTTATAACTAGCAATAAAAATATTCTCTACTACTACAGGTATGTTGATGATATCATAATATGTTGGATTGGTACTTTAAGGCAATTAGATGTTTTTGTAAAAACTTTAAATAAAAAGCACTCTAAAATTAAATTTGAATTAGAAATAGAATCTAACAAAACATTAAACTTCTTGGACTTATCTATAGTAAGAAATCAAAATAAACATTCATTTAAAATTTATCGAAAACCGACTCACACCGATACAACTATTCCAATCTCATCTTGCCATCCATGGAATCAAAAACTTGCTGCGTATTATCATTTAGTTCATAGGTTATTAACAGTTCCTCTTAATAAAATAGATTACAATATTGAATTAAACACCATATATCAAATTGCCGAAGCAAATGGATATAACAAAAAGATTATTAATAATATTATAAATAAAAAGCAATTAAAAAAAAATTTTGGATGAATTATATTGCTACTCTGCTAAAAATCTTATTAAAAAATTTAAGTCAAGCATGACATATTTCGGTAAAATGTCACAAAAAATAAACAAACATTTTAAGAATAACGATATAAGATTAGCGTTTAAAACGAATAACAAGGTATATAATATATGCAATCAAAAAGAAAACAATGATATAAAGAGTAATTCCGGTGTATATAAAATCTCATGTTCTGATTGCAGTAGTATATATATTGGACAAACTGGTCGCTCCTTCAACACTAGATTTAAAGAACACATCGCAGCAATAAAGAACAATAAACCAGATAAATCCCATTTCGCACAACATATTTTAGATACAGACCACCAATTTGATATAAATAAATTCGAAATTCTACAATCCAATCAAAAGAAAGGTTTGCATTTAAATATATTAGAGCAGTTAGAAATAATTAAAAATTCTATTCCAACCTTACTAAATGACCAAATTAACATTTCCAGCTCTCCAATTCTAAATTTATTTAAACCCACACCCATGAACCATACCAACCAGTCCTGAAGATGCCTCGTTAAGAGGCGAAACACGTGTCGAAGACTACAGTGTTCGTTTGTTGGTGATATTTCTTTGTGTTGTTACATGTAACATATAATTTAATACACCAACATTAAAAGCGGAAGAAACTGCATAATAATTTCCAATTTTAATCATTAATAATATATTTATTTAGACTCAAATTGTAAGTGATTAAAACTTAGGTCACGGGTTTAAACTCCGAGTGTACCAAGGGGTTTTTGATTTATTTATTTAGGTAAATTTGTTAGAAAACATTAAAGTGGTGTAGTGAATCTGGCACGTGCCTTGTCAAGTACGTGACAGATTCACTATACCATCTTTTGAATCTGTATAATTCTAGTAAGGAAACACCGTGAAGACATTGCCTCTTCTTTGGTGTAGATCCAGAATAACTTCAGCCACGGCGAAGTGGTAATTAAACTCTCGAGGGCGTCTAAAGACGGTCCCGGGCCTCCCAAGTTGCGTTTTGATACGTCCTTGGTTGGATTCATTGGTAAATCTCAAGTGACGCCATTGTTCCCTATACGTAGAACAAATAATAATTGAATATACGAATGTTTAGTTTCAACAAAACGGAATCTAAATATTATGACAAATAGATACTAAAAGAACTGCCCATACATAAATCGTAACAGCTGACAAACAATAAATTTAAATAGCCTGATAAGTGGTGTATTTACTATAATTTTCTTGAATGAGTCTCATATAAAATAATTGTAGCAATTTTGAAATACATTGTGTAAATTACATCCTATTAAACATACTTCACACACACATTGACACACACCAGACTAGGTCTGTGTATGTGAACCAGGAACATCTATCCTAAAGCATATCTATACTATCTATACTAATCTATATATACTAATATAATAAAGAGGAAAGATTTGTATTTTTGTATGTTTGTAATGAATAAACTCAAAAACTACTGGACCGATTGCAATAATTTTTTCACCATTAGAAAGCTGCATTATTCAGAAGTAACATAGGCTATATAATATCACGCTAGGTCCTATAGTTGTGGAGCAGTAACCAAAAATGTTTTAAAAACGGGGGAAAAGTATCGTTTCTGAGGCCTTCCGTGGCGTGCGCTGAGCATATAGTTAAAGTTATACAAACCTGTGCGAAGCCGGGACGGGCCGCTAGTATTTTATAAACACTTAGACCATGTATAGTACATGTAGGTATGTAGTGTATAAAAAACGTTTAAGGTAATATTATTTGTCATGATATGCTTAAACACTAGGTCACGGAATAAGGACTTAGGGCTTATTTTTCAATTGTCGTATAAAGTTTTTTGATAGTTAACTTGTATGAAGAACTGTCCAATATTATTCTTTCTGCAAATAATTTATCTGTATAGTATCTTTATCTGACAATTGAGAAATCAACCCTTATTGACTTGTTTACATTGTTAGATTAATTAAAATTCCAAATAATTTGAAATTTTAATTAATCTTACATTTAATTTAATATCTAACTAACTTTGATTATAAAAAAATCTTTTCCATATTTAGGGCTGGTTATCAATCGTCATATAAAGGTATTCTACAGATAACTTTTATGAGGTAGGAATAAAATTAATATACGTGTGGCCGAGTTGGTTAGACCTTAGACTTAAAAACACTTATGTCCCTGGTTCAAACCCCGTATGTACCAATGAGTTTTTAATCTAAAAAAATATATACATTTATTTAACAACATCGCTATAGTGCCTCGGAGAGCACGTTAAGCTGTCGGTCCTAGTTCCACTATACCAACATGCGAAATTGTTTATAAATGGGTTATTGAGTCTATACAAACACCGCGACGAGCTAGCCACTTGTTCGGTGTAGACTCATACCATCGGATACGACGAGGTGGGATTAAAATCCCCTCCGCTGGGTACCCTGAGGCCGTCTAGGCGGTCTCGGGCGCCGTAAGGCACCCGTGTAAATATAATATAATAATTTAAAAAATGAATTAATTTGACAGTTCAGTTTAAATTAATATTTAAGGAAATATATTTATAAGTATGACAAATGTTATAAAATTAATACAACAATGATAAACTATTCCATTTAAAAAAAAAATCGAATTAAAAGTTCTATTCTCATCTTTTGCGAGAAGTTCTCTCAGAATCGGAAAAAAATATGCCAAAGGAGTTTGAGTGTGTTAACAGCTATGGAGTATAAGTATGGCTGTATAGCAATGTGCTAATAAGCTAGAATGTTTGCTAATTGTGCTAACTAATGTATACTTTAACAATAATCTGAGGACATCAGGTATTTTTGTGTTCTAATGATTGATACCTATTGCTTGAGCGTTTTTACGGACAATATATTATACGTATTAATTTACGTATACGTACGTAACGTATACGTAAATTAATACGTTACGTTTCTACAATGCGCAAACCTCTGCAATCGCAAAGTCGGCATTCTCCATACAAAATGAGCTTTCGCACAAATTTTATTTTCATGTTATTTTCCTCAGAGATTTTTTAGATATTCATAAAGTAATAGCATTAGGTAGATATCAAAAAAAAAAAAAAATGCAACAACTCTTTGTCCGATTGTCTCTATTTCTAATTTATAGGCAGGCTCTATTTTCTTTTCTGACTCAAGTCAAAATGTGATTATAAAATTGAGAAAAATCGTAAGTGATATTAAAAGTTGGTTATAAAATTACCTACAAATAACAGTACTTTATTTAAATAATAAACAACATCGAAATCCTCCGCGTGACCTCCATTGTTAATGCAATTTTTTATCTATTATTTATTTATTTTTCAATGAAAATTTTTATTCATATTGTTTGTCAAATAAATGTTATTTTATTTACAAAAAAAAAGAAATGTTTTTTATTGCATTCTTTTAAATATCTCCAATAAAATATAGTAATGTAGGTAATATTAAACTCAGACAATAACCACAAAGAAAATCGTTATGTAATGTTGTCTAATTATAGTTTATGAAATCGTAGTTTATCTCAAGTTAAATCATTAATCAATTTCGGACAACAGTTAAGTTCCCGTATATTGGTACCGACCTATAATTAGTATAATTACATTTGTTTGTTATTATTATCACTCATTCATTACGGCAATTAATATTGAATATTTATTGAAGTAGGTAGATGCTTTGTTCAGTATTTTAATGAATATATATAATTAAGTGGGCGATTTAACAAATCATTAAAAACATTGGCCTTGGCTAAATAGATTGGTGTTTTAATTTATTTATAGGAGCACGGTATGTGACTTTGTATAGGGTCGATCAATACATTATGTTTAACAGCATTGGTCGCTCCCAATATGCCGGCTAAATGATGCGGTTACAAAATAGGCGCTGGTGTTGGTTCTGAATGTGCTGAGTGAGAAGCAGTTGGATGTTAGGTGGTCTCTCTTCTGCAGTCACTGTTGTCGGTGTTTTTTTTTTATTGGAGCACGGCATTTGACTTTGTATCTACCTGGTGGTGAGCAGACCTACAAAGTCTAATAGTTCTTAAACAACGATCGCTCCCACTATGCCGTCTAAATGATGCGATTACGAAATGGGCGGCGACAAATTGCATTACGAGTATATTTTAATATACTCGCTGCCCTATTGTCAATTCAACCCATTTCATAATCGCACCCTTGACAAGAAATCGATGCACCAAAATCTCCTGAAAACCGGTGAACCCACAGACTAAAACCGAAACATGACCAGGTCACTTGACGGTTATTTATTGTTTTGACCAACAGTCTATAATGTCTTGTATTCCAGCATTCCTGGTGTGCGACAAGCCGGTGTTGGTGCTGAATGTGTTGTGTGAGAAGCAGTTGGATATAGAGGTGGTCTCTCGCCTGCAGTCACTATTCTTGCTGGCCCAGAAGATGGACGTACAAATATGTATGCTGGGAGACTTCTATAACTTTGAAAATATAGCTGGTAAGTAGTTATTTTTCCTCAAATATTATGAAAGACAAATCAGAATTTAAAATATCAACATTGTTAAAAACTATTATCTGGGCCACGATTCTAGTAAATTAACTTGAGAATTTGGGCTCAATTTAATGCTTATTCGAAAGTTTATTTATAGGTACATATATTTCTGCTTTCATCAAATTTAAAAAGCCGGTTAAAGAATCATGCCCTAACAATAAAATAATAATAACATTATTTACTGACTAATACTATCGAGTTAGTATGTCGTTGGAACGCGTTAATTTAATAAACCACCAATCCTGTTTAAAAAATATGTTTGCGTTAGGCAGCCCGTATATTGAGCAAGGTTTATGGTTTATATAATCTTCATAGTCGTATTCTACTAGACTTAAGGCGCAGTAACCATAAACTTCAACAAATTTGGCAAACTGTAGGCAAGCACGCAAAGCGAGAACGCCACAGGCGATATGCGTGCGCTATATAGTTAGTTCTCTTATAGTCTTACACCGGTATTCATAAAAACTTATTGAGTCCTTGAAGAACACTTTAGTTATGGAAGGTTTTGTCTCTTTTTATTAACAACAACAATGATTATGCGTAAAAGAGAGAAAACCTTCTATAACTAAAGTGTTCTTCAAAGCCTCAACAAGTTTTTATGAATAAGGCCATTAGTAGTTTGGGTTTTATTCTCAGACAAAATTTAAGTCGTCGATAAGGAACACCTGTGATATAATTTACGCTAAACTATCGACATTTGCTAAACATATCAATAAGATAAGCAAAGATTGGCGATACGGCTGTGTTTGAACGACCTATGCGACGTGTTATCACTTAGGGACACACACGTCAGATATCAACACTGCATAAAGGATATTCCGTTATCAAACGCCAGTATTACTCACTGCCTAAACAAAGATTTAATTGCTTACGTAATGGGTTTATTGAAACTGCGTTTGTTCAGAGATCATGAGGCTTAGGATGTTTTACACCGCGTGCTGACGCGTCGTATGAACAAATTGTATGTTTATGACCATGGTGCTTACTCCGTACTCATGGCAAAATAATATAAGCAATTACTATGTTCATCTGTCTGGGTGATTATAAAATATAATATGTATTGCATCATTAGTACACAAGCATAGAGCTTAGTTTGTGACCTTGGCAATTTGCTAAAATATCCCTCATATTTTTATTATAAAATATGTCGAATGTTTTGACATTCGCGCAAGGTTTATTTATCATCCTAAGAAGTCTTTCATAAGAGGCATTCACCCATGACTTCGTATAATGGCGCTTTTGACTTTCGTGTCAGTTCAGGATATTCGGATGAAAACTGACAGATCTTCATAGACAACTGTCAGTTTTATTCTAATATACATCGAGCTGACATGCATGTCGCAAAGCGCAAGAATTTTACCCCAGGACTAAATTCTTATCTTATATACCTAAATCTATTTCTAGGGTTTAAATAAAATTTTGAATTGAGCTCATCGCGCTTTTTGTATATACTCAAATACCTATATAGAAACAGGGGAGTAACCACCGACTCCGACACCGACGTTCGAGTTGAGATAAAAAATAAATAAAATTCATAATATTATATATATTTTTTTGTATTTAATTAGGTACTCGAACTAGTTGTGCAGTGGTCAATTAGAACAAAGATGTTTCACTTTTCGTAGTACCAAAAACATCGGTCTCAATCTCAACTCAAACGAGTTCTTACGGTATCGGAGTCGGTGGTTACTCCACAGTTTCATATGTTGAACTAGGACCGGCAGCTAGCTTACCGGGCTCTCACAGGCACTATACTTTTTATGGGATGACCTTACTTACAGAATATAATACTTATAGTTGTAGTACCTACCGATAACTAAAATTAATACACCCAAATTGCATGATGAACGTAGTACATCTCCTAATGACTACCAAAACTCCGTCACTACGTATAAAAAACACATAAATGGCACTTAATCATGAGTTTTTTCCGACTGTCTGTAGTGTACTTTTTCAGGGTTATTATTCGCATAATATATCATTTTGTATAGCGTACGCAGTGTATAGTTATGAAACATAAACCTACCAAATATATTTATAGAGTTTGAATGTGTGTTTCAAAGTGCTTAATCTAGCTATTATGTATACATAGCTATTGTGACTGAACCCATTCAAAACAAAAAACTTCCAACCGTGCTAGGTAAACTAATAACAATAATAGATCGCGGCATACATCTACGTACCAACGCAGTTTTTTTGATGAAATAAACTGCGTCAATTATCTATATTTAAATTGTTATTTCATATAAACAATTACGCAGTCCTTTCCTTATTGGGTAGGCGACCTATACATGGTGAATTTGAAAGCTTGTAGGTACATTGGGCTAATCAGGTTCTACTGATCAAATCGAACAACTTTTCCAATGGTGGTTCCATTGTAATGCTAATGAAAAAAAATACACACATATTGCCCTGGTCACAAATCAAGCTCTGGGCTTATACAGAAGTAATAATACTAATACACTGAGAAAAAAATAATGCAACGACATCATTATTTTAGGTTACGGCCTACGTATATAATGCCAAAAACGTACCAGGCGTAAGTAAGTAACTGGCGACCTTACGAGAAATGTATTAGCTCTAATGTCCACGGCACATTACTAATCAGACACTACTCGCACGCACACATATAAACAATTAAGTAGCCGGTGTCCGAACCAACATGTGCGTGTTACCATACGTAATGCCTCAGTGTACGTACAGTAATGTTGTGACTTATGTACGAAAAGACACGGCGTGCGTACAATAATGTAGTACCTTATGTACGTAAGGCATCGGTAAACGCACAGTAATGTAGTGACTTACGTACGTAAGGCATCGGTGTACGCACAGTAATGTAGTGGCTTACGTACGTAATGCCTCGGTGTACGTACGGTAATGTTGTGACTTACGTACGTAAAGACTCGGTGTACGTACAACAATGTAGTACCTTACGTACGTAAGGCATCGGTTTACGCACAGTAATGTAGTGGCTTACGTACGTAATGCCTCGGTATACGTACGGTAATGTTGTGACTTACGTATGTAAAGACTCGGTGTATGTACAATAATGTAGTACCTTACGTACGTAGGGCATCGGTGTACGCACAGTAATGTAGTGGCTTACGTACGTAATGCCTCGGTGTACGTACGGTAATGTAGTAGTTTACGCACCTAATGCCCCGGTGAACGTTCCGTAATGTATTGGCTTATGTACGTCACCACTACATTACTGTAGGTACGCACTAAGGAAAGGATGACATAATCGTACGTAATGTAGTGGCAGGACTAAAACCCACTTTCTGTGGGGAATCGCACAATTTCGTATCACATTTCATTTCTGCTGTTGATACATCTTTACTGTACACTTGCTAAGCCATACTGTACATATTAATACATCCTAACCTTCAGCTAAGGTAAGGAGAAAATATCAAAGTCTGTGTTCAATTACAATATTATTTATTGAATATTTATTAGTAGACATCTTTAGACATTTGAAATAAAATATATTTATTGTTATTATCTTATATAGGTTATATATAAAGGTTGTCCTAACAAGAGCGCCGGATTTAAATTTGCCGTCATTTTGTTATTACAAGTTGTACGGTGATGTTTTTGACAGTAGTCACGTACAGATAACGCGATTTAAGGATATGGAGAAGTATTCAAACGAACGATTAATTACTATAAAAACACATTACAAAAATGGTGAAAGTTTTGCGAAAATAAGAACTTACATTGGATAATTCAAATGTAATTATTTTATTTGTATCAATAGATTTAAATTCTTCCTGAACGTCATGAAGCTAAAAAAACGCGCCCCGAGACCTCCAAAGCACCGAGGCTTACATTTCCAATATATATATATATATATATCATCACGGGTGCCTTACAGCGCCCGAGACCGCCTAGACGGCCCCAGGGTACCCAGCGGAGGGGTTTTAATCCCACCTCGTTGTAGCCGATGGTATGAGTCTACACCGAACAAGTGGCTAGCTCGTCGCGATGTTTTTGGATAGACTCAATAACCCATCTATAAACAGTTTCACAAGTTGGTATAGTGAAACCGGGACCGACAGCTTAACGTGCTCTCCGAGGCACTATAGTGGTGTTGTCAAACAAATGTACATTTCCAAGTAACTGAAAAAAAAAAACTAACATTAATAATATTATTTTATTTGTTTATAATATCTTTTTTATTTTCAAAGATAATGTAGACTATGAAATCCATAAATGGTGGTGACAGTCAATTGACAGTAGCACTACCAGATCATCACAGTGCCCCCCATAACTGTGAGTAATGGGGTTTGTGCTGAAGTTCTCTGCTATTATAATACACTGTGTGCTAATATTATTAATATAATAGATGCATAAAAATCTAAAAAGCAGGGTGCCAGCGGAGTGTTCACCTAGTTATGAGACGGCCTTTCTAAAATACTAGAGTAATCAGTCAGATAAAGCAATTTGACAGTTAATTTGTATGAAAGACCTTCAAGTTTATCTATGCTACATAGGTACACTTTATCTGACGATTAAAAACTCAACTCCATTTTTCATTCAAAGAGGTCTTTTTCCACTAAAATTAATGATGGAAGCCAAACAGTCGGCCATCCGTTTTTTGCATCTCATAGAAAATATACCGAAAAAACTAAATCCGCACGAGTATCACACGTTTGTCAAGTGTCTGTAGTAATAATAATTCGATGGGTGTACCTACCACTGAACGCTAGTAAGAAATCTGTGCACTGAACAAATACCTAGTGTATCTACCACAGAAGTTATAGGCTGTACCTACTATGCTGTAAAATGTAATTATTCAGATTCACAAATAACTCAATATTCACTTACCTTTAAATTTTTCAAATTTGTCCAACTGGCATTTAATCAAAAGTTTGTTCACGTTGCAATTAACAAGACTAGCATCTTCCGCGATTTCTACGGTAATCTGCTCCATATCGAGAATACCATTTTCATATTAAAAGTATATTATTATTAGCGTTTTTCGCAAAAATTAATACTCTTTCATATTAAAAGTTAAAACTGTTAACGTAGAACAGAACAAGACGAAACTTCACGAAACCCGTTAATTTGAGATTTGAGACACAGCACCATTGACGTAAAGATATTTATATCTATGCACAGCACCAACTAATAATAATTTGTGCGCAACACTCGCACGCGCACATTAAAAGTAGGCATGGGAAAAATATCGTATCCTTATAATGCATTGAGAGCATTAAAATAGGAATGGCACATTATAATGCAACCGTTACACACCTTATAGATTGCCGGCTCTTTATAATGCACTGATCGCATTAGACTGCTAGGTGTTGTATGTCAATGTTACCTATTATATTTACATTTCTTGCAGTTTGCCGAATCTTTAACATACCTACCGCCTAGACAGCGTGCACACAATGTAATCGTGTTAATATTGCGAGTTTGCTGGATCGTTTTTATTCTGTGCTGGAAGCAGTCCCAGTAGCTCAGTAGCCCTAGTGTGAGTTTTTTTAACATTTACTTTCGCGTTAACTTTACTACTGCGTGAACATTTTGACCAATCACACGCTCGCATTTTTAGTTCTCAAAATTTCCGCTTGGAGCGCTGAACTATTTTCCATACAAATTTTAGTTAACTCAAACGCAAAGTAATAGTTAGAAAACTCACACTCACACCACAGGTTGTTAATTTGTTTAATGTACATGATGTATAGGAAGCCAGCTGGTACATTATAATGTAACCTTGCGCTTTACGTTATTCATCAAATGTGTGATCAACACTTTATGGAAACATTACTGTGTAAATCGGATGTGTATTGAATTTTTGTGAACTTGTTTCATTAGCCTAGCTGTTGGTGCATTAAAATGCAACCGTAATATTACTAGCAGTGGGCTGTGTTATTAGGCCTAGTGTCTGGTACATTGTTAAAGCTTTAGCATTGTATGAACATTATGTCATAAGGAAACGTTTACTCCTTACAATGTTGCGACATATTTGTAAAGATCATGAGGCATTATCCAATCACGTACATTTCGGTAGCACATAAGATATTGTTACGGTGTACTTATCATCATGACGTGGTAACAGTAGTAAGGAGTCAGCCTACGTTTACGTAGTTGGCAGTAAATACATTATAAAGATTGTTCATGCAACTCGACGTGTTTGTAATTTACTACGTACGTACGTAACAATCAACTAAAATAAAGTTGCGGAACCTTTAATTTAGACTATGATGCACATACAGTAAGGTAATGTACGGGCAGGCTTCATTTTTTTCTCAGTGTAGTTATATCATATTTTATAAACACACAGACTTTAACTGTACATAAAAATGTACTAATTGTATATGTATATCATATTGGCAGCTGTCAATATGATATACAAATTTTTATATCATATTGACAGCTGTCAATATGATACAAATTTATTGTTTCCCTATCAGCGGGTATCAAACACACAACCTCAGATTCAACGGCAAAGGCACAACCGCTTACTCTGTATTGTATGAATAAACAAAATAACTGTACATCTTTCCAGGACTATCAAAATCGTCACACTGGCTCCTAGACGAAGCGATACCTACCACCATGGGATCCACATTCATAGGCAAGAGTAACATATTGACCATCGTTAAGACAGACTTTAACGGCACGACAGGCATAGTGAAGAGCGGTCTAAGTCACCTGGCGATCCCCAGAGGTTGGTCTTGGGGTGGTCCTGCTTCCCCATACTACCCGATTTGGGGAGAGTACAACCTGACTGGATGACACAGGATGGAGTATCCGTGTTGGAGACTTATTTCGTCTGTCCTTCTCGTGATGATTCAGTGCCTTTTCGCTTTTCTAATGTGTTTGTTTGTTTCTGGAGAACTTAAGTGTTTTAATGCACACGGATAACATTGAAATCGCACTTCGTTCTCTGTCATTTATTTAGTTGCATTTCTTCAGAAATATATTATATATATTGTTTTCATAGTATCCACTGTATATCTGGACACTTGGGTACATTGATCGCGTTGTTGCAACTACACCAAAAAATAAGCAAAAGCTATATCTCCAGTTGCGAGCTTCTTACTGCATTATACTCACACTCAGCTTTCGGTTAATCTTTGGTGTTCGTGCAATAAATGTCTAGTTTAGTGTTATGCTGACCTTCGACCGGTTTCTTGAAACTTAATAATTAAAAATGGCGCATTTTTATAGGACCTGTCAATAATATTTTTGAGAGTTCTTTGTTAAATCCGCCATTTTTAACTATTAGAAAGTTAAATAATTTCGAGAAACCCGGCGTGGTGTCAATTGATTTAACTTTAACATAGCTTAGATTTCGGTCTACAACAGGCTTAATGGTAATGTAACTTATTTTATATAATAACAGATGTAACTGGTGATCCCAATAGTTTTAAGCTTAATGTTATATCACAAAACAAAACAGTCGTAAAATTCTAGTCGATATATTGTGATAGGACATAATCAATAACTAATGTTAGAAATAACCAAATAGTTAGATGTGGAGGGTTTTGCACAATAACCTTAAATATCTTATGTTCTTATGACCTCAGAAAAACATGTGTAATCGGCCAATGCAGGATTTTTACTTGCGATAACAAAAGAAAGCACACGCTGATTTATATTTGAGATTGTTTTTTAATATTAGTCATTATCATTGTGGCAAAACAAATTTGGATAAATGAGCAATAGAACAGTAGAAATCGTTTTGTAAAAACCTTTCTCCCTCGAGGATAGGCATAGACAAGAGAGCGTCACCTACAAGTAGAAAATAATCCTTTCTTTTTAAAATTGGTTTTTAAATCCTTTAATTTTCCATTTACAGATGTATTCATTTCATTATTTCGGTATCCAATGGCCACTGCTGAAATTGAAAAAAAAAGTGTTTTTTTTTTTCAAATTTGTATGACCCACACTAGTTACATGATATCTAAAACAAGCTACTGTCATTTTATATTTCTTGTTTAAATTAATTTGGATTAAAAATATGGACATTGTGAAGTATGAGTATACCCAATAGTCATAGTCCACTGTATTTTTTTTATAATATACCTAAATTAAGGTTGCAGACATCCCAAAGTATCTCCACTAACGAATTATCCTGTTCATGAATTTTATAGCTGCTAACTATAAATTGGGTCCAGAGTTGTTATTTTTTACAAATCCCGTAAAATTTATAAAGTTTAATAAAAAATATTTTATTAGTGTTCCATATTTATAAGAAAAGTTGTGGTAATTCAGAAATTATTGTGATTATGGAGCCAATAATATACCAGATACATTTTATTAATAAAAATAATTAATTTATAAGTGTATTTCTACATAATTGTGTAATGAAATAATATAGTTTAGTAACAAATGAATACTATATGTATATACTTGAATAAAAAGTTACCAATTATTTTTAAAATCAGACAGTGTATTCTAATTAATAAATAATAAACATATCTATTAGGTAAAATTTTGTTATACATAATACTATTTATATTTAATATATTCTTATCAAAATATTTCCACCAGCACCATCAGACAGATTAGAGGGCGTTAGTAAATTCAATTTTAATACCTCTAGCCAGTCAAATACATACCTATAGGTTGATTAGCAAGCATAAATATACCGGGTGCATTTGAAAGTTTGTACTTTGGGCTCTACTGGTCAATTGGAACAACTTTTCCCATGGAACCATGTGTTGCAAATGAACAAATGTTTGGCTTCCCTATACAAATTGGTTATTTTAACATTACTAGTTTGTATGGAGAAGGCATTTTGTTTTCAGTGCTCTATGGGAAAAGTTGTTCGATTTGATCCGTAGAACCTAATATTAGCCCAAAGTACAACCTTTCAAAGTCACTCTGTATATATATTGATTTTTGCTTGTTATGAAAAGTGTATGGTATTTTTATCGAAAACTTTATATTAATAATTTTTATAAAATAAATTCTCGTACAGGGGTCTTATTATTAAATAATAATTATTTTATTTTCTTATTATTACTTCCAGAGTTGTAAGATTTTTGAATATTTTTTAAATAGATTTATATTTTTATTTTAACGATTTAAACGACATAAAGAGTTGCGTTTTATTAACATATATTTATTGTATTAGTCATTATAAGGTTATTTATTATTTTAATTATAATATCACAATTTAGAAAATATTTATTATTAAAATGCCTTCTTCCAACAGTTTTTCTGTAAATTATAGATTTAGGTCTAATAGAAATTGTACCTGAAATATCAGCTATTGTATCCTATTAAATAAGTTTAGAATTTACATTGAATTATTTTTAAAATAGAAAAATACAAAATATTTTTATATACAATTTATAAACTCCAAATACATGTTGGTATGATTAATTTATTATTATTTTTTACTCTAAACTATTTTATTTTACAATAATCACAAATCTTATTTATGTAATTATTAATTGCAAAAAAAAAACTATTAATTTATTTAATTAGATTTAATATAATATATAACGGTGGTATTGTTTTTTACTATACTTTCATCATTCACATACACAGAAATAATATTGTTATAGAAGTGGCTGTGTTGGGCTTAATAAAAAATTGTTAGAGAGATAATTAATATTCTTATTAGAGTGATTTCCAGCTCAACTAGGAAACTTGTATTAACCTATACCTACTATTAGATATAATAGTTTCCCGTAAAAATCGACTATATTGTTTACATCCAATATCATCTTACCCGGGGTCCTACGTGAGCTATGTCACGCGAATAGAGAAATCCATTTTTTTGGCGAGATGGTAGTGTCCCTCCAGGGTGCAGTTACCAAACGTGCGGTTGATTTGACGATAATATAGCAACGGGGATGTCAGACTCGTAATGCAAATTCGCCTTGTCGCCAACGATTTCTTAATCGCTAAATGATGCGATTTCGAAATCGTGGCACCGGCATAGTGGGAGCGACCAATCGCTTCAACTGTGCTCTATCAATGGATTTTGTAGATATGCTTACCACCAGGTAGATGCGATGTACATGCCGTGCCTTTGCGGTTATTATTTTATTGGTAAAATAAAAACCGCAAAATTACTTAACATAAATTTCCCAACAAAATATTTTTCTAATATCAACTACGCGTTTCGTAACCGCACCTACGAGGAAAACTACGATCTCTATATGAAGTGTAAATAGTAGTCTCCTGAAAACTGGTGAACCCACAGACTAAAACCGAAACATGACTAGGTCACTTGACGGTTTTGCATCTGTAGGGCAGTGGTAACAAAACAGGTTGGTTGGTCTAGCGATATTATATAGAATTTTCCACCTAGTTTCGCCTAAGTCTGGTACTACTTTTTGGTGTGACCACGAAACAAGCAATTAAGTGGGGATGTGCCGCACCTAATGTTCTTGTGCTTCTACAGCAATCTTATTTCTGTGTACACACATCTATCACAGTTTGTTTATTAGTTGTAAGAGAGTTGTGTTGCACTATTTTTTTACACTCACTTTGCTTTATATTGTTGTGATAAAATTAATTAACTAAGTAATTTTATTGCAAATTTATATAAAAATATATTTTGTGTCAATTGTTGAAAAAATATATAAAATGTTTTAAATTTATATTTTTATTTATTTTCTTAGCACCTAAATAATAACCCATTTATTTATTAAGATAATGATGAAAAAACAATTTTAACTCGAAATGTATTCAAATTTGAAAGCATTTTAGGACAATTTTTTTTTTTTTTGTAATGTCTTAGGCTTATGGACTTAGCTTTGGAATCAAAGTCCATAAGCCTAAGACATTACAAACAATCATTTTTTTACACAAACATTTTAAACTAAGTAACTAAGGAATTTAAACAATAATCTGAATAAAAGGAAAATAAAACAATAAAATAATAATACAATAACAACAAAATTACAATCTATGTCACCTAATATCTAACTAAAAAAAGCACTTATAGCAAACCAAGCTAATACCTACATAAAATTATTTTTATACAAATTTAAGAAAAAACTATAATAATAAGAAAGAAAAATCCTTTAAAAAAAAACAATAAAATTAAATTACTTCATAAAAGTTTAAAACAAATTCATATATGACACTGTACAATTCTTTAAATTTAAGTAAGTTAACAACTGAAGTAGGAATTGACTTATTGTTTAAAATATCAGAGCATGAAGCAACGAATAAAAGGCGTTGTAATAAAAATTTTGGACATGAAAAGAATAAATGATCTAAATCACAAAAATCAGATGAACAATATTTACAACGAGGACTATTAACTAATTTTAATCTGAAAAGATGGGATTGAAACTTACAATGTCCAATTCTTAGTCTAGATATTGTGGTTATATAATGTCTATTATAAAATGTTGTGCCATGTTCAAACCAAGATTTAGTACTAGGTGAATGAACTATGTTTTCCAGCCATTTTCCTTTAATTTTTCTTGTGGTGTTTAAATATGTATTCCATCGTTGTATCATATTATCTCTAAGAAATGGAATTACATCAGTATACGGAACTTTATATTTACATGTCTCTGAATTTGAAGACTTAGCTAAGGTATCAGCTATTTCATTTCCGGATATACCATTGTGTCCCGGAATCCAACAAAATTCTAAAACTATACCTTTACTTAAGATTAATTTAATCATATGTCTAAGTTTATAAATTAGATAATTAACATTAGCTTTAATAGATTTATTAAACAACGCTTGTAAAGCACTCATTGAATCTGACAGAATAATAACTTTGTTATAGTTTTTATTATTTATATGTTCAACAGCATACATTATAGCTAAAACTTCAGCAGAAAAGATAGAAAATGATTGGTGACAAGTGAAGCTTTTACCATATTTGATGCCTGAGTCATAAAAGGCAAAGCCTGTTCTTTCTGTAGTTTTAGAACCATCAGTATAAATTTTGTTATATTCCGATTTAGTACTTAAAAAACACAGTACGTCCTGTGCACATTTAAATTTAAAAAGAATAACAGAGATGTCCATTATTGTGCTATGAAAATCGAAATCAAAACAAGGCAAAGCATGGGACCAATAAATTTCATCTTGAAATCTATAATTCAAATAAGCAATAGAGTTACTTATGGAATTATAAAGAGTTAAAGGTAAAATATTATAATTAGGAATTTCAAAGTATTTTAAATATCTGTGCGTAATAGGATTATCACGGGTAACTAGTTTGAGGCAATACTTGTCTATTAAAAAGCTTCTCCTAATAAAGAGTGGAGCAACACCAGCTTCGATTTCTAGGGAATTTATAGGTGAAGATGACATAGCACCAGTAATTATTCGTAAGGCTTTGTTTTGAAGTACATCTAGTTTACGAAGTAAATGATCTTTTGCATCAATATAAAACATACATCCGTAATCAAAATGACTACGGATAGTCGCAATATAAATTATTTTTAATACTTTGGGATCTGAACCCCACCTAACACCAGTTAACGATCTTAATATGTTCATACTAAGTTCAGATTTTTTTGTTATGTAATCTATATGAGGTTTCCAGGTTAATTTAAAATCTAACATTATTCCTACATATTTAATACAAACTTTGGGTGGTATACGGTTGTGGTTGTAAATTATATTAGGTTCATATGTGATATTTTTTGAGAAAAGGATGGTTGAAGATTTATTTGTATTTACATCAAGCTTTAGTTTATTTTTCATGTGAGCATGCAGAAGTATTAAGTAATTATTCATCATTATTTCACCTTCTTTGATATCAACGCAATGAATATAAAGAACTAGGTCATCGGCATACAATAAATAATTTAAAGAAATAGGGAGACTATTCATTAAATCTACTAAACATAAAATAAAAAGTAAAGGTGAGATAACAGAACCTTGAGGTGTACCTTTATATGTTGACTTAGGGCCGTGTAACTCATTGCCAATTTTTACAAATATTTTACGGTCATTTAAAAAGTTGAATAACCACGAGAGAACTTGTCCTGGAATGCCTAATTTATACAAGCTTTTTATTAAATAAACATGATCGATATTGTCAAATGCACCAGTTATGTCCAAAAAAACAGCCAGAGTATGTTTTCCGATTTTAAAATTATTTTTTATATCGCCTATTAAACAACTTAAGTTATCTATAGTACTTTTTCCTTTTCTAAATCCAAATTGACTGTTAGGGATAAGCGATTTATTTTCGATAAACCATTCCAATCTATTTTTTACCATTGTTTCAAAGCATTTAGATAAACAAGAAATTAATGAAATTGGCCTATACGATTCTACATCGTTAACATCTTTGTAAGGTTTTAAAAGTGGAACTGTAAATTGAATTTTCCACGTTGGCGGTATATAATTGTGTAACCATATTTGATTATAAATATCTAAAAGTGTGCTAAGTATAGAAGAAGGTAGATTTTTAATTACAGAGTAGGGAATATAATCTGGTCCTGGAGCAGTATTTCTTTTATACTGTAAAGCCGCTTTTAATTCGTGGATTTGAAATGATTTACATAACCAGTTGTTATCGATATTAATATAATTCTTAAAATATTTCATTAAAGTGGAAAAGTCCCTATTAATACAATCATTTACAGTTATTTTATTAAGAAAGTTTAAAGCATTTTTAGGATTTGAAAAAAAGAATGTATTATGTGATTTAGGTAGTTTAGAAAATTTAAATTTTCTTATATGATCCCAAATTAATTTTGATGGGGTATTTCGATTAAAACTTGAACATAAATTAGACCAACTTAAACGTTTTTCTTCCAATAATATTTTCTTTTTTTTTCCATCTAATTTTTTATATAAAATGTAATTTTCTAGAGAAGGGCAATTTTTATATAAATTCAAAGCAATTTTGGCATGCATCACTGCATTTTTACATGTGTCATTCCACCAAATCATGTTTTTATATTTTTTGATGTTGCAACATTTATTTTTTGAAGGGAATGTCAATAATACGCTTTTGAGGTTATTAACAAAGTTGTTATAATTTGTTTCTGGGTTGGTTTCCAAATTAAAAGTGGAGAATATCTGCTCACATGTATCACCAAATTGAGACCAGAGGCACTACCATGGGTTTGCACATTGTAGAAACGTAACGTATTCATTTACGTATACGTGAGCAATAACCAATAGGATCGCTTTATTCAATCCTGTTACCAAAAATAAAGCGATCCTATTGGTTGTTGCTCACGTATACGTAAATGAATACGTTACGTTTCTACAATGCGCAAACCCATGGTAGAGTCTCAGTTATTTTTTTTAAAATTAATTTTACTGATTAGGTAGTCGGAGGAGTTTAAAACCGTATTAATGAATTGTCTGCTATCTGTTGAATTGTTTGTGTTATTGTAACATACAGATATAGTGATAGGGAAATGATTACTACTAAGAAGGTCATCATGAACAGAGAAAATACAATTTGAGCTAATGTGGGATGAAGCAAAAACTAAGTCGAGAACATTGCCCTGTTGACCGAAAGGAGCAAAAGTAGTGTTTGAATGGTCATTTAAACATACAATGTTTTGATTGTCTAAGAATGAGTGGATACTGTTACCTCTACAGTTATTAGTTCGACTGCCCCAAGAAAGATGATGAGCATTAAAGTCACCAATAATTAAAAAATTACTTGAAGATATTTTTTTTAAGGAATCTTTTAAATATTTTAAGAGGAACTTACCATTTGGTGATGGAGGACAATATGTACATAAGATTTCTAATGTAAAAGAGCCAATTTGAATGGAGAACAAAATATTCTGAAAGTGATATATAGAGTTAGTGTCAATAACATTAAACTTATACTTTTGTTTAATAGCAACTGCTATTCCACCATGAGGTCTATCTGAATATTTATTAATAATAGTGTAACCTGGAATATTAAACTTTTTTGCTTCACTTAACCATGTTTCATTTAATAATATAATATCAATTTCCAAAGCACAATCATGGACATAGTTTTTAAGTTGATCCAGTTTGTTTATTATACTACGGCAGTTCCAGTGAAGGAGGTTTAATTGATCAACACCCACTGTACTAGCCATTAGGGGAAGTAAGGTTGGTGATGAGCAATTCTTTAATTGTCTTACTCTGGATGGGATCAGATTTATTTTTTGAGTTTGATGTATTTTTAACTATGTGTAAAACTGTTTTAATTATTGAATTAAGTACTACATCAGATTTCAAGACATCCGTGATTAAGGTTCTATTAGCAGGTCTTAATGGAAGTTTAGGGAATACCTCGTCGTTAATCTTGGGTGGTGAATAGGAAGATGGAATAGAAGGGACTGGACGTGTTGCCGCTGCTGCATAGGAGATCTTGCTTTTTACTTTATTACGGATTTCATTTATTTTTGTTGCCTTTACCGGACATGCTGAAGAAATGGCTATGTGAGGGCCATCACAATTACAACATTTAATTTCCTCCTTATTCATGCATTCTTTGAAAAAATGACTTCCTGAGCATACTGAACATATTTGGTTACTTTTACAAGAACCTCTACCATGACCAAATTTATAGCACTTGTAGCACTGAAGTATAGGTTTAATAAATTCTTGTACGTCAAACCAGATCTGATCATAAGTGGCGTGATCTGGGCGAGATGATGATAAAAATGTAAGGAGAACCGTTGGAGTAGGAACAAAGTTACCATCAAAATTTTTTCTCATAAACCTCTTGACACCTATGATTTCTTTATCAGCCTTTAAATTTGTTAACAAATCCTCCTCAGACAACTCTAGTGGAGTTTTAATGATACCTTGAATTTCTAATTTATCATATGGAATTCTTATTAACCATCCTTGTTTATCATGTAATTTTTTATTTAAAATAAATTTATTGCAGTCTTCTATATTATTAAAGAAAATTTTTGCTAGAGCCGGGCCCACTGGTTTTATAAATTTTATGCCAAATACTGTTTTCAGGGTGTTGTTAATTTTTAATATAGATAATTTAGATTCTGAGTCTGTTAAAGATAGTAAAACTGGATATTCGGTACATTCTTCAGTATAAATATGATTATAAGTTTTGAATAAACCTCTATTATTTCTTGAAAATTTTGCCGCCATTTTAGTTGGTGGTAAATCTGCGGAAATTAAATCATTGGAACCACGCCTTTTAAGTGAACTTGACTTTCCATCACTAAATTCATCCATGAAAATTATAAAAAGCGGAAAATATGACTATTTCTGTAACAATAACTAATTATTTCAATTTAATTTGTAACTTTACAACTAGCCAATTCAACGTTCCCGCCAAAAAAAAAAACCATTTTAGGACAATAAAAAAAAATTTTTTATTTTATTTTACGGCTTTGGAAAATGGCGGCGGCGGCGTGCTGAAGACTTTAGGTCTGCGGCGTGTAGTTTTCAGTTTTTTTAAAGAAAAACTTAATTGAATCTACTTAGAGTAAGTATCTAAAATGTAAAAAGTAATTTCTTCGCTTTCTTTTTTTCACAGCATTCAGACATGCTAAACAATAAACTTGAACATAATTCATCATTTTCTTTTTGTTGACATCAGCGACGATCAAGTTTCCGAAATACTTCCAACAAAAACTACTTCTAGTTTTAGCATTATCAAAAAGCATTAGCAAACTCTCTGTTACTAACAGAGAGTTTGCTCACTTTGATTTTTGACAGCTCAGTCATTTCTACCAGCAGTTAATATTACGAAAAAACGTCACACACAATACGCACGCCGCGCGGCAAATGGCGGCGGCGCGCGAGGGGGTCCCGGCGGCGCCCGCCGGCGGGACGTCCATGCCTACTGGATACACGTCCTTTTGAGCCAAAAAAAATATTGCTTAAATATGCAACATACAGTTGTTGGGAAAATAAAAACTGTCATGCTATATATAAAAATGTCTTACAATCTGGGGCCACCGGAAAACCACTTCGACATACCGATCGAGGCGTCGATTGATAAAAATGTATGGGAAAAATAGTCTATGCCTAGAACTCGATTGACAAAAAAGACAATCTCTTACGTTTAAATTTCGATTACTATCAATGATGCGTCGATGTGGCTCCCGATAGGGGCCCCTAAAATAAAAACAATGTAAAAAGCTTTGTATCCCCTTATGTCATTTTATCAAAATCCATACGTTTTTGACTGAGATCGTGCGACATGTCGCTTCGGTTGCAGCATTTTCTCAAGAGCCCCTCACCTCATTAGATTAGGTTTTTTTATACAGTAAGAGAATCAATGGGCTGTTTTTTTTTTCTTGTGAAAATTGCCACTTTTGTTGACCAAGTTCCTATATACGTCATACGTGCGTGCCCCATCGTATAATACAAAACCACGGACCTAGCATTGACCTAGGTCTGTGTGAAAAACACATGCATTTTAGGTTATATCAGACGCAATTTATTGCGTGGATGTGGATAATATTGTTCTCGAGTTGAAAGTCTGTTAGGGTTAGAGCTGTGGATTTTTGACTTAATATATTAATATAGGTTCCATTAAAAAAATACAGCCACATCGTTGCATGCTTTGCCATGTCGTTTAAATTAAAAATAAGATGACATTAAATCACAATAAACTAACGCAATTAAAAATCGCAATAATAATCTAAGTGATACACGCTATGAACAAAACAAGACAATACGAAAAAATATTATTTAACAACGAAACCACGTACCTGACTGATTTCCTTCCCAATGAAATCACTGCACCAATTAAGACGACGTACACGCCCAAACCCAAGTGCCTTCATCCGCGGCCTGCCCCGCTCAAGTACGTGCATACTCTAACGGAATGGAAGGGATCGCCGGTGCCTTTTGATCTTTTTCACAAGCCGAAGGATATTGTTCGGGAAAATCCAAGAAAAAAGCTAGAGATACTCGTCGTAAGTACAAATTAAACGTCTTGTTATTAAATAAAATAGGTACAGTTAACGACAGAGCTAAATTAATTCCATAGTACCTACAATCTTTACGTGTGTATAGTAAAACGAAGTAGGCAATACCTATAGGTTTGAATTTATACATCTAAATAATATTCCATGAAGATAGTGGAAACCCCATGGAAATATTTTCCTCGGTGGCCGAATTCTATCAGCTCGGTCATCAACTATAACTAACGTAAAAGAAAGGCGGTACGTAGGCGCAGGTTTCATAAAATCGTGCCCAGAGAGCCACGTCACGCAGCCGTTTGTAGTTTTTCATTACCTACAAGTTTATTGAACGCAACCGGTGTGCTGGGTCCTCATTAATTGAATAGCTATGGTCTACTATATAAATGAATATAGCTATACTCCTAATGCCTACACAGAAGGTAGAGATAGTCTAAGCAAACATTTTGCGCTCCTCCACTAAATGTGCAGGTATTGTCGATGCATGCTCCCACGTTCATATTTAAGCCGTTGGCTGATCAAATTAAATAATTTTATCATTATAGGCATGCCTTCATCTATACTATCTATACTAATATTATAAAGAGGAAAGATTTGTATTTTTGTATGTTTGTAATGAATAAACTCAAAAACTACTGGACCGATTGCAATAATTTTTTCACCATTAGAAAGCTGCATTATTCAGAAGTAACATAGGCTATATAATATCACGCTAGGTCCTATAGTTGTGGAGCAGTAACTAAAAATGTTTTAAAAACGGGGGAAAAGTATCGTTTC
This sequence comes from Monopis laevigella, assembly GCA_947458855.1. Classification (NCBI taxonomy): domain Eukaryota; kingdom Metazoa; phylum Arthropoda; class Insecta; order Lepidoptera; family Tineidae; genus Monopis; species Monopis laevigella. The sequence continues at coordinate 26,586,694 of OX381583.1, read as the reverse complement.
TGAGGCCTTCCGTGGCGTGCGCTGAGCATATAGTTAAAGTTATACAAACCCGTGCGAAGCCGGGACGGGCCGCTAGTTATGAATATAAAAGATACGCGCGGTATTTTATCTATACCATAGCTATTCAATTAATGCGGACCCAGCACACCAGACAGAGTAATGGGGTTAGCATTTATGAGACATTTAAAAAAAAAATACAATAAATAACAAATCAATTTAAACTATTATCAATAGAGAAAACCTTTATATTTAATTTAAATACAAATAAAATTTACAATAAATGCATAATAAAAATAAGTTTAGACACAGCATGCAAGATTTTATTAAAATAATATTAAACTAAATCAAATCAAACAATCCATTATAAATCAATCAAAAATTGTGTAAAGCGATGCGATGTGTGAGCCTGTGTTGGTGTTGTGTCATTGTCTATGTAAAATGTAGGAGCAAATCAAATGTTAGGATTAATAAAGTTAGGATAGCTGGCAACATATTAGGTGATTACCGCCAATAGCTCTTCAGTCAGTTCATAAGTCCAAATTCCTCTCAATAGACTCCTTGGCCTCTCGAAGACTTAATTTTTTTAAGTTATCGATTTGGAAGAGTTTATTATATATGTGACAGTTCAGAAAAATACCAAAACGCTTTGCGAATGTAATTTTTATGTGGCAAGGATTACTTATATACGTGGTGGCCTAGTTGGTTAGACCTTGGACTTAAAAACACTTAGGTCCCTGGTTCGAATCTCGGTGTGTACCAATGAGTTTTTAATTTAAAAATTTATGTACATTTGTTTGACAACACCACTATAGTGCCTCGAAGAGCACGTTAAGCTGTCGGTCCCGGTTTCACTATACCAACTTGTGAAACTGTTTATAGATGGGTTATTGAGTCTATTTAAAACATCGCAACGAGCTAGCCACTTGTTCGGTGTAGACTCATACCATCGGCTACGACGAGGTGGGATTAAAACCCCTCCGCTGGGTACCCTGGGGCCGTCTAGGCGGTCTCGGGCGCCGTATGGCACCCGTGATGATACATCAAGGATTACTTAAATGGAAAACCCGACTTTTTAACATTTTTGGGTAGTCAACCGAATTTAATACATGTACATGAGTTGCTAATGCAGTTTTTATGACAAAGAGTTGTCGGACCGACAGAATCCCAGCTTCTTGATGGAGAGCAAATGTAGGATACCGGAATGGTTTCAGCATTATTGTTTTTAGTATGGAGCGCTGTGCCCTTTCCAGACCTATCATGGTTGACTTGTAGGTGCCACCCCAAACAGTTATACAGTAGGTTAGGACTGGCTGACATAACGCTAAATAAACGGTTTTAAGGAGATTCCACGATCCCGCTGTTCGGAGTATACGCATGATGTGGACCAGCCTTCTCACCCTTCCAATCACAGCGGCTATTTGTAATTTAAAGCACAGTTTGTCGTCCAGTACAACCCCCAGATATTTTGTGTTCTTTGTAATCTTTATTAACTCACAGTCGCAGGACGTTATTTGATTAGACTGGTGGCAACTGTGAATTTTTAGACCGGAACTAGTGGGTGGTGCCGACGCTGCAGTTTTGTGAAAAAATTAACAATACGATTTGGCTGTATTCAGTGTAAGAAGATTGTGGTCCAACCAGTTTTTTGCATGGATTCGACCATACCCAGTTCTGCTAGACGGATTACATCGTCCCATGTCGACCCATAAAATAAAATAGCAGTATCATCGGCATAGCATATTATGTCAGCGTTTCTCAACGACAGGGACAATAAATCGTTCAGATATATTATGAACAGCGTTGGCCCCAGATCACTGCCTTGAGGGACGCCAAATGAGGGGGTACGCTGTTGGCTGTAGTGTGTGGCAACCTTGACGGAGTGTTTTCTGTTAGTGAGGTAGCTTCGGAACCAATTAAATGGCAATCCTCTAAGACCCATAATTTGTAGTTTTTCCAGGAGTATAGGGATTGATAAGCTCAAATAATCAAGTCAATTCCTTTACGTCAACGCTAGTCACACACCACTCAAAGGCTCTACCATGGGTTTTTGCAATAAAATACGTTAACGTATGTCCATCCGTTAATGTGAAGACGAAAAACGTAACGTATTGCACCCAATCGGTACCATAGGTTATCATATACGGAGTTCCGTACGTACGTGATACGATAAATACAAAAACGGGACCGGAAATAGCTTTGTCTCTATCTAACTAGAGTCCAAGACAAAGATAAAAATACTTTTGTGTCAATGTGACATTATACGGAGCAATTGATATCCGACAAAAATGAAAAGGTTTGTTTAATCGTGAAATCTTAACATAATAACACGTTTTCAATTTGTCAATATTATACAATGTAAATATCGTTGATCAGGAAGGCGTGAAAAATACAAATTAAATCAAAACCAATTAATTTAATGCCGATGATAATAAAACAAGTGTACAATTTGAAAGGCTGTTGGATTTTCCTTAAAGGTTGGCAATTAATAAATGAATCACAAATCAAAATGCCGGTGGTAGAATCAAGTGTATTTTTTTGATACGCTGCCGCCCTGGAAAGTTAATATTTATATCAAAATCCCGATCATAAGATTATGAACGAGTAATAAACAATTTATAATGCTGTCGGATATAATGGAATAGTGAGTATTTATTATTTATCTAGTACATTTTGACCAAAATAAAAACGTCTAAAAAATGTTTGCTTTAGTTCTAATCCAAAGATAAATTATAGTAGCTGTGACCGTGAAGTAAGAATTGAAGGCACTTTGTGATATTAACACTTCATGTAGTGTTCAGTACTTACCCTTACTACCTTACCAAATACTATGAGATACTGTCAGCGCCGTCTTGGAAACACATTCCATAAGAGTTAGGTTGAGCAAGATGTTTTAAAAGACTGCTAAAATTTTAGTAATTTCTTTAATGAGGTCATTGTATTTGTTTATATTGATGGTGTGGTACTTTGTGATGTTATTTATATATATATAGAAAGGTCAGTTTTACAAATGCGGAAATAATAAAACATACAAATATTATAATTTTGAACTTACTCTGAGAAAACAATACCTACATGTCTTTCTAAAAGCAAGGATTTTTCTTATTCTGTTGAATGATACCCTAAGTTTGTGAACAGTATTTTCATTTGACCACTATTTTGTTTTTGTCAAAGTAAAAAATGTTAAAAAAATATGTTGAATGTTTAAAAAAAATGTTTTTAGTGATTGAATTTCCTAAACATATTTGACAACCTCATACAATGCCTCTTTTTATTGTCACATTTGCAGATGAACTTTGGAAATGGAGCCCTCCACAAGTGTTTATATGAATGAAGTTGCTCATAGACACTACCACCACACCTCGCACTATACTGGATGGCAAATTAAGATGGGACACACATACACCATTATATGAAGCTAAATGATGATGGTCTAAGAGTCTAAATCTTAAATTTTTGATTGAATATCTTTGCCCAATTTTACAAAAATAGATATAAATCTTTCTAATTTTATAAAGAATGGACAGCTATGTCGCTATGGAAATGGTTTTAATACTTTTATATATAGATTTAAGTATGGAATATATGTACTTAAATTTTGTTGAATAATATAAATTTGTTATTTTTTTATTATTATAGTGTTATTTTATTTTGATTTTATTTCTGTCCTATTTTCTTTAGCATTAAAATATCAAAATAATAATGGTAGGTAAATCTCTACAGGGGGCTTACCAAAGAGCCCAAATGACAATCAATTTGACGTGTGGATGGATAAAAATGTATAGGAATTTTACTCTATGGGTAGAGCCTGATCAATGAGAAACGTCAAATCCCATACATTTGGCTTTCAATTCGATTATTGATTGGCTCTTTGGTAAACCTCCAGACAATGAAGTAAATGGTATGTTTATACAGAAATTGCATACTAACCGGTATTCATAAAAACTTATTGAGTCCTTGAAGGACACTATAGTTATAGGTTTTCTCTTTTTTTAGCAACAAAAATGAATAATATACATATAATAAGATTAAACATTCTGTAATTAAAGTGTCCTTTCTTCAACGACTCAATAAGTTTTTATGAATAAGACCAATAGTCTCTTAATTTGGAAGAGACTCCATTATGTCTGTTAAGATTCTAAGTCTGTCTATATGGTAATGATTTGTTATTTGCATTAAAAAATGCAGCTGAGTATGGGGATTAATAATCAATGATTACAGGAATTGGCCATAGTCATGTTATGGCAATCTTTCATCATGCAGGGTGTTTGGTAGAAGGTTAGACAAATATAGGTGCCCAAAGTACATATTTTCAAAGTCATCATGTATATATTTTTACATGCTTCTAGTATAATAAATGTATTAATTATTGTCTAATAAATGTTCAATCTAATGAATTTTAGACCAAAATTATGACTTAAACATTTAGTAATGAGCTGTCAGTTTAATAAAATCTTAAAGAAAAAAGTTTAATTTACAACACTTATTGGTAGAGGGTTAGCCAAACTTAAGGGCTGAGTAGTTACCTACACCTATTTAGAAAATACCTAACTCTACAGTACCTATTCAGACCTTAAGTTTTGCTAGCTCTACCAACTGTTGTAAGTTTTTTTTTCTTTCTTTCAAATGGTTAGCCAAACTTAAGGGCTTCATATTTGCCTAAAGTACATCCTTTCAAATTCACCCTGTATTAAAAAAGCTAAAAAGAGAAAAAAAAAAAATCATAATCATATAATTCTTGTCTTTTTTCATGGTGTTGTTATGAAACGGGGGATTGGGTTGACGATAAAGCAGCAAGGATATTAAAATACACTCTTAATGCAAATACGTCTAAGTCACCGCCCATTTCGTAACTGCATCATTTAGCCGACATAGCGGGAGCGATCAATATTGTTAAACAACAATGTGTTGATCGATCCCGTTCTTGGACTTTGTAGGTCTACTTACCATCAGTTAGATATACGTTAGGTTCCATGGGAAAAGTTGCTCGATTTGATCAGCAAAACCTCATATTAGCTTAAAGTACATCCTTTTTATATATATTATTCACCTGTATATAAAGGGCCCCTAAGGCCTACCAAACCCAACAGAGTCCACGTAATCCTAAAATTTATGCAGATACGGCAGACTTTTTCTAGACGCGACCACACCCCACCCTGGTGATCGGGGACTTAACGCGGAACATTCCGCGTGGGGTTCCCAACTTGTCGACCCTCTTCGACGACTCGGCGGTGAATCACGCGGCCGACGTCCTAGACATCGCCCTGGCCCAAGCCATAGTGAACCCAGTCCATGTCGAAGTGCTTTACAATATGGATTCTCAGCATCATAGTGCTGGGCAATAAGGTAGACGTCGCCGCCGCGAGAGGGCGGTACAAAACCGATTTCACCTGTTCTCTTTTATTGGTCCCCTAAACACGCCGCAAGACGTTGAGGCTGCCGCCGGACAGCTTATGGAGTTCATAATCTCGGCCAAGGAGGCACAAAGGCAAAAAATACCTAGCCCTCCCCCATCCACTCAACCCTGCTTCTGCACTCGGCTAAATAGTTCGAGCGACTGTTCCTCCGGAGGCTAAAGAGCTACGTCGAAATTCGATTCAAGCAATTTGGCTTTCGCGAGGGACACAGTACCATGCTCCAACTAGTCCGGGTGCTGCACCCGGCGAGCGATCTAAACGTAGCGCAACCACGGTTGGAGTCTTCATCGCCATCGAAAAGGCCTTAGATAGTGCCTGGCACTGCGGCCTAGGTTAAAAATTCCTCGACTCGTCTTTGCCCCCTATAGCTACGAGATTGCTAGCCTCCTTCCTTAACAACCGCCACTTCCACGTAGCCGTGGAGGGGGGTTTCAGTAGAACACACCCCATTTACACAGGCGTCCCCTAGGCAAGATGCCTTTCACTCGCACTATAAAATATCTATTTATTTCAATTGTGCCTGGTACCTCAATATATATAGATATGTATATTGAGGTGCCGGTAAGAATAGTATATGTCACATAACATATACTATTCTTACCGGCATCATCATCGTCACCTTTGTTAAAAACTCCATTTAGATCTGCTGGTGTTCTATTTGCGAAATGATGATATACTCGTAGGTACATAAGTTAAGAATAAAATACCTGGCTCTTGGTTGGGTTTTTATGATAACTGTCTAACATTTAACTATGATGTTGTTGTTTATTTATATATCTTTAGGGTAAAAAACGATTTGATACACTCCATCCATACCCATATTAATATTATAAACGCAAAAGTGAGCCCAGCTGTCTGTTTTAAGTTCACATGAATATAAGTATTGTATACTAGCTAGCTGTGCTGTAACCTAGTCATGTTTCGGTTTTAGTCAATAGGTTCACCGGTTTTCAGGCGCCTATTGCATTGATTATAAAGGGTGTCCTTTCAGAGTGCTGTTATGAAAGAGATATTAAATTGAAGATAAAGCTGCGAGAATATTAAAACTTGCAAATTCACATTTCGTAACCTCATCTTTTCGACAGTTTGATGGAAGCGATCAATGTCGTTAAACAAGAATATATTGACTTTGTATGTCTGCTTACCATCAGGTAGACACAAAATAACATGCCATGCTCCAATAAAATATATATCATACACAAGTTATAAGTAGTGGCCGAGTTGTTTATACCTTGGACTTAAAAACAGTAAGGTCCCTGGTTCGAATCCCGGTGTGTACCAATGAGTTTTTAATTTAAAAATTTATGTACATTTGTTAGACAACACCACTATAGTGCCTCGGAGAGCACGTTAAGCTGTCAGTCCCGGTTTCACTATACCAACTTGTGAAACTGTTTATAGATGGGTTATTGAGTCTATTCAAAACATCGCGACTAGCTAGCCACTTGTTCGGTGTAGACTCATACCATCAGCTACGACGAGGTAGGATTAAAACCCCTCCGCTGGGTACCCTGGGGCCGTCTAGACGGTCTCGGGCGCCGTAAGGCACCCGTGAAGATATATATATATAAGTTATAAGTAGGTATAATATATGGAAACAGGCTACCAAATAAATTATGCAGTTACAAAACAGCTGGTTTTTTTTTGGATAGGAGCTGCTAAAGTAGTTATAAAGGTGTCTCATTATGAAATAGTATTTTAAAAATTAAAGAATGTATATTTATTTAAGATTTTTTTCTACATATGTATGGAGCTAGTGATGACATTTACACATGAAACAAAATAACGGTTAAATGGCCACCATTGCTCTGTTGGCAGGTATGCACTCTATTGACTTTTGTTTTTAATTTTTTTAAATACAAGTTCTTAATGAGACACATTTTATATAGTATAGTTACTATACTTCAAAAAAATATAGATTATTGTAAATGGCTATAAGACAAATTTTTGCCTTATCACAAAACTTACCCCTGTTTAGTAACTGCATACTCTTTGTACTTATGTATAAGATAAAAAGGGTAAGAAAATTATAAAAAAATATTAAAATATAAATGTTTATTAACATAGCTATGCAATGCCTTCATTCTCAATAACAAATTGAGTGATTGGTTAGTAAAGTATATTATATCAATATTTATTTATTTATAAAACTTTCAAACCTTACATTAGAATATTAAGTTTAGGTAGGTGTGCAATAAAATTATAATTACCTTAAAGTATTAGTTAATTATCATATATACCCATATGCTATACAAATACATGTATTATACACATATACATATGCAATATACTACATACCATATAGTACACATATTTATACATAAACAGTATAATGATTACTTCAACAGTTGTTGGGATTTATTTAAAAAGAGCTCACAACCATTTTCTTAAAAACAAATCTATTTGGAGCATTAGTAGGTAGTTAAACATTGTAGACGCAAATCAATGTCTTCAGGGTATGTACATTGCATTCTATAGTGATTTATAGTTATGTCCCACAACTTGCTGATCCCGCTCATCAAATAAGTCATTTCACTCTTTATCTTTGAATTATTCCCTATGTTAAAATGTTCCTGCAAGAAAAAAATATTATTACAAATAAATTAAGCAGGGGTAGGTTAACAAGGTATATATATATTATATATATCTATAGTAGGTATACCTTGTAGATTATTCGGCACACTTTTGTTGTAGTGCAAAACTTGGCTTAGAAAACAGACAGCACCATCAACTTTTAACTCCCCAAAAGTATTCCAATAACACTTCCTGTGGTATTTTTTATTATACACCTGCTACATTGAACCAATGTCAGATCATCATCGTGAATACCCAAAATTACCTGCAAAGAAAATATTTAAATTGAAATATTGTATAGTTAACTACTATTTTAGTAGACTTCCTAAATTATTTTAAATAATAAGAGCATAAAAAACTTTCCAGGAGTGAACCTACATTTGTTATAAATTTTCTGATTAAAATCTGTTTTCTTTTTAAAGCACATCTATGTTTTCACATATGCCATAATAATTTGCAGAGGCTTGTCTGAGTAGACCTTAAGAATTATATACTTAGAAACAAAACAGTGGGCTTGTTAGAAAAACTTGCAGCTACACACAGGGAATGTATCCGTGACTTTCATGTTTATAATAAATTAGACTATTTTACATAAAACAATTTGGTAATTCAATGTAAATGTTTTAAGGGGATAAATTGTTTTTTAACATTGAGACCAGCTTAGTATAGATAGTTATATATTAAATAATGTTTATTAATGTTAAAGCTTCAAGAATTGTATTTAAAATGTATGTAATTTAAGGAAGGGACGAGGAAGGGTATAAATTTACCAGCCAAAATATTCACATAACCTACAAATCCAGCAAGATTGAATTACAGTTATACTAGAATGTTTTGAGTATTTCTCCATTGATTATGTTTTTACATATTTACCTTTGATTGTAGATAGACTTGCTGTGTTCATTTTAAATCCATATTCGGTTGAAGCAAATCACAAATCTAGAAATGAGACTGAAAGTTTCTGTTTTCAATTGGATCCCCAAGTTGAATACACCAATTTCTTTAAATGTTCGTTTACTTTGTAGGCCTTTTCAATTGCCGCCACCGTTCTCCATACAAAGTGTGCCCTAGCAGACATTATTTTAGATTTTAGCACACTTCAAATGTTTTTAGCAAGTTTTTTCGAACAATAATATCAACTCAATGTTTAGAACCCACCTCACTGAAACTTTCTCACTATTTTAGTCTTCTCAATTTAAGTAATCTTAATTTTTCTGTTACTTTGTTACAGTTGTGTAGACAACAATTATATTCTCTAAACAACTGTGAAAACAAGCTCGGAGAATATAAAAATAATAATATAAAAATAGTATTAAAGTATCTTGATACTCAGAAACTTTATATTATAACAAATTTTAGTCTTTTTAGCACTTTAAATCTCGTTTCACTTTGCAAATGGCCGGTGAGAGATTTACGTATCACGTAAATGTAAAAACGTGATACGTTCGCGTAAATCTGTCAAAATTGTGCGCCCATGGTACCGATTTAGGACATTTTGTATGGGAACGCATACGGAACTTAGCGGACGATAAAACGTAAGTTACGTAAAAAAAACCTATGGTACCGATTTTAGTACCTCACGTATCCGCTAGGGGCGCTGAATAAAACTCCATACAAAATTTTTACGTGAGGCAAACGTTACGTATTAAAACGTGACGTTTTTAAAACCCATGGTAGAGCCTCTGGTGGATTGTCTCAAAACTACAGTAGTTACGACTCGAAAATCTCCGTCACCCATTTTACTTTTGTTTTGTTAGAATAATAATTTTTAGTTATTTTGGAGAATCGATTTGATTTCGTAATACGAAAGAACACTAACAAATTGAGTTTATGTTATTTAAATAAATATATTATTATTATACACCCTAACATCACCCATCAACCACTATTCTTACTGCTTACCATCAGGTAAGCCTTAAGCAGAACCTCGTAGAATCCCCATCTACACTATTTTATTTAGGACACTTAAACAAGAACACTTTTGAACAGGAGAAGTCAGTAGACCACGACCGTGAGAAGATCCAGAAGAGCAGACCTCGGGTGGTGATGACCCCGGCCGTCAGTATGGACGACATCGACGACCAACAGGCGAGGGACTTGTTGTGCAAAGATATGTACAAGACGACCACCATGATAGACTTCCATGGTGGAGGATCACATAAAGATACTGCTGAAATTTTGGAATTCATTCAACCTGTTAGTATTTGTAGATACACGGAACGGTATGCGTGACACCAGCCGGACCACCACGTGTGATATCGTTTTTGATTATGCCAGGTTTTAGGACGTAATTTGTGAGAATTTGTTAGCTAATTTATAGATTTTGTTATCATTTCGTTCAAAAGTTATAGGGATGTATTTGTGGTCCTGCCGATGTAACGTTACTTCGGCAGGACCACGATAGAAATAATGCACTTACGAGGTTAGTTCTTTCGCAGAAATTAGGTTTTGAATTTGTGCGATTTTGTTAGCCTATTTTCATTCCGCTAGACCGCTTCGTTCAAAAGTTACAGTGGTGGTCCTGCTGATAAAACGTGACATCGGCAGGACCACGATAGAAATAATGCACTTACGAGGTTAGTTCTTTCGCAGAAATTAGGTTTTGAATTTGTGCGATTTTGTTAGCCTATTTTCATTCCGCTAGACCGCTTGGTTCAAAAGTTACAGTGGTGGTCCTGCTGATAAAACGTGACATCGGCAGGACCACGATAGAAATAATGCACTTACGAGGTTAGTTCTTTCGCAGAAATTAGGTTTTGAATTTGTACGATTTTGTTAGCCTATTTTCATTTCGCTAGACCGCTTGGTTCAAAAGTTACAGTGGTGGTCCTGCTGATAAAACGTGACATCGGCAGGACCACGATAGAAATAATGCACTTACGAGGTTAGTTCCTTCGCAGAAATTAGGTTTTGAATTTGTACGATTTTGTTAGCCTATTTTCATTTCGCTAGACCGCTTGGTTCAAAAGTTACAGTGGTGGTCCTGCTGATAAAACGTGACATCGGCAGGACCACGATAGAAATAATGCACTTACGAGGTTAGTTCTTTCGCAGAAATTAGGTTTTGAATTTGTACGATTTTGTTAGCCTATTTTCATTTCGCTAGAACCCTTGGTTTAAAAGTTATGGCGATCACAAAAATCTACGAGTACAGTCGCGAAGAAAAGTTAAAACACGTAATAGTTTAGAAGATGTTATTTATTTATTCAAAGGCTTTTTGATTTATAAAATTAAATAAATATATATAATAAAACCAATAAATATAATAAACCTAAGCCGTAGTATATTAGGAAAGTTAGATCATAGATCGAGATTTTCATTTATATTTTAATCCTCTTTAAAAAATTGCATATGGAAATGATAAAACAGATGGAGACCATGTTTATTAATGGAATGAAATCTAGCAAAACGTTGTACGATAATAAACAGATATGTTGGAACAATTACTTTTATCTAAAGAAGTTACCCAATTAGTAACTAAATTACTGAATATAATAAAAATGAGTACGATGAGGAAAACGTTATCAGCGTTCATCAAGTATTAGTTAGTACTTTGATATATAATTTAACGAAAGTAAATGTATCATATTAATGAAAAAATCGAAATTGTCGAACCCTAAGATAGAATACAATTATTATAAACATTCTATATAATGTTCTGCTACTGTATATTTTAAATAGACTTTTTCAAACGTTGGAAAGCGCGTTTTACAAAGCGAGTGATCTGGCAATCATCAGAACAAAATTAGCAATTAAAATCGCTTGAATCCCAGAAAATCAGGTTAAACTCGATATCATAATAGACTGAAGCTGGGGCTTGACCAAAGAACACGATCGCCAATCGAATCGCCGCATCGATCGATAAAAATGTATAGGAATTTTACTCTATGGGTAGAGCCCGATCGATGAGAAACGTCAAATCCCATACATTTGGCTTTCGATGGGTATTTCGATTCGATTATCGATTCGCTCTTTGGTAAGGCCCCTAGTATATTAGGAAAAACGCTAGATCTATGATCTAGCTTTCCTAATATACCACTACTAAACCTAATATAATACACAATGTAAGAAAACATATTATTATGTTTATTTTTATAAGAAGGCGCAACCACTAGACCACCGGCGGTTGTATTTAATAGACTTAAAAATATATATGTACTTATTAGTATTTATATATATAAGGTAGGTTGGTTAACAATGAGCCAGGCGTTTACACTTAGTCACTGAGTTTATTCTAAAGCGCGACGCTACCGCTTCGTTCATTTGACATCGTTGAAAGTATTCCCGAACGCTCTTCTGCCTTGCCAGTTGCCAGTCAGTTTGCGTGAAAAATAGACGAATTATAAGATTTTTTTTGTTTTATAGCGTAAAAAGTAAATAAAATCAAACGTGAGTATTTTTTATTATAATGTTTTTTCTTTTTATGATAGGATAATTTAAGTAAGATGCAAGTTTAATGTGCCTATTAGAGCTTTGTATAAAAGAAGCATAGCTTACCCCACGTGTTTCTGTCTAGAATGCAATATAACCTAAATATTTGGGTAAGTGGTTGTACACAATGCGACACTTTTATTGCGTCTACAATGAGCCACTGACTTAATGTGTACCATCCATGACCCGTTGTGCACAACTGTAATATATATTTTTTAAATTATAGGATGGGTCGTCCTGTAGCTGGTCGAGCTTGTAAAAAAGGCAACATTTCATCCGAAGTGATGCAGAAGGTCATAGATCGTCATGTAAAAGACAATTGTTGTAGTATATATAATATTAAGTTAGTATCCAAAGTCAACATCCAAAGATTTCTATATATTGTTATTATATAATAATAATTTTTACTGTGTCCGAAATTTTCTTTGTTACACATATCATCACGGGTGCCTTACGGCGCCCGAGATCGCCTAGACGGCCCTAGGGTACCCAGCGGAGGGGTTTTAATCCCACCTCGTCGTAGCCTAACAAGTGGCTAGCTCATCGCGATGTTTTAAATAGACTCAATAACCCATCTATAAACAGTTTAACAAGTTGGTATAGTGAAACCGGGACCGATAGCTTAACGTGCTCTCCGAGGCACTATAGTGGTGTTGTCAAACAAATGTACATACATTTTTTAATTAAAAACTCATTGGTACACACCGGGATTCGAACCAGGGATTTCTTTGTTACAAGTATGTTATACTTGTTACTACCTACTTGTTGTTATATTCTTCTATTTTATTATATTTTAAGTATAGGCAGTTGGCGAAGTTTTTTAAAAATGTTTCATTTACTTGTGTTTAACTAGGATCTTTTTTTTATCATCACGTCAGGGCCCTTACGGGGTATGCAAAGACAACCGAGCAGCGCTTACATTTTTTTTTTCTCGTCCACATTTATAACTCTTTCTCATACATACACGGCGATTACGGTGACTTTTAATTGCACCGTCTTTTAAAACTTTTTGAATTTGGTCATGGTACGTGTCTTGGTCTCCCTCGGCCACATGTTTCACCTCATTGTTATATATAAGGTTCGTCATTCTTTCATCACTCATTCTTTCTACATGCCCAAACTAGCGGAGCATGCTTTTCCTCATTTTCATACCTTTACTTTCTTTCAACCTAAATTTAATCGTAACAAATTATTGAGGATTCGACATTTTAACACCGCATTTTCGTCGCAATGAGTGCATTTCTACTGCATTAATTTTGCTTTCACCCTTCTCCTAACACACCTATTTTTGACTTCCATACAATAGAGTCGGGACAAGCACTACATTATGAATGGCTAGTCTAGCATTATCAGTTATATTTGAACCGCCTATCATAAATCACAGTGCGCCATTGACTGTATTCACTCTCCTTTGTTATTTTTTTATCTAACATCCTCAGTGAAAACACTATATATATAAATAAGTTCTATATATATAGTTCTATGCTATCAGATATATAAATTCAGACAAGCGGCGTTTTTAAACATGTCTAGGTCACTTCATGGTTTTTGCATCTGTATGGGCGGTAATAACAAAACTGTCCGGTCGGTCTAGTGAAGTTATAGAGACCTTCCTCTACTTAAAACGTATATACATTTTAAAAAAACGAACCATTTTAAAATCACTGAGTCTGTCTGTCTTCCTATCTAACCAAACTATTAAAAAACCCCTTATAGAACACGCGCAAAGCCACAACACTGGGCAACAGCTAGTTGCGCAGAAAAGTAGTAACAGAGAGTAATAAATAACTATGAAATAGAATCCATGACGAAACTATTAGAAACGCCTGATAATTTCGTCATAGCCATAGTACTATTTTAATTTTGGTTTTTATCATGTAGGTAATGATTTTTTTGTACATTTATTATTATGATTATAATGAACAATAAATGTACATTTTTTTAACACTAAGTTTGAGCACTATTATACCATTGATCTCATAGTACACTGTGGCGAGGCTAGGAATCACGCTGCTTCCTGGCCCCGCTAACTGTTTTTGTTGAATTTCTCGGAAACCTTTATAGGTTTTATTTAGGTTATGTACAATTACGTACAAATTATGAATATATTTTTAGTATTAAGCACGGTTCAAATATCTACTGTGGTGGGGCCACGAAGTATCACACATATGATTGCTTATTTTTTGCCAAGTCAGTCTCGGAGACAAAATCAGGTCATTAAATTAATTTTACTTTTGAGATTTGTAACAAGTTCAGATCATGGACTCTGCGTCCTAAAACAAGGAGTAGACTCATTGTTAAATTAAATTATTGTCATAATAATGAAATTAATCATTACTGGATTGTTTAATTTATAATATCAAATTCTACTAGGTATTATTAAATTAATTTCTTTATGTCTAGAGCAAATCTATAGAATCTACTCATAACTGGAGAAATTGTGTTTAGGCTTAGTATTGTATTAATTTAAAATTTGCATGCCAATTGTGGTTAAATATGCTGAACTTTTATTTATAAATGATTATGTCCATCTTTGTAACCATATTTCGCAAATAAACTATCTTTATCTTTTATCTTTTTGTATATATTCTTTTGGTTATATCAAAAAGAGTTTATTGTGTCTCTATGAGCAAGTCAAATTGAAGTTTTGTTTCCCATATTGGCGGCTTATGTTGTAAGGTTTTGCTATTAAAACTGTTTAAGTATTTGTTTGACAAATAAATTTGAAATGATTCAGAATTATTGTTCCGTAAGTTGGTATAGTGAAACTGGAACCGACAGCTTAAGGGTCCTGGACTCGCAATCGCGAACTCAGCGTACTCCATACACAATGACCTTTCGCACTTCCAGTTATACTCAAATAATGTTTGTCGCAGAATTAAAATAAATACAACCACCTGTGGTCTAGTGGTTGCGCCTTCTCATAAAAATAAACATAATATTTTTATTTATTTATCAAGTACTAATCTACCTTTTTAATCATAGTCATCTATAAGTATATATCATCACGTGCCTTAATATAAAAAGTACCTTAAATCAAATATTATTTATTTCATGTAAATCTTTACAGTTATTTATGAATAGTCAAAAAAAATGCCTTCTCGTAAAAATAAACATAATATTATTATTTATTTAACAAGTACCGTATTATTATTTATTTAAAAATTTAGTACATAATATTATTATTTATTTAAAAATCTCGATCTATGATCTAACTTTCCTAATATACCACTGCTTAGGTTTATTATATTTATTGGTCTTATTATATACAACCACAATATAATAATAATTTATTTAATTTTATAAATCAAAAAGCCTTTGAATAAATAAATAACATCTTCTAAACTACTACGTGTTTAAACTTTTCTTCGCGACTGTACTCGTAGATTTTTGTGATCACCATAACTTTTAAACTAAGGGTTCTAGCGAAATGAAAATAGGCTAACAAAATCGTACAAAATCGAAACCTAATTTCTGCGAAGGAACTAACCTCGTAAGTGCATTATTTCTATCGTGGTCCTGCCGATGTCACGTTTTATCAGCAGGACCACCACTGTAACTTTTGAACCAAGCGGTCTAGCGAAATGAAAATAGGCTAACAAAATCGTACAAATTCAAAACCTAATTTCTGCGACGGAACTAACCTCGTAAGTACATTATTTCTATCGTGGTCCTGCCGATGTCACGTTTTATCAGCAGGACCACCACTGTAACTTTTGAACCAAGGGGTCTAGCGAAATGAAAATAGGCTAACAAAATCGTACAAATTCAAAACCTAATTTCTGCGAAGGAACTAACCTCGTAAGTACATTATTTCTATCGTGGTCCTGCCGATGTCACGTTTTATCAGCAGGACCACCACTGTAACTTTTGAACGAAGCGGTCTAGCGGAATGAAAATAGGCTAACAAAATCGCACAAATTCAAAACCTAATTTCTGCGAAAGAACTAACCTCGTAAGTGCATTATTTCTATCGTGGTCCTGCCGAAGTAACGTTACATCGGCAGGACCACAAATACATCCCTATAACTTTTGAACGAAATGATAACAAAATCTGTAAATTAGCTAACAAATTCTCACAAATTACATCCTAAAACCTGGCATAATCAAAAACGATATCACACGTGGTGGTCCGGCTGGTGTCACGCATACCACGGAACGGGTATCAGACGATTTATTTGTCGTCAAACCAGGGGCTCTAGAGAAAAATCAGGCGAGGCGACATGTCGCGTCGCCTCAGTCAAAAACGTATGTATTTTGACAGTGACAGTAGGCGTGAGGTACGCTGTCACCTGCCAAAGTCTATACAGTTTTGATTGAAGGCGACACGACACGTCGCCTCGCCTGATTTTTCTCTAGAGCCCCAGTAGCCCTACTACAAGTTTTTGCAAACACTTTCTACTATAGTCTCTTTATTTTTCAAATAAAGCTCTCTTATTGGTTGATTCCTATTCGTAGTTACTAACGACTATAGTAAAAATTGTTTGCAAAAACTTGTGACTGTGACTACAGAATCGAAAATAATATTACCGCCGATAAATCGGTTGAGCGTCTCCTAAGAACACGTAAGACAGGCTGAAATTAAAATATTTCTGTAGAGATGGAATGGAAGTCTGTGGCGCTAGTGTGAGTTTTTTTAACATTTACTTTCGCGTTAACTATACTACTGCGTCAACATTTTGACCAATCACACGGACGCATTTTCAGTTCTCAAAATCTCCGCTTGGAGCGCTGAACTATTTCCCATACAAATTTTAGTTAACTCAAACGCAAAGTATTAGTTAGAAAACTCACACTAGGGGTACTGGTTTTAAGTGCGATTACGAAAATAGTGAACTTCAAATAGATAAGTATATTATCTTGTTTGCCTGTCGGTTCATAAGTAGCAGTGAAAACGTTTGGTTCGTCCCTATCCACCCTTGTTTTGGATCCCTAAACTATTGTTTTTAATTTAAATAGGTATTATACCTTCAAGAAACTATACCTACCATATTCCATAATTTAATAAGCTTACTGAACACAATGAGTTTTTTTGAATTGAAAGCATGACAGTAGCTCGGTAGGATTACAGATTACAGGCATGTAATCTGTAATCCTACCGAGAAGCCCGATAGAAATACGCGCCGATTGTTAACAATGTATAGGAATTTTGTTCCATCAAATTAGATTCCGATCAAATACGAGAAACGCCAAATCCATGTCAAATATATTTGACGATTTAAATTTGTCTTTCGATGAGTTGGCTCTATTGGTATTTCGATTGCCTTACTCGGTAGGCTCCAGATAAAATAAGTACATACCTAAAGGGGCCAGCGGGGTATTTACAACTCTAAGCTAAACTTTAATCGATATGATGCAATTCTGACGTAATGCAAACCTGGTGACATTGACTCGACAACTATGTCATTTTGGTAAAAAAATTAGCTTAACGTTGTACGACGTAATAGGCCTACAGAAGAAGGACGACCAATACACTTGCCTTTGGCGTTGTATCCGGAGGCCGTGGGTTCGATTCCCACAAATGGAAAAAAAAATAGTACGGATTTCTGTAGTTTGTCATGGTCTGAGTCTTTATAAAATATACTATTATATATCGTTGTTTCTGGTACACATAGTACAAGCCTAGAGCTTAGTTTGTGACCATGTATCGAACCCACGACCTCCGGAGACAACACCAAAGGAAGGCGCAAACAATAGTCTACGGAGGCGGTCAAACAGTATAATATTATTTGAAGGTGAAGAGTCCTCGGGGGTGGTTTCCCCCGGTGGTGCCGCGGGAGTGGCGGCGGGAGGCGCTGGAGTGGGACGGGAAGCAGCTGCGGACGCACTGCGACGCTACCCAGGAGTTCTGGCTAGATCGAGCCAAAACCAAAGGAAATCAAACACACTTGGCTTAAATAAAAACACTTTATTGTCAACCTAAATTATAGAGATTATAATATATTTTGTATACACATTTTTTACATAATTAATGATTAACATTTAATAAAATATATTATTATAATTCTTTATATTATTTAATTTTAATATGACACTTATGGCCGTCTACATATCCCATTGCTTTTACTTATATATACAACAAAAATAAAATGGTAAATAACTTTAAAAATAAATTTAACACAAAATAAAAAAATAATCAACTTTCAAAAATTAAGTAACTTTCCAACTACTAAGATTTGGAAAGAAAACTTCATAGTCATAGAAAAGGTAACCACACAAATTGTTGATAAAAATACATTATACCTGGAATGGTTTATTATGCTATACAAAATCAAATTACTTAAATGCTATACTGCACCACATTACTAATAAATTAAACGGGAACCTCTTGGGCGTTATACCTAAGGTATTACCAGAAAACTTTGACATGAATAAATAATATGCATGATATCTTTTTATTTCTGTATTTGGTAGTATTTACTTTATTAAACCCTGAAAAAATTATAAACTCCAAAATAAATGTGATAATCATTAAAAAAAGATTAACATTTATAATTTTTTAATGTATCCGAAAACGGCGCATCACTAGTACGCCATTGCTGTGACGTCACAGCACATTAAACAAACAATGGTTCTATACCTTCTTTTGCGCGGTTAGAAGTATATTACAACCGTAACATTTGTTTGTTTCACCCCTCGTCGTTTCGGAGCGCGTCCGTTTTTTGCAAAAAAAAATCATTTTTATTTTGAAATTAGAAAATAATGGATTAATTTAAATAAAAAATATTTTATCAGATATGTTTCTAGATAAAAAAGGAACAACATATCGCACATCTAGATAAAGGGTAGCACAACTCGAAATAATCAAAAATCGAGTTAATGCGATTATCGGAATCTGCGTTAAAAACTACATGAACTCCAAAGACACCTGCGTAAAAATTTCCATAAATAAAATGTAGATGGCGCTGTAAGTCAGTCTTTCTGAGTTGCTCCTGGTACACCCCCCGCCAAAAACAGTAATGCATTACCAGTTACGACATGTCAGCGGTGCGGGAAGTAGCTGTTAATACGCAAAAAGACTGGATTATTTCGAGTTAGTTTTGTATTCGTGATTAACCGCAGTCATTAAGAGTGAAATATTTTGGTATTTGTGATTGAAGCTGATTTTTTTCTCGGGCGTTTTTTAAATTAATTCCACGTACTCCGATATTCTTCACAAATGTAAGTATTTTTTATGATACTAACTAAAATTAGTATAATTTATAGCATAGATAACAAATTGAAATCTTGTGTTGAATTGGTTTTAAATATCAGTTTAACAGAATCTCAATGGAATCAGGCGTCACTCCCTATTAGATACGGTGGCATCGGAATCCGCAGAGTTTCGGATGTCTGTTTACCTGCCTTTATTGCTTCTTGTTATGGGGTCTCAGAGCTAGTCACTACTATTTTACCCGACTTAGGTGCAACCTCTGAGATTCCATATCTACTCGAATCAGTGGAGGCTTTTAGATCGACGTCTGAAATTCTGCCGGAGATCCAGTTGTCTTCACAGCGTCAATGGGACACAATAAATATTAAAAATAATTTAAACAACCTTTTGGCAACATTTTTAGGATCCGATTTAGCTCGTCTTAAAGCCTCTATAATACCTGAGTCTGGGTTATGGCTGGATGCACTCCCTTCTCCTTCACTGGGTACATTTCTAGATGACCAGTCGTTAAGAATAGCTATGGCATTACGGTTAGGCGCGAACATCTGCCAACCTCACCAATGTGAATGCGGAGTGCAAGTCTTAACGAACGGCCATCATGGATTAAGTTGCAGTAGAAGTGCTGGGAGATTGCCTCGACACCATAACCTTAATGACATTGTTCGCCGTGCTCTGACTTCAGCAAACGTCCCCTGTATTATTGAGCCCCGTGGGTTAAGTAGAATAGATGGAAAACGCCCAGATGGGTTAACGCTTGTGCCGTGGCAGAGAGGGCGAAGCCTTATCTGGGACGTCACTTGTGTTGATACATTTGCGGCATCACATCTTCAAGCCTGTGTAGGCTCAGCAGGGGCGGCTGCTGAGGCCGCAGCCAAGGCGAAACATACAAAATATCAAAATTTAAAATCTGATTATTTATTTGTTCCATTTGCTGTGGAGACAACTGGGGTTTGGGGCTCTGAAGCCAAGGAATTCAGCAAAAAACTATGTGCTCTTCTGAATGAGATCACTGGAGATTCCCGGTCCGGATATTTCTTTAAACAAAGGATATCACTGGCAGTACAGAGAGGTAATGCTGCCAGTGTTATGGGGACCTTCGGGCCGGGACAGAGTCGGGACATAGTGGATATTTAAATTTTTTTTTTATATAAATAAAAAATTTAATTAAAATTACATTTAATTAATATTTAACTAAAATTAGTTTAGTATTGGTGAAAATGTTTTGCATAGTTTGAGTTGGCTGGGTTTTGTAGGTTAAATTTAAATGCGCTCTTATTCTAAAACAATAAATGCTGTTATTCATTTTGATATAGAAATATTTAGAGTAATGTTTGTATTATGTTTTTTTTTATTTATCCACTACTTTTTCAATAAAACTATTTCGTTCTATTCTTTTTTTTGAGTTAATATAGTATTCGTGAATTTAAATAAATACGTATTTTTTTCTTACAGATGATGAAAGCGCGTAGTCTTTCACTACTCCAAATGGCGATGAAGGCTAACTCAAATGAACCTGAGAGAAGTAATACGGAGAGCCATCATCACGAACACTCAACAACACCTTCGACGAGCACCAAGGTGACTGGAGAATTCCCAGTAAATAATACTATGGAGTTACAAAAGAACCCAACAACGTTGGCATCACAACCAACTAGTCCTCAGATGAAAACATCGTACTGTTAACAGCGACAGAAGCGATTTCGACGATTCGGATGTAGATCCGCTCTTCAACCCATATCCTAAAGCCAGAAATCATCGTCCACCTCTCATAGTTCCAAGAAAAAGGTCTCGTTCCTCCAGTACTACCTCCTCCTGCAGTTCAAGCTCTTCATCTAATAATTCCAGCAGCTCTTCAAGCAGCAGTAATACAGAAACAGCTAGTAACTCAATGCTATCAGCCATGTCGGAGTCTACATACCTGTTTAACGAGATCCCGTCTGCTGAAGTTTCAACTTCTCAACCGATCATAGACCAGTCTGCTGAGCCTGAAAGCCGCCAAAGGAGTAGGAAAAGAGCAAGAAACCCTGCTGGTTGGTACTCGAATGTTAAGAAATTGCGGCGAAATACCGGTAAATCCTATGTAAGTTCAACTAATAAGAGTGTTCCTGAAAGAGCGGTTAAGCCTCCATGCCATGATAAGTGCAAATTGAAATGTAAAACAAAAATAGGTGAAATATTACGCAAATCTTTGTTCGACAATTTTTGGCAATTAGGTGACCTTCAAAGGCAGAGAGAGTTCATTGTAAGGCACACTCAAGTTATTAAGCCTAAATATAGATACAGCACTACCCAAAATTATAGGTCACTCAATTCTGCATTTTTCTTTGACGTTGAAGGCATTCTTATTAGAGTCTGCAAAGCTTTCTTTAAAGCTACCTTAAACATAAGCGATCAATGCATTAGGACAGCTCTTTCAAAAAGACAAGAGGGCGGTTTCATAAAAGACGACTTAAGGGGTAAACACGGACAACACTCGACCATAAGTAATGAATTAAAAGAGAGTGTCATCGCTTTCATCGAGTCTATACCTAGAATAGAATCGCATTACCTACGAGCGCAAACTACGAGGGAATTTATTCCAAGTGAAAAATCCATTGCGGATCTATATCGTGATTATAAAGACTTACGCGAAAATGAACGTCTACCATTTGCTTCGTCATCGACGTTCAATCGAATCTTTAACACGCAGTTTAATATTTCTTTTCACATCCCGAAAAAAGATGCATGCGATCTTTGTGAAACATATAAAAATGCTACCGAACAAGAAAAACAAAAATGATGTATGGCATATGACCAACATTTGAAAGAAAAAGTGCTGTCCAGATTAGAAAAGGAAACTGACAAGAAAAGGACAGACGCAGTTGTTGCAGTTTATGATCTACAGGCCGTGATGCAGGTGCCTAAAGGGCAAGTATCGCTGTTTTTTTATAAATCAAGGATCAATTGCCTAAATTTTACGATCAGTGACTTGTTTGCAAAAGATGTAATTTGCTACTTTTGGGACGAGATTGAAGGCAAATGTGGCGCTGTGGAAATTGGATCCTGCGTATTGCAATATCTGCAAATGTTAATTAAGAAAAATTCATCAGGTACAGAACTGGACATTATATTTTACAGTGACAACTGTTGTGGCCAGCAAAAAAATAAGTACCTGTTATCTGTTTACGCCTTTGCTGTTGCAACTATGGGAATAAACTCAATTACACATAAATTTTTGATTCGTGGTCATTCACAAAATGAAGGGGATAATGTGCACAGCGTTATTGAAAAACAAATCAAAAGGTACACTAAATCAGGCCCAATATACTGTCCACAACAATACGCTACGTTAATAAGAACAGCTAAAAAAACTGGAAAACCTTATCATGTGGAAGAACTTACACATGACAAGTTCTTTGATATGAAAGCTCTTCAAGAAGAATGGGGAAATAATTTCACTGTTAATATTGACAGAGAACAAATAAAATGGCACGATATCAAACAACTCCGCGTTGAAAAGCAGCAACGGCTCACATTTTTTTATAAAACTTCTTATGAAGATACGGTTTTTAAAAAAGCATTTGTAAGAAATCAAAGACGAACACAAGTTCACGAATTTTCTGCTTTGAAACCAGCGTATTTGCAAAAAATTCCATTGGGTGCTAATAAACAGCGGGATATAATGGAATTAATCGATAAGAAAATTATTCCACAAAATTACGTCGATTCTTATTACAAAAATGCACTAGTTATAGAATAATTTCAGGACTTATGTTTATACTAATGACGTTAAGTAGATTTGAAAGAAAGTCTCAACAACTAAGTTTTTTGATAATTATAGATATTTGATATTATTAATATTAAGGGAAATTTAAGTTCAATATAAAAGTCTGATTTAATTAAAGTAATTAGTAATTACTATTATGATTTGAAAGAAAGTCTCAACAACTAAGTTTTTTGATAATTATAGATATTTGATATTATTAATATTAAGGGAAATTTAAGTTCAATATAAAAGTCTGATTTAATTAAAGTAATTAGTAATTACTATTATGATTTGAAAGAAAGTCTCAACAACTAAGTTTTTTGATAATTATAGATATTTGATATTATTAATATTAAGGGAAATTTAAGTTCAATATAAAGTCTGATTTAATTAAGGTACTTAATTACTAATTACCATTATGATTTGAAAGAAAGTCTCAACAACTAAGTTTTTTGATAATTATAGATATTTGTTATTATTAATATTAAGGGAAATTTAAGTTCAATATAAAAGTCTGATTTAATTAAAGTAATTAGTAATTACTATTATGATTTGAAAGAAAGTCTCAACAACTAAGTTTTTTGATAATTATAGATATTTGATATTATTAATATTAAGGGAAATTTAAGTTCAATATAAAATTCTGATTTAATTAAGGTAATTACTAATTACTATTACATCCTCTTGATGAGACTGATATTAATAATAATTAATTGTTAAAGTTTAAGAATTTTTGATACCTTTATTTATGTTACCTTTTCGATGATGTTTTTTTTATGTAAACTTAAGTTACTTAACAGTAGCTCTACCACAAGTTTTTGCAAACAACTTCTACTATAGTCGATAGTACGTATAGATTGAAATCAACCAATAAGAGGTTTATTTTAAAAATAAAGCGATCCTATTGGTTGATTTCAATCTATACGTACTATAGACTATAGTAGAAACTGTTTTCAAAAATTGTGGTAGAGCTACTGAAAACATTCCTGTTTTTTTTATTGTAGGTACATACCTGTTAATTGAGAAAATAATACTCGTAAATACCTATGTGTTTCTGTAACGATGTCATATCTAAAATAATATGTAAATAATAGCTGTTTTTTTTGTTATTTAAGTAGGTAGGTACTACATTTTCTGTGATTTATAGAATAATAAAGTTTAATTAATGATTAAAGAACTTTCCTAAACTTTATGTAAGTGGTTTCTTCTATTTTTGGAGGAATTGCCTAAACAAGTCCTTGTAACATAAATACCTAAATAAAGACAAGTTTTAATAAAAAAAAAAAAAAGTTTTAATTTATTAATAAACACAAAAAAAATATATACTAACATTGTTTAGATACACCGCTCTTTCTGTTAAGATCTTAAAAAAATAAAAAGAATAAGAGTGCATTAATTAAAAATATTTCACTAATATGAAATCAATGTGAGTTGATAAAATTTATAAACAATTATTAAGTCACGATTACTAACATAACACGAAAAAAATTATTTAACAAGTGATGCGTGTATTTAAAGTTAAGTAATTGAGTAATTAAATAGAATAATTTATACAACTTTAAGACAATATTTTGAATTGGTCAAATAGAAATCGAATTATTAGTTTTTTGTTGTTCTTGAAAAAAGAGGTATTTTGAGTTGTGCTGCCCTTTATCTAGATGTGCGATATATGAAATATACATTTTTTAGAGTTACATGCATATTCCCTATTGTTCATAGATATGGCCCATGGCTATAGCCATATTGTTCACACATGACACATTGGCACCAAAAGTTCAAAATTACTGGAATGGAGTTCGTTATAGGTTTATCCCCTTAGGCCGATTGCTGGTACATAACTGACGGTAAATTGACATAAAGGCTAAATGCTTTTCATGAATAAGTAAAATTACAAGCTTATATAAATAATTTATATTTAAAAAAAATGCACAAAATTGTATATCTAAGCAATGCAATACTGAATCATCAAGCATTAAATACACACATCGGCAGAATTAGCGTAACACAAAAAAAAGAAGAATTAATATATCTTTTATAATTTTTTACATATATTTTTTAAAAACGTCTAATTTAAAAATGTCAACAGTCATTTGTTTCATTCGTTTGTTTTAATTTTTCATTCATACATCTCTATCGACAGCTTCGAAGTAGATTTTCCATTTTCGTAAAGTTTATAAATTCCATTTGAAAAATATTATATTGCAGTTTTATGAGACTTTTGTGTTTTCTTGCTTATTGATAAGTTACGAACATCTAAGTACGCCTGATTTAACGCTATCAGAAATTATCAGGGCAGATAAAATGATAAGAAATGGTCAATCCTACAGATCGATTGAAACAAGACTTCGTCGATCGTTATCAACGATTCATCGTAGCATCAAACGGTACAGATTGACGAATTCTCTAGTGAGGAGAATAGGACAAGGTAGGAAAAGGTGTACTTCAAGGAGAGATGACCGTTTTCTACAAGTTCAAGTTCGTCGGAACAAATGGCGGCGGCTCAATTATGGTCTGGGGAGGGATATGTTTAGGAGCTCGCACGGAGTTAGTGGTAGTTGACGGCAGGAATCTGAATGCTGATCGGTATATCAGGGAGATTTTAGAGGAACACGTTGTGCCATTTGCCCCATTTATTGGTAACGACTTCATTTTAATGCAGGATAATTACTCGGGCTCACAGTGCTCGCTCAGTATAGGCATACTAAACAAAAAGATGTATGAATGAAAAATTAAAACAAAGTTTAGACTGCAAAAAACTAATAAATGTTTCGTCATTAACAGTATAAGGTTATTTAATAAATTACCTAAAAGCATTATAGATCTGAGTGAAATAAAGTTTAAAAATTGTATAAAACACATATTAATCAATAAGGCTTACTATAGTGTAAAAGACTATCTTAACGATAAAGACGTCTGGATCCGTCCTGATATGCAACTGAGGTCTCGCAACTAGTAAACAAATTGCTTATGTAGAATCTACCCTAGTTTAGTAGGTATATAATGTCCGATATTGTAATAATTTTATATTACATAATTTATTTTCATTACATTATGTAAATTTTGTCTTTGGATAAGGTAATCATTGATGATTACCTACTTATTTATACTTAATTTATACTAATAGTATACTGTGTAGTTATGTACATTGGTACCGTAACAAATAATCTGCCATAGGGTGTTCTACGCATGCTGATCAGTGGGGTGCATTTTGAGTATGTTACTATATATATATTATATATATGTATGCTATATAGCATAAGTCAATCAATAGCTGTACCCCTCTTTTAGTTTGTGTGAAACACTAGAGTTTTTTACTTGCTGGTTTCTTTTTCTCCGGGGTGTCTCTGAGGGGATTGACTTTACAGTTAGTGTTTATGCCCTTAAAAATACCGATCCTTATACCTTTACTTATATGTGATTGGTTACTTAGCTTTTATTTACAACAAATATTTAAGGCATGGATATGGTCGGTGAAGTTGGTCGCCTTGGTGGCTCTCTTGTATGGCAGATAATGATTGACAGGTCAATGGAATCAGCTAACAACCTAGTCTTACACTAGTTGGTTATGTAGTGTGTGTTCGGTTCGGTAGTAATTTTCATATTAAGATTTCCATTCCATCGTGTCTAAGTTCAATTAATATTTGTCGTTATTTTGTTAATGAATAGCTGCCTAACCAAACGCACTCTAAGACCTCATTGTTAAACTTTTTTTTTTTTTTTGACTATTCATAAATATCTGTAAAGATTTACATGAAATAAATGATTTTGACTTTGACTAACCATGTTGGTGTTACGGTGATGGAGTAACCAGCATGGTCCCCGGATATGAATCCGATTGAACACGTTTGGGACTTTCTAAAGAGGCGTGTCAAATCAAGAATGCCACCTCCTAACAATCTGGGCGAGCTGAAAAACACATTAGTTGAAGAATGGCAGAGGTTGCCCCAAGAAATCATTGACAACATAATTCGCAGCATGCCCAGACGGATGGAAACCTTAATCAGGGCACGGAGGTGAAACACTCGCAACTGTTTCACGTAGGTGAAACAAAAACTTAACTAAACAAAATGCTTTTTGTTTAGTTAAGTTTTTTTTTTCATTAAACTTTAAGTATGGTGTTGCAAATTAATGTCAAAATATATTAATTTAATTGTTGTTTCATGTTTAATTATTATTTGTTTAAAAATAAAGCTAACTATTTTATACTCTCCTTTTTTTTGTGTTCCGCTAATTCTGCCGATGTGTGTATATTAATAATTGATGTCTTATTATCTTTTTAGAAAAGTCATAGCAGTAACAGTAACTTAGGCCATTGTTAAAAAAAAAAAATGATGTTTCTCAATGCCAATATTACAAATGCTACTGAAACGCAATATTCATCCAACTATGTTTTGTCTCTTTTTAATAATATCAAGAAAGAATGAAAGATACAATTATAGTCTTCTCGAAATTTTAAAGTAGGTATTACTTAAACTGATAAATAATAAAAAAAATGCAGATTTTTATAGGACCTGTCAATAGTAGAGAGATTTGGATGTTTAATCCACTATTTTTAACTGTTTGACAGTTAAGTAATCAGCGAATATTAAAAAAAAACATAGAAGTCTAATTAAGAGTCTAAATAGGTTTCAAGAAAAAGTGAGACAAAACTAAGACGCGATGCCTATTTGTTTATTTTTGGCTGTCTTCGATTTGCTAATTATTTTTTTTATAACCTATGTACTACTTCCATTTATATTAAAAGTAAATTTATGCATTGTTGATAAGGTATACTTTAGCTTTACCTTATTTACAACTATGTTTTTTGTTGTAGAGGACCGATACAGTTATTACTTTGGTGCCAAATATGAATGTAAATTTGTTCTAAGTTACTTGTAATTTTTACTACATTCAAAGAATTAAAGAAAATAAGGATTAAACTAAAAAAAATGGCGTCAATATTTGGTACTATTGACGCTGTATCTTTAATAATTACAAAGAGAAAATTTTAGTGCAATTCAGCCTTACAAAAATCAGAGAAACCAGGCGTTAATCTGTTAAAAATAAAATAATTAGATGAGTCTCCAACGTGCGCCTTGGATGGTATTTATGTAACATACCGGACACAAAGATATAGTGGTCAATCGCACTGGTAGAGGCAGAGAGCGGCGAGCGCGTGCGCGGCGTGCTCCCGCACCGCCGGCTGCGGGTCCCGCACGAGAGACACGAGCGACGCGCGCACCGCCCGCGCCACGTCCGCGGGGCACGCCGGCACGCACGCGTCGCGGGCGCGCGCGACACACAGCTCCGACACCAGGCAACCTTCACAACATATATACACCTTGTAACAATGGGAAAACGGCAAAGGGCACTGTGCACTAAACCTGGGCTTTGACCCTCTCTCAATAATTCCATCGTGTGTTAATCGCATTACATA
Source organism: Monopis laevigella (assembly GCA_947458855.1). Classification (NCBI taxonomy): domain Eukaryota; kingdom Metazoa; phylum Arthropoda; class Insecta; order Lepidoptera; family Tineidae; genus Monopis; species Monopis laevigella. The sequence goes on along the minus strand of OX381583.1, from coordinate 26,557,961 downwards.
GCTTCTATTATGTATATTAACTCACGCTATGTTTTGACAGTTGTCTATTATGAATTGGGTAGCATAATATGACATGTTATACAGGGTGTCCCAGAAATCAACGATAAACCGAAAACGGGTGATAGGCCAAGTCATGACAGTTATTAGAAAAATATAAAAAAAAATCTTTGTCGTGTATATTTCATATTATAAATATTTTAAAAAATATCGGAAAAACTGACATCCTGTGATGATCTTTCAAGTCCTAAGACTACAAATATTACTTTTTTGAATATTTTTTTTCTGCATTGTAGTCATGACTAACCCTTCTTTAAATAACAGTTCATATTTTAAACATACCTGCCTTAGTTTTAATAAAATGGTGTGTTTTTGCCCAACAATAAATTCAAAATAATTACTACACCCAACTTTAATCGTCTGTACTGTAAAAAAAAAATACTACCATATTTTGGCAAGTAACTTTAAAAGATGGCGCATTTAATCTGGATTCCAAAATGGTATGATACTTGTTAGATTACTTCTTAATTGAAGAAAAAAAAAATTTTTTTAACGGAACCGGGTTTCAAGCCAACTGTTTAATTATTTAAAATGTTGGAATTAAGTTGTTATGTGACGACTATGAGTGACGTCATCTTGTCTAGAGTGAGCGAGACAGATTGTGACGCTAAGTGCGAGTGCTTTTTTATCAAAGGAAAAAATGGGCATTTTTATGTCTACAATTTTCAAGTATGAATACACGATATTTTGACAATGTGAGTGATTTAGATACAGACGCCACCTTGTTCTTGTTAGCCACGGGTTATCAAGTAATTAGTTAGTTTTAGGTGCAAGTTTAAAATAAAAGTCAGTCATTGGATTTCTTCAGTTATTAATTTAATTAAATTTGCAAAGATTTACAGCAAATGTTCGAACTGTTTGCCTTCAGCTGCAATGCAAGCTCTACATCTCCTTAAAAATGATCGCGTAATAAGACGGGCGTATCTTCTTGAGTTTATGTGTTCAGCAGCTTCTGTAATTTTTTGGCGCAGCTCGGCTAAATCTTGTATTGGTTTAGAATAAACTTTTTCTTTTATCGTTCCCCAATAAAAAAAATCAATGGGGTTTAAATCAGGTGAACGGGCAGGCCACGAAATTGTACCGCCCCGCCCAATCCACCTATCAGGGTATTCTCGGTCGAGAAACTCTCGTACTGTGCGAGCGTAATGTGCTGGGCAGCCATCTTGTTGGTACCACATGCTGCCGTAAATGTTCAGCGGCACTTCTTCCAACAAATCAGGTAATTGGTTCTGTAAGAAGTCCAAATAAGCCTGGGCAGTTAAGTTCTCCGGCAGCTCAAATGGACCAATAACAGTACCGTTCAAAATCCCCGTCCACATGTTCACCTTAAACCGGTACTGCGATCTGTCCTCCCGCATCAAAAGTGGATTTTCCACGTGCCATTCGTGCAAATTGTGGAGGTTCATGAAACCATCCTTTTTGAACGTTGATTCGTCTGACCACAGAATTTTTTCAAAGAATCGCGGATCATCTCTGTGTCTCTGCAACATCGTTTGACAAAACTGCACTCTCGCTGGGTAGTCTCGGGGTAGTAGGCTTTGTACTCGTTGTACATGGTAAGGATGGAACTGGTTCTTCTGCAAAATACGATGTGCAGTACTTTTGGGTACGCCGATGCTCTCTTCAATGCCACGTACTGAGATACTTCGGTCTTCTTCGACCGCCTGGAGCACTTCTTCCTCGTAGGGCATGACAGGCCTTCTCTCGCTAGTCATTTGATTAGGGAATCGACCCTCTGAGAGTGACCGATGCACGTTAATAAATACTCGATAATCAGGATGACGCTCAGCGTTTGGGTATCTCTCACGATACATTCTAGCTGCAGCATTAGCGTTGCATAAGCATTCTCCATAAATGAGATGCATATTGGTGTATTCTTGTGCGGTGTATCGAGATGGCATGATAACACACAACAATGGAATCACACAATACGATCGAAGATACGACGATTAAAACAAGTCCAGGGTCGTCAGAAACGGGGCAGATAAATCCAAATCACAAAGCAAATCAAGTCTAATAAACAGTAGCACAGTTGTAGTACGAAGTCAATACGGATACAGAAAGATGCGCGGTAAACGAATGATCGTAACGTACTGCGGTTTTGCAAGACGTTCCTGTTCATTGCCGTGTTGTCAGGGTGGCGTCACTCTCTGTCTCACTCGCACTTAGCGTCACAATCTGTCTCGCTCACTCTAGACAAGATGACGTCACTCATAGTCGTCACATAACAACTTAATTCCAACATTTTAAATAATTAAACAGTTGGCTTGAAACCCGGTTCCGTTAAAAAAATTTTTTTTTTCTTCAATTAAGAAGTAATCTAACAAGTATCATACCATTTTGGAATCCAGATTAAATGCGCCATCTTTTAAAGTTACTTGCCAAAATATGGTAGTATTTTTTTTTTACAGTACAGACGATTAAAGTTGGGTGTAGTAATTATTTTGAATTTATTGTTGGGCAAAAACACACCATTTTATTAAAACTAAGGCAGGTATGTTTAAAATATGAACTGTTATTTAAAGAAGGGTTAGTCATGACTACAATGCAGAAAAAAAATATTCAAAAAAGTAATATTTGTAGTCTTAGGACTTGAAAGATCATCACAGGATGTCAGTTTTTCCGATATTTTTTAAAATATTTATAATATGAAATATACACGACAAAGATTTTTTTTTATATTTTTCTAATAACTGTCATGACTTGTGGCCTATCACCCGTTTTCGGTTTATCGTTGATTTCTGGGACACCCTGTATATATATGACGGCGCGAGCTACGTGTCGTCATATTTTGTCTATTTTTTAAAATAATTTTATTAGTTTTATACAATTGATGGACTCATTAGATTTAGTATCAATTTAAAGTTCTATACAGAGTGGGTAAAACCGATAAGTTTCAATTATTGGCAATACCTGAATGGAGTTGTCAGTGGCGCCCTCTAGTGTGAATAGTTAAAAAGCGATGATGTAGTCTATTGTCTGTAGTGACTTTGTAAAAAGATGGCGATGTGAAACAACACTGAAAGAACGTGCGCGCACAGGTAAAACCATTTACTTTATCATTTTGTGAACTATGGACCTCGGCGATCCGTCATATATATCTGATAATGAATAACACTCACCAATCAACAAAGGCGCGTAAGGTTTCAAGTCCTCCCGGGTGGTGTTCAAGTAGTTGGCCGCAGAATGTATGAGGGTGCAGAATATTTCCGGCATGTCCCGCGAGAGGCCTCTGATGAGCGCCGGTAAGAAGTCCGGCACCACCAACCGGCCCTCGTCCGGCAGATGGTTTGCTACCAAGTCTCCGGCCTCGGTAGCTTTGAACGTTTTGAACACTTGCTTTAGAGTGAACTTTGACGCCTAAAACGGACCAAAAAAATTTACACATATTTCAAGTTTATATTAATGTAATTTATTTGATATAACAACTCTGTATTACAAATGTTTAAACTTTAATTAATTTACTAGTGGTGCCCGCCATTTCCTATAAACAAAAAAAAAACGGTATATACGTGGTGGCCGATTTGTTTAGACCTTAGACACTTAGAAAAAACACTTAGGTCCCGGGTTTAAACCCCTGTGTGTACCAATAAGTTTTTACTCTTAAAAAAATATGTACATATTAATGTTAAAAAGCACTATAGTAATGTTGTTTAACAACATTACATGTAATATTAAATGTAAAAGGCACTATAGTAATGTTGTTTAACAACATTACTATAGTGCCTCGGAGAGTACGTTAAGCTATCGGTCCCATTTTCACTATACCAACTTGTGAAACTGTTTATAGATAGGTTATTGAGTAGAGCTAGCCACTTGTTCGGTGTATACCTACCACCGGCTCTCGGGTGCGTAACCGAGACCGTTATGATACGTGGGCGGCACTGAAAATTTCGGGAATCAAGGAAGTGACACAACATTACTATTTAAAAATGTATTTATTGCTTTTCGAAGTATTCTCCGCGAAATTTGACACATTTTTCCATACGATGGAACCAATCATTGAAGCAACCATTCCATTCGGAAGTTGGGGTCTCCAAAATGGCCGTTTTGTAGGCGTCCACAGCTTCTTCAGGTGATGAAAATCTCTGACCACGCAATTTATTCTTTATTTTAGGGAAAGTATAGAAATCATTAGGGCTTAGGTCGGGGCTGTACGGCGGATTGTCTAATAATTCTATGTTTTCTTGCTCCAAAATCTCTTTTGTTCTGTGCGCGGTGTGAGAACTCGCATTGTCTTGATGGAGGATGATGCGGCGATTGCAGTTCTCTTTACGGAGTTCAGAAACGACCTGTGGCAAACAAATGCTAGCATACCATTCTGCATTAACCGTTCTTTGTCCCTCAAGAGGAATAGTCACAACATGGCCGGTTTTGGAGACAAACGTGCCCACCATTTTTTTTTGCAACACTCCGTGAACGCATAATTTTTGTTGGCTTTAACTCATTTTCGAACACCCAAACTCGTGACTGATTTTTTGTTTCGGGTTCGTACGCGTATATCCAGGATTCGTCACCTGATACTATGTTGTATACAGCATTTGAGGATCCTGCGTGGAATCTTTCGAGAGTTCTGACGCACCAAGTAACGCGAGCCGCTTTTTGCTCTTCACAGAGCGAATGCGGTATCCATCGGGAAAACAACTTTTTTACACCTAATTGTTCATGCAAGATTATTTGTATTTGACTCATGCCAATGTCTAAAGTTGCCTGAATTCCGCGGTATGTCACATGTCGATCTTCCACAATCAGCTTACGCGCAGCATCAACGTTTTCTTGGGTGACTGCAGTTTTTGGACGACCTTGACGGGGATCATCACTGAGCTTGACACGTCCACGTTGAAATTCAGCAAACCAGCGATAAATTGTGGTTTTGGATGGGGCTTCATCACCAAATGCAGAAAGCATCCGATCAACACTTGTTTTTGTGTTAAAGCACTTCGAAAGTCATAATAAATCATCGCTCTTGAATTTTCTCGAGTCAATTCCATTTTCTCAACGACTAAACAAGTTTGACAAGTCCTTGTGACAAGACCAAGATCCTTTTTTTAAATAAATAAATGGTATTCGATTTTTAAAACCAAGGAGTTTTCAATTAAAAAGATTTTAATATGTCAGGGGCAGTGGAAATATTCCATTCCCGATATTTTCAGTGCCGACTACGTATATAATATTTAAAAAAACGCGCCACAACAGTCATACGTGACGCTATGAGTTTTCTATCTAAATAAATAAATAAAAAACGATTTTAAGAAAAGTAAAAACAGACAATTTGAAACTACGATGGCATAAACAAACAAAGTGACTTATTTTTTACGTGGGATTACAATAGGGTGTCTATTGTAGAAGTTTTATCTTTCAAGATTAGCCGTCAGAACGTTTATGGAATGCGTTTACAAGATGGCGCTGACTGCACATAAACAATGACACATAGTTGCTACTCACCCTGACTACGGCGGGGGTGGAGTCACATAGGTGTAACAAAAAGCACGGCAGGCAAGACACAGACTGATCCAATAAACTCTCCGATTTTACTTTATTGACAAGAATGCCGTATAATCTGAAAATATATTAAAGTTGTTTTATTGTACAATAACTTTAGTAATATATAAAACTTATAGGAGAAGATCTTGCCTTCCTTAGTCAAAATATTTTTTTTTGGAAAATAAAAATCTTCGTCTGCGTAACTTTAACCGTATACGCAGCGCAGCGTACGCTCTCAAAAATCTTCGTACGTGGTGTTATGTAGCCTATAGCTTGATATAGGCTATCCAACATTAAAATATTTTTTCAATTCGAACCAGTAGTTCCTGAGATTGTCGTGTTTAACCAAAAAAACTCTTCAGCTTTATAATATTAGTGTATGATAATTGTACGAAAAATTTCAGTTGCACTAAATACCTACTTTTATAGTGTTAATAATACCGATAAAAAATATTTTTTTCTGATTAAAAAAAAAATTGCCCTTACCCCAAAGATTAATAATTATAATAACAGACAAATATGTTATTTTAATTCTACGACGAACAGTAGTGGAAGAAATACTGAAAGTGCCATAGCTCATGTTGTATGTGGAACGCCAACTGGCGTGTCTTAAAAACTTACTGTAAACATCCAAGATATGAAATGACGGGGGGCAGGGGTCGAAGTAAAATTATTTTTTAAATTGTTTTACGAACTTTGTCGCATCTATTTCTAAAATTTTGTATACCCTGTTTCACCGGATTCTACAAGAAAATACCTTTTGGATAAATGTTAGTCAAGAAGATCTAATTTCAAGACAGACAACTGAGTTAAACGCTTACCAAAACGCTTCTTTTTGCGCTCCAAAAAATATGTAATCGTATATAAGCCGCGCCAATAAAGAAACGATGTATTAATGGTGACCAGACGCTCTTCCATAAAGAAACGATGTATGAATGGTGACCAGACGCTCTACCATAAAGAAACGATGTATGAATGGTGACCAGACGCTCTTCCATAAAGAAACGATGTATGAATGGTGACCAGACGCTCGTCCATAAAGAAACGATGTATGAATAGTGACCAGACGCTCTACCATAAAAAAAACGATGTATGAATGGTGACCAGACGCTCTTCCATAAAGAAACGATGTATGAATGGTGATCAGACGCTCTTCCATAAAGAAACGATGTATGAATGGTGACCAGACGCTCTTCCATAAAGAAACGATGTATGAATAGTGACCAGACGCTCTACCATAAAAAAACGATGTATGAATGGTGACCAGACGCTCTTCCATAAAGAAACGATGTATGAATAGTGACCAGACGCTCTACCATAAAGAAACGATGTATGAATGGTGACCAGGCGCTCTTCCATAAAGAAACGATGTATGAATAGTGACCAGACGCTCTACCATAAAGAAACGATGTATGAATGGTGACCAGACGCTCTACCATAAAGAAACGATGTATGAATGGTGACCAGACGCTCTACCATAAAGAAACGATGTATGAATGGTGACCAGACGCTCTTCCATACAGAAACGATGTATGAATGTTGATCAGACGCTCTTCCATAAAGAAACGATGTATGAATGGTGACCAGACGCTCTTCCATAAAGAAACGATGTATGAATGGTGACCAGACGCTCTTCCATAAAGAAACGATGTATGAATAGTGACCAGACGCTCTTCCATAAAGAAACGATGTATGAATGGTGACCAGACGCTCTTCCATAAAGAAACGATGTATGAATGGTGACCAGACGCTCTTCCATAAAGAAACGATGTATGAATAGTGACCAGACGCTCTACCATAAAGAAACGATGTATGAATGGTGACCAGACGCTCTTCCATAAAGAAACGATGTATGAATGGTGACCAGACGCTCTTCCATAAAGAAACGATGTATGAATAGTAACCAGACGCTCTACCATAAAGAAACGATGTATGAATGGTGACCAGACGCCCTTCCATAAAGAAACGATGTATAAATGGTGACCAGACGCTCTTCCATAAAGAAACGATTTATGAATGGTGACCAGACGCTTTTCCATCAAGAAACGATGTATGAATAGTGACCAGACGCTTTTCCATAAAGAAACGATGTATGAATGGTGACCAGACGCTCTTCCATAAAGAAACGATGTATGAATAAAGTAAAGATGAAAGTTCGTGATTTATATTATTATTTTATACTAACTTTATTTTTTCGTTATACCTATTTTAATTTGTAGTTTTATTTAAATACTACTTCTGGCTTAATTTATTATTAACAAATTACATATTCAGTTTATATACCGACAGCGATAATAACTTACAAGCTTGAGAAATGTTTGTGAAAGGAAACATTTAGTGATACCAGCAATACACAAGTATTGCTACTGTAAATATTTTGTAATGCTATATTTCTCATTTCCTGGCTAAAAAAAAATACAAATACCGTTAAATGAGCATCTCAAGATTATTACCTTCAACCCTACATACCAAATGATTCGGTACAATATACTATGGCAAAATTGTATGGCGGCGGCCAGATCTCCTTTATTTTTTTTAAACAATTAACAACGAAACTTAATAAAATTCAACGATAATTATTAAAAAGAATAACAAATACAATCGAAAAAGTATTTAATACATACCAAATGATTCGGTACAATATACTATGGCAAAATTGTATGGCGGCGGCCAGATCTCCTTTATTTTTTTTAAACAATTAACAACGAAACTTAACAAAATTCAACGATAATTATTAAAAAGAATAACAAATACAATCGAAAAAGTATTTAATATTTAGGACGCGTCAAGATAGCGTGGTTTATGCACACTACTTTTTTTTTGGTAATGTTATTGTACGAGTATAGACGGAAATTTAATATGAACGAGATAGCACGTAAGTGGGCGCCATTTATAAATCGTTTCTTTATAGGCGCGGGTTTTATTTATTATTAATGCAAGAGTTAAACTTTTAAGTAGTAAATAATACCAGGGCTACTAACATTAATCTACCTGCAAGGTTCGCCATGTGTTTTTAGAGCATTTGCGCCAGGATCTTACCCTTGGGACACTTAAAGGAAAACTCACCTGATAGAATATTCCCTGAGCTGAGAGCAATCGGTGTTCATGAAGGGTCGTATCTTCTGCGAGAGCGACAACAGCTCTCGCTCGCAGTCGCTGTCGGTCTCCGAGAGCTCCGACAGCAACCGACTGAGGCCTTGGATAGCGGCTAGCGGCACGTTGTCTAGTGGTGAGCTGTAAGCACATTTTATTACAGTTTGATATGTCTGAACCCACCTAGTGGTAAGAGTTATGTATAGCTCCAAAATAACAATTTGAGGTAGCTGAGCACGGCGGGCAGGTAGAGCGCGCATGAGTAGTGTGGGGAGTTACCCGAACGTGTGTGCGTCGACCCCCTGGCTGAGCGCGTGCATCACGGCGGGCAGGTAGAGCGCTCATGAGTAGTGTGGGGAGTTACCCGAGCGTGTGCGCGTCGTTCCCCTGGCTGAGCGCGTGCATCACAGCGGGCAGGTAGAGCGCTCATGAGTAGTGTGGGGATTTACCCGAGCGTGTGCGCGTCGACGCCCTGGCTGAGCGCGTGCATCACGGCGGGCAGGTAGAGCGCGTATGAGTAGTGTGGGGAGTTACCCGAACGTATGCGCGTCGACCTCCTGGCTGAGCGCGTGCATCACGGCGGGCAGGTAGAGCGCGCATGAGTAGTGTGGGGAGTTACCCGAACGTGTGCGCGTCGACCCCCTGGCTGAGCGCGTGCATCACGGCGGGCAGGTATAGCGCTCATGAGTAGTGTGGGGAGTTACCCGAGCGTGTGCGCATCGACCCCCTGGCTGAGCGCGTGCATCACGGCGGGCAGGTAGAGCGCGCATGAGTAGTGTGGGGAGTTACCCGAACGTGAGCGCGTCGACCCCCTGGCTGAGCGCGTGCAGCACGGCGGGCAGGTAGAGCGCGCATGAGTAGTGTGGGGAGTTACCCGAACGTGTGCGCGTCGACCCCCTGGCTGAGCGCGTGCATCACGGCGGGCAGGTAGAGCGCTCATGAGTAGTGTGGGGAGTTACCCAAACGTGTGCGCGTCGACCCCCTGGCTGAGCGCGTGCATCACGGCGGGCAGGTAGAGCGCGCACGACTAGTGTGGGGAGTTACCCGAACGTGTGCGCGTCGACCCTCTGGCTGAGCGCGTGCAGCACGGCGGGCAGGTAGAGCGCGCATGAGTAGTGTGGGGAGTTACCCGAACGTGTGCGCGTCGACCCCCTGGCTGAGCGCGTGCATCACGGCGGGCAGGTAGAGCGCGCATGACTAGTGTGGGGAGTTACCCGAACGTGTGCGCGTCGACCCCCTGGCTGAGCGCGTGCATCACGGCGGGCAGGTAGAGCGCGCATGAGTAGTGTGGGGAGTTACCCGAACGTGTGCGCGTCGACCCCCTGGCTGAGCGCGTGCATCACGGCGGGCAGGTATAGCGCTCATGAGTAGTGTGGGGAGTTACCCGAGCGTGTGCGCATCGACCCCCTGGCTGAGCACGTGCATCACGGCGGGCAGGTAGAGCGCGCATGAGTAGTGTGGGGAGTTACCCAAACGTGTGCGCTCGACCCCCTGGCTGAGCGCGTGCATCACGGCGGGCAGGTAGAGCGCGCATGAGTAGTGTGGGGAGTTACCCGAACGTGTGCGCGTCGACCCCCTGGCTGAGCGCGTGCAGCACGGCGGGCAGGTAGAGCGCCCGCACGGCGGGCGGGAGCTGCGCCACGTGCGCCGCGCCCCGCAGACTGGCGGCGCGCACCCGCGGCGTGCTGTCCGTGCAGCCCGCCGTCAGCGACGTCACCACGCACTCCACCAGCACCTCCGTCAGTCTGGTGCACGAAATGTTACTATAGTTAAGGAACGATGAAAACATTAAAATGTTAAGGAAAAGTAGAGAAAATAAGATCAGTCATGCGGCCGCTGCTAAAGTTCACTGCACTGATCATTATTACTTTCCTCACTTCAGGCAATAGATTCACCACTTCATCTGGCTTGTTCATCGTCAATTATCTTAAAACCCCAAACAAAAAAGTCTATAGCAGTCAACTATAATCTTGCGGCAGAATTGATACAATTATTCTTCGGTTTTGCCCTACGGACATCATGATATCATCGCTTTTATAAAACACGTTCACTTACGGCGCTATTAGTGTAAGGTATTTTGCATAAAACGTCTTTTGTCGGCATCATCGGCACTAACCAAATATAAAGTGACGGCTCTACTTTATATTTGGTTAGTCCATTATAGAATGTATAGAGAATATAACAATACTATAATACTGTGTAGGACAATTTACACAATATTGCTCTGGTCACAAACAAGCTCTAATAATAGGCTTGTACTATGTGTACCAGAAGCAACAATATAATACATATTATATTTTATAAACACCCAGACCATGACAGTATGTACAGAAAATACGTACTATTTTTTTTTTGTCATGGGTGGGAATCGAACCCACGACCTCCGGATACAACGCCAAAAGCGCAACCACTAGTCTACGGAGGCGGTCAAGAATATGTTAAAACAACGCGCGATTCAGCTCACCCGCGTTGCCCACCGTGAAGTACCCTTGTCGTTTAATACTCTTATGAGTCCGTCTACAATTAATTTTCAATGTAGTCTTAAATGCTAAACAGGTGAACTCGAGTGTCGTAAAACAATGACACTACGCACTAGGGACTATATCAGTTGGTAACAGGGTCACTCTCCAGTAGAGAGACAAAACAACTCCCTCGGTAACGACGCGGCTGATGAACTGGCGAAAAAAGGTTCAGTTACAACACTGGTAGGACGTAAACCGTATGTACCGTTTTGTTTAATCAGTTGAAAAGATGGCTGCGGGACGTCCTTCAACCATCACTGTGAGTATTGGGCCAACTTACAGAACTGAAGACAGGCCAGAGAGGCGGTCACCAAACCTAGTCCACGTCTAGCTCGAAACCTGCCTCGGAACACCGAGGTCGCTCCTTGAGGAATGTGGAAGCCCCGGACTTCTTGTCGTCTTCTGGAAGGAGCTAGGCTGGCTAGTCAGCCGTATTTTACACAAAATGTTTTTAAAGTTGCAAATACAGATAACGCCATTTACTTATAATATAAGAACACCTTACAAGAGGGTGTTTACTTTTGCTCCACCATCTAAGAGTAGGGACTTAAACATTAAAGAATTTACCTATAGTTAAGTAAATCTCCAAAGAACGCCAGTACAGCGCTCCGGTGTGGCGGCAGATTGGACCTGGCGAATGGTGCGAGCGCGGTCACCACCCGCGCCAGGTGTTGCGGGCACTCCCGACAGAGGGCGCCACTCAGCACCGGCACCAACTCCAGCAGCGTACGCGACGAGTCCCCGTGTTCAATACTCAGGCACAGAGAACATGCTTCCTTTACCTATCATAAAGGATTTTTTTTTATACAATTTTATTCATATTGCTCTCACCTTTGGTCACAAACTAAGCTCTAGGCTTGTACTATGTGTACCAGAAACAGATATAATACATATTATATTTTATAAACACCCAGACCATGACAAACTGTACGGAAAAACGTACTATTTTTAGCCATAGGTGGGAATCGAACCCACGACCTCAGGATACAACGCCAAAGGCGCAACCACTAGTCTATAGAGGCGGTCAAGTTGTATAACTTATGGTTATTGCACTATGAATATCCGTCTCGCTCGCATTAATTTAATTCTACATATAGAAAAGAGATAAATAGTGGTTTTTTATGTTTAATTTTCCAACGAAATGGCTTGAGGTGCGTTACGTTTTTTCTTTGTACATGAGATTTTAGGTCTTAGGGCAACTTCTCTATACTTACACCCTCATTTGTTTCAAATGTTGCTAGGTAATAATAAAAATAGTGGTGGCACAACATCAAAAAAAAAGCTACCTCCCATGTATCACTCCGACGTGATACATGGGTGTCCACGTCTTAAATAGTATTAATTCAAAAGAGCACCTTAATGCAAAGACATAAAATTAGCGTCGAAATGTATAGGAACTCTATGGTTTATGTGTAGATTGCGATCGACGAGAAACGTCAAATCCCATCAAATTGTCTATTGATGGTTTTTCTATCCGTATTGAATATGTTTATGTTTTCTTTTAGACCTACGTCTTTAGTATAATATGTTATAATGTGGATCGCGTTTATTTTTAAATGTTTTGATTTATGTTCCTCTATATTTTACTTTGTAACTACATATATAGATATGAATTTTGTAATCTCATGTATAGGCCAAACCCTTAAATAATTGAAAAAAAAAAAACTATCGGTATTGCTAGGGCTTCTCTGTAGGGTTCCGAACTAGCACTAGACTAAACAAGGTCACTGAAAATCTTACCTTCTGACAATCTGCTCGCAATAAGAACATATTGAGCGTGTTCAAAGCTATCTTGGCCGGCGACAGTCTCACGGAGTCCCGGTTGGGCACATAGCCGAAGCGTTGTTGCGTCTTGGAGGCCGGGATGGAGTAGGCGGGCGGCGCGGCGTCGGCGTAGCACGCCAGCGTCGTGAACAGCGTCGAGAATAACTCGGCGAACTTCACCACGCAAACCTTAGACATCTGCTCCTGTTCTAACATCTCACCTAGGGCACTTATCAGCTGCAAATAAAACAAAGCCAGTTTTTTTTTTATTGAAGCACGACATGTGACTTTGTATCTACCTGATAATAAGCAGAATTACAAAGTACATGAATAGGGTCAATCGATACAGTTGTCCAACAATATTATATAACAACATAACCTCATCTCCTAATGATGAGGTTATGAAATGGGCGGCGACAATAATAAATTTGCATTGCGAGTCTAAGTTATTATCCTCGTTGCTTTACCATTAATTCAACCGCCCATTTCGTAACCATAGAGACCACCACCTCGACAAGAAATCGATGCAGTAGTCTCCTGAAAACCGGTAAACCCACAAATAAAACCATAATAATAAATATGAAAAAGCAACGCCCCTTTATTTATCTGTTTTCTTGTCTATTGATTTTCATAATTATGTTTTACTACCCGTCTATCCCTCTTATTCATAAAAACCTGCAGAAAGTATTTATCTTAAATTTAAATAAAGAGTCAAGAAAATCGCACACTATGCTATAAGAGGCGGCGGTAGGCCTATATTTTTGTTAATCCATTTTTTTTTTCTTATATTATATTATTATTATGATTTCAATAATAACCTCCTTTAAAGGAAATCTAGCAAATTAGCAGCATTACGACTTTTCTATGTGTCTTTGTTGTTTTGTTATGCCCATTTTTTCCCTCTTATGGTGAAACGGAGATAGTTACCGTAAGTGGCTGCAAAGCTGCTACGTGATTATCGGTGATGTGGTAAGGGTCTTCGAACAGCTCGATAGATGTTATCAATCGCAGAAAGTTCTCCACGATTGTCTGCGACAGTTGTTCATCGCAAGACAAATATCGCCAAGTCAGTACAACACCGCTAAAAATTCACATAAAAACTTATTATTATAATTATAAATAGTTATTAAAACTTAAGTGGGCAGGAAAAGGATTCGCGAATTCGAGCGTCAAAAAACATCTAAATGTTGTTTTTAGTTATAATAAAGCTTTTTTTGGAAAAAAAAACATGGAGGTGCAGATTTTTTTTACTCAATCCTAATTACATAATTTCTTTATAAAAAATCTGTTTAGTTTTAAAATGAGAACTAAAGTAATATTTTTAGAATCATAAATCAAACTTTGGGTGTCTTTTCAAAAGTTAATATTTTTTTAATAAAAATATTTATTTTATTTATTTATTTAAATCTTTATTGCATACAAAATACAAAGGCGGACTTAATGCCGCTAGGCATTCTCTACCAGTCAAACCTTCGGGACAGTAAAAGCAGTTAATAAGTGAGGTAGGTGCAATATAGTATCTGAGTATATAAACCAGTGAATATTATATAAAATACTTACAATCTATTATACACTACTTAAATATATCTTAAATACTATCTAATTAGAATCGAGTAAGTAATATTTACACCTCTACGTTCTTTTTCATTACAAATAAACTTTGATATCACTGAAAAACAACATTTAGACGTTATTGGACGTTCGGGATCGCGAAACCTTTTACTGGCTTCTTAATGATAAAGATGGATAAACCTACCCTTTTAGTGGAAGTCTTTGGCTCAACAACACAGCCGTTACGGCGTTGCAATGGTGCTGAGCAAGCGACTTTATGGACGGCAGCAACTTCGACCCAATATTCTCAGAAACTGCATCCATAGCTCCAAGAATTACCTCCAAAATACGCTCCACATTTTGATACAAATTACTTCCCCCTTCCACAAAAAATGCATCCAACATAGCTCCGATACCAGTACTGCGAAATTCATGTTCATTAAAAGATTCCACTAAACTCTCTACCAGCTGCATTTGGTAGTTATGAGGTATTTTCTTAAATATACATCTACATAGCGCTTTACAATATTCTGAAACCATCTCCAAATCATTGGTCAGAATGGAATTGTGGAATGTTGAGAGCATCTTCATACATTCATCGTCCGCCTCCACCGTTATCCCTTCATACAAATCCTGGATCTGAATGATCAGCTTTATACAATCCACGGTACTTAGCCGGACAGAGAAATTAGTGTCCGCTATTCCAGGCGCGATCAATCCAAGCAAATATCCCATCTGACCGAATTTACTTGGCGTTTCATAATTCAATTTAACATTCTTTATGTACGCGTCAAATATAACGTAGAGAATGAGAACAGAGGCGACGCGCACTTCGTCGTTCTCGTGGTGGAGCCAATCGATCAGAAGTGTCACTAGATCGTCAATAGTACTCAAACATGTAGACTGTATTATTAACTCCCTTATCAAATCGTGCAGTAAAGTAAGACTGTCATTTAAAGTTTTAGCTAACAAGTCATTACGAGTCCCATTACCCTCAGATTCATATTTCTTCTTAAATGTAGCTAATTCTCCAAATATACTATTGAATAATACTCTTAAAATTGTGTTTCTTTCTTCTGGCAGTATTCCTTTTTGCAATTTAGTTAGCGCTTTCGAGGCCTTTACTATTATTGGATATAATTCTACGTTCCGTTTGTCTAAATTAGTGTTAAATATTTGCTCTAAAACGGAATTGAGTAGTTGCCACCGATTCCGTAAGACAATGTTGTGATGTGCCGCCGGCTGCAGCGCTTTGGTGATGTGGTACAGAGCCGTGACGCTGGCTCTGCACAGCTCCATTTGAGGATTAGTTTTCAATGTGTCATATAAAATATTAGTAACATTTTCCCCCAGTCTAGCTAGCACATGCACGTCGAGGCATTGCTCCGCGATCTTTCCATAGCAATGTATCACAGCATATTTAACAATATTATATTCATGTATCTTGGAACTCCTGGACGTCATAAAATTAAGAATTTTACTACTTCTTTTGGATTCTACTTCTTTATAAATAGCATCAAGTTCATTCAACAAATATTCTCCGTGTTGCCTAGAAGCTATGCCGATTGCTTTACCGACAAATTCGCAACTCTCCATGGGGATCGATTTTAAAGATAACAGTATAATTTTAAGTACATTCTCTACTATAGCGGCGTTTGTTAAATGACACGACACTATGGCCAAATACTGTAAAGACATACTTTTGATCATAGGCGCCTGTTTAGCGTTAAGAATCTGATTGGTCAGCGCTATCGATATGTTTTCTGTCCATTTGTTATTGTTTACTTCCTCGATGGCGCACACCAGTAGAGCCAGCAGCATCGCGTGCCATTGCTCTATAGATTCATTGCCCTCCACATATTTAAGCAGTCTTTGAATTTCAACAGTCCACGAATTCTTTAAATTCTTATGAACATCTTCGGAATATTCTTCTAAAAATATCAATAAATTCTTATTTCTTTCTATTCTATCAGGATCCACTAAGTATATTAAACAACGAACGAATATAAGTTCGGGCGAGACATCGGGCGGTGGCATTCTCTCATTGTCTCCTTCTTCCCCGTTGACTTCGGAATTATTCTGAAGTAGCGTGATGAGGCAGCTCGTGACGGTCGACATAGAAGATGAAAATTCTTCCAAAGTTAATGAAGCCAGTAATAAGTTGCGTAATTGTGTTCGGACACTGGTGACGGTATTGCACAGGAGAATAAGCGAGCTTCTGCAGGTATCTTGTAGGTCAAACGCATCTTCTTTGGCTTGGTTCGGCCCCGCTTCATACCCACAATGCTTCACGATGAACTCTACCATAGAAAAGTCATCAGTATTAACAATACAATTCCTATAAACGAGCCCAACAATAGCTTTTACAATAAGTTTTTTCATTTTTATGTTATGTTCCATAGTTGTCATAACTTTAAGAATTGCCATAAACTTGGATGAATATTTGTCAATAAATATTTGGGAAGACGTTGTCAAATGTGTGAGTACAATAACAGCCTTCATTCTCTCTTTTTCTTGGTTATTTTTACACTGGTGCAGTAAGGTTTCAATAGTGGGTTCGGGGAATTGCCCTGCCATATGATCGAAACATCTTAAAACTTCAAAATGGTTTTTAATTGTGTGTGGTTTGTCATAATCTGGTTCAATTAAAACCAGAGTAAACAATACATGATTAATGGAAGTTATGACATTATCTGTCAATGTCAACTTGGGGTTTAATGGAGATGGAGAAAGGAGATATGCTATACATTGGCTTATAGAGTAGGAGTTGACAGACGATTTTCTGTATAAAGCAAGAAGAGTTAAAACAATTTTGTTTAAGATTTCGTCAAACTTCCTTTCAGATATAAGCCTTGTGATAGGCCCCATGGCTTCGAGGACAGCTTCGATAACCTTGGGCTCGTGTGAGTTTAGCCACTGGTTGTATAGAACATCAAATATTATGGTAAACTCCACAACAAAATTTTCCTTAATTCCAGTGATGTTGTCATTTTCCACATTGTCTCCTATCTGTTCTGATACTGCCACAGCAAATTGGCCAAAAGCTGGAAATAATAAATAATTTATTAAAAACCAAAATGTTTATCATTCATTATAAAATGAAAAACCATTAACACTCTCAATTACATAAACTTATATTATTTTTTACTTCTCATGCTCTAAAAGTGCTTATTTGGGCTACACAAAATCGAATTTTGTGTACAAGTGCATTAATGTATCTATATTAAGGCAAAGAAAATGAACTAAAGAAATGTTATGTTATACTACTGTTTTATTTCCTCGCAATGGAAGTGAAAAGCAGAGTATATAACTCGTCCACAAAACCATTTTCTCTTTGATATTACTATCAACCCTCACCAAAAGTCTCAGATAAAAATGGTTTGTTTTGTGCACTTGTTTTAAAATCTACTATAAATGATTTGACAATAGATATCAAGACAGATTGATTAACTAAGTAGACTTTGCTGTTGTGTACCTTGTTAATGGCTTCCGAGAAAAATAATAATAAAAAAAATTTCGTTTCTGATTTCGAAAATATAGGCTAAAACAAGAAACTAATTTCGATTTTATCAATTTAAAAAAACTGTTTTAAAATATATTCATGTTTGAACATATTAATCTATTTTATATATATATATATATCATCAAGGGTGCCTTACGGCGCCCGAGACCGCCTAGACGGCCCCAGGGTACCCAGCGGAGGGGTTTTTAATCCCACCTCGTCGTAGCCGATGGTATGAGTCTACACCGAACAAGTGGCTAGCTCATCGCGATGTTTTGAATAGACTCAATAACCTATCTATAAACAGTTTCACAAGTTGGTATAGTGAAACCGGGACCGACAGCTTAACGTGCTCTCCGAGGCACTATAGTGGTGTTGTCAAACAAATGTACATAAATTTTTAGATTAAAAACTCATTGGTACACACCGGAATTCGAACCAGGGACCTAAGTGTTTTTAAGTCCAAGGTCTAACCAACTCGGCCACCACGTATATTAATCTATTAGTTTTGTAATAAGTCATTACCACGCTAGAAAAGAAAACAAGCTCCTTTCTAAAAAATAATATATGATCGGAAGTTCATATGTCAATGTCACAAGCAAGCATTTCTATTGGTTACCGAGAAGTAAATTGAAAATTTGGATCTGATAATACTCCAAAGTTTATTTAGCGGTATACGTGTTTCTAGATACTTATCTTCTATACAAGAAATCTTGTGAAGCTTTATGCTTTATGACATTACCTAAAAAGAATAGCAATAAAAATTATAAATAATACTTTTTTATTATTACCATGCTGTAAGATACATAAATATTATATTATATTATGCATTCATTTAATAAAGATGCATATTGCACTACATTTATCTAATACTTTGTTTTCAACATCTTTTAGTCTATTACAGTGCGTATGTAGTACTCTATTTAATCTGTGATAGTGTGCTTGTGACGTCACGCATATTATATCTCAAAAACCAGTCAATTATTTTAAAATTAAACGATATTAGTTTTTTATTATATACTATATTTTTGAAATAAAAAATCTTTCTTTTTTTTTTTTTTGTTGGAAGCCCATTATACATAATTTAGATTTGAATAAGTTTAAATCAGTCATACAACAACAGAAAACTGTTAAACATTATTTTAACTGTCACAGTCTTGATTATAGACATGTGAAGATATTTTTTTTTTATCCCCATCTACTATAACTAAATTTCAATTATTTTATCTAATTATAGAATCTCATGTTTATAAACATACCATAAGCAAAAGCCTGTTTCACAATATCAGATTTAACAAGTGGCAACAAAGGCAACATTTTGCTGAGTATTTCCTTAATATGAGGTACTGTGCCATGAGTGGCCGCTGCAGCCAGGGTGCCCAACGTATGAGGTATTGTATAGTGAGGCACTGACGAAGGGTTGGTTTCATTTATTAGAGCTCTGAGAACCTGCAAATACTTAATGTTAAATTTTAGGCCCACCACACCAATTTTGAATTTTATGTATAAGGACAAACAATACTGTTATTAAACATAATTGTATTTATTGTCCACATTCATGGATCTTGTAAGTCTTCTATTTATAAAAAAGTTAATGAAGGCTGTCATTGCAAGGTCCTTACAACTGTGCTAGGTCGACCCCAACTGGACGCTCCACTGATGGTAATTTCCTTTCAGGGTGGTTATGAAATATGACATTACAAAATGGGCAGTGATCTGATGATAAAACAGTGAGGATATTAAAATTGATTTGTAATACAAATTAGTCTCATTATAACAAAATCCACATCATTTAGCGAGCATAGTGGAAGCGATCAATTTTGATAAACAAAAAAGAATGTCTGCCTACCACCAGCTAGATAGATAATCACATACCATGATCACATAAAAAAAAGGGTTTACCACATCTAAATGCATATGTCCAATAGCAACCAGTACAGAGGATGCACCCATCTGGACCACAGTGTCTTGTTCTGCATTCTGAGTCATCGCTCGGAGCATGGCACTAACTAACTCCTTTATCCCATCTATATTTAGCTTTTTTACTTGGTATACACATGTCTGCTCCAGAACTCTACAAATTAAATAAATAATTATGTTGATTGGTGTTTGATAATCATCCATGTAAAAAGTAAAAACATTGATGTTACTATATCTAAAACATAGAAAAATATATGTTAATATTGTATAGAAACTATACTTATAAATAATATAGGCTACTGATATTTACATAAAATACTGTAGGTAATATTTCAGACTTTTTTTGGATGAAAAAGAAATATTTAATTCATTATAAATTTGGCAACATCAATGTTTTGGGTATGATAAACTTTAGAGCTAGAGCTGACTAGTAACTATGAATGTATTACCCGTGGGGTAAACAATAATGAAAAATAAAGAATCAAAACAAAGATAACAAAGTGAACTTACTTGATAATATTCCCCAACTGGTTTGAATTTACTTTCGCTGTAGATTTGTAAAAATCACAAAATATTTCTAATAATTCATTAGGATAAACGTTTGCAATTTTACTTAAAGATTTAATTACTACATTATTCACAGAACTTTCCTTATCATTTAGGGCGTTTATTAGCACAATTACCGTCTCTGCAAGATATTATTTTACATTAGTAATAGTAAATATTGGAAAAATAGCCAGTAATTTGAATAACTTACCCTTAAAAGGTTTTTCGTTTGTCGTCATTGTGTACACAGAACAGAAACATAAGTTTTATCAACAATATTAAAGCGACAGAAAGTAAAAATTATAATAATTAATTTGTAAATGTTCCGTTCACGGAAGGAAAAAGATAAATAAACAGTGTGTGTCATCTCCCACCCACAGAGTACGCTGCGTTCCAAAACGCGTTAATTATTACCCGGACGATCATCGCATCACTCGAAGCGTCCCGAAATTAGCCGAGTGCGACCAAAGGTAACCGAGAGAGTGATTTCAAACGGATAAAGTTTACACACTGACAGTGAGTGATAACTAAAATGTCTGGCCTTTCTTTAGAAACGTCAATTGAATATATTTTAAACCTTTTAAGGTAATTTATATTGCTCTACATTACACTGTTGTTATATTTATATTTTATTTATTTATAAAAAAAAACAAAAAAAAAGCGGCCCTAGCCTAGTGGTTAAGTCACTGCGCAACTGATAACAAGGTTAATCAGATGACAACAAGTCCGGCCTGGGATGGGTGACCGCTTTATACAACGAGGCTATTTCATCATAAACACCGCAACAAGCTCGCCACTTGTTAGGTGTTGCCTCCGAATACCATCGGCGAAATGAGGATGGGTTAATCCCTCCGCTGGGACCCTGAGGCCGTTTAAACGGTTCTCGGGAGCCAAATTGGCACCCGTGATGGTATTTATTTATTTTTATTTATTTATTACAAATAAACTAAAATTTCAATAAAGTTCAACGTTCCAAAACACATTTCTTTCTCATTCCTACATATACCAGGGGCCTTATTCCGAGTTTGCAACCGCTAATCACGACAAGACGTTGCGCAAACTATAAATATGGAAATATAAGCTCTATTCCAATGTTTATATAGTATGTATTAGGTTGGCTTTTATAATGCCGCCATCTTGAAATACACGAATTTTTTGCAATTTAAAACATGTATGGAGCATTGGAATTTCAACTTTATAATTAACAGGATAGAACTTACATTTCAATAACCGTACTTTACGCAAAATGCGCGATGGTGAATGTGTTAAAACTCGGAATAAAGCCCCTGACTCTTTTTTTATTCCCAAGAGATCGAAGCAGTAATTATTGCACCTTTTTTGAAACTGTAATCTATTTTTTTTTTAAATATTAACGGCTTTGGATTAGAGTTGGTTTATGTCATTTAGGCATAAAACAACCATACAAACCATAAAATTCTCCATACAAACTAGTAATGTTAACATTACCAATTTGTATGGGAAAGTCAAAAAATTTTTCAATAAGGAGTTTTCCAGTAGTTATTATTTAACGCAACAGATGGCGTTTAGTCGCTATCTACAAAAACTGTCAAAATAGATAGCGGTAATATATAAAATACACCCAAAATTTAGGGTAAATAGGAAAAAGAAATACCTTTATACGAATAATTTATTAAATTTACTTAACTGTGTTTAACATATACACTAATATCCTGAGCACTTTGCCTTACGGCACCTTTATTTTTCTTATCTTTTAAATATTATCATATTAGTAAGTAAATTTGAATTTCTAAGGTCTTTTTTACGAAGTTTTTTTGAAAGGGTATCTACTAAAGATTATAGAGAGCAAGAATAACGAGTAAGTTGATACATATAAAAGTGACATAATATGGTAAAAATATAACACGTCTTGCAATACCAAAATTTAGTTTTAATTCATATTTAGTTTTAATTCGTTAGGAGTTTTCTTTTTGCCGGTTCCAAAATATTCCACTAGATGGCAGCAGGAGAGATATCCACAAAAACTGTCAAAAAAGGCTGTTTCTATACTTGAGTAGTTTATATTTTTATATAGACTACTCAAATATAGACTCTAAATTCTCTATGAATTGCGACAATGGGCGATGTACTTTGAGCTAATATAAGGTTCTGCTGTTCAAATCGAACAATTTATTATATTAACCAGAACCTTATATTAGCCCAAAGTACATCTTTTCAAATTAACCCTGTATATATGTATGTGTATATGTATATATATATATATATATAGAGATCCGCCTTAATGCCATAAATGTCGTTTATCTAAACGTGAGAACAAAAGATGGCCGCCGCCATAAATAAATTTAAAGGAAACACATCGTTGTTTGGTTGAAGTGAGAAAACAATATAGCTGCAACTTTGTGATATGGTTAAGGTTTTTCGTTTTCGCTATATATCTATTGCCTCTTTTGTTAAGTAAATATGGAACTGTGATGTGTGATTGTCTTCGGCGACAAGGCGTTAAGTAAACAGAAATCGTAGCCCGTGACTCATTACCGGCTGCGATCGTCTTCGATGACAAGACGTTAAGTAAACAATAATTATGGAAATATAAAGAAAAGGCCTCAGCCCCTGCCTTAATGCGGCCACATTATGTTTCTTATAACGTGAGCGTTAGATTGTCAAAATAACGATTTTCGCTATTAGCGCGTTCTCCTCCAATCAGAGTAATTTTTAATCTTCTCTGATCAAGTCTGGGGCCTTACCAAACAACACGATCGCCAGTCGAATCGCCGCATCGATCGGTATATATACCTATATATATATGTCCTATATAGGCTTTGATGGGTATTTAGATTATCGATTGGCTCAATGTACCTAACCATATTTATATTTTTTTACTATGTCTCGATTTTTCGGCCCAGGGGCCTTAGAGAAAAATCAGGCGAGGCGACATGTCGCGTCGCCTCAGTCAAAAACGTAATGTATTTTGACAGTGACAGTAGGCGTGAGGTACCCTGTCACCTGCCAAAGTCTATACAGTTTTAATTGAAGGCGACACGACACGTCGCCTCGCCTGATTTTTCTCTAGAGCCCCAGTTCGGCTTTTTTTTTAATTTCGGTTCCAATATTTATAAAAATGGATCTGGTAACACTTAGGGTCGGATTAATAGTCGTTGCTAAGCAATTGCTAATGCTTAGCCAATGCTTCGGACTGTCAAACTGCATATGAAAAAACTAAAATTTGACAGTTCCAAGCAATGGCTCAGGCTAAGCAACGACTATTAATCCGGACATAAGTACAGCCGTTAAATTAATAGTGATAAATACCTACATTACTTTACAAATTCTCTATTAGAATTTAAATTGAATAAAGGAACAATTGAGACCAAGAAAAATGCAGAAGTTATCATCCGGGTAATAGTTAAGTCGTTTTGGAACTTAGCCCCAGATGTAAAATATCTGTGAAAGCCATAGATAAAATACCATATAAAGGGAATAGATAGGCAACTCGCGTTTCAGTATTATTAGATATATATGTATAGGCCGGTCTTTTGAATACCCTTGGCCTCCTATATGTCACTAATTTTCTATTTAAAAGGACATAGTTCAATCACATATATTCTTTCATTTAACGGCTGATGGAAATCCTTTATTAGAATTTAAATTTAATAAAGGAACTATGAAGACCAACAAGAAAAACGTAATACAATTTTATGTTAGATCGCCCTCAGACAAAAATATACGGTTTTTTCTTATTGATCTTCGTAATACCTTAGTAGGATTTGCATCTTGCGCTAAATAAAATAATATACTTACTTGAACATTTAATAGTTTGCGACGACAGATGAAAACTTCATGTAACACCTATGGCCATATTCTGTTTCTTATAATGTGAACGTTAGATTGAGGAAATAATTTCCGCGTACGATTAACAGGAACCAGCTAACCACCTAGTCTTACACTAGTGGTGTGTGCTCGGTTTGGTTGCTATTTATTTTTAAGTTTGTGTGGGAGAGGAATATATATACGAGAATATAGGTAGATAGCATTCTCAATTCATTTTCAATTACCAATAGGTATTAAGGTTCCGACGATGGAATTTATAATGGCTGGAATAAGATTATACTAATGTGCTTTATTAGTTCATTAAATGTTTGTTTATTCCGTATTTTACACTTTGCCATTATAACTGTTATTAGTAATAGTATTTTGACATAAATATTCAATCAATTCAAGTTTTACTTTTTAAATGCCACTGACAGTTGAGGTTCGGCCAAGGACTTCCCTCAGGTATGTAAATTGCACCACCATGGTGAACCCCTTGTACTGGTAACACTCTCTTTTCTATTTTCAGAGTGTTATTTATTATTATTGGGACGCCACCTAGTACAAGGAATACCTAAATCATTTTGGAATACCTATGAATCATTTTATGCAGGCTGTAAGAATTTTTTTTTTCCTCTTTTAATCGTATAGGCGTATATATTATACAAACACTAATAAACTGGTAGATTTAAAATTCATTCAAAAAAGTAAATTTTAAATGGCTTATTAGAAAAAATATTATTATTTTAATTTTATTGTATCTACTCTCTTTAGTCTTATACTCTTTGATATTTACGCAGTTGAACGAACGAAACGAATATCTACATTATCCTCGCGAATGAGCGAGTGATATTCCTACCCCTTCCCCTCCTCAGGCCTCTTTCCTCAGTTCTTTCTTTCGAATTCGAATTAATTCGAAAATATTGCTGATTAGGGAGCCAATAATGCGCGGACCGATAAAGCGCGGACAAATAATTCAAGCCCGGGCCCGAATTATTTGTCTGCGATTTATTGGTCCTCCAATTATTGGCCTGAGTCAAGCTCTCTCAGGGCAATAAAACGCAGACAAATAATACGCGGACAAATAATTCAAGCCCGGGCACGGATTATTTGTCTGCGATTTATTGGGCACGGATTATTGGGGTGCGTCAACTTGGCGCGGGGAAATATTTCGGATACAAAATTTGTACCTACCTAAATTTGTAACCGCCTCTCTTTGTTGCTATTGAAGGAAATCAGGTACCATAGAGAACCGAGTGTTATGCCAAGCCAAATCCGCTCTTATGTAAGGTTGTCAAATTTTAATCGGACATCTTTTTATATTGCTCTCTCTTATTATTTAATGATAAAAAACAATGCGTAAGAAAGAGATGAATAAAGGTATATGATAACCTCAGAATCTAAAGGAACATACATGTAAACAAAAATATAACCTACATTTTGAAACAGTAATAAATTAATAAAAATATTATTTAAATTAAAGTAAAATCAACAAAAAGACGCATTAAGTTTTATTACGTTTATAAATGTACTTCAAACAGATATTGGATTTATATATTACGATTTTTAGGAGCAAATGACACACACAGTAAAAAAAATACTTTTTTACAAATACAAAATGGACTAATAAAAGGAAAGCATCTAGCAAAAACAGCTAACAAAGGCATCTATCTAATATTCAGTCACATATAAAAGTAGGTATACCTTGGTTTACTTAAATTAAAGCCTTATAGACTTCGCATTATACGTATTGGGCGACACTAGCATACTATGCATACCATCTTCATAAAATAAAAATTAATACAAGTTCATCTCTATGAATGTGCATCCGACATGCAGCATTTAGGCTATTGCTATTTTCATATATCTACATACCAATTTCATCTTAAAACTTGGGTAGGCACAAGATTCTTTCAGAATATAAAATTGCTTTACTTGTCATCTCAAACTTACTACTTGATCTTGTAAAACTGGAACCAACAGCTTAACATGTTCTCTGGGCCACTATAGACTGACTAGACACTGGGGATTGTAATGAGGAGCTAAAAACCATAGTGTTTTTAAGTCTGAGGTCTAACCAACTCGGCCACCATGTATATTTAATATATAGGTACCTATCAAAACTTTTTATATCTTTACTAATTCTCAACCCTTTATAAAATTAGTATGCTAAAGTGTGGCAGTGGGAGAAGGGATAACTTTTATACTAAGTAACTATAGTTAAGTTATTATTTTCTTTACTCATAGTAACACAAATTAAGTACATAGGCAAACTTAATGTCAATACTAGAAGATTTGGGAATCAGTACATTCAAGGTTTGCAGTATGTTTTATATATGGTGTAATACAAAAGTATAATAATATCTAAATTTAATCAGAATTTACATAGGTATCTATTGAATATAAATGAGTATTTAGGTATGGTTGTAAATATTCTGAAGTGTAGGTAAACGGGAACAGTTGTAACTTGTATTATTGCTAATATTATGTTTTATAAGCACCCATGTCAAAGCAGTCTATAGTTCAACATAGGTACACTAATATTACATTATTTGTTTACTGTAATAAAGTGGGAATGGAACCCACAACCCCCTGAAACAATACCAATAGCATAACCAACAAGACTATGAAACAGTAATCTGGCTATAACATCTTCAATACAATGACAGTAATCATGAAAGAGTATAAAAGCCTACTTTAGACAATGGGTATACAGCAATGTAAATTTTAATATATACCTACATGTGGGCATTACATAAATAATCTATTATGGTACAGGCAGATATTAAAAAAACAAACAATTAATTTGGGCATTGATATCTGACTGCCCCAGTAGCATAGCCACCAAGATAGTGAGAGGTAAGATAAATTTCAATCTTGCTACATAGGTTGGGCAATGTTTTTACTTAATTTAAAAGCTAAGAATAATGTTATTTAATTTCAGATCAGGTGAATTTATGATACCAGCCATCCTCTCCAGTATACATCACTAAACACTTGTGTTCATGGAAAAAATAGTTTTAAGTATATTTTTGTATATAAATAAATAAAATAGTATAAAAAAAATATATTTGTATAGTTATTGTATATATGTATAGTTTTGTACCTACTTTTATTTTTTCATAGTTCTTCAGTACTAATTCAATGCTTTGAAGCGGACAACAAGGTTTGCTTCAAAATTATAGAAAGCAAATTAACAAGTAGGTCAACTTTGCCCATTCACATATCATGCATAGTGTAGGTAATCTAATATAAGTTATTAAACCATACATGTGGGTAAATGAGGTTCATTGAGTAGTCTGGCTGAAGCAGAGTAGTAAGTAAACTATATAGATATACATACTTATTAATCCATATGTGGGTACAAGTGCCATTGTGTGGTCATGGGAGGGTGGCAAATAAAATTATTCAGACATATTTAACAACCATTAACAATTGATGTATGGGGGTTTCAGGTTCATCGTTTATTTTGAAGCAGTTTTGTTAATAAAGCTATCAATAACAATTTTACAACCTGAAACGCACATTTTTACCTGGTGTAATTCTTATAAATGAATTGAATATGGAATCAAGTACAGAACATGGAAATAAATTTAATATATTTTTTTTATTCCACTTGATTTTGTAATATATACAGGGTGATTTTGAAAAGATGTACTTTGGGCTAATATGAGGTTCAGCTGATCAAATCGAACAACTTTTTCCATGGAACCATGTGTCCAAATGAAAAAAAAATTGCCTTCTCCATACAAATTAGTAATGTTAAAATGACCAATTTGTATGGGGAAGCCAAAATTTTTTTTCATTTGCGACACATGGTTCCATAAGAAAAGTTGTTCGATTTGATCAGTAGAACATCATATTAGCCCAAAGTACACCCATTCAAATTCACCGTGTATATAAATATTTTTGAACTTGTTTTAAACACAATAAATAATTTTGGTTCCAAAGATTTGTACAAAAACAATAAAAAATAACAAAATACAGATTTTCTTTTCTAAAAATAAGAGTCTCCTCAAGGTCTCCCATCAGTTAATTTATATACATGGTGACTTTAAAAGGATGTACTTTAGGCTAATATGAGGTTCTGCTGATCAAATCGAACAACTTTTCCTATGAAACAATTTGTCGCAATTGAAAAAAAAAATTGCCTTCTCCATAGGTTTCAAGGCAATTTTATGACGTTAAAATGATCAATTTGTATAGGGAAGATTTTTTCATTTGTGACACATGGTTCCATGGAAAAGTTGCTCGATTTGATTAGCAGAACCTTATATTAACCCAAAGTACAGCCTTTCAAATTCACCCGGTATAGGTAGTATACCTATAATTTGAGGTAGATATATTACTTATATTTAAGGATTAATTTTCCAAATGTGGTAGTACTAGTCTTGCCATATTATTTTGATAATATTACTATGTTTACATTTACACCCATACCCAGGTTCAAACTTTAAATAAAAATGAAACAAGTAGAGAATCAAACTAAAAATTTTACAACACTTGCAACTCTATATTCAGAAACATTTCATAAAACCAATTAGGTAAAAATAAACTCAATTTTATCCCTATTGCATTGGTATGGAATAAATATAAAAACCATCATAGGTACCTTTTTTGCTTCTGAGAACCTCCTTTTAAACTAAATACTATTGGCAAAATGAGAATGGGTTAATCCCTCCACTGAGTATGGAATAAAAAATAAAAAAACAATCAGGGTTAGGCTTAACCTGGTTTATAAAATATTTTTAAATAGAGCCTTCATCAGTAATGGCATTACCATAAATTAAGGGTATTGTCAAGGAGTAAGGAAATAAAATCTTTTCAGTGGTCGGTTTTTATTTTACTTTATTAAATTCAATAAGTAGGTACATTTATTTTAACAATTAGCCAACACAACACAATGTCACTGAATAAAATATATTTATGCATTTTTATAAATTCCTTATTAGAATAAAATATAAAATTGTTAATTCTAAATTGCAGCACACATTTTATTTTAACAATATATTGGAGTTTTGATTTTTAATGACCCGCACTACTTACTCTAGTCATTCACTGCCTATTTGCATGGGAATATTAAGCATAGTGAGTAATTTGGCATTTATATATCTAACAAAAAATCTGACTTAAAGCAATTACACGGTAATATTCTTTCATCTCAATAGTTAATGTACTGCAATATTTGGCTTGTGCTTAAGAACTGACTATTAAGTGGCTTCTCACAAAAATTCTCTACTTTAGGCTAATATGAGGTTCTGCTGATCAAATCGAACAACTTTTCCTATGAAACAATTTGTCGCAATTGAAAAAAAAAATTGCCTTCTCCATAGGTTTCAAGGCAATTTTATGACGTTAAAATGATCAATTTGTATAGGGAAGCTTTTTTCATTTGTGACACATGGTTCCATGGAAAAGTTGCTCGATTTGATTAGCAGAACCTTATATTAACCCAAAGTACAGCCTTTCAAATTCACCCGGTATAGGTAGTATACCTATAATTTGAGGTAGATATATTACTTATATTTAAGGATTAATTTTCCAAATGTGGTAGTACTAGTCTTGCCATATTATTTTGATAATATTACTATGTTTACATTTACACCCATACCCAGGTTCAAACTTTAAATAAAAATGAAACAAGTAGAGAATCAAACTAAAAATTTTACAACACTTGCAACTCTATATTCAGAAACATTTCATAAAACCAATTAGTTAAAAATAAACTCAATTTTATCCCTATTGCATTGGTATGGAATAAATATAAAAACCATCATAGGTACCTTTTTTGCTTCTGAGAACCTCCTTTTAAACTAAATACTATTGGCAAAATGAGAATGGGTTAATCCCTCCACTGAGTATGGAATAAAAAATAAAAAAACAATCAGGGTTAGGCTTAACCTGGTTTATAAAATATTTTTAAATAGAGCCTTCATCAGTAATGGCATTACCATAAATTAAGGGTATTGTCAAGGAGTAAGGAAATAAAATCTTTTCAGTGGTCGGTTTTTATTTTACTTTATTAAATTCAATAAGTAGGTACATTTATTTTAACAATTAGCCAACACAACACAATGTCACTGAATAAAATATATTTATGCATTTTTATAAATTCCTTATTAGAATAAAATATAAAATTGTTAATTCTAAATTGCAGCACACATTTTATTTTAACAATATATTGGAGTTTTGATTTTTAATGACCCGCACTACTTACTCTAGTCATTCACTGCCTATTTGCATGGGAATATTAAGCATAGTGAGTAATTTGGCATTTATATATCTAACAAAAAATCTGACTTAAAGCAATTACACGGTAATATTCTTTCATCTCAATAGTTAATGTACTGCAATATTTGGCTTGTGCTTAAGAACTGACTATTAAGTGGCTTCTCACAAAAATGAGCAAGAATTTCAAAAACTTTTATGGGTATTAACTGCTATGAATTAGAATGTGCCTGAGTGACTACTACCTATATTTTTATAGTATAGCGAAGGTCAGCGGCAAAAGCGTAGTCGTCCGCCGTAATCATGTTCCTAGTAACGAGGAATATTTCCTAGCCGGAACCCAACCTCACAGGGGGATTGTGTCTACTTAGTATATTTTAATATACCAGTATACTGCCATATTATAAATTTTAGTTTGTTGGTATTGCTCGCCTGTGTTGCCTTCCGTATGTATAGATATACATATTATTATTACTTTATGCGTGTTGCACTGAACAAATAACTAGTAAATAATGTGTAGGTGCATATTTATATGTACAACGACGTCAACCTTTATACAGCCAGTGGCGATACGACAATATCCTATAATATTTAGGTCAATAAAATTACCTATACAGGGATTTTAATATCAAATTTAATTAGGTATACATATTTTACATTTTAATTTAAAAAAAATAACCTAAAAAGTGAATAGTAGAGGTGAGCGTTACAAAACGTAAATAGTTATAAAGTCGTTATTTCATGAATAACTAATAACGGTTATTATATTTGTAATAACAATTTGATTAAAAAATGTAATTAAGAAAAAAATCATAAGATTGATTTTTGAGTATCTGGGGATCGTGGGTTCGATTCCCACACATAGCAAAATATCAATATTAGATCGTTTTTCTGTACAGTTAGTCATGGTTTGAGGTGTTCATAAAATTTGATTGTCAAAATAATGAAATCCTTTAGGTACAATTGTACGCAGAATACTGAAAACTGTCAAAGCAAAAGCACGTCTAACGTAAGGAATAAAGTACATGCCTTTTTTAGTTATTGATGTTGTTGATTTCCAATGTCATTTATAAAAGATTTCGTTATTTTGACAAGCTAGCGTTTCCGTTATAAGAAACAGAATTTTTGCCGCAGAGCAATATGTGTAAATTGTCCCACATATAAAAAAAAGCTATATTTTTTTATTTCCTTTTATTGGAGTACAAACACAATAGGCTTACGGCCAACTGTTGACGAGATACTAAAACATTTTCGACCTTATGATCATTTTTCGGGTTTCACCTATTTTTTTTTATGTCATTCGACTTATTACACGGCAAACCATCGAATTCTATCAAAAAAATGCAATTGTCTATAAGGTCAAAGTTTCTTTAACAAAGTTAAAATTACTTCGACTAGCATCATCGATGTCTATCGTTTAAGTACAAGCACTGCCAGGGGTTAATAGTTATAGTAAAAAACGTTTTGATATGACATTTAACTAAATTACATCAAAACCATAACTATGAGTCATAAAACAAAATATAGGCCAAACAACATAATAATTAAAATATTTTTTTATTACCTTTTTTAAATAACAAAGAAAAATCGGAAACTTAAACAACATAATAACGAAAAAAAATATACAACTATAAAAACCCTAGAGAGAATGAACTACGAAACCGTCACGGAACGAAGCGCAACCCATCACCATATCACCTAGTCGGAGAGCACGACATTATTAAAAAACCGATAACTACATTAAAACGAGGTTAACAACATAAATTCCAAAAAAAACAACGATAAAAACCTTACTATGAATGCGCAACCAATCACGATAAAAACTACTATAAAAAATCAACAAATATTACAATCACGAGAAATAACAATTACCACCTCGTTACAAGAGTTTTAGTGTTATTAAGTCTACACTAAGTCCGCTTTTGTATTATGTATGCAATAAAGATTTACATAAATAAATAAACGGGTTATTAACAAGAGTAGTAGTAGTAGCGGGGTATTTGACTCCCCTGGGTCCGTTGGTCGGCATGGGAAACCCTGTTGCCGAGGCATCAGGGGATTATTAAGAAAAAAACCGTAGCCGTTATGTTACGGTGAAAACATGTAAGTCACGTCACCACTGTGAATAGTACGTACTCTAATTTAATCTGTGGAATAGTTTACTACCACAGATTAGAAGATAATTTAAAGTTTTTTTTTTGGTAGTGTTCTCTAAAATAGAGAAGGAAAAAGGTATGGACCATAAAGCCTATTCTTCAGTGTAGACTTTAGTATTAATCACTCAGTCTAGAGGTGGGCTGTTCAAACGAGCGTTAAAATAACCACTTTTTAACAGCTTGCGCTTGATACGCCATGAATTCAGATGAAATAGGGAATATGCATGTTTTTTTTTTAATTTCATTAATTGATAGAGTAGTTACTCTAAAAACAAATATTAAACATTTTTTAAAGGGTAAAACACAAAAATAAAAGGGTTTAAACTTTATCTGCCACGACCGCAGTAAAAACGGTACATCACTCCGCCGCCATTTTGTGACATCATTCGTGCTCAAAAAGCATATTAGTTTAAAGTTATTGCACCTCAAAAGTTAGTCAAAAGATTTGCTTATCACAAATTATCGTAATAAAGGACAATAAATACCCGAGAAAACAAGAAACTGTAGACTACAGAACTCACGTTGGCATTTGTTTTTGCACGAATGACGTCAAATACTGTGTTTGCTAATGTCAGAGCGTTTAGAAATGCGTTTCGTTTCTACAAAAAAATAGATTTTCAAAATCTTATTTATAAAAA
The DNA here is from genome assembly GCA_947458855.1 of Monopis laevigella. Lineage (NCBI taxonomy): Eukaryota > Metazoa > Arthropoda > Insecta > Lepidoptera > Tineidae > Monopis > Monopis laevigella. Next base: position 26,524,714 of record OX381583.1, on the reverse strand, counting down.
CAATAGCCAATCAAAATAAAATAGATTACTGTAAATATGTTCAAAGACATAAAAGGAACATTATATATTAAAATAATAATAATTGGCGTTACATGCATATTCCCTATTGCAGGAATCGGGATTTACGTTATAAGAAGGCGAAAAACAAAACTGTGGGTTCATCCAATTATTAATGAATGGTTAATAAAAGGCCAATTTGTGACGGTATATGAAGAAACATTATCATTTTATTTTATATATTTGGTTTGACAAAACGCCAACGGATCAAGCAGACTAATGTTTTAATTTTATTTTTGCTACTTCCTGATACAGAGCACTGACTGATTGATCTCTGTTTGACAGGTAATCTGTTCTCCCAGAAGGAGTGGGGATAGAGAAGCGAAATTTTCAGGGGCTTTATTCCGAGTTTTGACACGTTCACCGTCGCGCATTTTGCGTAAAGTACGGGTATTGAAATATAAGTTCTATACTGTTATTTATAAAGTTTAAATTCTTATGCTCCATACATGTTCAAACTTGCGAAGAATTCGTGTATTTCAAGATGGCTGCATTATAATAGCCAACCTTATGGCTATACATACTATATAACCATTGGAATAGAGCTTATATTTCTATATTTATAGTTACGCAACGTCTTGTCGTGATTAGCGTTTGATAACTCGAAAAAAGGCCCCTGGGTAGGCAGCGGACGGCCCAATTAGTGGCGAAAAAATTTCCACTGGCGCAAGATATGCTTTCGAATATCAAAATGTTTTTATGGAAGAGGAGAGGTATCACAGCTCATTTTATTCATTATGACGAGGCAAATACAAAACTCAAAAAAAAGTGACCAAAATGTAGACTTATTTCTCGAAACCGGTGTATCTGGCGTCTTTGCACCGATACAACCTTTCGAAGGGGTTTTTGTGATAAATCCGACAAAATTATTTGTTTCCTGAAAATTGAAACTTTTATTCACGATTTTTTTTTCATAAACAGGTCATAGGGTGGGTGTCTCCATACACAGCAATGTTCGGGTGAAGCATTAACTAACCGATTTTCTTAATTTTTTTAGGATATATTTTTTAGATATTTATTGAATACATTTTTTTTTTTTGCAATGGCTAGTAATTCGTCGAAAGTATTCATTGTCATTCTGAAGTAGATAGTAAAAGTACTTCTCAGGATAATATTATTAATAAATTTCTTTATTTCATAAAAAAAAATACCAATAATAATTATGTAGGCTGTTATTTTCAGTACGGTTTTCTCAATAATAGAAAATGCAGTGTTGTGGGAATCAAGCTCTTATAATATTATTAAATATTGAGTGAAATGTTACCTAGTTAGTACTACTTATAAATGAAGAATATGATATATTTTCTTCATATAGCATCACAAATTGGCTTTTTATTAACCATTCATTAATAATTGGATGAACCCAAAGTTTTGTTTATCGCCTTCTTACAACGTAAATCCCGATTGCTGCATTTTCATCTGAATTTATGACGCGTCCGTATCAAGCGCAAGCTGCTACAAAGATTTTAACGCTCGTCGTTTGAACAGCGACAAATCAAGACGGTAAAAAAACTCCCAACTCCGAACTCCCAACAACAAAAATAAGAGTTAAAAACTTTTTTTTTTAATTAGCAACACTTAATTATATGCTAAATCCACAGAGTTATATAGAAGCAGAGATAACATAATAACCTGGGGCCTTATTCCGAGTTTGCAACCGCTAAAGACGACAAGACGTTGCGTAAACTATAAATATTGAAACATAAGTTCTATTTCAATGGATATATAGTCTGTATTAGGTTTGCTATAATAATGCTGCCATCTTAAAATACGCGAATTCTTCGCAAGTTTGAACATCTGATGAGCACTGGAATTTCAACTCTATATTTAATAGTATAGAACTTATATTTCAATATTTATAGTTTACGTAAAATGCGCGACGGTGAACGTGTCAAAACTCGGAATAAAGCCCCTTATATGTGTTGGGCTTACTCACTCTCATGGCACAGATCATATAGGCTTTTCACTTCCTCAGTTCACATACACTCGTAAGAAATAAGCACTAGTGGCAAAAAACAACGACAATAGGTACCAATTTGTCTATGCTTGTAAGTCAAACAAAATGTCATAAGTCATAACATGTCATATTAACTGTATAGTTTTACATCCCGAACTTTTTATTGCAAATACTCAATATTTAATTACAATTACATGTTGTAAAGTATAGAGTTTAATAAAGTAAAGTGTAGCGCATAAGCGCTGTTTTGTTGTCTTACATATAAATGTAAGGCAATACAAACCATCAATAAGTGCCTGGAATAACCACAAGTAAGTTTTAAATGTTGACATGCATTCAAACACTTATTTCAATGAAAACATTAGTTAATATTGTCCTTTCCAAATATGTGTCACATAGAAGATATATTTAATTTTGTCTAACAAAATTTAAATATAAATCTTACAATTTTTGCTGCAATTTAGAGAAAAACGTAGAAATTTTTGAACAATAACAACTTTTGACAATTCATAAACACAGGGTCGGATTTGTAAAAAAATATTATTTTATTATTTTTTTGCTGTTTTATTGTGCATTAAGCTTTTAAAATTTATAAAAAAATAAGTTAAATAACAGTTATATTAGGTCAAATCAAATCATTTATTTCATGTAAATCTTTACAGATATTTATGAATAGTCAAAAAAAAAAAAATTTTTAACAATGAGGTCTTAGAGTGTGTTTGGTTAGGCAGCTATTCATTATTAAAAGAACGACAATATTTATTATACCTCGATATCAGATTTAGAACTTAAATTTAGAAATCTTAATATGAAAATTACTACCAAACCGAACACACACTACATAACCAACTAGTGTAAGACTAGGTGGTTAGCTGATTCCATTGACCTGTCAATCATTATCTGCCATACAAGGGAGCCACCAAGGCGACCAACTTCACCGACCATATCCACGCCTTAAATATTTATTCTAAATAAAAGGTTAGTAACCAATCACATATAAGTAAACGTATAAGGATCGGTATTTTTAAGGGCGGGTATACTAACTGTAAAGTCGATCACTGAGGGCAGTGACACCCCGGAGAAAAAGAAACCAGCAAGTAAAAAACTCTAGTGCTTCACACAAACTAAAAGAGGAGTACAGCCATTGATTTGCTTATGCTATATAGCATATATATATATATATATATATATATATATATATATAGTAGCATACTCAAAATACACCCCACTGATCAGCATGCGCAAAACACCCTATGGCAGATTACATTTTTAGATTATATTTTTGTTAATACAGAAAAGGAGCATAACATTAACAAACCTTTATTAATTGGTAAATAAAAAGAAAAAAAAATGAAAGTAATAAATAGGTAAATTAATTAATTTATTTAAATAATAAATAAATTTTACTGAATTTATATCAGAAGTAAAATTAAAACTTAACTACGAGTATATACACATTTTATCTTTAATTCCAGGAAGTAATAAATATTTTTTGATTAAATTTATTAAAAATATACTATATAAAAATGCTTTAAAAATATTTATTCTCCGGAATTAAGAACATTTTCAAATTTAAAGAGAAATTATTTATAATCATTAAAAACAATAATAGATATAGAAAAATCAGTAATTTTTTCTCGCGGAAAATGCATTTTCATTATTGTATATTTTAAATTCTTACAATAACAACTATATAATACATTATATATATATAATACATGTAAAAAAATACCTATTTAAGTAAATGATTTATATTATGTTGTTTTTTTTTAAATTAATTTTGTCATCTCTATAAAAATCAATATCACTTACATTATTACGTACCTAATTTTTGAAATAAAAAAGCTAGTATCCATGGAAATAAAAAAAAACATCCTACGAGTATGTATTAGCTTAGAAGTCCATATACAAAAAGCTTTGTACGGATTTTAATATAAATTAAATTACATAATCTCGTTTTTTTACAATTTATTTTCTCATTTCCTACATAATCATAAATACCGCAACCAGCTCGCCACTTGTTGGTTGTTGCCTCCGAATACCATTGACAACATGAGGACAAATCCTCCGTGGGTCCTTAAGCACGAGTAGGCGATCGTCTTTAGCGAAAGGAGGTTCGTAAACTATGAATGTTGAAATAAGTTCTATTGTCTTAATTATAGAGTTGAAATTCCAATGCTCCAAACATGTTCAAACTTGCGAAGAATTCGTGTATTTCCCCATTACATACCATTGGAATAAATATTGTGTTTTCATATTTGTAGTTTGCGCAACGTTTTGTCGTGTTTAGCGAGTGCAAACTTGTAATGAGGCCCCTAGTTCTCCGGAGCCAAAAAGGCACCCGTGATTACAATCACCAGGGGCCTGACCAAAGAACACGATCGCCAATCGAATCGCCTCATCGATCGATAAAATTGTATAGGAATTTTACTCTAATAATACTCTATGGGTATAGTCCGATCGCCAAGAAACGTCAAATCCCATACATTTGGCTTTCGATGGGTATTTCGATTCGATTATCGATCGGCTCTTTGGTAAGGCCCCTGTCCCTTTTTTGGCTCCCGAGAACCAGAAGTTTTATTTTTTTATTATATTTCATCTCCTTATAAATCAATATCCATTACCTACAGTTACAAATAACTGATACGGCCGAAATTAATCTACAAACTACAATACAAATAACTATATCGAACAGAATCGGATCGTGCATGGGTTATTTTGACATTTCTCGCAAATGAGTCCAACTCTGTCTTCTGCATTGGTGTGCGGATATGTATATATGTGTGAGACATGCCACATTTTGATCGCAATAGGATCACCTCTGCAATAAATGAAATAATTATTTTTAATCTGTGGATCTATTATATGTGGATTATTTTTAGTCTGTGATTGTATAACCTAAAAATAAAACTAAATAAATTTAAATGTTTAGTTTTCTTTAAATATTGTTCGTAAATGTAGAAGAATATAATTAATTAACTTAATTAGGAGTAAAACCGGATATATTATCTTACTACTTTTGATTGTTTTGGTAACTAATTCTGTAACAGGTTTTAAAAAGTATTTCACTATTTGGCATTTAAACAGAATAGGTAAGTTGTTTTAAGGTGAAGAATTTTTTAGTAACAATGACAATCCTGCTGTGCCCAAGATCGCCTAGACGGCCTCAGGGTATCCAGCAGTAGTTTTGTTACTACCCCGTAGTGGTATACTAAGTCCACACAGAGCAACTAACCATCTCTTCACGGTATGTAGACAGACTCAATAACCTATCTATTGTTTAACAAGTTGGTATAGGGAAACTGGAACCGATCAACTTAACATTCTCTGTAAGCCACTATAGTTGTGTTGTGAAACAAATGCAAAACAACTTTAAAATAAACCTTTAATTTTAATACTTGTTGGTACTTGGGCTTGTACTATGTGTACCAGAAGCAACAATATAATACATATTATTTTTTTATAAACACCCAGACTATGACAAACTATACAGTAAAAATATTTTTTGCCATGGGTGGGAATCAAACCCTTAACCTCCGGATACAACTCCAAAGGCACAACCACTAGTCTATGGAGACTGTCTATATGTATGTACTTTTTTTTGCTTGTTTTAATTATTATTTCTTTTTCCAGATACTAATACATTCAAACTTAATAGTTAATTCTACATAAGCACAAACAGGGCACCAAAACCTATTCACATTCAAAGAATTATAACTTATTAACACATAGTAGAAGCAACTTCCGGTTAAATTGTGTTTATAAGTATTCTTAAAAAACATAAATAGTGTAGATTTTATTTCATAATAAAATACAGATTAAATAATTATGCTATGCTAACAGTATCTACAGATGAACCATTGCTAATACTCAGAGAGTTTAGTTGCACTAGACCATTTTTTACTGGCCTCCCTATTCTGTTAATCTGCAGGGCAACAACTGTTCTATGCGAATAACAGCATTGAGTTTGCAATCCATCTATGAAATATAATGATAATGAGATGCCGCTGAGCAACTGCCAGGACACCTAATTGTGTACAGTGTGTTTTGTAATTTCTTCCATTCTGTTGTTTTGTTTAAGTTTTTATAATTATATTGTTAAAATCTTTCAAAGCTGCCATTAAAGCAATAGTGACATATAAGGCAATAGTGAGTGCTATATTAAGCTTGCTTATAATTGCTACTCATGCAGATGGGCACCTTAGGCTTTTAATTTATGAAGCACGGCCTGTGACCTTGCTCACCTGATGTTAAGCAGATCTACAAAATCCATGAATGGGGTTGATTAGGACATTGTTGTTTAGCAATATTTATACATCCCACTATGCCAGCGAAATGGGCGGCGACATGGACGTATTTGCATTACAAGTCTATTTTAATATCCTTACTGCTTTAAAGTCAAAAACAATCACCTGTTTCGTAACTGTGCCTTGAAAACAGACTATCCCCTTGACAAGAAATTGATACTGTAGTCTTCGGAAAACGGTGAATCCACAGACTTGATCCAATCACCCGTAAGGAAAATCCGCCTCTGGTAATTAATAATAATAATAATATGTAGGACAATTTACGCATATTGCTTTGGTCACAAACTAAGCTCTAGGCTTGTACTATGTGTACCAGAAACAACAATATAATACATATTATATTTTATAAACACCCAGACCATGACAAACTGTACAAAAAAAATGTATTAATATTTTTTCGCCATGGGTGGAATCGAACCCGCGACCTCCGGATACAATGCCAAAGGCGCAACCATTAGTATATGGAGGTTGTAAATTGAATTGATTGAGTTGTGATAAAATAATTTTACATATGCAAAAACAGAGTACCAAAACTTATTCACATTGAACAATACATTGTAGAAGCTAATTGTGGATAAAATACTATATATTTAATTAATAAAAAATTCAATTAAATATATTATACTATGCTAATGGTAGAAAGTGTTGACAGAACCCATTGCTTATTTTAATCATCCTCACATTAATTAGCATATAGTCTGCTAATACACAGGGCTAGAAAACCCATTCCCCGACTTAAGTTTTTAAACTGTGTACATCTTATGATGAATTACCCCGTGAACTTGCTTACCCAATACAACTGCTATCCTATTTAAGTAACCCTTTTGAAAGAGAAACCCTATGTTTAACAGGTTAGTCTGTAAGACTTACTCTTAAACAGCCTGCAAAACTATGGTGAAATTCTTTTTGAACTTTGGAAGAGGGAGGGAGAAAAAAAGTTGATGGTTATTGCAGTTAATTAACATTGAACATTTCGCTGACAAAAAAAATATATTTAAGCTAAAATTACTCTTTATTATATTTATTATACAGCAATATCAAAGCACTATATAATTGTCTTTTGAGGTGCAATGGGTTTGGTAAGTAAACCCATTAAAAATCCACTGAAGGGGATATAGGTCCGGTCCCTGCTAGTACATAATATACAAAAGCTTCAAACAAAGTCAAAATTTTATTATATAAGAAAGCCTAAGGATTTGGATGAGAGCTCTACTATACTGCTTTATTCTGATTCCCTGACCAATCAACAATCTGATTCCCTGGCGTTACTATTTCTAATTTATTGTTTTCTTGATGACAAATACAATTTGGTTCATAGTTTTTAATTTAAAGTTATGTTTATTATCCAGGCACTTGAACATGTAACTCACAGAAATAAATTTACAGATAATAATGTTATACAAACCTTATTTAAGTTTAGCAACAGTATATTCCATTTTTTTATGGTTGGGCACAAAAAGGTAGAAAAATACAAAATGTAGTTAGTAATTTTTAGGCCTTGTTCGCATAAAAACCTTTTTAAGGGCAGTTTAGAAGTTACAAACTGGAATGCTGTATAAGTGTTTTGAGGAGAGAAAGGTCACCAACGAGCATCTGATCTACTAAGAGTTTCAACTGGAAAGCTATTTTTCTCGATATCAATGATATCTCTATTCTCTGCCTATTTTTTTATGGTTGGGCACAAAAAGGTAGAAAAATACAAAATGTAGTTAGTAATTTTTAGGCCTTGTTCGCATAAAAACCTTTTTAAGGGCAGTTTAGAAGTTACAAACTGGAATGCTGTATAAGTGTTTTGAGGAGAGAAAGGTCACCAACGAGCATCTGATCTACTAAGAGTTTCAACTGGAAAGCTATTTTTCTCGATATCAATGATATCTCTATTCTCTGCCTACCTAGAGAGCAGGATGTCAAATGTGGGAATTAAGCCCATCTTCCTGGTTACCAGCAGCCGCCGCGCCGCCCAATCAATCTGAAACTTTGGGGACAGGAAGTGACAGAATACGCATAGGTACCTAATAAATAAACCTGTCATTAAGCATGGCTCCTATGGTCACTGCAGCTGTGAGCAAGGCCACTCTAGGGGCATCATTACAAGCTGTACACCTTCACCGTCACAAAATTTAAGTATTATTTTTTGCTTGCTTATACGGCCACCGATGACCATCCGCTGGCCGCGTAAGCAATGGAGCGATGCCGTGAAGGCATAACTGACTTGAGGATGGAAGTCCTGTTTATACCTACTGCTAACTGGCACGCTATCGCCCACAGGCCCAGCAGCGCGTCAATACTTCCACCGCTCGGCTCAAGATAGCGGCATTTATTAAAATTTATTTAGCCAACCTAATAAAAACCATATGTCTATCGGAATAGATGGATCCGATATAGGATGTTGAGCAGTGGCGTATGGGAACCCATACGCCACTAGACATGTGACAATCGCGAATGATTCAATCATTTTGATATGGTATTTCCAACTGACCGAGATAAAAACTCACGATCCGAAAAAAGATTCGGTACTTTTGATTGCAATATTTGAAATATATCTTTATCGTTCAATCATATCTTTACCAATCGTTTATATCTTTATATCATTCAATCATATCTTTATCAATCAACTATATCTTTATATCGTTCAATTATATCTTTATATCGGTCAATCATATCTATATCTTTCAATCATATTATTATCAACATTATCAATCGTTTAATTATATCTTAATTATGTATCATTCTACATATTGACGACTATTATTGCCCGAGATGATGATCTTTTTTTTTTTTTTTTTTGCTTATCAATCAATTCTGGATACCAAAATTATGACTAAAGCCATGTTTTGGAGATGATGACCTTTTTTTTTTTTTTTAGCTTCTTAATCAATTCTGGATACCCAAAAGTATGACTGACTACCTGCTTTGGATATGATGACCTTTTTTTTTTTTTTTTTTTTTAGCTTCTTAATCAATTCTGGATACCCAAAAGTATGACTACCTGCTTTGGATATGATGACCTTTTTTTTTTTTTTAGCTCAATCAATTCTGGATACCAAAAGTATGACTAAAGCTAATTTTTCCTGGTTATTACATTTTTTTTTCGAATGCATCCAAATATTATGGATCTTTTTTGATAGAATCCTGGGAATCCAATCGTTATTGCGATTGATCGAATTAGGATTCAATCCTCAAAAAATGGTGATTGTCACATGTCTATACGCCACCACCATCTCCGCAACCAGTGGTGGCCTATGGGAATAATTTTTACAGGCGCCACCACTGGTGGCAATCGATACGAATTTTATCCCAATCGCCACCACTTGTGGCATTTAGTTCTATGTGAATTTTAGTATATTTACAAATAAATGTAGGTTCTTATATTATAATATGCTTGTTTTATTTTCCTCTACTAGTTATTAACAAATAATTAAGATAAGGCTTTTTCAATGAAATAAATATAATTAATTTATATTGTAGGAAAGGTGACAAATTAAAGTAAGAAATGAAATTAATAATGTTCTCGAAGGATTTGAAAATTTTGACTTTAGTTGTAAGAAATCGGGTTGTTCTCGTTCAGGACGATTCTTAAGGGTTGTTCCCATTGAGGTGGATTTCCCGACATATACTCCCCTGCTGAGACCGTAGCTGGCTACGGGCGATAGTGAGCAGGAAATAGGCAGTGCCTCCACTTCTGGAGTCGAGGAGGCATCTGGTTGGTGCTAGTTGATGAATATGTTGCTTCCAGGTAAGTTAGGTAAGCAAGTTAATAGAGGCTTGTGGTTGCAAACTTGTGCTTCTCCTTGTGGAGAAATAATGAGACGTCGTTGGCATGTTTTGGTAAGTAGAAAGATCTGCTTCCTTTACTACAATGCGGATCACGAGGTAAGTTTCGGAGACGTCGATGATGAGTTCGGTGGAGTGAGGAGTCTGCAAAATGTGTGCAGAATTTGGCCTTCCAGGTGTTGCGGAATCCCGGCAGCACTAGTGCAAATGGCTTTAGTCCACACAATGGAGTGTTGTGTTGTAGTAGGAAGATCTGCTTCCATACCACGATGCGAGTTGCAAAGTAAAGCTGCAACCTGAATATGTTGTTGATGAGGTCGGTGGAATGAGAAGTGCTCTCTGTAGTCGAGCTCTGCGAAATATATGCAGAAGTTGGCCTTCCAGGTGCTGCGGAGTCCCAGCAGCACTAGTGGAAATGGCTTGATCCACCGACGAGCTGTGTTGTGCGACGTGGTTGCGGCATGTAACTGCCTATGTAGCCTTTTTAGGAGGCAGGATGATAGGCAGTCGTGATGCTGTACCAGACGTCGACGATTTAGCGCGTAGAGCAGGTATGATTAGAAATGCCCTCCGCAGAAAGTAGTGATGCGGTGGGGGCAGTGAGATCCATCCATAGACAAAGCGTGGGCAGGTACTTGCGGCTGTGCAGAGTTAAACTTCCGGGCGATAAACAGCGGTTCCCAGGAATCGTTAAAAATGTTCTGTATAAGTGCGCCAAAAAAAGTTTTGTATAAATGCGCCCATTGTTGTAAAATAATATGATAAAGTTTGGGAACTTGCGGTATGTTCATTTTAATACGGGGTCACCAATTATGTAGAAAAGGATGGTGAATTAAAATAAGAAATTAAGAAAAAGGTTATATTTACACTACTATCCCTTCCTACATTTTATTTACATTTTTAAGGTCGGGGTCACCAATTGTGTAGGAAAGGTGACAAATTAAAGTAAGAAATGAAATTAATAAAAGGTTTATATTTACACTACTATCACTTCCTACATTTTATTTACAATATTAATAAGAAGGAATAAAGGAACTTTAAAGTATATTTTAGGGCGCGCGAGGAAAGATAAAGAAAGGGGTTTAACACCAAGGATAATCATTTTAGTATGTACAGGAACGTGTGGCGCGTATAAGATATTTCACTCGACTGCTAGGGTCGCCGAGCTACTGCGGGAGCTCTAAAAATAACAAAAGAATAAATAATGTTCTCGAAGGATTTGATTTTTTTTACTTTAGTTGTAAGAAATCGGGTTGTTCTCGTTCAGGACGATTCTCAAGGGTTGTTCCCATTGAAGTGGATTTCCCCGCAATATGTTATAAGAGATATAGACCAGAATATGTTACGTCGCCTTAGCTAACAACGTATGGATTTTGATAGTGACAGTAGGCGTGAGGTACGCTGTCACCTATCGAAGTCAAATCCATGTTGAAAATCCCTCTGCTGGGTATCCCGAGGCCGTAAGGCGATGTCATGATATGTATGTATATGTGTAATTTGATGATAACCATCGAAGAAAGGTTTTACAATTTATTACATTTGAGAGTAACGTTGTCACCGCCATATTTAAACGCCTCCACTGGTGGCATTTACTTCCTCTTTATGATTTTTTGTATATTTACAAATAAATAAACGGGTGTCCGAGGAAACCCACCACATCGGTTAAGACGAGATGGGATTTTAATATTATGGTATATTATTAAATTAACGTATAATATTCTACACAATAAATCAGTTATTTTTTACATTATAAAAGGAACAAATATAAAAATACGAATAAAAAAATGAACAGTTATTGCAAAGTAAATTATTGATTAAGCTGCTAAGTCGACCAATAGGAAGGTTTTATCAAAAATTAACTTTAATATTACTATGCTCTACTTTTCATAAACCAAGCGTCTCTAAATAGTTACTTATTATCAATTTTTATTACAGATAATCTAATTATTTCCTGTAAACAATTTTTAGGGGTCATTACTTAGTTCTGGTTATAGGTATATCAATGATTATAACCATTTATATCACATTAAACACAGAATTTTAAAAATTCAACAGCATATAAATAGTTATAAATTTAACAATATATATATATAGGTATCTATCTATTTAACCTATATCTCTTATACAAATAAATAATTTATTTCATCAAAAAGCCTTATCTTAATCATTTGTTAATAACTAGTAGAGGAAAATAAAACAAACATATTATCATATAAGACCCTAAATTTATTTGTAAATATACTAAAATTCACATAGAAGTTAATACTACCAGTGGTGGCTATTGGGAAATATATTCCCACACGCCACCACTAGTGGCGGAGATGGTGGTGCGTATGGGAATAATCGGAGGAGTTGAGCAAACTATAAATATGGAAGTATAAGTTATTTATTCTGTCAATTATAAAGTTAAAATTCCAATGCTCCAAACTTGCGAAAAAATCATGTATTTCAAGATATCGGCATTTTTATAGCCAGCCCAATACAGACTCATACCCATTGAATAGAACTGTGGCCTTATTCCGAGCTTGCAACCGCTAATCACGACAAGACGTTGCGTAAACTATTAATATGGAAATATAAGCTCTATTCCAATGGTGATATAGTATGTATTAGGTTGGCAATTATAATGCCGCCATCTTGAAATACACGAATTCTTCGCAAGTTTCAACATATTGTTGTGTGGAGCATTGGAATTTCAACTTTATAATTAACAGGATAGATTTTATATTTTAATACCTGTAATTTACGCAAAATGCGTGGTGGTGAACGTGTCAAAACTCGGAATAAAGCCCCTGATATTTCGATATTTAATTTTTACTTAATGTCTTGTCGTCGTATACGATGGCAGTTTGTAATCGTAGATATATTATTAATCTATGTTTGTAATGAGGCCCCTGATATTTCTTCCGAATTCCTCGATAATACTACGTCGAAGGACAATGCGTAAACCTCGTGAAGCTAAAAAAACGCGCGGACGGGCACGGTTTTTACCTTCATGGTAAACCTGCCCTCGGAGGGTTAAGTTCATGCACAGACTAATAAGCAGAGATCGGAATAGGTAGATTATTATTACCTACTACTTTGGGAGGATATAAATGGTATAATCCACTCTTTGTTACAACAACATGAGAGAGGATAATACCACCCTCTAAAATCGCGAAAATTTGTTTATGACATTTTCATCTCGGGATTTAAAAAAATACAAAGTATTAATTGGACTTTAATATATTTGATAAAAAAAAAATTGGGGTTCCATAATATAATTACATTACTTATATTAAAATTATTTGTTTTTCGTACAAGAAAATAAATTTAAGATTATCACAATTTAAGATTATGACAAGGTGGTGGGTCTTATGTCATTTCCGGCTATTTAAAATTACCGGTGCCGGCGAAAACATTGAAAGTGACTGTGACTGTGGGTGAATTGAAATCAGTAGGACTTACATGAGGATCGGGGTGTTTTACGTACTGTGCTCTTTTCGAGCTGTTATATTACCTAACTTACTTAACCTAGTTTTTGGAAATAAACTAAAACTCGCTCTGTTTATAGAACTCTCGAGAACCGTTTAAACGGCCTCAGGGTACCCAGCGGAGGAATTCAATTCTGACTTCATTACCGAAAAAATTGATATTTCTGATTGACTTTAATTTACTCATATCAACTATAATAAAATAATAAGATTTGTTTATTTTTATGTTAAATGTTACGAGTAATTGTATTTTCACTCTACTGCGCGACATAAAAGCATTAGGTTTCGGCATATTTTTTTTTGGTGCAACTACTTTACTATGGTAGGTACTCGTACTTTGTGAAGTATTTAAAAGATAAGTGTTGTCATTCTCAATATATGTAATTGGAGTATAAATAAAATAGGTAGAACTTCTAGGTAATTTTCTAATTTCTGTAATACTGCCGAGGCTAGTACGGGAGTCAAGGCGCAAATCATTTTGTAATTGTTTTTTTTGATTAAATAAAGATTTATTATTATTACTTTAAAAAAAAAATTATACAATATATTTCGCCATAAAGATATAGACATCAGTCGTATCATAAAAACAACGAACACAAATCCTGACAAGTTTGTTTTACGTAAAACAAAACATTTTAATTCGACACAATTTTAGTACGGAAATCCGAAACTAATAAGATTTTTCGAAATAATATTCATTTACGAATATGTTCAAAGTAAAATAAATAATTTGTAATCAATTCTTGAATCCCGGGATTAAAGTCATAAACATATTTACGGAATTTCAGATGGTGGTATTATCCACTCTATGTTACTTCCATCCCCGAAGTTTAAGTAAATATACTCTATTTATTTCTATATCTGCTAATTAAAACGCGAACCCACAAGCGTATTCGCAAATATGTGTGCGTTGTATTTACAATACATTCGCCTACTACCTACCTACCTATAGTTTCGAAATGGTTTGCACGAAATATTTTTTATTTGAGTGACCCAGGTAAGATGGTTAGCGCCCTTATAGCGGAACCAAGCAAATCAAAAGACTGCATATTAAATATAACTATAAAAAATATGCAATTGCCCGATTCGTAACCACATTCTGAAAGAAGAGTCGTAGTTATAAGAGACCTTCGACCCAAAAATAAGATAATGGTGATTCCCTTTTAATAGCTGATTTAACTGTCGAATAACCATTTCAATCGTCAGATTTTTTCTATTCGACAGTTAACTTGTATGAAGAACTGTCAAAATTATTCTTTCTCCATAAAAGTTATCTATTGAATAAATTAGTTATATAAATCTAATCCGATAGATAACCCTTAGAGCAACGCAGCCACGGGCTGGTTCGGTGGCCGCATTGCTCTACGGTACCTAATAAACTAAAATTACTTTAGTGCCTAGATACCCCACGCGACATAAAGGTAATGCATATTTAATTTTGTGACTTGGACCATAGCGTTGCATTTATGTCATTGCACTTTCATTATGTATTTTCGTGCTTACAATCATAATTCTAGCCTTATTTCTAATGCAACAAAGGCTATGTAACCCGTCGCGTCGTTCGGCCTAGCGAAGACAAAATGAAATGTTACCGTCCCAGCAAACATAAGTATAAAATTCACATCAAATTACACAAAAAAGAACACCTTTATTTCTAAGAAATATTCGCTAGATACTATATTAATAAATCATTAAAAAAAAATCTTCCATAGACTAAAATAAGTGAATTAGTTCAGTAATGCTGGGCTAAAACAAATTAAAAACAAAATCTATTGGGAGGAGCTTAAACGTGTATGGGGAGGTGTCAAGTAAGGTATATATATATAAGAAAATATCGATGCAACCAATCACGGAGAGGCACGGATTATTGGACCGCGCCCTTTAATGCTCGATTTATTGCCCTGAGTGAAATTGACGACGCAGACCAATAAAGCGCGGACAAATAATCCGCGGACCAATAATCCGAGGACGGGATCGTTTTATTGCCCTGCTCCAGTTGAGGCTCGGATTATTGGCCCGCGCAAAGCTGTCGCAGGGCGATAAAACGCAGACAAATAATTGGAGCCGTCCTCCAATTATTGGTCCGCGGATTATTTGTCCGCGTTTTATCGGTCCGCGAATTAACTGGACCCGCTGATTATTGGTAGCGCGCGGTGCAATTTTATTCGAAGGACAGGGAGAACGAGATACGTGTGTTTGGCAAACTCTTATTTATCATTTCTCGATTTGAGTATGATTATAGCTCAGTTAACAAAAAAGGCGTGATTTATTTATACGACTTTCACTCACTATTCCCAGAAAAGTGGTCAATTAAGTTCGTTATTGGAATTGATAGTATAGGATCGAGTATAATGGGTCCTTCCGGAGTCCATTACGTGTCTATTTGATGAGCAAAGTGGTGTGTTAGTGCCTCGCGTCGGGCACAATAATCGAGCCGAGAGTGCGGCTGCTGAGCGCCGAGCCTCCGGGACGTCCGCCCGGGCCAGTCGTCGCGGGGACTCCAAAGCAGTAAATACGGAGTCGCCAGGCTTCCTCCGCATCATATATTGCCAGTATTTCGGTGAGTAGGAGTGCTAGTAACGATGTACGTTTCCGCGGCCGTCGTCGACGACTGCCTGACATTGGACAGTTCGGACGATCAGCTGCTGTGTGCGCTAAAAATAGCCATAAAATGTCAAGAGTGCGTCCCGGTGGGGGAGCCAAATGATCACCTGATCATAAGAATTATATCCAATTAGGTAACTAATTATTTTTTCGACTATCAAATAATAAGCTGGGTTATCTTGAAATCCTTTCTTTAATCACATTTTGATTAGAAGTGTGGTGTGATAAGCGGTAGGTAGTGATAATGATAAGAAGAACTCGAAACGAAGTTGACATACATTTGGTAGTGGTTTGAACTGTTGTTTTGTTTTCAGATTTGAAGATGGTGCAGCAGGATTTGACTTAGGTGTGGGGTGGGTCGAGTGACTGTAGGGATGGCGGGCTCACCATAGTGTGGGTGTGGATTTGTTGTGGTGGCAGTGTAGTGGAATAGTTTATTGTGTAGTCTGTGCGTGATGCCCTCCGTCATGTTGTCTGCGGTGCTTGAAGAGGAGCCCGACCTGTATGAGGCCTTCCCTCCTCATGTGGACCCCACTGGAATAACAATACTCACTGACAGCCCCCCAGGTGAGAATCTGTGTTTATTTGAATTTACTTATAAAAATATTTAAGATAATTAATTTTGTTGATATTACAACATTATTTACTCGTATAGATAAGATGCATCTATCTGATATGGTATAGTTATCAAGATTTTTTACTATATGGTTATAGTAAAAAATATTGTTTATACAGATTAAATCAAGAGTTCATAGGTCACTTCTAGGTTAATAGTATATAGTTCATCAGGCATATTGTACTGTAAAAAATTACATTAGTACAAAATACCTACCATTAATATAAGCTCAGCTTTATGTAACCTTTTCATAGTACTAGAATTTAAAGAATTTCCTTATAAAGTTATAGTGCTGACATATAGTGATTCTGTAATATCAGTAATCTGGTACCTAAATTAATTTAATAAATTGGATAGGTACCTACAATTTTATCTTATTAATAATATTAAATATAAGTTAAAAATAACTTGTTGTTTAACTAGAATCAGTTTTTTTTATAAAAGAAGTTGATTAAAAATTTATTGAGTGATGCCAATTTTAATCATGTGACTTGATTGAATACTTAATGAAGGTAACTATCAACTGAGATTAGATTACAACTCAATGGTATTTATATTTAATTTATATTCTAGAAAAATTATGACTTTGTAATGGATGTTTAATTAGATTTTTATAATGATGGAAAACTAATGGGAAAACCTTTAATCATTAACTTTGGAATATGTTGTAAAATTGTCTATTCTTGAGTCCATATATATAATGAAAACTTGATTACTTAAAATACATGGGCTGTCACATGATTATATCTACCAGCAGTCTTATAAAATTCATGAATATCACTAATATCATGTAGATTAACAACAGTAATGTTAGGAAATAATTCAACATACATGTCCTTATGTTCTTTTTTTTCATTATTTTAAAGCACAGTGGAATCTTAGAAATTGGTAAAGTAAACTTATTCACTTAGGCCAATTTATAAGATACCATGGCACCTTAAAAGAACAAACAAAATTAATAGGATTAACACTTTGATTGATAGTTAAATTATTAAAGGTAAATAAAATCAACATTAAGTAACTGATTATCAGTTATTTGAACTTACACAATTAGTTTATCTTTAAAAAAAAATGGCCTTATCTATCTTGCTTAAATATATTTATTTTGCTACTATATA
Organism: Monopis laevigella; assembly: GCA_947458855.1. Taxonomy (NCBI): domain Eukaryota; kingdom Metazoa; phylum Arthropoda; class Insecta; order Lepidoptera; family Tineidae; genus Monopis; species Monopis laevigella. Next base: position 26,506,808 of record OX381583.1, on the reverse strand, counting down.
TAAAACTGTAAATAATATTGATGAAAACTTAAATAATATTAATTTCTATATTGAATGAAGGAACTTGGAAGAGAATCTTTGAAGTGTCTTATCCAAGGGCATAGCCAGGATTTAGTTTTGAATGGGGGTTCAAGATTTGTTTCTTAAATTAGTAAGATACACCTTTACATTTTTTTTACGATTGACCTTCATTACGTTTTGGGGAAGGGGTTCATCCTCCAAAACCACCCCCCTGCCTACTCCCGTTACAAATTCATCTAATTCCATACATTTCTGGCTTGAAGCCCCAACATTATTTATAGTTAAATTTAAACAATAAGAACAATAAATCAATTAAACATAATTTTCTTTCTGGCAGAACTCTTCAATCTCTAATTAGTGTATTACTTAATTCAGAGAACCAATTTTCTTTACTTACTAGTAAAGTGGGTAAATTATATTTTATGAGATTTTTGTGCACATTATTGTACAAAATACCCATTTCAAATAAAATTTCACAGTTTATATATTATAGATTTCACACATTATATATTTTTATCTTAAAATTAACTATTTAAAGAACAAGTGTTAAACATGCAATCATAATTTGGTTCTAATGATCCCTTTCCAAAGGGAATTAAACTTTAATTAACACAAAGACATATTATATCATCAACTGAACACTGACAGACAGACATCTTTTGTCATATTTCTGTTATAATAAGTTAGGAATACTTGTACTATAGTGATACATTGAAGGGTGTTTGACATTGTTTATGAAGTTCTAAGTGGGGTATTGTGTGTTATCATCATTCATAATTTTATTACCCAATTCTTTGTCAAGAACAATGATTTTTGTTTTGTAATTTATGTTAGGTAGTATGAAATAGGGTGTAGTCACACTAACAACTGATGCTAATTAATTGTGAAGTTCTAGCAAGACATATTACACAGCAGCCATATTGTTTATTTTATAGGTTAACATACCTTAGTCTTTACATAGGCCACGCCACTAAATGCTAATTTTTGCTTTATTTAACAAGGGAAAAGGGCTTTTTTAGTTTTCACTGTTGCCACTGTTATCACACCCCTCCAAATTATTAAAATTTACTTAAGTAAATTATGTTTTTTATAAATCTATAGATAAGTTGGATCCGGAACGAGGAACGAATATGAAACATTATAATTTAGGACGTTATCTGTAATAATTCTATCAAAAAAGTCCTTTAAAACATCGAAAGAACACTCCTAAATAAATAAAATATATAAATCACGAATCCGAAGCGAAGGGTTCTACGTAATTGTTTTTCTCAACACCCTTTCACTTTTCAGTAATCATATTATTTTTCGTGACATAGATATTTGGGTATATCCATATATTTTTTGTAATATCCGCCTACATTCTTCAGATATATTTTTTTGTTTTAATATTCACAACCCCGCTGTGTAAGCCTTATAGAGCTATTTATTTCTTTGGTTCCCTTTAGACAGCAACATGTAGATTAAAGCCGTTATAGAGCTGAGTGAAGCACATTAGTGTCAGTCAAGTGTATAGTTGCCCTCATTCCCCTTCTACTTGCGATCTCGCATTTCTGCTGAGTAAGCTATTTTGAAGATAAAAGAAGTGTCCTTAACTTATCTATAAAAAATAGAATGCAAATAGGCATAATCGTTAGACTTAATATTAATAATTTTATTACTTCTAGCTGACTCGCGCACCTTCGCCTGCGTAACTTTAACCATTTACTCAATTACGGAACAAATTTTCCCGTGATCCCAACATTTTTCTTTGATGCTCCGCTCCTATTGGTAGTAGCGTGATGTTAGCCTTCCTAGATAAACGGATTATCCAAGACCAAAAGAACTTTCAAAATCGGTTCAGTAAATCCAGAGATTACCCCCTACAATCTACAACTTCACAATCTCAACTAGATTCAAAATTTCGGCGTTTTTGTAATATTTTTCATTGAATATTTGCTCCTACTGGTCGATAGCGTGATGTTACCTGTAGCCTTCCTCGATACATGGACAACCCAACACTAAAATAATTTTTCAAATCGAACCAGTAGTTTCTGAGATTAGCGTGTTCAACCAAACATACAAACTCTTCAGCTTTATAATATTAGTATAAAAGTGTAGGTATTTTCATAAAATATAACACTGAGCTCTCTTGTTACCTATAACATTCTGAAAAACTATGAAACACCTGGTGAATTATATTTTGAGAAACATATTATGTGTTTGTTGCTTAATTTATATCATATACAATTTTTGAATTAATTAAGATTTTAGGTAAATAAAAATGCTCAGTTTTGACCCCTTTGAGGTTAAATAAATAAATAAATAGCTGCTCGTGCATAACATTAAGAAAGTATCTTCTAATTTAATTAAGGATGCAAAAACCATCAAGTGACCTAATCATGCATCATGCAATTCGTCATTCTTGCCCCCCATTTCATATTCGCATCATTTAGTCGGCATAATGGGAGCGATCAATTTTGTTTAAGAACAATTATTGGTTCCATTCATGGACTTTGTAGGTCTGCTCACCACCGGTTAGATACAAAATCATATGTCGTGCTCCAATTAGAAAAAAAAATTTTGACTACATTGTTGTATTATTATTACTTGAATCATATTTTTTCAAATTAAATAAAAAAAAACACGTAGGTACGTGCTTTTTTGATACCCTAAGGCCACTAGGAGAGTAAGGCACCCGTTATGATAATAGATATAACATACAATAGTAGCTAGCTTATCAAGTTATCACAAGAACATTGTTATACAGTCGGAAGTGATTTGAATCACACCAACGCGACAGATGTAGGTTTGTATGTAGGTATATGAGAGTCGCCTTGATTAGTGTAACCAGGTTTATGTGGGACTTTTATTGTGCAGCTGTTCCCTTTTCACTCCGGTGTCATTTCGAAACTTCTCAGATATAGGTGGACTGGAGACGGATGTGGTGAACATTTGTGGACGATTGTGGAAGACCGACTTTTAGATGAAATCGTTTTTTTTCGTAGTAAACAGTGTACCCCTGACCTAAATATTTTTTTTTTATTAAAAGCTATATGGCAAGTGACAAAAAGGTAAGCAGACCGATGGTGTCCATGCATTGGTCGCTTCTACTAAGCCGGCTAAATCATGCTATGAATCTGTTGTAAATGCAAATATTTTTGTCATGTCACTGAATCTGTAAAATTGAGGCCACGTCTTATGCGGGTTAATTGTATGACATAGGTATTATTTTTCGTCCCATATTTGGGTAATAATTAAATAAAATTACACTTTCTTTATCTCAATTATTTATACAATTTTGCATATGTAGCCCAACAAAATCTAAAACCTATAAAAAAGAACCCAGCGAAGGCACTAATTAGCTTCTACTTAGATCGACCTATGAATAGTAAAAATAAATTTTGGCACATACATTTTCTTTATTCACTCATTTCGTCCCATTGCTTAATTTTGTTTATTTTCACAAAACAGGCAATCAGAGCGCATTTCAATTTCTGTTCTGTTTGTCTGTAATTCTGTTCACTATAGGTAGTTACTTATGCAGAAACAAGTGTGGTATCTCGAATAAGCTATCTAATCTACAAAAAAAAAAAAAAAAAATTTTTGTATTTATGTATGTATCTAGTTTTTTGTTCGTAATCCATATACGTTTAACATGGACTGAACCACTAACTTTAACTTTTTGATACATCATCACCCGTTCAACTTCACATTATATTCAAAGCGGTTTCTAAGGACCACAACACACAACACATTTATCTCTTTCTAACTGCATTAATACCCAAACTTAACTTCCTCAGTATCAATACTTATTTACAAATACCTGTATTATAATAGTACCATTTTACAAAATCTTGGGCGCCATGCCACGGATGATAGTTTGCCAAAATGTATAATATTTTAGGTAGGAGCTATCTAATTCAAAATTAATACATTGTATACTACTTGTATAGCTATAGTAGGTTCGCTGATATATATAGGCATCACTGAAACTATTGTAATAAATGTCGTAAGTTCCTGGCCTATATTTTTATTGCTTTATTATGAGTTAGCTTGACTTCTACTTAGATCAACATATAAACAGTGAGAAGATATTTTTTTTTTTTTATTATTAGGTATAGTTTAATTTCCCAAATAACTTGCATAGGCAAATTGTATTTTTATGTAAAAAAAATGTTGACCAACCATAGAGCAAAAGACGTGTTACTCCACTAGACGCTACCCCTTTACAAGTTAAAAAAATTCTAGCGACCCCCAAGGGACATAAAGAAAATGTATTATTTTCTTTATGTACACCTAGAAAATGATTTGATAATTAACTTAACCGGACTTAACATCAGAATAATAATAATAATAATTCTTTATTGATCAAAAAATTTTTACAATACAGTAATTCTGAAGAAACCCTGGCCCCCACGTTAGGATTCTTTGTGTTGTGGGAGCCAGTAATCTTTTACAAATATATATAAAGTTTGTATGTTAGATACTTAGTTCTAAAACATTTTACATTTACATAACAAAAAACAAAAAAAAAAAAAAAAGTTAATAAAAATAATAACAATCTAAGTATAAGTATTAAGATAGATGTAAATTAATTAAAATGTATCATGCATAAAAGTATATAAAAATAAAAAATAATACTGAAATTGTATTTTTTATTGTAGTGTAGAACATAGAAACATTTGCCTGTTTTCTTTTGCCTGCGACCCCCTGAGTATGGCTATGCGACCCCCCTATAGGGGTCGCGACCCACAATATGAAAAACACTGGTCTAGAGTATTTTTTCGGTCTAAACTCGTCCCCAAAATTATTATATCATCGTAGAAGCAATAATTTTGGAGCATCAGTTTGAAGCTGTGTTTACTGTGCGCATTCCGCAGTAAGTTCTCTCCGACCTATGGGCTATGACCTACATCCAGTTTTAGCATTCGCAGCCGAAACAAATCATCTACTTACAGACACTTTGTTTATTCCACTAATGTTTTGGTATGTAAAAGCGTTTACAAAATTTATTAAAAAGGATGAATAACTATAAGTATACTACTTTATTATGGACGGCTAAAAATGCATTCCTGGATCAAAACGATATCTCTATCTTGATGAAGAAAAAAATGTTTTATAAATGGCTAAAACAAAATTTTCTTGATTTAATATAATAGATTTAATTTAATATAATAGAGATTATATATAATAGGCAGCTTTAGTCTTATAGGTCTCCATTCTAATATTGGTAATATGAAAGCTATCCGTTTGATTTTAGGTTTACTGGTTTTCTGACTAAATCAAATTTCTTCATGAGAAGGGGAAATTAAAATTTTTAACCGCCCTTTTGGAGTAATTAAGTTACCTACATATACTAATATGTATTAATTAATATATTAGACTCAATTATTTACTCCACAAAAAAAATACATAGATAAATCTTAAATAAAATAAAAACCGAAAATAATAATTAATGGCTATGTCCTAGCTATTACTGTGACTAAACCTACCTAGTATATTCGTTAGGTTTAGTCACAGTAATAGCTGTTTTAGTCAGTTTTATATAAATTATTAGTATACTAGACGACCCAGCTACGCTCGACTTGAAAAGTTAAATATTAAAAAAATGCAATTTTATAACGGCAGATTTAAATAATGCAATTTTATTTTAGCAGAATTTTGAGGCACTAGTATACTTATATCCAATAGCAACAATGTAATGAAACCACCAATAATTTACCCCAAAAATCCACGAGATTGCCCTATATGACAATTATTTTAATTAATTTTTACTGAAAAATCGTATTTTTTCAGAAAAGAGACAGAACCTTTAAGTTAACAATAACTTGAAAACTAAAACTGTATCTAAATTTTCATCTAAATCTTTAAAGACATACGAAATACAAATATTTGTACAAGAATCGAATGCTCAAATAAACGTTCAAAGTACAAATCAAACTGTTTTTATTTATTTATTTTATTTAACATAGCACTGGATACAAGTCCATCGGCCAATCAAACTATTAAAACGTAAACATACTTTTTTTTAATTGCAATTTTTTCCTCTAGGAATGGCAAAAGGACTGAGCCCAACAAACTATTTTTTTCAAAATCCATCAATTCAAATGGCCGGGACACAGCTGATAAAATCCACCCCAATAGTAAAATGGTAAAACCCGCGCATTATATCATTCACTCACGCGAGTTCTCAGAAAGCTCTCCTGGAGCGTGCTACACAAACAGTCAATTACAATGAGACGGGTATTTCCATTTACAATATTCTCTTTGTTATATACTTAATGTATACTATGAAATTGACTAAATTTACTAAAGAATTTTATTCTAAACAAAAAATGTAAACAAACGGCTGTCGTCTTCTTCCTTTTAAATAATGGCCTCTACGCCTCACGTGTAATTTTGCCAGTGTCTATAGAGTCTAGTGCGTGTAGATAAAAATTTAATAGAAAATAAAGTAAACGTGGGATGATGGGATGGACAGGAATAGTGAAAGGAATGACCACATGACCGTATGCAAACACACGGTATAGTTATGCCAATGTCATGTGAAGAAGTGAAAATATAATCAACTGTAAAACTTACCACCATTGTACAGAAAATTATGGGATTCTTTGAGATTAACACAAACACCGAGTTCATTGCGTTAATGATACACTTCTCACACTTAAGATCATTGCACAATAATACACTATAAACTTAAATATGAAAAATATAACATAAATACAGTCTTTACCGTCTTATTTTAAGCTAAATAAAACCAGTTAAAATTAAATTGGCAAATCTACAACTCGGGAACAATGGCGTGCTGAAATTAACAGCTGTGCTCTCTCCAGTGATAATAATAAATAATTAACACTTGATAATAATCACAATTCTACGACGGAGAAAAAATAAATCAATCATTAATATCAATATGTTGGATTTTTTTCCTTCAGTGGTATGGTGAATATTTCTGTGTTTTATACGGATAATGAATTAGAGGAAACCACTCGTTTGTTGGCCATAGAGTGAATTGTTATTAGCTTTTTAAAAAAAAAAAAAATAGGTATGACAATCTTACACATATTGCTACCTTTTTCATAAACGTGACATAGTTTACTACTATGACAATTCATAATACATTGCTTGGTTTAGTTTGTTAAAAGTAAATAATCGAAAATAAACCAAGCAATGTATTATGAATTGTCATAGTAGTTTACAATTGTCACGTTTATGAAATAGGCCTATGTCTACCAGAATCAATGATATAATACATATTATGTATGAGAAACCGTACAGATAAACGTACTTTTTGGCTTCAAGTCAAAGTCAAAAATATTTATTTCATGTAAACCTTTACAGGTATTTATGCATATGTCAAAAAAAAAACTATATTTAGTATAAGGTCTAAGTGTGCGCTTGGTTAGGCTCTTGCATACATAAAATAATTAGAAACCAAACCGAACACACACCACATAACCAACCAGTGTAAGATTAGGTGGTTAGCTGGTTCCATTGACCTGTCCATCGTTATCTGCCACCGAGCCGACCAACCTAACAGACTATATCTACGCTTAGGTGGGAATAGAACTAACGACCCCCGGATACAACGCCAAAGACGCAACCACTAGTCTAGTCTATTTATTTCTTTATAAAATATAAATAAATAAATAAAAAGTCTACGGAGGCGGTCAAAATAAAAATTGATATTAAAATGTTTAGACTTTGTCTGTCTGTCTGTCTCCGCATTAAATATCTCGAGTCAAAATTTTTAACGACGCTTTTTAAGCCATCAAAAACTGCGGGTCGCTTTTTTTTAGGTATATAAACTAAATATGTAACTGAAAATTATTGCAAAAAGGGAAATTAAGATTTCGTAATTATTACGGAATACAATTATCTCTAAAATCGTAAAAATATCATATAAAGAATGTCCAAGGAAGAAATTGAGTTTCATATTTCTATGATTTTGATAAGATGGAAATTATACAAAAACAGAAAAGTTTGCGCAGAGTTCGGTTTGGCCTCCGAACAGGTGATTTGACTTCAATGGACTCCTTTCTCTGGGGCTACTTAAATAGCCAAGTGTATGCACTGTATAGACCTCAAACGATTCCAGAGTTAAAGGCCGAAATCCTACGAGTGCCCCATTTATTTTGAAATATGGTAAAAAAATTAACATAAAAGTTCCTAACCTCATGCCAAGAGGAGGGCATTACAATTTGTACGATATACCTAGTTTTCCAAATTTAATCGGCATTTACTTATCTTTAAGTTTTCATTAAATTATCTGGTACTTAAATGTTCACAACTCATAGAAATTATAATCCAAGTGCAACATTTTCGTTGGTCACCTTTTTTTTTGATTAACTATTTATATCCTTCTTTAAATTACATATTGTGAATTATCCCTATATTTCTAGTTCGTGATGACCTCCGATTATTACAGATACCTAAGATTTTCCTCAATAACATTAATGTAACTACAAATTAAAATTATTCTCTATGAGATGGTATATTTACTTTATTTCTTAGAAAAATGTCTCATGGTTTATTCAGGCTAAGAAATGTTTTATGACTGTACTCGGTTGGCATCGATTCTGAAAATAATGAATAAAAAAAATATATACGTTTGGTACAGATCTTTACTATAATAATAATAATATGTAGAACAACTTACACATATTGCTCTGGTCACAAACTCAGCTCCAGGCTTGTACTATGTGTACCGGAAACAAAGATATAATACATGTTATATTTTATAAACACCCAGACCATGACAAACTGTACAGAAAAAACGTACTATTTCTTTTTTGCCATGGGTGGGAATCGAACCCACGACCTCCGGATACAACGCCAAAGGCGCAACCACTAGTCTACTGAGGCGGTCATACATATAATACATATCATTACGGGTGCCTTACGGCACCCAAAACCGCCTAGACGGCCCCAGGGTACCCAGCCGATGGTATGAGTTTACACCGAACAAGTGGCTAGCTCGTCGCGATGTTTTGAATAGTTGGTATAGTGAAACCGGGACCGACAGCTTAACGCTTTCCGGGACACTATAGTGGTGTTGTCAAACAAATGTACATACATTTTTTTATTAAAAACTCAATGGTACACACCGGAATTCGAACCTTAGTGTTTTTTTTTTAAGTCCAAGGTCTAACCAACTCAGCCGCCACGTATATAACTATCATTCTCATATCATGATATAGCATAATCAATTATTTATCAATTACATTTAGATAGAAATTACGCAGGTCAAGTAATAATTCAGAAAATACCTTATATTTAAGAAAATAGTCGACTTGCATTTCTTGAAAGAATCACAATTATGTAAGTTATTAGTTGATTTATTTGTAATTTATTTAAAATTCTTTATTGCACAAAATTGTACATAGGTGAGCTTAATGCCTTAGGCATTTTCTACCAGCTAACCTTTGAGAGAGTGAAATATGCTTAGGGTGCAGAACCTTTCGATAAAAGGATATAGATATAATTTTAACAATGATGCTAACAATCCTTTTTTAAATTCAAAATTTAATTTCATATTTTTTCAAAGCAAATTCGTTTTTTTTAGTATAAATAGACAGTAGTCAGTAGTAAAGTAAATTGACCCTTAATTCAAAGACATAGAGTGCATGGGGTATACCATTACCTCGCCGTTGACTGTACAACTTCTGGAATTCTGACGATGCCTTACTTATTATACCTGAAGATATTTATAGCTGAACAATTGGTAGTGGTAGTAGTACTTCTATTAAATTAATTATCATTTTTATTTTATTTACATAAACTAGTTTACAAACCAAAACCGCACTCGAAGAAAAAGCGTGGGTTTTCATTCTAGCACATTTTTACTATCCAACAGTGGGTTTTGATTGTTAAAACTAGATCAAAAGATTTACGAGCTTAAACAGTAGTCAAGTGCGATTGTTATAGGCACACTAAATTCTCTATTTAGGAAAGTTTGGCTAAACCAGATTTTTCATAAATCTGTTAATGAATGTGTATTGTTTGTATATACTACGTAAAGTATATATAGTAAAGACTTCTGCGACGTTATTCAAGATCCCTTAGTCCCAAAATGACAACTTTTCCAAAATGATCACTTCTCAAATGATTACTTCCCAAATGATTACTTTCCCATAATTATAATGACTACTTTCCCATAGTGACTTCTTTTCCTACGGACCAATTAGTAAAATATCGAAATTGAATTTTACTAATAAATTGAGAATCACAGGTCTTAGGACCTGTCACATTTGTACTAAAATTATTAGAGCCCCAACTATCCGGCTTCTTACTTTGTATTACTTTCTCAGTATATGTATGTAGGGGAAATTACATTATATACAAACCTTGATTATTTATTAATATATTTATTTTATAATCAGTCAGTCACATTTTGAAATGAAAGGCAAAGTAACCTTTCTTTTGGTAATGTTCTTAAAATTTCTTGCTTGTAAAGAAAATATAACTATGACATATTTAATAAACAAAATTGGTATCTTAATTAACAAACAAAACTATAAAACAACATAATATATTCTTATCTTCAGTAAACATTTATAATTAATTATTTCTTATTTAAATAAAAATAACAGGATTTTTTTTATTAACAAACTAAGTAATATTAAATCAATATTGAATGTACATGATGTAAAGAAAAAAATATATCCAAAAGTGACTAAGAAAAATTTTATCATTTCCTTATATTTTTTATAACTTATATTTTTTTATTAAAGGTAAATTATGGTGTAAAAAGACAAGCTTCTACCCTTTCTGGCAGCAATCGATTTCGGCGACCCAGCGTTTGTGACTTTCGCGCGAATCAGCTGTAAACGAAACTTTATGGAAATCCCCGAAACCGTGATCGGCTTGGCCGATTAGTCGGACTAGTCGGCCTCTTTACAAAGACTAATCGGCTAGTCAGCTAGTCGGCCAAAGTCATAATCGGCACATCTCTAAAAATTATATATCTGAATAAGATAATCTTCATACTTAGGGTCGATGCGACCAAAAGTTGGCATAACTTATACCAAGATTAGTAACGTCAAATCACATACAAATAATTATTCTGAGTATTAATAATTTAATCTATGAATATTTTTTTATACGAAATTACTATCCGTTATGCTTTCTTTTGGTCGAATTGGCTCTTGGACATCAAAAACGTATCTACGTTTAATTCCTCTTACCATGAAACTGTAATACTTGAAAAGTCACCTCATTTAATTCCTGACCTACCTTAAGACTTTGTAGCGCCAAAAATAAGACGCCCGTATCCTACACCTCTCGGATTAAATTTATTTTGTTACCAAATTTCATCTAAATTGATATGGTAGATGTGAAACGACAACCAACTGGCAGCCAAATCGATTTAACCTAATATTTGATCTATTAGTCGATGGATACTGTAAAAAAAAAATTGCCTTCTGATTAACCGGATGGATCACATTCATAGGTTAACCTTGATGATGACGAAAACTTAAATAAATAATTATAAAAAAAAAAAAAAAAAATTTATTTTAAATAAATATTTCTATAAAAAAATATACCTTGAAATATAAGATATAATTTCCTCTGTAACATTTCAGAGTAAATTGTAAACAAACTAACATTTGGTATGATTCAACTTTGGGTTGCCAATTTAGATATCATATTTTTTTAGATAACCGACAGACGCGCTCAGGGTCGTTTTCTATCTAATATTTTGTTTACATTGTTTTGACACAATTAAAATTGTATATTATTAAATCATTTAATTAATTATCTTAGATTTTGTTTACACTTTAATTAGGAATGCAATCATAAAAATTTCACTCTCCCAAAGACATGAAGCTAGAACAAGTGTCTCAATTTATATATCTTTATAAATTATATAGCGTTTTCATTAGGGTTGAAAGTAGAGCGAATACAGACAATAGCTTTAATGACGCACTGCGGTCTATCTTAGGTAGTTCAAATATTACTGAAAAAGCCAAGACTAGCCATTAACAATACAATGCTTATCTACTACACTGGAACGGAGAAGGATAAAAGCAAAATGAATACAGTAGAAATGCATCAATGCGACAAATGTGGGGTGAAAAATAACAAACCGAATCCCCAGTAATGTGATCGGGCAACTGAAAGAGAAAGTATGCTCCGCTAGTTTGGACATGAAGCATAAGACTTTTTTAAGTCGAATAAGTAATATTATTACATGGACATCTGAGGGCGCATAAGGCAAATTAGAAATCTAGATCTCCGATTATGAGAATACCTCAAACCCAACAAATATATTAAAAAAACATAGCAATAATACAAGATATTTAGAAGTAACTTGACTTTTTTTAAAACGTAATAGCATAAAGCTAGTCGCCGCGATAGAAAAAAATCTCAAAGTTACCTTCAATACAGAGCAGATTATAAAGCTATGTGTTTTACAAGTTATGTATATGTAACAGATCTAGTGCATGGCCTGGAGTTTTTGTAAAATTCAATTTTGAGAGTTATAGAAAAAAAACTGTATTTTTTCCAAGAATTACGCGCGAGATTTTTTATTTATTTCTCACTCGCACGCTTTGTAAGGGACATCTTTTATTTCACCTGTTTTATTTGCCTTTATACGCCCTCTTAATATAGATGTCAATACAATATCGTCAAATCTCAATAATCGAATCGTCTTTTCTAGTCGACAGTTTCAAGCCTCAAGTGACAACTGGCGTAACTTCTCCGATAAGGGCAGCAGGTTGACGACTTGTAACGATGGCTGCCACGCTGAGACTGTCTCCGATAACCTCATCTTATCTCCTAACCCTGCTACTGACACGAAATTGACATACATTTTTATTATAAATTGGGCCAAATTGACCATTTACAACATAAACCTTTCTAACCAATGCAATAGACTAATTGGCAAAATAATTTTATAGCTGAATGTAAAATTGAATTATTGTTTAAAATAATAGAGATCCATAATGAATTATCTAAAATATAATTTATTAATCGAGAAAATAATATCTATTAGTATAATATAAATATTTAATACCACAAAAGCCCAAAAGATCTATGCAGATAAATAAACTTTTATTTCTTTGTAAAGTACTAAAGTGAGCTACAGTAATAAATATGAAAAGCGAGCACTTTAAAAATTAAAAAAAACATTTATATAGAAATTTTTGTGATGATGATACGGCGTTCTACGAATTCCCAAAAGCTTTCTTTCACAATTGAGCAACATACCAAACCACTTACGAACTTCCTAGAACCGAGAATTGTTAGTTCTCAAATTATTTCAATCTCTCAAAAAAATGGTTTAATTAACACCACCCACTCAAAATTGCGACGCAAGTGGTCAGCCAACTCGTTTAATTAGGATCATTTGCGTCAAATCCCAACATACACGAATAACATGAACAATGGCACTGTATTGGGCCCTAGCGGCACACCACTTGTTGCGCTAATACCAACTTATTATGAATCTTATATAGATATGCATTTCGTGCTAACGCTAATGCAGGATATTTAACTAGACTAAAATCAGTAAAATAATATCTTTGTTGGTAAATAGTGTATTTATCTTAACCCTGTTACAATAATCGGTCCCAGTTTCTCTATACCAACTTGTAAAATCGTTTATAAGATGGGTTATTGAGCCAAACATCGCGACGAGCTAGCCACTTGTTCGGTGTTGTACACCTCCGCAGGTGGCCGAAGGCCGTCTATGTGGTCTCGGGCCCCCGTAAGGCAGCCGTAATAATATTTATTATTTAAAATATACTTATATCATACTTGTCAACATCTCTGTGTCTTAAAAATCTATGATATTTTGACAAATTGTTATTTATATTTTGTTAATGATGATTAAAGCTGATATCGACATATATATGACAAAACAACACAAATAAATTGATGTTAGATTAGGATTTATGAATGCCGAGAATGTTGCACATGACCGTGCTTGTGACGCACACAGATATCATAAGCAGTGGTTGGCAATCTCCCAGCGCGATTTTCCCGCAGATGCTATTATGACTTCTTTTGATTCCGCACTGATACAATTTATTTTATGATCGTAATTAACTTCATTGATTCCGTTAGTGTTCAAAATTCTACAAATATTTTTATTCTGGAACATATTTACATAAAAATATTTTACTCCCTAGTATGTTGTATTCAACTTTTACTGTTGTTCCAAATTATTTGATCCGCAATAAACTGCATTAATTCGGCTGTATTAAATAAATTAAAGTCGGGTAAAATATAAGAAAAATAATTGTTTAGTCTACGAGACCCCGTCACCGATTACGTGTTAGATAAACAATCGAACTCCACTCATGGCGTTCGCTATCGCATTATTTACCGGAGGCTGTCAGTGGTGCCGGCGCTCGCGCACGGACAGCATGTGACGCCCGCCGCCGCCGGCCGCCTCACACCGCGATGTACATCGAGCCCGCGGCCCTGCGCGCGCCCAGCGCCGAGTCGCTGGTCGCCGACGAGACCCTCTGGTCCCAGTGCTTACCCTCGCCCTTATTCGCAGGCAAGAAAGCGCCCCTTAAGACATTCGAAGAAATCCAGCCTCTGGTGCAGGCGGGCCGCAAACGCGACCTCAAGCTGCTCATCCGCGAGAACTCGTGGCCCATCAACAGCCCGGTGCGCGCCGCACTGTGGCCGGCGCTCTGTCAACAGCATCAGCACGGAAAGTCCATGCTCGACGGCTTCTACTGGGACATGGTGACGCAGGTGAGTTGAATCTGCTTGGTTTACTAAAAATCATTTTGCTTAGATTACAAAACTCCGAGATAACTAGAAATTTTATCTTAGGAAACTGGCCGGCGATACCGTCAAGGTCATGTGTATTTATTCTGATACTTATTTGTCAGATATCGCTTCTTCCGTTCGTCGACTTTTGCATAATAGGTATATAATTGTGCATTACTTTACATTTGCACTATACGGGCTTTAGATTGAATTGCGCCCTTGCTTGTGTCGATTTGATCCGCCTGCGCAATTAATTCTGTCGTTCGTAATCACATCACGTACAAATGTTTACTATGTGTCCCGCACAAATTCGTCACTCACGAATTGTCAGTCAGTATCAACGATCGGCAAATATTTACTTTCCTAATTTAAAGCAGTTGAATCGAGTGAGTATCTCATTGATGAAGCAGTAGCCTACGGGTAGCCGGGAGCTCGTCGAAACAGAGCATACAAGAGGATAAGTCGAAGTGCATCTTAATTAGTTACCGACTCCTTAACAATGGTTCACTAATTATACCGCAGTAGCCGCGCCTAATGAATAGCAGTAAACGACGGTCTACAAATAGTTTGTTTTCAATTGTTTAGTCATTTATATTATGGAGTCACTTTTGTTCAAATAAGTCGTGTCATTAGGTCTTCCAATATTCGTAAGAATACGTTTTATTCCCGGTGCAGATTGGCACGGCATCAACTAGCCGGCATGTTCACCTTCACATTTGAACGCCATATTTACTTTAATATACGTCACTCTCCAATTTTCGTTCATTTAACATTTAATAAGTGTTGTCTTTTGAAAAACGCTATCTCCTTATCTTTTATAGAGTTTCGTTAAAAAATTTCGAACCAAGGTCGGGGTTAATTTTAGTATCGTTCTATGCACAGTGTAATTCTGTACGGGAGCGGACTTCCTTTGGAATGGTTCTATCTTAACATTGAACAGCATTACTAATCCAACGCAAGGTGAAAGTTCGGAAACGCATTCCAATAAAGGGAACGGTGATCCAAAACAACATTCATGAGGATGATACACATCCACAAAATATTTAGAGTGCTCTAAATTGAAAGTACAAGTGAGATATGTTTGCCGGTACGTTACGAACCTATGACACCATATTACCGGGACTTCATAATATTCAAAATATTTTAAAGATGATCTTTCTTTGTCAAGGATGATTATTGAAGTATCCAAATCTGATTCAGATATTCTATCATAAACATTAATATACCATTACTAAATAAATGAAGCAAGATGGTCTGTAATATCAATAGTAGATGTCGCCTTGTCTATTTGACATGGTATACTTTATAATGATTAAAATTGGAAATTATTATGCAGTTTCTTCCGCTTATAATTTCCAATTTTAATCATTATAAAATGGACTTCCGCAAAATAACGCCTGATTCAATTAAATATATGGTATACTTTTCCGTCCAGTGTGATTTTACTCCGATTTTAATTTTTTAAGAGTTGTATGTTGATACGAATTCTTGTGTTGCTACGCGAATGTTTAGTGTATTAGAAACCGCCATTAATATTTAAATTTATAATCATATCAACTTTCCCAACACATTTATTGTTTTAAAATAGACATTGGACATTAAATAACTATTTAGGTTATTGATAAGGACTTGAATACTTTGATGACGTTTCTTAATATTTATATGTGTAAAATTCCATTGGATTCGTTTATTATTTTACTTTCAATACTGTCTTAGTCTCTAGTTTATTAAAATAATAACTGTAAGCCTCCATGAACGAAAACATTTATGTGTGAAATAGCAAACTATTTTAATCTTTTGATTATAATTATTTTATCTTTACTAAATATCATAGTAAGGCAGATCCGGGTAGGTTAGAAAATTGTCTCGACTTTGCTAGTCATCGTGAATTTCATAAGCGAGCGATAATTGATTGACTTGCACACAGAGTAAGTGATGTTATTGTGGCTTTGAGCCAGATTTTAAAAATAGTTGGTATACATCAACAAAAGCTTCCGTGTTGCAGCAAGCATTTGGGAGTTTTCTATAATCAAATGTTGTATCATCCAATCTAACTATCGCCTATGATCCCATTTCAACAATATGTTTACGATTCAAATACTCAAACATTACTTCAATTTGGTTGACCGAAACTTTAAAATTTTCTACGAGATTCTAATTCTTGCAATGCTTTAATTTTCAATAAAGGTTGTTAAATACCAACGAACATTTTATAAATTGAGCAAAATAAAATATAATGTATTCGTTATGAACCTGAAAATATATGAAACATTTTCCAAATATTTGCAGAAATAATTATCACCATAAGTAAATTGGATCAACCTGATCAAATATCTTATACAGAGCTCTATTTTTATCACATACAATAAAAATAATAAGCTCCATTATTTCAATTAAATTGTTGAAACGTGAATGTGTGCAATTTCTTCATTCGCACACATGGCATTACTTAAATGTTAATGGATTATGATCTTAATGTATTGAGTGTTACAAGTGACAATTGTTTGATGTTCGTCGTTGGTTGTTTGTGTTTTGAGTACAGTTGATCGGCCTTCGGTGAGTGCCGCTCCGGTAAGCGATGCTCTTGCGCAACCACCTGCTGGTTTACCGCTCTCGTAATTACCACGTGCTTTGTCTTATTAAACTTCGAGACCATAGAATTGACTTTTTAATATTCATGATTTCTATTATTGCTTAATTTTATGCAAACAAAAAAAAATCATTGATATACACAGATATTTCAATAATAATACAAAAATAATAAATACAATTAAAATAACCAACGACTAAAAAGTATTATGAAAAATATGTCTTCGAAATCATTGCCAATACGGAATCAAACTGTGTAACATTGCCTATAGCAAATTTGTTGAATTACTCATCTGATGTATCGACCAAATTTCATCAGGCAATGTCACCACTGCTAGTTTTAACTCAAACCCCAGAAAGTTTAGAATATTTGCGCTTACTGCAGCGACAACTTATTTTGCGTAAACATTAAAGACTGTTAACATAATCCTTGACAGCATATTTATCATTGTTTTCGTTGATAAAAAGTTTTCAATGGCAGTATTTACAATCAATAAAATCTACAATTTTATATCCTCGACTATAAAATATAGATTTAATGTGAGTGCCAGATAATAAAGCGAGTGTAAAATACATGTAGTTCAAAACTCAGAAACAATATCATTATTAATATCGCTAATAATATAATTAATAATTCATGCTTCTGGGTTGAATACGGGTCTGTGAACTTTGTCCGGTCATTCGTTGAGGTCACTACGCATACCTACACAATATTCTTTTACCATATACATTTTTTTATTCTCTTTTTATTTCTATGCTTACTATAGCAAACTTCTTACTTTCGCATATTTGCGTAACAGCCGCCCGCGTTATTTCACTTATTGGGTCGCGCTATATCTGGACTATATGTTTATCTATTGACAATATTTATACTTTTTATATTTACTTTATAACATAAATATTTACATATATAGTTATTAATAATACATGTTAGTTCAATCTTATAACAATGTCACAGATCTGAAATACTCTACTGTCAGTGAGATAGCCTTTACTCCTGGGACATTGCAATATCAATCAAATGAGACAACGAGCTTTATTATATTCTTAGGTTATCAGCGAGGAGCTTGGGTCACTTGTGTTTACTCTCAGTAAATGTTTAGCAATTCTTACATCAAATACAACAGCACAGACAGATACTAAATTGTGCGTGTTGCATTTGTTATAAAGAATGCCTTCGAGCAATACAAAATGCCAGATGTTTAATCGTTTACATTCTGATACTATTTAGGTTTATGATTGCTATAACTACCATTATTTTATTGCTCAAAACCTTTTCTACATTAATAAATATTATTTTATTTAATATTCTTTAGATATATTTAGCATTTGCAATAAACGAATCAGAAATACCAATCTGTTTACAAGTGGTTCTATTATCCGGTTGAGAATTACGCAATGACGCCGGGAGCGTCTGCAATGTATCAGTGAGAATGTGACTCTATTTACTTTCAGTGAAAACAGTTTCTCTGCCCACGTTCAAGTTATTATAATTATGTAATTTTTCTCCATATAATGTGTCCTTTACTCTTCTCTCACTGCCATCAAATATGGTAAGAAACGCCTTTTATTTTTTCTTTGTTGACTTCACCGTTTTCTTTTTTAGTAAGTGTTGTTGTTTATATTTGTAACTTATATTCTCTGGAATTTGTTGATAACCAAATATTTTATACAATCGGCTTCTGACTGCCAAAGATTTACAGTCGAACTTCGCCTGGTGGTAAAACGCGAGTTATTTCCAACTCTATCCGCCTTGTGTATGTGGTCTGCCAAAAATAGTACCCATCATCGATCTTTTTTATTTGCGAATAAAAATAATAATTCAAATGCCACATATTTGTTTGTTTACTTTCATTTTATTTTCGCTAAAGAAAATCCTGATGGAAATATTATAAAGGAATTTCCATTGTCGATGTAAATTTAAAGAAAATATATATATGAGAGGGGTGCATTTTAGTGTATTCTTAATGTATTTGAATATGGTTGTAGTCGTAATTTATTATACGTTGTTAATTAAAATTTTCGCAAACGGCAACAGTTGTACAGTTTTATTCAATTAGTTATATTGCACGGAATGGCAGAGGTCGCGAGGATCTTTGGTACCAATTAGAGCCGAAACACCCACATGCCTCCAATCTGACAAGTTATTAGTCATATGTCTATTTTTCTCACTTTAAAGTGCAGACACTTATAATTCATTGCTTATCTGTAAATTAAACAAAATAATTTTAGCACTCTTCCAATAAAATTCCATTCATATATTTGTACGAATCTTTTAAGTTATATTGCTATATTTTGGAATGTTATAAGATACTGATGACTAAACTTCATACTTGATTCCAAAAATACACAGTGCTTGCTTATAAACAAAATGTGACTGGTTTTAAACCCGGTTTTAGTGCGTGTGCCCCTAACGCCGCCGCATGTGTGGGCGGCCTTGACTCGGCGAAGGACGACCGGTCGGCGCGCGCGCCGTTGGGGCGTGGCTCTTAAGTCACGCACCAATGTGCACGAAAGCTTGCCAAGTTTTGGCGAATTTGCATCGCGAGCATAACAAATTAACTTTTGTTCACAACAAAAAAAAACAATGGAACCATGTTAGGATGTTTTTTAGAAATAATATAATAATTTTGAAAATCCAGCTAGTTTGAACAATTACATACATAAAAGAACCATCGTTAATACTAATAAAAGTAACGATAATGTAAATATTAACATACACAATCTTATAGAGAGAAAAATAAGTACAAATGTTTACTTTCAAATATACAAGAGTAAAGACCTCAAGGTAAACAATTCATCAAGACACAAATGTTTACTGAGCGCCACATTTCGCACGCACTTTAGGTAGCTTCACAAAGGAGTGCTTGTGGAAAAATTCTCCTCATACCAGTACACTAATTGTATAATAAAACTTACGACAACTAGCAAACTAGTTAAACTAAACTTTAAAGAAAGATTTACCTTGTCATATTAGGTTCTACTGACTGATGGGATAAAAAATAATGGAATAATAGTAAACCAACAACAAACAACACAATCAGGGAGCCAATACAACAGTACTTGAATTACCATCTATCTATACTATTGCAGTATTACTGGAATTCTACAATAGTATAGATTAAAGATAGATATTCAGTATTTTATTAATAGTATATCTCAGGAAGTACCAGCACATTTAACTTCTATAAATTGCAGTGCATGATCTATTTCCTTCTTTCACTTTATTTTCATATAGGAATCTAGTTATGTATATTTATCTCATTTAGATTATCTATATTTGTAAATATATTAACTTATTCAATTTCCGAAGTATTGAAACTGGAAATATCTAGTTCAGTTAACTGTTTAGCATTTGATTTATTGTTGTTTTGACATTGTACGTGTTTTATGTCATTAATAGGACGTCTGTGTAGCCTCAAAAAGAAAATGCCTTTAAAAAGCAATTTGAAATTATCTTCCTAAAGATCGTCTTCTTATGATTTTGTCTAAGTTCTCTACTTAATTTATATTAATAATAAAGGAATTTGATATTACTGAGGTACTTGTTTATATGTATAGAAAATATTTTATTGTATTTACCGGTGCAATGATGTGAATAACATTGTAATAGAGACGTTAGTTCCTGCTAGTTCAGGAGCTAGTTTAATTAAATTCAAGTTTTTTATATACTACAATTAAAGTTTGGCATATATATATAAGTACTAAAGAAATATTTGTTTGCTAAGGACTGTTTGTTTTTTATATTAACATTCCAAGTGATCAAATTCCCCACTCTCTACAATAACACACTGTTATATTATGTTTATCAAACCAATTGATTACATCTATTGATAACGTTTTCAACTTGTTCTTGTCGCACATTTAGTTTTACGTTTCTTTTATTATTCATAAAATATTTATGATTCAGATTACAATTAAACTTACAATTATTATGCCATTAGCTTCCAGCGTGAAATTAATAGCTTTAATATGTTTCGTTTAATCTTCGTATACTAATCCGCATACTATTTTAAATAATCCCATCTCTATAATTTTATCATTCTTTGCAATACTAAGAGCCGTGTTGACATCTAAATATAGCTTAAATTTTGTGCTAGCAGCCAACTATACGACAGGGTGTTGGAAACTGTATCGTGATAAATGAATATTTTTTTCTTTATCATTAGATAAGTTTGGAAAATCTTTCATGGGTCGATGATCCTGTTATGTATTAGGCATTACTATGTAAATGTACTTAATTAAATTTAACAAATATTGAATGGCACTTGTAGCTTTTAGGCCAAGTGTGTTTGGACTTGCTGTTATGCGTAATAAATTATGCATATCTTTGCAGTGTTTGAGTCATTTGCAACAGGTCTTTGAAGTTGTAAATTCACTTTTCAACAAACACTCTGTTGGTTAGTCAAACAATTTATTGTGGTAACAAACAATAAGATGTGTTTTGAGTACTAATATTTCACGGCTAATTCTTATAATAATACTTAACGACT
This sequence comes from Monopis laevigella, assembly GCA_947458855.1. NCBI lineage: Eukaryota > Metazoa > Arthropoda > Insecta > Lepidoptera > Tineidae > Monopis > Monopis laevigella. Next base: position 26,484,993 of record OX381583.1, on the reverse strand, counting down.
TATAATTTGGTTTGTTTTGTAATGTTTATTTTTTATGTAAATTCATACAATAGAAATTTAGTACCAACTTAATTATTTATCATTAGGCTATTTTAATACTTTATTTATGTTACTAAACATACATACATACGGCGCCCGAGACCGCCTAGACGGCCCAGGGTACCCAGCGGAGGGGTTTTAATCCCACCTCGTCGTAGCCGATGGTATGAGTCTACACCGAACAAGTGGCTAGCTCGTCGCGATGTTTGAATAGACTCAATAACCCATCTATAAACAGTTTCACAAGTTGGTATAGTGAAACCGGGACCGACAGCTTAACGTGCTCTCCGAGCCACTATAGTGGTGTTGTCAAACAAACGTACATATTTTTTAAAATTAAAAACTCATTGATAGACACCGGGATTCGAACCAGGGACCTAAGTGTTTTTAAGTCCAAGGTCGAATCAACTCGGCCACCACGTTTATATTTTACTAAACTTAAAAAGAATTGTAACTTTGAGCCATAACAAAGTTAACTAACTTTGTTCATATTTTTTTAATTTATCACTTTTAAAGGTGTGTTATCAATAAATGGAGGCGTTGTAGTTATCTCGCGCACGAAAATATTTGACTAAGCCGGTGTTTGGACAACTTACAAAGATAACAGTTGAGGTATAAAAAACTGGTTACATCTCACTTGCTTCATATATGGTAAATTAATTTAATGGCCGTAATTATATTTTAACAATATTTACCTTAAAATAGGTAGTCATTTGTAGTTTATTTCGTAATTAAGAATTGTCATTCGCTTTATCGTTGTGGTTAAAAGTTACGAGGTAACGAAATAAAAGATAACCTTTTCTAATTAAATTTGGTAAAGAAGTCTAAGGGTCTAACCAACTCGGCCACCATGTACACTGTAGAGTTATTAAAAATTAGCACTTTCTTTTAGTTTGCCGTTTGAAGTTACTTTCCACCACTTGATCCTTAAAAGCGACACTATAAAGTGGTGAAGTAATACAGAATGGTTTTTTTCTTATTATAAAATCAACCGATTCGATTCCCAGCTAGGAGATTGTTTTTTCAAAAATCTAATGGTGCGGTTTTAATTTTTATCAAAATGGTCTAGGACGATATAAAAAAAAATCTAATGATGCAGTTTTAGCTTTTATCAAAATCGGCCCCAAGACTCATTTGAACATCTTTCTCCATTCCTTGTAGTTTAGGATTTAGCCTTGAAGGCATACTTGAAAATTATTTCACACTTGTGAATTTTTCACATCCTATAGAGCCTAGAGTCTACACACATGCCCCTGGTGGTTAGGCATGTAGAGACCAATAATTAAAACAACCAACAGTCGAAATAATAAAGACTTAATTAAATAATAGAGATCCCACAGTCCATGCAGCACCTACTGTGCCATTGCTATGCAAGGGCCATGCAGAGAATGAAATACCTGGGACAGGTTTACCGGATAGCTACAGTCTCCTCAAATATGTCAGTAACATATTTTAGGATGGGAATAATGTGTGCGGTGAAAAGGAATGGGGAACACACAAAAGAACCCACAGGGTCGAAGTGTTTTGACTGGTGTCAGTCCCAAAAACCAATAGGATAAGAAAGATAATTAAATACTAACACTAATATTTGTTGCAAATTAACATACAATGGACTAAATAAACATTAAATGTATGTTTACTATTATGTTATAAAAACATCACATATTTTATAAACAGCATATTGGACAAGTTTCTTCAAAAACTACTGCGCATTCCGAATTATGCTAATACATACAATTGGTACAGAGGAATATTTATTTAAAATTTATTAAACGCTAGCTAATGACAGCTTCTAGCGTGTCGGTGTCAAATGAATAATCACGATTGCCCACAAGATGAGTCATTGGTGACAATTAATGTCCATCAAATCCAAGACATTTCATCTTTGTAGCCAAGAAAATCCAGGAAAAGCGACGAGAAAAACGATCTTAGAATAATTACACCCGTATTCTAAGGAATTACCTTAGAATCCATTCATATTAAATCCATTCTAGAAACACAATGAGCTGAGAATGTTAAGGTACTACTGGATCTTATAAAATCCTTAAGCGGTAGAAGTTTTTAAGGGAAATTAAGAAAATTCTGAATTAAAAAAACGTGTTAGGATGGCTATTGCTGCTGATGGTCTTGTGCCAGGGAACAATATTAAAAATGATTCGAATTCACGTTCTTCGTTAAAATAATTGATAAGCTGTCTTTATATTATCAACCAATGATTGGTGCCTTTTTTACCGCTGTTTTAGGTGACGCTGGGTTTAGTTTTAGCTCAGAAATAAGCTGCGTTAGCCTGATACAAGAAAGTTTATAAATGGGCCCTCATTCATAAAACGGACTTGTATATATTTAGCCGATAATATTAATTTTAGTGTTAAGACCTATTCTATAAATAATTATAAAATGTATAGTTCGAGCAAGGTTAGTGCAATTGATCAATTTTCACTCGCTGAAAGGTTAATAACGATACACTCTCTAGAAAACAGAAAAGGTTGTTAACTTGTTATTTGTTGGCTCGACTTACGTTACGTTTATAAAAATCTAGCACTGCGTAAAGTTTATATCTATAAAAGAGTTTTTTTTTATTTGTTCCAGGTGTTTGGCACAGTAGAGTTACCGGACAAACCCATTATGCTTCCACCGTTTGTGGAGGCCACTCACTGCCTGGGCTACCACCTGACCCGCAGGGGCCGAGCGGTGGCCGACCGCGTGGTCTCTGTCCTGGGGTACGCCTGTCCAGACATCACCTACAGCCCCTCCCTGTACCCCATCACAGCTGCTCTACTACACTTTATGCCAGGTAAGACACGCATATTAATACTACCCTTTAAACGACGTGGATCTGCACTAATACGTATTCGAGAATCTAATGTCCCTGAGGCATGAGAATTGTTAATGCCGGCTGAACTACAATCACCTAAAATCCATAAGTGTTTAGCTTTTATATTGAGGAGGAAAAAAAATCTTGTCAAGTATACATTCTACAAAGTTCGAATTTATCTTATCATCTTGTCATATATCCTTAAGATTATGATGAATTTTCGCCGTCTATTTATCATCATAAATTTACCTTCGACCGGAGTAAGATAAGATAGTCGTGTTCCTTCCCCTTTGTCTTTTAATTAGATTATAAACAGAAGATGTGTCATTAAATTATTTTATGATCCTCTCAATTTTGTTTCTTATGGTTCACATCAGTTCTACAAATAAAGATGTTTGTGTTATTATTTCAATGTTCAAAGCGATTTTAATTTAAACAATTCGAAATATTATTTAGGTTACGTAGTGTGTAATAAAATTGTAGGTAGAAACCAGACACTTAGATCGTTTGGTGTTCGTGTACGATATCAGTGTGTAGCGAGACATAGATTTCCAGCTAATGATATGCATTAAACGTGGGAACAGAAGTCAGCAAATTGTTCATAACAATTTATGATACATTTATTCTATCATCCCAAAGGAAGTGGAATTTTATTTCATTACTACGCAGTGTTAAATCAATATATAATTCTACAAAAGGGTCACACTAATCTATATCTATACAATTAATAATATTGTAACAAGCCGATTTCTGTACATTATAGATATTTAAAAAAAAAAGCAGTATATATTAAAAAAAAAACTGAATGAAATGGAATGCAGTTTCACCGATGTTGCTAGAGGTCTAATTAAAGAAAATATCTTTTTCATTCATTCGAAGGTTTCTATGGATATTTGTTACTCAATCATGCCAGAACTATCAATAGCAAATAGTTTTTTTTTGTTTAACCACGCACTTGCGACAAATTTTATTAGAAAACATTTATTTGAAAAAAAAAACTACAATATTTTGGTTAAATAAAGAAAAACCACATCATTAGAATAACATACTATTAAAATTGCATGTTTTATCTCCATATTTGGTTGTATTAAGTTTTTAATTAATTCTATTTGTAGACATGGCATTGCGTTATGAATGTATCAATGTTGAGCGATCAATATGATAATCGTATCTATAAGTAGCGGCGCACTTGTCGCTGGATCTGTTACATTGAAATAATTAAAGCTGTCGTCATTTGTAACAATTGCTACATTTATAGTTCCTCACACATACCATTGCGCCTGTATCTCTGTTAAAGATAATAATAAAATGCACTTTGTATGATCCCTACATGATACTTCTGCTTCTGAGACTACGTTGTTTTTATTTTTAAGGACATTCAAATTTTGTCCAAATTTATGAGGATTATTATTTACCAACCATTAACAAATGTTTTATTAGTTTTAAAGTGATTTTGCTTCCATACGTTTAATACATCTTTTAAGCTTTGATAAAATATCGCATATGCTCCACTCTTTTCTCTGAACTCAGCACAACTGCTGTGTGACCTATTCTCTCTTACATTCATCATTCCCGTGCAAAAATGTTAGCTTCAGTATCTTCATTTATCGTCATATCGACCTTTATTCGATCCGTTTTCATACATACATACAACGTAAATGCTCATTTTTTGGAGCACGGCGTTTGACTTTGTTTCTACCTGGTAGTAAAAGCTATTATTATTATTTAGGCGGAAGGAAGGTATCGACCGGACTCATTACCACTGCCCATACAGATGCAAAAACCGTGAAGTGACGTAGTCATATTTCGCTTATAGTCTGGCGGTTGACCGGTTTTCCAGAAATTACTGCATCGATTTCTAGTCGAGGTAGTAGTGGAAATAGTAAAATTGCATTCAAATGTATCCTCAGGTGCCATTCATCATTAGGTTCTTGTTATATTTTAGCATGCAAGATACTTTCCCAATTTACTGGCAAGTATCTTCGCCATTATGTGTCTGGGCTAACCCACAAATGTATGCTGGGGGCGATAATTAGACTCTGTAATAGATAAATTGCCAAGAGGTCGCGCAAGTCTCACTCAATGCAAGTGTCTCAAACATTTTATTTGACATCTTATTTATAGCATATAAGGTCCGTTTTTCTTTGACAACTGTAATAAATATTGGTCCTGTGCTACTAAATTATGATTGCTATTGTAATTATTTAAATAAGATATTTAACTTATTATATTATTATTATGTATTACGGTAAAGTTGTGGCACCATGCCAAGGTATATCATATCATCATATTATTATGTCAAATTCTGAGATAATATTCATACTTCCCTATATTTTTTATTGAAATCGGTTTAATATTTTAGCTATGAAAGCGACTATAAACATGCACGCAGATAGGGTCACTTTTTTATTATAATATTGTAGATAGAAAACTAATGGTTTATATTTCTTTTTACTTCGATGGTTTCTTTTTATGCATGCTTCATCTATGTTCTATATAATTTTCATTTTGGAAACTGTTCTGCAACCTACGGCTGTCATTCATAGGTGAGCTAACCACTAGACATCTGTGGTCTATAGAGGTTTTTTAATATAAAAGTATTGTTTGGGACCAGGGAAATACTATCTGTAATATGTCCCACATAAATCAATTAATCTAATCTAGGTATTATAGCTAGTAGAAAATGCCCAAAGTCATTAAATTTTACCCAAATTACCAAAATTTTATGCAATTCAAAATTTTAAATATAAATTATTATGGTAATTTTATTACTTTGGACTAGGTAGTTATAAATCCAGATTATCTACATGATATTAATGTACCCTCATGTGTGAATCCTGGTGTAATCGCAGAGCACAATGCCAGCATCAACAACGTACATATTGTTACAAAAGCCAACAATAAAGAGCTCTACGACGCAATAACACGGTATTGCTTTGTAAATCGACAAGAAATCCTATGGGAGTACTAAACCACGATATACGATTAATACGGTTCATTCCATTCCCAAATACCTTTTTTTTACGAGTGCCTGTGTACTTTTACATCTACCTGATAGAAAGTTTATAAAATATAATATGTATTATATCGTTGTTTCTGGTACACATAGTACAAGCCTAGAGCTTAGTTTGTGACCAGAGCAATATGTGTAAATTGTCTTACATATTATTATTATTATTATTATAAAGCAGTATGCAGGTCCAAGTATGAATACAACCAGAGCGCTTATTATAAATATGTTGTAAATGCTGGTTTCATCCTTTATGACGGCTTAAGATGCCTATTCACGGTTCGTTTCAAGGACTCAAGGTTATAGGATGAAGGAAACACACAAGCGAATAGAGCATTCCTCGTTTTAATAGTGCGACGACAGATGTACGAATCACCAAATATTTTAGTGCCGGTTGGTACGTCCGGCCCTAGTATGCTCAATATTATATTCAGTAACATTGAATGGTCTTTCTTTACTCGTAATGATTGTGTGACAATGGGATTTTTTAACAAATTATATTGTTTGTAGAAAACTTCGCATGCATTTAAAAGTGTCAAATATTTTTATTTTATATAAAAAAATCGCTTTGATTTCTACGTTGTCCAAATAATGATATCAAATTTATGTCTTCGTGTAAAACCCTAGTTACAAGTTTAGATTATACACATTTTATATCTATAAGCTCTGGACCTTCAATCACCACATATAAAAACTGGTTCGGTTCCGCAAACAGATATATTTGTAATCATTTGGGCACAGAAATCAAACATATTTTGGCAAATATATATGATGGTATGACGAGAGGTCGTGCGAGTGTCAGCCGGGTGGTTCAGGTGTAAAAGAGTTTCAGAAAATGTCTAAAAAAGGTTGACAAATGGGTCCTTGGGGCACTTGTAATTTTCTTTTTAACAACTTTTTCGTTTGGAAATATAAACTACTGTAACTAAGGGTTAGGTGTGTTTTTATATTGTGCATTGCGTAGAAGTGCGGCGTAAACCGGTGCGAATGTTATAGCTTGGCTAGCATCCAGTACCACTATGTGTATTGATCACGGGCCTGGCAACGCTTCTGTTGTTATACCTACACTACATGTTTATATCTTCAAAATAGATTGTTGCTTTAATTTTTCTTCTCGCAGTCTTTATTCTGCTTGTATCCATCAGCTGGTTGTGACAGTGAATGATGCTGTCTGAACTATGTTGTTTAAAAATTCAGAACAATAGTTTGAGGACTTCCCTTGAACTTGAACGAATTGAAAGTTGAGATTTTTACGGAACGCGATTGTCTGGTCTATTCATAGTATAAAACAAAGTCGCTTAATACTGCCTTCCCACGTCTGTTTGTCTGTCTGTATATATTGTTTGCACTTAAATCTTCTAACGCAACGCATTTGATTGCAGTTTTAATCATTATTTAGGTTACTTAGTACAGTACTTTCAGACTGATATTTCCCGAGATCATTCAATTCAAGAAGATCATTCAGATTAACAAACTCTTTAGTTTTATCCCATTAGTATAGTTACGATATACTTACACGATAAAATAAACAATTGATATCTATCAAATTCCTACGATGGAATCGGCATTAAACGGTTGTTCTCACTGTGAGATTGTTCTCATGAAAATTTACTGGGTGAATTTGTTTTAATACATTTTTTTTAATTTGATCAGAGGGGAACCGGAAATAATAAAGTCCACATGTTTCTATACTGCGTACTACCAGTTAAACTGTACGGAAACTATAGCTGGGCCATGTAATGATCGAGGACCTGAGAGATGTGGTCATCAAGAGCGCAATTGCTGCAATTAGACCAATAGGGAGCGTTGGCGGCTTCGGCAATATGTTGGCTAGCATTTCTCTACATAACCACGATTTTCATTGAACCTTTAGTTGGAATATATACTGTTAAAATATAAATTTTAACTTAAAGGTGATTTCATCAAAGTTCACAAGTTCAACTTACCTTAACAATACTAGATTGAGGCTGTTGATAATAAAAAAAAGTTTAAGTAAATACATACGTCTGATACTTGGATGCGGGTACTCGACCGCGACGAGATCTGTTCCTCTTCCGGCCTCACACAAAAGAATACCTAACTGTTTACTCTGAATTCTTTTTTTTTTCGTTTACTTCAGTCACATGATAAGGTGTTCCAATACGTTCCAATTTCAATAAGACTTTTTTTCTAGAAAACTTCAAATTACTTAATGATGTCTGTTCCTGAACTTTATTTTTATTTCTAAGTCACGAGGTGTTAAATTTATCACGAAAACTGAAATTGTTTTTACAAGGTTAAAGTTGTTTAAATTCAATTATTTTTTATTATCAATATGTTATTATTGCAGCTAAGTCATTTATAATGTCATTATTTTTCTATGATAGATATATTAGTTACGCGGTTACGCCTATAATTTTAGGAATTAAAAAAAAAACATTTTATTTGATTAGTCCTAACAATCACTTGCTATAGATGTATTGACTATTCAATAGGAAGAAATGTCAGCAAAAGTAATTTATATATCATCACGGGTGCCTTACGGCGCCCGAGACCGCCTAGACGGCCCCAGGGTACCCAGCGGAGGGGTTTTAATCCCACCTCGTTGTAGCCGATGGTATGAGTCTACACCCAACAAGTGGCTAACTCGTCGCGATGTGTTGGATAGACTCAATAACCCATCTATAAACAGTTTCACAAGTTGGTATAGTGAAACCGGGACCGACAGCTTAACGTGCTCTCCGAGGCACTATAGTGATGTTGTCAAACAAATGTACATAATTTTTTTAATTAAAAACTCATTGGTACACACCGGGATTCGAACCAGGGACCTAAGCGTTTTTAAGCCCAAGGTCTAACCAACTAGGCCACCACGTATATAATATGTTATACATGTTATGTTATATATGTTATACTTATAATAATAAAGCTGAAGAGTTTGTTTGGTTGAACGCTAATCTCGGGAACTACTGGTTCGAATTGAAGATTTATTTTAGTGTTTGATAGCTTATATATCGAGGAAGTCTTTATAATATCATGCTACGACCAATAGGAGCGGGGCATCAATGAAAAATGTTTCAAAAACTGGGAAAATCCTTTTGAAAGCTTTCGTCGCATGCGCAGCGTAAACGGTTAAAGTGAGGCAGACGAAGTTGCGGGGTCAGCTAGTAATATATAAAATAATTGTGATATTGTTAAGATTGAAAGTAATCTGTAATAGTAAATACTGACCTACTTATTAAAAGAATAAAGTACATTGACATATACCAAATACAGAATTGTATATAGAAGGAATAGGTATTTTAGCCCACTTAGATTCACCCTACATGGAAAGGTGGTAATGCTTGGTTAAATATTTAGTTAACTGGATATAGAGTTCACTCACGCGCAGTTTGACGAGCTTTCGTAACTATTTATAAGTTACTATATAAGTTGCACAAATATAATTTACTAATACCATTTTTGTGAATCCGGTTTTATAGCCATAATTATTTATGCACTTGCTTATTTTATGTGAATTATTGCTCTTACCTCCAGTTTCTAAAACATTTATAAATTATTATATTATAAAAATACTAATAAGCATATGGTGAAAAAATTATATTATACTTTCGTGTTATAATTATAAGGTATTTTGATTATAAATTTATTTCAACAGCTTTAGCGATTTTGAAAATTCTTTTAGTTTTGGATAGCCCATTTATCGAGGAAGGGCTCTATATAACATCACACTATGACCAATAAGAGCGGAGCATCAATGACAAATCTATACTAATATAATAAAGAGGAAAGATTTGTATTTTTGTGTTTTTGTATGTTTGTAATGAATAAACTCAAAAACTACTGGACCGATTGCAATAATTTTTTCACCATTAGAAAGCTGCATTATTCAGAAGTAACATAGGCTATATAATATCACGCTAGGTCCTATAGGTGTGGAGCAGTAACCAAAAATGTTTTAAAAACGGGGGAAAAGTATCGTTTCTGAGGCCTTCCGTAGCGTGCGCTGAGCATATAGTTAAAGTTATACAAACCTGTGCGAAGCCGGGACGGGCCGCTAGTGTTGGGATAAATTTGTTCCTTTTGTTGCGTGCGCTGCGTAACGCAACGAAAGCACTCAAACTTTAACTGTAACGCAGTCTGCGTTACGGTTAAAGTTACGCAGATGATGTTGCGCGTGTCAGCTAGTGAATAATAAAAACTTTATTTACTCAAATATGTGGTACAATTGATATCTTTTTATAATATCTTTAGATTTGTTTGAGTGATATCAGAATGCAAATGTAGGCATAGCCATATGATCGACCCTATTCATGATTTATACCCCAGCACTCTGACATTATATCAAAATATAATATATCCTATGCTGACTATTAACATAGTTTATAGTGTTTAAACACTACAAGGTCGAGTGACAAGCAAAACAATACAATACAATACAATGATATGCATCATAATCATATTCATAATAGTATAAAGAATGCATGATATACTTTGGCTGCATTGAAAAGATTTTATTACAAAAGTGAAATACCAATATTATTCATACTTCGAAGTGTATTTGTCCGTTTGTTTGCACAAAACTACTAAACTATACCATATCGTACCTAGAGTACGCTACAGGGTACCCAGTGAAAGGATCTTATTTCCAGTTTGCAGTCGATGTTTTTTTTTTAATTGGAGCACGGCATGTGACTTTGTATCTACCTGGTGGTGAGCAGACCTACAAAGCGCATGAAAGGGTCAATCTATAATTGTTCTTAAACAACATTGATTGCTCCCGATATGCCGCCTAAATGATGCGATTACGAAATGGGCGGCGACAAAGACAAATTGCATTACGAGTATATTTTAATATCCTCGCTGCCTTATCATCAATCCAACCACCCATTTCGTACCCGCACCCTGAAATGAAACTACCACCTCGACATATAGTTATATAGACGTATAAACAGTTTTACAAGTCGGTGTATTATACTGGAACCGACAACTTAATGTGCTCTATAATAGTGTTCTTATTAAAAAAAGCTTATTGTTCCACACCGAGGTTTGAACCCGTGGCCTAAGTGTCTACGATCTAATAAATGTTTCTACCACGTACTCGTATGTTCAAAAAATACCATTTAAGTAGCTTATTTTTGTGAGATTACATCCTGTCAAATAAATAAAATGTCAATGGATTACTAAATATAGGCTATATTACTATTGGTTAAATAGTAATAATAGTGTATGATACCAGATTATAGTCTGCCAACGGTGACAAGACATCTTATTGCTCCATAATAACAAGGACATTGCCTTCTCCGCCAGTCTGGCGTTCCTAATAACTCTTTATTGTAATGTCCTATTCGTTTATTGCTTCTATATTAATACTACCTATATTTTTACGTAATTCATTTAATGTCTTATCATCTATAATGATATAGGTATAAAAAATAAATAACGCTTTTCCAAATACAGAAAAATAAACAAATTATTATTACGATATAATTACAATTCGGTCGTTAAATAGATATATTACTCTATTTTATATGTTGGATGGATTGTCCATGGTTGGAACATGTACGAATTTATTGTTTTTAACACCATTGATCCCTCCTACTATGCCGGCTAAATGATGCGGTTACGAAATGGGCGGCGCCAAAGGAAACTACCACCACGCCAAGGTACGTCTGCTGAAAACCAGTTATTATACCAAGTATATATATTTATACTTTGTTAACCGTTTATTCTATTTATATCATGACATAATTACTAGATGTGCCGAATAGTCGGCGACTAGTCGGTAAAGCCGACTATCATAGTCGGCGAATAGTCGGCAAAGAGCGCCGACTATCCGGCTTCTTACTTTATATATATATCTCAGTATATGTATGTAGGGGAAATTACATTATATAAAACCCTTGATTATTTATCAATATTTTTATTTCATAATCAGCCACATTTTGAAATGAAAAGCAAAGCAACCTCCTTTGGAAATAAATAAGTTCTTAAAATTTATTAAAAGTAAATTATGATGTAAAAAGACTAAAATATTCTGCCCTTTCTGGCAGCAATCGATTTCGGCGGCGCGGCGTTTGCGACTCAAACTGTAAACGAAACGTTACGGAAATCCCTGAAACCGTGATCGGCTTGGCCGATTAGTCGGCCTCTTTACAACGACTAATCGGCTAGTCGGCCAAAGTCATAATCGGCACATCTCTAATAATTACGAATCAATTAACGTGAACAGAATTAATAAGGTATTGTTAAAAAATATTGTTGTTATTGTTATATTATAGTGGCTTTCCACTGCTGAACTCTCATAATATTTACCTATTTTGACAAGCACTACGTTATCAAGGACGTCTAGTTTTCCTGTCTCAGTATCTATAGTATGTATAGGCTTATAGTTGACAAAATTTAAGGGTTCTAAATAATTGGATAAGATCCTTTTCGGCGATATTTGGTTGTCAGTGTGTCAGGCTAAAAAGATTAAAAGGTAACAAATATGTTTTTTCCGAGTGTTTTTATTATATTTAAAATAGTGTCAGGCTTTAGATTTTTTTTTTGTGGGAATGATTTTCTAAACAAGATTTTGCACTTGTCGTTTTTTATTATTCGTGTTAGTAATAGCTGGTTTAACTGCGGTATACACTCGTAAACCTGTACAGATGCCACTCGACCAGCCCATCTATTCCTGGTGCTGACGATATCTGTAATGCAAGCTATACACGTCAGGCAGGGATCATGTAAAATTATGTACATACATAATATTATCATGTAGCAATATAACTATAAATAAACAAAAGTTAAAAGTATACATATACTCATTATATAATACAATAAAGCTTAAACTATTAGCTGCTGTATAGAGCATTGTCCAATAGGTATAAGTTATGTATTTGTATAAAAGCTATATTGTGTATAGCTTTTATAGGCCCAGTTTTACATATTATGTAAATTATAACCGCAATAAAACCGTTTTTTTTTAAGATTTTTGATAAGAGTTTGTTTTGTATTTCACTTGCAGGCTTGTAACAGGTATCATTTCTCATGATTTATTTTCATCATTTATACCCTTTATGTAAATCTCAGTTGGAAATTGAATACTTTTTCTACGGCCTCGTTAAGGCGGGCGGCCGTAAGAAGTATGAGGTCACGTAGAGGCTCGGATCGATAGCCTCGCAGCCTCCGACACTGTTAGAATGCTATACCTCGCCAACTACAATACTTTTTGTTATTTAGAAACGCTCACGATAGGGCGGGCGGTCGTTAGAAGAAATGAGTTCATGTCAGATGCATCAATATCCTTGCAGTTTCCAACATTCTATGTTGATCTAGAATACTATACTCTTAAGAGGAGTGTCTTATGAGGCTCTTCCATGCTCATGCTGATTCAACTGTAAAGTATTACCTCTCCCCGCGCATGACGGTGAGTCGGTAATGCTACCGTACTATGTAAACTTTCCCTCTGACCCCATAAGAGAATGAGCACGTATGAGATTATACCTACAATTTAGGCAGCAAAACGACTTTCGGGCTAAAACTTTCGTTTTCTACCCTAAACTTTAATGGATTTGAAAAAAATGGTCTCATTTTATTAAAGAAAAAATAAACGATGATTGTACGTTTTCCTTTTTTTTATTTTCTGTCTTGATATTTTATAGGAATTATTTTATGTAAGGGATTTTTTCGCGATTTTTATCGAATTTCAGGGGTGGATATTATTTTTCCTACACCAAACTTTAAAAAAAGGAAAATGTACGAGCTTAGATATAGGTCTATTAATAACGTCCCCAAAACTCATAAAAATCTAAGAATGTTTAGTGGGGGGTAACAGTTGGGACGCAAAAGGTCGTGAATGTATGGGAAATGTTTGACCAGACTCTGCTCTTAAGCAATAGCGCGACATATACAATTGAATACTTTTTATTAACATAGAGACGGTTTCGCTGGGCCGGGCGGCCGTAAGAAGTTAACAGGTCACGCGCGCACAGATCGATAGCTTCGCAGCCTCCGACACTGTTATATTTATCCGACGTGCAATGCCTACTAAACAACAGAGAGACATCTGAAATTGAATTATATTTATTCCAATTATAATAGTCGTTATCGCTAGGGCAGGCGTCCGTAAGAAATAAAGAAGTCACGTCTAGGCAGAGGAGTTGTGTATAAACATTGTTATAATCTAAGTCAAAATGTTTGCATTCTTTTTTACAGGTATTATTATAACTATGAGAGACAAAAGGAAAAATTGTAAGGTCTAAGTATGCGCTTTATTAGGCCATTTCACACACATTCCAATAAATGTTTTACATTTTAACTGCCAATCAGCTTAATATCTGATATATTCTTTTGGAGTACAATGTATATTATCAATATACATTTCCAAAAATACCAAAAATAGATTCATTACCAAAAATAGAGCGACATAAGCAATTGGATATTTTATTCCGATGGTCGGAAGAGGTATATTCATACATACATATATTCATATAAACATGGTTTGTGAAATCGCCTGTTTTATTTTATTTCATTGTATATATTTTTAGTTACGGTTCGTGTCTGGATTTTGATCGGTATTTTGATTTATGGTTAGTTATAAACGTTCCTAATAATTTGTTTCTTTATTTCCTGGCAGATCGCACAGGATAATTTTACATTGTTTTGGACCTCAGCCTTAATAAATTATTATTATTACCGTATAAAACATTACATTTAGGGTCAAAATGTAATTTGTTTCTTAATATCTTAATTGCATCTAGGTTCGTGGTAAAATTTTTAAAATTTAGTATAGTAAACATCTTTACACAATAAACATATAAATGCTTTTTGGCACAACTACACTTTTCGACGTTTACCTCAATGACTATCTTGTACATAATTACATGTTATACTTTTACATTTTTGCTGTAATGCATTTGTTTCTCTGCCAAATGTTGGGACTACCAAAGGTCATGGCAATAGCTTGTTTACACTATTCTTTCTATTTTATAATTAACTTTCCTTTTCCCGGTGAACATTCCGTGAGTAATCCGCTTAAGGAATTTGCTTTACCCTAATAAGAATTTAACAGGCTTCTCTAAATTGCTACGTATTCTTTTTTATTGTAAAATACAAATATATATTGGCATTTTTATTTACTTATCTAGAAATTATATGGACTTCGTAAACATTTATGATCTCTTTGATAAATATTATTTTGTTTTTGGCATCGGATAACAAAAGATAATTTTTGATCATTATCGCTTGGTAGGGGAAATAATTTACGTTTTTTAATGTTAAGAGCCTCGTCGAAATTGTTGGTATTGATAGGTTTATGTGGTTGTTTGTTTAAGTCAATAATAAAAATTATAAGTAATGGCGACACTAGAGGTTGGCCTCAATGATCTCATGTGTATCACATTTGCATTCTGCTGTTATTAATGTTATTGCATCGTCGTGACACATTAAATGTGTAGGTAGAACATTTTTTTGGTGTCGTATCACTAGTACTAAATCCATTATTTTTGTCCGATTACTTACTTCCTTTTGATTTTATAATCTATACTAATACAATAAATGTGAAAGTTTCGATGTTTAAACACTCCAAAACGGCTGAACTGATTTGTATATATATATATATCATCACGGGTGCCTTACGGCGCCCGAGACCGCCTAGACGGCCCCAGGGTACCCAGCGGAGGGGTTTTTAATCCCACCTCGTCGTAGCCGATGGTATGAGTCTACACCGAACAAGTGGCTAGCTCGTCGCGATGTTTTGAATAGACTCAATAACCCATCTATAAACAGTTTCACAAGTTGGTATAGTGAAACCGGGACCGACAGCTTAACGTGCTCTCCGAGGCACTATAGTGGTATTGTCAAACAAATATACATATTTTTTTTAATTAAAAACTCATTGGTACACACCGGGATTCGAACGGGGTTTACTGTTGCTACATAAGTAAAAGTGACGTCCCTATTTTATTTTTAATTTGACGCGTTTACATATAAAATTGCATTGTATATTCCATAATCATTCCATTATGGCGAGTCAGGCGGTTGGCAACACCGAATATTTTTTTAGGCAAAGGTAAGGCACTAACCCCCGTATTCTAAGACGTATCCTTAACTCCACTTTACACTCAAAGAACGTCTGTCTCTTTCCACCAAATGTCAACTATAAAAAGCAAGTTGAGACAGACGCTCCTTGAGTAAAGAGTGGAGTTAAGGAAACGTCTTAGAATACGGGGGTAAGTCCATTAGTTCAAATTAAGGTAAAATAATTACTATACGAAAACATGAGCACCTAAATTTAATTTTGGTAAATCATAATCACAGAATTCGCTATTTTAACAGTGTTGCCATTTTATTAGTAGGTACACTATACATATATTTTGACAGTGAAAAATTTGTATATTTTTACAGTAGTATTAGCAAGGCGAGTTGCCTTTATATTTAGGGGTAAGTATAGTACGTATTTAGTTTACACAAAAGTTGCACATGGGTTTTTTGGTATTTCAAATATAAAATGTCCAATACAATGAAACCTATATATGGATAAAAAAAATCTTGGATCATAAGAATATCCTCTAGATTAAGACAAAAATTGTTTAATAAATGGCGAAAACAACATACTTATGGCCTTATTCATAAAAAAAAACTTATTGAGTCCTTTAAGAACACTTTAGTTAAAATAGGTTGTCTCTTTTAAGCATATTCATTTTTCTTACTTAAAAAAAAAACAAAATAAGTAGGTTTTAGTGTTAAAGTGTGCAAACAGTGGCTAATTTTTATATTTTTTATATTGAGTATATATTCTCATACTTAACTTTATTATGATAGATAATGCCTGAGGCATTAAGTTTGCTTTTGTATATAACTATTGTTTACTGTGCAATAAAGTATTTAAATAAAATACATATTATTATTTTGCCAGGTGAAATATAGCAAATTTTAATAATTGTGTTTTATTAATTTATGTATATTTATATCCCTCAACATTATAACAGTGCATATTTGTAGTATTAACGTATATGCCCGTCTTGCTATTACATTTACAAATTATGTGCAAAAAAGAGTTGAATCTATAAATATATGAATATATCGGTGAGTTTTAAGGAACCGATCCACTTGGTTTAATTACTAACTACTACCTTTTATATTATTTTTATTGGACTACGAAGTAACTTTGCATCTGCCTGATAGTAAGCAGACCTACAAAGTCAATGATTTGTATACTTTATATAAATAACCAGTCCGGATACGATTCAAAATTTTAGCGGATAAATTCGCGGTCAGAATCTTTTAATAAATAAAATAACAAACATATATATGTATATATTCTAACTTTGTATTTTAAAATTACAAATTCTAACTTAAATCTGTTAGAATTTGTAATTTTACGTAGCCCTTAACGGTCGGATCCCTCAAAGTAAACCCAGCAAATTAAATTTACATTTTACCGTCTGATGCGTCGTTACAAAGGGACACCTCCGAGTTTTAATCATCAAAGTTGGAAGTTATTTCACAATCTAATTACTGAAAAGAAAAGTCTATCGCTTAAATCTAAATATTTTTATAAACGTCATAATATGTACGCAATACTCCTAGTGGAATGACGCCATTATACCTGTAAAATAGTTATCTCATAAATTATAATCTTCTCTTTCATAATACTTAACTAGACAAGTATGACGTTATTGGTGAAGCAGACGATGAATTAATTAAGAACCAAAATATTAATTTCCGGGCTGTTAATAATTGGGGCGGTGGTTATTTTGCTTAACTAGTTCATAGAGCCTTTACGGAGGCTTTGGAACATCGCTCCATTGGGTTTTTGAGGGTTAATCACACCTTTAAGTTAGTTAAAGAGCTCGGGTAGGAAGAAGGGGCTTAGGGTTAAAGGAAACTTGGGAAAATTTACTGTTAGTACTATAATTAACTTTAGGTTTTTAATCTACAGTAATAATAATTAATATGCAGGAAATTTTACACATATTACCCTTGTCACAAACTAAGATCTAGACTTGCTTTGTGCGTACGAGGAATAACGATATTAATACAAATTTTATTTTATAAACTTCCAGGTAAATTAATAATTCATGTATTATTATAATAAATATTATAGTCTCTTTTCCTGTTTGTTATCGATTTACTGCTAAACTGATTTTGATAAAATTTGGTAAAAAAGTTTAATTTAATCTTGGAGCTAAAAGAAAATATGCGCTAGAAATAGATTTTATTGCCGCGAGCATTGCTGGAATCGTCATAAATTTTGATTTCGAGATTAGATTTTGCATTGGCGTTGGTCATTTTAAATGTTGTATTATAGTTCTCAATGTTAAGTGGGAATAGAGTATGGGCCTCTTGACGAAGCATTTGCTGATCCTCTCATGTTCTGTGCGTATTCCGTCATATCACTTACATTGATAAGAAATCTGGCGTGCTCTGTGAGTGTACACTGCTAGCGTGTGACTAGATATACATACATTTACCTAAGCTATCAGTTTTATGGTATTAAACATTTCGCTTTAAAAACTTTGAAATTTATATAATTTTTAATTTATATAAAAGTCAGTTAATGTTAAGATTGCGTGTAAACGCTCGTTAAATTCTAAATTCGACATTTTCTTCTATTTCCTGTTTGCGTTGTTATGCTTTTAATAATTATAAGGTTCGCTCTTATTTAAATATTGTGAATTCTAAATTAATATCCCCATACAGCTACTCTAAATGAATTTTAAATTAGGAAAAGTCGATTAAGGCAATTTTATCATTTTTGTCGATGCAAGCTAAGTCTTTAGCGCTTACTTTCTGAATATCCATCATTCCAGTCGGGCGAAGATTCACTTTTATCAATCATTTTTCCAAAGCGGAGATTACAGAATCTTATAGTATTTGGGTAGAGAGGGTATCTAGTTAATGCTATGAACTTGTATTCTATATAGAAATAGAACCTTAAACTTTGGGTCACAAGTCCGGATCACCTCCCCAAACCAAGGAATCCAACAAGACAACTTTAATTTATATTTAGCATGGTTTGATTTTTAACCGAATTTTAATTCATCAATGAATAAAAAATAGTTATAATCAATGTATCTGTGAAAATCAAACGGTTATCGTGTCTAACGTCACGTAGTCTATTGCGACTCCAACAATTGGTCATTGGTAGCTTTTGACGCGGTTGATTGTAGATGCCCTTCTTCCTTGTTGTAACTTCGTCACAATTACGTTTTTTTATTAGATTTTTTTTAAATATCATATTTGCAAAAACATTATTCCTGAATTATATCATAAAAAACTCTTGGTTTAAATTTTGTTGATATTGTGCTGACAAGTTTTATCAGATAGCTAACTAGACAGGGATCTAGAATGTTATAACATTACAAGATTTGCAAGGCGTTGTCATGTCACTCATTCAATTGTTTTAACTATATTTGTTATTAGCGCATTGATCCATCCAAACAAACTCTTCAGCTTTATAATATTAGTACAGGTAATATTGTGTTCGTTATTATGTTAGTTGTTTTGGGCACATCGACTAATGCAAGAAGGTTAAGGAAAGATATAAATCAGGGATGAGTGGAATAAGGGACGACCCAGAAAAACGTTCAATCATCAAATCAGCGGCATTAATTAAAGGGGTTTTCTGCAGTGCCATAACCGTAAAGCTTCTATGAACAGAGTTTTGGATGTGGAGGAAACGAGAGAGTTCTGTCAGGATTGCTGTAGGTGGCGCTTCCTTGTGTATGCATATCAAAGAGGATAAAAGGCGTGACGATTGTAGTTATTTAGTTATATTGTGTTCATATATAGTGTGTATGTTCCATCAGTCATCCAAAAATTAAGATCCAGCGAGAAAAAAATAAATGTATTTAATCTATTGCCCAAGTATATATACTCCCTTTAAAATCATTTTTTATATACGTGGTGGCCAAATTGGTTAGACCTTGGACTTAAAAACACTTAGGTCGAATCCCGGTGTATATCAATGAGTTTTTAATTAAAAAAATTATGTACATTTGTTTGACAACACCACTATAGTGCCTCGGAGAGCACGTTAAACTGTCGGTCCCGGTTTCACTATACCAACTTGTGAAACTGTTTATAGATGGGTTATTGAGTCTATTCAAAACATCGCGACGAGCTAGCCACTTGTTCGGTGTAATGAAATGAAATCTTTATTCACAGAATATGGTTATAAATTAAGTACATGGTGTTAAAGTGTCTTTTTGTCCGCATATTCGACCATCATCGGCATGTGAATTTTTTTGAAGTCGGTACAGAACTACTGACATATCTCAATCCGTCCTACATAATTACTTGATTAATATTAATTAGTATAAATATTTTTATTTTATTACATTTAGTAGTATGATATTGTAACATTATTTTTAAAATTATTATATAATATGTAATTGCCGATTTTTTATACCATCGGCTACGACGTGGTGGGATTAAAAAACCCCCCCGCTGGGTACCCTGGGGCCGTCTAGGCGGTCTAGGGCGCCGTAAGGCACCCGAGATGATACACACATAAAAGCATTTTTTAAACAGTTTTTGTGTAATATTTTTATATAATTCATGAATCACCATAATAGTAATAATTACCCACAAAACTATTAAAATTGCACAATAATTTCAAACTTTACACTAGTAAAGGACAAGCAATAAATGTGACGCATAAGTTCTGAACCAATACATCATTTAGTAAAAACCCCGCGAGGTATATCCTACAGAAGAATAATGACGCGTTTGAACACTAATTGTGATGGATAGAAGATAAAATAAATAATTAATTCAGGTGATACAAGTCTAGTTTTTCTTTTAAACAATCCTTTAATTAAAATGTATTTCAAATTTAAACAGTAATTACGTGACAATAGCTGTATTTTTTTTGTATTATCTACAATATTTATCATAAGCTCTACGACCACTGCATATACAGTAGAAAATAATTTAATATTATAATATTAAATTATTTTCTACTGTAAATTGTTACCTAATTGTGTGTCAAAATAAATGTTTTTTTTTTTTTTTTAATATATATTTCTAATATTTAATGTGTTATTCAACTATTACTTATTGTTAAGTAAAAATAGTCTGTTAATGTTTGAACATAATGTAATAAAATTTAATAGGCCATTTAAAATTCATAGGAATTTCAAAATTTAAAAGACACAATAACAATGTATTTAGTATTAAAAAAATCCATATACACTCTACCTCATTTTGAAAAAAAGTAAGAGGTTACTTTTCGAGCATGTGTAGTATTAACTATTGTAATTCTTCTCATGGCCGCAGCAACAGCAGAAGGGTGTCACTCGGCTACTGCCAATTTACCCACCCTAAGGATATCTAATCAAGCACCCACAAATTTTACTACCACGCAGACTGACCGTTTGATGATGCTCATAAAAAGTTAACTGCCGACGGCGCCGTAAACGTAGATATCCTACACATTCAATTAGATACATCATATGACGATGATGACATTGGGGAAACTGGCCTTTGTGAGTTTGGTATGAATTAAACCTCATGTAATTTGTTTATTAAAAATTACAGAAAATTTGTTTAAAATTTAGAACTCGTAAGTTTAGCTTCTAATCTAGATAGCATATTTTTTAAAGTTGAAAATTAATTAATTTAAGTTAAATATTATGAAGACTGACAATAAATTGTTAGCTAAATAGTTGTTATTTACATCTTCGATCAATAATATTTGCAAAGTAGGTACCTTGTTAATGGTAAATTACATTTAGCCTTGTTAGTAGGCAGTTGTCAATCAATTGTGGAATTAATATTTTTTCTGTGTAATTTCTTAATAACGTATAATCATATAACTAAAGTACTAACTGTAATAATACTATCCATTCTAAGTGTTTTTTTTTAATAAAAAACTTAAATTAAATTCTTTCTTTAAACCTGGATAGTGTTGCTGTTACACTCTACACGTAAACCTGGATAGTTGTTGCTGTTACACTCTATACGTAAACCTGGATAGTTTTGCTGTTACACTCTATACGGAAACCTGAATAGTTGTTGCTGTTACACTCTACACGTAAACCTGGATAGTTGTTGCTGTTACACTCTACACGTAAACCTGGATAGTTGTTGCTGTTGCAATCTATACGTAAACCTGGATAATTGTTGCTGTTACACTCTATACGTAAACCTGGATAGTTATTGCTGTTACACTCTACACGTAAACCTGGATAGTTGTTGCTGTTGCACTCTATACGTAAACCTGTATAGTTATTGCTGTTACACTCGACACGTAAACCTGGATAGTTGTTGCTGTTACACTCTATACGTAAACCTGGATAGTTATTGCTGTTACACTCTATACGTAAACCTGGATAGTTGTTGCTGTTACACTCTATACGTAAACCTGGATAGTTGTTGCTGTTACACTCTATACGTAAACCTGGATAGTTATTGCTGTTACACTCTATACGTAAACCTGGATAGTTGTTGCTGTTACACTCTATACGTAAAATTATTTCCACAAAATAGTCTATGAGTTCTTTATTTTATATAAATAACATATAATATCAATGATTATTTTCCATTAGTAGATTCAGAAACAATGCATAATTATTATGAACATGCTATTATATCAAAGTCGTTAAAATTGTTGCTCAAAAGAAATTATATTGTTGACTGACGTAGGTAGCTCAGTGACCAGACGGCGGTAAACAACATGGGCGAGGCATTACGTCTGTTTTGCACACTCCACAGCCTTCACTTATTCTAACTCATTCATCTTGTCGCTATTTATTTCAATTCCTCGGTTTATTTTCGCCTCAATATTTTTCTTCGTGTCTTTCGATCCCGATTGATTGATAGTTTAGTTTATATTTTTAACTTTATAATTGTTTTTATGTTCCAACATCTGGTACTTATCAATCTTCTTTGGGTTTGCTTGGGTATTCTAATTTAAGATTCGTAGCATTACCAATAGTATTTCTGAACTTGAACTAATAAAAATCAATTAAGCATCCGTCCAATCATAAATCTATATGTGGTAGTTCGTTCTATTTATGATATTTATTTTTATTAACATTTCTTAAACTCTTGTAAGCCCATTTTTGTCAGCATATTCGTCAGATATGTCATTAGCAATTTACAGTTGAAGAGTTCATGAAAGTTTGTTCGCATTGGAGCAACGAACCGAAACACTTGTTTATTTATTCATATTGACCTATCGAGCAAGTTCATCTTGAATTATTTAGTAACGTAAACGGTCGAACTTCGGTCTTTCCATTTTGTCTTTACACAATTTTTAACCCGTTTCTCCGACTAACTACGTTAAATACGTCTAAATATTATTGCATTATATGAGTTATATAAAATTTCAAATGTAAGAATCTACTTTCGTTATAGTAAATTTATAGATAATTTATTACGCATAATAACAGAAAAATAGGTCAAGTTTTATAAAGATAGCCTTGAAAATATTCATAAGTATTCTCTCCTGAATAGAATCGTGATCAAAGGATTCTATGGGATGGCGACTACATCCTTCCTTTGAGATTTTGATTGTGCTATTGCTAGCTACTCGCTTTATGCGGACTACTTTATTCAATTTCTCTCACCATTTCCTTTCATCACTCTTTAAATGCATTGTTCAATTTACTAACTTCCCGAGGCACTTTGCTGCAATTTTCTTTATTCGCGTCGGAAATTGTGAGAGTTCTCTCGGCCGATTAATTCCCTTTCGCTGCGGGATCCCGTAATAATATTACTCTGAAGCCAAATGCTTTTAGTCTCCTTTAGTTCACTTTACTGATTAACGTTTAATTAGGCCATAACATAACCGTCTTTTTGTATCCTTTTAATATTAAGTCCTTACCTATGATATCGCATCGCCGCTTTATATAGCAAAAAAATCTTGAAATTTTTAATAACCAAATATTAGTCATATTGGGAAAATTTCCAAATAATAGACAGCTCGCCGTCAAACACCGATACTTGTATTTTTATTTTATCGGAGCACGGCATTTGACTTTGTATCTACCCTATGATAAGCAGACCTACAATGTCCATGAATGGGCATCAATACATTTTTGCTTAACAATATAAGTGCGACTACGAAATGGGCGGCGACAAAACGTACTTATTTGCATTACGAGTCTATTTTAATATCCTCGCATGTTTTAGCGTCAAATTAATCACATGTTTCGTAACCGCAATATTAAAGGATATTACTACCTCGACAAGAAATCGACGCAGTGGTCTCCGGGAAACTGGAGAACTTACAGACTAAAACCGAAAAATAGGTCACTTGACAGTTTTTGCATCTGTATGTCTGTCAATCAAATTCTCTAGCCCACTCCTTTACAGTAGTTACGACTGGAAACTTTTCGTCGCCCACCATACTCACCAGCCCTTGCTCCAACTAATTTCCTTTTTTTTTCGGAATTTAGACATGAAAGAATAACATTTATTCAATGAAATACAATAAAATAAAAATAAAATCTTATACTAATTTATAAATAAGACAAATTTCAATTTATAGCACGGTTAAAACATAACATGAACAAATGCATTCGCTATAAATTTTATGAAAAAACAAAACATAATCAACAAGTTTTTTTTACAACCAGGGGCCTATTTCATAAACGTGACAATTGTAATTTACCATGACAATTTATAATACATTGCTTGGTTTAATTGGAATTATTTACTTAGAACCAACTAAACCAAGTAATGTATCATAAATTGTCATGGTAAATTACAATTTATAATACATTGCTTGATTTTGTTGGTTCTAAATAAATAATTCCAACTAAATCAAGCAATGTATTATAAATTGTCATGGTAAATTACAATTGTCACGTTTATGAAATAGGCCCCAGACAGTACGTTATCTGCAACTAAAAAGGTTACATCTACTTACCTTTTATTATAAGAAAAGATAGAAAATTTGATTAAATCATTTGTAGCATTTGTATCTTGATGCATATTGCTTAGCTTTTTTGATGTTTGTATTATACACCTACGAGTATACTAATAATATAAAGCCAAAAAACCACAGGTTCGAATTGAAAAATATGTATTATATATATTTTAGTGTTGGATAGCCCATTTATCGAGGAAGGCTATATAGGCTTCATACATAACATCACGCTGCGACCAATAGGAGCCAAGTAACAATAAAAAAATGTTGTAAAAAGGTAAACATATTTCTTTTTAAGAGCGTACGCTGCGTAAACGGTTCAAGTTACGCAGACGAAGTTGCACGGATCAGCTAGTCATTAATAATTCAAAGTCAAAGTCAAAATCATTTATTTCATGTAAATCTTTATAGATATTTATGAATAGTCAAAAAAAAAAAAAAAGTTTAACAATGAGGTCTTAGAGTGCGTTTGGTTAGGCAGCTATTCATTAACAAAATAACGACAAATATTAATTGAACTTAGACACGATGGAATGGAAATCTTAATATTAAAATTACTACCGAACCGAACACACACTACATAACCAACTAGTGTAAGACTAGGTGGTTAGCTGATTCCATTGACCTGTCAATCATTAACTGCCATACAAGAGAGCCACCAAGGCGACCAACTTCACCGACCATATCCATGCCTTAAATATTTGTTGTAAATAAAAGCTAAGTAACCAATCACATATAAGTAAAATTATGTTTATGCATAAATTATGCCCGTATAATGATTAATTATTTATATATTATAAGTAAATGGTTGCTCAAACCACTAATATTATGTTATATCGGTCGTAAACATAAATTATGACACCATTTTAACATAATATTTGATATAAATCTTATCTTTTTAATAAATTTATATAATAGAAAGTGAATCTACAAATATAGATAGAGCGGTCTGACGCATTGTTGAGTCATGTGCAGAAATGTCTTTAAATGGATGATCCTTTGCATTATGCTAATAAGATTAACAGCTTACAATATTAAAATGATAATTTTAAGAATTATTAATAAAAATAATAACAAATATGTTTTTTATTGGAGCACATGTAACTTTGTATCTACCTGGTAGTGAACAGACCTATAAAGTCCATGGGTCAATCAATAATTGTTCTTAAATAATATTGATCGCTCCCACTATGCTGGCTAAATGATGCAATTACGAAATAGGGGGCGACAATGACGAATTGCATTACGAGTATATTTTAATATACTCGCTGCCTTATCGTCAATTCAACTACCCATTTCGTATTCACATCCTGAAAAGAGACCACCTCGACAAGAAATCGATGCAGTAGTCTTCTGAAAACCGGTGAACCCACTGACTAAAACCGAAACATGACTAGTTATAGAGACCTTCCTCTTACCTTAAAAAAGTTAAAGGCTTCGTTTTATTTCATTTTAATTTAGTTACTATTTTTGTTTCAAATTCTATTCTCGGTTTAGGTACAGACAGAAATGCTCTGTTATGTCAGTTGTTGTCAAAGCATTTATCCCAATAAAGCGGTTACGCCGCCGGCATCCTGTGCGAGCGCGCGGTGGCTGATTATGATTGCGGGACCGCTTCCTCATTACCATCTCCTGTCGTTCCCGCGTCACTTTGATTGGGCTATTCCTTTCTGAATTTAGATTTAATAGTCACCTGTCCGTTATTGAGTTCTGTTTTGTTTGTAGCTTTAACAGTTTCTCTTGGCGTTTTGTTATTTAATATATGCAATTTGTTATTGTACTCCAGTACTTACAAAGTTATTAGTTACATTTTTAGATTTAATAGTCACATCTTCGCCATTGGGGTTTGTTTTATTTGAAGCTTTAACAGTTTTTCTTAGTGTTCCGTTATTTAATATATGAAATTTGTTCATGTCTCCAGAGTAGCTAAGTTGTTAGTTACATTTTTAGATTTAATAAACACCTGTATGTCATTGGGATTGGTTTTATAGCTTTTTAACAGTTTCTCTTACTGTTTTGTTATCTAATATATGGAATTTGTTATGGTCATGTAGTACTAGCAAAATTATATTTTTCAATTTAGATAAAAAATAGTCAACTCTGCGTTATCGGGTTTTGTTTTATTTGTAGCTTTAATAGTTTCTCTTAGTGTATCCTATAGAATATATGGATTGTATTATCTAATATTTTAAATTTGTTACCTAATATAAATATGTAATTTGTTATTAATAATAATTTATGTTATTATTCATTAACCAAATTTACTCAATTTTACTATACAGCTGGGCTGCTCAATGTAAGTTATAATAACCTGTATTAGGAGCAGTTATTATCTTTCAATAGTAGCAAAATCTTTGTTGCATTTTTATTGAAAAAGGCTCATTTTATTATATCACGTTCTTTTATATTTTAACTAATTATATTTTTAAAACGTGATTTATTATTATATTTTTTTAGCGTTTTAAATATTAGGTAGGTATATTGGAGTATTGTTTTTAACTTGTAAGCATTCGTTTACCCCAATTCGGATGCCCTTGTAGTTAGGCTAACGACCAGATGTATATAATGAAGTCAAGTATGTCCACATTGAGAAGAAAAAAACGATCGGTCTTTTGGTATTAGGTACCTACTTAAATTTTATAAAGAGAATTCGGTATGACGGCCAAGGCTATTGTAAATAAATCGTCGTCGGGTGCCTGAATTCGGGTTAACTCATTTGGTTACCCAAAAGCGTAATTGCGCCATTACTATAGCGATACATTTAGCGTCTGTCTTATTGGATAGAGGGTTGTCTACAGGAATTTTGTGAAATGAGATTGCCAGACCATTTGGAAATCTATAGGAGAGGCTTAGGTCCAGCAGTGGACGTCCTATGGCTGATTATGATGAAATTCTCAGTTCTAATTGCAAATCCCTTATCAAAGGTCATAGAAAAGAAAACATAGATACTTATGATCCTTGTAGGACAACGGTCCGCATAATCGTACTTTAATATGCTTTTTTATTGTCGCAATCATATTAATGCTCTAAGAATAGCTAACCGTACATTATTAGTACAAAGGTTATCCAGAGTAGCTATAATTAACTATAGTCAAGTCACATATGCTAAACAGTTGGTAACCGTAATTACGTTGGTTATAACTTACCAGTGTTATGCCGACGTGACACACATTACGTCATATTTTCACGGGTTACATATGCTAATTGTGACCTAATTCAACTTGGTAAATAAATTAAGCAACTGTTGTTGTTCCGCATCTCAACTTTCTTTGTATTTTGTAAACAAAACAAAAAATATATGATCTAGCTATATTAGGCACTATTTAATTATTTATTTAGGTATATATACTAGATAGAAACGTACTCTTACATGATAATAATTATATACATTGACAACTGGGTAATATTTACAAATATACATCGTCCAGTCTTTTATTTTACTTTTGACATTTGCTTGCATATTTTGTGGCAATAATTTTGCACAAAACATAGTCATAATTAGCTATTTGAGGAACCGATATTATTATGATTAGCCTTTATTTACTGAAAAACATTGGTAAATTTAATGACAAACATCAGTATGTCCTTCGACGAAGGCCTCTTCCCGCATTTTTCATAACTTATTCTGGGCTGATCTTGGCTATGTGATATGGCCTTTTCCCTTAGTTCGTCTTTCCATCTTTTTGTCCATTTTAATCCCTTTTTTTATTAGCATATGTCCTCAGGAAGGAACCCAAATAGTGACGTCTAATTCGTAATTTTAAAATATCAATGCCATGTGTAAAAGAAACGAAAATAATTGGTTTAAATTACAACGATTAAGAAAAAATATATAATCGTAATTGTCATTTTATTTAATCATTTGGACAGTTATGAACTGTTGTACCTACTTGAAATAGACAGCATCAAAATATTGAGAAATAATAAAAAAACATGTGTACAATCCATTAAAACTTCTCATAAATAAAGTCGAAGATCGGTAACTCAATAGGATATTATTAATATATTAGTACTGGGGCTGTCAAAAGTAAAATAAATGGTTGGAGATAGTATATTGTTAACCATTTGAGAGATAATGGAAATCATTTAATCGCGCGGTTGCCGAAATGCAGGACCTCGTCGACATACCTTGTCGGAGGCGAGCAACTGTCATACCCTTCATTCTAAGTCCTTCTTGCTTCTCCTTCTAAGTCTAGTTCCTTCTGTGATCTAGTTGTTATGCTGTATATGGAGCACTTTTTTCTACTAAATGGTTATAAATTGTTCCTGGTACATATAGTTTAAGCCCAGAGCTTAGTTTGTGTGAGTTTGCTCCGGCAAGTCCCAAGTGGGATGACCCGACGCCCTGGTTCTCGGCTCCACTAACTATTCAGGTTAAGCCTAACCTAATTCATGTTCTAAATGTGGTTGTTACTTTTGTTTCATTTCGATGTGATAGGGTGACAGCTGTGGCTTAGTGAAACCAATAGCACACTCTGGTGGAGAGGCTATATTCTGTTTCTTTATAAGGTAACGTTAGATTGTCAAAATAACGAAATCCGTTGTGTACAATGGTTACGACAAAGAATGCTAAACACTTTCAAGCCAAATGTACAAGAGAATAGAGCGCATGACATTTTTAGTGTTCGTTGTTAATGTTTAAATTTTTCATATTTATAGGGTTTCGGTATTTTGACCACCTAACGTTTCCGTTATAAGAAACAGAATATGGCAGCAGAGGCAGTATGAAGAGTTCAAAATCATATATTATAACAACGTTGCAGTTGTGTCTGTGGCTTATTTTTAGGGAAATTCTTTATTCAATCAGTTTGATTCCAACTTATACAGGTTAAATTATTTGTTTCCGAGCAAAGTATTTTTCCAATGATTCTTTCCAAATCGATTAATACCACAACTCGGATTCGGAAGCGAATAATCTCCACATTCAATTGTCTGACCACTTCGAATTAATTGAGTCGATTGACAATTAAGATCTTAATCGCAGAATATTAAACGCTATTGCTTCGGGTGTGGAGTGCTTATTGATTGAAACCGGAACCTGTCATGTGGAATACCAAGGGCAATTTTCTACATTTCCTGTTGTACCCTGTGAGTCAATGGCATATTATAGATATATTAAGCTAACGTTGTTTGTTGAGATAATGATGACGGCTCTGCTTTATCTACTTAATCCTAAATATCTTTAGATTCGCATTACTTGGTCGTAATAGTCATCCGATTGTGCAAATTTCGATTCGAAACGTCAATTTTATTAATTGATTATTATTTTTATACCTCATTTGATGGGTTTAGATTTTTTATTATATTACAGCTTATCAACGTATTTATAACAATAAAATGTGTTTTAGTAGCATTTTCCTTACCTACTATATTATTTATTAATTTATTATATCCAGAAGATTCACATCTTAAGTAACATAAAGAATAACTATATAAACTACAATATACAAACTATATCTATAATTCTTAATCGATATTAAAAATCTTGCGTAATAAAAAAAACCTGGTTATATTGAAAATTGACAGACAACTACGACATTTTGGTTAAAGTTTTGCATACAGCTGCTTTTATGTTGAATTTGTTCCCATACCTAAGGTAGCTATAGCCCATAGCGGCTATTTGGTGCAAACAGTATGACTAAATCAATTATTCTATTGTTTCCAGAAGAGGACTGCTACCACTGCATGGCCAGCCTGGTGGCGTCCAAGGAGAAGATGTTCATCACTCAGACCAAACTCCTCAACGAGGTCACATGGAAGACTGTTATGCAGATATCTAAGAAACATGCCGTAAGTCCTGTTGAACCTTCTCTATAGCATGTAATCCATACTTTTTGTCCTTCCCTGTGGAATGACGGCACCCACTTATCATTCTAAGATATCAGTATATGTTTCTGGTACACATAGTACAAGCTTAGTTGTGACCACCACAGGAACCATCAATAGGATCGACGATTGACTTAGCAATTGAGCGAATTGTTGAAATACAGAAAAACAAAGTCAGTCCCGGTGAACATTAAACATTACGCCATAAATACGGGACGTCCCGTGAAACACGCGGGACGTCTGATAACACTATTTCTCACGTATTAACGATACGTTAAAATACGAAGCAAAAACTCACAGTACAGCCTTAGGGCAGTATGTGAAATGCAATCCTACATTATTTTTTTTATAATAAAAATGGCTTCTGTGTGTAATACTGAATGCATAATAAAAAATACTGCGAATGCGAAAAAAAAAACTCCCAGTATTTTCTTTACCTATAGCTTTCCCAGAAATAAACAATGATTAAGGTAAAGTAGAAACGTTTATTGCTGCATGTACTAAGTTCATGCCCTTTGCCATAACTCTATGTACTTCACACTATATATCTATATACACTTCACTAAATCCAAGTCCAAGAATGTACACCACCAACAACTACAGGTTTATAAATGTGGGCGTTATTCTAATATAGGTGAACGGGAACCGCTTTATTAGATTAGTTTAAGTGTAGGTACCTACACCACTTGAGATATGATAAGGAAGCAGCTTCGCACGCTAGCTTCCAATTAAATTATGACATCGTTTGTTTATTTACCAACCAACTCAGTTCATAAAATTATTACACCTACTACAATATCAAGAAAAAGTCGTGTATTTTGCTCGTTGGTTAGAGAGTTTAGGTCTGTAACCCTTTTAAGATCTAAAAATAGTTTTTAGGGTATACTTTAAAAAAT
The DNA here is from genome assembly GCA_947458855.1 of Monopis laevigella. Classification (NCBI taxonomy): domain Eukaryota; kingdom Metazoa; phylum Arthropoda; class Insecta; order Lepidoptera; family Tineidae; genus Monopis; species Monopis laevigella. Next base: position 26,453,560 of record OX381583.1, on the reverse strand, counting down.
TATATAAACCTACTATTCCGACAGACAGCCAGACTGAGTGATCCCATAAAGGTTTAAAACCGTACGTAACCTAAAAATGTACTGGAAATATGCTACAGTAATATGAGATAAGGGACAATGTTCTTATATCCGTGGATCCTCCATCGGGTGGGCAGGGGAATGAACTGCAGCATTCACGGACTTTCAGAGACTGCGAAGTAGGTTTAAAGGTATTTTATGTCTCACCTGAACTGTGTTCACTATCCTCTCTACTCAAATAAATACTATACGATCCTGTAAGCGCTATCTTGGAAACACGTTCCATAAAAGTACCGACGGCTGATATCGGTAGGTCAGGATACTTCAATAGACGGAAAGACTTTGCTGGAATTCCTCTTGCACCGACTTTCACTGCATAAAGTTGAGTTTTAAAAACCGTTTCTAATAATTTCATTTGTGAGATCAAAATATTTGTCCCGACTTGATGATGTGGTCCTTAGGAATGTTTCCTACGGAATGGTAAGTTCTATAAGTACAGAGAGCATACCAGTGTGTCTGGTCTATAGGCTGAAACTCCTAGCTCGTCCAGAATTTTGAATGTATCCATGAATATTTTCCTGTCTGGTCCTTTGTCCATATATATATTTATAATAAAAAAATAACTATTGCGTAATTTAAGATATTTATTACAATGATAACAGAATCAGTCAATATATCATATAACCTAGCATTTTATATTGTAAGTAATATATTTTTATGTTAAATTTGTCCACCAGTTCGTGACACCATCGCGTGACCCGCGCCTATAAGTGTGCTTATAGTCTTGCTGACTACAACCCATTGGTCGATACATTTTGCTACGATTATATCAAATGGCTCAGTTCATTCCTTACGTTATTGGCTTACTAAAATTTTATAACAATATACTTGGAGTTGTTAAACTTTCTGAATATAAATATTTAAAAAATAAAAAACTAGAGGGTATTAATATTGCTAAAATAATATTTTGTCAACTCTGTTGCTTAATGGACTGTAAGTCTTAGAAGTTAAGTCCACGCCAGTTTTAAGGAGCCTACTGCATCAATTCATTATCTGACGGCCAGTTGATTTGACGACAATGAGTAGTATCGTAATTCGTTTTTGTTGCCGCCCATTTCGTAACAGCATCAAAAAGTGGAAGTGACCAATGCTGTTAAACAACAGTGTATTGATCGACCCCATCCATTGAGTTTGTAGGTCTACTTAGGTACCATCAGGTAGATACATAGTCACATTCCGTGCTCCAATAAAATGAAAAATATATTTCTATTTAGCCTGAGTTCGGAGCCTAGAACAACAGCATCGATAGGCTCGATAAATCGACAAAATCGATACATATCGATTTAATGGATAAATGTTCATTCATAAACTTCATTTTATAGACTGTCAAACTATATCGATATGGTTATGCTAAGCCCCTAGGATCACCTTGCTGAATCGTAAAAGTAATACGCTATCTGAGGATATTCTTTACGTATATATTGCCTTGCTTTGTGACATTACACTAAAGATATAACTGAAATAATGTGTTTTTAGCCTTTACAAATTTTGTAAAAAAAAACAATATTAATTGTAACGATTCCAGAAATCGGCTGCTCAACACGTTTCCCGTCTGTCCGGCAACGTGGGACCGGAGCGGGTGTACGCAGACTGGATCTGGTGGATCCTCGCCGCCCTGCCGTTCCCGCACCTCGTCCGAGTGCTGGACTGCTTCTTCCACGAGGGCATCAAGGTATGGACACTGGGCTAAAGTCTTCGTGCACTTGATTATTAACATTTATAAGGGCGCTTTGCCTGCAGTAGTGGAATAAAAAAACTGTTAAATGTATGTATAGAGGAAGGTAAGATTGAGATTTAAAACTTTTATATATAGACAATAATGATTGTCGAAATTTGTAATCGTTTCTTAAGCTTAATTTATTAAATTTAAAACAAAATGGCAGGTCCTGGTGCCACCGCTCAATTTTATTTACCGGTTTTCATTAGGTAGAGCTAATGAAAACCGGTAAATAAAATTGAGCGTGAGTTTTTGCTATAGATAAAAGGAACGCCATTTTCAAATAAACCTGTCTTATTGGTTGATCCCTAACTGTAGTTACTAGCGACTATACTAAACACTGCTCATGTTAGAGCTACAGGTGACTATGTCAATTTATTCCTTTCCACAATAATAGGTGGTGTCTATGCTAAGCAGTGGACTACAATAGAAATCTGAAGGGGCTAACTGTTACCATTTGTGTTCCAGGTCCTCTACCGAGTAGCCCTAGCCATCCTCATCCTGTTCCACAAGCACTCGTCCAACCAAAGCTCGGAATGGTTCGCAGAGGCCACCAAGAATGGTGCGGACCATGCCATTGATAAGTTCTGCAGAAACATGCCCGCCTCGCCTACCAAACTGCTACGTACCGCCTTCAGTATTCGCGCATTGAGGTATGTACATACTTTTGTTAAAACTATTTTTTTTTCTGTGTTTCTCTGGAAAGACAAAAACGAAGTGGAGAAAGAAGAATGTGAAGGAAGCTAGAAAAATATGTGACATCGCAAGGTGGCATACATGGGTCTCTTCTTATTCCTTAACACGGATATAGGCATGATGTTGTGTATGTATATCTCTGCATGGTGGATTGTAATCGTGTGTGTTCTTTAAGTCTATGATGTCTTTGAATTCGTCTTCAATGTCCAGGTGATCTCAGAGTCCTTCCACAACTTGCCCCTATAACTTGTCCGTTGTTTAGTTCGCAGTACATATCGCGCGTGTTCATTAAGACTGAGATGACGTTGAAGTCGAAGCAGGTGATCTCAGGGTCGCGCATGATCCGCTCCAGGTCCTCCGACAACTTGCCAACCAGCCAGAGCCAAGTCAACATACAGATGATGTCGCATACACTCACTATAAGAGAGGTAGGTTTCAACATTATTTTTAAGGTTTGTGTTGAAATTTTTTGTATTAAATTCTGGAGCTTAATGAAATATAAAATTTGTATTCAAGAATATTCTTGCTGTTATAATTTTGTTAAAAACAAAGTAAGATTTGAATTATAATAATTGGCTATTTACTTTGGTTGGATAAATTTAAATATGTTTTTCCAAATTTCAACTCGATGTTCTTCCATTTATTTATGGTTTGGTTTTACCTAAGTAACACAAAATGATTGCTTTCTATTTGATTACTATTAGCACAAGCAAGGTGACGGTGGAAAGGTATTTTGTGATCTAACCCACACAACTTAAAAATATCTTCACCCCGCACATATCTATTCCTTTATTCTTATACTTGGGTTTTTTACTTAATTTTGCAGAGAATGTCTCAGGAAACGTGCAAGCAAATGGTATCGTACATACTTAGGCGTGGCTTCAAAGCTTTTCTTTCATTGACCCATTCGAATGTTACCCTAACCCTGACTAACTTCATCGATTCTATTATCGATTCCGTTACTATCGATTATTGGCATTCCGATAGATGGCGCTAGAATTGAATTACAAAAAAATATATATATGGGTTAGAGTTTTGTTTATTTAAATGATTCATTTAGGGATTTTTCTAGTGCAATTGTCGGAACGCCTCCATGTTGTAAGATACCAACTATTTTATTTTCCTCGCTCACAATCCACGTTTTATTGTTTTTCTGTCAGTGTAGCGAAGTTACAGTGAATGACGCCATTTTGTTTTACACGTTGTCATCATACCGACTATCCAAACATTTATTAAATCAGTTCTGATTTCAACATTTAATCTCATTTCCATCGGCTTTGAATGTCTGAAAATAATATTAATCAATAAAATAACTAAGTGTATTTTGTATTGTGTTATTGTTCTCTATTTCAGTAAAAATCTATATTAAAATGGCATGACTGACACTGTGAGTGTGACTGGACTAATCTTATATATAAGTATATTTTGACAAAAATAAAGTGTTTTTACAAAGATTTAAATTTCTAGATATGCCTCTTCTACTCTTTTGTCTATTTCTCTGAGAAACGAGAAAAAATATTGTAGACATTGCCGATTTATTTAATTACATATTCATCAATCGGAATTGAGGTTTATAAACAAAGTGAAAAACGTTTTTTTACAAGACAATTGAAATATTGTTAATTTGGCTTTTTTACAATGGTTTACATTTACTATTAATAAAGTTTTAAAATATTTTCTAGACTTGCAGGGCGAGGTCTTTTAATAAAAAAAGAACAGAAGTTACTAATCTTAAACTTGCTTATTAAATAATTTATTTATATCAATTATATGCCAGCACAGTAGACTCCAACAGCTTCGTATTAAATAATCCATTGATAGCGACTCGTTGGACTTAATACCAAAAAAATCCTTTCGGGCATGTCTACACTATTGCTTTGTTTTTTTTTATCAATGCCGAAATTCCGATTCAGTTTAACTAACTAAAAGGGTAACTAAAGGCTCTAGAGATTGAAATCTTTGTGTTTCCTAAGGATATCTCTGTTGGCATGTATGAGTGCTAACCAGTGTTGCGTTTTGTTAGGGGTCGCATTCGCCGGGCCCGCGCGCCCTGTCTATGGGGGTGTACCCGATACAGGCGATCAAGTCGCAGATACTTGACCAGACCGAAGTAAGCCACTCGGCTCGATGTCTAGATGCACCGCTTGCACTACCAACCTAATGGCAAATGTACTTTTTTATGGATTAATATAATTTAATTAATTTTGACTATCCATATAATTCTTTCCTTTTAGAAAATAAACTATGTTGTTTAACAATCTTATATGAGTCAGGAAATTATGCAGTAGCGAAAAGTAGCAAAGTTATAAATATAAGTTTGCAGAACTAAACTCCTTCAAATAAAACGATTAAGATAGTAGATTTAATTATTTATTACATCACAAACAAGGCAACTTTATTTATAAAAAATAACTCACTTTTATAAGAATGAAGAACGTTTATAAGAATGGATTTAAATTTTATTCATCTGGCTTCCTTTAATTTTTATTGGGCTTTCAATCTAATTTTTAGGGTTGCGTACGTTTTAGTAAAAATCCTTATGGGGTCACTCTGTCCGTCTATCTTACAGTCTGTCTGCCCAGAGCATGAAGATATAATAGGGAGCCATGGCCCTTAAATCACCCTTCCAGTTTGGCCGCCGCCATACAAATAAAAATGAGTACACAAGCAATCCGTAAGTCTTGATTGGTTGAAGTGAGAACAGAATATGGCGGCAACCAACTCGTTTGACATTTCGTTTTATAAGCCATTTAAGGCACTATGGCGGTTTCATATTTTGTTATTAGTTTCATGGCCCAGAGCTATTTAAATTTAATACAATTTGTTATAAATATCGAAAACAAGAATTCCATTAAAAATACATTTGTCATTCGGCTATTATTGTTCGTTCTATTCTATTTCCTTTATTGTTTTATTCGTCTTTCCTTCTTTTTGGTTATAGTAGATTTTTTAGCAACATTATACATTTAGTTGCTTTTTATTTTTTTATTGTCTAAAAATAATAGGTGGGTATTTTATTAGCCAATTTTGTATCGCATGTCGTCTTTGTCGTATTTTTATTTGCCATTTTGTCTTTTTTTATATTCTAATTATTGGGCTCGCTTAACCAATGCTGTTTGTTGGTTAATTATCTTTTTATATATTTGTTGTCAATGTTATTAGCTGTATATACGTTGCACGTCATTGATTAGTTGTATACAAGTTTATTATATTATGTAAATACTGTTATTATAGAAGTATAGTGAAGAGTTGGATACAGATTGTCTAGTCAATGGAAAAGTTTCCCAATTTGTTATTTTTTTTTTAATAAAAAATAAGTGATACTATAAAAACCTCTTTTATAAAATATATATTCTAGAAACTATAACAAAATAAACAGTTTTGTTGATCGAACAGGATGTTGCAAAAATAAAATATGAAAAATCAAAGTTCTAGGGGATAGTATTTCTTCCATCTATAAGTTTTTTTTTCCATTTTTTTGTAATATGTAAATATACTACGAAACTTTTCCATTATGTATGAAATTATAGTACAATCTTTTCCAACCTTCGTTTGAACCCTGTTTTCTGCTGTATTTAAAATTAAGCTAAATTCATTTAATATTTATTTATTATGGTCAGAAAGTAATTACTTATACTATTTATATTTATTTACGTATTCCTGTTTATTTTTCACTGTTTTGTATATACTATGTATTTTATTGAAAATTTAAACTACGAGTATTTAATAAATTATAGACTAAGGAAATTGTTAAATAAATCATATCAGTATTCAATTACTAACTCTTTGACCAATGTACTATATTTACCAGCACATAATGCACAAAGCACTAAAATATTACTAAATACACATTTAATAATAACAGCTTGATTATGTGGTATTTTATTAGATTTTTATAACTTGTATTATATACCTAGTTTTATGCTCGACTGTAGTTTATAGGTTTATTTTTATTGCTATAGAAGTCTTAGGATAAATATAAGACTATATCGGCGTTTATCGGACTCGTAAATGCTACGTTGTGCTGTTTATAGTTAAGGCAGAAGTATTTATTAATAGATCTTTTTTAAATATTAATACAAACATACGGATTGAAAGGACCACATTTTAGAAAGATGAATTTAACATGAACTGATCAATTATGAAAAAAGAGGATATTAAAAAGGCACACGCCTTTAAATACCTTTATTAAATCCCCTTATTTGTTAGTAACTAATTTTGAAGGTAATTTTAAACTTAAAACCAGGGGAGATATTTTAATTTGGTCGCCAGAAAGCCGACACATGAAATACTCATTATTTTATAAAAGTTGTCATTGAACTCTGATGATGCTTATCAATTTAAGTTTTCCAATAATTATTAATTGATCTGAACAAACGTCAAAATCAACCACATTTTACTGTGTATCTTGGAAACGATCTTAGAGCCTATTAGTTTTTTAAATTCAGAATTTAAAAAAGTGGCATGTTTGCACTTAGAAGCAAGTAGAGTAAAGATGTGATGGCGTATTGGATCCCAGTTTCATGAACGATGATCAGTTTTGTACTTTTTTTTTATTTAGCACGTTATTTTAATTTGTGAAAAAATAAAGAGATTAGAATCCCAGCCATGCATACTTTGATCATCTTTTTAGAAACTATAGGACAATGTGTCCATAAAATTCGTTTTAAATTGTATCCTCTAGTTTCTAAATTATTTTTTCTGTGCTGCCTTATTTATATTTTAAATAGAAATAGATGCATTTTAACTTAATATGTGATGATGTGTTTAGCATTTTTTTACTGTAGCGTTTTAATTTTGTATTCTTAAAACTGATGTATTTGTATGATCATGTAGTTACTGACCTTATGGTCGTGGTTGCCCGTCCGCATCACCATGTACCAGCCCCTGTTGCTGTACACCACGGAGGAGCACGGCTGCTCGCTTACCACCTTCTATGTGAGGGTAGAACATCACGAACCCACGCTGTTGATGATAAAGACTTGCAACAATGAGGTACGTTGTATACAACCATTCCCACCCATGGCAAAAAGTATTAGTACGTTTTTTTTCTGTACAGTTTGTCATGGTCTGGGTGTTTATAAAATATAATATGTATTATATCGTTGCTTCTGGTACACATAGTACAAGCCTAGAGCTTAGTTTGTGACCAGAGCAATATGTGTAATTTGTCCTACATATTATTATTATTATTATTATACAAAGGTTCTTTAATAAAAGGACCGCCTCCGTAGACTAGTGGTTGCGCTTTTGGTGTTGTATCCGAAGGTCGTGGGTTCGAAACCCACCCATGGCAAAAAAATATTAGTAGAGTTTATGTACAGTTTGCCAAGGTCTGCGTGTTTATAAAATATAATATTTATTATATAGTTTTTTTCTGGTACACATAGTACAAGCCTAGAGCTTAGTTTGTGACCAGAGCAATATGTGTAAATTGTCCTACATATTATTATAACGAGTATAACCGTTTTTTCCGAAAAACTACACTGACATTTATTATTGTTTTATTATTATAATTATTAGCTGTATTGTACTCGTATTTATTGTATTTGAAAACATTTTATATATAAAAATAACACGGTAGATTGTTCCTTCTCCGCGACCGTATGTAAACCCCGTGTGTGTATCATTGCAGGTGTTCGGTGCGTATTGCTCCACGCGATGGTTTGAGCGCAATCAGAAGGACGAGCGAGGCAACCGACAGGCTTACTTCGGTACCGGAGAGACTTTCCTCTTCAGGTATTTATTACTCTCTTTTTGTAAATAAAGTAAAAAAAAAATATGATGTATATTTTAGTTACCATTATAAATAATATTTATACGGTGTTTTCTCTTTTACTAAGTAGAAAGTTTACTTTCGAAAATAAATAATTTAAATATTTAATAATGTCAGTAAAAATCTTTAAAGCATTTTTTAAAAATATATAATGCATAAATTAGAGTTTAATCAAATAAATTAAAAAACCCTCCGAGCGCTATAATTTATAGATGGCGTTGCATTATATGTAAAATCAATTAGTTCTAATAAGTACCGCAATATGGCCGGCCATATGTTAATTCTAATATCTCTTTAATAAAGTATAATAGTGTTGTTTTTATGTAAATATATAATTTAACATACTTAAATAATATTGTTTTGTACATATTTTGTGCATGTTATACCTACTAACCTATTTTTATTTACAGTTTTACTTATTTCTTTGATTTTGATAAGTTGACAAAAATATAGAGTATACATATATTTTTTATGATTTACTTTTCCATCATTTTTAAAAGTAAATTACTAAACAAAGAGCATTTTGCATTCTGATTTGTATTTCTTAATGCCGCATCTTGAATTAATTAAAGTATCGACTTAAATTCGTTTACAACAATTACAAATTAAAACATATATTAACTAATCAGCTCAAGGCGCGGCTTGATAACAGCCAGATGTTCCATGTGGTTGTTATGATTGTAAATGAACGAAAATTTTGTCAACTTATTAAAGGTATTTCATAATCATTTATTATCTTTTAGTTTCCCACGTTTATTATCTTTTGCATAGCATTTCTGTACATTTGCATATTTACCCGCGCCACAGCTCGCGCGGGGTAAAGGCTGCTCTCATTCATTCTATATACTAACACTTTAGAATGGATTTTTGCTTGTTTTGGTATTATTTTGCACAGAGAGGATCTTCCATCATTTTGCTGTTTCGTTTTTATTTTATTAACACACACTTACACAGATTTTTTGTATATTAGAATTGTTTTTTTTTTGTATAATAGTTTAACAGAGCAATTAACTTAGTGATTGTGTTGTTTTGTTTGTAAGTATTTTTTGGTAATTATATTTGTAAATATTGTTTTTAGTTTACTAACCTTTTTAAATATAAACTCAGGCGTGTTAAAAATAATCAATATTTAAAAAAAAAGTTATAAATTGTGTCATTATCACAATGACAACTTTTGTCAAACGAATACAGCAGTTTCTAGAACATTGATTAAATTTTTTTTTACCCTCAGTTTCTCTATTATTGATCAAATCAATTTATGGTCAAAATCAAAAGATTTGTTGATAAAATGTCAGCTTTTTTGACCAATGTCATTGATTAATAAAACAATGCTCTAGAAATTTTAATTATCCTAAACGTAGGTTAAAATAATTATAACAAGAGAATAAAGATACTTAATTTGTTTAAGGAATGCACTTTTTTCTATTTGCATGAACTTTGGAAGCATGGTTATCATTATATCTAATAATATGTGTAATGGACGCTGGCTTATATTCAAAGTACATCAATAATTGGGTAAGGTGGGGAATTTGCTATAGTCAACGCTGGATTGTACATTCGCCGGTTTCCCAAAATTTAGAACTGATAAAACTGAAAATTAATTTAGAACTGAAAAAGTACAAGCCTAGATCTTAGTTTGTAACCGGAGCATAATGTGTAATTTCTCCTAAGAAAAAAAAAATGGACCATTTTTATAGGACTTCTGATTAATATTTTTGTTAAATCCGCAACTTTTAATTATTTGTCAGTTTGACAGAAGTAATAGGTACCTAAAAATCGAGAAACCGGCGATAGTGTGTTAAGTTAAAAATCTAAACTTACATTGGAGAAAAAAGCTGATTGTAAAATATACTTCAATTTAAAAAATACCATCATGGTACCTTTTTGGCCCACGCTTAAACGGCCTCAGGATACCCAGTAAAGGGTTTCAACCCGTCCTCATTTCGATGATATTCGGAGGCTGCACCTACCAAGAGGTGAGCTTGTTAAGGTGTTTATAATGATATAACCTCGTTGTATAAAGCGGTCACCCATCCTGGTATTATATATATTTAATATGGTAGTCAATAAAATGATGTTATGAATGGGCTCATATCAACTTATAATCGGATTATGTTAGTAGCAGATTTACAGTATTGCCGCCAGTAGACTATTCAAATTTTGCCGCCCTACCGACACACTTATAAATCTTATAGGAAACTCTAACTATTAAGAGGAGTGTCTGATTAGGCTCTTCGATGCTCATGATAATTCAACTGCAAGTATTACCTCTCCCCGCGCATGACGGTGAGTCGGTAACGTTACCATACATTTATGTAAACCTTCCCCCCTTTCCCTCAATAAGAGAAAGAGCACGTATGAGATTATACCTACAATTTAAGCAGCAAAACGACTTTCGGCCAAATCTTTTTTCTACCCCTAAGCTTCAATAGATTTGAAAAAAAATGGTCTCATTTTATTAAAGAGAAAATATACAATGACTACGTTTTCCTTTTTTTAATTTGCTTGTTTAAGAGATTTTTTTAAAATGGGATGGGGACCGAGCGCGTCCCATTACGTCAGTCAGCAGGCGTAGCACGGCCACTCAGTCTTGTCTTAAATTGTTGTCATTGTCACAAAAAAGCAGCCCAGTCTAGTGGTTAAGTCACTGCGCAACTGATAACAAGGTTGAGCAGATGACAACAAGGCCGGCCTGGGATGGGTGACCGCTTTATACAACGAGGCTATTTCATCATAAACACCGCAACAAGCTCGCCACTTGTTAGGTGTTGCCTCCGAATACCATCGGCGAAATGAGGATGGGTTAATCCCTCCGCTGGGTACCTTGAGGCCGTTTAAACGGTTCTTGGGAGCCAAATAGGCACCCGTGATGGTATTTATTATTATTTATTGTTACATTGCAATGAATTCGTGTCCTTTAGTAAAATAACATTATTTTTATTGGTTGCTATAATTAGTAATACAATTATTATATTATTATTATTTTAGTAAAGTTATGAGCTTTGAAGCTTTGGGTATTTTTTTTATTGACATACAGATTTTTTTTTTTTGATAAACAAAGATCCACCATATATAGTAAAGACAGCAACAACTCATGGTAGAGCTAGTGTTAGTATTTGTAGGCATAAAAGTATCACCTGGGCGTGTGAATGGATCACAGCGCTAATTTTGAACACTTTACCGTTCGATAAATAATGCACAATAAATTATGTATCTTTATTTGTTTAAGTGCAACGGGTATTTGTATAAGTAATCCCAACATTACAATACCTGAATAATGTTCTCTAAATACCTACCTAAGGGTAAATATTTAACTTAGGTTAAATTTCCACTAATTATTAATTATGGCGGACTTTCTATGGTAACGTCGCCATATTTAATTATTTGTTGAAATTAAAAAATATTATTTAAAAAAATTGAGGGTGTGAACTTATGTGAAGTCAGAAATATTAAAATCTTGACGATTTGTGTCTATTTGCAATATAAATAAAGTTACCAGCCTAATAATAGTTGCATATGAATTAATATATTTATTGTATTATATAAATTGTTATAATAACTTGTCTATGAATGTAATAAGCAATATAAAAATAAACAAAATATTGATCTCGTTATCTTGCGATTTTTTATGTCAGCAAGTGGCTAAATATCACCTATGCAATTTAGTCATAGGTTAGTGATCTACATAAAATTGTATCGGAAAAAATAAAAAATCGCATCCTAGAGAGGCGCCAAGAATCTATTGGGTCTACCCAAATCAACCCTAATCCGTTAATAATTTAAGGGTTGCTAACCCGAGAAAGTTGTCTCGTATAGCTAAATACCGAGGTTCGCAACTCAATACCTTTTTAGTCCGTTGGCTTCCAGACGTCAATATGACATGTGGGTGTCAGTAGATATACGCAGGTGATAGAATTTCTTATGATGACCCCACACTTTAAAGAGTTCGCTCACAAATATACTGCCGAGTCGCTTGCACGCCAATTCCTTGTGAACAAGTCGGTCGTTTAATAGAGCGTAAGTGACATAGGGTGTCATTTTACAATTTCTTAAGCCTTTCATAAATGATCAGGGTTGCTTTGGGTAGGCTCCGTAACCTGACTGAAGAGTTATTTACTAACCAAACAGTCAGAACAGTTGCGATCGCGAAATTTGTGTTCCCCATACAAAATAAGCTATCGCTCTTTCAGTATTTCTCCACTAATGCTTGTGATAGAATTAAATTGTATTTTTTAATCTTTCGGTTGAGGATATTTTATTTAACAAAAAAACCTTATTAATATTATATATAATCCAAAAGTATTAAGTGCAATTGAAAGATTTTTACGTACAATTACCAAGTTGTAAAACTGGAAAACCTTTGTATGGGCGTCAACACAACTGGCGAATCCTTAACACGCTCTTACAAACACCCACACAATACACAAAAACTAGAACAAGAACCAAACAGCAATCCTCTGTCCGCACAGCCTTTACCCCGAGCGCGCGAAGTACCCGTGGATCGGCTGCGGCTCCACGGGCGTTCGCTCCGAGCATTCGCACGGCTCCGAGCTGTTCATGGCGGCCGACTCCAAGATGATCACCATCGGAGGAGGGTCAGTAGCCAGTACTTTGCCCCTGGGCTGCTGAGTTACCTCGAACCAGAAGGCTCAACAATAGGTTTCCAAGCGCGAGCGGTTATGGCGATGTCTAAATGTTTTGTCTATTCTCTGTTACTCTTATATAGGCGACACTACATTCATAGTAATAAAAGATGTATTTTACTTACTCTGTAGCTTCACAGAGATCTATTTTGACTTATCTTGCTTTCCAAAAACTAAATCGTAAATCGGCATCATAAGTCATTTGATATTAATACTGAATCTTTTATTAAATACTTAATTAAACTGTGACTAGTTCGTCTCTATTAGAGATTTCAAATATTTATAATAGGCCTACATAGAAACAAATATAATATTGCAATAACTTAATCCTTTGGAAAATAATTAATTTACCCTTAAATATTGTCAGTTTATTTTGATTTATAAGTTATTTGTTGATTTAAAATAATTATCAGAGATTGTTGTCTGAAAATAAATCAAATCTTCATTTAGTTTAGAGTCTTGCGTTCAAGAAGGTTGGAAGGAAGATTGTGTGTGTCGCTAAATTATAATTTAATCAGAAGATTGACAATATGTATACACATCGTCGTTGCCGCTTAGTTGTTCAGTGGACAATGGTTTCCCCTCTGGTTTCTGGTTCGTGGTGAGTTGGTAGCATAACCTTGCAGCCTGCAGCCCGTGCACAAGAAGTATCCGTGGGTAGGCATCAAGCCGCGCGGCAGTGAGGAGAAGCTGGACCGGTGTCAGTACAACACCTCACTGTTCCAGGCCGCTGACTACAAGATGCTTACTATAGGCGGGGGGTATGTATACGTATTGAAGTGTTGTAACAAATCTCAGCAGTGTTTGGAGACAGGATAGATATAAAGTTGTCAATAGCATCTCAGACTGGCCCACAGTATTTCACCTGGTTTCTGGTAAGTAACAAGTTATAATGTCCAGTATCATCACAACAAACCTTGGAAGCCACTTTTCTTTTATGTAAAAAGTTTACTAAATCTTCTATGAATTTATTACTTACCATTCCTTTCTAGTTTGCCAAGTGGATCATTCTGTGGATATCATAAGATCATTGCCACAAGTGGTAATCTGATGTGCGATAGAACTTTCGGATAGAGCGCTATCTCGGCCGTAACTAGATAGAGACAGCTCCGCATAGGGTACATAGGTACGCCTAGGGGCCTCCACCAGAATTGGTTAGAAAAATTGTTTAATGAAAAAGTGGACATTTCATTTTCTATCAATGTGTGTAAATTTATATACAAATGCAGCGCTGAATAGGGCACTGTATTTATGGATTGATCTCGCATACAGTATTCGCTCATTTATCGTCTGTCTCGTTTTGTCTTAAATAGACATTTGGTGAATAGAGACTAGGGGCCTTAGCGCAACAGCATCGATAGGCTCGATAAATCGACAAAAACGATACATATCGATTTTATGAATGTATTCATTCATAAACTTCTTTTTATCGACTGTCAAACTATATCGATGTGGTTATGCTAAGCCTCTAGGTATGTTGCGAGTGAAACTCTGTAAATGGTCCTCATATTTTGCTGTTGAGCTCGACCGTAAAATGCAATAAAAATCCATGACTCTTAAAGGCATCGAAAGCGATTTATCATAAATATTTAGTTTTCTTTCAAAATTTCTAACTTTTATCTAAAGGTGGTCCGCACATTTTTGGCGATCGGACAATTCTAAAGGGACGAAATAACTCAAAGGAAAGGGACAATTACCCCCTCCGTAAACAAGTGGTTGCGCCTTTGGCGTTGTATCCGGAGATCGTGGGTTCGATTCCCACACATTGCAAAAAAATATTGGTTTTTGTCAAACTGTACAGAAAAACGTACATAGTCTGGTTATTTATGTTTGTGACCAGAGCAATATGTGTAAATAGTCCTACATATTATTATTATACTGACAAAATGATCTGTCTATAGCCGCCTCATAGTGTGTATGTTTAGGATATAATACCCTTTATGCGCCCCGTTATTACCATGAATAATATTATTAAAATTATGTGTTTTTGGTACTTTAGAGACGGGCAAGCGATCTGGATGGACGAGAACATTCGGTACGGCAAGACGGATCACTGTTCCACATTCAACAACCCGCCGCTCTGTCCCAGCGGAGACTTCGAGATCCGAGTCCTGGAGGTCTACGGGTTCTCCGGTGCTTAGACTGGGCAGCCTACGTCACAGGCAATGAGTGTCGTTTAAGGTTTAAGGTGCGTTTTGTTAACACTTTACGGTCAATGACCCGTCGCTCTGGGCACCTGAGTCCGAAAAGTCTTTAGGTTCTTCGGGGCTTAGGAAGTCGAGAAGGTCACAAGCAAATATGCCATTTGAGGTCAGAATTGTGTTCTGTTAACATAAATTACAGTAATAAATACTGACTATGAAATTATGTTTCTGTTAAGTTATCATAATTTGGATTTATTTTAAAGTTTAATATCTTTCGGGAAATTATAGGACAATATTGTTGTTTTACTTCCAAAGAAGGGTATTGATAAAATTCAGCGTGACAAATTCACATGCATGAGCCAAAGAATTCATAAATAAACTTTATCTGTAATCAACGAAAAAAAAAACTAATATGTGTCAAACTAAAATCCACCCTTTTTTGAAATCTTTTAATAATAGTTCCAAGATGCTCCGCAATATGGTGGTTTTAAATTTCAAAACTTTAAAAAACAACCAAATCGGGTTTACTTAAACAATTCAAGTGACAGAACACATTTTTGAGTTGAAACAGCTAGACTAATTACCCGTTATTTCTGGGTAACATAATCCGGGTTATAGGCCCGGATATCGCGCCGCGGTCACTGTGTGATAATTGTTGTGATTGGCCCAACGGTTTTGGCACATATCGTCACTAATATGGGACATTCGGACACTTCCAAGTTCACTACTAAGACTTCAGCCACTTGTGTTCTGAAACGAAGTTAGCTAAAATACGGTCGCGAAGAATGAAGAATTTCGTATCTAACCCCTACACTGTTTATCTCTGCTGTAAGTAAATTCGTGTGACAGATATATGCAAAGTTATGCGACAGTAGGTAAAATGTTAAAAAACTATCTATGTTTGTCGTTCTTTTTTTGATAAATAATTACATGTCAAAATTAGTCCTAAGGCTTAGGTTACACTAAAATTAGAACTGTGTAAAATTATACCTAATGATTATGGTAAAAAATGACAGCTGGTACAATCGACGCCATATTGACGTTAGTCATATAATCGTAGTTACCTACGATTACAGAAATTTAATAAGGTTTTAGAGCAACCAACCTTAGTATTAAAGAAGTACCAGGATTACAGAAGTTTGTAAGAGGCTTTTGATAAAGTTCCAATAAATTAGGGACGTGACGAAATAGACCTAATTAGTTAGTACAATATGTGCCAAAATCGCCCATAATTGTATGATCAGTCCGGAATAGACAACGAAATCGGATGAAATTGTTTATGAGTATTAGATTATTAATATTACATTGTATAGCCCAGATTAAGTACAAAGGGATTTTTTTTACTTCTGTCTGTTAATCAAATTTACGCTTAGTAGAAGCAATATATATATTATGTGTTTAACGCAAGGCCTAGCCGCGAGATGGGGTCACTCAAATGTTCGGTTACTTCTACAAACTGTCATCATATTTTGTAGATATAAAAAAGTTTAGCACAACCCTTAACCGCCTAGCCAAGTTATGAGGCAACAAATAAATTTATTATTACCAATTATTTATTTAAAAAAAAACTACTAATTTTAGTTATCTTCCAATGTTCCTAAATTTTTTTATTAATTATTTTTGGAAGCTATTTATTTATACGAGGATATGTTTGAGGAGTGCCCGAACGCGAGTGTTGCCTCGCCCAGTTTTGTAGCTCCGTTGAACATTCCAGTGACATGGGAAGATCGCGGCGGATACAGATTGCTCACTAATGTACCAAAGATTATAACGCCCGGATTCTCGAATTTTTTTGGTATTACTTAACTCTCAAATAGTTAAACTCGATTTATTGCCAGGCCCTAAGAACATCCGCCATTTTTAATTATTTGACAGGTAGGTAATACTTAATAATTTTCTGAAACTAGGCGTTAGTGTGGGAGCGCCACTGCTCTCAGCAACTAATATAAGTCTATAACTACAGAGAGCCTGTGACGCCTGTAGGCAGATACAGTGTCATCTAGATCCGGAGCGAGGAATGTGATCGTAATAAATCGGCTCACACCTCCTCGTTATAGGTTACAGGCTCTCTGTAGAATTGTACGCCTATAGTTTGGGATATTCCAGGGACAGCATTCGAATCGATTAAGTCAATATAGCATAATTAGGCAGTGCCTAGAAAAATAAAATACATCATACAGCAAACAGGCAAGTTTTTGTGAAACGGTGCCACCTGAATGCTATTGCTTTATTATAGCTTGTTTTAATTTCAAAATTGATAACATCCTAAGAATATTTCACTTCCTCAAAGGTTAGCTGGTAGAAAATGCATAAGGCAATTAACATTGCATGTGTACAATTTTGTGCAATGAAGAATTATAAATATCATAATTTACCCAAAGACCCATAATATGATATTAAGAAATAAACAAGATGGCGATAGTTATAAGCCATAACATAGAAAGTAAAAAAAAAATACTGATTAAGTATATTCCAAATAATTTAATTGTTAAAAAATTCAAAGGATTATTTAATCAAATCTTTTCTCTTTATAATATTTATATAAAATAAAAGACTAACAAAGCTAAAATATTTATATGATGAATTTTATTTTTTTGCTGCACAAATGAAAAAAATAAAAATTGTTTGCAAAAATATAACTTATCGCGGAGTGCTCGTACCGCAGTATTATTTTCGTTGGATGTGCCAAATTGCGTTACATTTTTATTCATATTTACACTTTGAGGTGTACTTTTTATTTGACGAAACGCAAGTGGATGAGTTATTTTTAATTAGTGTTTTTGTTTATGTCACAAGCATATCCCTGTAAAGTACAAAGAGGTGTGTCCCGCGTCATATCAGTAAAGGCGAACGTGCTAGCAAAACTGGGATTTCATGGTACTTTAGTATTCGTATTATGTATGTATGTAAAATAAAGCCTAATAATTATTGTTGTCACTTCATATAATTTATGTAACTTAATAATATTATAAGATCGTGTTGTTTGCGTGTGGATTGTAAATTTTATTTTTTTAAGTATATTTATTTAGTTTAATACTACGTATATACAATTGGGGTTATTTTATAACAGTCGGTTCCATTCTGTCCTCTCGATATACTAATATTTATTGTAATAAACCATGAATATGTATGATTATTATGTATTATACTTTTTGTTATAACTGCACTAGGCCGTCCATACAGATGCAAAAACCGTCAAGTGACCTAGTCATATTTCATTTTTAATCGGTTTACAAGAGTCTAATGCATGATTTCTTGAAGTGATCTCTTTTCAGCATGCGGTTACGAAACGACAGTTGATTTGTTGATAAAATAGCGAGGAAATTATATATAATTCAAATTCGTGTATGTTGCCGCTTATTTCGTAACCGGCATCATGTAGGTGGCATAGTGAAAGTGCACTGAAGGTCTAATTACTCCCAATAAACGCCTACTCGAGAGGACAGGATCAACGGGCTTTTGGAAATATACCAAAAAAGTTTTTTGATTAATAATAATTATGAAATAAAACAGTATTTGTGTTGTATGAGAATAAAATTTACAAGCCGCGTGAATGTCGGTATGTAGGTAGTTTAGGTTCGGTCCCGCTGATGGTATAACAATGTTATTTATATATTTGTGTCGGCTACGGGCGGTGCGGGAACCGAGTGAGCGGGCCGCGGAACCGACCCTATTGCAATTCTTATTTATTATCTTTTTATAAAACTAAAATAAAAATGCCGCTTCTTGAGTCGTTGATTAAAGTTAATACTAACTTTTTTGTCTTAATTATTTTTTTAAACTTGTTTAAATATATTAAAATACATCAATTATCATTTATTGATACTTATTAGTTGAGTATAGACTTTAAGATATCGTCTCGAGGTGCGACAAGATATTTAGAAAAACATTAATAATATGAGTATTTTATTAAAATATTGTATATGATCAATATATTGTCACAAATATTTTATTTAACATAAAATGAATAACTTGCCTTACACCTACGTAATAATAATTATGTGTTTACTATAATGCGGTGGTAGTGTCGCATCTTGAGTCATAAATACATCGAGGATTAGTATTATTTTTGATCGTCAAATGAAGTTATTTGACATATAGCTTGTTTAAAAAACTGTAAGATTGAGAAAATGTCCCTAACAACAATGCATTATATAGGGACTAATTGAGTATTAAAATTAATCAGCGACTCAAGATGTGTCAGTTACCCCCAGTTTCTAGAACGTTGATTAAATCTTTCTATGAAAAAAAGTACGTGATAGGGTGAAAAATTGCCGTGACGTGATATTTTACCAATCATGTCTTTTGTTAAGGTGTCTCTACTCGGCATAGCTCCTATACAAACGTCCTTCTCATATTATGAATTCATATATTGACAAAATTAAAAATTCCAAATAAATTATTTCTATTTAACGCCATATATTTTTTCTATTCATTTTATTCTAAAAGTTATAATAAAGTATATAATTAAATTATAATAATTTAGAAAAATATAAAAGCGTTAAACAGCGAGAAATCACTTAATATGAGAAGGACGTTTGTATAGGAGATCTAACGACTGGAGAAACCTTATAGTTGAACGCTTTGATCATAGTTCTAGGGACTGGGTTAGTGTCGGCTTCCGTCGGTCTCGGAGCGTTGTTGTTGATGTTGTTGGTTGTTGGTCGTTATCGGTGTACGTCTAGTCTTACCCTATTAGTAGTTATTTTATTGTAGAGTACGTCTAACCTAAAACTGCGCGCCCCTCCACTGACTTTGGCGTTTGGGCGTTGACTATGCGTGCTTACGTTTGTTCAGCTGATGCAGTTACTGGCCATAGTTGGTGACCATATTGCTTCTAAACAGATACATAGTGGAGAGGCGAGTAATTTTATTTAAGGTTTTTCTAGTCGACAGTGCTGCCATATTAACGTACTTGTCCTATTATTAATTCAATTATTGATAAAATTAAAATGCATTTTTTTTATCCATATTAATTTCCCAATCATTATATTCTAAAATTTATAATTAAATTATAACCAAAACTATATTAAGAGGCTGTCCAAGTTATATGTGAATTATAGCTTTTAGAATAGGTATAATGATTTGGAAAAATATATGGTGTTAAACAAAAATTTATTACTTGCCTACAGTAATTTTAAAAGTGCAAAAAAAAAAAAAAAATCAATAATTGGATTTGTGATATGAGAAGTACGTTTGTGGGGGAGCTCTGTCGACTAGACGGATCTTAGACGATCTATATCATTATTGATATTCGAGCGGTAGTTAGGTATAAGAGGCGAGAGAGATTCTCTGTTTCCAGTATTTGTGTGGAGCACATCACTTGCATGTGGCGCTGTGAAGCTTGTTTTGTTATGACATACTGTTACATTCGAATAGTTTATGGTCGACGCCGTTTGGTTCGGGCGTAGACAATTTAAACTTGTTTATGGTAATGTAAATGTTGCTTTATGATGTCTACAAAATATATAATCCCGTATAAATATTGTGGTTTTATTTTTATTGTCGACAGCAGTGGTCCCCACTTGAAGCATTAAAGGGAAGCGCCCTAAGGCTTAAATAACCTTTTATGAGAACTGGGGCTCTACCGGGGAACCTCATGGACATCCGATCGACATGTCAATTGATGAAAATTCTCTGGATAGAAGTACGTTACTCGTGGATTGAGATCTCGAGTACGTTACTCGTGGATTGAGATCCACGAGTAACGTCAAATCACATATTTTTCTTTCGATCGGTCGACGCCTAGACCGGTATGTCGCTGTGGCTTCCCGGTAGGGCCCCATAAGATGGCCGCCCGCCATTAAAAACAAAACAAAGTCTTATAACCAATCAATACTCAAGAAATGGGAACATAATATGGCGCAACCAACATGTTTGACTTTTAATCGTTTATTCATACTTCCAGCGGTCTCCATCACTAACTTTTCACACAATACACACCGGTATTCGTAAAAGCCTATTGAGGTCTTGAAGAACACTTTAGTTAGGAATAACAGCAAATTCTATTTTTAAAGGCTTCCAAGTTCAGAACTTTTAGGGAATGTGTTTGGTCCTAATTTTTTGAATGAGCAAAAAAAACGCCATCATCATCACATATATCACCTATATGTGTACAACGGCTCGTCAGAATATCACTTGCATATGGTTCTTCTATCTCCTTGCCCACGATTTTTGATGAGCAATAATAAAAAAAAACACCATCGTCACCTGTTCGGGGGGGTTCAACATTCAGCCCATCCCAGCCCCAGCACAGAGACAGACAATGAGCTGTAAACGAATCAATGAACAAAAAAAATATTTATTTCATGTATTATGAGACATAACAGATATTTAAAAAAACTACTATTGAACAATAAGGCCTAAAGCATGGGCGTAGCCGTGGGTGGGGTTTTGGGGGTTCAAACTCCTCCCGAAATGTATGAAATAAGAATCCAATGGGTATTCCCGTGGCAGGGGGTGGTGCTGGAGTTTGAAATTTGGATTTAGCTTTGCGTTTACAACCCCATTGTTATTCTCTCTGTTGTGTATATATTTTTGTCTCTGATATTTTTTTATTTAGGTACTATGTTCAGGTAAAATATAATTTCATTTTGGTAGGTTTAAATCGGTAGGGTTAATTTCATCTAGATATTAAACTATTTTTTTACTGTGGGAGTTTTGCTAACTATAGTTAAGAAGCTTTACCACAAGTTTTTGTAAACAGTTTCTACTATGGTCGATAGTAACGGAAGATATATTGATTGTTATCCTTCAAATCCAGATTTAACAATGGTCACAGCAGGTCGCTCATCTTAGCACCCAGCACGGAAATGCCTCACACAGCTTCCCAGATCTCCGAGACCGCGTTCTCGCCCAACACAAGGCTACGACGACACGACGTACTTCTCCGATCGATATCTCACTAATGCTCGCGGTCAAGGTCACCGCGCGATCATATGCGATAGCGCGGGCGCACGGGTGGAGAGGATGCCAACATTTGCGCTGCTGCTATTCTCACCGAAAAACGCATCTGTGTGCTGTCCGTGTGACGTCTTTACATGGCTCACGCACACATGCATAAGTTTATAATGTTGCCAATAATAATAAATAATCTTGATTTTTTTCCTGCTATAATTGAGTGCAATCATTCGAATGAATACGAATAATTCGAGCACATCCCTTGAATCACGTGCCTCACGGTCCGAATGGGATGACACCGCTGTCAGCGCTGACGTTCATAATCACCGGTCCGATTCAAAAAGCGCGATGAGACCACTCACGGCGCTATTGGCGTGATAATGAATCGGACCAGGGATTAAGCGCGCTCACAAGAACATCACTTGTATCTCCCTCTATCTCGCAACTAAAACATATGCTCCTCTCACTCTGTTTGAATGTCAAATAAAACGCAATAAAAAATTCATGAATTTTAATGTTATTTTATATATTTGTTTACATTAATATTAAAATAAATGAGAACACAATACTTTTAACTATCTACTTACGGTACGTTTGAGTACTGCTTAAAAGGCTTACAAAGCTAGCTTAATTTACATGACAGGTGTTTTTTTAGTAGGTACTTCGCTTTGCTTTGGATTTTTGACGACGTCACAGAAAAAAAGCAAATTACGTCATCGAATTCGCTGCGAACGCTTTGAAAATACGAGTAGTGCAATCAAAGTAAATTGTCTGTGGTCACAATTGTGTATCAAATACTTTTTTTTGTTTATTTTTATTGTTCCCTCCCTTTTATTTAACAGTTTTTATACTCTATTTTGTATTCTCTTATGAATTTTATATGATTTTTATTTATGAACATAAAACTGTTCGAGTACTACTGCAAATGCTGCGATTACTTTGCTTCGCTTTGTGTACTGTGACGTCTGATTAGATTGGCTTAAAGCCTAAGCGCTTTAAGCGAAAAACAGTAGTAAACGAACACACTGTTAATAATTATTTAAGGAATTTTATTACTTTCTTGAAAACATGTTTCTAGATAAATGTCATTCTGACAGCGCTCACAGCGATTTCACCCACAAGCAAAATCACTGTAATTCCAATATGGCGTCTGTAATGACGTCACTATCTATATTAAATCATCTATCGTTAGCGCGCTTACGCCCAATCGGACCGGTGATGACAGCGCTGACATCGATTTTGGTGTGAATCGGACCGCAAGGGTGGTCTATATATTTTTTTTGTTTGTTTTGAAAAATATGTAAATTAGATAATAGTCCCTAAAATATTAGGTTCCCAAGTTTTGCACTTTTATTGTGCATTATTTCATGCTTAAATTGTTTTTCATGTTTTAAAATATTCCTATCTCGGAGCCTAACATATCTTATAGATGAAATATTCCTCAGGAACTTTGACGAAACTACCTATTTACTTTTTGTTACATGAATTCTTTTTCATAGGCTTTTTGTTTAATTTCGTGGCTTCTTACTGATATATATGAGGAACGGCTGGTTTTTTTTTGTGAAAGTCATATCTGGTGATTGATAAATAAAAAAGTTACACTAACTTTTTTATTTATAATTAAATATAGTCTGTTTGTTGTCCTCAGACTAGAAAAAGGAGGAAGGCACAAATTTAATTACAGGTCAAATAGTGATACTCAAAAAATACCGCCAAAAACAACTGATTCATCTTAATCTTACCAGATTACGGGGAAAGCAACAGATAAGACATGAACATTATGTGGTGTTGGCGTAGGCACTGCCAGACATGTACTTGTAGGGTGCAAGACTGCTCCAAAAAGGTTATTATTCAAACTGATATGACAAAGTTCTAGAAATTAAAGATTAACTACTTTTGTAAGGACAGGACAACTCAAAGTTAACCTTTCTCAATCCTAGACAAGCATTAGACAGGAAAATACTTATCATACCAGAAGTAACAGTTTCAGCCTATAGACCAGACATACTAGTATACTCTTGGTTAAGTAATACTTGTAGAACTCACCATTCGTGGAAAACAACCATTCCTAAGGGACCACACTATCAAGTCAAATACTTGGATCTCACAAATGAAATTTCTGGTTTTAAAACTACCAGTGAAAGTCGGTATAAGAGGAATTTTAGCAGTCTGCATCATCTACTTAAAGATCTTTCCCTTCCAAGATCGGTCATCTTCTATGGTACATATTTCCAAGAAAGCAAATACTGATACATACAGATACAAAAATCTTCAAGTGACCTAGTCATGTTTCAGTTTTGGTCAGTGCGTTTAACAGTTCTCAAGTGACTACGGCATTAATTTCTTGATGAGGTAATAGTCTTTTCCATCAGGCAAGATTGAAATCAAACACACAACTCTGTTTAGAATAAAAGTTCTGATAGGATCTTATAGTATTTGGTTGGGTATAAAAATATAAATTCAGTATGGCCTTTACCCTGCTTCACAGTCTTAAGTACCGGGGAGCACTGCTGTTTAATCGAACTTGGATCATGCTCCTGTGCAGTGAATTCATGGATAGCTAAGAAAATTGTCTCTCTGAAAGGTTTGATTGTTCAATTAAATTTCACCATACACCATGTTATGTTATAAAGCCTGTTGCTAATATTAATTTTTATTCTGCTGTTCATCATCATTATTTTTTAAAGATAAATATAATTTATTTGCTTAAATATGGTTACATAAAAATGGACAAAATTTATACAAAAATGTTCAGCATAGTTTACCACTATTTACACAGTACTTATACAGTTTTACCATAACATTAACTAATTAATTATTTTATTATGTTAATTTATTATATAACTAAACAATTGTAATATTAAAACTTATTGCACAATAAATTCACTAGGCATACTTTACCAGTCAAACTTTGTCATTAAGTAACCTACTAAGTAGCTTTTGGTCATGTATCCGGAGGTTGTGGGTTTGATTACCACACATGGCAAAAATATTAGTATGTATTTTTAAATTACAGTTTGTCATGGTCTGGGTCCGAGCTGGTACGGTGGCCGCGTTGCTCTATGGTCTGGGTATATTAAATATAATTTGTATTATTATTTATGGTACACATAGGACAAGCCTAGAGATTAGTTTGTGACCAGAGCAATAGGTGTAAATTGTCCTACTATATAAAAAAAATATACAAATTTAACATTCCTATATCAAAATAACAATAATATTACAATTATACACATATTAATAATAATATTAGTTACAAAGAAAAAGTCATGACTAGTAAAGGGGTACTAGAGGATTCTGCTAACTTGGACTTATGAACAGACTGAAAAGTTGTTGTCGGTAATCACCTAATATGTTACTGGCTATCCTAATGATTGGTTTGATTTGGTTCTCGATTTGCTCCTATGTCGACAATGTCACAACACAAACACATTGCATGGCTTCACACAATTTGTTAGGTGCTAACTATGAAAGTTTTAAATGGAAAAAAGATGTATAGGTTTACAATATATATTATTATGAAATTGTATTGGGGTACATTCCAGTCACCAGTCTGGAATAGAGTATGTTTATTCCACTTCACAATAGGCCTGGAACTACATAGTGATTCCATGGTTTTTTTATGAACTTCTTCCTGTCAATATAACATTAAAGAAATAAAAATTATTTAAAATAATTGTATGTTTTATTTATTTGCCTGTTTTTTATTGTTTACCACGGTCCACTATGGTAGCTAAAGATGTGATAAACAAGGTTTATTTTTATTGAAACTCAAGCCACTTTAATGACCATTAATTAATATTCTTGGCCATTCATGATGAATAAAGTACATGAATTACTACTTCAAATATAATAATATGTTACTGTGCAGGCTCAAGGGTGCAGTTTACTATATTTATTCTACAGAAGAGGGCCATTTGGGCAATATATAACATGAAAGCTCGTGATTCTCATCGAGAAATCTTTCCTATGATTGATGTACTAACACTACCATCTCAATATATTTATGAGAATTTATTGTACGTTAGAAAAAACTTAAATATGTTTAGTAAAAATGGCGATAGACATAATTTAAACTTAAGAAATATAGATAAAATTGATATACCAAAGTTTTGACTGCAAAAAACTAATAAATGTTTCGTCATTAACAGTATAAGGTTATTTAATAAATTACCTACCTAAAAGCTTTATAGATCTGAGTGAAATAATGTTTAAGAATTGTATAAATCAATAAGGCTTACTATAGTGTAAAAGACTATTTTAACGATAAAGACGTTTGGAACTGTCCTGATATGCAATTGAGGTCTCACAACTAGCAAACAAATTGCTTATGTAGAATGTACCCTAGTTTAGTAGGTATGTAATGTCTGATATTGTAATAATTTAATATTACATAATTTATTTTCATTACATTATGTAAATTTTGTCTTTGGATAAGGTAATCATTGATGATTACCTACTTATTTATACTTAATTTATACCAATAGTATATTGTGTAGTTCTGTACATTGGTACAGTAACAAATAATCTGCCATAAGGTGTTCTATGCATGCTGATCAGTGGGGTGCATTTTGAGTATGCTACTATATATATCCTATATAGCATAAGTCAATCAATAGCTGTGCTCCTCTTTTAGTTTGTGTGAAGCACCAGAGTTTTTTACTTGCTGGTTTCTTTTTCTCCGGGGTGTCTCTGAGGGGATCGACTTTACAGTTAGTATTTTTGCCCTTAAAAATACCGATCCTTATACCTTTACTTATATGTGATTGGTTACTTACCTTTTATTTACAATAAATATTTAAGGCGTGGATATGATCAGTGAAGTTGGTCGCCTTGGGTCGCTCTCTTGTATGGCAGATAATGATTGAAAAGTCAATGGAATCAGCTAACCACCTAGTCTTACACTAGTTGGTTATGTAGTGTGTGTTCGGTTCGGTAGTAATTTTCATATTAAGATTTCCATTCCATCGTGTTTAAGTTCTAAATCTGATATCGAGGTATAATAAATATTTGTCTTTCTTTTGTTAATGAATAGCTGCCTAACCAAACGCACTCTAAGACCTCATTGTTAAACTTTTTTTTTTGACTATTCATAAATATCTAAAGATTTACATGAAATAAATAATTTTGACTTTGAGTTATAAAATGAAGAGACAAGACAATGTTCTTAGCTATACATGGATTTCCCGTGAAGGTGCCGGGTCCATCATGTGTGGTTGGAAAGCAGGGGAATGAACTGCAGCATTCCTGGACTTGAGACCATGAAGTAGGGTTAAAGGCTTTTAAATTACTACTTGCACTGTATTCACTACTCAACCAAATACAATATGATCCTGTAAGCGCAACCTTGGAAACATGATCAATAAAAGTTCTGACAGCTGATCTTGGAAGGCCTATAGACAACTGCAAATTTGTCTGGAATTTTGTAATGAATTTTAGTTTGCTTGAAGATGCCAATAATACTTGTACTGTTTTATTTAATTTAACCTACCTAAATTTAGAAGACTCAGAGTAACTAGCATCATTAAATATAATCCTGCAGTGAAAAATAATATTTTGGAGATACAACAACAGTATCCAGCGCTCATTTGAATACGTTACCTTGTAGGCATACACCTATTCATTTAAAGCAACTCTTGGCGGTTGTGGTGATTCAAACCAGATGTTACTGAATTTACTCAAATTATTTTTGAACACCGAACCTACTATGTTAAAAATTAACCTCGGGCTTGCTCAAACAATGCCAACATTTTGAGAGGGACTCCTTGTCTATAGTTTGGCCTGCCTGGCCTGACGTCATAAACCTAGATATTTTATGATTCATTACATTTGGCATGCTAGAAGTTCAGCCTTCTACACGTACACATTACTTCAATTATTATATTATATTCA
The DNA here is from genome assembly GCA_947458855.1 of Monopis laevigella. NCBI lineage: Eukaryota > Metazoa > Arthropoda > Insecta > Lepidoptera > Tineidae > Monopis > Monopis laevigella. Next base: position 26,425,714 of record OX381583.1, on the reverse strand, counting down.
TTACTCAATGAGAACTTTTCCTAGAGGGCCTAGTGATCGCAGATAGTCTAATTAATATATCATGATCAGCGTTGCAGTTCCAGTCACTGGTGGTATATATAGGTCCTACACTACTCCGTATTCTAGTTCTGCCAGTCATGTCTCGCTAATCTCTACTCCAGTTTCCCTCAAAATATCAAAAATCTGAATAAAAAGGGTCTACACAAGTTTTACAAAATCAATGTTTGTTTACATTTTGTTTGTTTTACAAGTGTCAAAACCGGTATGTTGTGGCTATTTTCACCGAATTTCTCGATGAAAAATTACATTATTGTTGCCATAAGCAAAACTTTAATAATTATTTTAATCCTAAGTCAAGAATATTTAACGAAATAAAATTAAGAAAACATGTTTATATATTATTCTAAACATAGCAAATTATATATATTTAAAACATACTGTCCCTATAAGAAACATTTTTATTTTTTCAACTGGTGTATAATTTTTTCGTATGGTATCTTCTTCGGTGAAAATAGCCATCGCCCAACATTTGGTATAACATAAAATGTTGCATTGTGTAATCCGTGTAGGAGATAGGGATCAACCAATAGGATCGCTTTATTTTTCATTACTTTATTTGTTGATTTCTATCTAAATAACTAGCAACATAGTAAAAACTGTTTGCAAAAACATGTGGTAGTACTTAGTAGAGATACTAATGGTAGGGCAATAATTTAATTCGGCCCATCGGTAGAAGATCTCCCACCGTATAGCACGCGCCCTACACCTGTCTTAAGACGCCAGTAAAAGTTTCGCGATCTCGAACGTCTAAAAACGTGTAAATGTTGTTTTCAGTGATATCAAAGTTTATTTCTACAGAAAAAGAACGTAGAGGTGTAAATTTTACTTACTCGATCCTAATTAGATAGTATTTTTATTAACTTTTGAAAAGATACCCAAAGTTTGATTTATAATTCTAAAAATATTACTTTAGTTCTTTCAAAACTAAACATAATTTAATTTTAATATGGTTTTTTATAAAAAAAAATATGTAATTAGGATCGAGTAAATAAAATCTACACCTCCATGTTCTTTTTTTCCAAAAAAAAAACTTTATTATAACCGAAAACAACATTTAGATGTTTTTTCCTGCCCACTTAATACCCACCCATAGAGCAACGCGGCCACCCTACAGCCTAAGTGCCCATCATACCGACCACAGCACAAGATTAATATGGTAAACCTAGAGTGGGGACTGACTACTTACCCCGGCTGCCACCCTACAAGGCAACTGGGATAAAATCGTAGAAAAATACTATCGATTTTTTTTCTAATATATTTTTTATCGCACTATCTTGTGCGCCCATGCAATAGGTTCTGCATTACACTAGGTTATTTTTGCCCAAAATGCTATTAGAAGTAAAAAATAGTTTGTGTCGTTACAATACCAATACAATGTGGGGGGCGTCCATAAATTACGTGAGATGTTTAAGGGGGGGAGGGGGTCAAGTCAAATCTCATCTAATCTTACGTTGGAGAGAGGGGGGGTCTCGGCAAATGTCACGCAATTTTTTTTCTGATTGACTCAAAAAATATATATACTATTTTGGTCCATTTAATACAGATTGTACATGCTTAAGATTTAATCTTAAGCGTAATCGTAATACGATTAAAATCATTCACTAATTCGCGTTTACGTAAGAAACCCCATATTTTGAAAAATCTCACGTGAGATTGGAGGATGGGGGAGGGGTTGAATAAAATCTCACGACATATCACTAGGGATCATCAGACATATTACCTCACGTAATTTATAAACGCCCCCTAAAATTAGAACATATTAATTACTTACAACAAAATTTCGGTGGCGTTTTGGGCAAAATCAAACATCTCAGATCACCTGTATGTAGCTCGCAGTAAACAATTAGTTTTGTTTACTATAGTTGCTAGTAACTATAGATAGAGGCCAACCAAATAATCAGATAATGTTTTAAATAAACCTGTCTTATTGGTTGATTCCTATCCATAATCACTAGAGACTATGACACAGTTACGAAAAACTTAGGGAAGAGCTACTGTACTATAGCTAATGGTGTGAGGACCTGCTGATAGAACCTGGATGCAAAAGGCTACATCAGGATCAAAAACATGCTCTTAGAGAGGCCTCTCTGTCCAGCTGAGGACTCTTACAGGCTGATAATGAGAAAAGGGATATTAGTTACTAATAAAACACAAGTATGGCATATCATGAGAGCAATATAATTCCAATAATTGTTGCTTAGCTCTACCAACATGAGATCTTTTAACCACATAAATATGGCGGGTACTAAATTTTGAAACAAAAACTAATACATCTAGTGTATGTTTATTATTTTTTTGTTTTAAATAGTTAAATGCTACTTATTATATTCAAATTACTTGAAAACTATAACTTACATAGTAAACACCGATTAAATATATTTAGGAGATATCCTAAGAGATAAAAATGGGGCAACCTACAACTATAGCTATACATCTGTGTATTTATTAACAATGTCCTGAATAAACTAAATATTATTTTGTGCAAATCTTTAGGTATGAATATACTGATTCTAGCATTGTGATAGTAATGGTGGAGATAGTATCTGGTTAAGCTATTCAGTTAAACATAGTTACCAAATTCACTTTTTTTTGTAACATTTTAACTTTAAAGTACCTCAGTGATATTAAAATTTAATTGGACATTGTTCTTAAATACAGACATTAGATAACATTGATAATAAAATAGTTCTATTCTATAGTTTAGCTACTAAATTTTAAAGATATAATAATACAGATTATCAAAGTTATATTTGTAATTAAATGCTAAGATACCAATATGGTTAATAAAAATGAACGAAGACAAATTCATTACTAATATAAAAATAAAGCCATGGCCCACGACCACACCAAAGAGATATGCGGGCATGTGTGATATTTTATATTACAAAGAAGGTAGTTATTCACTGGTATTCATAAAAACACTTCTGTTAAAGTAGGGATAGAAAAAGACATGTGTAAAAGAGACAAAACCTATATATAAACATTAACTACTGTGTTCTTAAAGGATTCAATAAGTTAAGGCCAATCATGTTTACAGGTAGCAAGCTGGAATTTTATGAATTTCATTGACAGATTATGGTAAGTATAGTTACTATTATTGTAACAAAGAAAATGCCAGACAATAATAATATTATTATCTATAAAATATACCTACAAAAATATTTTATTAAATATAATGAATGATAAATGAAATAAAAATATAAATAGAAAATAATATCACCCGTCAAAGTAAATTTAAACTAAACTTAAAACCTAACAATTGAATTAACAAACAATTGAATCTTTTAGATCCAAAACAATACATTGCAGTTGATGTACTGCACAACATACAAAAGTACAAACTTTCAATACCAACATAAATATCCAAAATAAATGCAAAAATCTAAAAAGATCCAAAAATAGGCCTGAAGGGGTTCTAATAACTATGAAGCACAACGTTAAAAGATAACAATATTAAGGTTACAAGAAAAAGTTAATCAGATTGGTCACTGTCATCAGGCATCTTAAGCAAAGCTCTGAGCCTCTCATGTATTCTCTCCACAGCCTCTTTGTCATCACAAGTATTTGTGATGATATCATACTTCCTATCCAGCTTGTGCAGACAGTCAAAAAAGTCGTCGCTGCTGCAATTGTCCAAGTAGTAGCAAATGAGATTGGACAGCGGAAGTTGCAATTTGTGTGACACTTCAATTGTATCAATATCATTCAGACTTCTGTTCTCTTCATTCAGTATGTAATTAGAAACAATCCAAATGTTATAACTTTGGTCAAAGAACACCCGAGGTCTCTTCTCTTTGCCCATATTCCAAGTTCTGACTATTGTAGCTATGGTCTCGTATATCTCAATAAAATCTTCTACAATCTGCCGAGTGTTAACCAGAATGTTTTCAAAATGATCCAGGACTACTACCACTATTTTGGTGATGTCTTTGTCAACACTGCGCAGAACTTCAAGAGAAGCTTCAAAACTGATGAGATGTGACAATATCTGCAGAGTAATTGCAAACACACGCATCAACTCCTCCTTATCCAGATCTCTTTTCTGTTTTTCAGCTAGTTCCATAAACACAACATAGATTCCTTTGACCAGTTCTGGATTCACAAATTGTGCAAAGAACTTTTCTTTGCTTAGTTCTACATTGCAACGAGCGCAAACCGTGTTGAGTGTCTCCAGGGCGCAAATCAAAAGCTCCTTGTTTGCTGAGTTTTGTAGGATGTAGTCCATGCTCTTGAGGTAGTCTATTTTCTGGAATATGTCAAGCCATTTGTGTATGTTGTCTCCCTCGGCGGAGAACAGACACACGTTGACGACGCGAAGCACCTGCTTGAGCACCCGCGTATCCGTGCTCGTCATGTGCTCCATCACCAGACTCAGGAACTCGTCCATCTCAAACAATGCCTCCACCACGGTTTTGGAACAACACATGTTACCCAACATTCCGAGCATTATCTCAGTAATTCTATTAGACTCCACGGCCGGCAACGCGAAATGGAGCAGCGACAGGGTTTTGTGTTCGTGCAGAAATTCCACGACGTCCTTGTCGGCAGACATGTCCCACAGGGTGCACAGATCTTCTTCGAAGGATTGCTCCTCCAGTTGACCTCTCAAAGTGTTCAAATCGGCAAATTTTAATAAAAGTTTCAAAACAAATCTCTCGCTGTACGTGGTGGATCCAATGGCATCGCCTTTGATGGCCTGACCCTCATTGATAAGTTCCACTTCGGTGTCATCTTTGTCGGAACTCATTTTCGATTATTTTTTCTTAAAAATATGTAAAATCACCCACAAAGTTACAAAAATGAAAAACTGTGCACTACTGTGCAGCACTTTAGGGAAACGGGAAAATCAATAGAGTTCAGTTTCTTTTATTTTTTTTACGAAAACGAAAGCCAAGAACTCTTTTTTGTCAGCCAATGATTTTAATTTATTTATAATGGTTTGGAAACAGTATACAGTCATCAAAATCGGGTAAGTAGCTTTTAGATCTAACTGGCACACTGCTTTTTTTAAATTAAAAAATCCTGTCAATGGTAATTGGATACTATGTCCATAAGCCGACGTATTATTTTCTTCATATATTTTCTTGATAACCGGTGACTTGACTATATATATTTATAGAATGAGGTACGCTGTCACCTGCCAAAGTCTATACAGTTTTGATTGAAGGCGACGCGACACGTCGCCTCGCCTGATCTTTCTCTAGAGCCCCAGGCCCTACCCATAGAGCAAAATTCCTATACATTTTTATAGATCGATGCGGCGATTCGATTGGCGATCGTGTTGTTTGGTCAGGGGCTCTAGAGAAAAAGCAGGCGAGGCGACATGTCGCGTCGCCTCAGTCAAAAACGTATGTATTTTGACAGTGACAGTAGGCGTGAGGTACGCTGTCACCTGCCAAAGTCTATACAATTTTGATTGAAGGTGACACGACACGTAGCCTCGCCTGATTTTTCTCTAAGGCCCCTGGCCCCATTTTTATTTTTTTTGTACTAATTTATACATAGGTATAATACCTCTACCATACTACTTTTTTTCAATGGCACCTCCATTTTCCAAATTCTAATTAACACTTGAACTCAGTTACAGCGAAAAAAATATTTTATTTTACCACATAAACTCATAAACCTGTTATTTCATATACACTTCTTGAATAAGTCAAGAAGTGTATATGAAGTTTATAGTTAAATACTCCGGTCTCCCTAATTTTTAATCACAATGTCGATAGGTGAGGCGTTGTAAACATATTTTGACATTTGTGGTTGTGACAGTTGTTATTGTTTTAAATGTCGCAGCCGTCTTATATTTTTAGGATCAAATTTATTGTATTTTAAATCAAATTTTTTTAAAAAGATTTCGCAAATAAAATTAGTGGATTGTACGATTTAACTTTTTACTTGACAAGTGACAGTTGACAGATTCGTGATAACATGAGTTCGGTTTGGGTAGTAATGTAGTAGGCATTCTGCGTTCCGAGAGCTAACGCGGACAGTTTCTCGTGCTGACTTCAAAAACCAGCGCGATCGCCCGTTTCAACACAGCCATGTCATTTTTTTTAGCGATGCTAAAATGCAGCTCGGAAACGATCGGTGTTGATTTTTGATGCCACTTTTTGACAAGAAGCACTATTTTGAATGAAATAATTGAAATTAAAAATATTACTACCTTATCATTATACATGGTGACTTTGAAAGGATGTACTTTGGGCTAATATGAGGTTCCACTGATCAATACGAACAACTATTCCCATGGAACCATGTGCCGCAAATGAAAAAAAAAATTGCCTTCTCCATACAAACTAAAATGACCAATTTGTATGGGGAAGCCAACATTTTTTTTCATTTGCGAGACAAGGTCCCATGGGAAAAGTTGTTCAATTTGATCAGCAGAACCTCATATTAGCCCAAAGTACATCCATTCAAATTTACCCTGTATAATAAATCAATATTTTTTAATTAACTATTATTTAAATACAATAATTTTATAATATCACAATATTAATTTAATTAACAACCTTAAACTAAACACACCTAAGCTGAATTTAGTTACATGATATTTATTTTTTAGGTTTAATCGAACTTTTAAAACTAAAACAGATATGAATAGATAAAATAATGAATTAAATTCCAATTTGTAGATAGATATTCACATGTAAACAAACATCTGTCAAAAAGTAGCCGTGCTAACTTTTCGTGTTAAAATTTCTGGTCGCGGAACGATTGATGGTAACTTGAATTGCTAACATTTCCGCGCGGTGAAACGACCTTGGCTAAAAAAACCAGCGATCCGTGGCAGCGATGCTAAGCACGGAACGCGATGATTGTGTGTGAAACTAACCAAAAAAAAACACAAGTTCGCATATGTCATCATTATCATTGTGATCATGTTTCATTCCCAAAACGAACAGGCCCTACATGTCGCACATTGAATGTTTTTCATTATCTTGGAATTGTAATAATACAACCAATCTTATACGTTTGGTAGCGTTTTGGGCGAAAATGATAGCCAACTCGAACGCACTTGACAATCTTATCTAACCACTATCTAACTAATAACGGGAGAATTCCCGAGCAATCGTCAAACTTTATAGGATTTGTTATCCGTAGACGTTAATTAAATTAAATATGCTACGTTAGCGCGATCTCCAATCTGGAGCTCTACCATGGGTTTGCGCATTGTAGAAACGTAACGTATTTATTTACGTATACGTGAGCAACAACCAATAGGGTCGCTTTATTTTTGGTAACAGGATTGAATAAAGCGATCCTATTGGTTGTTGCTCACGTATACGTAAATGAATACGTTACGTTTCTACAATGCGCAAACCCATGGTAGAGCCTCTGAGCAGGTTAAAAATATCTGATTGGAAAAGAGCGCGCCAATAGCTAACGTCAAAAAAACGATTTCAGTTGGAGAGCGCGTTAATAACGGAAATCTTTATATTAACAATATAACGCTCACCCTTACGTTACGTATATATTTTAATCTATTTAATAGCTCTGGATACAATCCCTTTAGAGACTCACGTTAAAAAAAAAACAATGTGTAAATAATAAGCAAACATAGTCATAATCCTGCCCGTAAAAAAGAAAATAATATTTTAACCAACGATAAAATGGGTACCGCCATTTTATCGAAGGCGAATGTATTCATTGAGGTAACACAAACACCGAGATCACTGAATTAATGCTACACTTCTCACACTTATGGTCACTATGAATGCTTATTAATAAATTATTATTATTCTATAAATTAGGACATTTTTGCACAATAATATCAACTTCAATATAACACAAACACGCGACTAGTGTTCGGGCTACATTCAATGAATGATATGTGGAATAAACGTGGGCTAGGAAAACATATTTTAAAATTTAACAAATGTTTTTATTTTTATAAGAAAGTTACATAGTTAGCATAAACTATTTAAATTTAACCTTACTTTACTATCGGCTGAAGCCATTTTAGTTTGGACAATCATTGCTACAAAATGTAGTAACATGGAAAACTAGCAAACATCCATCATTCACACTTAACATACAGTTATAGAAAAGTGAAAGATAATTAAAACAATTCTTAATAAATATACATGTTTTTTTTTCCAAAAAACAATACAAATCAAGATTAAATTCCATTTTCTTGGCCAATTTCAAGAATTTAACAGAAATGTTAAATAATACAAATTTAGAGCTTAGGTTGGTGAACTCGCGAACCTTAATGCTTTAAGTCTCAGCATAACACCACGTAGGCAGCATCAATGGTATCGTAGACAAGATGGTTATGTCGGTTTTAGAAATAAAATTCATTAATACCTACTCTATTTTTTACACTGTCATTCTTATTATATCTAGGCATGGAAAATATGAAACCAATATTAATTTTCAGTATAAGTTCACTTTCAAATGAGTTTGAGGCTTCATTTTGAATGATTACCCCAACGAAATAGAAGGTATATTTTACGAAAAGTTAAAGTATATAAAGTAATATATAAAGTATTAAAAAGTTTTTTAGTAGACTCATTTGAATGCGACCAAATTTGTGATTCAAGAATTAGTGTTAAAAAAAAAGATGTCCCATGTAGACATTCTGACAAAAAACCCATAAAAGTAAGAAATAGGGAAGTAACCTAAACCCTTAAATTGCCTTTCGAACGAAATGAACGAACGAATCGTTTGTTGCCGCCATATTGTATTCTCGCTTTATGTTTTGAATGGCGGACTGACAACTTCTTTTCTTAAATTTAAAAAGGCGATTGCGGGCCTTAGGGCACCTTTTTATTCTTTGGTGCAGTCGACAAAACATATGGTCTACCAACAGGGGCGTATTTAGGGGTTCAGTCTCGCCCCGGACCACTTACATCCAATAACATTGATATTCTTTTTGATTGAAGTTACCTTCACTCAAACTACTTATGAAGTTTTGTAAAACTTGATGGCCCGCTTTCTTGGTTGACTGTACCTCCATAATGCCCACTGTAGAACCAAACAAGTGAAGGCTGCCTACTTACTCAAGATAAAATTAGGAACAAAAAAAAATTTAGCTGTATTAAATATACTTCATACAAACAAGTATTGATAAAATATTGTAAAATTTTAAACAATTTCTATATTCTATCTATTTTTTTTTTATAATTATGTTTGCTCAGCAAATTTGCACCTTTATGATCAGTATTGTTAAATTTTCAACATTATAATGTTATACCTATGTTAAAAAGTAGCAATCAATACAAGTCCATTGGATGAAACTAAGCCAAATTTACCTTAAAGTATTTGACATTAAGAAGCCAGTAAAAGGTTTTGGTATCTCAAACGTCCAAAAACGTCTAAATATTGTTTTCAGTGATATTAAAGTTTATTTTTAATGAAAAAGAATGTAGAGGTGTAAATATTACTTACTCAATCCTAATTAGATAGTTTATTTATAAAAAATATATTACCTTTTGAAAAGACACCCAAAGTTTGATTATGATTCTAAAAATATTACTTTAGTTCTCATTTTAAAACTAAACAGATTTTTTATAAAAAAAATATGTAATTAGGATCGAGTAAATAAAATCTTTTTTCCAAAAAAAAAAACTTTATTATAACTAAAAACAACATTTAGATATTTTTTGACACTCTATTTCGCGAATCCTTTTTCTGTCCACTTAATTAGTAAATATAACAGCGTAACAACTAACCCTCTAATTCATAAATACTTTATTGAGCATTTTAGTAAAATTGTATTTTATCTCTTTTCTGTCAAAGATGAATTATAATGGTAAGAAAAAGACAAATCACAATTTTAACTAAAATGCTCGACAAGATTTTATGAATAAGAGGGTAATCTTATAACTATAAACTTATACTTTTTAGTATCAGACAATTAAAAACTAAGGGATCACTCAAATAATGTTTTAACCATAAAAATGCCCGATTCTGAAAACAAATTTTGTACATCAGGTTTTTCTCAAAATTAAAACATCATTAAACTTTTTAAATTAAGGCCATACGAGATACTTTAAAAAAAATATTTACACAACAGTCTAGTAAAGTGGCTATAAGTTAATAAAGTTTAGTAAATAGTAGTCAACTAGGAGAAAATAATTATAATAACTTTAATATTTTGTCTACCCATGAGTTTTTTTTTTAAGTCAATTTTTTTAATAAGGTGATAAGGGGCCTGAGAGAAAATTCAGGCAAGGCGACATGTCACTTTAGTCAAAAACGTATGAATTTTGACAGTGTCAGTAGGTGTAAGTTACGCTGTCACCTGTCAAAGTCTAATAGTTTAGAATATAGGCGACGCGACACGTTGCTTAGCCTGATTTTTTCTAAGGCCCCTGAACAGCTCTTAAATTTGAGAGTCCAAGGCTGCTTTCTTAAGTGTAACTTAAGTAATAGTTTTTTTATGAATAAGGCCACATATAAAAAACTTAGGATCATTTATTGTATTTATCTTATAGTAGGGCGGTATGTGACTTTGTATCCAACGAATGGTAAGCAGACTTAGTCTATGAATGTTGAACACTGTTGATTAACAACATTGGTCAGTCACGAAATGGGCGCAACCAAGAATTTTTATTTATTTCCTAATTGACAAGATTATATTAACAAAACTTCATAACTACAAGCTACCCCTGGCGTGTAATCTCTGGTCAACTCCCTATCAACTTATTTGTTGGTGGCTCTAACCTTGGCCGGAGTGCCGCCGCCATCGTCGTTTCTACGTTTGTTGCCCCTAAACTTATAGTTACCCCTCTGGTGACCGCCCCTGTAGCTTTTATTCTTGAACGACCTTCTTCTCTTCAACATGTCTTCCTTAGTTTTATCTAAGAATAAAGTTTCTTCCTCTCCTTCTAGTAGGATGAAAGTCACCTCTTTGTCTTTGACTGTAACTTTGCCGTCAGTCATTTTTCCAAATACTTCTTTAGCTATATTTTCTGCTGAATATCTAATCCAGCCCTCCGTGTCGCCGCTGTTGAAAGTTATATACGATATTTCACCACCTGCAATGAAACGTAATTGTACAGTACTATTATTTAAAATTAGAATATTTGCATACTAAGGTTACACCACATATATTGACACCTCTGTAGACTGGTAGGGTCATCTGTTTTAGTGTACATGTACATAGAGCATTTATTGTGCTCTGGGTGTTTATAAAATACTATATGTATTATGCGCAAACCCATGGTAGAGCCTCTGGGCGATATGCGTGTAATGTTGTTTGTTATTATAATATAAAAGTATGCCTATGCCCAGTTTATAGAATGATGGTTAAATTTACTAACAAGGCATATTATTATTATTAGTTTATCAGTATTATTATAAGTACTTAATTTATTTGAATATAGGTACTAATTTATTATATAACCCAATCAATTAATGAATGACTGTAACCAAGTGTTCCATAAAGAGAACCTATGGTGGAAATAAACTGAATATGATTGGTGTCAAATTTATGTGATGTGACGTTTTGAAATAAACGGATTTTCTATAAATCCAAAGAGAATATAAAGCATGTATGTAGTCATCTTCAATGCAGATGCAGATGCAAGATTTTAGTCTTTGGGTTCATCGGTTTTCAGGAGACTATTGCATCAATTTCTGTCGAGGTGGTCTCCTTTCAAGGCGCTGTTGCAAAATGGGCAACCAGTAAAAAAAAAACTTGTAGACAAGCTTAATTCTTTCGGCATTATCTACCAGTTAACCTTTGAGAGAGAGAAATATGTTTAGGGTACAGAACTGATTTGTATATATTGGTGACTTGATACCTAATGGTTGTAAGGCTTCCTTGATAGCTTCGCGGGTCAGTGACTTGTCTTCATCGGCAAACTTCAACACCGTTCCTGTCGCCAACAATATATTATTTTTATCATCTGCTTCTGGTTTCTGTAATTAATTTAATTATTTGATTATAAACAAAGAACAAGATTTCTTTTAAGTTATAACAAAAATATAATATTAATATGTAGGACAATTTACACAAATTGCTCTGGTCCCAAACTAAGCTACAGGACTCTAGGCTTGTACTATGTGTACCAGTAACATTGATATATTACATTTTATAAACACCCAGCCCATGACAAACTGTACAGAAAAATGGACTATTTTTTTTTCCGTGGGAATCGAACCCTCTGGATACAACGCCTCTGATGCAACCACTAGTCTACAAAGTGCTACAAACTAAATTTATATATAATGTCAAGATTTTTTGGTGGATGTTAAATAAATGTAGATTCTTAAAAAAAACGACGTCATAAACACATACATACCCATTATGTCAAAAATATTTATTGATGAGCAAAAAAATACCAAAAATGTTATTTTGTTTGCCTTTTGACAGGATTCTACTAATGTATTAATCTGTAATAGTTATTACAATAACTATTACAGGTTAGTATATTTTAAGTATATTTAGATTGGGAGCCGACAATGATTCAAGTCAAATAAATAATTTAATCTCAGAAGTAAAATTACTAGCAGTAAAATTGGTGCAAGGTGAATTCCAGCATTGTATATTATTTGGTTGGGTAGAGAGGGTAGTGAACACCGTGGGGAGGAGAATGATGAATTTGCAAAGGACTTAGAACACTGTTTCACGATCTGAAGTCTGGAAACAATGTAGTTCACTTCCCTGTTTCCAAACCACCCTATGAACATGGTACCCACACAGAGAAACCATGGATAGCTAACAACAACATGTCTAGTTACCTTTTCTTCATTGTTCTTGGTCTTTTTCTCTTTCTTCTCTTTTCTCTCCTTGTACAAATCATGTTTAGACTGCAAATAAGCTTCTTGAGTCAGAACTAGTAACTTGTCACCATTAAACTTCTGCTCAGTTTCAGCAAGGTATTTGTCTGCCTAAAAAAATATACATTTGATTAGTTTCTTATACAAAGTGTTCTTAAGAACACAAACATTCTCACTTTGGGATTATAAAGTATTCCCCATACAAAAGAGCTGTAGTGGGTGGGAATCAAACCCACGCCCTCCGGAAAGAACGACAAAGGCGCAACCACTAGTCTACGGAGGCTGTCAATAGGAATATAATAGGTACTTGAGATTTGTTGAGATACCATATCATATTATTTTGTGTTTTATATGGACTTTTTGGGTAGTAGCTGTATTTTTCATATTTGTTCGTATTTCATTTGATTTGTTATTTTGTTATGTATGACGATAACCAAGTGTTCTAATTGTACCTATGGTGGAAATAAAGATATGAGGATTAAATAAAATATTTTGATGAAATAAATATGAAGTAGTGAATTTGTTATTTTAAACTATAAAAAAAACACTTACATTTTCTTTATTTTTAAAAGTAACAAAGACAGATCCTTTAAATAGTTTCTTCTTAGTCTGTTTGTCCAGATATTTTCTCATGACTAAATTTTCAAAATCTCCATGCTCTTTGAAGTACTCTAATAGAGAGTCCAAATCTATGTCTTTAGGAAAACCCTTGGCATACACGGTGCGGCTAGTGATCTCCTTACGTCTCTCTTCATTCATTTCCGGAATGGGTAACTCTGGGTTACGGCGAACTTTTTTATTGTCATCAGAAACCTGGAATAAAATACAAAATTATAAAACAATTGCATATGACTATACTGGTATCAGCGCCTGAGACTCCCTAGGCGGCCTCAGGGTACCAAGCAGCAGGTTTTAACACAGAAGATTAATAAATACCATGACCAACAAAAATATTATTTTAATTCTACAACAAACAGTATTCAAGTAATACTGGTTGGGTGAAATTTAATTTTGTATAGAGAATCCAGAATTCGATATTGCGAATGCAGTGTCCTTAACATGCTCTCCATGGCACTATATTATCTATAGTAATTTTTTTTATTAATTAAAACTTAAAACATAACAAATAAATTAATTTAATTTTCTTAAACTCATTGGTACACCACCAGGAAACTAAAAATTGTAGTGTTTTTAAGTTAAAATCAACTCTGCCACCATACAGGTACTTAAAAAATGCATTATAACAATTAAGTTAAATATGTATAAATAAAAAAATCCACATTTGTTATAATAATCATTGGCCTGTTGATTGTGAAACTCCTGAATGACTTAACCAATGTTGGTTCATAGCTAACCCAGTATATAATAATGTATATAAAATACATTTTCATATATAAGGTTTCTGCAAAAATATCAACAATAATTTTCAGAGGCCATGGGTAAATTAACAAAGATTAAATAATAAAATTAAAAAGTTAACATATTTTCAAAACTGATTTGTTTTTTAACCCAAAGCAATTAAATTCTTTTTTAGAAACCTTGATAATATAAAATAATTTTGTAATACTTGCCTCAATCAATCCTGAGGTGGATTTGTTGAGAGCATTAGCAATTAATTCAGTGTCTGTAGTGTGTCTGGCCAGCCTCCGGAAAGTGATGAGCACATCCAGCGGGACCCATCCTTGGTCCAGCGCTATCTGATCCTTCAGAAACTTATCTCTGTTCAAATTGATGTCACCTGAAAACATCAATAGTTTTAGGGGCTTGGCAACTAAGTTATTCATCAAACAACTGTGCGGGTGCTGGATCGAGGGCTACCCAACCTTAGTATAGATGTCCTTAAATATGTCAACAACATATTTGGGAACGGGGAACACACAAAAGATCCCAAAAGGTCGAAGAGTTTTTGACTGATATCAACTCCATTAAGATAAGATAAAAGATATTAATACATCATGTGGGTGTATATGGGTTTTTTAGAACCATGGTCTTGTATTTTTTTTTATTAAATACTTAATAGTTAATAATTGTAATATAAAGGAAGAGAGAAGTTTGCTTTAATGAGTAGTAGTTAAGTTTTATCCATTAAGAAAATGCATAGATATTTAGCCATACAGCTTTTGTTTGCTTGAACCATTGAAATACTGATCTGCATCAGAAAAAGCTGCTAGTGTACGTTTTGTGTGCTAGGTAGGAGTGTTTGAGTGGCAGTATCCGAACCACAGGAATGGTCACCACTTGTACAATAAGTACCTGCTTGGAGGTGGAAGGGGTACAGGGGCAGGGAGGTTCTCCGTGGGGAGGAGAACTTGCAGAAACCTTTAGTTTTTAAGAAATAAATTAATATCAGGGTGGCCACTTTTTTTTTACTTTTCCTGATTTTACAGTATTTTTTTTTTCCCTGATCTTAATGAGTCTCAAAAAGAAAAAAAAAATCCTAAAATATATTATTTAGTTTTTTTAATTGATTTTTGGAAAAAAAGTATTTGTGATAAAAATTATTAGAAAATAGAAACAATTATTTTTAGCAATATTTTCGGAAAATATAGAGCTACAAAATATATTTCACATTCTTAAAAAAATAAGCATGTTTGAACTTAGATGGTATCGCCCCGCTTAAGTTGCCAGTGTTTACAGTATCTATACAGGAAAAGATTAAGGTTCAAACCCTAAAATTTTAAAACTTTCTGAGTCACATTCAATAAATGTAGGCATTGGGTACTAAAGTTTTTGTGTGGTTATAAAAAAAAAATGCCGAAGATGAGGCAGGAAGCTTAGCTCTGCTTTTCCTGCACATCTAACTAAACTTCTAAACAAAACCCATCCAAATTGGTTTTGGATAAATATCCATTCACTTGCTTTGCTCCCTCCTGCCTAATTTGAAAATATTCTCAGTCGCATTCGTTTTAAAGTAATTGTGGCTTTGGGTAATCGTAAATCGGCGAATAAAAAAATAAGTCTCGTAAATACAAATATTAAGTTTTTTTTGTATAGTAGGTACATACAAAAATAAAAAATTCTAGAAAACTAGAAGTTTCCGCAAAATAATATTTTACAGGAAAAAGGACAATATTAATGCAAGTTATTTTTTTCTTCAAAATCGGGACTGGTGGGCGATTCTCGCGCTTTCGAGATTCATCTCGATTCGAGATTCATCTCGATTCGAGATTTTTAAACGAAAAATGACTAAATTTGCCATTTTTCGTTCAAAAATATCGATTATTAAACGAAATAAATAATAAATATTAATTAATTAATAATAAATATATAAATATTGAACGAAAAATGACATATTTAGTCATTTTTCGTTTAAAAATCTCGAATCGAGATGAATCTCGAAAGCGCGAGAATCGCCCACCAGGTACGGATATAAAAGACGAGCCCAGTTTGCCATGATCTAGGTGTTTGGATAACATAATATGTATTATTATCTTTTTTTTTTGGTACATACTACACGTATAAGCTTAGCTTAGTTTGTGGGCCGGGACATGTGTAAAAAAGTCCTAGGTATTATTATTATATTTATACATTTTGGGGACACTACGGCGAGATTATACTTACCAAAATAGTATTCTACTTGTTTTATAATTTCCGTTTCATTAGGTGGTATATTTGTATTAACCTCTTTTTCAGTGCCATTCTCGTTTTCAGTTTTAACTTCTTCTTCAGTCATTTTCTCTAAAAAATATCAGTATTACATTAATTATATTGAAAAACCTTTGTAGTGTGAATAACATTAAATAGATACGCACCTTTCAAATAAAGTCGCAATTTATAATAATGATGAACTGAAAATAATTCTCCTCACCACGTGCTTTTTCTCCCGGCACAATTTGACAGAATTGAGAACATAGAGTACATACAAACTTCTTCATCTTTTACCTAAATGGCCTTCTACGCTTTAGGCATAATTTTGCCAATGTCAAGTTGTGGTTAGTTTTAATATTATAATATTGTACGGCAAAAGTGGGATAATAGGATGGAAAGGGCTAGGTTAGAATTAGGAATGGCCACATGACCGTATGCAAACATACGGTATAGTGACGCCTGCGGGCACATTCTGTTTCTTTTAACGTGACCGTAAGATTGTCAAAATAACGGATTCCGTTATTTGCGCGCTCTCCTCCAATCAGCAAAGGTTAGAAAACTACTCTGATTGGAGGAGAGCGCGCTATTAGCGGAAATCGTTATTTTGACATTCTAACGATCACGTTATAAGAAACAGAATGTGGCCGCTGTGTCAAGTGAAGGAGGAAGACCGAAGAAATAATCAACAGTAAAATGGGTACCGCCATTATACAAAATTAATTAGTCTTTAAGTTTAGAATAACATTGTTAATAATATAGGCGAGAATAAAATGCAAAGATATTACTCAAGGTACAGTTTAGGAGGGGGAATGCAGTATTTAAAATTAGTTAAGACATCACAAGGGCCAAAAGTCAGGAGACATACACAGGACAGCACACTATCTGTAAAAGAAACATTCAGCAATTTAGTAATTAGTATATAAAGGATTTGAAACACAAATTATATAGAATTTACCCAGTTATTTAGAATTATAAATACATGATACAATAATATAAATATATAAAATAAATACATACACACTCAGAGATACCATAGATTTTTTAGGAACCAATGATGCTGTTATACTCCTCTTTTTCATAAGAAATAGTAGGGTAAACATTAGAATTATTTTAATGATTGTATGGTTGGTATCTCTGAATGTTACAGGGGCCCTAAAATATCTTAATATACAAAACTTAACATATTAGTTACATTTTTTAGATTTTTTAAATATATTTTGCTAAAGCACAGAGTCCAGAGAAGCTGGACAAAGTGAGTAAAGTGTTTAAGTTGGTAGGTCAAGGGGACATCACAGGGAAGAGTGTCATATAATGAGGTTGACTGATTTGGACATCTGAAGAATATACGAGTATATTCCAGGGTTCCCAGCTCGCAGCCGCAATCACAAAATGCACTATCACGGACCTTAATTTTATTAAGATGTATAGGGGAACTATTATGCCCCAGCCTAAGTCTACAAATAGTGGACGTAATTTGTTTATTAAATTTTTTGTAAGTAAAGAACCAAGGTTTCAAACTGATATGAGGTTGTATAGTTCTGTAATGTATAGCCTTTTCTTTATCTTTATTCCAGATTTCCTCTCAGCAACAAGCCAGGTCAGATTTAGCAAAAGGGTTTAAGTCCTGAGTATATAGAGCATAATCAACCATCAAACCAGTAACTGTGGCTTCCTTAGCCAATCTATCTAAGGTTTCATTTCCCTCGATGCCCAAGGGATCCAAGCCAGAATGACATCAAGGCCAGAGTTGTTACACTGGAGGAGTAAGTGTCTAATTTTGAAAGTAATAGGGGGGGGGGGGGATTACTATTTAAGGAATAGTCTGATAAAGCTTTTAAACAGCTTTGAGAATCAGAGAATATAATTGATTTTTTAATTTTATGGGAGTGTAGTATGTAAGATACAGCTTCATAAATTGCAAGGGATTCCCCAGTGTAGATTGAAGACAGAGGAGGACTTCTAAAGTTTATAAATAATAGAATATTTTGGTATACAAACTGCTGAACCAACATAGGTGTCAGAACCGTATTTTGAAGCATCACAAAAAAATAGTAATCTATCTGGCCAGTGTTTCTTAACTTCTCTATTGAAAATACTATCTGCAAAGGGGGAGCCCTTATCAATATCAAAATGTACAACTTTTGGGATGTAGAGTGAAGAATTGTATGGAAAGGCAAAGGAGGGGAAACATTGAGAGTTATATAAAGGGGTATCAAACTTACGCAACATGGCATATCCTTATTTTTCCAGTAAGAAGATTTTGAGAGGCTATTGTAGTAGTGGGCTGCGACGGCGCGGCGTGGTAGTCGGGGACTATATAAGACATCCGCGCAATACGCGCGGCCTTTTCTTGAGCGAGCGCCGCCGACACCAGCCGTACGACACAACAGGACACTGCAGCACTGTGCGGAGATTTGCGGAGCGGCTGCTTCGGTGACGTAGCTTGCATCGGAAGATGGTGTTTACACAGCGGTGCTGCCGTCATTCTTCGGTTCAACAACATCCTTGTATGGACATTATAGACAATTCATATGGGCATTATAGACAGAATTTCACTTGTTTCAAACTATTTATAAAATGGAATAAAAACGTTTCGTTTCAGGACTTTCTCTTGTTTCTATACTTTTGTTGGCATGTCGCTACAATAGGTATTAAAATTTGCTTTTTCCATGGTTCTGGCGGGATACCATTAACAAATGTTTTAATTATGATTTGTAAAAGGATATTTTGTAAGCTTACACTAGATTTACAAATAAATGAATACGGGATACTATCAAAGCCTGGCGAGGAATCTTTA
Organism: Monopis laevigella; assembly: GCA_947458855.1. Taxonomy (NCBI): domain Eukaryota; kingdom Metazoa; phylum Arthropoda; class Insecta; order Lepidoptera; family Tineidae; genus Monopis; species Monopis laevigella. The sequence continues at coordinate 26,406,537 of OX381583.1, read as the reverse complement.
AGCTTGCTTGAAGACAAAGTCAAACTCCCTTCTGTTAAAGGGTTCATTCATGGGATCAAGGAAGTTAAGGGAGACAGGTAAAGGGGAAAAATTATCAACTAGGGGATCCAGGGGAGGGGCCAGGGATTCTGAAAAACTCTGCAACCATCCTGAGGGGTCATTGGAAGCGGAAGTATTGTTAGAGGACATGGCTCCACGGAATTTTTTGATATTTTTCCAAACAAGAGATGAAGGGAAGCGAGGAGAAAGATTCTCACAAAATTTGAACTACCCAGATTTTTTCTTACCAGTTAGCAGTTTTCTTGTTTAAGCTGCTATTTTCTTATAATTAATAAAATTACTTAAAGACATGGATGCATTATACAGCCTTTCTGCATCTCTGCGAGCTTTGACCATTTTTGTACACTCGGAATCCCACCAAGGAGGGGACATCATGCTCAGACTTCTGATAGGCTTTCTAGGAATACATGCATCGGCTGAAGCAATCATAGATTTTGCCAATGGCTCATAAATATAAATATAGTTATTGTAATTTACAACATCTAGCAAATTAGCTTTCTGTCCGGTGAGATCGGAAAATTTTGACCAATCTGCATTGTGCAACTTATATTTACAAAGGGGTTCAAAATTCAAGGTTAAAGGGGAAGGAATAAGATATGATATTAAAATTGGGTAATGGTCACTCCCAAAAGATTCTGATAAAATGGACCAGGACAAAAGACAAGGAAGGAGAGCATAAGGAGAGGTCCACTGCGCTCAGGAGTTGAGTGGGATTGGGGCGTCTGGTTGCTGTACCATCATTTAAAATACAGAAATTCAGATTGTCAATGAGATCCAAAAAGTCCGATACAAAGGCATCTGCTGAACGGGGCCACATGGGGTGATGACAATTGAAGTCCCCAGAGATAACGACTGGCTGGGGAAGGGAAGAGAAGAGAGAATCTAGAATAGGAATATGGGAGCGATTGGGGTGAGGAACATAAACTGATACCCAGGTTATATCACCTGATCTGATAGCAACCATATTAATATCAGCACCCCTAGCACGGCCGAACCAAGACAAGATATAAAGTCGCGAACCAATGTCAAAAGTAACTATTTTTTAATATCAACCAATCAGAGCGCTGCAAAGTTGCACCTGATTGGCTGATATAAAAAAAATGTTTTGTTTGACATCCGCTCGCGACTTTATGTCTTGTCTTGGCTTGGCCGTGCTACGGGTGCTGGTGGGTGAGCAGTGATGCGAATCTGATGGAACATGTGTGGAGCATTGGAATTTCAACTCTATAATTAACAGGATAGAATTTATATTTCAATATTTATATTTTACGCAACGTCTTGTCGTGATTAGCGGTTGCAAAACAAACTCGGAATAAGGCCACTGGTCTAGCTTAATAATCTTGAATCTACTCTTAATCAACGTGATTTTGGCAAAATTACGCGCACGCATAGAGGCCATTAATATGTATAAGATAATAATAATAAATACGTACCCAATAGGAGTTAAAAAAAACTAATTAACATTTTGTGAGTCAAAACAAAACGCGAGATCTGGCGCCGATGCCCATTGTAGTTGCGGTGCTGTACGTTCGGAAACGAAACGCGAGATGTTGCGCCGATGCCGCGGTCGATGGGCTGTGGTACGCTCGGAAACGAAACGCGAAATGTTGCGCCCGATGCCGCTGCCGCGGTCGATGCGGTGCGGTCGCTCGAAAACGAAACGCGAGTGCGCCGATGCCGAAGCCGGGGACGATGCGGTGCGGCATCCGTTTTCTCGGCACTGAAACACTACTAGAAGTCAACCCGCATCGATGCGCGGCATCTCTTACCGATGCCGGCATCGTTGATTGAAAAACGCCCACCTCTAGTTTAACGAGGCAGACATTTTTTTTTAGTTGAGATTAGAACAGCAAAATACTCTCAATGCGTAGAGGCCATTAAATAAAAGAAGTAAGAATATTAAAGTTTGTAAGGCTGTATGGACGAAAGATCTTTGCCTTCCACACTGTGGAAAAAAATAATATTTTGTTTGTTGTTTTGTTTCAAACCACGTTTTGTGTAATTTTTGAGATTTACGATATAGAATAAAGGAATTTAGGATAAAGTATGCCGTGTTAATGAAAAATGGGTGTCCGTGGTTTAACTACATATATAAATAATAACCAGGACCACTTTCTCAGGAATCACTTGTTGCATGATACTTCGCTTATTATTGATGGCCTCAGTTTGGGTGCTCAGTTGTATGTGAACTTGAACTGTTTTTCTGCATTCGGAGGAGATTATGATAAGTATGCTTCTCATGTAAAACAGTTCTTTCAACGTTTAAAAAAATGTAACATTAATAGTTACGTTCTATTTGATGGTAGTTTTGAGAAAAAAAAGCTGAGGACTGCTTACCATCGACTTCGATCCAAGATCAAGGGGGCTTCAAGACTCGACCCAGTCACACAGAACAACTTAAAAATATTTCCCTTATTTTTACGAGATGTATTCAAAAATGTATTATGTGATATATGTGTTCCCTACACGGTATGTGAATATGAGGCTGATGATGAGCTAGCGGCGATGGCTCGTCATCTACACTGCCCTATTTTAAGCTATGACTCCGATTTTTTTATTTATAATGTTCATTATATACCATTTAACACTCTAGAATCTGAAGTTACTCTTATTGAAAAAGAAGATAAAAAGATATTTGCTTTGGAATGTAAAATATTTAAAGTAGAATATTTGTGTGAACATTTTGGCAATTTAAAAAGGGAAGTGTTGCCACTTTTAGCTACACTTCTTGGTAATGATTTTGTTGAAAAGAAGTTATTTAGGAATTTTTTTGCTCAACTTAAATTGGGTAAGACTAAAAAGAAAATGAATGATCAACAACGGAGTATCCTTGCATTATTTAAATGGCTCTCAGATGAAACATTGGAATCAGCAATAGAAAAGATTATAGGTAGATTTAAGAAATCTGAAAAATTTAAAGTATTCAATATAATTAATAGAAGTATAAAAGGATATCACACTGAATATTGTAAATCATTAGAATATTTTGGTTTTAATTCTGACAATATTTTGCAGAATGATATTTGCATATTCCATCTGAATGAAGATCCAAATGATGAGCTTGAAGAATCTAGCGAGGATGAGGAAGAAGCTGAAGAGTGTGACTCCCATGATTCTGAAAAATCTTTTCCATCAAGCATAGAGAATAACTATGAGAATATTAGTTCAGAAATAACAGATCTGCCTAAAGTAATTGTTGATGGTGTGAGAAAAGGAAACATTTCACAACCATATCTTAAGCTTTACACACTCAATCTATATTTTTGTTCCCCCCAGGCGGATGACTATACACAGGAAGACTCATTTATGTGTGCTTTACCTATTTTGAGATATGGCTATGACATCCTCACTAGTTTTTCAAAAGAAAATTTTGTTTATGTTTGTAGAGAAAAGGATAATTACAGACGTCTTACAATAGATAGAGAATATGCTATGGCTAACCCCTTGGAACAATGTGAAATCCCTTTAGAAAATGATGCACAGTTGCCTTTTTTCTTTGAAAATTTTATAAAATACAACTTTCCCAATTTGGATTTAAATTTAATTACTAAGTTGCCAGAAAATTATAGGCTTTTTATGATTTCAATTATTTGGTGGATATCTAAATGCAAAGTATCTAAAGCTAATGTGTACAGTTTGTTTTTGTGTTACATCATGCTGGAAGTGATAGATGAAAAAACTGGAAAGTTCAGAGGCCATAACTTTTTCCACAATAAATATTCAAAAAAGTTGCAAGAGTTTAAAAATAGGAATATTGTAAAGGAGGAATTAAAAGACTTATTTTTGAATAAAAACAAGGTGTTTTATGAGGATTGCATGCTGGCAGCTTCTCAACTAATAATTCATTTTGAAATTGATAATGAAATTAGAAAGCACCCCAAACAGTATGATTCTAAACGGATTCATATATTTGCACAATTCCAATGCTGTTTGCTTGAATTTAGTTCTTTGAATTCAGTGTGTCAATTTCCTTATAAAACTTGTAAAATATTTAATTGTTTCAATGGTACTTTTATCTACAACACATCCAACAAACTGGAGCAGCAATCAGATCAGTTGTCCTTTATAGAGCATGAGTTATTGAAAGGAGCAAATACTGTATGGTATTTCTTTAAAAGCTTATGTGATGTATTTGAGCAATGTGTACAGCAATCAGGGATAGTGATGGTGGAAGCAATTAAGCAAAAACGTGGCCGACGAAAAAAGAAATCCAAAGAAATTGGTACATTTTTAGATTGTACATTTGAATCTGAAGTTATTATATAAATGTTCATAAGTGTTAGAATTAGCTAATTGTTTAAAATATTTAAACAATTATAAGTATAATTATAACTTGTTTATTAAAAACATGTATTTTTTTTAACCTGTAAGTTACTATCCCCATACCAAAAGATCATTTACAGGCCAATGTGGCTTTGACATAATATTAATATTTTAAAATAAGCTAAAATTTTAAATAACTAATGTATGTAAATAAAGGGAACTAGAAGCGGTTTACCTAAAATAAAGTGAATTTGAACTTTGGAATTGATGATCGTAGAAGGCCATGAGTATGTCACACGGACAGCACACAGATGCGTTTTACCGTAAGAATAGCAGCGGCGAAACGGAGTATAGTTTCATGGTAATATTCCTTTAATAAATAAATAAATATCTGTCTACAAAAAAGTCTGCGATGCCATAATAATAATAAAAAAATATGTAGGACAATCAATACATATTCTATATTCAATCCATATCGCTTTATTCAATCCTGTTACCAAAACTAAAGCGGTCACATACTAAGCTTTGATGCTTGCACTATGTGGACCAGATGCTTATATATATATATATATAATACTATTAATATAAACCATAAATTTAATTAACTCTGTAAGTACCTCGGTACGGTTTCTTGTACTAGGCAATAAAATGCCGGGCGAAGCCGGTACAACGAAAGCTAGTAATATATATATTGTGTTAAAAAGTTTTATAACTCACAAACTTTACCTCTTTAAATATTAGTATAGATGTACAATAAACTTATTTATAACGTCCACCGATGCCCGGTGCACCACACGCACAATATTTTATACCTAATATTTTCCTGTTGTCCGCCACTAGGCTCACAGCGGCTCTCCGAACAACTTTATATCTTATCAATTCCAATACAGATACGTACCCACTTGTGACCGGTCGTTCGCTATAAAATATAATTATTGTATTTACTCGTGTATATGTAGTGTAACGTTTAGTGACTCTTATAATGGCTGAACAAAATATAGAAACTAATACAGTAGGGGTAGATGTTTTGGACGCCTCTTGTCCGGATATTAAGATATTTAATCGAAACAAAGAAAATGCTACGTAAGTACTAATATTATGTTCATTACCAGATATCGCGTTTTTTTAGCTTAATGAATAATACATACTAATATAAGTAATCTATAACCTGATCAAAATATTACAATATAGTACCTAGTTATTTATTTTAATTGTAAAATAATCATGACTTTTTAGTCTACGTATTAAGTTTATTTTTGTATAGGTAAATCAAAGTAGTTCTTCTAAAGGCTAAAAGTAATAAAAAACGACAAAACTGCGAGTTTATTTTGAAAAAAATATATTGTAGATAATAATGAAATAAAAAAACGTTGTTCGTTTGTTATAGAAAATTTAAGGACGGATATAACAATAATATGTACTTAGGACAATTTACACATACTGCTCTGGTCACAAACTAAGCTCTATAGGCTTGTACTATGTGTACCAGAAACAAACCTAAATAATATTTTAATGATATAATACCTACATAATATTTTCTGATGTAAAAATAATTTAATAGCAAATGACATCCCATAAATAATTAGAAAACTTAAGAGGAGTGTAATGAGGCTCTTCGATGCTCATGCTGATTCAACTGCAAAGTCCTCTCCCCGCGCATGACAGTGAGTCGGCAACGCTACCATACATTTATGTAAACCTTTCCCCCGACCCTTAATAAGTGAAAGAGCACGTATGAGATTATACCTACAATTTAGGTAGCAAAACGACTTTCGGGCCAAAACTGTTTTATACCCCTAAACTTCAATGGATTTGAAAAAAAAATGGTCTCATTTTATTAGAGAGAAAGTAAAGGTTGACTGTACGTTGTCCTTTTTTTTTATTTTGTGCCTTGATATTTTATAGGAATTATTTTAATGTGAGGGATTTTGTTGCGATTTTTTTCGAATTTCAAGGGTTGATATTATTTTTCCTACACCAAACTTTAAAAAAAGGAAAACGAGCCTAGATATAGGTCTTATTTATAACGCCTTCAAAACTCATAAAAAAATATTAATGTTTAGTGGGGGGTAACAGTTAGGACCAAAAGGTCGTGAATGTATGGGAATTGTTTGATCAGGGGCCTTACCAAAGAGCAAATCGATAATCGAATCAAAATACCCATCGAAAGCCAAATGTATGGGGTTTGACGTTTCTCGTCGATCAGGCTCTACCAATACAGTAAAATTCCTATACATTTTTATCGATCGATGCGGCGATTCGATTGGCGATCGTGTTCTTTGGTCAGGCCCCTGACTCCGATCTACTAAACTAAACCTAACAATTTAAAACTAGAGAAATAAGTAGAAATTAATTATGGTAGATAGTTCAGTTGGTTAATTCCGGATAATGTTTCTAACCTACCGATATAATACATAATATTATATTTTATCACTTATTTTTATAAACACCCAGATATGCCCAATATGTAAGGTACAAAAGAACGTATTAATATTTTTTTGCCATGGGTGGAAGTAGAACCTACACAACTATAAACTTTGTAATTGAGGATTAATTACTGGTAATATTGAAATAAATATTTAGCTGTTATTTGATGCCTAAGTGCCTACATAATATTTATTATTATTAGAATAAAAACAAAATTAATAAAAGTCTAAAATTTATACAAAACTTTTGTATTATTAGCATTCATTCCAACTTTTATCTTAGAAATCCACTTAGGTAGGTTTTTTTATAGGAGTGCCATGTTCCTTTAAACAATCCTTGTATTATCTTGAATCTACCTGATGGTAAGCAGACCTACAATAGGTTCATGAATGAGGTCGATCAAATACCTACATTGTTATCGCTCCCAATATGCAGGCATAAAAGATTTACGTTTTAGACCCTGCAAGAAGACTATAATTTCGAAAATAAATCCATACAGTCTCTTTAAAACTGGTGAGCCGACAGACAGAGATAAAACAGGTATTTTTTCCGTATAAGTGCCGCCTATACAAAACAAATAAGTTATAAAACCTTTTAAAAAAATCGTTTTATTTCACATTTTTTAGTCTGCTAGGATGACATGATTTTAATTAAATATGCTGCTAACAGCATATTATTCTGATACTTTAAAAAATAATTTTCATTTAAATTTCATTGCAACTTAATAAGAAATAGGTAAAAAGACGCAGGCAAGTTTATCTAATAGTCCTTTGTATGCGATTATGAAATGGCGACCATTTCGTCGAATCAATTGCTCGTTTCGTAACTGCGCCCTTAAATAATCTCGACCAAAAATCAATACAGTAGTCTCCCGAAAACCTATCAGGCAACAGACGGAAACCGAAACATGACTAGGTCATGGTTGAGGGTTTTGCATCTGCTCCTATCACCGATAACTGCAGGTTTATCGGTGATAGGAGCAGATGCAAAAGCCCTCTGAATCACCGTCCGTGACCTTAGACCGAATTGTGAAAGCATGGTAGAGGTCAAAGTCGTCATCAGCGAAATGAACTAAGTAATATTTCATTTTTACCATGTAAGTATTAATTCTGCCACATTCTGTTCGTAAAGTTTTCTTATAATGGAAACTTGTATGTAAGGATGTTGTATGGAAGGATGTCAAAATATCGAAAACCTTTAAATGCGGTATGAAACAACCGGCAACAACAATCACTAAAAAGTCATGTAAGTATAGTCTGTTCCCCTGTATTAGAGGTACATTTAGCTTGAAAGTTTTTAACATTCCGTGTCGTGACCTACAATGGTCATAAAGGATTTTGTTATCTAACGTTAACTTTAAAAGAAACAAAATAAGGTCTCTGGTATTAAATTTGTCATGTATGTATGTATGTGCAGTTGATACATAATTGATTTAGTAGAATAAGGCCATATCTGTATAGCTCTACAACAAGTTTTTTCAAACAGTTTCTACTAGTCACTAGTAACTATAAAAAGGGATCAACCAATAGGATCGCTTTATTTTTTAAATAAGCCTCTTCGACTATAGTAAAAACTTGTGGTACAGATACTGTTTCTTTTAATGGTAACGTTAGATAAACAAACAGTGTTTATTTATGTGCTGATAACGCTAATAATAAGTAATTCCAAATAATGATTATAGTATAAAGATTTTTTTATAACATGTGACCATTTATAACATTCTTGGATATCAACGGTGTATCAAAGGCAAAATTTTAATTTTGATATCGGTTGATAAAAAATTGTTAAAAGTGGAATAATGATGATACCAAGACTTTTAAAGTCCAGCAATAGTAGAAGTATAGCTCACATCGTAATTGATGCGGTTACGAAATTTGCATTATGAGCTATCCTCTCCGCTGTATCGTCAAGTCAACTGCCCGTTTCGGACCCTGAAAGAAGACTACCATTTCGAAAATAAATTAATACAGTAATCGCCTGAAAACTGGGGAACCAAACACTAAAACCGAGACTTGGTATGAATTGGACGTATCGCATTGCAACACGTTGTATTTGATGACAAATAAAGGCACAGGCTACGTTATCTAATAGTCCTTAGTTGATCGTACGAGCGTACGTGTTCTAGGAAATGTACAATTACTGCAATCTATTATTGTAACTAAGTTATTACAGTACTAAAACAATGATCCTAACACAAGATAGCGTTAAAAATACGACTATATATTATAATATAAACGTAAGGCTTTAGAATTTCATAGTGAGAAGTTTAACTTTTTCTGCCCGTAGAGACTCCACGCACCGGTTCTTTTATTTGTTTTTTTTTTTAAATTATATAAAAAAAATATAGTCAAAAAGTCTGGAATATGCAGGTAGACTTTGGAAAGTTTTATTAGATTCTCATAAATCGTCAAGTGACCTAGTCATGTTTAGGTTTTAGTCTTTGGGTTCACTGGTTTTCAGCAGATTACTGCATCGATTTCTTGTTGAAGTGGTAGTCTTCTTTCAGGGTGCGGTTACGAAATGGGTGGTTGAATTGACGATAAGGCAGCGAGTATATTAAAATATTTTATACTCGTAATGCTATTTGTCTTTGTCGCCGCCCATTTCGTAATCGCATCATTTAGCCCGCATAGTGGGAGCAATCAATCAATTATTGATTGACTCCATTCATGGACTTTGTAGGTCTGCTCACCACCAGCTAGATACAAAAGAGAAAAATTGTCAAAGGTGACAGACGCTTTTTGTAAATAAATATACAAAATATTTTTATTTTACATTTATTTTATGTTTTCTTGTACAAATAAAACATTTGGAAGAAGTATAAATTATGAAGAATACCAAATAAAAACATTTTGATCAAAAAATTTCCAGTATTCATGAATGTTAGGAGGTACTAAAAACCAGAACCCATACACATCAGACTTTACCTGGATTGCACGGTAACATACCTCATTAATAATCAACAATAAAAAGGTAATTTTACCCACAATATTTTCAACATTTTTTTTTTTCACGGAAGTTGTGCTTATATTAATGTACCTGAATAAAGTGCACTTACTACGTGTATCTATTGCCAATATATGTTAGTCTACAACGAATGCAGTCACATCAAAAAGAAAGATATCCAGTACCTAACACTGTAACAATAAGACATAAATAGAAACAATAGTAAAAGACTTTCAAAAATTATATAGAAGATTATAGCCAGGATTTCGATACAACTCTCTATGTTAAACATATGCCGCCTTGAAGATTTAGAAAATAGTGTATATATATATATGTTTGTTATATATATTAGATTATTTATATTTTTTTATTTTATATTATTATATTGTTTTGTTTTTTCCACTATTCATATATTTTCATGTCTAACGCGTGCTTGTGCGGTTATCTCGTTCTCGGATCCACTCAGGACGCTCCGGCCGTTCTCTGCACTGGCTGCGGAATCTGGCTGCATAGTGGCTGTACCGGCGTTAATATTGTTGATAATTGGTTGTGCCAGACGTGTGTTGATGCTGAGGCCTCCCAGACTCAGTCCCGACCGGATGTTCCTAACTTAACTCATATAGAATGCACCATATGTCACAAAAAAAATCTTAAAGGATTGAGGGGCCTTCGCATCCACTATGCTCGAATGCACAAGGGAATCCCTCTTCCGACCGATACACTAACATCAATAGCTTCAAGTGACTGTAGCCAAATAGTTTCACATAATATATCCTTTGAAGAATTTATTAAAGATCATAGACAAAGTTGTAAAGTACTCAAACGAGTCCCGAAAGGAGCTCGTCATCAGGCCGCTACTAAACTGTGCCAATTAATAGCTAGCTGCATTGATAGCAATTCCACCCAAACCTGGCAAAACTTGTTTCTTTTTTCATATACTGCTCTCCGTATACCTCAAAATAAACATTCAAAAATTTCACGAGCTCCTTTCGGGACTCGTTTGAGTACTTCAAACGAGTCCCGAAAGGAGCTCGTCATCAGGCCGCTACTAAACTGTGCCAATTAATAGCTAGCTGCATTGATAGCAATTCCACCCAAACCTGGCAAAACTTGTTTCTTTTTTCATATACTGCTCTCCGTATACCTCAAAATAAACATTCAAAAATTTCACTTACCTCCGCTGTAAAAGATAATATCAAAAACTTTAATACTTTTGACATTCCAGATCAACAAATAATAAAACGACATATTAACATTGCTAAACGAATTGAATTAAAAGTCGCAGATGGCGATGTACGTGGTGCCGTACGTTTATTGTTATCGAACGATGATTTTGCCCCAAATAATGAATCAACATTTGAAGCTCTTCTTGATAAACATCCTTCCCCATCAAGATCATTATTATTTCCTCACCCACCTACTGAATCCGTCTGTATTAAGGTTTCTCCAAATGACATATATACCGCAATTCGGAGTTTCCCGACGGGGTCTGCTGGTGGCCTCGACGGCCTTAGACCACAGATCTTAAAAGACCTTATCTCTTTTGCAGCCGGTGCAGCGGGAATCAAACTTGTGGACCACATATGTGGTTTGATAAATATGATGTTGGCCGGCTCTGTAAATCAAGACTTCACAAAGTTCCTTTATGGCGGTTCTCTTTGTGCACTAGAAAAAAAAGGAGGTGGTTTACGGCCTATAGCAGTTGGAAATGTTTTTAGACGGATTGCATCCAAAATTGCCTGTAGGAATGTTTCAAATTCTCTTATTTCTCATTTTCAACCTATTCAAGTTGGATTTGCTGTTCCAAATGGTTGTGAAGCTGCTGTCCACGCTACCCGTCAATTTATTCACTCGAAACACACGTCGCCAAAAATAATTTTGAAAATAGACTACAAAAATGCTTTCAATTCTGTAGAAAGAGACTGCATGCTAAATGAAATTAAGAATAAATGTCCCAGCATATTTAATTATATGCATCAATGTTACCACACTCCTACTTATTTATTTTTCCATGACAAAGTTATTGATTCAAAAGTTGGTTGTCAACAGGGTGACCCGATGGGTCCCGCAGCTTTTTCACTTTCCATTCATCCTATAATAAGCAAACTGACTTCAGAGTTGAACGTCTGGTACTTAGACGATGGTACAATTGGCGGTGACCCCAGCACTGTTCTCTCTGATTTCCAATCAATTATCACAGATTCACAAGCCCTTGGCCTAGAAGTTAACCCATCTAAATGCGAGTTATTTTTTCTTTCAGAACCTAGCGACGACGTTATTAAATCTTTTCAAAACGTTGCTCCTGGAATCCGTGTCCAAAATAGTAATAATATTACCTTACTAGGAACATATCTCACTGATTCCGGCATTCCTACCGCTTTAAAAGAAAAACACGATTTATTAAAATTAGCCTCAAACAGATTAGAAGAAATTGAACCACATATCGCCTTTTTCCTATTAAAAAATTGTCTAGCTGCCCCCAAGTTTATATATACTTTACGCACCACACCTTGTTGGGAATCGAATATATTGATTGACATAGACAATATTTTAAAATTAACACTCGAAACAATATTAAATGTTAGTCTCAATTTCGATCAATTTCAGCAGGCATCTCTCCCGGTTAAATTTGCCGGACTAGGAATTAGAAAAATATCCGACCTTACTATTCCTGCATATCTTTGCTCCATTACCTCTACAAAATCTCTCTGTTCCTCAATCTTATCAAATACAACATGTAATTTAGAACAATTTCATCGTGAACCGGAAGCTCTTGCATTGTGGAAAACTCTCTCGTTGGAAGACTTACCACCTTTAACATCTTCACAAAAAGATTGGGATAGTCCTATAATAAAAAATATGTACCAAACTTTACCTAGGCAATCAATAATAGAAGAGGCCCGCCTGAAAGCATCTTGTGTGAGTGAGGCTGGCGCCTGGCTACGTGCTATACCTTCCCCTTATACGGGCACACTGCTAGACGCCAACTCACTCCGCATAGCGGTAGCATTGAGGCTGGGCTGCAAAGTATCTACTCAACACATTTGTATATGTGGTGACCCAGCAGACGAATTAGGTCGCCATGCATTGTGCTGCCAAAAAAGTGCTGGCAGAATCTCAAGGCACTATGCGATTAATGACATCTTGTCAAGGACGCTGGCATCTGCTAACATTCCCTGTATCCTCGAACCATCGGGGATATATAGGTCTGATGGGAAGCGTCCGGACGGGATGTCATTGATCCCGTATAAGCGTGGCCGCGCACTAGTTTGGGACGCCACATGTGTTGACACACTCTGTACGTCGAACGTGACATCCAGCCATAAAAAGTCGGGGGCCGCTGCAGAGACGGCAGCACGTCTAAAACGTCGCAAGTACGCGGTAATTAACACCAATCACCATTTCATCCCATTTGCAGTTGAAACGATGGGCCCGTGGTCCGAGGATGCTCTTGCGTTCTCCCGCGAACTTGGCGAAAAACTTCGCTCAGCGACGGGTGACCCTTTGAGTAGAGAATACTTTGCTCAAAGAGTCAGCCTCGCTATTCAACGGGGGAACGCCGCGAGTGTCCTCGGCACACTACGCCCATCGGACGGTATTAATTTTTTAGTTTTATAATTTGTAAATAATTTAGTTTTTAATCATTTATTAAGTAGTTTTAGTTTTTATGTTAATATAAATTTATATGATACAAAGTCACATGCCGTGATATAAATAAAGTTTATACTCAGGTATATTCCTTCCTTTCGCAATAGAAACATTAGGTCCTTGGATATATTAGATGCTCAACTTTTCATTGGGAACTAGAAAAAAAAAATGTAGAAGTTTCTGGAGATAGTCGGTCTCGAAATTATTTAAAACAACATATTTTTGCTGTGCAACGTGGAAATGCAGCCAGTGTTCTCCGTACACTTATTCAGCAAAATTTCGAAGAGATTTTAAATAAATTGTTTTTATTATCTTGTACTATTTTTGGCAATAAATACTTAAAAAAAAGTTTAATATACGAATAAGTTATGTGTATCTTAAAAACAATTTTTAATTAAAAATTATTGAAAAATTACCTATTATCCGTGGGTCTGACGTACCTACATTTCTTTATATATATATATATATGTAGTAATAATATATAATATATCTATAATAGTCCATAAAGATATCTAGGTAACATCTTCAAATTATATCAATATTGATGCGTTTTATTTGTAAAGCACATGCTCTGGGTGTTTACAAAATATAATAAGACTTATCGTTGTTTCTGGTAAACATAGTATAAACTTAGAGCATAGTTTATGACTAGAGCAATGTGTGAGAAATATCCTGCATATTATATTATTATATATCTATATCTACATATACATACAGAGGTACGTATAAAACAAAGTCGCTTTCTGAGTCTGTCTGTATGTTTATATGTACGCTTAGATCTTCTAAACTACGCAACGGATTTTGATGCGATTTAGGTCATTTCTAAGGAATTTATAAATATATATATATATATATATATATATATAAAATACTGAAAAAAGTAAAAACAAAAAGAAACTCCTACACCATCTAGTATTAGAAACTAGGACTAACTTCATTCTAACATAAAGAGTTATTAGAAGAAAGCACACAGAAGGCGTCTATGTATAAGTAGATAACAGGCAATGACAAAATTCGTGAGGGGTGACTGGAACCTAGTTGGCTCAGTGGTTTGCCGCGAAAGGTTCGAGTCCCGCCTACCAGGAATAATTTCATTTTATTTTATTAAAAAAAAAAACTATATAAGATTATTCTGATAAAGAATTAAAAAAAATGCAAAATATAGTTGCTAGCGCTGGACCAGATCGCTAGTTAATAATAAATTATTATTTAATCACTGAACAGATTAAGCAAAGAAGAAGAAAGCAGTAGCCAAGCAGCAAAGCTGCAAGAACTGTCGGACCTGTACTATGATATGAGCGGAAACAAGTATCTCTACATCATCAACCATTTCAAGTATCAGCAGAGAGAAGATGGGTGGGTATCATCAACTATTGACATTAAGACCTTTTGAATATAACACAAAATCGACTTCAATTCGGCGACAGATCGTTAGTCGAGGTTACGAAATCTATCTTCTGACAATCAAGACCACACATGGTAGAGCCTCGTTGTATAAAGCGTTCACCCGTTGTCGTTGTCACCACTTGTTAGGTGTTGCCTCCGAATACCATGAGGACGGTTTAATCCTACCGCTGGGTAACCTGAGGCCGTTTAAACGGTTCTCGAGAGAAAAAAAGGCACCGATGGTATTTATTTATTTATTTAACCCCACATGACGTATTACGAGTATATGGCACTTAAGCCCAAACACGGCTAGTTTATATTGTTTAATTACGGAGTTCCGGCGGCTACCTTCCGGTTTTATCATCATCTGATCTGACGATAAAGCCAGAAGCTAGGCAGTTCAATGGGACTGTTCTGGTGAATGTCATTTTTTCCAGATATTTTTATTTAAAAACCAAGCTACTGAACCAATTATAATATAAATTTTATGGGACGAATCTGAAAGTATGTCCTTTTAAATAAAATAAGAATTTTTCAAATCGGTTTATAAATGACGGAGTTCTAGATAATAATAAACGTTTATTTAACGTAACAAAAAGTACTCATATTTTACCATAACCTATATTAGAATAAAATAAAAACTAAAATTCTGATTTCTTCTACGTTATTTATTAAATTTTTAGTTATTTTTTTTTCATTACTAATACCCTAAAATAGGTTAAAAAATAATACCAAACAGTAAAACAAAATATATTAAAATTTGTAGCACTTTTAGTTAACAGGATTATATGTTTTACGCATTTCTTTTCAGTCTTCGCATTTGGAGGTGTGGGGTGCTAAGAATTGCTGGTGCAATGGTTTTATTTTATAGTGAACTGTACGTAAATTTACGCATTTTTTTCAGTCTACGCATTTTAGATTTGGGATGCGAGTGAGTCGCAGCATTTTAGTACGTTAGTTACAGAGGCAGAAATGCGATCGCGCTTTAGTTTCCTTTTCTCAAATGGGAGTGTAGCGACATGCCAACAAAAGTATAGAAACAAGAGAAAGTCCTGAAAAGAACTGTTTTTATTCCATTTTACTCAAGACCCCTAAAGGAGGAAAATACCTATGGACAATTCATCAATATTTATAATTATTAAATATTCATATTATTTTTAATATGTTTTCGTAGAACTAAACCAAATGATCGCATGGGGACCTGTAAGGATGTGAAGAGGTTGCAGAGCAGCTTTTCAGGCCTGGGGTTCCAGGTCAAGACCTATCAAGATCTAGATCATGAGGCTATAATAGATGTCCTTCATGGAAGTGAGTATTCTTAAATAGGTAAAAGATAGGTATTTTTTTATTAGGGAATACGACATTTAACTACAACAACTACCGAAATCGATCATAACTCAATTTAAATTGTAATTTCTTTATAAATCGGCATATAAAGCTGGCATAGTGCACGTCACCAACGGCTTCCACTATGCCGGTTCACGCCTTTTTTAAAGGACCCATATTATTATAAGATACAGGCGAATTTGTTGACCAGCCTTCGCCCGCCTTATCTATCTTTCTAATATACTCGTATATGTGAAAGAGTTTAGTTGTTTTTTAAATTAAGAATTCCAAAAAGACTAAACCAATTTGTGTTAAATTTTACACACAGGTAGGGTATTATTAGGTGCGATATATAAGTACTTTATATCCCATTGGACATAATACACACCGGTGTGTTATTACACACCGGTGTGTATCAACGAGTTTTTAATAAATAAATAATTGTACATCCTGTTTGACAACACCACTATAGTGCCCTGACGAGTCCTTGCTGTTGGTCCCAGTTTTACTGTACCAACTTGTGAAACTACAGGGTAACCATAACAAGTCCGTGTACTATTGATTAAATTGAAAATTCCAGAAGGATAAAGTCGCGGGCATAAGCATAGTTATAAATACAAAAAGACCTAACAAATAAAATTGACTACCTAATATACGAGTAATAATAATATTAATACAAAAACATCCCATGTTTTTTTAAACTGTTATTATATTATAAAAATATAAAAATTAATATATTCAGAAAGGCGTTTCTTTCTTGGAAAAAGTAAAATATAGGCACTCGAATTAAATTAGTGATCACTAATTTTAAACTTTTTAGTAAATACAGTTTTTGCAATGCTTGGTTTCAGTATTGATTGTAACTTATTACTAAAACCCAAAAATAGGTCGAAAAATAATACCAAATATTTTTTGTTTTAAAATAACACTAACACAAAGTTGTAGGTAACTGCTAGTACTAAATAATATGTGTAATACAATTTTTTTTAGCAATTTTATTATGTAAATTTAAGCATTTTCTCAGTCTTTGCATTTTAGGTTTGGCATGCGAGTGAGTCGCAGCTTTTTTAAATTGTCATTAAATAAGCTGTAGAACAATATTCTAACGTTATTCAGAAATCGTGTCTGTTTGTACACCATGCACGGTCTCATGTCCAAAAACATTCACTCCGCACACTCCCAACCACGCCATCACGCGGCACCCGCACGGAAATCTTACAACATTTGAGACTCTTAGACGGCACTAGAGCGATATACGAATATTGGATATCAGAGTATCCAACGTAGAGGTTTTATTACCTCTCGTCGTCGATGATATTCTACAGAAAAAAAAATGTAAACTCAATAACCCTATTTAACAAGTTGGTGGATGAGTGAGTGAAACTGGGACCGATAGTTAAAATGCTCTCCGACTCCGAGGCAAGTCCAACAAACAAACACACGAATGTTTTAAAATAACGTAACAAAATTGTCCTTTGGGACCTTGGGGACCTTCAGCTAAAAGTATGACCAAGGAGTTGTCCAGGTATCTGGCAGAACGTACAAGCGACAAGAAGGCTGGCGGGCGACGATTATTGTCATCGAATAGTCTCAGTATTGAGCGGGGTTACATCGTCAGCTTTCTTGGCAACATTCCTGGCTGGAATTCCTTAAATTTAGAAGATATTTTTCATTTGTAACTTGGGGTTCCGAGGCAAAGAATTTTGGAAAAAGGTTATGTGTTCTTCTAAATGAGACTTGTAAAGATTCTCGGTCCTGCCTGGTACTTATTCAAACAATCAAATGCCCTAGCAGTCCAAAGACGTCATGCGAGTGTGACGGGTAATTTTGGGCCGGACAGGCATTTTTTAAATGTTGTTAATTGTTCATTCTTTAATTATCCTAGAATATTTTATCATAATAAAACATCACTTTGTTTTTTATTATTTTTATACCTATGTAGTTTCAAAAATTTTAAATGTATCAACGCAAGTGGAATGAAATGTAATTATCTTTATTTCCTGGTAAAGTGGCATCCTATAAAAAAACTAAGCCACCTACAGAAAGAGACGAGTTTTGGGAGAGATTAAAAGAAGTTTTTAATGTTGCTAGATTAAATGAACGAATTATTATGTTTGATTAAGGTGATTTTAATGTATGGGTTGGAGTTAAAAGAATAAATTTAGACCACGTATTGGGTAAATTTGGAGATGAGCGAGTAAATGAAAATGAAACGAACTATATAAACGGTATGTTAATAATTTTCAGTAATAACATCAGACCACAAGCAAACCTCCTGCATTGCTGTGGCGGTGCTGACTCACGGCGACTGGGGAGGTGTGCTGGAGGCAGCAGACATGCAATATGCTCTCAGCGAAATTCATGATAAATTTGTCTATTCTCACAACCCGCATCTTACTCACAAACCGAAGCTTTTCTTTATACAGGTACCACTTTATTCTTTGAACTAAATGTGCATGTATGAGAAGATTTTTGGCTGAGAACGAAAATTAATTATATTAAGATAGTGACATATTTTTATTGAAATATAATATTATATTAATAATTAGAGAGAATATTTTTATTTAATTTAGATAGAGAAGAGGGATAATGTTCTTGGCTATCCATGGATTCTCCGTGCGGATAGCAGGTCCATTGGGAGGCAGGGTGTAAAGAACTTCCCGGAAAATGAGACCACGAAGCAGAGTTAAAAGCCTTTTCTTATTAAACTCACTGTGTCCAGCACCCTCTGTGCTTAACCAAATACTATAGGATCCTGTCAGTGCCATGTTGGAAACGTGTTCTAAAAATGTTTTAATGACGAATCTTGGAAGGCCAAGCTTCTTTAAAAGACAATGAGACTTTGCTAAAATTCCTCTTGCACCGACTTAAAGTTGAGCATTAAAACCGTTTATAGTAATTTCATTCGTGAGATGGTATTATTAGTTCCACTTGATGGTACTATGGAACGGTTAGTTCTACAAGCATTACTTTCTTCAAGCTCCAAAAGCATACCAGTCTGGTCTATAGACTGAAACTGTTAGTTCATGCATATGTAATTGTTGGGGTTTGTGAAAAAAAAATCATAAAAGGAAACCTTTTGGTAAGACTCAGTCTTCTTGTCTGTCTGCATAATTATCTCGGGAACTACAAATTCCATTAAATGTATTGATAATTTAAAATATGTATATCTTTAATACCTACTTTAAAAATATCCCAATATTGAAATTGATTCCAATCTATTCATGTAACATAAAAAATAATGGTTCTAATAGGTAATCACTGATCACGGTTAAAAAAATAACACCGGACAACATCACCGGACCACGGGCAAGGAGTTCTATTTGCTACCCTTTAGCTTAAAAGGTCCACCATTTAAAAATTAAAGTAAATCAGATTACGAGTATTAGTTCTTGAGATATTTATGCGTCCAAACAGACAGACACCTGGAGGTAAGACTCAGGAATCTTACCATAAGAGTCACTTTTTTGGAAACCTCAGTATTGAAATTTGGTATTTAGAGTGCCTAAAAAAATTCTCACTTTTTTCTTGGTGAAAAAAAACCGAAAACTTCTACCTAATAATTATGAATATTTTTTTAGGCGTGCCGGGGCGAGGAATTGGACTCGGGAAAATTGGCTACTGATGGCTACAATAATACTGGCAATTCCTTTATCCTGCCGACACACGTGGATTTCCTAACCCTATACTCCACTTGTCCAGGTAAACATAACATATAAGGTCACATGCGTTGGATCATTTACGCACTGAGGCTCTACCATGGCTTTGCACATTGTAGCAACGTAACATATTTGTATACGTATACGTGAGCAAAAACCAATAGGATCGCTTTATTCAATCGTGTTACCAAAAATAAAGCTATTGGTTGTTGCTCACGTATACGTATACAAATACGTTACGTTGCTACAATGCGCAAACCCATGGTAGGGTCTCTGTATACTAACACATTTTACTGCTGGAATTTGAACAGTCCAACTCGGTTGGAGATCTGATAAGGCAATTGGCAATGGATTGCTGTATTTATCGAAGACGTTACCATAATTTGGGACCGTCTCCATAGTGGTTGCGCCTTTGGAATTGTATCTGGAGGTCGTGGGTTCGATTCCCACTCAATGCGTAAAAATAAGTTTTTCTGTACAATTTATTATGAAATATAATAATTTAAACACCCAGGACGGGTGTTTATAACATATAATATGATAATATTATATTTATAAAAAGCGGCCCCAGCCGTTAAGGCCGTTAATTCACTGCGCAACTGATAAAAAGGTTAAGCAGATGACAACAACACTGGTGAGCAATTCTCGCGCTTCGACATTCATCTCGATTCGAGAATTTTAAACGAAAAATGACTAAATATGTCATTTTTAGTTCAATATTTGTATATTTTTTAATTAATATTTATTATTTATTTCGTTTAATGTTCGATATTTTTGAACGAAAAATGGCATATTTAGTAATTTTTTGTTGAAAAATCTCGAATCGAGATGAATGTCGAAAGCGCGAGAATTGCCCACCTGTGCTGGGTGACCGCTATATACAACGAGGCTATTTCATCATAAACACCGCAACAAGCTCGCCAATTGTTAGGTGTTGCCTTTGAATACCATCGGCAAAATGAGGACGGGTTAAACTCTCCGCTGGGTACCCTGAGGCCGTATAAACGATTCTTGGGTGCCAAATAGGCACCCGTTATGGGTTTTTTTATTAAATTATTTATTTTAGTATCGTTGCTTCCAACCAGCTGGGCAAAATATGGGTGTAATGTGTATTTTTTTTAAGATCATGTATCCTGGAGGGAGAGCCGAGGCTCTTGGCTCATTCAAGCATTATGCAATGCAGTAGATGCCTATAGCAAAGTGCTTGACTTACTTCAGATTATCACCAGAGTCAATGCTGAAGTGGCAATGAGGACTTCTTCCAACCAGAATAAGTTACATCATAACAAAAAACAAGCGTCAGAAACGCATTTTACTTTAACTAAACTTTTGAAATTTTAAATTAAATTAAATGACGTGAAATACAAACAAATGATTTTTATTTTAAATATGTACCTAATAATAAATATGATATAGTCTTAGATATTTTTTTGTAATTTTTATTAGAGACAGAGTTGTATTTACATGGTAGTAAGCAGTAGGGCTAGTGGGGGTTTGCTTTTACTTTGCGTTTTAAATAACTAAAATGAGTAAAGAAAATAGCACAGAGTGCCTCAACCGGAAATAAACTAAAAATTCGAGCGTTTCGCAGTAATATAGTTAACTCGAAAGTAAACGTTAATAAAAATCACATTAGAGCTACATGAATGAGGTCGTGCAATACATTGTAGTTAAACATAACTCGTCGCTCTCACTAAATGGTATGGTTACGAAATGGGACAAATTTGTATAATGACTATAAACTATATCGATATTGTAATGTAAGCCCCTGAGTGTATGTTTTGGGGCGGTGTAAGAGTAGGTAGGGTAAATATGTATAAGTAGTACCCTCTGACTAAGGAAATAATACTGTATTATTTAGTGCAATTGAATAAAAAAAAATCTTTGCACCTACTGGATCCTTATTTATTTGCTATTTATTCATGGCTCATCCTGAAAATCAGCGCGAGGCACTATTTATTTAGTCACCACGCACAAGCTGAGGGTGAAACCATTTCAATAAAATGTAGTTTTATTAGCATTGTCATCAAATTTGTATTATTATATTATTGTAAGTTAGCGTAAGTTAATTTTTTGTTTTATTTTATTGAATAAATACATATTCTATTCTATTTAAAAGAAATTACCAAAATACAGAGTAAATTTGAAAGGTTGACCTTGGGGCCAAAGCGCTAAAAAAATTCTTAAGGACTTAACACCTCGTCTCATAGCGTCCTCTGGTGACAAGAGGGCTGGCTCATTCCTCGCCCAAAGAATTAGCATCGCGATCCAGAGGGGAAATGCAGCCACCATACCACGCGGACTTGATCTATATTAGTACTAGGTAATTAAATAAAAAAAAAACTTATATTATATTTTTGAATAAATTATTTTAGCTTACTTGGGGCTAATATGAGGCTCGCTCTAGTGATCAAAACGTACAACTTATCCCATAAAACCATGTGTCGCAAATTTTGGCTTCCCTATACAAATTGGTAATTTTAACATTACTAGTTTGTATGGTGGAGATGGAGAAAGGATATTTTTTATATTTAACACGTATTTCCATGGGAAAATTTGTTTGATTTGATCAGTAAGACCTCATATTAGATCAAAGTACAACCTTTAAAAGTCACCGTGTAAATATTTATATCAAAGTTGGTATATTAACGTTATTCGATAATATACCGTTAGTATGATTAAGGCACCTACTTATAATTATATTTGTTTAATTAAACCGGCCGGTCAATTATTTATTTTTATTTGTCTTCTCGTCTAAATAATACTGCTAATGGGTACGCCTTAGGCCATGGTACGACTTACCCTATCTGTTTTTAAAAAAACATTTTTTTTCGGTAAGTTGTCTCTTAAATGTTGTTTTTTTTGCTAGCTGTTGCTTTCAACTACAAGGGGTCAAATGTGAATGATATTCGCGCACTTAGGGTTCTCTACAAAAGAAAATAAAAACTATTTTGGGAAATTACTTAAAAACAAATATTAATACATAGTCGTATATAGTTGTTATTTACGCTATGTTCATTATTAAGCATTTTTTTTATTTTTTTTTATTGGAGAGCATGTGACATTGTGTTAACCTGATGGTAAGCAAACCTACAAAGTCCATGAATGGGGTCGATTAATACATTGTTGTATAATAATATTGATCGCTTCCACTATGGCGGCCAAATCATGAGGTTACAAAGCGGCAAAGGCGTATTTCCATTTTCCTCTCTGCTATAGCGTCAAATAAATATCCCATTTCGTAACCACACCATGAAAGGATACTACCACCTTGACAAATAATCGATCATTAAGTCTCCAGAAAACCGGTAAAATCATAGACTAAAACGAAACATAACTCACTTTTCGATTCGATTCTTGCGGTTTTTTTGGGCGATGGTAACAAGTGCGGTCGGTCGGCCTAGCGAAGTTATAGAGGCCTTCCTCACTTAAGATATATTTATACTATGCGAAAAAAATATCCCCTGTTTTTCATCTTCTTGCTTTTATTGGATACAACACAAAAGGGCTACTGTCCAAATGTCCGCAAGCAGCTTCAGTAGTTTTCACTGGGTGATGATAATTATTATTTTTTTTTTAGTCAATCTGGACACGGACATATTTTCACCAGTTTCAGAGATTTTTGGTTCGTAATTTTGATGGCGTATGGCTGGACACCACTCATGTAATTAAAAAAAAAAAAAAAAAATTATAAAATTCTCAATTGGGTAATTACTTACAAGAGTATTTGACTGCTTTTTGAAACTCGTTTTATATGATTCTTCATTACATAATAAGCACACTACATTAATATTTTCGGGATGTCTACTCTATTATTAATAAAAGTCAATGTTTAAGTTTGAATTTCCACAATGGCACTAAAAATGCTGCTCGAAGTCATGTCAAGTGTGACGTCACACGCAAGTAATCAAACAAGCACAGATTACATAATTTCCTATTAGTATAATAATACTCTATTCTATTTCATCCACATGATTTATAATCTGTGTATTGTTTTATTTACTTGCGTGTGACGTCACCAGTCATCAACCAATCAAAGATGTTTTTGTTATAAATAAAATTGTAAAAAACATTCAATTTTATTTCGTGTAATCTACAAAAGATATAGGTACATAATTTAGTAAAATAAAGTGAAATATGTTTTTTTACGCCATTGTAGTTTGTTGATAGGATGAACACAATTTATAGTATATTTTTAATGCCTATTATGATCCAGACAATGCAACATTTTAATTTTTATTCTCATACAAATTCTCAAGTCGATGGTTTAGCAAACCATCGGTTTAATTAGAAGGGTAAACTACTTAAAACAATACAATTCTACAAAAAAATTATGTACCAATGAGTTTTTAATCTAAAAAAATATGTACATTTGTTTATTAAAACCAATTTAAAAAAGAAAACTTAAAATAAAATGTACATTAAAAACTAAATTAACTAAAATAATAAATAAATAAAATAAAATACTTACAAAAAAAATAGCTCCTCCAAATCGCTGTCCTGTGGCATGGTGCCCAATACGCTGGCAGCATTTCCTCTCTGAATTAATATACTTAATTTTTGAGAGAAAAAACTGCCAGCCCTTTTGTCACCAGATACGTCAATGAGCCTTGGAGCAATTTCTTTATAAAAAGCTTTTAGTTCTGATCCCCACGGACCCATCGTTTCAACCGCAAACGTCGAAAATAAGTAACTATTGCAAATAGTTTCATATTTTCGACGCTTGCTGATCTGAGCTTGTTCCGCCGCAGCACCAGCTCTAACAGAAGTACCTTGCAGGTGGGAAGGGGCTAGGGTATCCCAGCAGGTAAAATCCCATACCAGAGATTGGCCCAATCTCCAAGGTACTAATGTCATTCCGTCTGGACGCTTGCCATCGTCTCGACTCAAACCGGTTGGTTCTAAAGTAGATGGGATCGAGACTACTGCAAGCGTCCTACGAATAAGATCATTAATGGCGCTGTGACGGAAATAGCGACCCGCACTTTTGGAACACGACAGCCCGTGGTGACCAAGCTCATCGACATCTTTTCCACATGGACAGCGATGTGGTTCACATACTTTTATTCCTAGTCGTAGACAGACTGATATCCGCAGAGTGCTATTTTCTAGAAGCGTGCCTAAATTTTTTGAGGGAAGTGCATTTATCCATTGACCTGCACCATGATCCGACACCGCTAAGATACGAGCGTGATCCCTCATCGTTACAGATGAGTTTAGTAGTGATTTATGATCACGTTTCACCAGAGGAAAATCCCACAGCCTTTGCACTTTTAAGTTGTCAGGAAGGTTCTCGCCCGGACAAGCCAATTCCCAAGCTTCCTTGGCCTCTGTTAAGTATACCACCTCGACGTCCCCGCAGGACGGGCTTAAGATTTTACCAATGAGGTCGTGAGTACTATAAACAGAAGCCAAGTAAGCTGGTAAGGCAATATTAGATAACCTTCTAATTCCAAGGCCGCCAAATTTTACTGGTAAAGTAGCCTGTATGAAAGCCCGATCATCCAATTTTGAATTAAGTATTATTTCGATTTGTTGTTTCAAAATTTGGTCAATATTTTTAAGTAATAATGTGAATTTCCAAATGGGACAGGCTCTCAAAATGTATGTAAATTTTGGAACAAATAAACAAAATCGAAAAATATAAAGGGCTATGTGACTTTTTAAATTAAATATGCGGTCTGATACCGAATTAAAAACTTGTAATTTAGAATTGATGAATGATGGTACACTTTCTTCAAATATTGGAGCGCCTAATAGTTGTAATGAATCTTTATGAATGATTTTTAGGTTTGGTGCCAAAACATTGAATTTTTTAATAATGTCAGCTCGTTCATCCAAATTATAAAAATCTGATAAATACAATTCGCATTTTTTACTATTTAATTGTAAGCCTATTGACGAAAATTTTGTGATAATGCTAGTTAAATCGTTATAAACAATATTATAATTATTGTCTCCCAAAGTACCATCGTCTAAATACCAAATGTTTAATTTGCTTTTTAATTCTTTTATTATGGAATTAATACCTAAACTGAATATAGCTGGCCCAAGAGGATCTCCTTGCTGACAACCAACGGCAGAAGAAATTTCATGCTGTTTGTACATTAATTTTGTGGGTGAGCTATAACACTGAAGAAGGTAACAATAAATTTGGGGTGTTAAATTTTTAATTTCTTCTAAAAAAATATTACGATCTATGGAGTTAAACGCGTTCTTGACATCTATTTTTAAAAGAACCGAAGAACTAGATTTTTGTAAATATTGTCGCGTAGCATGAACTGCTGCCTCGCATCCTCCCTTGCAGCCAAAACCTAATTGTATTGGTTCAAAAACATTTTTCATTTCTAATTTTATATTTTTACAACAAATTTTGGATGTAAGACGTCTAAAAGTTGAACCGATGGCAATTGGTCGTAGACCCCCATCTTTTTTTTTTTTAAGGCACATAGGGTAGCCCCATATAATATGGGCGTGATCTCACTAGGTACTTTACCAGAAAGCATATGATTTGTTAAAGTGGTTATGGCTGAAACAAGTAATCTACCGTTTTCTCCTACTGTTTTGTTAGTTAGATCTTTTAAATGTTGTGGAGTAATTCCATCCATTCCACCTGAAGAACCATTAGGAAACGTGGCGATGGAAAAAATTACATCACCTATAGATGCTTCCATAGGTTTATGTGAAGGATCAGGGTTCAAAGGAAGCGGCGAGGACGACAAAGGCTGTGGGTGTTTACTTCGGAGAGCATCTAGGGTGTCTAGATCATCAGGAGCTATTACGTCATCACTAAATAAGAGTTTAGCAGCACTTTGTACGTCACCATCAGCAATTTTATCTTCTATTTTACTAATAATATTTTTGCAACGGTGTATATTATAATTAATGTTATTTCTAATATTTAAAAGATTAGGATTCCTTACATTTGATCTAATGCTATTAGTTAAATTATTTTTAATACCTTTTTTATCACTTTTTTCCACGTGTAAAATTCGGTATGCATATGTAAATAAGCTTTCCCAGGAACTGACTGAGTTATCATCACAAACTTTTATTATGGTGTCTGCTAAACTCTTAGCTACAGACAAACGCGCTCCCCTCGGTATTCTTTTGATGACAGGTACCTGTTGTTTTAAAGTCCCTAGATGTAACCAAAGTGGTACAATATTAGTTTTAGGATCATTAACTATAATTTGGGTTGGTAAACTATCTGAAATGTTAATCGAATTTTGTTGTTTACGGTGCCAAGCTTGATGTCGGGATAAGCCTCTCTTTCCCTTATACAAACGACCGTCAGTACATAAAGAACATGTTAGATGATCCACAGTCGATGATCCACGATGATGATAATTTAAATATTATGATTTCTTCCTTTATTTATCAACAATTATACTTCGTAATTATTAATTTTCACAGTAATTTAAATGGTTACGATTGCTATTTATAATAAAACGAATAATTTAATATTTATTTCCTAAAATATGACTTTTTCCTTTCAATGACATTTTATTATTGCATGAACCACATATCGCCTTTTTCCTATTAAAAAATTGTCTAGCTGCCCCCAAGTTTATATATACTTTACGCACCACACCTTGTTGGGAATCGAATATATTAATTGACATAGACAATATTTTAAAATTAACACTCGAAACGATATTAAATGTTAGTCTCAATTTCGATCAATTTCAGCAAGCATCTCTCCCGGTTAAATTTGCCGGACTAGGAATTAGAAAAATATCCGACCTTACTATCCCTGCATATCTTTGCTCCATTACCTCTACAAGATCTCTCTGTTCCTCAATTTTATCAAATACAACATGTAATTTAGAACAATTTCATCGTGAACCGGAAGCTCTTGCATTGTGGAAAACTCTCTCGTTGGAAGACTTATCACTTTTAACATCTTCACAAAAAGATTGGGATAGTCCTATAATAAAAAATATATACCAAGCTTTACCTAGGCAATCAATAATAGAAGAGGCTCGCCTGAAAGCATCTTATGTGAGTGAGGCTGGCGCCTGGCTACGTGCTATACCTTCCCCTTATACGGGCACACTGCTAGACGCCAACTCACTCCGCATAGCGGTAGCATTGAGGCTGGGCTGCAAAGTATCTACTCAACACATTTGTATATGTGGTGATCCAGCAGACGAATTAGGTCGCCATGCATTGTGCTGCCAAAAAAGTGCTGGCAGAATCTCAAGGCACTATGCGATAAATGACATCTTGTCAAGGACGCTGGCATCTGCTAACATTCCCTGTATCCTCGAACCATCGGGGATATTTAGGTCTGATGGCAAGCGTCCGGACGGGATGTCATTGATCCCGTATAAGCGTGGTCGCGCACTAGTTTGGGACGCCACATGTGTGGACACACTCTGTACGTCATCTTCATGGCGGGTCCACTTTTCCGCAATTGGCCAGCAGGTTAGGCCTTTTTGCGTGATCTAAACGGCCGGCTACTCCAGCCAGCCCAGCTCCTTCCAGAAGGCAGCAAGAAGTCCTGGACTCCTACAGGCCTCGAGGAGCGACCTCGGCGTTCCGAGGATTTCCGCCCGTTGCGATGTCACCCCGGTGCAATGAAGCAGCACGTGGGTGGGTGTTTCTTCTGTTTCCATGCATCCTCTACATAGAGGACTGTTGTGTGACTGTGAAGGGTAAGGTGTTTGTTTAATGGAAAATGTCCGGTTAGAGTACCCACCACCATCCGCAGGTTACCTCTGTTGAGATTGAGCAGGTTTCGAGCTAGACGCGGGCCTCGTTTGTCTACCGCCTCTCTCGCCTGTCTGCAGTTTTGTAAATTGGCCCAATACTTACAGTGATGGTTGTGGATGTTATCCCGTAGCCAACTTCCTAGCTGGTTAAAAGAGATAGGTACATACGGTTCGGGCCCCACCGGAATTGTAGCCGAACCTCTTTTCGCCAGTTCGTCCGCTGCGTCGTTTCCAAGCGAGTTACTGTGTCCTTTTATCCACTGGAGAGTGACCCTGTTTTTGCTTGCTATGGTCTCCAGTGCGAAGTGACATTGTTTTATTAGACTTGAGTTCACCTGTCGGTTTTTCAATGCGAGTAGTACAGCCGCGCTATCTGACAGTATACGAATTCCATGTTGTTCTATCTTTCTAGCGCTCACTGCCGCGGTTGCCTCTATTATGGCTATGCACTCTGCTTGAAAGATGGAGGCATGTGTGCCTAGTGCCATTGAGATGTTGATGTTCAGGTCAAAGGAGAAAACCCCTGCTCCTGTCCCGTTTTTGGTTTTTGACCCATCTGTGTAAATCCTGACCTCATGTAGACCGGATTTGTCAGCTGGCTCTTCCTGTGTGTTTATTAGGTACTGTTTCTCAAATATATGTACGCGTGGACATCTGTCATTCACAGCGTTTATGAGTGGTTGCTTTTCAATGTGTTCGTTAAGTGACTGAGTATGCCTTGCTCGTAGATCCGGTTTCCATTGACCCGAGGCCTTCAGTCTTATGGTGGCGACAGCAGCCTCATATTGGACATGTAGGTGTAATGGCGTTAAGTTTAATAAGGTTTCGATGGCTGCTGTCGGTGTAATTTTCATACATCCCGTTGTTGCCAAACAGGCGAGTCTTTGGAGACTTTGTAAGTTAGCTGTCACTGTGCTTAGGGTGGTTCTGGGCCACCACACTATAGCTCCGTAAGTGATCGTAGGTCTTATTACTGTGGTATATAGCCACAAGGTAATCTTGGGTTTAAGCCCCCATGTTTTTCCTAGAAGTCTTCTGCATTGCCACATTGTGGTACAGGCAGTCTTCAGTTTGTTTTCAAGGTGCTTACTCCAGTTTAATTTGCTGTCTAGCGTTACTCCCAGGTACTTGACATCTGTGGCTAGAGTAAGTTCGGTATTGAATAGTTTAGGCAGCTTCATGCTGTTTCCTTTTGTTGGTAAAAAGAATGAGTTCTGTTTTGTTTGGATTTACATTTAGTCCATTTGTTTCGCACCAGTTTTCTATGATTCCTAAAGCGTTCTGCATTGTTTCACATAATGTAGGGAAAGTTGCGGTCCATGAATAATAATACTAATTCTATAGATAACACAACTTTAATAATGAATTTAAGTAAAAATACAATAATGCGCGGACGCTTCGCTCGGAAGCGAGAAAAGTAATAAAAATGTAACTTTGACGTTTCGTCCGGTGTTGCTAGCTTCAACATGCCCGCCGGCGTTGGAAACCCATTTCCAACAATTAACTAGTTAACAGGCAATGGACATATCTTAGAAAATGATCTTCTCTTGATGCCATGAGCAGTAAGTACATCTGCAACTCTATTGACGCCGTCCTTCCCTGGATATAATTTTATGACTCGACCCATGATCCACTTCATCGGAGGCAAATTATCATCCTTCAAAATAACCATCATTTCTTCTTCTAGTTGCATATTCTGTTTGTTCCATTTCACTCTTTGCTGTAATTCTGATATATACTCCTTGTACCATCTGTCCCAGAAGTGCTGACGTAACTGTTCAATGCGCTGATATCTTTCTAATTTGTGACAAGCTACATCTTTTAATTCTGGACTCAAAATAGAAGTAAGTGGTCTGCCAACCATGAAATGAGCAGGGGTAAGAGGAAGGAATTGATCAGGATCTGAGGATAAAGGTGAAAGTGGACGTGAATTCAATATCGCCTCGATTTGTGTTAGTGCAGTATATAATTCCTCAAAAACTAAATTTGAATTTTGTAACACCCTACGCAAGTGGTGTTTGACAGACTTGACGCCAGCCTCCCATAATCCTCCAAAATGTGGCGAATATGGTGGTGTAAAATGAAAATTTATAGAATCCTTAGCCACAGTATCAATTATTTCATTAGCTTTAATGTTTAAAAATTGTTTTAACTCATTTTTTGCTCCTACAAATGTAGTGCCGTTATCGGAATATATGTCAGTAGGTTTACCGCGGCGGCTGATAAAACGGCGTAATGCTAGTAGGAATACGCTCGTGGAAAGATCGCTAACTAACTCCAAATGTATGCATTTAGTTGAAAAACATACGAAAATTGCTATATAAGTTTTAGACAGACGGCAACCCCGACCTTTTTTATTGGCGGTCATTATAGGTCCCGCATAATCTATTCCCGTACATTGAAATGGAAATCCTGGTGTAGTACGTGCCTTCGGTAAATTACCCATGACAGGACTAACTGGTTTAGCTCTAAAACGATAACAAACAATACAATCATGAACTATTTTTCTGGCTTGATTTCGACCAC
The DNA here is from genome assembly GCA_947458855.1 of Monopis laevigella. Lineage (NCBI taxonomy): Eukaryota > Metazoa > Arthropoda > Insecta > Lepidoptera > Tineidae > Monopis > Monopis laevigella. Next base: position 26,375,579 of record OX381583.1, on the reverse strand, counting down.
GTATGGGCCAAAATCGGTCTCGTAATGTATATAATAGCAGCTGAGCACCACCGTGTAATAAATTAATGTGTTCATGTTTAAATAAAAGTTTAGATAATAAATGTTTAGAATCTATAATTATGGGGTGTTTCTTATCATATGAAAAATCTGAGTATTTTAACCTGCCACCCACTCGTAAAATATTTTCCTTGTCTAAAAAGGGACACAGTGTGACTAAAGAACCCTTATCTACAACTTCATTGTTCTTAAGTTTATTCATTTCACTAGCAAAAGATTCCATTTGAGCTAATTTAAATAAGTGGTTAAACGATTGGTTTAGTTCGGATACTTCTAAATGAAAAGTTTTCTTATTATTCTTATTCCTACAATTATTTATAAATCTTAGTGCGTAAGCAAAACATCTTAAAATTCGATTATAATTTGAAAAACGACTAAAATCTATTACACTATTTACAAATATATTAACCTTCAAACATTGCGATTCTACTTTCATTTCTGGTAAGACTGTTTCATAAGTTTTGAAATTAGATTTAGGCCACTCCGACATAGGGAGACTTAAAAACTGTGGGCCTTTCCACCATAAATCATTATTTTGAACAAGTTCTGGATTTATACCTCTAGAAACTAAATCGGCAGGATTATCCTTAGTACTAATATGACGCCACATGGAATTTTTGGATGTTTCAATAATTTCGGCTACGCGATTTTGAACAAATGGTTTTAATTTATGTGGTGCAGTTTGTATCCATCCCAACACTATAGCTGAATCGGTCCAGAAATTGTAACTGTCTACTTTAAATTTAATTGATTTTAACACCTTATCAGCTAATCTCACTGCAACAACAGCTCCACATAATTCAAGTCGTGGTATCGTTGTTGGTTTTAATGGTGCTACTCTGGATTTCGCACATAATAAACTAACATTTATAATATTATTAATACTAACAGAACGTATATACAGAGATGCACCATATGCATCTTTAGAGGCATCGCAAAAAATATGTACTTCTATAGCTAATGAATGTTCTACAATTACACACCTAGGAACTATTATATTATTTAATAATTTTATTTTAGATATAAATGATGTCCATGCTTTGACAACATCTATTGGCAATTCATCATCCCAAGAAAGCTTATGAAGCCATAATCTCTGTAAAATTATCTTTGCTTTTATTATACAACAACTAAGTAAACCTAACGGATCAAATATCTTCGCAATTTCACGTAATATTGATCTTTTAGTTGGTTGTGATGAATCCAAATCCAATGAAATAACATAATACAAATTATCAGTATTACAACACCAACCTAAGCCTAATGTATTTGTATCATGATCATTACTTAAATCTAAATTCAAGATACCAGATGACGAACAAGCTAAGCTAGGTACATTAGAGCGCCATTTGCGCAAATTAAAACGTCCTGTAGCTAGAGTACCTATTAATGATGTTTTTATTCTTTCTAAATTCGCAAGAGAGTCGCTTCCAGTAAGTACATCATCAACATAAAAATCTTTACAAATTATATCTGATACTTCTGCATCATTGCATTTTAATCCCAATTCATGCAAACATCTAATAGCTAAAAAAGGAGCGGATGCAGTTCCATAAGTTACCGTATTAAGTTCATAAGTTTTAAGTTCATCTGTAGGATTAGATCTCCATACTATCTGCTGTAGTTTACGTTGTGACTTATGTACTTCAACCTGTCTATACATCTTCTCTATATCTGCACTTATGACGTATTGATGACCACGGAAACGAAGAAGTATAGAAACAAGGTCGCTCTGAATAGTTGGACCTATCAATTGCAAATCATTAAATGAAACACCTGTAGAAGACGGTGCACTTGCATTAAATACAACGCGAAGTTTTGTAGTCGCGCTTTTATCTCGAAATATGCCATGATGTGGCAGAAAATAATTAATAACGGTTTTATCTACAACACTTTCAGACATATGACCTAGCTGTTCATACTCATTTAAGAAGTCTGTGTACATAGTTTTTAATATTGGTTGGCGTTCAAACTTTCTTTCAAGAGAAAGAAAACATTGCTTAGCGCGTTCCAATGAGTTACCTAATTTATTGATTGACGCTTTTATAGGAATGGCAACACTGAAACGGCCATCATCTAACCTACACATATTTTCTTTAAAATGTGTTTCACATAATATTTCGTCTTCTGAATATGACTTTGTAATATGTGGCAATTCTTCAAGTTGCCAGAATTTTGTTAATTGATCGTCAATAGATTGACTTTGAATAAAGTTACAACGTACGCTAGAATTTGAACCAGCTGTTGGCCCTGAAACAATATAACCAAATTTTGTGTTTTGTAAAATAGGACAATTACGACCTAAACGAATTTGGCCATTGCTTATCAATTCCCAAAATACATCAGCACCGATCAATATTTCTATATTACATGGATTCTGGAATTCTGGATCTGCCAATGCAATATTATCTGGAAATGTTTTTCTACTGATTTGAAGTTTATTATTATCATTAATAAATGAAGAAATACCTGGAATAACTAAACAACTAAAGTTGACTGAAAACGAATTAATTCTAGAAACAATATGTACTTGAGTGCTTTTATGAATTTGTGTTACATAATTATTTATACCTGTAACCTTAGTTTGTAGATTATACAACTTTAAATTTAATTTAGTTACTAATGATTCTGTTATAAATGACGCTTGACTTCCTGAGTCGAGTATGGCTCGTACATCATGGAAGGCTCCAGTAATATCCTTAATTTTAACTAAAACTGTGGATAATAATACCTGACCAGTTAAATTATTAGCCGACAAAGAAACATGTTCTGTAGACATAGTAGGTTCTATAAAGTCTGGTGAAATGTTTTCAGACGCTAAGACTGTTGCTATATTTTTATTTAAATCACGGTGAAGCAAAGTATTATGCTTCCACTTACATTTACGACATCCAGTCATTTTACATTGTCGGTTTCTATGTCCGGGTCTAAAACAATTTAGACACAAATTGAGTTTTATTATATTGGAAATTCTGTCTTCAACAGATAATGATAAAAACTGATCGCAATAATACATAAAATGTTTACCGTTACAAATTAAACATGATTTATCATCAATGTTATTATTAGTATTTAAAAGTAGCTTTACGTTAGAATGTTTAAAGGTAGAAGTACTAGGTTTATTTAGTTCAATAGTCTCTAGTAGATCCGCGCGATTTTTTATAAAACGTTTAAATGAATCTAAGTTTATCTTATCCAACTTACCTCTTTCTTCTTCCCATTCACGAGAAGTTTTAAAATCTAACTTATTCGAAAATATAAAAATTAGTAGGGTATCCCACTTATCAGTAGGTTCGCCCAGTACATCAGTAAAGCTCTTAGGTTCTTAGACATAGTATCTAATAAATTTCGCAATTGTGATGCTGACTCACGCTTAATGGGTTCGACTGAGAATAATGCTTTGACATGATTTTGAACTAAAAGTCTAGAATTATCGAATCTATCGCAAATTAGATTCCAAGCCACTTTATAGTTAATGCTGGAAAATTCTAATGATTTTATAACTTGGGCGGCACTTCCTTCTAGTACCGATCGCAAATAATGAAACTTATGCACATCTGTGATGCTATTATTATTATGGATTAGAGATAAAAAACTATCATGAAACTCAAGCCAATTATCGTAGTCACCACTAAACTTTGGTAGGGAAATAGTGGGTAATTTAACACCACACAGAGCTCCTCCATTAATATTTCCAGTGGTGGGCTCATTTTGCATTGGTTCATAGGTGGCATCAAAGGAGAAACGCGATCTTGGGTTTGTACTATATTTTGTAATGATGAATTCCGCTTTAGCTAGATATTTAAAATACTGATCTTCAAAATCCGTACGTTCGGCATTTTGTAGTTCAGAATTCGAAGATGCAGTTTCAATTTGTGTTTGAAGTTCATCAAAAAGATTATATACATCCGTGAACTTTTTAATTTTTAATTGTAATTCTATTAGTTGTACCTGTGATAAAGACCCAGATAAATTATCTACATAATTACAAAATTGAGTTAAGCGACCCTTACACGAGCCTCGCTTTCGAATAGCACCACTGTAATCAGTTTCATCAGACTTACTTGATTTATCGATAATATTGTCGCCTTTGTCCATTATTCCGATATTCAGCAAAAACCTAAGATAAATAGTACTCTGAAAATTTAGTTAAAAAATAATAATATAAATAAATAAAAATGTTGTGTCGATTCTGTTATTTAATATTATTAAGCTATGATGATGACAAATTATTCTGGCACTACTGTACTCTTTTAATCTATGACGCCTAGCAACTACTCTTTGTCGCTTAGCGCCAATGCAATAACAGTTTAAAAATACCTTCAAATTATGGAAAAAAAATAATATTACGAATAAACTTATTTAGATTAAATGTAAATCGAACTTAAAATATTAGGTATTATTTATGAATTAAAATTTATTTTAAGTTTACAATTAGCCAACGTAGGCTTGCGTATACGATAGCAATAATTACGATTTATTTGTTCTATATAAAATTAAATCGTCGTCACTATAACATAAATATGCACGCACTTTTATACACACTATAAAATATAGATAATTGAATAGGTACATACACAAATAACTTTACGTGTATCTTAGGATTCTTTTGTAATATGTAGTTTTATTTATTTTATTTTTACTTTGAACTTACAAAAATGGTATAAGTTACAAATAGCACTTGTTTTTATTAATGTATTGAATAGACTAATAAGATATAGGAATGCTGGGATGCTAGGAATAAACAGATAGGAACAGACTCACGGTACTTTTGTATTTCCTTACGTATTCACAATCTTTGTCACTTGGTTATTTTATTGATAACTTAACTTCTGGCTGCACTCCTGTGCTGAGACCCAAATAATGTCTGCGGTGGATGGTGCAGGAAGTCCAAAATGCAGAAAATAAGCAATAATTAGCCTCTTCTGGCCGTATTCCGATGCGAAATCCCAACTTTGTTGTTTGCGATGGATTGATACGGGAAGATGTTTGATCTAAATATGCAGTACAATGTAGTTTTCACTTCACAAAGTCCTTCTAGCCGTACCCCGGTACAGAAATCAACCCCTGTTGTCTGCGGTGGGTAGATACGGGAAAGTGCGCACTTATTATTGTTCTTCGATAGTTATTTATAAATCTGGCAGCGAAAGGACCAATTCATGTAGGGAAAGTTGCGGTCCATGAATAATAATACTAATTCTATAGATAACACAACTTTAATAATGAATTTAAGTAAAAATACAATAATGCGCGGACGCTTCGCTCGGAAGCGAGAAAAGTAATAAAAATGTAACTTTGACGTTTCGTCCGGTGTTGCTAGCTTCAACACATAATATGTTCTCAAATGCTCCGCTTACTAGAATCACTAAGTCATCAGCGTAGCCCACCGTATAGTACCCTTGGTTATTCAGATTCCTGATTAAACCGTCCACCACGAGGTTCCACAGAAGGGGGGACAGGACCCCTCCCTGCGGACAGCCTTTTGCCGCTATTCCTCTGGTCGTAATGTCAACGGTGAGCTGTACCGCATATTTTTTTAATTGTTTCAGCATATTCTCTATCCATCCTATGATAGTGGGTTCTACTTTGTAGTTAGTTAGAGCTGATGCTATGCTGAAAAAGGAAGTTTTGTCGAAGGCCCCTTCAATGTCTATAAAGGTTCCTAACGTCGATTCCTTGTTTGTTAGAGTTGTTTCAATCTTACCTACTGAGGTAAGTGCATGGTGTAGTGTTGATTCTGTTGATTTTCCTGTTGTATATGCATGCTGGAAGGGGTGCAGCGGCATTTTAGTCAGGATCGTCTCTCTGAGGTGTTTATCGCAAAGCCTTTCCATAGTTTTCAGTAGGAAGGAGGTCAGGCTTATAGGTCTGAAGGATTTCGCTTGTGTGTAGTCGCTCTTCCCGGGTTTTGGTAAGAAGACTACTTTCACCTCTCTCCATTGTTCTGGTACGTATCTATGGGCTAGACATGCAGTAAATATGTCTGTGAGTGCAGACAGTACGGTAGGGAGGCCCCACTGAAGGAGTGCTGGGAATACACCATCAATTCCTGCCGATTTATAAGGGGAGAAGCTTTCTATTGCCCATTCTACCCTTGCCTTCGTGATAACTGATCTCGCAACCTTCCAGTCCTCTTCAGTTGGTGGGAGTTCGGTACTTATTTCCCAATCTTTGTTGTCAGTAAGGTGACAGTCGGGGAAGTGTGTCTGTAAAAGTACCTCACTAGTTTCTTTGTCAGTGTTTGTAAAAGTGTTGTCGGATTTTTTTAGCGATCCTATACAATTTTGATTAGTAGTCATTATTTTCCTGTACGTCATACGTGACATCCAGCCATAAAAAGTCGGGGGCCGCTGCAGAGACGGCAGCACGTCTAAAACGTCATAAGTACGCGGTAATTAACACCAATCACCATTTCATTCCATTTGCAGTTGAAACGATGGGCCCGTGGTCTGAGGATGCTCTTGCGTTCTCCCGCGAACTTGGCGAAAAACTTCGCTCAGCGACGGGTGACCCTTTGAGTAGAGAATACTTTGCTCAAAGAGTCAGCCTCGCTATTCAACGGGGGAACGCGGCGAGTGTCCTCGGCACATTACGCCCATCGGACGGTATAAATTTTTTAGGTTTATAATTTGTAAATAATTTAGTTTTTAATTATTTATTAAGTAGTTTTAGTTTTTATGTTAATATTTTGTGAATCATTTTAAATTAAATAAAAAATCTTAATATAATAGCATGACTATTGTATATACAGGGTGAATTTGAAAGGGTGTACTTTGGGCTAATATGATGTTCTACTGATCAATACGAACAACTTTTCCCATGGAACCATGTGTCGCAAATGAAAAAAAAAATTGCCTTCTCCATACAAACTAGTAAAGTTAAAATGACCAATTTGTATGGGGAAGCCACATTTTTTTTTCATTTGCGACACATGGTTCCATGGGAAAAGTTGTTCGTATTGACCAGTAGAACAACATATTAGCCCAAAGTACACCCTTTCAAATTCACCATGTATATTGTTGACCCTAAGTAAATTTCACTTTACAAAATAAGGTACTACCTTTAAATCTTGTCATTCTTAATAAATAAAATATCAACCACCAATAAGAACTTGTTTATGTATATCTATGTTAAGAATTAACCAAGAAATGCGTGTTATTGTCAATTCTTAACAGTTTTTTAATTTATTTTTTATATAAAAGTATTGGCACATTTTAAATTTGGTCCCATTCAAATTCTGTCAGGATCTGACTGGTGGATTTGGAAGCTGCAGCTGAGAGAGAGAAATTCTTCATAAATATAAAATGAAATAGAATTACAAAAAGTATGTTGAGGTTCCTAAAGCAAGTCAAAGGGATCTCGCACTTCAACCAAGGTTACACAATAATCGATTTAAAGTAAGTAGGTACTTAAATATTTAAAAAGAAAAGCTGAGTAAAAAAAGTTAAGATTACAAAAATAGCACAAAAAAATAATTGGGCACACTATCAGTTTTCAATATAATATAATTTTATAAATAACAATACTTAAAAAAAAGCCGTCTCCAACACTAGTATAGTGGTAAAATAACCAATTTGTATAGAGAAACTTTTTTTTCATTTGCGGCACATGGTTTTAACGGAAAAGTTTTTGATTTCATCGTAGTAGAGTAAGTATGGCTAATATAAACCATAATTTCAAGGTCACCATTAATAATAAAATTTAGTACAGGTCCTATATACGTGAGTAGGTAAGTTTTAACAAAAACAGTCTGTACGTAATTTTATATTTAAATTGTTATTGTCCATAGTTGGTGCTAACTTTAAAAGTAGAATACAAAACTCAATAAGTAATGCAATCGATAAAAAAACTCGTTATTTGACATTTAACTAAATTGTCGGAATAAAACTGTTGTCTTTCTTATTTAACTATTTATTTCGGAAGCCCATATATTACCTATACTGTACTTTTAAACTATATTTTAATTTATTTTATTTTATTAACTTTAGTGTTACTTTACTTGACATTTGTATGATACAAGCAAACTTATACAAACTGTATAACAATCATAATAGAGCTGGTACTTATACTATTCTTAAAAACGTTTCATCAAAGATGATAAACGCTTGTAATGGGTCCCCTATACTATTAAAGAACGTATCTACTAAAACTACAACATTTTTGGTTAATTTTTCTTTTTTCCAACAGCCAGCTCCTTTCTCCAGATCATAGCATTTAGCTTTTCCCCTACAACATAAAAACCTATTATCACAGAAGTACTAAACCCATAGAAACCTATTCTCCCAAACCAATTCATGACTTCTAACACCGGATACACCCAAATATCATACTTAAAATATATCATATTAACCCATACTATATAAATAATCATAAAACCGCCAGTTAAAATACTTCCTAAATATTTACAAGGGTAAGTTCTAAATGTAGTTAAAAGTTCTATTAATATGAAGCCTAGAATATACGTGTGTAAGGAATGGTTGAGCCATGATGGAAAGAAGGGGTCTAATTTGGTCGGAAAGATAAGTTCTCGGTCTATAGCGTAGATGGTCCAGAATGTGGCACTGACATAGGCGGCCAGCGGGAGGGCGATGACAAACATAACATCTTTAAGCTTGCGGACCACAGGAGCTGCTTTCGGCCAAGGCTTGTTGGTGCCGACCAAGTCGTTAATTGTTGATATTGTAAAGTATATGGTTTGAAATATCTGAAAAAGAATGATATTGTATTATTAGTATGTATTAAAATAATACATGGTGACTTTGGAAAATTGGGTTAAAATAAGGCTCTACTGATAAAATATGGAAAAGTTTTTAGATTTTAAGGAACTACATTTTTTTTTTGTTTTTTTTGGAGGGCGGCATGTGACTTTGTATCTATCTGATGGTAAGCAGACCTAGAAACTCCATGAATGGGGTCGAATAATAAATTGTTGTTTAACAATATTGAACGCTCCCACTTGGCCGGCTAAACCACAAAATGAGTAGCGACAAAGACGTATTTGAATTACGCCTCGCTGCTTTATCGTCAAATTAATCGCCCGTTCGTAACCCCATCATGAAAGTAGCACTCCACCTCATCATGAAATCGATGCAGTAGTCTCCGAAAAACCAGTGAACCCCCAGACTAAAACCAAATCATCACTAGGTCACTTGGCGTTGGTAAAGATCCGGTCAGTCGGCTTAGCGAAGTTATAGAAGTCTTCCTCCCACATAAAATGTGTCACAAAAATTTGTTTTTGCCATTCAAATTAATTTTAACATTACTAGTTAGTATGGAGAAGTAATTTTTTTTTTCATTCTGGTTCACGTTTTTTAATTTGATCACCTGAGCCTCTTATAAACCCAAAGTAAACCTTCTAAAATCGCCATGTATAGAAAGTATTTGGGTAAAGGAGACTAAACCCAGTACAGTGTTGAATTCAGAAAGGGTTTTAAATCTACTTCGAGATACGTCCGTATGGATATCATATTGAGAAAATTGTCCGAAAAATTTAAAAATAATAAAGCTACAATGATTGATATATTTAAAAAAAATTAAGACTACTTTTGGGGGCTGTATTGTAGGATGGTTTATTCACATATTATACAATAAATCATCAAATATATTATTTATAATGACTAAAATAAGTAAGTAGACATATTTAAGTCCAAGTAGGTCGTAAATACCAATAAGTTAAAGGTAGTAAATACCTACTTCATTTATATCAAATCTAATTATATAAAAATAAAAGATTTATTCGAAGTATGAATAAGTAAATAGATAAATGATAAATATTTATCTCAATGAGTAGATAAAGAATTTGTTTATCTTAACACTTCCCCATTGCTAGAAATGAAACGCCTTTATTCAAAAATAGTAGGTACTTAATTTTTTTATTGTTTTGAACGAGGCACCAAGGTAGGTTCTCTGAGTCTCTGCAGAAAATATATACACCATATAAAAAAAAATCAGTAAAGTTGGGTATATTATAATGACTGTAAACTGCATTACAATATTCTCATAAAAGCGGCCCCAGCCTAGTGGTTAAGTCTCTGTGCAACTGATAACAAGGTTAAGAAGATGACAACAAGGCTGGACCCAGGATGGGTGACCGATTTATACAACGAGGCTAGTTTATCATAAACACCGCAACAAGCTCACCACTTGTTAGGTGTTGCCTCCGAATACCATCTGCGAAATGAGGACAACCCGTCCTCATTTATCGTCCTCTGGGTACCCTGAGGCCGTTTAAATGGTTCCCGTGATGTTATTTATTTAAATTTTATTTATTTATAAAATATTCTCAAAAAATACATTTTGACATTTTTTCTTCGTTTAAAGTTGACATTTTATGTCGACTTTTTAGCAACTGCAGTAATTGGTAAGTAAGTCTTACTAAAACCCAAAATCGGTGATCTAAATCATTATGGAGCGTAGGCAACTTTATATTATGGCAGTGATACGGTGAGCAGCAAGGCATAACCGTGTTGAACATGTATACTTTACCTTAGTAAGAGTAGGTATATATAAAAAAACAATAACATTTTTTTTTGTTTATAATAGAAATACACGCAGACAAAATATCGGATGCCAGCTAGTGTAACTTCAAATATTGAAAGTTAAACTACAATAAAAGGCTTTTCGCTTTTCAACTTAAAAAAAAAAAAAAGTAATTACTAATTTCAACTCGATGCAGTAGCCTCCTAAAAACGTGTAAACCCACAGCCAGACTAAAACAAAAACATGAATAGCTAGATTACCTAATTGACGGTTTTTGAATCTGTTTGTTTGCGCGGTGGTTACGAGACCGGTCTATCGGTCTAGCCAAGAAACCTCTCCTCTACCTAATCTTACCTGCTGCATCAAGAAAAATACCTACGCACATATAAAAAATATATTATATATTTATATAGTAACCAATGTGTACTTACAAAACACCAATGTGTTAGGAAAATGATCCTCGCCTTGAAGACCAAATCCGCAGCTTTTATATTATCCGGGAATAGGATATCCACATATTTCTGGTCAAACCAAATTGAGTACAAGTTAAATGTTAAAACACCTAAATGGAATGCGAGTCGCAACATAGTGCGCGTATACACTGCGCGCTGGATTGGTCGTGACTGGAGATACAAGTTGGTCGTTAGGTATTGCCCAAGGTCAGTGTATACCTTTTAATGACTAGGCAGATATGTCATATTTGAATATGCGATATAGATGAGCTTGAATGATGAGGATCATTACATTTTATTTTATTGGAGTACGGTATGTGACTTTATATTTTCCTGGTGGTAGACAGAGTACAACTATAAACCAATACACTATTGTTTAACAGCGTTAGTCGCTTCGTCTAAGTCGGCTAAATCATGCGGTTACGAAATAGGCGGCGACAAAGACTTTGCATAACGATTTATCGTCAAATCAACTACCTGTTTAATAAGCGCATCCTGAAATTTCAGGATACGCTTACGAAATGATGATTTTGATGATGAATCTCGTGACAAAAATTTGTGAGGGTTAACCAGGAAGGTACTCAACCACTGAGCCAACTGCTCAGTGGTTGAGTACCTTGCCGCGAAAGCGAGGATCGTGGGTTCGAGTCCCGCCCACCAGGATTTTCATTGCATTTATTTAAAATAAATTAATATAAGGATACGAAACTACAACCTCGGCAAGAAATCGATGCAATAGTCTCCTGAAGACCGGATGATGTTCTTTTATCTATACTTCTTGCATTATACATATTTTTGGCAAGTATTTGTTAAAAAGTTTTTTTTTTGACTCAACAGAAGAACTAGGAGATTGCATTTTTCAATGATAAGTTTTTAACCCAAAATTTATCATTTTTCTGCGTGTCATTTATAATTTATTCCCTATAAATATAAATTAGCTTAATTCATATCAGTCAGTTAAGAAAAAAAATCGCCTTCCTTTAAGCGCCTTTTTAAAGTTATTTTGATTTAAAACATGCATTGTTTTTTTTTGTACAGTAAACAAAAAGTGTTATGCCAAGGTGAAAAAACTAATTAATTAAATAATGATAAGAAGATATAAATGTATCGAATTATTTGATTAAGTAATTAATTAGTAACATTATCATATTGATTGTCTGCCCTGAAAAAATAAATAAAAATAATTTACTTAATTGAGTACTAATGATATAAATTAATATAATAAACTTTGTGTTTAAAGGTAAATAAACAGTTTAAGCCGTTTTATTATTATTAGTGATTGGTACCTACTTAGCTACCAATCACTGCAGTTATTGGTACCTACTTAGCTACCAATCACTGCAGTTATTGGTACCTACTTAGCTACCAATCACTGCAGTGATTGGTACCTACTTAGCTACCAATCACTGCAGTTATTGGTACCTACTTAGCTACCAATCACTGCAGTTATTGGTACCTACTTAGCTACCAATCACTGCAGTGATTGGTACCTACTTAGCTACCAATCACTGCAGTTATTGGTACCTACTTAGCTACCAATCACTGCAGTTATTGGTACCTACTTAGCTACCAATCACTGCAGTGATTGGTACCTACTTAGCTACCAATCACTGCAGTTATTGGTACCTACTTAGCTACCAATCACTGCAGTGATTGGTACCTACTTAGCTACCAATCACTGCAGTTGCCAAAAATAAGTCGGCGAAAAGAGTTTTGGCATGTGGTTGTGGGTTCGGGATTGTTTATTTAATATCTAACAAAATAAATAAAGTAATAAGGTATTATAAATAATAATAGTATGTTACCCAAATATGATACGAGAATTAGGTAATACTGGTAATACTTAATTATTGATATATCTATACTAATATTATAAAAAGGTAAAGTTTGTGAGGTTGTAGGGTGTAATCTATGGATCTACTGAACCGCTTTTGAAAATTCTTTTAGCGCAGACGAAGTTGCGCGGGTCAGCTAGTATAAGATAAGTTTGAAATTTCACTCATATTAAATGAGATCATCAACATACCAGATAACAACATGTCTAGACTTTGTGGTACTTACTGCATTCTCGACTGCATTATCAATTTATTACCTTGACACATTTAATGTGTATTTAAAACAAAGCGATTATAGAGTCTATTTACACATTCTGGTGCAAATTATTTGTTTTGTGTTGAAGTTTCTTGCACTTGCATCTAAAGAATCCAATTGTAGGAGCGTGGATGGCTCTCAAATGCTCTCTAGATTGTAATGTGTGTAGGCAGTCAGGATATACCTATGTACGTACGTATAAGTCGGAGATTTTTTTTGTCTATGGTTGCCTAAACAATCACAAACTAGCAGGAAGTTTAGGTTCATCTCCACTCCCACAACTGGCTTCTTTGGATACATGCATTGCGATATTTGTATGTAAACTTGATGACAAAGCTAATTTTGCACCAATTTGGGATCATCCTCACTCCTAAATATTATTAACAAATACAGAGGAGAGTGGTAATATATAGGTTTACTTTCAGTTCGGGACTTTGAACTGTTTAGTGATCAGCAATCATTGGAGATTTTCAATTACCTCTTTTGGACTTAGGTAGAACTTAGGGTATCTATAACTTCGCTAGCTCAGCCGGTTTCGCCTATGCAACAAAAACCGTAAAATCCCCTAGTCATGTTTCGGTTTACATAACCTATCTATAAACAGTTTGCAAGTTGGTATAGTGAAACTAGGACCGATAGTTTACTTGACGTACTCTCCGAGGAACTTTAGTGAAGAAAACAACTCAAGTTTACTTTACCTTAGCAATAATAATTCTCTGTTAAAAAAAATATGTCAACTTTTTAAATTGTCTCAGGCGTTATTTTACGGAATTGCTACTACACTGCATACTACATATCATCACGGGTGCACGCCCTGAGACCACCTACACGGCCCCAGGGAGGGTACCCAGCGGAGGGGTTTTAATCCCACCTCGATTATTTAATATAATAATGCCAATGTAATATTTACTTTATTGCAAATTCTTCCGCTAGTAATCAAACGACGGACGTTGTCTTATATATTTGTGTATAAAGGTGCACTTATGAGGTACTAATATCTAATTTATAAACAAAAATGTTTTGAAATAAACACGCACACGAGGTTGCATGCAACAGATAATATATAAATATGTTTACGCTTTACATTATCTTTAGTTTAAAAAAAAAAACAATCAAATTCTGTTTTTCTGTTCGAGTGTTTTTTTTTTTGTATTTTCACCGATTTCTCCGTCAATTGTGGACCGATTTTCTAAATTTATTTTTTATTCGAAAGAGTGCACTTTTGAGGTGGTCCCATTGGAACCAAGTCAGGATCTGATGGTGGAATTTATTAAGTATCAACAGAACTCTTTGATAGCTAATGGCATAGGTATGTATTTAGTATGGTGGCAAAAACTTAGGATTTACCAAATTTGCTTAAAAAATAAATATTTAGACTAAAAATGTTGAATAAAAACTTTTTAACAAAAAAATATAACCGACCTTAAAACACACTAAAAATTATAAAATAATGAACATTTTCAAGTGTTATTTAGTCGGCACCAAGTTATCACTATTAGGTGCGATTTTTGAAGCTATACCTACATTTGTGTGCCTTTATATTTGATCATGATGGTAAGATTATGCATCACCAGTATCAGTATGGTAAAATATCATTACATTCCTGATGCTTTGGATTTTATATAGTGCAACGTTCCTGAATTAAATTAAGAATCTACTTAGATAACTAAAACAATTTAAAATTTACATCCTACAAATAACAGCTAAGACTTTTTGTATGGGAAATCTGTATCTGCCACTTCTCTTAATCTGTGGTTTTTAGATTACTTTTGTCAAAGTTCTGCGGAAACATACTTCCGATGTGTGCTGAACGTCAGACAGCCCTGTTACTTTTTTTAGTTTACTTATTTCTCATTAGAAAGCATGTTAGGTACCATACATACATACCTGTTTCTTGTGGCAATGTACTCACGGGCGTAGCCAGGGGTAGGGTTTGGGGGGTTGAAACCCCTCCCGAAATGTATGAAATAAGAAGAGTTGTTGTTTTATTTTCCTTAACCCAACAAACCAAAACCTGGCTGCGCCCGTGTGTATATTGGTATAGAAAGATATAGTGTATTTTATGAATTATTATATAATTACAATATACTGGCACCGGTATTCATAAAAACGTATTGAGCCCTTGAAGAACACTTTAATTATAGAAAGGTTGTCTCTTTTTATTAGCAATAAAAATGTATAATGCGTAAAAGAGACAAAACCTTTTATAACAAGTGTTCTTTAGGTTTTATAAATAAGGCCTTTAACATTTTAGGTAATAATTTCATCATTCTGCAACCTGGTATACATACAAATAATTTAAATGAATAATAAATTAAACGGCCATTGGAGTGAACAGTGAACGTTCACGATTGTGACAGTAGGTATAATATGCGGCCGTCCTTATTATACTACTTAAAAATATAGGTCATTGACAATAATAAATAAGGACCAATTATAAATGATCACTGAGCATGGTGCGATTTAATTATTGTCCATTTATTTATGAACAATGCGTTCATTATTTGATCACGGCATTTGATTTTGTATCTACCTAATTGTAATCAGACCTACAAATGGTCATGAATGGGTCGATCAATACACTGTTGTTTAAAAGCATTGATTAGCTCCCATTATGCCGGATAAATGCGTTTATACGAAATATACTAAGACGAATTTGTATTACAATTCTACTTTAATATCCTCGCTGCTTTATCGTCAAAAAAAAAAACTGTTTCGTAACCGCATCCTGAAAGGAGACTTCCACGTCGATATGAAATAGATGCAATAGTTTCCTGATAACCGGTGAACCCACAGACTAAAACCGAAATGTATAGGTCACTTGACGGTTTTTGCATCAGTGTGGGCGGTGATAACAAGACCGGTCGGTCGGCCTAGCGATGTTGTAGAGAACCTACCTCCCACCTGTTATAATTTTATTTAAATGTATAAATAATCTATTTTTGTTATTATTTACTTGTAGTACAACATTTAAAGAATTATAATTTAGAAAATATATTTTTAATCAGATTTTAAATAGTTATTAGCGGATCTGTATTTAGGTTTAATAGATCCACGTTTATCTGCGACACACTCGCCTCTAATCCCTATACATCGGTGACTAGCACGACGGCAAGGGGTGACCACAAATTGGGGTTAGATGTAGGAACATTATAGAGAGTTGGGAAGATTATTAACATCAGACGTTTGCATCCCTTTTTTGGGTCATGTTTGGTAATCTCTTCTGTGGCGATAAAGATATTTGCAAATCTTAGATGTTTAATAATAATAATAATATAATTGTAAAAGTTTAATACATATCATCACGAGTGCCTTACGGCGCCCAAGACCGCCTAGACGGCCCCAGGGTACCCAGCGGAGGGGTTTTTAATCCCACCTCGTCGTAGCCGATGGTATGAGTCCTCACCGAACAAGTGTCTAGTTCGTCGCGATGTTTTGAATAGACTCAATAACCCATCTATAAAAAGTTTCACAGCTTGGTATAGTGAAACCGAGACCGACAGCTTAACGTGCTCTCCGAGGCACTATAGTGGTGTTGTCAAACAAATGTACATCAATTTTTAAATTAAAAACTCATTGGTACACACCGGGATTCGAATCAGGGACCTAAGTGCTTTTAAGTCCAAGGTCTAACCAAATCGGCCACCACGTATATAAGCCAACCATTTAAAAGATAATCCGTAAGGATTAAAAAAACTATAGTCGCCCTATAAATTCTCGTTTTAGCCGATCCAATATTGTCTTTGTGGTATTAAGTTTTCTATTAAGTTTAGCAACTATCAAATACTTTTCTTAATAACAAAGTCGGATTTATGGACGCTGAAAATATTTATTGATCTTTTAATAAGCGATTAAATAAATAGCTCCCAGTCATGTTATGTGTTTGTGGACGTGACCCGGAACGTTTTAGTGGATTTGCTGTGATTTATAATTCTTTGTTAGCCCAAATAATAAAAATAACAAAGTGTAGGGCATTTCACACTTAAGAGTTTGTTTGAACGCGCTAATCTCAGGAACTACTGGTTCGAATTCATAATTTATCGAGGAAGCTATTTATTTATTTAATACAGGCAATTATTTAACAACAGCACATTTACAAAATCAATTATATAAGTAAAATATTATATAAATGAGACTACATAAGTTTAAATATATTATATGTGCTTTACAAATTACAAAATTATTAAAATATTATATTAATTAGTATATTATACACATAAAATAAATGCTTATTTTTGTAATATATATTCTAATACCGGTATTCATAAAAACTTATTGAGTCCTTAAAGAACACTTTAGTTACAGAAGGTTTTGTCTCTTTTTTTAGGAAAAAACGAATATGTGTAAAAAAGACAAAACCTTCTTTATCTAAAGTGTTCTTCAAGGTCTCAATAAGTTATTTATTATGAATAAGGCCATAATAAATATTCAAGGAAATGTATTATTATTAATTATTGAAAATTCAAGTAAACGATATAAAAAAAAAAACGTAACCTAATATGTGATTTGATTTGATTACTACCCCATACAAATTTATCTATTTCCAAACATTTCTAGGCTTGGTTTGAACCCCCAAAACCCCCCCTGGCTACGCCCATGGTTTAAAGTAAAATTCTATTTCCGATTTCAAGAAAATAACATATGCCTTACGGCGCCCGAGACATTAATAAAGTACATATATACAAAAAACTTAACTAATATTACATGTTCATCGATTACACAATTACAAACATAAGATAAAAGATTCAAAGTCTAAGCACGATATAACCCATACAATATTTTATTTTGAACATATAACCTTACATACATACAAAATATCTATATCTACTTTTTTTTTTCTAAACGAGGCCTCCTGGTTGTCGTTTAGAAAGAGTAATTAAAGCGTGTCGGTGGAATTGAACGCTCTAACTCTTTACAGGTTCCTAGATTCCTTGGAGACGTTGCTGTCATCATGCTCAACAAAAGAGATCCTTCCATCCATCTGAACTCCAAGATATACCTCGCACAGACTATACCTCCAACAAGACAGAGCCATTAATATTGAAAGTATATGGTATGACATTGATTTTGTTTCTAGTGAGACAGGTTGACTTTGAAAGGATGTACTTTGGGCTAATATGAGATTTTGTTGATCAAATCGAACAACTTTTCCCATGTAACCATGTGTCGCAACTGACAAAAAAAAGCTTTCTCCATACAAACTAGTAATGTGAAAATGATCAATTTGTACGGGGAAGCCAAGATTTTTTATACATGGTTCCATGGGAAAATTCATTTTGAGAAATTTATGAACTTTGAGAACTTTCGTTGAGTGCGCTGCGTAAATGGTTAAATTACGCAGACGAAGTTGCGCAAGTTAACTAGTACATAAGCTCTACAGAAAAACTTACTAATATTTATTATTTATTATGGCTATTGGTGCACGGCATGGGACTTTGTATCTACCTGATGGTAAACAGATCTATGAAGTTTATGAATGGGATCGATAAATACATTATTGTTTAACAGAATTGATTGCCACTCACTATATCGGCTAAATTATGAGACTACGAAATGGGCGGCGAAAAATACTTTTTTGCTGCTTTATCGTCAATTAACCACCCGTTTCGTAACCGTATCCTGAAATGAGACTACCACATTAACAATAAAAATGAAGTAGGCTCATGAAAAACTCTGAACCCACAGGCTAAAACCAAAAGATAAGATAAACCGAGTCCTATAAACATAGGTCAATTGATGATTTTTGTGTCTGATATGCAGGCGGCCTTATTATTTGCCATGGGTGTGGCAAGACTTGGGTATTGCAGTACACCAACGCTGGTCAATAAGAATTTAGTTTATGATTAGAGATATATGTGGGAAAAAATTGCATATTTTTTGTTATTTTTTTAAGGCTTTATACAAAATAAACTATTTAGCGTAGTTTCTACCCGAGGTCCAACATAATTTGATTTGTAGAATAAGTAAAAGCAGCAGATTTCCCTCGGGGCAGAAGCTCACATCATATTTTCTCCTATACGAGGGTGGGTTATAGTCTACCTACGAGTGGCTATAAAATTATAACTGTATCGGCAGTTAGAACGAGTTTACGCTTAAATTATTTTATACCTATATATATATATATATATACGGCGATTACGGCCATAAGGCGCCCGAGACCGCCTAGACGGCCCCAGGGTACCCAGCGGTGAGGTTTTTAATCCCACCTCGTCGTAGCCGATGGTATGACTCTACACCGAACAAGTGGCTAGCTCGTCGCGATGTTTTGAATAAACTTAATAACCCATCTATAAACAGTTTCACAAGTTGGTATAGTGAAACCGGGACCGACAGCTTAACGTGCTCTCCGAGGCACTATAGTGGTGTTGTCAAACAAATGTACATTTTTTTTTAACACCGGGATTCGAACCAGGGACCTAAGTGTTTTTAAGTCCCTGGTTCGAATCCCGGCGTGTACCAATGATATATTTTATACCTAATCTCAGATTAATTATTATGAATATTTTTATTCGGAATGCATATATTTTGGCTAAATATGAGTTTCTACTATCTCGTTATTCTCATAAACAAAGATAAAAGACAGAAAGAAAAAAAACGTCATCATTCAACGGCCAGACTTTAGTCAAGTAGAGTTTCTGAAAGATTAAAAAAAAAAACTTTAATGTATAAAGTACAATTTTTTAAGGAATAGTTTAACTGGGGAAATCATTTTAAAAGCAAAGCATATTATTGATTCGCAAACTTTGGAGATACTTAATGGGAAGGTTTCGTGTAAATTAGATCCCCACGCAAGGCGCGTGGGGATCTCATTTTTCTGTTTTCATTCATCTGTTTTTCGATATTTTTTTCACTTATCGACGAACTACGTTTGAGGTCTGAGGCTCTACCATGGGTTTGCGCATTGTAGAAACGTAACGTATTCATTTACGTATACGTGAGCAACAACCAATAGTGCCGTTTTATTTTTGTTAACAGGATTGAATAAAACGATCCTATTGGTTGTTACTCACGTATACGTAAATGAATATGTTACGTTTTTACAATGCGCAAACCCATGGTAGAGCCTCTGAAAGCTACTGGCTCATGTAGATACATTATAAAAGTTTGGTTATTTTCAAAGTGTTTAATGTTTATGTTTATTTAGAATAAAAATTTCTTATAATAACATGGTTATTATAATTACCTACCTACTAATAAAGTGAAACATTTGATCCGTGCAAAAGTAGTATATAAGGCTAGCGTCCGTTTAAAAGGACACCAATTTTCCGCTTTCCCAGTGACGAAATATTTTATTTTATATTTTTCCTGGTAAGAAAGTATCCTAAATAATAACATATAAAAAAAACATTAAAATCTGCGCAAATAAGCAGTTTCAGGCTCATCTGGGTTGAGGATGAGTTTAATTTTTCAAAATCAACCGGTTTGATTCCCGGCTAGAAGAATATTTTTTTCAAGAATCTAATGATGCAGTTTTAGTTTTTATCAAAATCGGCGCCGTACTCATTTGACAATTTTTGCTGTTCTTTGTAGTTTTTAGGATTTGGCCTTGAAAAATTTCAAACAATTTGATGATGAAGTAAGAAGATTGATGCAATTTTTACACATTTTAACCGTCATAATAATAATTACAATAAATTGTGCGAAGCGGCCGCGAAGTCTTTTGGCAAGTCTCTAAAAAATTCTATCAAGTCATAAAACACACTTAAAACTGAACAAAGATGTGCTCGTGTATCTCGATGATCTAAATGTATCTGGATGATATGTTTTTATATCGTATACGTTTGAACATTACTGAATATCTCTGTTCACCGGTGTTTGGGTGATTGCCGTCATAGTATAAAATTAAGAAATGGTCATTAGCTTTCACATAAAATATATTTTAAAGCGGTTGGTCTTACGCCCATTTTGACCGTGACCCTTTGCCCTGTAATATAAATTTGTCATGATGAAATTAAAAAGGTTTAAAAGACGGCGAAATTAAAGGTCCCTCAATCGGCGCGCATTTATGAGAAGAGTTATGACTTTGGAAGAGTATGTAGAAATAGAGACAAATGACCGCTCGGTTATTACTATAAGAAATGTCGTGAAGTTAAAATAGAATGAAAAGCATATGTGTATTTGAGTTTTAATAAGAAGGTATTTGATTAGACAACTTACGGATAGTTTCAAAATGAGTTATATATAATTACATAAAACATGTAAAACACATGGTTGGTAATTGACATAGAATTTCACCATTACAGAGTTTTATAGTTTTCTAAACTGGCTGAATAATAACAAACATAAAATAATTAATTTTTTATTATATTCAACAAAAGTATAAAATTTTACCTTTTAAGTAGGTACACTTTTTTCCACCCCAAGAGTCTTCTTAAAAACGTTACATACCTTAGCAATAGCAGTGTAAATATTTTTAAGCAATAAAAGCTCTTTTTTTAGAAACGGGATTTGAAAAGGTCCATGAATATTCAGAGGGAACAAATTAGAAAAATGCTGCCATTCCACTTTACAATTTTACCTCACTCATTCACAAAGTGCCTTCATTAGGAACTTGGCCACGAATTTTTTATTGCATAAAACGGATGCTGGGAATAAGATTTAAAACGTAACTACCTAAACCTCTGTTTTCTCACTGTCACACTGATACGGATAAAAGTAACAAAACATAGTATTTATTAACTAGGCCTAAGCGTTCTGGATAGAGTAGTATAAAAAACAGTAATTTCAATATGAAATATAGATATATTAAAAAAAAAACATTATGATTCTAAAAATAATCTTAAGACTTAAAAACCAATAACTCCAAACACCGCGGCGAGAACGGTGTGGATTACAAACGGCTATGACGAGGTGTCAATAAAACCGCTGCCGTCTTACTAAACGATCTTGGGCGCCCTAAGGCGTGATGGTACGCCGTTTTCAGGCAACAATAGAAATAATAAATTATTAATTATCTATATTCTAGCACATAATGTGACTCTCTGTATTATTATTAGTGATCGGAAATTCGAGTGCAATTTATACCCTAACTTTTTTTTTCGAGAAAAAAATGCTTTTGTTTATTTTATATATATATTTTATATAAAGAATATCGGAAATCTGGTATTTTTTTATATGAAAACTAGCTGACCTTGTGAAGTTTGTATCACCTAAGAGAGAGACAATGTTCTTAGCAAACCATGGATTCACCGTGCGGGTGCCGGGTCCATCGCGTGGTTGAAAGGCAGGGGAATGAACTGCAGCGTTCCCGGACTTGAGACCGCGAAGTAGGTTTAAAGGCCTTTTGAACTCTCACCTGCACTGTGTTCACTACCCTCTCTACTCAACCAAATATTATATGATCCTGTTAGCGCCATCCTGGAAACACGCTCCATAAAAGTTCCGACGGCTGTTCTCGGAAGGCCAAGATCCTTCAATAGACGGTGCAAAGACTTTGCTGGAATTCCTCTTGCACCAACTTCCACTGCATAAAGTTGAGTTTTAAATCCGTTTCTAGTAATTTCGTTTGTGAGATCAAAATATTTGTTCGACTTGATGTTGTGGTCTATAGGCTGAAACTGCTAGTTCGTCTGGAATCTTGTAATGTATTTTAAATGTATCCATGAATATTTTCCAGTCTTGTGCTTTGTCCAGGATTGAGAAAGGTTTACTTTGAGTTTTCTTGAGTTGTCCCTCCTTTACAAAAGTAGTCAGTCTTTCATTTGTTGTTAATCCTTTTCTGGCTCCAGCAATACTGAGACTTACAGCTTCACGAATAATTTCTAGAACTTTATCATGTCGGTGCGAATAATTAGCGTACATGTCTTATCTGTTGCCTTCCCCCATCTTACCAGATTACTCTGGTCAGGTAGGGACATTTGAAAGGCATTAAGATAGAACTTAATAAGTGCCGGAGACCAATCGTACATGAGTGTACGCCATTTCAGGGCTGGAGGAATACAAACTTCCCCCAAAGTAAGCCATTCATTCTGTACTTCTAGGGTCATCGCGTGAACTCTGTAGCCATGCTCTTCATCTTCCCTAAGGAAAGATTTAATAACATCTTTATCACATTCCTTTTTCTTCCAACCTAACCCCCTTTTGCTGAT
This sequence comes from Monopis laevigella, assembly GCA_947458855.1. Classification (NCBI taxonomy): domain Eukaryota; kingdom Metazoa; phylum Arthropoda; class Insecta; order Lepidoptera; family Tineidae; genus Monopis; species Monopis laevigella. The sequence continues at coordinate 26,352,412 of OX381583.1, read as the reverse complement.
CTGGGCACCGCTCATAAATGATTTATGAAACTGAAGTCTTGACTCCATCTCAGAGGCCAATGAGTCTTTTGGGAGAGATGCAATCAGATTATCCCGAGAGTTACTCAGGATTTGTTGCTTGGTTACACGTAGATGTTTGTACAACTCAGATGGTTTTTTAAAATTCATCCCAAATTGTTGCTGTCCCCTGAACAGCGTAGAGGAGTCAGCGCCCTGAGCTACTCCAAGCCAAGACTTAAGTTTTCTTATGACAGTTGCATCCAGATTTACCAGAAGAGTTTTGTTGAAGTCGTATACAAGAAAAGGCCATGTTAGACGAGATGTTAGGTAGTTGTCATAAATCCAAGCTTTCTTGACATTACTAATTGGCTGTTGATCTACCTTGTTGATCTCATTAATAAAGCGTTCCACAACCACATCTAAGGATGGTGTTCTTCCTTTAAAATCGATCCTTCTGCCCAGAAATTTGAAAGGCATGGCTTCCTCTACTGGGGCTACTTTCTGCCCTGCTATGAATAGTTCTGGGTCGTATGACGTAAACCTAGTATTTCGTCTGCCCAGACACAGACAGAAGCATTTTGATGGTTTTGTTCTCATGCCGTTCGACCATACACAGAATTCGTCTACCAGAGTAAGCATATTCTGGCATTGTTTTGGATTGCGTGTTAGCACTGCTAGGTCGTCTGCAAATGCTAAGATGGACTCCGAATATACATTATTTAACTTAAATCTATATCCCCACTTCTTTTCACTAGTTTTAAGTTTGTCAATTAAGATGTTAATAACAATATTGAAAGCTATTGGTGAGAGGCAACAGCCTTGAAATAGCCCAACATTATATTTAAGAGGATCTGTGAACCCATCTTTATTTGTAATGACAAATCTTAAGTTCTTATAATAATTAGCAATTATATCCATGATCACTGTTGGGAAGTTATACCATTTTAGGGCAACTTGTAGCAATTTATGCTGGACCGATCCAAAAGCATTTTCCAAATCAATCCAGCAGACACTCAATTGACGCTCGTGCTCCCTGGCATCCTCCCAAACATTCCGATAGTAAGGTGTTGTGTTCCAAACAACCAGAAATTCCCGGAAGAAATCCTTTCTGGTGCTGGGATAAAAAGTACTTATTTGTGATCATAAACCTCGACATTCTTGCTTGAAGTATAGAAAAGATGATTTTGGACATAGTGTTTGTTAACGCAATAGGTCTTGTATCTTTAGGATCAGTAACCTCAGGCTTTTTTGGTATAAGAACAAAAGCTGCTTCTCCGAACACAGTCGGCACTTGTTTGCTTGACCATATTCTATAGTCGATGTTATGTAAACACTTTCGAATGTGAGGACACTTTTTATATACAATGTAGGGTATGCCATCCGGACCTGGTGCTGACTTTACGCTTTTCTTCTTCACTTGCTCCTCAGTCTCTTCAATGCTTGGTGGATTGCATTGAAAGTCTACTGCAGGATTATGCGGTCGTGTTGAAGGTGGATCCGGGTATGCTACCTCTCTTTGTGGCATTGCATAAGTCTCACTGAAGTGTTTATAGATTTGTTCTTTGGTCAGCAAAAGTCTTCCACTATTTTCACTGAAAATCTTCTTAGCATAAATAAAAGGGTTTTTGTCAAATCTAACTTCATGCTGGGCTCTATTAAATTGATTTTTATTATCTTGTATCTGGAGACAAATTCCCTGGATTAATTTGAGAATAGATGATCTTAATGCCCTGGCTAACTTGTGGCACAGGTTCTTGTCTCCCATCGCTTTGGCCCAGCGAAGTTTCTTTATGAGCTCCCTCTTTTTACGCCTCATTTTCAGTTTAAAAGCATTTTCTTTCTTGGTATATGCATATGTGGATTCCGGAGGATAGTGCTCCACAAAGTAATTGTATACCGTAGACTGGAAGGTTTGTACCTGGCTGTTAATATCTTGCTTGGAACCGGGGCTATCGAGCAAGACTGCCAAATTAAGATCGTGCACCTTCCAAGTTGATTCTTTAATAGGGGGGATGCTAAGACGCGTCCTGATGTTGATAGACTCCTGGTTAGTTTCACATGTAGGTGTACCTTGGGACATATGAGAGTCAGCTCTATCCGCAGTACTGACCGAAGAACTTACAGACGACTGTCGTGCTTCGCTTCCTTCATGTAATTTTAAATGTTTCTTGAACCAGGCTTGTCTCTTGTAAATTTTCCCGCACGTAGGGCATTTCATTCCGTGTTCTCGCCAAGGTCGTTGTTTAAAGACTCCTGTGGACAGTTCTTTCGCCCCCCCCTCTCGGACTGTCCCGGAAGATGATGGCTTTCCAATGCGTAACACGCAAGATTGCCGTGCACGAAACAGGAAAACTCAAGTAGATTCCGCAAACTTCCAACGAGTAGCCTTGTGATTTATTTGTGGTCAATGCAAAAGCAAGTATATAAAGTGACAAATGACAGATATAACAGCCACTAAAATTATGGTTCATGAATTATGGTCGAAAGATCTTTATGAATATAAAAAAATAAGAATGGCAGATGATTCAATAATAATCAAATAAACAATCGCGGATTGTCATTTTACATACAAATTTATTTTTAAACCACCCCTAAAAGTTAAATACATCATTTTACTTTTATTAAAATGAACAAAATAAAAAAAAAAGTAAACAAATCGGCCGATTTTGAGGTTTAGCGTGACTATTTTTATCAGGAAAAAGTAAGGATTAGTTAGAGGGACAAAGGGGGCTATGGTCCCCCCTGAAGTGGTATAAAATTCTAAATTGATTAAAAATCACCAAATTCGTAATATCTATTCCAAAAAGCAACCCCCCCCCCCCCCTCCCCATTATTATACAACTGACGGTAAGCAGAACGAGATGAAATTGAAAAGAAACTGCTTTGAAAAAGCCTCATATGGATGCAAACATGCTTCGGTTTTCGACTGTGGGTTTACTGGTTCTCAGAAGCCTACTGCCTACTGCATCAATTTCTTATCGAGGTGGTTGTTTTCCTGAAAGAAAACAGGTGCAGTTATTAAACGGGCTGTTGATCTTCAGCGAGAATATTAAAGTGTAATCGTAACGTCATTTATATTTGGGGTTTCGACTGTGGATTTACCGGTTTTCAGATGCCTGCAATAGGCAATTGTTTGTCGAGGTAGTTGGTTCTTTTCAGGGTGCAGTTACGAAACGCACAATTTCTTTGCAGCGAGGATATTAAATTATACTCGTATTAGGCCCGCGGGCCCAAGTGACTAAGAAATAATTATATTTTTTTGCACATTAGTCGAATCGGCCTGCAAAATTGAATATATAATAAAGGTATATACGCTTTTTTCATTATTATTATTTTATTTATAACTTAATTTATTTTTAACGTTCTTTTATTTTGAATATACCACTTTCCACTTTGTACATAGGTATTTCGTTTTTCTAGATCATTGTGTAGTTATGTGTTAGTTATTAGGTAGTAGTATGTAGTATATGTATGTATATATATAAGATATATGTAAGTAGTGTATATTACATTGTAAGTATTTTATATAGACATTATATGTATACTATATACGTGGTGGCCGAGTTGGTTAGACCTTGGACTTATAAACACTAAGGTCCCTGGTTCGAATCTCGGTGTGTACCAATGAGTTTTTAATTTTAAAATTTATGTACATTTGTTTGACAACACCACTATAGTGCCTCGGAGAGCACGTTAAGCTGTCGGTCCCGGTTTCACTATACCAACTTGTGAAACTGTTTATAGATGGGTTATTGAGTCTATCCAAAACATCGCGACGAGCTAGCCACTTGTTCGATGTAGACTCATACCATCGGCTACGACGAGGTGGGATTAAAACCCCTCCGCTGGGTACCCTGGGGCCGTCTAGGCGGTCTCGGGCGCCGTAAGGCACCCGTGAAGATATATATATATATATATATATATTATATGTATAACACTTTGTTATATACTCAGTTACTATATTGCACCTACCTCACTTATTAACAGCTTTGATTTGACTGGTAGAGAATGCCTAGCAGTATTAAGTTCACTTTTGAATTTTGTATGCAATAAAGATTTAAATAAATAGTTGTTTATTTTTTTGTTACTAAAACTTTTTCTTAGTTACAACATTAGTCATGTTTTTCACAGAATATGGTATTATATAGTCTACGATAGTATAGTTGATATAAAAACATAAAAAAAACAATGGTTTCACAAGTTCCCAATTAGTGAACCCCTTCGCTCGTAAGTAATGGAAAGGTCGTAGCTTTTTCCGGTCTTAAAAATGAGAGAATAGGGAAAATATTAAACTGGCTTTGTTTCTGGTCTTTATTTTGTTATTTTTCGTGTTTAACGCCTCTTTTTTTGATAAGGAAAAAACTGTATAAAATTCCACGTTACCTACTGTTTTTGTTGCTAGGCTTAATTAGGTATTTAAAAAAATAAGATACGTATAAGATACCTTTATTTATTCAAAATTTAGGTATAGGTAATAAGATACATACTTAATATTTAAGATATGTTATGATAATTAATAGTTTTGTAATTATTAGAGAAGTATACAGGGTGAAAAAAAAGTTTAAAAAAAAGCGGCCCCAGCCTAGTGGTTAAGTCACTGGGCAACTGATAACAAGGTTAAGCAGATGACAACAAGGCCGGCCTGGGATGGGTGACCGCTTTATACAACGACGCTATTTCATCATAAACACCGCGACAAGCTCCCTACTTGTTAGGTGATGCCTCCGAATACCATCGGCGAAATAAGGACGGGTTAATCCCTCCGCTGGGTACCCTGATGCTGTTTAAACGGTTCTCGGGAGTCAAATAGGCACCTGTGATGGTATTTATTTATTTATTATACAGGGTGACTTTGGAAGGCTGTTAAGTACAACCTTTCAAATTCACCCTGTATAAAATTCTAGGGAAACTATTAATTAATGCATCTGGAGAAAAACGTGCTGGGTCCTACTTCGTCCAACGCATATCGCTGGAAATTCAGAAGGGGGGCTGTATGAGTATTATATGGCCCCATACAGTGTACTTAAACTATTTTTTAGTTATATTTTTATTAATTAATAGGTTATTATTATTATTATTTATCAGGCAGGCAGTTGAAAGAACTGATAGAAGCCTGTATCTTGTTATTCTTGGGTGTTAAATGGTGTGACATGACATAATATCACGGGTTACCTACGGCGGCGCCCGAGACCGCCTAGACGGCCCCAGGGTACCCAGCGGAGGGGTTTTAATCTCACCTCGTCGTAGCCCATGGTAGGAGTCAACACCGAACAAGTGGCTAGCTCGTCGGGATGTTTTGAATAGACTCAATAACCCATCTATAAACAGTTTCACTAGTTGGTATAGTGAAACCGGGACCGACAGGTTAACGTGCTCTCCGAGGCACTATAGTGGTGTTGTCAAACAAATGTACATATTTTTTTAATTAAAAACTCACTGGTACACACCGGGATTCGAACCAGGGACCTAAGTGTTTTTAAGTCCAAGGTCTAACCAACTCGGCCACCACGTGGTTTAATTGGTGTGGTTTTTATTTAAAGTTATTATTGTTCATATTGTTTTTTTTTAAATATAAATATTAGTATGAAAGAGTTCTACGACGATGGACCCTACAATGTTGTCGAGGATAACAAGGTAACTACCATATTATATTAAATTTTATTAGAGTAAATCCGCGCTAACAAACAAGTCTATTTTTACCCAAAATGGTGTTCCGAAACAGGAAAACTCAATACGATTACGACATACATTATTTCTCGGGTCATTTGTCTAATAAAAATACCGAGCCCAAACCCCCTCCGGGAGCAATATATCTGGCCCGGTATGAATAAAACATCCCACTTATATTGAAAATATATTCTAAATACCCATCGTATATATCCCACACTACACTTCATTACGACTTGGGTTTGACATACAACTATAAAGTGTGGTCCGGAATTTCATCTCGTTCTGCTTACCGTCAGTTGTATAATAATGGGGAGGAGGGGGGGTTGCTTTTTGGAATAGATATTACGAATTTGGTGATTTTTAATCAATTTAGAATTTTATACCACTTCAGGGGGGACCATAGCCCCCTTTGTCCCTCTAACTAATCCTTACTTTTTCCTGATAAAAATAGTCACGCCAAACCTCAAAATCGGCCGATTTGTTTACTTTTTTTTTTTTTTGTTCATTTTAATAAAAGTAAAATGATGCATTTTACTTTTAGGGGTGGTTTAAAAATAAATTTGTATGTAAAATGACAATCCGCGATTGTTTATTTGATTATTATTGAATCATCTGCCACTCTTATTTTTTTATATTCATAAAGATCTTTCGACCATAATTCATGAACCATAATTTTAGTGGCTGTCATTTGTCACTTTATATACTTGCTTTTGCATTGACCACAAATAAATCACAAGGCTACTCGTTGGAAGTTTGCGGAATCTACTTGAGTTTTCCTGTTTCGTGCACGACAATCTTGCGTGTTACGCATTGGAAAGCCATCTTCTTTATAGGTGATACAAACTTCACAAGGTCAGCTAGTTTTCATATAAAAAAATACCAGATTTCCGATATTCTTTATATAAAATATATATATAAAATAAACAAAAGCATTTTTTTCTCGAAAAAAAAATTTAGGGTATAAATTGCACTCTAATTTCACTAATAATAATACAGAGAGTCACATTATGTGCTAGAATATAGATAATTAATAATTTATTATTTCTATTGTTGCCTGAAAACGGCGTACCATCACGCCTTAGGGCGCCCAAGATCGTTTAGTAAGACGGCAGCGGTTTTATTGACACCTCGTCATAGCCGTTTGTAATCCACACCGTTCTCGCCGCGGTGTTTGGAGTTATTGGTTTTTAAGTCTTAAGATTATTTTTAGAATCATAATGTTTTTTTTTTAATATATCTATATTTCATATTGAAATTACTGTTTTTTATACTACTCTATCCAGAACGCTTAGGCCTAGTTAATAAATACTATGTTTTGTTACTTTTATCCGTATCAGTGTGACAGTGAGAAAACAGAGGTTTAGGTAGTTACGTTTTAAATCTTATTCCCAGCATCCGTTTTATGCAATAAAAAATTCGTGGCCAAGTTCCTAATGAAGGCACTTTGTGAATGAGTGAGGTAAAATTGTAAAGTGGAATGGCAGCATTTTTCTAATTTGTTCCCTCTGAATATTCATGGACCTTTTCAAATCCCGTTTCTAAAAAAAGAGCTTTTATTGCTTAAAAATATTTACACTGCTATTGCTAAGGTATGTAACGTTTTTAAGAAGACTCTTGGGGTGGAAAAAAGTGTACCTACTTAAAAGGTAAAATTTTATACTTTTGTTGAATATAATAAAAAATGAATTATTTTATGTTTGTTATTATTCAGCCAGTTTAGAAAACTATAAAACTCTGTATTGGTGAAATTCTATGTCAATTACCAACCATGTGTTTTACATGTTTTATGTAATTATATATAACTCATTTTGAAACTATCCGTAAGTTGTCTAATCAAATACCTTCTTATTAAAACTCAAATACACATATGCTTTTCATTCTATTTTAACTTCACGACATTTCAGTAATAACCGAGCGGTCATTTGTCTCTATTTCTACATACTCTTCCAAAGTCATAACTCTTCTCATAAATGCGCGCCGATTGAGGGACCTTTAATTTCGCCGTCTTTTAAACCTTTTTAATTTCATCATGACAAATTTATATTACAGGGCAAAGGGTCACGGTCAAAATGGACGTAAGACCAACCGCTTTAAAATATATTTTATGTGAAAGCTAATGACCATTTCTTAATTTTATACTATGACGGCAATCACCCAAACAACCGGTGAACAGAGATATTCAGTAATGTTCAAACGTATACGATATAAAAACATATCATCCAGAGGCTCTACCATGGGTTTGCGCATTGTAGAAACGTAACGTATTCATTTACGTATACGTGAGCAACAACCAATGGGATCGTTTTATTTTTGGTAACAGGATTGAATAAAGCTATTGGTTGTTGCTCACGTATACGTAAATAAATACGTTACGTTAATACAATGCGTAAACCCATGGTAGATAATATATAGTTTTATGTTTTCCATTTCGTTACTAGTTTTATTAGTATTAATTTTAAAATATTTTGTAAAAATGCCCTTACAGGGTTATTGTGAAATGCAATAAATAAACCTATCAAAAAAAAAAAAATATGGATTTTGTAGGTCTGCATTAAAATCATCGCGTAAAAAACAACGCTCCTGTAAAAAAAAAAGATACTCAGAGGCTCTACCATGGGTTTGCGCATTGTAGAAACGTAACGTATTCATTTACGTATACGTGAGCAACAACCAATAGGATCGCTTTATTTTTGGTAACAGGATTGAATATCACAATGATGTTCTTTTGCATACCGGGCGGTCCCAATACATATTTACCTTTTATGATACCTATAAAAGATTAATAATTATAAAGACTTCTATTTAATAACTTCTTGAGTGTTAAATAAACTGTTAAAATAGAAAGATTAGTTAGTTAGGTACGAGTTATAAAGGTGGCCATTAAGATATTGTGGGCAAACAGGCTCGCTCCGTGTTGTGGGACATACAGAATTAATACTAACTTTATCTTAGCGGTTTTATGTAGATTAAATACTAAGGCGTCTAGGACTGGAAGTAAAAATATATTTGGATGCGGTACATGTTGTTTTATTTCAACCCAGTTTCGAAATTGTTTTATGAATTTGTAAGTAGTTTCGAAATTAAGAAAAATATACTTAAATAATGAAATGTAAGATATGAAATTATGATATAATCTATTTTTAATTCAAAAAGAAAATTCTCAAAGTGAAATTTTTTTTTGACTGATATATTCTGAGAATATTTGTATTTTTTACTAAAGAATTCATTTTTGTCCGAGTAGAAGGTTTATGCAATACTAGCTTTTCTTTAGGGTTTTTCCTATTATTTTTCTTTTTAAACCACCCTGTATTAAAGTGAATAAAATAAAATAATAAGCAAATGCCTGTGACTCAGGTCTACAGGGGCCTATTTCATAAACGTGACAATTGTAATTTACCACGACAATTTATAATACATTGCTTGTTTTAGTTGGAATTATTTATTTAGAACAAACTAAACCAAGCAATGTATTATGAATTGTCATGGTAAATTACAATTGTCACGTTTATGAAATAGGCCCCAGGATCCCTTATATATACTTAATAAATACGACAGCCGCTGTAGACTAGTAGTTGCGCATTTGGCGTTAAATCCGGAGGTCGTGGGTTCGATCCCCACCCATGGCAAAAAAATATTTGTACTTTTTTCTGTACAGTTTGTCATGGTCTGGGTGTTTATAAAATATAATGTGTATTATATCATTGTTTCTACACATAGTAGGTACAAGCCTAGCGCTTAGTTTGTGACCATAGCAATTTGTGTAAACAGTCCTACATATTGAAAAAAAAACACAAAATATACATATCATCACGGGTGCCTTACGGCGCCCGAGACCGCCTAGACGGCCCCCGGGTACCCAGCGGAGGGGTTTTTAATCCCACCTCGTCGTAGCCGATGGTATGAGTCTACACCGAACAAGTGGCTAGCTCGTCGCGATGTTTTGAATAGACTCAATAGCCCACCTATAAAGTTTCACAAGTTGGTATAGTGAAACCGGGACCGACAGCTTAACGTGCTCTCTGAGGCACTATAGTGGTGTTGTCAAAAAAATGCACATTTTTTTTTTATTTAAAAATTCATTGGTACACACCGGGATTCGAACCAGGGACGTAAGTGTTTTTAAGTCCGCGAGGTCTAACCAACTCGGCCACCACGTATATAAATTCGATAAAAATCGAGTTTGTTTGGGTGTAATATCAGGAACTACTGACACGAATTAAGAAAAATATTTTAGTATTGGACAGCCCATTTATTGAGGAAGGCTATAATAGGCTATATACATCACGTTACGACCAATAGGAGCGGACATCAATGAATAAACGGATTTTTTTAAAAAGTAGTTCCTTCTAAAGGCCCTTAATTATGAAACGAAATTTTCACAACTCTCTATCATGATCGAATGCATTGGATGTATCATAACCCTTTTTGCATTTGAAATAAGAGCGATAGCAACTCAAACTATCAACGTATTGACAGATTGCTATCGCTTTCGCTGTTTTATAATTAGGCCCCAGATCGCATCCACTCTCTTCATCCATCCATGTTCTGGGAGTAATGAAGCGTTTTGCATCAGCAGCGCTGGTCGGCGGTCGGACGGTTCCTGAAAAATTTTTAAATTCGCTTTTTTAAATAAAAGTCGATACATAAAAAGTGTTTTTTGTGTCGACTTTTATTTAATTATTTAGTAGACGGCTTATGCTAGTGCTAAGGAGAATTATAAAACAATAGAAGCTTATTTAAATATTGTATTATTTATGTGGTTAAACATTTCTAAACTTGGTGAATAAGTTAAAAAAAAAACATTTGTTTTACAATAATACTGTAGTGTCTGTCGATCCCGGTTTCACTATACCAACTTGTAAATCTGTTTAAAGTCAACACCACAAAGAACTTACGGTGTATAGATTTAGAATACTAGTTACGAAAAGTGGAGGAATAAACCCCATCCCCTAACAATTAAAAAAAAAACAGTTAACATTCGAGATAAGTAAAGACAGTCGTGTTGCGAGTTGGCAAACACGTCGAATTTACGGTAAAAAGTGAACTAACTCGTCCATTTTACCCAAAATAATGTATATCTAAAGTACAATATAATACGTTAATGTTACCAAATTAATGTTTTTGCTAATGAGCAGAGAGTGAAGTAATAATTAATTTTAAAGCTGACTGTACAAAACATGAACGAACTCATGCGGTATATTATTACTCAATTATCAATATAAATTTGCTGGTAAATTAATTCTTTCATTTATCCCTAATTTTATACGACCTTACCTTTTTAATGTTGAACTGGATTACGGGACCCAAGTTTTTGTGAAGGTTATATTCAAAGTTGACCTGTAACATTTTAGAGGTTATGTTATTTTATTAAGTAAATTACTGTGTGTCTGTTTGACTGTCCTGGGCGACATCTTGAATGTCGGTTAGGGTAGAAATTTGGAATAATTGTTCACAAAATTTTATTAGGGGAAGGTGGGGGAAGACGGGTACCTATTACGGGAACAATGAAACTCTGTATATATGGATAAGGATTTACAAATATATGGGTATTTGGTATAAAACATTTTTTTTAAAATATTGAATAGACTAGTTGGCAATCATATCATAAATCGTCCCACTTATTTTACCATGAGTTAGGTGCAATTGAATCCGCCGTTGGAGCTCAACAGGGAGATCCCCTAGGCCCTGCTATCTTCAGCATTTGCATACATCCATTTATTGAAAAACTAGAAAGCGCTTTTAATTTATGGTACCTAGATGATGGTTGTATTTCTGATTCCATGGAAATTGTATCAAAATATATTATTAATCTACAAAGTAACTTCCGCACTTTAGGTCTTAATTTAAATTTTTCTAAATCTGAAATATATATTTTTCCTCATGTTTCAGATTCGAGAAAGTCTGAAATATTAACTAATTTTAATATAATTTCTCCAAATATCAGGCTGATTGATAATTCAAACCTTTTTCTACTTGGAACTCCTCTCACCGATCAGTCGGCATACCTGAAATGAAAATTAAGCTAGATTTTTTGTACAATAACCTTTTTCATGTTCAGCCACATGTTTCTCTCCATCTTCTACGCTTTTGTTTCAGTGTATCCAGACTAATTTATTTCCCCCGTTGTTGTCCTCTTTTCAAAGAAAACCTTAACCCATTGGACGAATGTGTCAGAACATGCTTGGAAAAAAATCTCAATTAAAATTTTAGTGACAAAGTTTTTATCCAAGCTACTCTTCCTCTCCATCTTGAAGGCATTGGTATCCGCCGCTTTTCTGATCTAGCACTGCCAGCGTTTTTATCTTCCATCCATGGTAGTTCTGAGCTCATCAAAACTTTAACAATCCCCTCCATAGGTAATGTTGAGCCAGACCACATGGAAGAAGCAATAAACTTTTGGAAAATAACATGCCAGAGAGATGATCTTCCTTTGTCTCCTTTGACCCAAACTAGCTGGGACTCCGTACAAGCAAAACTTACATTCAATAGCCTTTTTTCAAATTCTTCACCAGTTGATAGGGCAAGAATGTTAGCTTCTTGTGAGGTAGAGTCAGCATCTTGGCTTAAAGCCCTCCCCTCAAAAAACATAGGCACATTCCTTGACCAAAATTGTTTGAGAATCTGCGTCGGTCTTCGTATTGGCGCAGAATTATGTCAACCACATGTCTGCGTATGTGGCTCCTTTGTAGAATCGAATGGACACCACGGTCTCTCTTGCCAAAGGAGTGCAGGGCGTATTTCGCGTCATGCAGCAATTAATGCTATTATAAAAAGATCATTGATTTCTGCTGACACCCCGAGCCTACTCGAACCTCCAGGCATTAGTCGTTCGGATGGTAAGAGACCGGACGGAATGACCCTTGTACCTTGGGCCCGTGGACGTGCTATGATTTGGGATGCCACATGCGCAGACACTTTGGCTCCAAGTCATGTCTCAATTTCTTCCAACTCTGCTGGTGCCGTCGCTTCTAAGGCGGAAATCAACAAAATTCAAAAATATTTCTCGCTGCGTGACTCCTTTGTATTTCTTCCTTTTGCTGTAGAAACCTTAGGATCGTGGTCTCCGGAGGCCAAAAAGTTTGCCAAGTCAATTGGCAAACTACTTTATCAAAAATCCGGTGACCGTCGAGCTAAGTCATTTTTTCTACAGAAGATTAGCTTAGAGATACAAAGGGGTAACGCAGCGAGCATACTCGGTACTGATAACACTGCAGGGTTGGAAGAAATTTTTTTTTTTTTTTTTTTACAAATATATGTACCTGTAGGACGGGAAGCCCTAACGGGAGTCAAAGACTTTAATATGTAGATTAAATAAAACCAACCATTTTACAACAATAAAGTAAAGAGAAAGAAGAAAATAGTAAAGAGTGTATATATATATATATATATATATATACTCTTTTTTTCACGTATTCAACAGTGATGCTAAACTGTTGAATACGTATAATAATAATAATAATAATTCATAAAATATGACACAGATATTACAAGAAGAGTCTGTACTCTGTTCACCATATTTCAAGTCTGTAACAGCATAGATGCAACTTGCAACAACATAAAAAGCTACTTTATCAAAATGCGTTGAAATAAAACCTAAAACAAAGTTAACAATTTGTTCAAAATGTATTTATTTAAAAAAAAAACTATTTGCTATAGTTTTTAATAGTTACTTGTTTTTACTAAAGTAAAGTAAACATGTTAAGCATGGCTACTATGCCCATGTATGCCCCTTCATTATATATTTAAAGACCCATTCAACAATTTATAGGTATAATTTTGGGTTTTAGTAAGTACCTACATTCCTACAAAATTCTGTAGTTGGCAAAAATATGGCTCAAAATTTCAACTTTAATATGCAAAAAATATATAAAATTAAAAATATTTTAATGAAGTTTTATGTCATTAAAATATATACAACTTTGCTTCATAGATCATTTATTTATATCGGGTGTATTAAAAAACTTTTCCTAAACGACTCTTAAAACACAAACACATATAATATATATCTGAACTCCTGTATGTACGAGTATATAGCGTGGTGGCCTAGTTGGTTAGACCTTGGACTTAAAAACACTTAGGTCCCTGGTTCGAATCCTGGTGTGTACCAATGAGTTTTTAATTAAAAAAAATATGTACATTTGTTTGACTACACCACTATAGTGCCTCGGAGAGCACGTTAAGCTATCGGTCCCGGTTTCACTATACCAACTTGTGAAACTGTTTATAGATGGGTTATTGAGTCTATTCAAAAACATCGCGACGAGCTAGCCACTTGTTCGGTGTAGACTCATACCATCGGCTACGACGGGGTGGGATTAAAACCCCTCCGCTGGGTACCCTAGGGCTGTCTAGGCGGTCTCGGGCGCCGTAAGGCACCCGTGATGATACATTGTATGTATAAACAAATTTAATATAACCTATTTTACACATAGAGCTGATAGCCAACAAAACAGACCCCATATAAATCGGTCCAGTACGTTTGAAGTGATGTCCGACAAACAAACAGGCACGAATTAAAAAAATAATATCTTATTGTTCTATAGCCTATTTTGAATTCATCCCACAATTTAAAAAAAAAACTAAGTACAGATTTTTTAAATTTATTATTTTATTATTATATAGAATTTCCGGCGTCCATGAAGAAACTTTATCCTAACCCCGTTAAGTATTATGTCCATCTAAGCTAAGGTAAAGCTAGATAAACCCAATTTTCAGTGGCAAGGGTGGAAGTTGTAGTTTGTGGCGATCCACTGCGTTCTGTGGACGAGAAGCTAATGCAGGTATTCTCCAGTTCTGTCGATATTCAGGGAGTAGGTGGAGAAGCAACCTGAATATACCTCGTTACTGGCGTCTGTCTTCAGGCAAATAGAATGTGCAGTGCGTAGAGTAGTTACTAAAACAGATACTATACGGTTTACTTAGATAACACCACATTTATTTTAGTTATTTTAATTAGAAGCACCGAGGATTAATCTAAACAAATACTAGCTGCCAATCCCGGCTTTGCACGAGTGTTCATGTTCATGTTCATGGCGGGCTCGTTTTCCGCAATTAGCCAAGAGATTAGGCCTTTTTGCGTGAGTCGGCTGACTATTCTAGCCAGCCCAGCTCCTTCCAGAAGGCGACCTCGGTGTTCCGAGGATTTTCGCCCGTTGTAAAGCCACCCCGGTGCAATGAAGCAGCACATGGGTGGGTGTTTCTTCCGTTTCCATACAACCTCTACATAGAGGGCTGTTGGTGATACCTAAAATTGTAAGGTGCCTGTTTAATGGAAAGTGTCCGGTAAGTATACCCACCACCATACGAAGGTTACCTCTGTTGAGATTGAGCAGGTTCCGAGCTAGGCGTGGGCTAGGTTTGGTGACCGCCTCTCTGGCCTGCCTGCAGTTTTGTAAGTTAGCCCAATACTTACAGTGATGGTTGAAGGTATTGTCGCGTAGCCAACTTTTGAACTGATTAAAAGATAAAGGTACATACGGTTTGGGTCCTACCGGTGTTGTAGCCGAACCTCTTTTCGCCAGTTCGTCAGCCGCGTCGTTACCGAGGGAGTTGCTGTGTCCCTTTATCCACTGGAGAGTGACCCTGTTACCAACTGATATAGTGGCATTGTTTTACCAGACTTGAGTTCATCTGTTTGTTCTTCAATGCTAGTAGTACGGCTGCGCTGTCAGATAGTATGCGTATACCATTTTCTTCTATCTTTCTTGCGCGTATTGCCGCTGTTGCTTCTATTATGGCTATACACTCTGCTTGGAAGATGGAAGCATGTGTGCCAAGAGCTGTTGAAATTCTAATGTTTAGGTCGAGTGAGTAAACTCCTGCGCCTGTTCCGTATTCTGTTTTTGAACCGTCCGTGTAAGCCAGATTGATCAGTCGGTTCTTCTTGCATGTTTATTGAGTAATTTCTCACAAATATGTGCACGCGAGGACATCTATCGTTCACTGCATTAATGAGTGGTTGTATCTCAAGGTGTTCGTTTAATGACTGTGTGTGCCTCGCTCGGTTGTCTATATTCCATTGTCCAGAGGCTCTGAGTCTTATGGTGGCGACAGCAGCTTCGTATTGTATGTATAGATGTAAAGGTGTCAGGTTTAGTAAGGTTTCGATAGCTGCTGTCGGTGTAGTCTTCATACATCCTGTTGTGGCTAAACAAGCCAGTCTTTGAAGACTCTGTAGGTTAGCTGTAACCGTGGTCTGAGTGGTTCTAGGCCACCACACCAAAGCTCCATAGGTAATAGTGGGTCTGATAACTGTAGTATATAGCCACATGGTAATCTTGGGTTTTAGTCCCCATGTTTTTCCTAGAAGTCTTCTGCATTGCCACATTGTGACGCAGGCTGTCTTCAGTTTGTTCTCAAGATGCTTACTCCAGTTCAATTTACTGTCTAGCGTTATGCCTAGATACTTGACATCTGTAGCTAGAGTAAGTTCTGTATTAAATAATGTTGGTAGTTTCATGTTCCTCAATTTTCTTTTATTGGTGATGAGGACCAGTTCCGTTTTATTAGGATTAACATTAACATTTTCAATGATTCTTAATGCGATCTGCATCGAGTCACATAGTATGTTCTCGAATGCTCCGCTTATGAGGATCACTAGGTCATCCGCGTAGCCCACCGTGAAGTACCCTTGGTCGTTCAATACTCTTATGAGTCCATCTACAACTAGGTTCCACAGAAGGGGGGACAGGACCCCTCCCTGCGGACAACCCTTTGCTGCTATGCCTCTGGTCGTACTGTCCACGGTGAGCTGCACAGCGCGTTGTTTCAGCATGTTCTCTATCCATCCTATAATGGTCGGCTCCACTTTATATTTGATTAGGGCCGTAGATATGCTGACAAAAGACGTTTTATCAAAGGCCCGTTCGATATCAATGAAGGTTCCTAACGTCGATTCTTTATTAGTTAAAGTTTTGCACGAGTGTACTAACGAATAAAATACTATGTCTCACTCTGACACATTCACCTTTTTATATGGAGATTTTTTAACCCAAATATTTCACTGATCCAATATCTAGATCATTGGTTTCGGAACGCAAAGAGTACAAACATTGATTTTTATTTATAGAGAAGAGAGAGACAGCCAACGAACGTAAGTATATGTTTTACGAGTATGTTTATTTCTTTCTGTCTTTTAACTTTGGTTATGAGAAAGAATGAGATAGGGATTTGATTCCTGGGGTCAACATTCAATAGCCAGCCTCTAGTAAATAGGTTAAATTTATTTAGAAAAAAATCAGAGTTAGAAAAATTCATCAGTAAATATGAAAAATGAAATATAATGATGAGTAAATATATCTGTCAAATAAAATATAATTTTAGAAAATAACTGATCGATTGATAATTGATCAGTTATCGACCACTGAGAGTTGAAGATTATTACAGTACTAATATTGCTATTTAAAAAAAAGGGATTTGTGGTAGAAACATGCAAATAAAGGGTTATATGTATTTTGTAATGGCAAATCATTAAAAATTAAAATTTGGCCTAAAAACAAAAATAAAAAAAATTGGATGGGCCACTCTTATTTCTCAGGGGTACAGAAAATAGTTTACGACCTATTCTCAGACCTGCCGGCCACCGGTTCACCGGTTTTCAGGAGAATTTCTCCGGATTTCTTGCCGAAGTGCGAAAGGGTTGTGTCCTTTCAGGATGCGGTTACGAAACGTGCGGTTAAATTAACGATAAGTTAGAGAGGATATTAAAATAGACTGTTCATGCAAATTGGCCTCTGTCGCTGCCCATTTCGTAATCGAATCATTAAGCCGGCGTAGTAAAAGCGATCAATATTGGTAAACAATAATGCTCACCATCAGATATACATAGATATATATACATAGTTATATGCAGTATATGCACCAATATATAATTTAAAAAAAAGGTAAATGCTTTCTGTTCTCAAAGTAGTCTGTGTAAGGTGCTCAGCGCTCAATACAGCTGATAACGACATCTTGAACCGCTGCATCCAGCAGTGACACACCGATACTTCGCTCTATCTATAGGATTTCTAAATATTTATTCAATTCTGTACAAAAGACCTGAAGAAACTTGCAGAGTAACATGTTTTTGTAAAGGAGAATAAATATAAATAAGTTTTTAATACTTTTTATTGGAACACGGCATGTGACTTTGTATCTACCTGATGGCAGACCTACAAAGTCTTTGAATGGGGTAGATCGACAAATGAATGTTTAATTTCGGTGTAATCCGTGTAATGATGCGGTTAAGAAATGGGCGGTGACAATGACGAAATCGCATTACATGTTTAATATTAAATTAAACTTGTAATGCGATTTCGTCTTTGTTCCCGCCCATTTCTTAACCGCAAATTTGCTTATCTTTGCTGCTTAATTTTTAAATTAACTCCATGTTGTATTAGCACCCCGAAAGGAGACTGCTACCTAAATATCGTGATACTACCTCGACAAAAAGACTATGCGGTAGGCTATTGAAAAATGATAAAACCACAGACTAAAACCAAAACTTATATGGGCCCACATTTAGGTCTCGTTACCACCTAACGAAACCGCCGGACGGCCTAGAACAGCTATAGAGAACCTAAATTAATTAATAGCTCTAATTTATTTCTATATTTAAATATACAGGGTACAATAAGCGTTTTCGCGTTTCAAAATTATTATCGGTAATATTATCTTGGATAAAGAACAAGAATATTGTAATAATGAATTTTTATTTCTTCAATAAAAAATAAGATTTATAATAAGTACTGAAAGTTTCGATGACTGAAACAATATAAAATCTAGGTAATTTATTCAACCATGTTACGATAATTTACAAAATTAAATTACCTTAGTTTGTATAACTGTAGTAAAATGAGAAAGGAAGCGTTTAAATAAAAAGTTTTAATCCTTCTAATAAAATGCTGTCTTCTTAAAAAAATATATTCTTTCTTGTATTTTTTATTGTTTGTATTTAAATTAGAAGAAATGTTAAAAACAAGAAGTATCTTTCAAAAGTAGGGTCTTATTAAAAGGAAAGGGATGTTTTTTTTAACTTATAATTTTTTTTTTTTTTTATAACTTTTGTTTTATGAAGTTTTTTTTTATTGTTTAGGGCTGGATCTAAGTAAAAAGTATATGTTTTTATTCTTTATCTCGGATTGAAATTAATATTACAAAAACTTGAGGACAAAAAAATCTGTTTATTTTCAATGTTATACATGGTGAATTTGAAAGGATGTACTTTGGGCTAATATGAGATTCTTCTGATCAAATCGAACAACTTTTACAAATGAAAAAATATTAGGTTTCCTCATACAAATTGGTCATTTTAACATTACTAGTTTGTATGGAGAAGGCAATTTTTTTTTTCATTTGCGACACATGGTTCCATGGGAAAAGTTTCTCGATTTGATCAGCAGAATCTCATTTTAGCAGCATTTGACTTCAGTCAAAACAATTTGAACCTATTCTCTTGTGTGTGATAGAAAAAAAAAGATGACAGACTTAAAATATATGGTAACGATATAAATAAAATACGTTCAATATTTAATACTATTTTAATTACTAGAAACGGTTTTAAAACTCAACTTCGTGCAGTGGAAGTCAGTGCTAGAGTTCCAGCAAAGTCATGGCCTTCCAAGATCGCCCGTCGCAATGGTTACCAACGTGTTTCCAAGATGGCGCTTACATGATCATATAGTATTTGGTTGAGTAGAGAGTGTAGAACACAATGCGGAAGAGAGTTAAAAGGGTACTTCGCGGTCTCAAGTCCGGGAACGCGCAGTTCATTCCCCTGCTTTCCAAATACGCGATGGACCTGGCGTCCGCACGGAGAATCCATGGATAGCTAAGAACATTATATCTCTTTGCTTACTGATCTTCAGTCGTATAGTGGGTCCGTCGCGTGGTCTCAGGGGAGTGAGTGAACTGCGATGTTCCCGGACTTGAGACCGAGAAACAGGTCTTTTATGAATTCAACTCTACCCTTCACTACCCAGTCAAGTACTATATGATAGGATCATAGTATGATTCTGTCAGCACCTTTGAAACACGTTCCATAAAATTCCCGACGGCTAAAACTTTACTAAAATTTGTTTGTGGTTCAAAAATGGCCTTAAGGGAGGCGTTCCTATTTATATGTTTGTTGGCTATTTATTAGCAGTCGGTCTCACACCAAGTGAGTCGTTAACTGCATGTTTGATAGTTCGTTGTGATGGTCCACTTTACCTTATTGCTGGTAACATAATAAATAAACCATTTACGTTATGGAACAGTTGGTTTTAGTACCTACATTACTTACGATATTGAACAAGCAAATATTATCTAAAATGGGTTTTTTCCTAAGTTATCCAATTACTAGGTATATAAATAAAAACACAATCTATACATATATGTAAATGTCCATAAAATAGTAAATGCAAAAAATCTGTACATTGGCCTGATTAAAAAAACGCGGGATGCACTCTAAATAGGCTATAGAACTTACTATCTATCATTAACTATCATAATCTATAATTTTTATAATTCGGGTCTGACAGTTTGTTTGTCACATCACTAAAAAACTATTTAACTGAATTATATGCGTTTTTTGTGTTGAATATCTATATCGCTGGGGGTAACATAGTGTATATTATACTTCGATATACACACAAATAGTTCAGTCAGATATACACGGTGTTTGTGTTTAAAGAGTCTCTTAGGAAAAAATAACCATAAAATCTCTATAAAATAATATAAATAAAATACATACATACATACATATCATCACGGGTGCCTTACGGCGCCCGAGACCGCCTAAACGGCCTCAGGCAGGAGGGGTTTTTAATCCCACCTCGTCGTAGCCGATGGTATGAATCTACACCGAACAAGTGGCTAGCTCGTCGCGATGTTTTGAATAGACTCAATAACCCATCTATAAACAGTTTCACAAGTTGGTATAGTGAAACCGACACCGACAGCTTAACGTGCTCTCCAAGGCACTATAGTGGTGTTGTCAAACAAATGTACATTTTTTTTAAAATTAAAAACTCATCGGTACACACGCGGGATTTGAACCAGGAACCTAAGTGTTTTTAATTCCAAGGTCTAACCAACTCGGCCACCACGTATAAATAATTATTTGATAAATAAAATAATGAATAATAATATTTACAGATAATTTAATAGTACATTACTGTCGCGGTCTATAATGACTACTTTGCTGGTCGCGCTGATGATGGCCGACAGCGCAGCGTAGCGCAGCTCCAGGCCGACACAGCGTGCAGCACTTGATGGACGAGCTGAGATAAAGGCCGAGACCGTAGGTCGAGGCCTTTATAGCGAGGACAGCAAGGGCTGCAATGATGGCCAAGCTGGAAGGCCTAGAGCGTAGCTAGGCTAGCTCGAGGCAATCATAGTGGTCATATGTGACCAGCGAAGCAGTCACAGTGCGCCAAGGCTTGTATAGTGCTTTACTCAAAAATGCAAGTACCTAATCTAAATAAAACCAATAAGTAATTTTAATAATATATATATTAATTTGTTATTTCTTTGTTTTTTTTTTTAAAGTTTAAGTTTTCTTATTTTATTATTCCCAAAATTTGGCTTGCTGGTAGAAATTAGCCATCGAACCTAATAATTCGTATATGGAATGAACTTGGCTCTCATTTCACATTAATGTTTTTGATGGTCAGTTTTACTATGAGAACGTATCAAAGCAAAAAAAACAGTTTGACTAAAATGTATAGAATTGATTTTTACGTCGAGGTTTGGTACACCAGAGGGTCTACCTTGGGTTTGCGCATTGTAGCTACCTCAGATCAGTAAAGCTGTTCTGAGGTAGCAACGTAACATATACGTATACTAAGAATACGATAAACGTCATAATTCACGTTTATAAAATTACCGTATGATTACTTATTGTCGTTACCTCTTCAGTTTATTGTCACCTCAGGACTTTTTATCCTAAATAAAGAATTTATTAAATCCAGTGATACTAATTATAGTACATTACTGCCGCGGTTTATAATGACTACTTTGCTGGTCGCGCTGATGATGGCCGACAGCGCAGCGTAGCGCAGTTTCAGGACTTCCATAACAAACAAATCTTTGACAGTTCTAAGCAATGGCTCAGGCTAAGCAACGACTATTAATCCGGACATTATGGAAGGATTAATAGTCGTTGCTAAGCAATTGCTAATGCTTAGCCGATGCTCCGGACTGTGCTGTGCTTATGAAAAAACTTAAATTTGACAGTTCCAAGCAATGGCTCAGGCTAAGCAATGACTAATGATCCGAACAGAGATTAAAAAATCTCTGGTTGAATCTCTAAGCTAACGCATTTATTAGTAAGTGGATTAGCATTAAGTTAGCGAATTGTTTGACTTACACTGGTTTTAGTAAAATGATAGTTCTTTTATCTATGAGTTATAAATGCATGTTTTGCATCGACTGTTCTATTTTTTTTAGTGGTAGGTACTTAGTAGGTATATAGTAAGGTAATTTTATTTACTAGGTACATATTTCGTTATTTGCATTAGTAGATAAACGTAAAGTTGATGAATTTTCTTATTTTAAAATGATTTTTTGATGTTTTCTAATTACCGTCTTTAATTTATTTTTATTTTATAATTACTGTAGTATTTTTTTTTGAATTTTCAATAACTCAAAAATTACGTTAGCTAATTTTTCAAAATATGATTCCTTTTCAAAATATGATTCAGTTATTTTATTTATTTTCAAATTCTACTATTTTTAGGTTTAAATATATTAAAAAAAATGCGCCGGTAATTAGGTGAAGAACGTTCAATAAGTAGAATGGCCGATATCATGTTTGCTGTACTAGAAAACTTTTTCTTACATTTTATTCGCAGTTTACATTGTTTTGTATTTGTTAAAAATCGATATCAATAATAGGTTAAACCTTGCCAATAAATAAATCGCGGGTTATTGTTATAAAGCTGAAAATTGGGATTATATAAAATTGATAGTCTATTTAAGGGTTCTGGTTATATTGTGTGACATCTAATCTATCTTGTAAAACATATTTTATTGCTAGCTGTTCTGCGGAATGGATGTTTTGTATCAACGTGTTAATAAGTTAATAAGTAAAGGGTCTTTTAATTTTGCAGTATAGAAATGTGTTCGAAAGACAGAAATGAGTTAAATAGAGGAGTAAAAAAAATAGCTTAGAGCTAAAATAAAGTACTAATACCCAACAAATATTGATTCTGATGTTTCCTGAGGTATTATTTGCTTTCATCTTTTCAATTGTCATATTCTTACCAGGAAGTAACATAGGTGTGGGAGCAGATTGGCCCCTAATATCTGGCCGCCCTGGCCCGGGCCTAATCGGCCTTAAGGAAAGTCCGCCACTGGGGTCCCTAGTAAAGATAGTATTATTTTATTACTAAAAAATCGATACTGTTTTCGGAGTATATCTTACGAAGCTGTCTTAACTAATAGCCTCACAAAACCACTATTTATAGGTAAATTAATTGATATTACCTGCCATTAAAAGTTGGTCTACATAAAACAACTCAACTTCAATTATCTTTAATTTCCTTCCCTCAGAAGTTACGAAATAAATTTTATTGTAGAAGTTACCGAAATAAATATATGGATGAGCTTTTTACATGCTTAGCGGCATTTATTCCGGGCCGAATTAGTGCTTTTAATATCGTGATCGTCAAGGTGGCCAAAGAGGGATTATTTTGATTTAAACTTATTTGAATAAATAAATAAATACCATCACGGGTGCCAATTTGGCTCCCGAGAACCGTTTAAACGGCCTCAGGGTCCCAGCGGAGGGATTAACCCATCCTCATTTCGCCGATGGTATTCGGAGGCAACACCTAACAAGTGGCGAGCTTGTTGCGGTATTTATGATGAAATAGCCTCGTTGTATAAAGCGGTCACCCATCCCAGGCCGGTCTTGTTGTCATCTGCTTAACCTTGTTATCAGTTGCGCAGTGACTTAACCACTAGGCTGGGGCCGCTTTTTTATTTTGATTTAAACTTATTTGGAGCCATTAAAATTAAATATAATTCCACTTTTTTTTTGTAAACGATGTGCATATATTATTTTGATGTAATGGCCTAGAGATCTATATAAACTTTGATTATTAAAAAAAAAGCACTGTCTTCTGATTTTTTTTCGAACGAGCAAAGAAGAAGTATGTATTTGTGTGGAACTTAAAACGTAATTAATCTTAACATTTTGGCTACCACACAAGCACCAATAAAATAGCCTTATATGACATATATTTTGTTAATGACTATTTAAAATGTTTCATTTTCACAGTCAAAAATTAATTAAAAGATCGGTAAAATTAGAATATCCCTGTTAATATGATAAGTTGATATTACAAGAAGACGTCATAAGTTTTCTGGAAGTTATTAATTGGGAAACTAAAATCTACATAAATTCATAAACGATTTTTCGACTTACTTTTTTTTTGATTACACATACCTATAATAATAATAGCAATAATAATAATAATAAGTATTTATTTAAATATTAAAAAGGTATATAGTTTACATAACATTTAAGATGTTGCGTACATGCATATTATTAATTATACTGAGACTGTATTATGTTAGTAAGATACAATTAGTAAAAAGACTAAGATGTAGATCTTAGTCTCTTTACTATCCCGTTTCTACTTTGAGATACGTATGATAAGTGACGGAATACTAAAAACAATTATTTATAAAAATAAAAAAGAATACAAATTCATAGAAATCATTAAAAAAAATATAGAACTTTGTAGAAACAAATTTTATAGAACTTTATAAAATACTAAAATAGTTTCGTTTCTATTTCAAATTGTAGGAAAACCAAACTCGCGCCTTGGAGATTATCTATACATTTTTATCTTATGCTGAATGAAGTAAATTTAATTAATTTAAAGGAAAAATGTTTTCCTCTTGAATTCAGTGGAAAACTTCACAAATTATATGTCACCCTCATCATAAGCAGGCAACTTTACAAAGGCTTCCTTAATTAACCCTTGCACACACGATTTACCCTAAAATCGGGGTGTTTGTCCGTTACATTTGTTTATGTAATGTGTACAGGATTAACCGATTTTGCACTTTAACAACGTTGGAGGAAAGTCGACTTTGTGATGTTTTTATTTGGACTGACGCTTTAGTTTGTAGATGCGACAATAGGTTTATAATGTAGAGAGGAATATTCTGCTAAATTAAATTCACACTAACAAACACTAGTTTTAGTTTATTACTCGTTACCACCTCTCATACAGATGCAAAAACCGAAAAGTGACCTAGTCATGTTTTGGTTTTAGTCTGTGGGCTCACCGGTTTTCAGGAGATCACTGCATCGATTTATTGTCGAGGTGGTAGTCTCCTTTCAGAGTGCGGTTACGAAATGGGTGGTGGAATTAACGATAAGGCAGCGATTATATAAAAATATACCTACTCGTAATGCAATTTATCGCCACCCATTTCGTAATCAAAAAATTTAGCAGGCATAGTGGGAGCGATCAATTTTGTTTAAGACCAATTATTGATCAGCAGGTATATATAAAGTCACATGCCGTGCTGCAATAAAATAAAATAAAACTATATTATAGCAAGCTGTAGTTAAAATAATAATTGACCATGTTCTTCTTATAACTGCATATGTAGAGTTGCTATGCATTATTCAGTAGAGACAGTTTTCAGTCTGTTTACAAGAGCCTCACGTGGCTTGGATACAAAACGCGCGGGTTTATGGACGTCCCAAGGATTTGGACGATCACAAATCTAATTGAATATACGTGTGGGCTATTTTTAATATGTGTGCTTTATAATAAATAAAGGAAGATTTGAGAAGATCTTTTAATTTAGTAAAATTTATTACTTCGTCACGTAAACTGTCGTTCTCAATATTAATGTAACATAAATTTGGGTGATAATTAGATATGTTAGTAAGTAGGTTCTTAATTTTGATGTTACATTAATTTTTTATTATTTTTATGTGAACCCTGAAAATCATGGATTTTTATTAAGGATTGTTCTAGGTTTCATATTTTTTTTATTGGAGAACGGCAGGGATTTTGTATCTACCCAGTGGTGGGCAAATCTACAAAGTCCATGAATGGGGTCAATCAATAATTGTTCTTAAACAACATTGATTGCTACTATGTCGGTTAATGATGCGATTACTAAATGGGCAGCGGCAAAACGAATTGATATGAATTATCGTCAATTCAACCGCCCAATTCGTAACCGCACCCTGAAAGGACTATCACCTGGACAAGAAATCGATGTAGCAATCTCCTGAAAACCGGTGAACCCACAGACTAAATCCGAAACATGAATAGGTCACTTGACGGTTTTTGCATACAAAATACAAAGGCGAACATAATGCCGCTAGGCTTTCTCTACCAGTCAAACCTTCGGGACAATCAAAGCAGGCAATACAGTAACTTAGTATATAATGAAGTGAATCTTATATAAAATACTTACAATCTAATATTCACTACTTAAATATATCTTATATACATATATAATCTACATATTATACACAATACTACCAACTACAAAATGAGAAAGAAGGAGTAACAAAGTGGAAAGGAATAGAATAATGAAAGATAAATAAAAACTACCTATCAATTTAAATAGTAGGTAATCATAAACATGACTTTATAATTAAAAGTAATAAAATGATAATTTCCACTTATTACAACAAACAAAACAGTCAACTTGTATTTTTCGTCACGTAGAATATAATTTAACTAGATTAAGGCCATCAAAACAGAATTTTACATTCAAATGAGGTCTATTTGCAGACATTTGTTGGACAAATAAACAAATGGGCTTAACTGCTGACATGGAGGGCGTTTTTAATAGCGATAACAATGGAGGCCTGTTTCTGGTAATTTCATGGATGACGCCTGAATTTTATCACCAACTCTTACGGAGCGGTTCTTTCGCTATTACATGAATATACTAACATATAATCTCTCTGGGTCAATTGGGGTAGATAATACGTCTTTAAGCTATATTATATACAACATACGAAACAGGAATTTATCTCTAGGTTCAAATCATAAGTCTTATTTTATTTGCATATATAGTTACAAATATACTTCAAAAAGTAAATAATATTAAGTATATACGAGTTGGTTAGACCTTGGACTTAAAAACACTTAGGTCCCTGGTTCGAATCCCGATGTGTACCAATGAGTTTTTAATAAAAAAAATGTATGTACATTTGTTTGACAACACCACTAAAGTGTTAGATGTGAATAGATGGGTAATTGAGTCTATTCAAAACATCGCGACGAGCTAGCCACTTGTTCGGTGTAGACTCATACCATCGGCTACAACGAGGTGTACTTGGCCAGGTCGCCATTCCTCCCACACATTAACAGACAAATGTTGAAAATATAATAAAAAATAGACGGGTAGTGAACTATTAAATTATTGTTATTGCGGGAGGAAAAAATAGCAACTAAACCGAACACACGCTACATAACCAACTATAGTAGGTACATTGGTTTACATCTATATACCTACATGTAATTTTATAATGAAATATATCTACTTATCAATGTGCAATTAATTTATATAAATTAATAATGTTTGTACAATGTTGATAATTATAATATTCATATTCTCTACATATATGCTCCAATTTTAATCATTGGTAGCATTTAATCAGTAGATTGTAATTCTAGTGAATAATAATGTGAATTATATGTATACCTACATTTAATTAATGTTATAGTTATGTAAAACAATAATGAATAATGTTTAAGAAAAGGAGTAGGTATACCTAATATGGTCGGCAATGTTAATATAATTGTTGAATTAACTAATAATTTGTATGTATAAAATAATAAATAATCACCATTGTGTAAAATTTTAGTTATTTAAACTTATATGACGTTTAAAAGCAAATATAATCATAATTATATGTAATAATATAAACATCTGTATAATAAATAATAGGTATAGAAATAAATTATATAATTAATTAGGTATTAATACAGATTTAATAAAAATCATTAAATCTGTAGTGCTTCTCTGTAAATACCATATTTATATAAACAACCAAATATTTTAATTATAAGTTAATATGTAAATATGATGTAGATATGCCTATATTAATAAATAAATAAATAGTATAAGACTAGGTGGTTAGTAGAAGTTAACACATATTTAAATACCTACGTTTGACAATGGAGTGATTAAAATTGCTTAACATCTGTTACGCGGTGGCGTGGCTGCGTGAATCGCCAGCCGAAAAAGTTTTAAATACTCGGTTTATCGAAGGGGTGTGTACCTAGGGGGTGCGCTCCGACTTGGGTCACCGAGGAGGGGGTCAGCTCGGGCCTTCCACCATTTTGAGATATCTTCTTAAAGACTACTGGAGTTGGTGAGGTCCGACGTATTGTCTGACTCGCGGTGAGAGAAGTGTGTATGAGCTCTGCCGGTTCCACATAAGGTGGGCCCGTATTCTGTGATATTTTGTAAAAATAGTTCCGCAAAAAAAAAAAGGTGAGTGTGAGACTACCTAGCCGTGAGGGCCAGAGGTGGATTGGCGGGAACCTTGATCTAGCTAAATCCAGGATAACAGATTACGATCACATGGAATTCCTACTATTGGGAGGAGCTAGCCTATTTGCCCGTGCTGTATTGCGCCTACCTTACTTATTAAATGCTTTAATTGACCCGAAGTTTTGACTGACAGATAGTGAATGCCTAGCGACATTAAGTCCGCCTTTGTATTTTATGAAATAAATAAATATATATTTAAAGGATAGTCCTAAATATATTTGGGTTCAACACATTCGGTTAAGTTGCATACAGGTGTAAAAGCCCAGTTTTAGTCTGTGTGTTCACCGATTTTTAGGAGCTTAGTGCATCAATTTTTTTTCAAGGTGGTAGTCTGGTTTGAGGGCGTGTATTGTTTCGAAACACGCAGTCGGATTGTCGATAAAGCAGCGAGAATATTAAATTAGACTCGCATAATGCAAATTCGTCTTAGTCGTCGCCTATTTTGTAACCACATCATTTAGGTGGCATATCATAAGCGACCAATGCTATTATAAGCGTATTATTTGTTCCCGTTTCATAAACTTTGTAGGTCTTCTTACCTTTAGGCTTCAATAAAAAGTGCGTATATATTTAAAAGACAAAAAGCCCCAGCTATATTTCAGCGTAACATTGTGTCATCTGTCCAGCGGCCCAAACGAGCTAGTTCCGTCCTCGTTAAGTCATTACAGGCCTGCGTTCCACTAATGGCCGCCATTTTCCTACATTTTGTAAATACAGCAACTATGGAAATATAGCTACTTAACTCAGGGTCCGGGAAATTTAGCTTTGTGTTGTGATTGCCGCTTTTAGGGAAATTGGATTGGGTAAATTGTAGAAACGTAAAAATATGATCATTTTAATTTAAAAAAATATATACGAGTAGGTATATGGTAGCTTAAAACGTCATGGATTAAAATTCCGAAATGAGTTTAATAATAAAAAAAAATATTATAAGTCTAAAGAAACACTGCGACTTTGGCACTTTTTATGTTGCATCAGAATACCTACGAGCGACGCGGTAGGAATATAACCCTTTCGCTGGATACTCTAAGCCTATTATGCCGCATAACGTTAAGCTAAACTTTAAATGATGAAAATGACGTAGTTGTCGGCAATTTTTTAATGTCACCAGGTTTACATTACGTCAGAAACGCATCATATCGATTAAAGTTTAGCTTAGCGTCGCTTAATCACTCCGCATGCTTTGATTGTTTCGTACAATCAATACGATAACTATAAATGAAAAAAGTTTTACAGGTTTTATTCAATTGGAATATTCAATTAAAAGATAGTAAGTAAGTTATTAAATAAATCCCTGTCAGGTCAGTATAATTAGATTACCTTCCTACGCTTAAAATAAATTTTGCGAAAAAAGCTAACAGTTTTTTCCTACAAGGGCCCTAAAACAAAATGCGTAAACGTCTAAGCGTAGTAGTAAAAAGCTCGTATTCCAAATGCCTGCAACTGACCTGCGACTAATGAAATCCATTCATTATTCTCTCAATATGGGCCAACGAGAAAAAGCGGAGAAGTCCGATAAATTGCCACACATTTAACTTGACTACCCACCGCAAGCTCCAAAGGGTGATCCCTTCTTAGACCTAAACTTAAAACTCTAATAATTATGAAAAAAAATTATTTAAGGACAACCAGGCGGTCGGATACATTAATAATTCCTTAAAACATAAATACAATTGTGAGGAAAATGTTTAGGAGCCACAACATATACAATTAACATTAGTGTGGATAACAAAATATAACTTAAAATAATGTTTAAAAAAAAAACAATTATAATATACTCGTACTTGTTAATGTAATCTAATATTATTTATATTGATAAGAATTTTATAGGTATTTTTTTTTACACCACGGGTTACATTTTCGAAATTTTTGTACGGATCCCTAATATTTTTGAAAATAAAACAGAGCCTATGTTACTTAGGGCCGATTCGACCAAAAGTGGGTACAACTTATACCGAGATTAGCAATGTCAAATCACATAAAAATTAAAATTATTCTGAGTATTAATAATTTAACTTACGAATAAATATTTGTATCGAATTTGACATTACTATCCCCAGTATAAGTTATGCCCTCTTTTGGTCCCTTAGTGAAAGCTTTCTATTAGTATTTTTTTTAATCGGTCCAGTAGTTTTTGAGCTTATTCGTTACAAACAAAAATACAACTCTCTTTATAATAATAGTATAGATAGTAATATAAAATATTATATTTTACCTACTTACTGCTTAATCCAAAGCTTGTCCCAAAGGTTCGAATGGTAGAGAATGCCTAGCGGTATTAAGTCCGCCTTTGTAAATTTGTGCAATAAAGTTTTTAAATAAAATGAAATATATATACCAGACATTTTTATTAAAATAAAATCATTCATATCATTTATAACCTTAAAATGTAACTAAACAAATAGCACAAATAAGTAGATATAGCTAATGAGCAGAACATAGCGTTTAAATAAATGTAATCTCCTGTAACCAAACTTGCCCTTCTCCGTGGGGACCCTTCATGTAATCTAATCTTCTGTACATTCAAAATTTCAATTCGGTCTTTAAATAAATACGCAACGAAACGTAAAAGCACAAGTATAATAGTTTTAATTTGTATACCTACTCTATCTGATATTGTCAGTGTAGGATGCGGACTCCAGAGTCTTGTGGAAAGAATCGCTTGTCTAATTTTTCAACGTATGTAAAGGAAAATATATTATTATCGCTTACTAGGATTGTTTATATTTTTTAAAGATTTGTGATGAGAATTATATAATTTAATTACGTAATGTAATAATTTCTCTATCCCTCTACCTAGTTCCTATAATATTATTGTACAAAATTACCATAATAAAAAATGAAAAAACAGTATAACTACATTGATCTGATTTAAAAAAAATAATGACGTCATGGACTCTTATGGAAATGATATGATGAACAGGAAAAAAATACATACACATTAGGGGATGACAAGCTCACCAGAACAAAAAGGTATGGTGATTCAAATAATGTATCGCACGATAAAAAAGAGGAATGCCTTGTCTGCGTGCGTTTTTCTTTTCTTTCTTTAATCTAGAGTCCTTTAAGCGAGGCGTAAATAAGTTTCTCAAGCAGACATAGTGGAATCAACCAATAGAAATAGTAGCAATAATGCTTCACCATTGCTACTATTGGTTGAGAAAATTCTTGGACGTTACATTACCACTTACCATCAGGTGTTCAGAGTTCCCTTAACAGTTATGTTGGCTGCACTGTTTGCCACGTTTTCTAACGAAAAAATGTATGTTAGTTTTGTGAAATATTTATGTTTAACTTTTTCGATTCTTTTATTATGCCTAGGACACTGAAAAGTGCGTGAACGAGAGTTGGTGTTAAATGTAAAACGCTTTTGCAAACGAGAAAAAGCTTACAAAGCGCCAATATTTCCGTTAGAAAACGTGATTTGCTATGACAGGTTTGTAAAATTAGGTTACCAAATTTATATACACATTTCCGAAATTTGCCATAATTAAAAAAAAAAACACTGATGTGCAAACCCTATTTCAGTAAAATCAAAGAGTTAACTACGCAGGATGTACCTACATTTCTACCTAATTCGCGGAACGACAAAAAAATTAAAAGACCTAACCTAACGAAACAACCTAAACGAACACTTACTTTTAATAATAAACGTCAAATTTACAAAAACGGCTCAAAGTGTGTTCCGCCTTGCTCAATACACAAGCTCGTCGGGATATGGCTTGTGTGGCATTTCGCATTATCGTCGGTGTTATTGATGCGAAAACCGATCTTACACGCTGTTCCATCTCGACAACCGTTGGGCAAACGGAGAAATACACTCTGTCCTTCACATAAACCCACAAAAAGACGCGGCCGATCCATCCTCGCGGAAAGCGAACGTTAAGATGTTCTCGTACGTTGCGAACAAAATGTGCCGGAGCTCCATAATGCTGAAACACTATATTTCTTTGGTTCTCAAAGTAATCACAGTAAGCCACATGAAAGTCGCCTCTTCGAATTCCGTTTATAAAAACGTTAGATAGTTGCTACCGTTCAGACGTGATGGCATAATGACATGCCCGTCATAAAGGCCAGCTCACACATTCAGCCGCCATTGAATTCCACGTTGGAATCTGCCCTGCCGTGAAGCATGTGGATTCTCGCGAGCCCAAACGTAATCGTTATGCATATTTGAAAGTCCTGACCTCGTGAATGTTGCCTCGTCCGTCCAAAGAACATAGTTTACATAATTAGGGGTTTCCTTTAACTGCCTGAGGTACCACTCGCAGAAGTTCCTCCTGGGTGCAAAATCGGAGGATATCAGCTCCAGTGTATGGCGATAGTGATAAGGGTGACGATTGTCGTCACGAAGAATTCGCCAAACTGCAACATGGTTTATACCGAATCTTGTTCCGGCTCGCCTCGTACTTGTGATCGGCTCTTCTTCAAAATGCTCTAACACTAATTCAGCCTGCCTGGCGTCGACAGTGCTTGGACGTCCACATCCAGTAAACCGATGAAAAGAGCCGGTGGAATGTAGTCGTCTTGACATGTTCAGAAAACACTGGTACGAAGGCAGCCGTTCTCCAGGGCTCTGTTCAGGGGGGGTCTACCATCGATAAATCGTTGCACGATACAGTTCACAACCACGATTTAAATTGCTATCTTCATGGCCTACGGATAACATCATATCGTAATATTCCGAGTTAGAAAGTATCGTTATTTTGCAAAAAATATGTTGAAAAAAAAAACTTGATAAAGTTGTAGGATATCGATTAGAAGATTTGAAATTGACAACATTTTTTTTTTTCCAACTTGAGATTTTTTGAAGCCTTATTGAATTTTTTTGATTTTTTGAAGTACTTGAGTATAATGACATCGTTGTATTGAGATAGCAAACATTTATGAATGAAAAACAGAAAAACTATTAAAGTAGACAATTATTAGGTAAAATAGGTACGTAGGCCTTTCTGTTAAATAATCTTGGTTCCCTGACATGACAGCTTACTAGGGTTGATAATAATTTTTGGCTTAGATAATTAATTATATTTTTTACGGGGTATGTTGTAACACGTTGTATAGCGGTCACCCATCCCAGGTCCGGCGTTGTTGTTAACCTTTTTATCAGTTGCGCAGTTACTTAACAGCCTTAAAGGCTGGGGCTGCTTTTTATAAATATAATATTATCATATTATATGTTATAAACACCAAGGACCATAATAAATTGTACAAAAAAACCTTTTTTTTACACAATGAGTGGGAATTGAACCCACGACCTCCGGATAAAATGCTAAAGGCGCAACCACTATGGAGACGGTCCCAAATTATGGTAACGTGTTCGATAAATACAGTAAATCATTGCCAATTGCCGTTTCAGATCTCCAACCGTTTTGGACTGCTCCATTTCCAACAGTAAAGTGTGCTAGTATACAGTAAAGATGTTAGATGATTTAACGCATGTGACCTTATATGTTATGTTTACCTGGACAAGTGGAGTATAGGGTTAGGAAATCCACGTGTGTCGGCAGGATAAAGGAATTGCAAGAATTATTGTAGCCATCAGTAGCCAATTTTCCCGAGTCCAATTCCTTGCCCCGGCACGCCTAAAAAAATATTCATAATTATTAAGTAGGAGTTTTCCTTTGAACATTTTTATTTTTTATTTATTTATCAAACTTTATTGCATAATACAAAGACGGACTTAATGCCGTTGGGCATTATTTGTCAGTCAAACCTTCGGGACATTAGAACATTCAGTTTTTTTTCACCAAGAAAAAAGTGCGAATATTTTTAGGCACTCCAAATATCAAATTCCAATCATTGGGGTTTCCAAAAAACGTGACTTTTATAGTAAGACTCAGGTGTCTGTCTGTTTGGCCGCATAAATATCTCAAGAACTAATACTCGTAATCTGATTTACTTAAATTTTTAAATGGTGGATCTTGTTAAGCTAAAGGGTAGCAAATAGGACTCCTTGTCCGTGGTCCGGTGTATTTTTTTTAACCGTGGTCCGTTGATTATCTATTACCATGATTTTTTATGTTATATGAATAGATTAGAATCAATATCGGGATATTTTTTAAGTAGGTATTGAAGATATATTTCCCATTACCAATATATTTAATGGGACTTGTAGTTCCAGAGATATTTATGCGGACAGACAGATAGACACCTGAATCTCACCAAAAGGTTTCCTTTCATAAAATATTTTTTTCAGAACCCCAACAATTATATAACGTAATATGAACTAACAGTTTCAGTCTATAGACCAGACTGGTATGCTTTTGGAGCTTGAAGAAAGTAATGCTTGTAGAACTAACCGTTCCATAGTACCATCAAGTGGAACTAATACTTCAATCTCACGAATGAAATTACTATAAACGATTTTTACGCTCAACTTTAAGTCGGTGCAAGAGGAATTTTAGCAAAGTCT
Source organism: Monopis laevigella (assembly GCA_947458855.1). Classification (NCBI taxonomy): domain Eukaryota; kingdom Metazoa; phylum Arthropoda; class Insecta; order Lepidoptera; family Tineidae; genus Monopis; species Monopis laevigella. Next base: position 26,317,815 of record OX381583.1, on the reverse strand, counting down.
CATTGTCTTTTAAAGAAGCTTGGCCTTCCAAGATCGGTCGTTGAAGCTTTTTTAGAACACGTTTCCAACATGGCACTGACAGGGTCGTATAGTATTTGATTAAGCACAGAGGGTACTGAACACAGTGAGTTTAATGAGAAAAGGCTTTTAACTCTGCTTCGTGGTCTCATTTTCCGGGAAGTTCTTTACACCCTGCCTCCCAATGGACCTGCCATCCGCACAGAGAATCCATGGATAGCTAAGAACATTATCCCTCTTCTCTATCTAAATTAAATAAAAATATCATCTCTAATTATTAATATAATATTATATTTAAATAATAATATAATTAATCAATATAATTAATTTTTGTTCGCAGCCAAAATTCTTCTCATGCATGCACGACCATTTCAAATAATAACTTTTTTTTCTTTTTTTTTAAAATGCAAGCTAATAGGTTTATTAGGTAATTAAAATTAAGGTAAGTTGGTATTCGTCCGATATATCCGTCGTTGGTATATGCGATAGAACTCCTCTAGACCGGCAGAGAGTGGTAGAGTTCCTAGGTTTTGCAGTGGAAAGTTTCGGCGTGTGGTCCCCCGGTGCCAAAGATTTTAGATAATGTATTTCTAAAATCTTGAAGGAATAGACCGGAGGACGAAGTGTGGTCTGATGTTATTACTGAAAATAATTAACATACAATAATGATATCTTCTTTTCCCAATACTGGTCTAGAAGTAAACTTTGTCAAGTCAGAAATATTTAGTTGTAATGTTAATAATAATAATAATATGTAGGACAATTTACACATATTGCTTTGGTCATAAACTAAGCTCTAGGCTTGTACTATGTCTACCAGAAGCAACGATATAATACATATTATATTATATAAACACCCAGACCATGACAAACTGAACATAATAAACGTGCTAATATTTTTTTTGCCATGGGTTGGAATCGAACACACGTTCTCCGAATACAACGCCATAATATAGTTGATGATAATACAAAACAATTTCCATAAGTATATGAAATTTATAAATCGTGAATAATTTTAACTTTTAGGTCTTTTAAATTAAAAAAAAAATAATGCTCCACGACCATTTACCTCATATTCGTTCTCGTTTATATATTGCGTAAATTTTATTAAACTATTGCTTTTCTATACCAAAATATGGTGCGCAAGTTTTTGCGAACGTATTAAGTTTGAGAAGAAGAACAGGGAGATGTTTTCGACATCATAACCTAAATTATATTGGTCGCCATGCACTGTCTTCATTAAATGCCCCTAGTATTCTAAAGCCTCACGGGCTAAGTAGAAGATGATGTGATGTTGAACGCCCAGATGGATTGACGATTGTACCATGGCACAGATAATAGTTTTTTTATAGGATGTCACTTTATCATATAAAAAAAAGACATATTAATTTCATTCCACTTGCGCTGATAAACCTAAAATGCGAAGACTGAAAAAAATGCGTATTTTTACATAATAATCTTTTTAACTATAATTGTTACAAATTTTAATATAATATTTTGTATTACATATTATTTAGTAGGTAATAGCAGTTACCTGCAACTTTGTGTTCGTGTTATTTTGAAACAAAAAATATTTGGTATTGTAAATGTAAATGTACATGTAAATATAAGTTTTTTTACACTATTTGATCACGGATTAGTGTTGGTGTGAGCGTAATTAGTGTTTTTCTTATCGCTCATTGGCAGATATATTGATGAGTGCGTTGTGCCCTCACTCAAAAATTGACAGACATTTTTGTATTAGATAAGAGCGCTATGGTGTCTCCCCCCGTGGCCGCCTTGCACTAAGCTTGGTTTTTAAATCAAAATATCTGGAAAACCAGAAAAGTCCCATTGAACTGCCTAGCTTCTGGCTTTATAGTCTGATCAGGTGATGATAAAGCCGGAAGGTAGCCGCCGGAACTGCGTAATTAAACAATGTACACTAGCCGTGTTTGGGCTTAAGTGCCATAATACCTAATACTCCTAATACGTCATGCGGGGTTAAATAAGTACCATCGGTGTCATTTTTTCTCCCGAGAACCGTTTCAACGGCCTCTGCTGCGTAACACTGGAAGGATTAAACCGTGTCCTCATGGTATTTGGAGGTAACACCTAACAAGTGGTGACAACGACAACGAGGCCGGATCTGGGATGGGTGAACGCTTTATACAACGAGCCTCTACCATGTGTGGTCTTGATTGTCAGAAGATAGATTTTGTAACCTCGACTAACGATCTGTCGCCGAATTGAAGTCTGTTTGATGACATCTTCTCTCTGCTGATACTTGAAATGGTTGATGATGTAGAGATACTTGTTTCCGCTCATATCATAGTACAGGTCCGACAGTTCTTGCGGCTTTGCTGCTTGGCTACTGCTTTCTTCTTCTTTGCTTAATCTGTTCAGTGATTAAATAATAATTAACTAGCGATCCGGCTCGGCTTCGCAACTATATTTTGCATATTTTAAAATTCCTTATTAGAACAATCTTATATAGATTTTTTAAAGATAAAATAAAATGAAATTATTCCTGGTAGGCGGGATAAAATAAAATTTACTGGTTTTCAGTAGATTACTGCATCGATTTCTTGTTGAGTGCCATGGAATCCTATAGAAGGCTACCACCTTCTTTCAGGGGGCGGTTAAATTGACGATAAGGCAGTGAGTATATTAAAATATACTCTTAATGCAATTCGACTTTGTCGCCGCCCATTTCGTAATCGCATCATTTAGCCGGCATAGTGAAAGCAATTAATGATGTTTAAGAGCAATTATTGATTGACCCCATAGACTTTGTAGGTCTGCTCACCACCAGGTAGATACAAAGTCACATGCCGTGCTGCAATAAGAAAAAAAAAGTTAAATGTCAAAAATATAAATAAAGTTTATACTCAGGTATATTCCTTCCTTTCGCAATAGAAACATTAGGTCATTGGATATATTAGATATACAACTTTTCATTGGGAAACTAGAAAAAAAATTATAGAAGTTTCTAGAGATAGTCGGTCTCGAAATGATTTGAAACTACATATTTCTATTGCTGTGCAACGTGGAAATGCAGCCAGTGTTCTCGGTACATTTATTCAGCAAAATTTCGAAGAGATTTTAAATAAAAATATTATCTCATTTAATTATCTTGTACTATCTTTAGCAATAAATACTTTAAAAAATGTTTATATACGAATAAGTCATGTATATCTTAAAAACTATATTTGATTAAAAATTATTGAAACAAACATTGGGTCTGACGTACCTACATTTCTTTATATGTATAGTAATAATAGTAATATATATTGTATAGAGTAGTACCTAAATAGTATAAAATTACTATAAAGAGAATTATTAATAAAGAAGTAACAAGAAAAACGTGAACTATTACAATTTCAGGGGTTCCCGCGAAATTTAAGATATATGAAGCAATCTATCGCTTGATATCATAAAAATACAATTTGATTTTTTTTTCGGATTTCAGTCAGGTCGATTCTGCGTCTAAAATCACTGCTTGTTAGTGCCATCATAGTACCAATGCAGCGTTCTCTCTTTAAATTAATATAGGTACCTTACTTAATTTTGTAGCTGTCAGCTTTACGTATTCCCAAAATGTCGACGAGCCTAGGAGCAATTAGACGGTAGTTATGTTTGTCTCGGATCCATCGTCTCTACACTAAATCGACCCAAATATATAGGTAATCTTTAATAATTGATTCATCTTGTGTTAGGATCATTGTTTTAGTACTGTAATAATAGTTACAATAATAGATTGCAGTAATTGTACATTTCCTAGAACACGTACGCACGTTAGATCAACAAAGGACTAATAGATAAAGTAGCCTGTGCCTTTATTTGTCATCAAATACAACGTGTTGCAATGCGATACGTCCAATTCATACCAAGTCTCGGTTTTAGTGTTTGGGTTCCCCAGCTTTCAGGCGACTACTGTATTAATTTATTTTCGAAATGGTAGTCTCCTTTCAGGTTCCGAAACGGGCAGTTGATTTGACGATACAGCAGCCAGCGGGGATAGGTCATAATGCAAATTTCGTAACCGCATCATTTACGATGTGAGCTATGCGTCTATTAATCGACCCTATTGCTGGACTTTGTGGGTCTTGGTATAATTATTATTCCACTTTTAACAATTGTATATCAACCGCAAATCAAAATTAAAATTTGACATATTTCTCATACAAAATGTGTCAAATTTTACTTTTGATACACCGTTGATATCCAAGAATAATAATGCTTAAAAAAACCTTTATACTATAATTATTATTTGAAATTATTTATTATTATTACATTAGCAGTCAGCACATAAATAAATACTGTTTGTTTACCGAACGTTACCTTTAAAAGAAACAGAATATGGCCTTATATATATATACCCATAGGTAAAATTTTGCTCATTTTGTATAGCAATAAGTATGTCAATAGGTATTAAATTTGTCACGCGGTTGATACACAATTCATTTAGTAGAGTCAGACCCCATATTTAACACCACTATCATACTGGTACCTACTTTAGACTAATACTGAGAATTTTCCTAATAGGTATAATAAACAAAAGAACAATTGTTCTTGTTGACTAGTGGTGGCAGCTTTTGTCTGTTTATTTTTAACACACATTGTTCGAACGACGCGGCTTACGGTTTTGAGTTGAGTAATATAGTTTTTTAACACATTATACCTATTTACGATTACAACAACATAAGTAGGTATTTGTTAGTAACAACTACCAGTCACAGTCGTACACAGTCGCGTGCATAGGTGTTTTAGGCAGGGTAGACAAAAACATACTATAAAAAAAAACCCTTACCAAAATTTATTTCAGGAAAAATGATGCTGGATTTAGCCACCTCTCATATCCTCAAAATGACTGATTAAAAATATTTGAACATATCATTTTGCGGATACTTGAAACGGCCCATAAAGGAGCCTGAAGTATCCAATTTACACAATAGGTAGTATATATTCGTATTGTTTTACATTAAATGATCTATTTATCTTACCGTTTTACCATTTTTAAATCCAATACCGGCACACTACGACCATTTGTAATAACTTGTCTTTATTCTTCAAAAGTAAGATTTAAAAACTTTAATTTTTTTTTTTTTCTAAACAAAACGTACGTATGCATTTACATTCCATTTTTAATACCTAAAGAAATTCAAATTAGATCTTTAAACAACTATCTCCACAATAAAAAGAATCTCACGCGTACCGATTGTGCAAACCAACTTACAAACTACATAAAAAATCAAAGGTTAAATTTAAAAGTTGAAGATATTTATTGCAAAGAACAAAATAGAATTTAAATGAAGGCAATTCCTTCATTTAAATTCTATTAAAAAACACCATGCGTATGAGTACTCGGTCTGGCGGCATATATAATGCTATCTCTCTCGCACATTAAATAAATCTTTTTTTTACAAACCATCATGAACAATTATCGAAATTCTCTACACTATTTTATTTCTGTAGATTCTGGATATATTTTTTGTACTAAGTGAGATAGTACGATTGCACCTGTAGATATTAATCAAGTTGAAATAAACCTCAGTAATTTTTTTTTTCTAAGATACAGAATTTCATTTTTTGTCTGATTCCCATTATTTATGGTAATGCGACCCATATATTCGTAAACCAGAGATATATGTCGAAACATCCCACATCAATTAATTTCTGTAGGTCGTGGGTAAATTTTTCATACTTAAGTGCCCAATGACCTTTCTTCCGTGAAATCAAATGAAGTCCGTAATTATTACGAGTTTATTATAAACCAAAAAAAAAAAAATATTATAAATTTTCCTAATTATTAATCACATTTAAAAATGTTCAGAAAATTAAAAAGCTAAATTTATGTTTATATCGTGATTATAATTATGTTGGTGTCATTTCAATTTCGCGCAAAAGTTAACAGATCCTACTCGTATATTATCCGAAAAGACCAAGGAATAGAAAAAACAAGTTTTTTCTATTCCGTGGAAAAGACAGTGTCTAAAGGCGCTCGGTACATTGCTGTGGTTCTTTGTATGTGCGTGTAGGTTACTATATCTTTGTATTTCATATACAGACAAGGTTTTTACACGTTTTCTATGTGTGCAAACTTAGACAGTTTAGTTCAACGACTTACATACTTTTATGAATGAGGGCGCGTTTGTCGAATTACAAATTAAATCTAATAGTTGCCAATAGATGGCGCTTTTCTTATATTTTATGAATAGTTAACATAAATTAAATGTTTTAATAAAATATCTATTATTGTGCATTGTGTCAGGGTTATCAGGGTGGACAGTGTCTTTTTGTCTCTATGAGATGCACGCCCCTGGTTGTTACATAGCTAGAAGCAAAACTGACACAGTTTATCGTGCTTTGATGCTTTTTAAGATTCTCGAAGCGTGACAGCGGCCTTAAATCTGCGGTCTGACTCTACTTGAATTGAATTGAGTATCAACTGCGTGACAAATTTAATACCTATTTGACATACTTATATCCACTATACAAAATGTGAAAATTTAACCTATGATGTGCAGTCGATATACAATTGATTTAGTATAAGGCCCCAGAGACCATATGTTGTTTCTTTTAAAGTTAACGTTCGATTGACTAAATAACACAATCCCTTATGTACAATGGTCACGACACGGAATGTTAAAAAAATTCAAGCTAAATGTACCTCTAATACAGGGGGACAGACTACTTACATGACTTTTTAGTGATCGTTGTTGCCGGTTGTTTAATGTCATATTTAAAGGTATTCGTTATTTTGACATCCATAAGTTTCCATTATAAGAAAACTTTACAAACAGAATGTGGCAGAATTTAATACTTACATGGTAAAAATGAAATATTACTTAGTTAATTTCGCTGATGACGACTTTAACCTCTACCTTTGCTTTCACAACTCGGTCTAAAGTCACGGACGGTGATTCAGAGGGCTTTTGCATCTGCTCCTATCACCGATAAACCTGCAGTTATCGGTGATAGAAGCAGATGCAAAAACCCTCAACTATGACCTAGTCATGTTTCGGTTTCCGTCTGTTGCCTGATACGTTTTCGGGAGACTACTGTATTGATTTTTGGTCGAGGTTCTTTTAGGGTGCAGTTACGAAACGAGCAATTGATTTGACGAAATGGTCGCCATTTCATAACCGACTATTAGATAAAGTTGCCTGTGCCTTTTTAACCTATTTCTTATTAAGTTTCAATGAAAATAATGTTAAATTTTATATCAAAGTATCAGAATAATATGCTGTTAGCAGCATATTTAATTAAAATCATGTTCCTGGCAGACTAAAAAATGTGAAATAAAACTTATTTAAAAAGTTTTTATAACTTATTTGTTTTGTATATTGTTGTATATTGTTTTGTATAACTTATTTGTTTTGTTTTGTATTTGACGTGTTTTATCTCTCGGTGTTAGTCTGTGGGCTCAAAAACGTAAAACTTTTAAGCCTGCATATTGGGAGTAGGGCTTGAGCTCCGGAATTCTGGTTTTAAAAAAATCCGGAATTCCGACATATTTCAGTATCGTTTATAATACCGGATCAATGATTGGTGAATCAAAAACGGAATTTCGATATCGAAAAAAATATATTATGAGGCGTAGCGTGTCTTTCCAACAGTTTGAGCGCATTGACGTTCTTGAAATTTCCCTGCCAACCAAATTCCTAGCAATTCTTGGACTAGGGGTCCTACCGGGAAGCCCATCAACACACCCATCGACGCGTAGATCAAAAGAATCCGAAACTCAAATGTATGGGATTTATACATTTTTATCAATCGACGCGTTGATCGGTATGTCGATGTAGCTTCCCCCTGTATAAAATTTTTAACGGAAGCCTTGAACTCCGGAAATCGGAATTCCGGGACTGAAATGCTAAATATTGAAACCCAATCGATTTGTTATTTTTTTATTATATTTTCAACATTATTCCCATCAACTGTGGGAGGAATGGCGACCTGGCCAAGTGCACATATGTATATATATATATTTTGACTTTTCATAAATGCCTGTAAAGGTTTACACTTTGACTTTTTTTTTTGACAATACCGTAACTGAAAAATTTTCCGAAATTCAAGCCCTAGTTGGGAGCGATAACAATGTATTTGATCGACCCCATTCATAAACTATTGTAGGTCTGCTTTTCATCAGGTAGATACAAGATGATACAAGGATTGCTTATAGGAACATATAAAACTCATATAAAAACGCCTACCTAAGTGGATTTCTAAGATAAAAGTTTGAATGAATGCTAATAAAACAAAAGTTTCGTATAAATTAAATAACTTTTTTATTATAATAAATATTATGTACGTACTTAGACATCAAATAACAGCAAAATATTTATTTCAATATTATCAGTAATTAATCCTCAATTACGCTTAAGTTTATAATTGTGTAGGTTCTACTTTCACCCATAACAAAAAAATATTAGTATATCGTATCGTTTGTTTCTGGTACACATAGTACAAGCCTATAGAGCTTAGTTTGTGACCAGAGCAGTATGTGTAAATTGTCCTACATATTATTGTTATATCCTGAAATTTTCTATAACAAACGAAGAAAGTTATTTTATTTTATTAGTTATTAGAGATAAATTGGAAATATCACACAGACAATTAATGTAAAAAAATAAACCAGCAATCATATGCTCTATATAAATTGAGTAAAGTTGTAAGTAGGTCTTCAGCATTAAGCGCTTACCATGGTTACGTAGCATCCACATTGAGATATGCCATAATATTTTGGTTCAACTAACAAGGATCCGGTATTTAGAGCCCAGAAAAGATGTGTACGTGCGATTTGTCATCTTAAACAAATCGAATCGTGTAGAACGTACTTTGTCAAATTAAAATTATTAACATTGCCTGCTTTATATATTTACGAGTATAAGTTAAAGTTTTGTGATCGAGCTCGCTCCAAAGATAATATAATTTTACCCTCGCATAAAACAACCCTTTTTAATCAAAGTGTTTTTCGTATGGCACCTCACATATTTAATAAATTACCTAAAGATATTAAACTCATTGATAATTTAAATATGGAAAAAAAAACTATATTGTTTTAAAACTTATTAAAAACATATTAAAGGCTTACGGTCTTATTCATAAAAACTTACGAAGCCTTTATTGATGCTTTATAACAGCTCAATAGCAAAACACCTCAAAATGTTATTCATAAACGCTCAATAAACCTCTAATAGTGATAAACGTCAAATAACAGCTCCATAACTTTATTGAAGGCAGGAGCCCACTATAAACCTATTTTAACCTCACTTTTTATACATATTTTATTTTTTGGTTAAAAATTTTATTAAATGACTTCTATTACTTCATAAAATTATATTACAGATAAAAATAATAATGCCCAGTCGGCTTCCGATCAACAAATTCTCAAAATTTTACAACTCGAATGGACTTGAACCAAATTAGGTTGGGCGCACACTGACAGAAATTTGTAACAAAAAAATATTAACATTTAATCTTGTTTCACCGCGGTAATTTGTCCAAAAAGACAAAGTTGTGCCGCTTCAAACTATAAAAATTGAATGGCGGTGCCGACTGCCGTCACATCTGTTTTTTATTTATTTATTACACGACATGTGATTTTGTATCTACCGGATGGTAAGCAGACCTACAAAGTCCATAAATGGATCGATAAACACATTGTCGTTTTACTATATTGATCGCTCCCACTATGCTGGCTAAATGATGCGGTTACAAAATGTCAAAGAATAAAAAAGAAAGAAAAAAAAAATCAAAGAAGTTTACATTACGAGTCTATTTTAATATCCTCGCTGCTTTATCATAAATTCAGTCGCTTATTTCGTAACCGCACCATGAAAGGATACTACCACCTCAACAATAAATCTATGCAGTAGTCCTGGTACCAACCAACCGGTGAACCCACAGACTAAAACAGAAACATGACTAGGTCACTTGACCGTTTTTGTTGTATGTGAAACAAGTATTGCCAGAGAAATATTCTTTCGTACAGAGATGCAATCATAAAAAATCAGAATTCTGTATTCTATTTTTGATACAAATTATTTTAATTTAAATGACGGCTGAAACCGCGGGGCACAGCTAGTGTGACTAAATTTTCTATCCGTGTGCGCCAAACCTTATTATAATTATTTCATTAGAGGTGTCAAAAACGTTTTTTTTTTTACTTTTATGGTCTTGGTTTTCCTCGATTCTGCCAACTTTCTTGACAATCAATTATTTTTTTCTATCAACACATCACTAATTCAGCTAATAAACATCAAATAGTTATAGGAGCTTTATTGGAGGTTTATGAATAACAAAAAAGTTATCGAGCCAATAGCCTTATTGAACGTTTTAACTATTGAGCTCTTTAAGAGTGTTTTAAGGTTTTTTTATGAATAAGACCGTAAGCTGTCCGTTACAGTACTAATATTTTGTTCATTACCAGATATAATATAGCATATAGTCATCTAAGGACGTGTTGAGAGTTTATTTTTATAATAAAATTTATCAAATCAAACCAAAAGTATGTATTTGTGAACAAAAGGAACAATAGAGTTGTTACAATAGTTTATATCTCTTATGTTCTACTTTATAGTATACAAATATTATAATGCAGCTAGGTATTTACGTTATTATTAATATTTCATATTTTTATCATTTAAATATTCCTCAATTCTATAAAACTAAATTTTGCATGACCTAAATTTCTTCTAAGTGTTAATTATTATTTTTAAAACTTCTATAGTTTTGTGAAAATATTTCTATTTTGCTACACGTATATCACGTGCGAAGCCATGAGGGGGGTTTTGAGGGTTCAAACTAGAAAAAGGCTTAAAGAAAAGGAGTTAGATAAAAAGAAGTTAAACAAACTAAAAACTAAAAAGCACGAAGATACTGTACCGAAAGATGAAATATATATTAAATTAATGAAAAATGAATAAATGAAAATAAACTACAAGTTAGAACGTGATTGAACGCCTATTGCAACAGAAATGAAGATTAACATAATGAATATTAATAAAATCTCCACTAAACCTAACTGCTGCATAGATACTCATGAATTGGTGTTTAAAGATCTTCTTAATAAAGATGTAAAAATCAATAATACTAAAACGGTAAAAGTGATATCAAAACCTACGAAATTAAATAAGAAAATGAAGCCAAAGAAAATGAACATTCTAAATTAAAAGAAGATTTATCTGGTAAAAATATAGAGAATTATATTAGTCGCAAAGAGAGTAAAATCTAATATAATTTTAAAAATAACGGAAAGGATGTTTTTTTAAGGATACAGGCAGAACTAAGAAGCTATCATAATTAAAATAATAGAACCAAGTATAAGAACGGGTAAACAAAGAATAATGAAAGATGTTAAAGAATAAAAAAATAATATTTAATTAATTATAACAAACGAATGTTATACTTAAAAAACTAAATGAATTCAATGATCAAAACATTAAAAAGAATAGAACACAATATGTTACTATTGTAAGAACCTTTGGATACGTCAAGAACCATAAGTCAAACACCTTAAAGAAATGGTTCTTGCCACACTACGGTGTTACGCTCTTTGAATACGTCAATAACCATAAGTCAAACAACTTAAAGAAATGGTTCTTGCCACACTTCGGTGTTACGCTATTTGGATACGTCAAGAACCATAAGTCGAAACACCTTAAGGAAATGGTTCTTGCCACACTTCGGTGTTACGCTCTTTGGATACGTCAAGAACCATAAGTCGAAACACCTTAAAGAAATGGTTCTTGCCACACTTCGGTGTTACGCTCTTAGGATACGTCAAGACCCATAAGTCGAAACACCTTAAAGAAATGGTTCTTGCCACACTTCGGTGTTACGCTCTTTGGATACGTCAAGAACCATAAGTCGAAACACCTTAAAGAAATGGTTCTTGCCACACTTCGGTGTTACGCTCTTTGGATACGTCAAGAACCATAAGTCGAAATACCTTAAAGAAATGGTTCTTGCCACACTTCGGTGTTACGCTCTTTGGATACGTCAAGAACCATAAGTCGAAACACCCTAAAGAAATGGTTCTTGCCACACTTCGGTGTTACGCTCTTTGGATACGTCAAGAACCATAAGTCGAAACACCCTAAAGAAATGGTTCTTGCCACACTTCGGTGTTACGCTCTTTGGATACGTCAAGAACCATAAGTCGAAACACCTTAAAGAAATGGTTCTTGCCACACTTCGGTGTTACGCTCTTTGACAAAATAATTTATATAGGTAATATAAGAAATAGATACAATGAAGACACAAATTGCACATGTATCTAAAAGTAGGAGCAAATTACAATTACTTAATTAAACAATAATTAATGCACAGCAGCACAAGTTAAAAAAAAAACAATTAGCGGGTTATCATAGTTTTGGATACACATTATTATGATGAACGGATTAGAATGAAAACTTTTTATTAGAGAAGACTTGCAATTAAACTGACCCTTCCACAGATTGATAGTGATGTAGCTCATTCTGGGGAGTATGTAACGGACAGCTTAAGGCCCAGTTTCTTGATGGATAGTTATCTCAACTAATTGTCAAATAATGACAGATAACTTACTAAAGGTTAAATTTCGAAAAAAATGTGATTCTTGATAGATAGTTAAATTGACTATCTGTTAAATATAATAAAATAATAACTATGATTTTAACAAATAGTTAGTTATTTTGACTACTCAAAAATGAGTGGTTAAACCATTTAATTTCTAGTAAGATACGAATTTGGTGTTATAAATTGAAGTGTTTGTGTTGCGTTTTTTGCAAATTATCGTATTAAAATGAATTTGAGCATTGAAAAATATTTTTCCTATTTTGAAAGTTCATTGAACTCTTAGGATGAAGATTAATGAAGAATGTTTTAGGACAAACAGACGTAAACAAAGTTTCCGTCCCAGGAAAGAACATTTAAACATTTGGAATGAAAATGAATTCAAAAAAAGGTTTAGAGTTAATAAAAAAACCTGTTTATGGTTTGTAGAAGAATTAAAAATGTTTCTTCAACGCCAAACAATAAGGTAAGAAAATAACTTTATATTCATGTTTAAGTGAGGTTAGGTCAAACAATAATTAAGGTTATTTAAGATGTCCTGTATCAAAACCTAATTAGGACAGGGTCCCCATGAAGGGATAAAATCACATAAAACTAGGTACCTACCTATATTTTTTTACATGACCCATTTGATGTTCTTATTATGGTCGTGCTGTTTGAAAATTTTGAATTATCATCAACCAGTTCTTACCACTTACTGGATATTTATTTAAATTATTGTTACAGAAATCATGCTGTCAGTGTAGAGGATCAAATATAATTAACTTTAAGATTTTATGCAACTGGAAATATACAGAAATGTTCATATTTATTTGGCCTACATAAAACAACAGTTTGCAAAGTTGTACTTATAAAAATAAAAAATAAATAAAAAAACTGAAGATGAAATTAACGCAGGGATGATGCCATTTTAAGATGGGGGGAAAGTAACAGATAAGACATGTACATTGTGCAGTGTTGTCGTAGGGACTGCCAGACATATACTTGAAAAAGTCTAGTATTCACACCGAGATGGTAAAGTTCTAGAAATTATTTTCAAGATGGAGCTTACAGGATCATAGTATTTGGTTGAGTAAAGAGAGTAGTGAACATAGTGCAGGTAAGAGTTAAAAGGCCTTTAACCCTACTCCTCTGTCTCAAGTCTGGGAACACTGCAGTTCAATCCCTGCCTCCTAACCACACTATGGACCCGGCACCCCCACAGAGAATCCATGTATAGCTAAAAACATTGTCTCATAGTCTTTCAAATGTCCCAACTTGATCATAACAACCTGGTAACTGTGGAAAAGCCACAGATATTGTGAAAAGTCTATAACCCTGCTTTGCGGTGACAAGTCCAGTAACACTGCAGGTCACTCCCCCTGACCATGCGATGGGCCATTGTTTTTTTTTCATGTGTTTTTTTTTTAATTCTTGAAGCTATGGTTAGATAATTGTCTTAAAATTGCACTAAATAATTATTCCCAAAGCCAAAAAAAAAGAATTTGAAAATTGGGATAAAAGTTAATGAATAGGATTATTGATTATTGTTTCCTGTATTATACCAATTTTCTATCCTTTATTGATTGTTTTTTTTTTTTCAGAACCCATATAATGAATATTAGTTATATGTATGGATTTGTATTTTATATAGGATAACATATTTACTATGGATTAATAAGTTTATTTTTTATATCTTATATCATCAATTTATGTTTATTATTATCCAATATTATATGGCTGGATTATTCACATAAAAAAACCTGTATGATTATTAATTTTTTTTTTTCATATACTTATAAATACTAGACAGTTTTTGTAGCAATCTGAATTTTTGAATCTCTGTGTGGGTGCTGGGCCCATCGCATGGTCAGGGGGAGTGACCTGCAGTGTTACTTTAGTCCAGTGGACTTGTGACCGCAAAGCAGGGTTATAGACTTTTCACAATATCTGTGGCTTTTCCACACCTTACCAGATTGTTATGATCAAGTTGGGACATTTAAAAGACTATGAGACAATGTTTTTAGCTTTACATGGATTCTCTGTGGGGGTGCCGGGTCCATAGTGTGGTTGGGAGGCAGGGATTGAACTGCAGTGTTCCCAGACTTGAGACAGGAGTAGGGTTAAAAGCCTTTTAACTCTTACCTGCACTGTGCTCACTACTCTCTTTACTCAACCAAATACTATGATCCTGTAAGCTCCATCTTGAAAATAATTTCTAAAACTTTACCATCTCGGTGTGAATACTAGACTTTTTCAAGTATATGTCTGGCAGTCCCTACGACAACACTGCACAATGTACATGTCTTATCTGTTACTTTCCCCCCATCTTAAAATGGCATCATCCCTGCGTTAATTTCATCTTCAGTTTTTATATTTATTTTTATAAGTACAACTTTGCAAACTGTTGTGTTATGTAGGCCAAATAAATATGAACATTTCTGTAAATTTCCAGTTGCATAAAGTTAATAATATTTGATCCTCTACACTGACAGCATGATTTCTGTAACAATAATTTAAATAAATATCCAGTAAATGGTAAGAACTGTATGTTGATGATAATTCAAAATTTCAAAACTGCATGACCATAATAAGAACATCAAATGGGTCATTTAAAAAAATATAGGTAGGTACCTAGTTTTATTGTGATTTTACCCCTTTATGGGGACCCTGTCCTATTTAGGTTTTGATACAGGACATCTTGATTAACCTCAATTATTGTTTGACCTAACCTCACTTCACTATGAATATAAAGTTATTTTCTTACCTTATTGTTTGGCGTTGAAGAAACATTTTTAATTCTTCTACGAGCCATAAACAGCTTTTTTTATTAACTCTAAACCTTTCTTTGAATTCATTTTCATTCCAAATGTTTAAATGTTTTTTTCTGTGACGGAAAGTTTTTTTACGTCTGTTTGTCCTAAAACATTCTTCATCCTAACAGTTCAATGAACTTTCAAAATAGGAAAAATAATTATTCTAATAATAAATATAATTTATTTTAATAAGATAATTTGCAAAAAAACGCAACACAAACACTTCAATTTATAACACCAAATTCGTATCTTACTAGAGATTAAATGGTTTAACCACTCATTTTTGAGTAGTCAAAATAACTAACTATTTGTTAAAATCATAGTTATTATTTTATTATATTTAACAGATAGTAAATTTAACTATCCATCAAGAAACACATTTTTTTCGAAAATTAACCTTTAGTAAGTTATCTGTCATTATTTGACAATTAGTTGAGATAACTATCCATCAAGAAACTGGGCCTAAGCCTTATAATATGTTTTTAATAAGTTTTAATTAGAAGTAAAGTGTCAGTGCCAATTTCATGGTCAAATACGAAATATTTATTATTATTATTTATTTTTGGAGACTATTTTTTATTAAATAATTCCCTATACTCTTCCTGCATACTTAACAAGTACTTACGTAGCATTATCTTTGTTTTGATTAAATATCTTAACATCCGGATAAGAGGCGTCCAAAACATCTATCCCATCTGTATTAATTTCTATATTTTGTTTAGCCATTATAAGAGTCACTAAACGTTACACTACATATACAATACTAATATGTTACGCGAACGACCGGTCACAAGTGGGTACGTATCTGTATTGGAATTGATAAGACAAAAAGTTGTTCCGAGAGCCGCTGTTAGCCTAGTGGGGGACAACAGGATGTTTTTACAAAATATTGTGTCGTGTATAAATAAGTTTATTGCACATCTATATTAATATTATAAAAGTTAAAGTTTGTGAGTTAGTGGCGGGTAATCTCTGGATTTACTGAACCGATTAAAAAAAATATTTAGTGTTAGATAGCCCATTTATCGAGGAAAGCTATAGGCAATAAAATCACGCTACAGCCAATGGGAGCAGAGCATCAATGAAAAATATTGGGAAAAAACGGGGAAAATTTGTTCCTTGCTCCGAGTAAACGGTTAAAGTTACGCACACGAAGTTACGCGTGTGAAATATAAAACTTTTTAACACGAGATCTGGGGGCTCGGCCGTGCCCCCACCAAGTCGAGCAAAAAAGCGTCACGGCCGTACCATCCTTTTCTCGAAGCAATTCAGACCATTTTCGACCCCCTGTAACTTCGTTGTGGATAAAACTAGAAGACTGAAATTTTCAGTAACCATGCAGGCATTGTAAAGACACGTATATTTCAAATTTCATTCAATTTGAACCAGTATTTTAAGAATTATATCGGGTCAAATTTCTTAATTTTGTCACTCACTGACTCACCGATCATCAAAATTCTAAGGCACTTCTAGCAGACCTAGAAGCTTCAAATTTGGAATATAAGTAGTGTTTGGTGTATGAATCAAGGAAAAACTAAAAAATCTAGAAAAGACCGCAAAGAAAATTAAGCCCATACAGCCAAGTCTTCAGTTAATTTTTTTTTATATTGGCTTTATTCGTAACGATGTTTTATTACGGCAGTTATTATTATTGCGTGCGAAGCCGCGAGTTTAAGCTAGTCCCATATAAATATAGGCGCATGGTAGTGCCCCTGCCAAATCTAGCAAAAAATGGGTATTGCCGTCATGAAAACACGTCATGAAAACACGTGTATTAAATTATTTATTAATGCAAAAAACGTACCTACGTGCATATTCGTACTTATTACGAGTGCGTAAGGTTGTATAATTATATATATACCACGCGCTGCGATGCTAGCGAGTGAGCGCGGGCCGTTACTACGCGCTGCGCGGTGCTAGCGCGAGGGCGCGGGGCGGCGACAGTGGCGGGGCGGCGACAGTGGCGGGGCGGCGACAGTGGCGGGGCGCGCGGAAAGGTGAATGTCGCCGAGCGAGCAGCAGCCGCGCTCATACGCACGAGCGACCCAATGCTGTTCGGATGTGCCCAGAATTCTTACCTATAAGTTTGCGATTTTCATTGATAATTTCGATTGCTATATTAGTTTGACGACTAAAGGCTACTCACAAGTCTGGGCGGTTTACATCTAATTAATGTCGACTTTGGAAGTGTTAAAGCGCAGGAATCCTCAATTTGTGAATACAACAGACTAAGAAGCATTTACCGTCCAGATTTGTCAAAAATTTTAACATCAAAGCCTCCCAGAAAAACGCATAGAGACAGGGAGTGGGCTCTTAGAAAAACTGTAGCTGAAGCTCAAGAAGTAGTACCGGAAAAGAGAAAACGGAAGGCTACCTACAAAAATAAGAAAAGTTCATAAGTCAGAGAGAGGGCTTTAAGAAAATTCGTTGCTGGTAGATATACATATATACAATAAGTAGAAGGTACCGAAAAGGAAAAAAGTAGAATTGTCTACAAAATACAAAAAGAAATGAGATCCCATCAAAAACAATACTTGTCAAAAAAAACAAGTCTCGCAACTCAGTTGTTCTGCGGTAAAAAGTTGTGAGATCTATGTAATACCAAGTCGGTTATTAATTTATTCAGTCTCTACTTAAGCGACTTTCTGTCTTAATACGTCCAGTCTCTAAGACCACGATCGTGGTCCATAACAATTGAAAATCAATTGTGTCTGGAATCTCCGTACTCGAAGCATTAAGTTGTTACGTAATAATTAACAGCATCTTATAGTGATGCATATCAATATTAAAATTCTTTAATGTTCTATATAAATATATTGAGACTTGGCCATCGCACTAAATAATTAAATTTACATGTGTTTTCAGGCGATTGAATTTACACGTGTTTTCAGGCGATGGCCAAGTCTCAATATATTTATATAAAACATTAAAGAATTTTAATATTGATATGCGTCACTATAAGATGCTGTTAATTATTACGTAACAACTTAATGCTTCGAGTACGGAGATTCCAGACACAATTGATTTTCAATTGTTATGGACCACGATCGTGGTCTTAGAGACTGGACGTATTAAGACAGAAAGTCGCTTAAGTAGAGACTGAATAAATTAATAACCGACTTGGTATTACATGGATCTCACAACTTTTTACCGCAGAACAACTGAGTTGCGAGACTTGTTTTTTTTGACAAGTATTGTTTTTGATGGGATATATATTACTAGCTTACGTTGTACCGGCTTCGCAGTTCGCACGGCATATATACTGAGGTACTTACGGAGTTTGACCTCCGCCATGAAACAATCCCACCATGCATTGTTTTCTCGAACGACTTACTTGGGCAGCGATTTCGATGAAAGTTCGGCTTGATTTTTTCCAACATCTTCAACAATCATCGTCATATTTTAACCAGTTTACACAAAACCTTAATAAATACACCTTGCTCAGCAATCATCTATCACTCTGTAAATAGATGAAAACCGCATGAAAATCCGTTCAGTACCCCTAGTGTGAGTTTTCTAACTATTACTTTGCGTTTGAGTTAACTAAAATTTGTATGGGAATATATTCAGCGCTCCAAGCGGAAATTTTGAGAACTAGAAATGCGGCCGTGTGATTGGTCAAAATGTTAACGCGGTAGTATAGTTAACGCGAAAGTAAACGTTAAAAAAACTCACACTAGGGCTACAGTAGTTTTGTAGATCATCGCAAGCATACAGACGATGCGGGGAACTTAGTTTTATAATATGTATCCAAACACTCAAAGCCATTATTTTGTTAATAGGCTGAGTTTGTTAAAAAAAAAATGTTAATAGAAGTATCATATGTCATAAAATAATTTACGTAACAAAAAAATGTTGACGGATCATGATAAGTCTGAAAGATCTTGAATGACAAAATTCGTGAGGGGTGACTGGAACTTGGCTTGCTCAGCGGTTGGGCGCCTTGTCGCGAAATCGAGGTTCGTGGGTTCGAGTCCCGCCCACCATGATTTTTATCATTGCATTTTTATCTTTAAAAAAATAATTTAAGATAATATCCTAATAAGGAATTTATAAAATCATCAAATATAAATACCAAAAAAAAAACTAAGGTTAAGAAAATAAGACTTCATGCTATTTTAGTCGTTTTTATTATTATTTTACATATTTAGGTATGTTTAGAACCTATTTATAAACTACTAAATTTTAGTTTATTTATTGCCTAGGTGTTGGATGAGGGTAAAATAGGGTCGTTAAAAACATCTCAACTCGAACGAGAACTCACGGTTTCGGAGTCGGTGGTTACCCTGCTGGTGACATTGAAAATTTACAGTCAACTACGTCGTTTTGGGTAAAGTTTAGCTTAATGTTGTGCGGAGTAGGTATAGTACAATACCTAGCTAATAGGCCTCCTGTCTAATTATTTTTTTGGGATTTCACTGAGTTCTTTTTAGTGAGTTTTTAAGTAATTCCTTTTTGCTTTAATATCGTTTATTTTTTAGGTAAGTAATTAAATTTTTCCGTCCTTTTTTTTATTTCAATTAACTGTGATTATTAATATTTCATATTTACATATATATTTATTTGTAATAGGTAATTATGATAAAAAGCATATCAAAAGGCGGGCCCTTTGCGCCATATCTAACTTCTACTTCATGCTTTAGGATAATTATTTTTTTCTGAAATTTCCGCGAATTGAAAAAAGATTATCATGGTTCCAGAGCAATGCTGTGTTGTACAAACTAGTCTTATATTCGAAATTTGTAACTAGCGTAGATTTAGGCGTTAACCATAGCCCCCTGCCCATCTTTCTTACTTTTTCCCAAGAAAAAAATGTCTTTCTGAATATTTTTTAAATATATTATATATATAAAAACTAATCGCTGTTCCTTAGTCACGTTAACACTCAAAAACGGCTTGGCCGATTTGTATACTTTTTTATTTTATTTACTTTACTTTAGTAAAATAATGCATTTAGGGGTGGTTTAAAAGGAAATTTGTATGTAATGTATTGTCCTGAGATATCGTATCTCACTCAGCTAGCTCGCTGGTTGGCTGTGACTGGTCTTTTTTCCATTTTATTTAAGAGGGAAATTCAAATTGAAAGAATAATTAAGGGATTGTAAATATATATATTTATATATATATTTTTTTACTTTTTCAGTTCAAATGTCTTGTGTAAAAGTTATTCCAATTCAATGTAAATGTCAGTTCTCTGAAACGTATCCTCTTCATAATACTTGTTAAATTAACCTTTTTTGTGTATTTAACATGAAATAAGTAAGAAGCATTAAGGTTCTCGAACGGCGACCGCGTGCTGGAGGACGTAGCAGAGGCAGGTCCCCCACAAGATGGACCGACAACCTGAAAAAGGTCGCGGGAAGCTGATGGCTACAGGCGGCGCAGAACCGGTTGTTGTGGCGATCCTTGGGGGTCATAATAATATTTACAATAAATTGTGCGAAGCGAAGTCTTTGGCAAGTCTCTAAAAAAATCTATCAAGTCATAAAACACACTTAAAACTGAACAAAGATGTGCTCGTGTATCCCGATGATATGTTTTTATATCGTATACGTTTGAACATTACTGAATATCTCTGTTCACCGGTTGTTTGGGTGATTGCCGTCATAGTATAAAATTAAGAAATGGTCCTTAGCTTTCACATAAAATATATTTTAAAGCTGTTGGTCTTACGCTCATTTTGACCGTGACCCTTTGTACGTATTGTTTTTTTTACTATATCAACAATATTTTTAATTCCAATATTATATCTCAAATAGTTACTGCAATATTAAAAAATATATTTAAAAACCCGAACAAAATCAGTCACATCAATAAAAAGAATCAAACCCCGCTTTATCTTATTAAGCATTTCACGTCTACTTTCTTTTAGGTAATAAGTCTTCACACATTTAATAAAGATTCATTATATTTTGTTCTTAGCTTATTATTTCGTTACATTAAACTGAATAACGTGTTGTATGTCTAGACAGCTAGTTTTGTGAAGTTTCATTGGATTAGAGGCGCCTGGGAGCTCAGATTTAAACTTGTGCATGCGAGCGGCATTAATTATACAGATCAGGTTTGTGCAGCTGGCATTTTGTATGTGGCGGTAGACGGCATTACATTTTATGTCACTTTTTGTTTAATTTTTCAGAGGACTAATTTAATTTGGGAAAGCGGTATTTGTTTTTTTAATTATGTTTACATCAAGAAGATTTTGTATACAGCTAGTTTTGGCTAAGTTATTTTTTTCTTTGTTTACAGTAAGTTTTTTTTATATAGGAAGCATGGTGTGTGACTTTGTATCTTCCTTATCGGAAGCAAACGTACAGAATCCATGAATGCGTTCGATCAATACATTGTTGTTTAACAGTATTGATCGTTCCTACTGTGCCGGCTAAATGATGTGGTTACGAAACGTGTGGCGACAAAGACGAGAACTTATATTGAGTGTAGGTACTTAATGTTCTCACTGCTTTATCGTTAAATCAACACCCGTTTTGTAGGAGCGCCCTGAAAGGAAACTCGACCACTCGACAAAAAATCGATGAAGTAGTCTATAAATCAGTGAAACCCATATACTAAACCCGAAACATGACTAGGTCACTCGACGGTTTTTGAATTTGTATGGGCGGTGCGTGGCAACGAAACCGGTCGGTGGGCCAAACAAAGTTATGGTCTAACATAATTTTAATGGCTTACATTTTTTGTGAAAAATCAAAAATTTTGTTTGGAAAATCTGGTCAATAGAGTGAGAAGAAGAAAGAGAGGGCTTCTTCCCTTTGCCTTTCTATTCCGGAGCGGTTTTTACCCTGCCTAGTTCTATCATAAAGTCTATGGTCAACATACAGCCAGGACAAGCTCTTTTATAGTATAAAATATACCTGTAAATAGATCAAAACGTCATAACTAAATATTTTTTAAAAACACTCATATATTTTATAGAACAAACAAACGTAAATCTAATCGCTATCTCGGACTCTGCGGTCGTTTAATTGTGGAAAAACAAAGAGACTGTTTTCCCCTACAGAACTGTTAGAAAGTTTATTAACGAACATAAATAATAAGGAAGTGCTAATAAAGCACATGATTGATGGTTTTTTTTTCTTTTGAGCTTGTTTGGGATATCGCAAAGGAACTAATACCTAATTATAGTGTGCTTTGTATAGGGAAGCCAACATTTTTTTATATTTTAACACATAGTTCTATGGTAAAAGTAATTCGTTTTGATCAGAAGAGCGTCATATTAGAACAAAATACAACCTTTTAAATTCACCCTGTATATTTAGTTTAACCCTAAAATTCTGAAAAAAAAGAACATGTAAAATTCTAAATTTCAACTTTCTATCTCATATCGTTACTATAATAATTATTTATTTCTAAAATAAAATGTATTATGCCCTTTTTTTTGTTGTTTTGCACGGAACCCTGTAATTTTATTCTCTTTCTTTTAAACTATAGAAATCTATTATTAGTATAATATTTGCTTTTACTTCCTTTTATTTTTGTTTTAAAGTTTTTCAAGATTTACAGCTGCTATAAATCGTTTTGCGGTTGAAAAGTTTGGTATAAGTTGGTTGGTCAGTGCAGAAATATAGCTCAGGGTGGGTTGCACCATGTTACAAATATTTTTGACCGCAATACTTTCCAGTTTTTAAAACGAAATATTATAATCTATAGCTCCCTTTAAATATTGAAGAATTCGTTTAGCAGCCAGCCA
Organism: Monopis laevigella; assembly: GCA_947458855.1. Lineage (NCBI taxonomy): Eukaryota > Metazoa > Arthropoda > Insecta > Lepidoptera > Tineidae > Monopis > Monopis laevigella. Next base: position 26,294,760 of record OX381583.1, on the reverse strand, counting down.
ATGACTTCTATTAAATTTATTATTAAATGGGCTTAAACAACTCGTTGCATACGAAATATCTGTTCTAGTCTTAGATTAAGGAATAGAATAGGGGCTAGTATTTACGGACAAAAACATTACACAACGTATAAAATTTTGAAATGGATTAGTATACTTATCACAACTCTCATCCGGAACTAATTTATTATTTTCAAAAGATGTATCAAATACGTCTTACAATCTTCCATATTGAAACTTTTTAAAGAGTTTTCAATATAAGTATGTTGACTTAACAATTCTGATGGTGCTTTTAAGAAGCGTATTTTGTTTAGAGTTTTATTTAATTTAATATTCCATACTCTAGCCGCTTGTCTTAAGCCGTATAGAGATTTTTTTTAATAAGCATACCTTATCCTCTTTACCTTCATTTACGAAACTTACTACACATAAACTTCCTCTTCCAGATCACCATTCAAAAAAGTTGTATCTATGTCTATTGATTGTATTAATAGTCGTTGCTTGGCCTGAGCCATTGCTTGGAACTGTCCAAATTTAGTTCTTTCATATGCAATTTGACAGTCCGAAGCATCGGCTAAGCATTAGCAATTGCTAAGCAATGACTATAAATCGATCATATGTGTTGCATTTTAAATAAATTTTTAGCAGCTATAGCGAATAGCAGTGTGACCAGATTATATTTTACAAAAATACCGTGGTTATGTCAAAAACATACTGGATCCAATTCCCACTCATGACAAAACAATTTTAGTTATACCTACAGCGTTATTAAACGGGTTTCATCACAGTTTACTAAAAACTTGTTGTTTATAAAATGTAACATGTATTAGTATAGTTATTTCTGAGCTACTACACAAACTATTTTGACCAGGGCAATATATGTAAAATGTTAAATTAAAATGTTACATTTTATTATTATTTAAGGCCATTTTTTTCCGAAAATAGTTTATTTATTTTATGTTTTATAGGAGCACAACATATGACCTTGTATCTACCTGATATTAGGCAGATCTACAAAGTCCATGAATGGGGTAGACCAATAAATTATTGTTTGACAATATTGATCGCTCCCACTATGCTGGCTAAACTATGCGGTTACGAATTGGCGGCACAAGGACGAATTTGCATTTGAACTAAAATTTACAATAATTCAAGAAAATCGGTTTAGCGCTTATTGAGTTATAAGCACTCAATCGAAAATGTCTGTATTTCTGTTTGAGTGCTTAAAGTTAGCTTTTTCTACGTATTACAAAATTAAATATATTTTCGGATTTAGTTTGAGGGTTCACCGGTTTTCAGGAGACTACTGTACCAATTTATTGTCGAGGTCATAATCTTCTATCGGGGTGCGGTGACAAAAGGGCCAGTTGATTAGACGATAAAGTAGCGAGGATATTAAAGTAAACTTGTAATGCAAATTCGTCTTTGTCGCTATCCATTTCAAAACCGCACCAATTAGCTGGCATAGTGGCAGCGATTAAAGCTCTTTGCATCATGCACTTTGTAGGTCTGCTTAACGTCAGGTACATACAAAGTCACATGCCGCGCTCCAATAAAAACTATTTTTATAAGTAAAAAGTAAAGAAGAATAATTGCTAAATGTAGAGATTTTTGGATTCCAAAAGAACTTTTATTACGAAATGTTTTATGAGTTTTTTGACGAATAGCCCCATAACTTGCAGGTGGGGCCTTAAGTTAGTCGCCCAAAATATATTACTAAATATTAATTATACTTACGCTTTGTTTCTTTTTTGTACCATCACGGGTGCCTTAAGGTGCCAAGACCGTCTCAGGGTACCCAGCGATAGGGTTTTATTCCCACATCGTCGTTACCGATGATATTCTGAGTTTACACCGAACAAGTTCAACTCCTTCAGGTGTTTGGATAGGCTTAATAATCTATCGTAAACCGTTTCACAAATTGCTTTAGTGAAACTGGGATCGACAATTTAACGTGATCTTCGAGGAGATATATACATATTTATTTTCATTAAGTACACACAGGGGTTTGAACTGGAAACCTAAAAGTTTAGTGTTTTTAAGTCAAAGAACTAGCTTACTCGGCCACCACATATATATTCACCACACGTATATTATAATGAACTAATTACTTCTGTTATTAATTTAATAAACATAATTAAGTTTTTACGGTTCTTTATTAAAAATTAAGATTTCAGTGCCTTTTGCCGGTTTCCTGGAATTTGTTTCTTTAGCCAAGTGCCTATTAAAACCTAAGTGTTTATTAATAGATATTGGGGTAGGAAGATATTTTATATAGACAAATAAAAGATAAAACTGAGATCTAAGAGTCTATATTTTATAAGACTTAAGAAAAGTATTAGTAAAACTAGTTTCTTCATATAAATTAATTAGTAGAATTTCGCCTTTTGATACAGAATCAACCTATTCAATAACTGGTTTTGAAATAAAGAGAAGATTGTGTAAATTTTTCAAATTTACATTTTTCAATACTTTTTTCCATCGATTTCTTGTCAAGGGGGTAATCTCCTTTCGTAGCAGGTTACTAAACGGGCGATTTATTTGACGATAAAGCAGCGAGGATATTAAAATAGACTCGTAATGCAAATAGGTACGTCCATATCGCCGCCCATTTAGTAACCGCATCATTTAGCCGGTATAGTGGGAGCGATCAATTTTGTTAAACAACAATGTATTGATCGAGCCCATTCATGTACTTTGTATTGTAGGTTTGCTTATCATCAGGTAGATACAACGTCACATGCCGAGTTAAAAAAAACAAGAAGGTTCTCATAATAATAGATCGGTCTGTTTGTTAGATAGAAAATGATAGTCGATAAAATCAATAAATTCTTCTCATTTATGAACCACTTTTAAAATAAAATAAAAAACATAAGCTTATATGGCAAAAAAAAATGGGTGTTTATAAAATATACGTTGCTTCTGGTACACATAGTACAAGCCTAGAGCTTAGTTTGTTACCACAGCAATATGTGTAAATTGTCCAGAGCAAGCCTATATTTATTTAAATTATTCCGGATTTAGGTATATTATTTTACTTACTGTATATAAACACTGCGACGGACTCGTCACTTGTTTGGTGTAGATGTCAGAACACTATTGGCGACGACGAGGTGCTAACAAAATCCATCCACTGAGTACTCCGAGGTCGTCTAAGCTCCGCAACTAGGCAATGGAACTACTGCAAACTATCCCTTTTTTCTTTACAATTTATCATGAATGAATGATTAAAATTCTTTATTGCACAAAAGCTTACTGCTATACATAGGGAAGCTTAATGCCTTAAGCACTATCTACCAGCTAACCTTTGTTGTGTTCAGGGGGTTGTTTCTGGTACACATAGTACAAGCCTAGAGCTTATTTTTGTAACCAGGGCAATATGTGTCTAATGTCTTTTAAATATGTATTTTAGGTCCCATATCCATTATTACCTTCTGGTGAAATATAAAAAAGAAAACAAACCAGAATCCTTGCATTCGCCATTGTAGGCCATTTCTCCAGAAAATTCAACGTGTAAAATCCAGCGCTCTCTAAAAGCTGTTATTTGAAGGTGTTTGTGTCTGCTCCGATTTCCTCCTACACTGACATTTGACTTAGACGATTTGTCGATTTCAGTAAGTTCACGTGAAATTCGACGCGACGAGAAAATTCTAGCTTTATTTTTCAAAGCCACGAGAGGTTTTGCAGAAAAATAGAAATGGAAAGAAGAAAGTGTAGAGATTTTAGGTTGTTTTGTTGCTGACTGAGTTGATTTTTGATTCATCTTGTTTATATTATAGGCTTAAAATACCATCGGTTTCGACGAATTGAAAAATAAACCCCATAGCTGGGTACCTTAGGCCTCTTGTTAACGGCAACGTCGCTGCCGTGGAGATATAATAAGGAGGCGCCCATGGCCCTTAAATCCCCTGCCCAGTTTTGAGAACAGAAGTTGGCCGCCGCCATACAAATTTATAAAAAATTGAGAGCACAAGCAATCCGTGAGCGTTGATTGGTTGAAGTGAGAACAGAATATGGCGGCATCGAACTCGTTTGACATTTCCTTTTTATAGGAAATTTAAGGCACATGGCGGTTCCATATTTTATTATTAGTGTTATGGTTAGTACACATGTTTATATTTTAATATTTTATATCATAAATTAGTCAATCATAAAAAAAAACATCCGGTGGAGCGATGGGTTCAAGCTGCCCAAGACGATAACAGGTTTGGTAGCCAGTTCGATTTTCAAACAAACCTCTTTACAATAACCAAAAAAATGCCATATGGGCATTTTTTTTATTTAGAGTTTAGAGTATTCCACGAGTTTTCACACGAATTTACGTTCCTAATTCAAATCACTTCTCTCCCTCCGGAGTTTCATTTTAGCCCCCTTACGAGTTTAAGATTGCATGATATGTAATTAGGTAAAATATATAAATTAAAGCTATAAAATTACCACATATAAAAAAAAAAAGGCTAATAAAATTTTATATCTTCAATATTTTACATAATAAAAAACACATCTAACACACTTATTTTTTTCAGATGAAATGTAATTAGACATTATCGAGCAGGTGGTGTGAAAATATCTTCAATTAAGCGTAAATATGTCTCAACTGCCTTCAGGTTAAAGGGGTTTTTAAATGTTTTTCGAACCGACTGTGATACCTTTTTTCAAAAAAACTACCTTTTTTCATAGCTTTTTATTCAGTATATTTTGAATAAATATTTAACAGAAATTGTTATTTGTGTAAAAAATAAATAAGCTACCTACTTAAAGCTTTATAGGTATTTTAATTTAAATATAAAACGTTTTCGCGAATGAATAAATGTGAACAAACTTTTGTATTTCTTATTTAATCTCTCTGTAGGATTCGGCGAAGGGATCTTTTGATAGGATTTGGAGAAAAAGAAAAAGGGGCCAGGGGCCTAATCCTACTAAATGAATTGGACACATACACATTTGGTATGGAAATTATATATGTATTTTACTATTACTGAACTTTAGATACTTATACCTTGATCGCTATAATCGGAGAATAATCAATCTAACCAAAGATTTTTAAACATTTTTATTTTAGAAATAAAACTATATATTGGGTAAGTTAACCGTCAAAGTTTTACATTAGTCTTCAGCTTTAAAAGGTAGTAAAAGCGTTAATTATGGCGATTAAATTTGATCTAATAGGTAGCTGAGTTTTATTAAAAAAAAAATTCAGGCAGTTTCTAATCAATGTTCATAATCAAAATCAGTTACGAATGCACATGGTTGGTGGAAAAATAAAACGCAAAGTTTTCACCAATAATATTTATATTACATACACAATATTATTATTCAAATTTAATAAAAAAAAATAGGTCAGTATTATAATTCAAATTTAATAAAAAAAAAATAGGTCAGTATTTTAGTCGTGTACCGACTCGTGAAGCGTTTACAAACAGACAGATATATTAGCATTAACAAACCTTTATTAAATTCACTAACCTTTAATTAAATTCACAAACCTTTAATTAAATTCACAAACCTTTAATTAAATTCACAAACCTTTAATTAAATTCATAAACCTTTAATCAAACAAACCTTATAAAAGTACTTTACCAATTTTTATTATTATGTTTTTGTTTTCTATGAAGCAGTTTATTTTCTTGTTTTTATATATTTGTTTAGATTACACCATTAAAATTTATTTGTGTCAAATTTATTTACATACAGCAAGAACTTTATATCCACACCTGGGAAGACACTGGCTCCTGTAACACAGCCAGCGAGCACGGGAGACATGGTTCCAAAACATTTACTGCTCAAATTATAATTTGAATTAAGTAAAATTAACACGACCCAACTACTTTATATATTTGAAGTTAATGAAGCAGGGAAATATAAATAAAAATATCCTTTGCCTTATTTCTTATACGAGAGTTTATTTTTATAGGGAAGTCCATCCCGTAATCTCATCTTACTTGATTTTCGCAAAAAATATTTTGATATTTTTTCGCACAAAAACGCTGAAAACATAATGTTATTGTTATAAGGGAGTCCGTAAGCTATTTTTGGATTTAGCTGAGGACATAACAGACAGCTCATTGTATAGAATTAAATATAAATCTCACCTTTTTCAGATTTTTCTAATAAGAAACCATAAATAATAATATTTATGGTTTCTAAGCAAACCCTCGCGGCGACGTGGCTAAAAAAATATTTTTTTTTATTGGAAGACGGCGTGTGACTTTGTATTTACCTCTTGGTAAGCAGGGCTATCCATCAATGTGACATAAAAGCCAATACATATATCTATGATTTCACTATACCACCTTGTGAAACTGTTTATAGATGGGCTAATGAGTCTATTTAAAAACATCGCGACGAGCTAGCCACTTGTTCGGTATAGACTCACTCATACCATCGGCTACGACGAGGTGGGATTAAAAACCCCTCCGCTGGGTACCCTGGGGCCGTCTAGGCGGTCTTGGGCGCCGTACGGCACCCGTGATGATATGTATGTATGATTTCTTGTTTGAAAGGATATTACAGATAATATTTTTGATTAATACCCGCCCAGGGCCCTATAGATCCACAACGGTGTCATGACTATAATGTTCATCTGGACTATAGTTGTCCAGGTTAGATTTTTACGTGAGCTTTTTGACTATTATAGCCAGTCCAGCTCCTTTCAGAAGGCGATAAGAGTCCACATAGCGACCGTAGGTGTTCCAAGGATTTCCACCCGTTGTGAAGCGACCTTTGTGCTGTGAACGTGGGTGGGTTAATTATAGGGGCGTAGCTACCTGACCCTACAAGACCCTGGGGCAACAGGGGCCCCGAAGTACAAGAGCAAAATTCTGTATAATTATTATATACAGGGTGAATTTGAAAGGATGTACTTTGGGCTAATATGAGGTTTTGCTGATCAAATCGAACAACTTTTCCCATGGAACCATGTGACGCAATTGAAAAAAAATTGTTGGCTTCCCCATACAAATTGGTCATTTTAACATTACTAGTTTGTATGGAGAAGGCAATTTTTTTTTTCATTTGCGGCACATAGTTCCATGGGAAAAGTTGTACGTATTGATCAGTAGAACCTTATATTAGCCCAAAGTACATCCTTTCAAAGTCACCATGTAATGGCCGCATTTTCCGCAAAAAAAAATATCATACCCGGTGTAAGTTTATTGACGATGCTGTTTTTTTTTAACACTTCTTTGGCCCCCCATAAAATGTTGTCCCTTTAAGGCTACGCCACTGGTTAATTAGTTAAGCTATGCTCGTGTTTTAGCCATGCAAGACATACAATATAATTATGCTGGCTTTGCCTTAAATTATAAGTCTTAGCACCTCAAAATTAGCAAGCTCATAGCTGCACGTGCTTAATTTCACACAAACGTGCTAGTTGCATGCTGTTGAAGTATAACAATTTTTTTAAACTAATATATAAATAAATTACGACCTTAATAATAAAATAAACTTTTATAGAGTCTTTCAGGAACTTTATTTATTTATTTATTTAAATACTTTATTGCACAACATTACAAAATAAAATTGTACATAGGCGAACTTAATGCCTTAGGTAAAGTTAAAAACTTTAGTTAAAATAGTTTTGTTTTTCTTACGCATATTCATTTTTGTTTAAGACAAAACCTTCTAAAACTAAAGTGTTCCTAAAGAACTCAATAACTTTTATGAATAAGCCCATTACAATGTACTTTTAAATATTTAATCATGTCACAAAAAATATTAACCACTTGCAAAAAGGTTCGAAACGGACCTTTTATAAACTACTCCACTTAATCCCCTAGTAGAGCACTCGTAAAGTCAACCACTCACAACACACTACCAACCCTAAAATAAATTTAAATGAGGGTACCTACGTCCAAAAATAAATAAATATAGGTATCTACGCACAGTCCACAATTTTACCATAAATTCTAAACTGACCGTGATGTTTCATTACTCTGGTACACCAATGGACTGGACTGGCGGCGGAGGCTCTGTCAGACACATCCATCATACTAAACGCTGTAAAACCGCCCCTCGTATAATATAACTAGCTTCAAGGCTGCCACAAAAACGAAACAGAGAGCGCACGTTTTCGAAAATATGCTTATATTCTTTATTAATAGTACGTGAGGGACCACCAATGAGGTCGCTTTATTTTTGGAAATAGGATAAATAAACCTTTTCTATTGGGATACTTTCTAACTAACAAAAATAGCGCTACAAATAAATGCATTATTATTGTCTTGTAGGAAAAATAATGTGTCTGTCTCAGTCATTTAAAATGATTCATATTACCGTAAGAATGTGTCCATTCATGCGAGTACGAAGGGGTGTCGTAGTCTCTCCCACATAAAAACTATTACAAAATCTACACTCCAGCATGTATACGCAATGAGAAGTAGTACATTGGGCGAAATTTTGAATTGTAAAATTATTTTTCAAAATTTTGGCAATAAAATTTTATATCTACAATTTATATATTTTACCTAATAAGAAACACATCTAACACACTTTATTTGTTTCAGAAAAAAAAGACAAATGTGCAATAATAAAAATCCTGGTTGGTGGGACTTAAACCCACAACCTTGTTTATTTGAGCAATTGCGCTCTCTGGAACATTATAAACCCCGTATACATTTATAAACATCCATTTCACCACTCATAACTCTGTAACCGCCTTACATTTTTCACGTAAAATGTGAGAGTTTTATCAAGCGAAATTGCTGTTTTCATTTTATTGATGAAGGGCTGAAAAAATTGGTACTTACTCGATGAAAAGGCTGAAAAATTTTTAGTATATATTTAAATATAAAAGCGATGAGTATTTAAAAATCTTAAAAAGGTTCTTTTATTACCACCCTCGATATTATTTTTTTAATTAATAATTCATACTTGTATATCAAAATAAAGACCTTTTGATTTCCGCGTAGGTATTCCGTTTATTTCTCTATATGTCACGCAAGCATATTCTTGCGTGCTCAAAGCTAAAAGCACCTTCTCTCGATGGAGAAGGTCTGACTCCGATACCGTGAGTTCTCGTTCGAGTTGAGATCAAAAATGACGATCAATGATGATATTTACAAAATTCATATATATTATATGTTATTATATTTTTTGTAATTAATTAGGTACTCAAACTAGTTTATGCAGTGGTCAATTCAACTAATGATGTTTTACTTTTCGTAGTACCAAAAACATCGTTTTCGATTTCAACTCGACGAAGATCTGACGGTATCGAAGTCGGTGCTTACCCTGCAGGCCATACAAATGAAGAAATAAAACGTGCAGGTTTATTCGCTCCCGGCATTCGCCAGCTTCCTGTCATAGATCATTCATAGGGTTACCCTCTTCAATCGACGCAACACCTCGGGTACTCAACAGAATGCGCTGTGGAAGCACCGAGACAACATACATTTTTGAATGCTTCAGAAGAGATATAAAATCATTTATATTGAAGTTAAATTCTTTATTTACAGAATAAAGAATTATTATTTTCCATTAAAAAAATTAAGTACATACGTACTTAATTTTTTTTAAAATGATAAACCTTTAGTATTAGGTTTCAAGGTTTTTTAAAAAGATATATGCAAATAATACGACCGCCTTCGTAGACTAGTGGTTGCGCCTTCCAAGTTGTATCCTGTTCTATTCAAGTGGGTTCGATTCCCACCCATGGCAAAAAAATCTTAGTACGTGTTACTGTACAGTTTGTCATGGTCTGGGTGTTTTTACAATAGTATCGTTGCTTCTGGTACACATAGCACAAGCGAGATTAGTTTGTGACCAAAGCAATATGTATAAATTATCCTACATATAATAATATGTAGGACAAATTACACATATATTATTATTATATTTTAAAAAATCTAGAAAAATAAAATAAACTAAAGCTCAATTAATAAAACAAAAAAAACACTGAATGAGGCTCCAGTTGATACCTATCTAATACGCTAGCCGGCGCCCGAGACCGCCTGGACGGCCCCAGGGAACCCAGCGGAGGGGTTTTAATCCCACCTCGTCGTAGCCGATGGTATGAGTCTACACCGAACAAGTGGCTAGCTCGTCGCGATGTTTTGAATAGACTCAATAACCCATCTATAAACAGTTTCACAAGTTGGTATAGTGAAACCGGGACCGACAGCTTAACGTGCTCTCCGAGGCACTATAGTGGTGTTGTCAAACAAATGTACATAATTTTTTTAATTAAAAACTCATTGGTACACACCGGGATTTGAACCAGGGACCTAAGTGTTTTTAAGTCCAAGGTCTAACCAACTCGGCCACCACGTATATATTATGGAAATGCTTTGCTAATTAAACTTTGCTTTAATGTTTTCAATATTTTTTGTTGGTATTTCTATAACTTACCATTGCTAATAGACTCTTGAGATCTAGTTTTACTAATATATCTTTTTTTTATAATATCATGTCCTATCTATCCTTTTATTATCCAATCCAAAATAGGTTTGATTTAAACTCTACACGGCACAGCGCCTGCAACATTTGCAAGCATAGATTTTATTTTGACGCAAATGTGGAGTTTTCTCGGTTATCTCGCCTAAAGCAAACTGTGCATGACATGTAACATTCTTCAGTTGAGAAAATTTTAGAAACGAGGTCCAGAGAGTTCACAACTATTTTCATATTTACCAATTTTAGGATAAAAATCGTTTAATAGAGTTCCGTTCGATTTTAATGAAAAGATCAATCAGTCTATCTATCTGTCTGTCTGTGTGTACAGACCGATATTTACTGGCTTTCAGGGAACTATTGCATCTATTTATTTCAGGGTGCGGTTATGAAAATTTATTAAACTAGCGGTTATCAAATTTACAAACAACAAAACAACCAGCATTCGCACTTGGCCACTTTAGTTATTATTTTTGCGAAGATCATGGAATCATAATACCTATATACATAATACCATATCCATAATATATAAAATATCCATATACCATACCATAGTATCTAAAGGCATAATAAAGTTGGGAATTAACCACGGGATAATAAATAATTAATTGACAACATAATTAAAAATATTTTACTCAAAAATGCATGTAATGTGGTCATTATTTTGACAACCTTGTTTGAGCAAAGTCGACCTTGCTGTTCTGTTTTAAGGAGCGGCCGGCAAATTTTTGCTGGTCGCTCTAACAGGCCGGCAAAACATTGACGGCCGCTATTTTGACGTTTCAACGTTTTAAAAAATCAAATGCAATATATATTTTATTTAAATTACTTGCTGGTTTTATTTAGATTAGGTACTTGCATTTTTGAGTAAAGTCCTATGCAAGCCTTGGCCCACTATGACTGCTTCGCTGGTCACGCTATGATTGCCTCGAGCTAGCCTAGCTACGCTCTAGGCCAGCGGTCGTCACACTTTTCCGGCCAAGGGCCACATAGGACAATGTGGGTAACACTGTCGGGCCGGACACTAAGGGTGTTGTCCACTTATATACCACATTATGTTCGTTTTTTTTTAATACTCGTAGCACAGCATATTACTTTGTATCCACCCGATAGTAAGCAGATCTACAAAATCTATGAATGGGGTCGATCAACAATGTTGTTTAACAGCATTGATCGCTCCCACTATGATTAATATATTTGCCGGTTAATGATGCGGTTACGAAACAGGCAATGATAGACAAATTTGCATTACGAGTCTATTTAATAGCCTCGCTGCTTTTTCGTAAAAAGTAAACTAACTGCCCGCTACGTAACCGCATCCTAAAATCGATGCAATAGCCTCCAAAAAACCTATCAACCTACAGACTAAAACCGAAATATATGACTAGATCACTTGTCGGTTTGTGGTAATGAAATTAGTCGGTCGGTCTAACAAAGTAATAGAGACCTTCTTCCCACCTAAAAAAATAAGTAGTCGGCTGGAGCCATATAAGGTGAATACAGTGGCTGTTCGTTAAGATTTGTTGAGGTTTGGCCAGAAATTCGTTCACAACGATAGCCTTGTGAGATGGCGCGTTATCGTGGTGGAAAATTCATGACTTTTTTTTCTACAAATCGGCCTTTTCGACATATTTTCAAACGCACGTGGCGTTTCTGCTACGCTGTGAACATGTCTTCACTTTTAATTGACTTTGACAATGCATTTTTCGGTTTCGGTATAGTCAGACATCCTTGTTCCGAGTTGACTGGTTTACATGTCGTAAACCTATGTATTTTCACCAGTTATGTGTTTTATGAATGAGCTTGGAATTAATTTGTTCTATCAAATCTTTATAGCTCTTTCGCGATTATTTTTTGCAGAAAATTCAGGTATTTCGGTACTCGTTTCATTCCCAAAATTGTTTAAAATGGGACAAATTGATTCGTGAGACTCTAAATTTTAAAAGCTATCTTTTTCAGACTTAAACAACCATTTTCACTCACCATTTCTTTTACTTCAGTTTCACAATTTCTTTTATTTTAACGATGTTAAGTTCAGATTAATAAGGCTTGCTTCAATATTGAAGCAAACCTTCCACCACGTCTCGACCGTTTTTCAATAAATTCGATTGACTATAACCCCCGTATTCTAAGACGTATCCTTAACTCCACTTTACACTCAAGGAACGTCTGTCTCTTTCCACCAAATGTCAACTATAAAAAGCAAGTTGAGACAGACGCTCCTTGAGTGAAGAGTGGAGTTAAGGAAACGTCTTAGAATACGGGGGTTAGACTTAAGAGTATGTAACAATTTCAGCGCTTCAGCACAAGAAATTCTATTTGTACGGATTGTTAAAATTTTTTATCCATTGTAAAAATCGCAATGTACAAAAAAAAAGTACTTATCGTTCCGACAAAAATAATTTCGACATGAAAGCTTTTTAAATTATACAATTCCAGTACCTTCTTCACAGTATGTATAGGTACCTATTTCTATTGCACCTTTTTCAATATAAATTATTTTATTTTAGTGGTAAAACCATCAATGTTTAGTGGCGAATGTAACAAAAATATTAGCTAAACCGACGGCGGCGGTCTCTGTTTATTCCATTATTAAATCTCGCATCGGTACCTATTTTGTTAACTTTGTACGCAAAATCTGTTTTAGTAGATGGTTGACTATTGAAATTATTTACTTTGTCGCGGGCCGCACAAATATCGACAGCGGGCCGCATGCGGCCCGCGGGCCGCAGTTTGACGACCACGGCTCTAGGCCTTCCAGCTTGGTCATCATTGCAGCCCTTGCTGTCCTCGCTATAAAGGCCTCGGCCTACGGTCTCGTCCTTTATCTCAGCTCGTCCATCAAGTGCTGCACGCTGTCCCCGCTGTGTCGGCCTGGAGCTGCCATCATCAGCGTGACCGGCAAAGTAGTCATTATAGACCGCGGCAGTAATGTACTATTACATTGCATATTCTTTTATGACACTAAAATGTTGTCGAAATTTAACAAGAGGCTCTATATACCTCTAACAGCCACCACTTACGCTATATAAATTTAATATATATATATATATATCATCACGGGTGCCTTACGGCGCCCGAGACCGCCTAGACGGCCCCAGGGTACCCAGCGGAGGGGTTTTAATCCCACCTCGTTGTAGCCGATGGTATAAGTCTACACCGAACAAGTGGCTAACTCGTCGCGATGTTTTGGATAGACTCAATAACCCATCTATAAACAGTTTCATAAGTTATAAATTTAATATTATCCGATAATTTGACGTAACTATAGGCACATGTGGTGACAAAAAATAATCACGTCAAAATTTCTCAAGAACCCTTGTCAAATTGGTGACCACGCACGCAAAATGACAAGTTACTTGTCATCAATTCAGTGCTAAATAAACATTTTGAAATGCCTCTCTCCTATTATATTACCTCTGTTACAATGATTTAAAAAATTTTATACTACACTTGCTCGGAAAGTAGGTTCTTACTTGCGTAAGAATAGGTCAGAAAGTACGTCTTTGTAGTCGTACAAATATGCGGGAGGAAAAAGTGTATGAAAATCCATTGTTAACGTGCTTAAGCGGGAGAAAAAAGTATATGAAAATTCATTGTTAACTTGCTAGTTTTTTTTTAATTTTTTTTCTTCAATTCTTCCAAATTAGGAAAGGCAAGGGTTCAAAGCCATACAGCCTAGTTTTTTTTTACAAGTTCGAAATCGGTATCGCCAGTGGCACCTCAACAGCCGGTAAACCTTTTGACACCACAGCCTAGCTCTAGCGCAGTACCAATAACACAGCCAACTACCTCTCCAATGTTGTCTCAGAAGTCTGAAACCAACATTAATCTCCCTAGCAAAAATATTAAATTAAGTTTTAACAACTGTAATAATTTTAATATAAACTTTAATTAATAGAGATTTTATTTTCTATATATAACTCGAGCGAATTAAGGCCCTCCGCTTCGCGTCGGGCCTACAAACTTCGCCCTCGTTAGTAATCGGTGACTTTCTCCCCTCGGTGAACAATGTACTATTGTCTATAATAATATTATAAATAGAGAAAATATTTTATAACCGATTTTCATTTTTTTTCACCAAAAGAAACTACATTATCAGTTGATATTAGAAACCGACAAGCACTAGATAACAAGCAAAGACAAATTTCGTGTGGGGTGACTGGAACCAGAGGCTCTACCATGTGTTTGCGCATTGTATAAACGTAACGTATTCATTTACGTATACGTGAGCAACAACCAATAGGATAGCTTCATTCAATCATGTCACCAAAAATAAATATGGTTGATTACCTTGACGCGAAAGCGAGGATCGTGGGTTCGAGTCCCGACTGTAAATATTTATTTTATTGCATTTGATCTTTAATTTCAATATAAGATTATCCTGATAAGGAATTTATAAACCTTAGACTTACACACACTACAGTTTTTAGGTCCCACTTCCCGGTTCAAACCCTGGTGTGTACCAATAAGTATTTAATTTAAAAAATATCTAAATTAGTTTCACAACCCCAGTGAAAGTGCCAAGTGCACGGAGAGCAAGTTAAGGGCTCTGGAGCCGCAGCAATTTGGCTGTTAGTCGTTAGTGTTAGTACGAGTGAAGTTAGAAGTCCTAGTTTCTAATACTAGATGGCAGAGGAGTCTGTTTTTTGTTTTCATTTTTTCAGTATTTTATATTTTATGCATTTTTATAAATTCCTTTATAGGATAAACTTCTAACTTCAGTCGTATAAGAGTTATTAGAAGAAAGCTAATAGAGGGCGTCTGTAACAAGTAAAGTAAAGTGTATAAGTAGATAACAAGCAATGACAAAATTCGTGCGGGCTGACTGGAACCTGGTTGGCTCAGCGGTTGAGCGCCTTGCCGCGATAGCGAGGTTCGTGGGTTCGAGTCCCGCCACCAGGATTTTTTTCATTGCATTTTTATCTTTAAAAAAATTAATGTAATGTTTCTGTTGTACCTATTACATATTTTTGTATTATTAATAATATTAAAAAAAGTTTATAATAGCTAAGTAATTGTTAAAAATATTTATAGACTAAAAATCCGTCCAAACGAAGTTCATTCGTTTCTGCCGCTAGCAGCAGAACAAATGGCTGGGGGCAATACGAGAGTGTGAAATGTTGCCAAATTGCAGGCTTTATTCGTGGTCCGGTTAATATACGTACCTGTCAAGTGGTTACGTTATTCATTGGTGTGGGCAAGTATTTACATAATAATTGATGTGATTAATAATTTAATTTACTGTGAAATAATATTCAAAAGGCAATTGGTTAATTTAGCTATATAGTATCTGTCTATTATGATTTGTTATTTAGCGGGTACCTATTCAGGTAACAAGGGGTTCTTTTATGACACTAGCTGTAGCTCGCAACTTCGTGTGCGTATTGCATATTTAAAAACTGAAGAAAAACTATAGTTATGCCAATTTTAAACGCAAAACAAACTCAAAAGGTAAAAATTAAATGATGTAATAATAAACTGATGTAATTTAAAACTTTTTCTAAGAGACTCTTAAAACACAAAATAAATACCTCCTAAACCAACAGCAATGATTTTCTTTCTATCCGATTACTTTATTTTCTTGCTGTTAAATTAAGCTTGACTTACCCCCGTATTCTAAGTCGTGTTTTACACTTTTACTCAAGGATAGTCTGTCTCTTTCTATCTTTCTTGACTTGATATTTGATGAAAAGAGACAGACGTTCCTTGAGCGAAAGTGGAGTGGAAAATAGAGGTCGTTAGTACAATATAATATATATATATATATATATATATATATATATATATATATATATATATGGTAAGACATCATTAAAATTGGTTTCAGAAATTAATTTATTATTATAGTAAATAATAATAAATTACTATAATATTAAGAGGAGAGTCTGATGGGTGAATTCCCATACATAATATGTATGGTAGCGTTACCGACTCACCATCATGTGTGAGGAGAGGTAATACTTTGTAGTACCAGCATGAGCATCAAAGAGGCTCATCAGACGCTCCTCTTAAATTGAAACAAAAATCGTAAGAAAATATATTTAAAAATAAAAAGTACATACATATTTACATGAGGCTCTATCTTGTGTTTTTTCCATCGTATTAACTTAACGTTACTACGCGAGGAACCATTTGCTTTGCAAAACATTTACGTCATTACAAAAAAACTTATGGTAAAGTATCTGTACTTGATAATAAAATTTATTAAAAAAAAGTGTATAAATAACTTTATTCAAGAAAAAATAAATTAAATTTAACAATAATAAAATAAAATTAACCTAAATAATAATATTGAAATATCAATCTAAATATAAACCTAAAAATATAAATAAATAAAAATTAAACTAAACTAAATAAAAAAAATCTTTATAAGGAGCGCCACTTGGGAGGGTACCTAACACACTAAAAAAATAAAAAAATAAAACTTTTTTGTGGTAATAAAACCGGACGGTATTGTATAGTTTTCATTAAAGTTAAAATTATTTATTTCATGTAAACCTTTTCAGGCATTTATTAAGAGTCAAAAAAATGTTTAAAGTGTATGCCCTTGGCTTGGCCGCCATTCCTCCCATACAAATGTTAAACACACAAAATCAAACGAAAGCTCGTGCCCTTGCATTGCATGAGGACAAAATAAAAAGAATAGCTACACAACCGAACGCATGTCTTAATAATTGTCTTAAATTAATAAAAATAGTAAACGAATAATTAAAAAAAAAATGAGTTTCTGAAAAAAAAAATCTAAAACAAAAAACTTTGATTTCGTAATACTAAATATCTTCAGCGACAGCTATGCTTTTTTTTATTTTTTTGTATTGGTATTATAATGTACTAAAACATTAATCGTGTACTTTTTTTATTTAGCTAATTTTTTTTTTAATAAAAACCTACGAAGATTGACTATAATATAAGATTTTTGTCACACCACACAATGAAATTGTATGCGTGCAAATTAGTTTTTATGATTTAAGTTGGTCCTCACCTTAACTAGAAAAACGCTTTTCAGTGAGTTCATAAAGTGTATACCTTGACGGGCGTCGCTGTATATATTTCATAGCCTCATCTAAGCCGCAGATAGCTAGCTACAGGGATCTGACTGTAGCAATGAGCTGTAGCCGACCTTTAATTAAGTCGCGGCGGATTAAGTCAGCTTGCTCCTGTAGTCAGTGAATGCAATCTGTGTAGGATGCCAACTTACCTGCTTTCATTTTAAACATTTTTTTAGTGTGTTAGGTACCCTCCCAAGTGGCGCTCCTTATAAAGATTTTTTTTATTTAGTTTAGTTTAATTTTTATTTATTTATATTTTTAGGTTTATATTTAGATTGATATTTCAATATTATTATTTAGGTTAATTTTATTTTATTATTGTTAAATTTAATTTATTTTTTCTTGAATAAAGTTATTTATACACTTTTTTTTAATAAATTTTATTATCAAGTACAGATACTTTACCATAAGTTTTTTTGTAATGACGTAAATGTTTTGCAAAGCAAATGGTTCCTCGCGTAGTAACGTTAAGTTAATACGATGGAAAAAACACAAGATAGAGCCTCATGTAAATATGTATGTACTTTTTATTTTTAAATATATTTTCTTACGATTTTTGTTTCAATTTAAGAGGAGCGTCTGATGAGCCTCTTTGATGCTCATGCTGGTACTACAAAGTATTACCTCTCCTCACACATGATGGTGAGTCGGTAACGCTACCATACATATTATGTATGGGAATTCACCCATCAGACTCTCCTCTTAATATTATAGTAATTTATTATTATTTACTATAATAATAAATTAATTTCTGAAACCAATTTTAATGATGTCTTACCATATATATATATATATATATATATATATATATATATATATATGGTAAGACATCATTAAAATTGGTTATATATATATATATATATATATATGGTAAGACATCATTAAAATTGGTTTCAGAAATTAATTTATTATTATAGTAAATAATAATAAATTACTATAATATTAAGAGGAGAGTCTGATGGGTGAATTCCCATACATAATATGTATGGTAGCGTTACCGACTCACCATCATGTGTGAGGAGAGGTAATACTTTGTAGTACCAGCATGAGCATCAAAGAGGCTCATCAGACGCTCCTCTTAAATTGAAACAAAAATCGTAAGAAAATATATTTAAAAATAAAAAGTACATACATATTTACATGAGGCTCTATCTTGTGTTTTTTCCATCGTATTAACTTAACGTTACTACGCGAGGAACCATTTGCTTTGCAAAACATTTACGTCATTACAAAAAAACTTATGGTAAAGTATCTGTACTTGATAATAAAATTTATTAAAAAAAAGTGTATAAATAACTTTATTCAAGAAAAAATAAATTAAATTTAACAATAATAAAATAAAATTAACCTAAATAATAATATTGAAATATCAATCTAAATATAAACCTAAAAATATAAATAAATAAAAATTAAACTAAACTAAATAAAAAAAATCTTTATAAGGAGCGCCACTTGGGAGGGTACCTAACACACTAAAAAAATGTTTAAAATGAAAGCAGGTAAGTTGGCATCCTACACAGATTGCATTCACTGACTACAGGAGCAAGCTGACTTAATCCGCCGCGACTTAATTAAAGGTCGGCTACAGCTCATTGCTACAGTCAGATCCCTGTAGCTAGCTATCTGCGGCTTAGATGAGGCTATGAAATATATACAGCGACGCCCGTCAAGGTATACACTTTATGAACTCACTGAAAAGCGTTTTTCTAGTTAAGGTGAGGACCAACTTAAATCATAAAAACTAATTTGCACGCATACAATTTCATTGTGTGGTGTGACAAAAATCTTATATTATAGTCAATCTTCGTAGGTTTTTATTAAAAAAAAAATTAGCTAAATAAAAAAAGTACACGATTAATGTTTTAGTACATTATAATACCAATACAAAAAAATAAAAAAAAGCATAGCTGTCGCTGAAGATATTTAGTATTACGAAATCAAAGTTTTTTGTTTTAGATTTTTTTTTTCAGAAACTCATTTTTTTTTTAATTATTCGTTTACTATTTTTATTAATTTAAGACAATTATTAAGACATGCGTTCGGTTGTGTAGCTATTCTTTTTATTTTGTCCTCATGCAATGCAAGGGCACGAGCTTTCGTTTGATTTTGTGTGTTTAACATTTGTATGGGAGGAATGGCGGCCAAGCCAAGGGCATACACTTTAAACATTTTTTTGACTCTTAATAAATGCCTGAAAAGGTTTACATGAAATAAATAATTTTAACTTTAATGAAAACTATACAATACCGTCCGGTTTTATTACCACAAAAAAGTTGTTGAAGTCTGTGGGTTCACCGGTTATTAGGAGTCTACTGCATCGATTTCTTATCAAGGTGGTAGTCTCTTTTTAGGGTTAGACTAAGGTAGACACGAAATGCAAATTCGTATTTGTCGTTGCTTATTTCGTAGGTATAAATGGCATAGTACCAGATGTTTACCACAACGAGACGTCAATTTCCGGCCGGTATTCATATTCCATCCAACTTGATGCAGGCTGCGTGTAGCGTTTTGTCATTTGCAGCGGAGATAGAACGGATGTCATTATTAATATTTTCTCTGTCGAATGGAACTCTGTTGTTTTTGCTTTAAATTCTCTTGTCTGTTTTGATTTTAAAATATATGTTTAAAGCAAATAAAAATAACAAGCATTCTAAGGTTTAAAGGTAAGATATAGGAAGGGGGGTCTTTATAACTAGTATATGGCCAGCGTTTTTTTTATAATTTAATACAATATTGTAAGTTATAGCAACAAAAATATTTTCCAAGAATTTCCAGTTTTTTTTTCATTTTTGTCATTGTACCGTCCTTTTTCATTTCATCTGTCCTACCTATAAGCTATTGTACAGATTGTACTGTATGCATTGCATGGCCTTTACTTAGAAACAGCAGGCTGTATTAATTTTCTATCATGAAAATTTAATTATGGCCTGAAATAAAATTGGTTTGGGCGAGAAACTGTAACAGTCTGCATTGGAACCAATTAACTAATGGCAATTGGTTCCATCGGGCGACTAATACTATATTTTTATAGATCTGTTTTTTTAAACGAAAACGTAACGAACTCTTTTGCTTTACTAGTTTGTTTAAACTTTTCTGTCTGTTTGTCCGAGAATAAGTTAGCTGAAAAAAAATCGTAAAAATTAAATAATAAACGTATTATGATTTGTAAAATAATAAAGAAAACTAAATATTGTTTAAAATTTTTTTCCATAAATATAATATGTATATATCATTGTTTCTGGTACACATAGAACAAGCTTAGGGCTTAGTTAGTGACCATAGCAATTTGTGTGAATTGTCCTACATATTATTATTATTACCTTTGTTTTTAAATAAATAAATAACTTACTAATAGTTAAATTGGTTCTTGAGTTTGTTTGTTTGTTTGGTTGAACGCGCTAGTTTTAGGAATTACTGGTTAAAATTGAATTGATTTTTTTTTAGCTTTGGATATTGGATAGCCCATTATCGAGGAAGGTTATGGGCATCATATATAACATCACGCTACGACCAATAGGCGCGCAACAAAATTTTTTTGCAAAAACGGGGAAAATTTATTCCCTTTGAAAGCTTCGGTTGCGTGCGCTGCGTAAACGGTTAGAGTTAAACAACAAGGTGTAACTCTACAGTTAAATACACCAAGTTACGTCACGCTGCGTTCCAATGAGTTTTTAATAAATAAATAAAATATACTTGTTTGACAACATCAGCTGTCATTTAAACAGCAAATAAAATTGGTACATTCTACACCATTTTTAACTTTAATCGTTACAATTACAGAGAGTTCACTTTGGTGCAACTCAGTCTAAGGTATTTCGCAACAAGCTTGCCACTTGTTCTTTGTAGACTCGGAGTATCGAGAAATTGGGAAATGATGATGATGATGGAATACTCTCGCCAAATAACTTGAACCTCATTTTTAAACGTACGAGTACCTAATTGGTGTTGGTGAAGCTTGGATTTACATGCACTTGCTAATCGGCTCCATCTTTTTTTAGTTTTTTTATTGGAGCATGGCATATGATTTTGTATCTACCTTGTGGTGAGCAATTCTACAATGTCCACGAATGGGTCAATCAATAATTGTTCTTAAACAACATTGATCGCTTCCACTATGCCTGGTAAATGATGCGATTACGAAATGGGCGGTGACAAAGACGAATTGTAGTATTTTAATATACTCGCTGCCTTATCGTCAATTCCACCACCCATTTCGTAACCACACACTGAAAGGGGACTACCACCTCGACAAGAAATCGATGCAAACCGGTGACAGAGTAAAACCGAAACATGACTAGGTCACTTGATGGTTTTTGCATCTGTATGGACCGTGGTAACGAGACCGGTCGGTCGGCCTAACGAAGTTCAAGAAGACTTTCCTCACACAAAACCAACAAACCTTGTGTTTTTGGACGAGTACTATCTTCTTACTCTCTTATAAAAAAGAAATAGTGGTTTATCTCCTGTATTCCCAGCTTTATCATCTCCGTGGTCTAGTGGTTCCGTCGTTGGCATTGTATCCGGAGCTCGTGGGTTCGATTCACGCATGGGAAAAAATAATATTGGTATATATTTCCTCTACAGTTTGCCATGGCCTGGCTGTTTATAAAATATAAATGTATTAGTATAGTTCTTTCTAGTACACATAGTACAAGCCTATAGTTGTGACTAAGGCAATATGTGTGAAATGTCCTACATATTATTATTATAATTTTTCGACATATGGTAATAGTAATAACAGAACATTAGTTGAGGAATTTTGTTTTCAATTTTTTTTTGCTATCATCACAAATGAATATCTGTCATTATTCTAACAGCCGATTACAATTTTCAGTTATAATCTGAAAACACCTCAATTAGGGTAATCTGGAGGTAGATCCGAAGGTAATGTTCCGATCGGACCAATCTCATTAGGGAAATTGCCCAAAAGATTTCCGCCCAAAATGATCGGATTTACGGTTCTAATAACTAATCATTTTAATTATACTTTGGAGTTAATTACACTTTGGAGAAGTTTAATGTTATTAATGCTTATTTTTAAACTTACCTATATAAAGAAATTAATTTAAAAATATGGACCTAAATAATAACCTATTGGTTGTAAATTAATTAATTAAAAAGTCTTTCAACATAAGATAGTATAAAGTAAAATCAAGTTTTTTTATGAGAATAACGCATGTGAGTTCATGGAAATCAGTATGAAGGTCCAAGAATTAATATAAACAGTAATTACAAGTTTTATAATTATTGTAATTAAATAAAAATGCCTATTTTTATATCCTATGTTTAAAATACTCAAGGTTATAGGATGAAGGAAACACGCATGAGAGGATTCACCAAATCTTTTAGTGCATGCCGTTTGGTACATCGTAAAATATTAATGCTCTAATGAACTTATTCATAAAAACTTATTGGTCCTTGAAGAACACTTTAGTTATATTAGGTTTTGTTTCTTTTAGGTATATTCATTTTGTTGCTACAAAAAGCAACAAAACGTTATGTAACTGATGTCTTCTTCAAATAAATTTTATGAATATCGGCTGTAATTATTCAACTATTTTAAATATTTTATTATATTACAGTTAGATATAATACATGTAACTATGGCAGCTGGGGGATGGTAAAATGCTTGAGGCAACTAATTTTTTTTGTTTTCAAGTTTTAAACTAAAAATAACATCTTTACATTATACTGATATTATAAAGAGAAAAGATTTGATTGTTTGTTTATTACGGAAAAATAAAAAAATACTGACCCGATTTTAAAACTTGTTTTACCAATAGAAAGCTCTATTATCAGCGATTTATATTAGATAACTTTTTTTAACTTTATTTTCGATCCGATTTATTTTAAATTAAATGGCTGGTTATATAATTCAAATTTAAAAGTTCAAATTCAAAGTTAAATTAAATATGTTTCACTTAAACAAAAGAAATCCTAAACGGGAAAAAGAACTTAATTGTGTCTTTACTTTGTATTTTTTTTTAATGTGCGGATTTTTGTAATAGTTAAATAAAACATACCAGCCCTGATAACTTAACTAAACATCTATATGCTTAGTGTGAAGTTAGTCAAGTGTCACCGTCACGAAGCTAGCCGCATATCCGGACCGGAAGCTTCTGTCCACACCACGACTGGAAACTGAGTAAAACTTTACTCGTCCTGTTACCAAATGCCTGAAACCACTTTCATTAATAACTTCGCTTTCAAGTTTTAATGTTTTTCTTTCGAAGACTATTATGGTATGTATTTGTCTTTTCTTATTAAAAATGGCTCAGCACATAAGTAGGTATTTTATTTTGGACGAAAAATTTTAAAAACTTGAAAAACATTAAAAAAAACTGGTGCACATTCTTTGTCGATTTTAAACTGGAGATTTTGGTACTTATGTATGTTTTAGCCTTGGACTTTATATGTTATTTGATTACACAAACGTTTTCGCATTTCGGAAGCGAAATCCAAGTAGGTATACAAAAAATATAGTCGCAGTTTCGCGCTATAATATCTGATTTGTTATGAAATACTTTATTAAACTTATACCATTAATAAAGACATGTAAAGCAAGTAGTTAAAAAAAGCTTTTTTCTCAAAGAAATAAATAACTAATTTCCTGTTCCAAGAATGCTTTTAGTTAATTTCCTCAAAAATGACGCACCGATTTAATCAGATAGGCAGGCTATTAGGCCCCGCGATCAACCTTCTAATCGAGGTGGCTTCATCAATCAGAACTTGGTGCTGTCATCAAGTTAAAAATCATATTTCCTTGCGGAAATTTTGTTAACGCCTAACTAATCATCTAACCATTAACTTTTATTTATTAGGGAATAGAGGGAGGGTGTATATATACATATAAGGTAAGGCTGGTGACAGTAGGCGCCGATATCGAAAACCCTAAAAGTCTGATTGATAATGTTTTATATATAAAATAATGATACTTAAAACGTAACATATACATAATATATCGGTGTTAGTCTACATAGACTAGTGGTTGCGCTTTTGGCGTTGTATCCGGATATCGTGGGTTTGATCCCCACCCATAAAAAAACAATATTATAAAAAAAATATATACTAGTACGTTTTATGTAAATAATATAATGTGTGTAGCATATAATAAAAATAAATAAATAAAAAACTCGACAATTCGATAAGTGCGGTTCTTAATTTATAAGCACACAAACGGACAGACAGACATATATGTACATTTTATATATATTAGGAAAGTGGAAAATATATTTATGTAAAAACCGTTAAGTGTTATAATGTTTTAGTCTGTGGGTTTACCGGATTTAGAATTATTGTCAAGGTTGATAGTCAACTTTTTTACGGTTACGAAACGGGTAGTTGAATTAACAATAAAGTAACGACAATATTAAAATAGACTCATAATGCAATTTCGTCTTTGTCGCCATCCTTTTCCTTACTGGAACGATAAATGTTGCTAAACTACAATGTAGGTTAAACTACAATAGATGGGCTCCATTGATGGACTCTGAAAGAAAGAAAGAAAGAAAGAAAAACGTTTATTTGGTCTAAAAAACATATTATAAAGAATTAAAATAAAATAAAAAGTTACCAAAAAATTACTAAAATTTTTTAGACACAAAAAGGGTTTTAGCTCAGCATAAGCTGCAACTAAGTCACTCTTTTGGTCTGGTCTACCAGCAGGTAGATACAAAGTTACATGCCGTGCTCCAATATTTTTTTATTTATAAATTTCTTATCTCGATTTTTAAACTTTTAAACAATAGTTTATAACAAACTCATAAAAAGAAAATAGAGTAAACAATTTCAAACCCTAGAATGCGAGTAGTGAACCTGAGACTGAAAACTAATTCCTTCAGCAAACGCCGTCTGTTTAAAACTTCACAATTCGTTTGTTTGTCTGTTTGTTTTGCTCAAGTTTCTGCGCGAAGTAAATTGAAACTTCACCGAGATCAGATTTATGCAAAACGGCATTTACTTTGTTTATGCAATAGTGGAACTTGACTTGAGGGCTTAATATTTAGATAGGTATTAGTTGCATATTTATTATTTATTGTCGTTAAGGATAAACTGTGGCTATACTAATTAATAATAATTAATATCATCACGGGTGCCTTACAGCGACCGAGACCACTTAGACGGCCTTAGATTACCCAGCAGAGGGATTTTTAATCCCAACTCGTCGTAGCAGATGGTATGAGTCTAAGTGGCTAGCTCGTCGCGATCTTTGGATAGACTCAATAACCCATCTATAAACAGTTTCACAAGTTGGTATAGTGAAACTGGGACCGACAGCTTAACTTGCTGTCCTAGACACTATAGTGGTGTTGTCAAACAATTGTACATACATTTTTAGATTATAAACTCATTGGAACCCACCGGGGTTTGAACCAGGGACCTAAGTGTTTTTAAGTCTAAGGTCTAATTCGGCCACCACGTATATATAACCACCGTAAAAATCCTAGTGGTTAAGTCATTGCGCAATTCATAACAAGGTTATGCAGATGACAACAAGGCCGGTCCTAGGATAGGTTGGCGCTTTATACAATGAGGCTATACCATCGTAAAACCGCAACAAGCTCGCCACTTGTTAGGAGTAGTCTCAGAATACCATCGGCGAAATGAGGACGGGTTAATCCCTCCGCTGGGTAATATACGGGAGCCAAATTAGCACCCGTGTTGGTATTTTTTTTTTGAGGTGGTCTTTAAACTTTGCTAGGCTATCACCACTACAAGTAATCGAGGTAGAGGCTTCTGAAAACCGGTGAACTCGTCTGAGCACCTGTAGGCCTACCACATTTTTTTTTCAAACATTTTTTACTATATTCGCTAGTAACTATAGGTGGTGGCCTAGTTGGTTAGACCTTGTACTTAAAAACACTTAGGTCCCTGGTTCGAATCCCGGTGTGTACCAATGAGTTTTTAATTAAAAAAATTAACGTACATTTGTTTGACAACACCACTATAGTCCTCGGAGAGCACGTTAAGCTGTCGGTCCCGGTTTCACTATACCAACTTGTGAAACTGTTTATAGATGGGTTATTGAGTCTATTCAAAACATCGCAACGAGCTAGCCACTTGTTCAGGGTAGACTCATACCATCTGCTACGACGAGGTGGGATTAAAACCCCTCCGCTGGGTACCCTGGGGCCGTCCAGACGGTCTCGGGCGCCGTAAGGCACCCGTGATGATACATATATATAACTATAGATAGGGATCAATAGTATTGGTTGATTTTTATCTATAGATAGTAGCGACTATAGTGAAAAAATATTGCAAAAACTTTGGTACTGTATAGTAAAAAAAAAAACGGGCAGTCGGCCTAGCAAAGTTAAAGTAAACCGCAATAATATGATAATTATCTACTTATACAAAATTTAACTAAAAAAAAATCAGAAGAAGGAAATTCGGAAAAAGGTTAATTAATCTGTGGGAAAATTACAATACGTAATATGAGTTCCTTGCCGGTTTTAGCTCTATCAGCTGACGTTTGGTTTTCAGAATCAGCAGAATTTCTAAATCACTGTTGGTAATTTCGGAAAACAAAATGCACTAAAACAACAACGTTGAAATTTAACAAAAGCAATTTTTGTTTTAATACACTAGAAACTCGGATGTACGCTTAATGTGATTCAACATTGTATTCGAATAGTAACTCTATTCCGGTCAAATAAAAACCTCAAGAGATTTCTTTACTCACTAAACAATTAAACCCTGGTCCTAAACTAGTAACCTGCCAACAAATCCTTGTTAGAATTGTATCTAGTTTGGT
Organism: Monopis laevigella; assembly: GCA_947458855.1. Taxonomy (NCBI): domain Eukaryota; kingdom Metazoa; phylum Arthropoda; class Insecta; order Lepidoptera; family Tineidae; genus Monopis; species Monopis laevigella. Next base: position 26,267,568 of record OX381583.1, on the reverse strand, counting down.
TAATGAAATGAAACTAGGTACTTTTTTGCGGATACGCTTGCAGAGTGTTTGTATTGTGATATTGCATTTTTAAACTCACCAATTTAACTTAGCAAATGACGGTGAACTAGTTGGTTAACTGTTCGCACCTGGAGAACGTTCCCTGAGGATTATCCTACAGAGAAAGTTTTGAAGCCAAAAAATATGTAAACTAGGTGGGTAGCACGAGGATTGTTTGCGCTTTGAAGAGAAAAGCTTAATTATATGTAAATATTTATTTTGTGAAATGAAATATGCGGGTGTGAAGTTTGTCTCGTATATATTTATTATTGTTTGTAAAGACAGTTTTTAGGCCCCAGACTTAAAAACACTACAGCTTTTAGGTCCGCGGTTCAAACCCAAAAAAATATGTAAAGAATATTCCCACATAGTACAATACGCACACAGTGCATGCATACAAAAATGGCCATGATTTGGGAAGGTTAAAAATTAAGCTATGATTTGGGAATTATTATGACTTGGGAATGGGAATAAGATCTTCAGCCACGAGAGTGTTTTATAAAATAAAAATTTGCTGACAGACATAGTTCCAATTCGGTGCAGTCCAGAATTTCTTTCTCAGGGTAACGCTTATATTTATTACATAAAATTTGAAATAATAAGAAATGATTTGTGTACTATATTTTGTTTAGGCACAAAGATGGCCCATTTCTCTAACTATATCCTTTGTTTGACAACACACTGTAGTGCGTTGGAGAGCACGATAAGCTGACGGTCCCAGTTTCACTATACCAATTTGTAAAACTGTTTATAGATGCGCTATTGAATCTATCATCCAAACATCGCGACGAGCAAGCTACTTATTAGGTGGACGTATATCATCCATCGTATCATACGCCATTGGCTACGACGAAGTGGGATAAAAAACCCCTCCACTGGGTACCCTGAGTCCGCTATACTCGTATATTTATATAGCTCGGCCACCACGTAACAAATCTTTTTTGATCTCCTAATTGTAATCTAACTCGAACGAAAGTTAAACAAGTTGCAATCAGGGTCAGTCTCAGAGGTCATCAGAAGTTGGACCTGGGCGGCACAACTAAATAATTCAGCAGGGATGCTGGGAAAGCGTTCTATCTTCCGCTGCTGCACTATGCACACACGGCACTGGCATTGACAGATCATCACTTAGATTCACTTTGCTTCTGAATAAGTTGCATTTAGGTGGGAGGAAGATCTTTTCTATATACTTCGTTAGAGCGTGGGTTTCATTATCACCGCTTATATAAAATATATGCAAAAACTGTCAAGTCATATTTCGGTTTTAGTCTGTGGGTTTTTAGGAGACTATAGTATCCTTGGCGAGGTGGTAGTCTCTTTCAGGATGCAGTTACGAAACGGGTACTTCATTTAACTATAAAGCTATAAACTATAAAGCTAATAAAGTAGAATCATCTGCAAATTCTTCTTTGTCGCCGCCCATTTCGTAACAGCAAAATTTAGCCAGCATACTGGAATCAATCAATGCCGTTAATCAACAGTTAATTGATCGACCCCATTCATGGTTTTTGTGGGTCTGCTTACCATTAGAAAGTCACATGCCGTGCTCTAGTCAAAAAAAAACTTATCAGAGTACGGATATATGAGTAGATGAGTACATCTATGTCACTTAAATAGTTCTAGACAAAGTTAAAATTGTATGTCTATGCATGTTAGATACTTGATATTAAGTTATCTGTTTGGTAGATATCGCATAACTATTGTTATTTTAACTTGTTGACTAGGTTTATTAACTGTAGAAGGAAGTCACAAAAAAAAATATTTACATCGGTATCCAAAATAACTTATTGAGTTCTTCAAAAACACTTTAGTTATAGAAGGTTTTGTCTCCTTTTATTAGCAACAAAAATGTATATGCGTAAAAGAGTTAAAACCTGCTATAACTAAAGTGTTCTTCAAGGCGTCAATAAGTTTTTATGAATAAGGCCAATAGAATCTGTTGTCTCTGCCTACCCCGTAAGGGACCTGGTGTGAAGATAAATAAAAAAAATAGCCAATACACTCTACATTTTTTAATCATACTGAGGGTCATTATATATTGCCATTGCTTGGACCTGCCATAATTTGGTTTTATCATATGCAGTTTGACAGTTCGAAGCATTGGCTAAGCATTAGTAATTGCTTAGCAACGACAATTAAGTACCGACCCCTACAAGAGTCACAAGTCCATTTTAATAATTTAAACAAAGCACGAAAATCCTAATTAACTCCTGAAACTTTTATAAATTAAAAGTCAGTCCCATTATTTCTTACTCCACTGCATAGTAGCTGCATTTTGATTTACAATAAACATGCGCTAGGGGTGCGAATAATTCCGTAACACTTATTTATTTAGTCGTTTGGCAGTAGGACCCCGGCTTGGTTTACCGTGTGCCGGCCATTCTTTATAATAACAGTGAAAAATGGTATGCTATTCCGGAAAACGTTCCAGAAATAATATTGCGGTTTGAAAATTTTCAGGCAGTAGTGATTTTGGCTAGGTCGTATTTATTATCTAATGTTACTACCTACTTTTTCATGTATTTCAATTTAATTATATTTAAGTATACGAGTACGTGGTGGCCGAGTTGGTTTTATTTTGGCAGGTCACGAGTTCAAACCCCGTTGTGTTCCAATGAGTTTTTAGAATAATAAAAAAATATTTACGGGAATGAGTCATTTCTTAAGGACATTGCATTCAATTGCGAAGTATTCTTTTTCCATACAAAATGAGCCTTCGCACTTTCAGTATTAATCGACTACTGTTTGTCACAAGATTAATAATTAATATTTTGGTCGGTCATTGTATTGATTAATCTCTGTGTTGGGTATTTTATTTTCCCTTGAAATAAAATATGTTTTTTTTAAATATTATAATACAAAGATATTTATTAAACACAACAGAAATATTTTCGCCATTATAAAAATAATTGAATTTCGACTAAGCTAAAAATTTAAGCCAAGTTGTAATATTGGGAGTACGTTGCATGGGCGTCATGTCGACTACAGAGCCCTTAAAATAAATCATCATCATCACGGGTGCCTTACGGCGCCCGAGACCGCCTAGACGGCCCCAGGGTACCCAGCGAAAGGGTTTTAATTCCACCTCGTCGTAGCCGATGGTATGAGTCTACACCGAACAAGTGGCTAGCTCGTCGCGGTGACTTAAATGCCTTTTTTTTGTTTTGTTATGTCGTGTTAATCAAATTAAAATGAAATTCGAGGGATGTTTTCAATTCGGAATAACATAAAAAAAGTTTTATAAATCCGTGCCAAGCTGCGGGCAAATGCTTCTGCAATATTTATGAGTATTGAATATTGTAATGTTTTTCGAATGTATCCATGTGTATTTTCCAGTCTGGTGCTTTGTCCAAGATTTACAAAAGCCTTCTTTGTATTTTCTTGTATTATAATACCTTTACAAACTTTATTTTAAACTAGCTGACCCTCGTAACTTCGTCTGCGTTTACGCAGCGGAAGCTCTCAAAAATAATTTGTATTCCCAGTTTTTGCAACATTTTTAATTTATTTTAATTTATTTGAAATTTTACCTAAAATTTACTAAGTTTTGTTAAACGTAACAATGTATATTTATTCAGTAATAAATCAGGCATATCCTCTAAAATCTTTATAAAAGACCACATTAATATAGCCCTAGGCAAATAATAATTTTAAAAGCGCCATTAAATAATGAAATATACAATTAGCTCTTAAAACAAAACGGATGTTATTGTGAACATTCGTGACCATGCAAATGTGTTCTGACCCAAGGTCAAAAAGGTTTCGTCATATGAAATTATGGTCACGTCCTGTGTACATTTTCTACCACGTAAGCACTCAAGTTAGCGGATTATTTTAGGAAATTATTAAGCTGAACCCTTTTATGTTACGGGAGGTTTAAGAAAAATGGCTACGATGAAGAAATTTTTTAAGGTCCTGCAATACCCAAATTGTCTTTTGGCTAGGTAAATATATACATAAATATACGTGGTGCCGAGTTGGTTAGACCTTGGAATTAAAAACACTAAGGTCCTTGGTTCGAATCCAGGTGTGTACCAATGAGTTTTTAATTTAAAAAAAAATGTGCATTTGTTTGACAACACCACTATAGTGCCTCGGAGAGCACGTTAAGTTGTCGGTCCCGGTTTCACTATACCAATTTGTGAAATTGTTTATAGATAGGTGTTTATATTAAGTCTATTCAAAACATCGCGACGAGCTAGCCACTTGTTCGGTGTAGACTCATACCATCGGCTACGACGAGGTGGGATTAAAACCCCCTACGCTGGGTACCCTAAAGCCGTCTAGGCGGTCTCGGGCGCCGTAAGGCACCATATGTATGTATGTATTCATAAATATGTAAAGATTTACATGAAATAAATATGTCTATAAACCGTCAATAAGAGCGATGACAACTCAAAATTTTAACGTATTAATACCCCTCTGTAGCTTTCTTTGTCTTGTAATAAGACCCCTAGTCATGCTCGATTTTAGTCTGTAGAGTTACTGTTTTTAATGAGGAGCCCACTGCATCGATATCCAGTCGAGGTGGTAGTAAACGAGATATTCAAGTAGAATCGAAATTCGTCTTTTTCGTCGCCCGTTTTGTAACAATAATACATCATTTAGCCGGCGTAGATAAAGCGACTAATGCTCTTAAACAAAAAATGTATTGTAAGACCTCATTCATGGACTTTGTAGACATTTTTTAGTAGAAATGTTTAGTCAATAATTTATCTTCCTACCAAATTCGTAGTTCCAATTTTTCGTAGCTTTTCATTTAATTTTATTTATTAGGCTAATTTATTTTACTTATAAATTATTTAATAGAATTTTAATTTAAAAAAAAATATGCCAAAAAAAACGAATTTTCTTATTTCATCCCCTTACGAGCTGCCTTAATGTTTTATTAATGACCATGTTGGTGGCGTCAAAGTGATTTGACATGGACTGTATTGATTTGGGTAATATTTGGTTACCTACTCTGAAATTATTTTCATAAAAATGTACCCAGAATATCTGAAAACTCTTTGAAATTGTACCGTGTAGAATTGTTTTAATATAAAATAAACAAGGTGGAAATAAAAGGCCGTGGTTGGAGGTTAAGATAGAAATAAATATTGATGATAAATTTTACTGAAAGGAAACATTCCTTTATTTTTTTAAATAAGCAAAATTGCATCCAAAGGTTTTAGAAAATACGCTTGCAAGTATTCTAAATGACAATAACAAATAACAATATTATAAATTAAACATGCTATAAAATAAATTAATGCGTGATAATGATAATAGTCGATTGTCGTTACATTTTAGTAACTGAGGCGCTACCATGGGTTTGCGCATTGTAGAAACGTAACGTATTCATTTACGTATACGTGAGCAACAACCAATAGGATCGCTTTATTTTTGGTAACAGGATTGAATAAAGCGATCCTATTGGTTGTTGCTCACGTATACGTAAATGAACAATTTCTACAATGCGAAAACCCATGGTAGAGCCTCTGGTTTCTATTTAAAATTTAACCACACTATATTACAGTTATTTATTATTTAACTGTTTTAAATTAATTATTTATTTTATTATTTTGTGTAATTAAGATGGGTTATTTTAAGATAAATATTAAACCCTTCTTAGGAAGTTTTCTCTGATTTATAATTAATTGTTACACACCGTCACAGGAACAAGGTGACCATAATTTCTTTAATTATTATTAGACCTAAGGTTTAGCGTATCTTTAAAATTATATTATATTAAATTAATTGTACCTATATGCCCAAATATTAAAATAAAAAAAGGATAAACGGAATGGTTTTTAAATCAATATATAAACAAAAGTAAAATTCTTCCTTGTCGAGCTAGCACTTTTATTTATTTTTAAATATTGTATTTATGTTTTGTCACAACGTTTTAATATTGTTAATAAGTTTTTAGCTCTTCACAAAACCAACATTCAAATTGATTTAAAAAATCATACTATTCGAGTTAAAATTGTCATTGAAAAAAAAAACACTCTGCCTGATAGTTAGTGGCGCTCGAAATCTATGGATGGTGTCAAATAAGAGCACTACGGTCGTTACCACTAGCACCCTCTAACGTGCTAGCAGCTAACGTGTAGTTTTATTTGGTCAATTATTGGTTTTATACTTTTTGAATTGTAAGTGAATTCAAAAAGTATAAAACCAATAAATTACCAAATAAAACCTGCTCTTCTACTTACTTCAGACAAAGTTTTATTGTATATATATTATATAACTAAATGCGAAAAAATTTACTTAATTTAGATGGTTCATTTTCAAATAATTAATAAACCCTTCTCAAGAAGTTCCGGATTTAAAATTAGTTGTTATGTACACTCCTTCACAGGAATAAGGTGATATATTTTTAATAGGTTTTAGTTTTAGGTTGGGGTTTTTTTGTCTTCCTTTCTTATTTGGGAACTATCAATACCTACTATTAAATATGTTCTTTTTAGCCGCGTGGATAACCAGTTTTCAAACACGAAAAATAAACTTGTATAATCGAATGTTTTGGTGGCCTTTGTAAGTCTGCTGACCTGAGTTTAGTAAGGTTTGTTGGGACGCCTTTAGAGACCTAAGATAGTTGATTGAAATTAAGTTTCCTTAAGATTCCTAAGTCACTATTTATTCCTTTTAATTAGGATTAGTTTACTAATTTTAAGTTAGCCTTAAAGTTAATGAAATATTACATTACCTACCCTCAGTATCTCATGTCGTTGCTTTTAGGATATATTGGTAATGCGATAAATTAATATAGATGCATTGTCACCCTAGCCATTACTCTCTTTCGAGCCAAAACAAAATGCTTTTAAGGTGGCATTAAAGGGGGTAATACAGTGATTAATGGTGGAATGGATTACATTGAAATCTTCAATTATATTTGGTAGTATGGTTGAGTCTGTCTTACACAAAACCCTAGAATAACGGATTCTTCTTTGGTAATGCTTTTATTATAAAAAAACGTTTTTCTTTTCGTAAAACAAAATTAGACCTGATTGACAACATTCTTAAACTCAACAATGCCACTTACCATCAGGTGGGTGTAAAGTCAAAAATGCTCCATTAAAATATATATATGTGGAAGAAATTCGGGGGATCCAATAATATTACTATTATGAGAGCAATAGTATCGTACACTCAATATAATTTAATTTAAACCTAATAACTAAAATTTAATTTACATTCTTATTCATTCAAACGGTCGTTTGCACAAAAAAAAAATTCGGAACCACTACTCAAGTAGGAGGGCGCTTTTGTTGCACACTTCTGTCAAATTACCTACAAGACAATTTTTAGATTCAGAGGCTCTACGTATTCATATGAGCAACAACCAATAGTGTCGCTTTATTTTTGGTAACAGGATTGAATAAAGCGATCCTATTGGTTGTTCAATGCGCAAACCCATTACCATGGTGAGCCTCAGTTTTAGTCGCAAGTGGTGGTCTTTGTTTTACGGAAGAGTTCCTTTGGACGAGGCGCTGCGCTGCCGTCGCGCGATGGATTGTTGGTAACTCCTCAAAAAATATTTTAGGGTGTTTTTGTTTTATTATAAATAAAAAAATATCAAAAAAAAATGTTGACATTGTAGGTACTGATATTTAAAACATAATGTTTATTATATTTGCTCTCAATTTTATTAGTTCTACTTTTTGCCGCGAGAATTCTTTCATGAAACGGACTATTCTCATACGATGTATTATACTGACTGTTAATATATTTTTTTTACTTATAAATGTAATTAGCTAGAAAATACGAATAAAAAAATATTTAAGTTAATGAAATAAATCATATGACAAAATAGGCTACATTTTTATTTATTTGGAAACAAGGCTGCCATTGGATGTAAATTTTAAATTTATCACAAGGCACAAATAATATAAAAAAAAAGATCTGTTAAAAACTCTGAGTGGTGCAGATTAAAAGAGGATCCTATGTAATACTCCAATATTGGAGTATTATTATTTTGGGCGTGTTGGGTAGATTTTTGGGGATCAGGTATTAATTGAATGGCTTTAGTAGATTTCTAGGTACCCAAAATAAAACTACCGATATTTATGTTTTTTTACCACTTTTACCGAGTTGCTTCCCGGTGAGAAAATTTCTATATTATTATATCTACACATACATCTGTTTACATATTGCATATAAACATAACGTGACGGTCACACGAATTCAGTGCTTTTTCCCCATCCCAAAAAGGGTCCTAAAGAAGTTTTCAGTTGAAAAATTACTTAACTATTTATATTTAAAAAAATGCAATAAAAATCGTTATACATATACAGGGTGAATTTGAAAGGATGCACTTTGGGCTAATATGAGGTTCTGCTGATCAAATCGAACAACTTTTCCCATGAAACCATGTGTCGCAAATGAAAAAAAATTTTGGCTTCCCCATACAAATTGGTCATTTTAACATTACTAGTTTGTATGGAGAAGGCAATTTTTTTTTTCATTTCCGGCACATGGTTCCATGGGAAAAGTTGTTCGTATTGATCAGCAGAACCTCATATTAGCCCAAAGTACATCCTTTCAAAGTCACCATGTATACACTATTTTTCCAAAGGTATCAAAAAAAAATTTTAGTTCGCCGTTGATCCATTCATTTAGTAGAATAAGGTCCCAGAGGTAGAATATTTAACTATATTTGGAATTTTATTACCAACACAATAACCAAGATGTTAATATCGTTAACAGAATTTATCCCTCACTTAAATTGGTTCTAACGATCAGAATAGGCGATTGTAGGACGGGAAGCCCTAACGAGAGTCAAAGACTAATATGTAGATTAAATAAAAACGACCATTTCACAACAATGTTGAGCAGCAAGAGAGTTTATTTAACTTTTGACACAGCTTATATAGAAAAGAACGAATTGTATTACCAATAAAAAAAATACAAAAGTGTTACAAACTGACAAAAATACAAAATATTATAGTATTAATTATTTTTATGTTTTAACAGCGATCCAATAGAACTCTTCAGCCGTCCTAACTATAGCTTATAACCATAATTTTATAACTCTAACCTTTATCACAAAGAAAATAAAGAAGATTTTTCAGTACATTTATCGTATAGTAAACGTTTGTGTACACATTTCCAAGTTCTGAATAACAAACGACTACTCGTGAAGGAACTTTTTATACGTAACACTTTTTCAGGGGTCAAATTTATTTAATTATTTTTTCTAAGAACCAATAGGGATAAGTGGCCAGTACTAATCGGATTAATATTTTAAGGTAAGTGCTTTCGTAAAAGGAAAATATTTGGGAAATGAAGTCTGAAAAAAGGTGTTATTGTTATTCTTACCAAAATAGAAAATAAATATTAAAGGAAATTCTTTACAAAATAATATGGTCACAAAATAGTTCGGCAAAAAAGGTAAGTAAGAAGAATTTACAGGTAAAGATTTCGAGCATCTATAAAAAAGTAGTGTTTATGATTTTTCAGGAAAGTTATATATATATATCTCGGTAATGGAATATATGTTTTATACCTTTACCTAAATTTAAACAATATAAAGGGTGTAAAAAGGTTTAGGGGTGGTTTCTGTAGAACCTCAAGTCCTACAACCTAGATTTTTTATGTATACTTTTTTTATAAAACTATGTACATGTGTTTCATATTTTTTTATACACTTTTATATATTATTATCACGGGAATTAATAGTCAGGTGGTCAGGTGGTCAGCTAAGCCGGGTAACAGAAGCTTGTAATATATAAAAGTTAACACTTTGGCGCTGATGATTTCGAATAACTATACTAATATATTTCATCATCATCATCGCAGCCTTTCACGCGTCCACTGCTGGACATAGGCCTCCTCCAAGGATCGCCACAATGACCGGTTCTGCGCTGCCTGTAGCCATCGGCTTATAATATATATTTATCGTAATGATATTATATCAAATCAAATCAAATATTATTTATTTCATGTAAATCTTTACAGATATTTATGAATAGTCAAAAAAAAAAAAGAGTTTTAACAATAAGGTCTAGAGTGCGCTTGGTTAGGCTGCTATATATATATTAATTAATAAAAGATGTCATTAAATAAAAATATTTAAAAAAAAAAAAACAACCAACCGAACGCACGCTACATAACCAACTAGTTTTATTTAAGACTAGGTGGTTAGCTGATTCCATTGACCATCCGATTATCGTCTGCCATACAAGCGTGTCACCGAGGCGACCAACCTCACCAACCGTATCCACGGCTTAAATATTAGTTCTTTTATTATATTATCATTATATATCCCATATATAATATTAAATAAATGCGATAAACCATTTTTTTATTACATACCGTTTGCTATTTTTAACTTCTCTGCCACCTAGTATTAGAAACTAGGACCAATTTCACTCTAATATAGAGTTATTAGAAGAAAGCACATAGAGGGCGTCTGTGTATAAGTAGATAACAAGCAACGACAAATTTCTTGATGGGTAACAGGACCCTGGTAGGCTCAGTGGTTGAGTACCTTGCCGCGAAAGCAAGGATCGTGGGTTCGAGTCTCACCCATAAGGATCTTTTTAATTGCACTTTATCTTTATAATATAAATACATTATTAATAAAGTGGCATAACTGTTTAATAGACTGCTATGTCTATACATTGAAGCATTTATGACGTTTAAGTGACCAAAATACAAATTAATCCAAATATGTCATATAATAGTGATATAATGACGTCTAATGGCCTGACTGATGAATGAGCTAGTTGACAATAACAGATTATTGGATAATAACATGTGAACGAAGATTGAAGACGGGACAATGTTATGTGATGAAGTCATCTTGTAATAGTGATCCCGTTTGCCCATTTGCCTTACCAGTAAGAATAATAAAAATAAAATTAAAACGATTAATTATTAAATAAACTAAATACTAAAAAATCTGGGAATTTCACAGAAAAAAAATCCTTTAAAAACTGAAACTTAAAAAATATAAGTTTAACATATTTGACAGCCTCCGTAGACTAGTGGTTACGCCTTTGGCGTTATATCCGGAGGCCGTGGGTTCAATTCCCACCCATGGCAAAAAAAAATATAGTACGTTTTTTTCTGTACAGTTTGTCATGGTCTGGGTGTTGATAAAATATAATATGTATAATATCGTTGCTTCTGGTACATATACAGTTTGTCATGTTCTGGGTGTTTATAAAATATAATATCGTTGCTTCTGGTACACATAGTACAAGCCTAGAGCTTAGTTTGTGACCAGAGCAATATGTGTAATTTGTCCTACATATTATTATTATTATATAAGTATGTATAAAACTTTTAAATTTCAGTTGGTTACTGTGATAAATTCTTTTGGAAATCAATCTTTCCCTCTGGGATTTTTTTTTCAATTGTATAATATTTCAACTTCACTCCTGGTTTTAGAGACGAACAGACATGCGAACTGATTATTTTCTTTCTATTTTATATTTGTATGTAAATTATAAATGTGCTATTGGTATAAACGAAGTTATATTAAATATGCAAAGCCTAATATTAGTTAAACCTTAATTAATGACTATTAAAACGAGTCTGCTTTGTATTAACCACCAGATTTAACAATGACCAAAGTTAATGGATAAATGAAATATTAACGCGGTACAATGAGTACATTTATTAATCTGTTTTAATAATTAACATTAAAATTGAAATTATTACTTATATACGTGGTGGCCGAGTTGGTTAGACCTTGGACTTAAAAACACTTAGGTCCCTGGTTCGAATCCCGGTGTGTACCAATGAGTTTTTAATTAAAATAAATATGTACATTTTGTTTGACAACACCACTATAGTGCCTCGAAGAGCACGTTAAGCTGTCGGTCCCGGTTTCACTATACCAACTTGTAAAAATGTTTATAGATGGGTTATTGAGTCTATTCAAAACATCGCAACGAGCTAGCCACTTGTTCGGTGTAGACTCATACCATCGGCTACGACGAGGTGGGATTAAAACCCCTCCGCTGCGTACCCTGGAGCCGTTTAGGTGGTCTCGGGCGCCGTAAGGCACCCGTGACGATATATATATATATATATATGTATATATATTACTTATTGCTTTGATGTTCTACTTCCAATACATTATAAGTTTATTAGGTGGGAGTAAGGCCTCTATAACTTTCCTAGGCCGACCGACTGGACTCGTTATCATATACCGCCTAAACCGTCATATACCGATGTAAAAGCCGTCAAGTGACCTAGTCATGTTTCAGTTTTGGTCTGTGGGTTTACCGGTTTTCCAGAGACTACTGCATCGATTTCTTGTCGAGGGTGTAGTCTCATTTCATGGTAAGGTTACGAAACGGTCGATTGATTTAACAAAGAAGCAACGAGTATATTAAAATAGACTCGTAATGCAAATACGTCCATGTCGCCGCCCATTTCGTAACCGTGTAATTTAGCCGACATAGATGAAGCAATAAATATTGTTAAACAACAATGTATTAATCGCTCCCATTCATGGACTTTGTAGGTCTGATTACCATCAGGTAGATAAAAAGTAACGTGCTCCATTAAAAAAAACTATACTATTACGCGGTTTCATCCGCCGCACCGATTAATTTAAAATCGCTTAGAGTTTTTTCTGACTTTTTAGTATTTGCCTAGGTCCTAAAAGTTCGTAGCGTTATATTACAGGATATTTAAGCCTATAAACCTTCCTCAAGAATTCCTTGCTAAACAAGTGCTACGACTTAATTAATAAGTCGTAGCCCATGCTAAGCAATGACTATTAATCCTGGCATGGCAAAAGTTCAGTTATAAAAATCTTACAATATAACTTTAGGCATACAAATAAAACAGTTTAAAATACATCCGTGACCGTTAATCAGATTAAAGGGGTGGTTCCGTGTGTCAAAAGAGATTTGTTTTCCATAAAACCAGGAAGGTATTTTTATCTTACCATTGTTTTTGTATCACAAAACCCTAAAAAGGAGATTTATGGGCGACTGTACACGGAATGTAACTTAATCTTAGTAGAAATTGTTTTTGCGCCGTCGAGGGTGTTGCCATTTTATAGGATAAACCTTTTGCATTTCTTACTGATTTTTTTGCTTTGAACAACTCCTTTATTATAAAACAAAGTGTTGTTGCACACCTTTCTTACTTAAATATACATCTTAATTGAATATAGGACTTATTTGCTATAGCTGGCATTGTACTAGATCTTATATAAATAAATATTTATATTAAAAAAAGTGCCTTAAAAGGAGGTATTCCAGTTTTACCGATTTTTTTAAATAAGTTGTAACAGTGAAAATTATACCTTTTAAACAATATATTTATAATAATAATTAAATAAATAAAAATAATTTACTAATAAAAAACCTATCTAAAATTAACACATAGAAAATCACAAGGAAATAATGGCAGTTACAGCACAAAGTACTCCTCCAATCTGTCCATCGGCATTGTACCCAAGACGCTGGCGGCATTGCCCCTCTGTATGGCTAAACTTATCTGTTGTTTAAAATAGCCGCCAGCTCTCGAGTCGCCTGTTAGGTCCACAAGCATGGGTGCCAAGGTTTTTAAAAAAAGTTTGGCATCTTCGCTCCATGCACCCATTGTTTCCACAGCGAAGGCAACAAACTCATAATTATTCAAAATATTATAATATTTTAGGCGTTTGTTGGCTTCTGCTGTGGTAGCGGCAGATCCTGCTCGACACGATGATCCCTGGATGTGAGATTGGGCCATGGTGTCGACACAAGTAGCATCCCAAACTAAGGCCCTACCCCTCTTCCAGGGAACTAAAGTCATCTCGTCAGGCCTCTTGCCATCGCTTCGAAAAATACCTCGAGGTTCTAGTATGGAAGGCATCGAAACGGTGGCAAGAGACCTACGGATGATATTGTTGATATTTGCGTGTCGAGAGATACGGCCAGCACTTTTTCTGCACGCTAGTCCGTGGAGCCCATACTTATCGACATTCGAGCCACATGGACAGATATGAGGTTCGCATAATTTTGCTCCTAAACGCAGACAAACGGCAATCCGCATTGTGCTATTATCTAAAAGGGTTCCAATACCTGGAGCAGGAAAAGCCTGCAGCCAAGCACCGGATTCTGGTGCTGTAACTGCCAAAAGCCGTGCTTTGTCATGGTGGGAGGCATTGCGTAGCAAATAATTAACAGTGTTATTTACAATGGGTTGATCCCATTGCTTTTGAATGTCTTGATTTATTGGTAGGTCTGATAATGGCACTAATGATTTCCATACATTTATTGCTTCGTCTTTATCTACAACCTCAAAATCACAACCAAGTGATGGATTAAGAATTTTACCAATGAGGTTGTTGGATGCAGAAACAGAAGCAATAAATGCAGGTAATGAAATACTAGAAATTTTGCGAATTCCAAGGCCCCCAGAGCTTACCGTAGGGTTGCTTGATCCCACGAATAATTTTCAAAATGTAATATTGAATATGGTTTCTAATGTGTTTTTTAATTCTGAATCTAAAGCAGATGTTAAGTTTTGATATTTCCAAAATGGTGAACATCGGATAAGGTAAGTTAATTTTGGCACAAATAAGCAATGACGAATGAGATGAATGGCTATGTGGTTATGGATTTTAGATAATTTTAAAATATGGTCTTTAAATAGTTGTTGTTTTTGTTTGATCAATGGTGGGATTGCATTATCAAATAATAGTGCTCCTAGGAGAAACAGGTCGTTTTCTGACATAATTTTTATATTCGGTGCCAAAATATTGAATTTTTCTATAATATTTAATTTGTTTTCATTTGTGATTTCATTACTGATATAAATTTCGCATTTTAAGGAGTTCAACTCTAAACCTATATTTTTAAATTGATTTATTATGGTTTCTAATCATTTAATACATCTGACACTGTTCCTCCCAGAGTACCATCATCAAGATACCATATATTTAAATTTGAGCTTAATTTATCAATAATATCATGTATAGTGAGGCTGAAAAGAGCTGGACCTAATGGGTCGCCCTGTTGACAACCAACACTAGAACTAATGAGATGTCCGTCAAAAATGAGATGTGTTTGTGAAGCGTAACATTGCCATATATACGGATAAACTTGCGGAAACTGGTTAAGAATGGCAGTCAGCATATGTTCTCTGTAAAGAGTATTAAAAGCATTTTTGATATCAATTTTTAATAAAATTTCTGGTTTATTATGATTCAGAAAAGTTCTTGTTGCATGTACTGCTGCTTCGCAACCGTATTTTGTACCAAATCCCAACTGTATAGGTGATAATTTTGAGCTTAAACCTTTTTGACCTTTTTGTTTAATGCGCAAAGTGATGCGCCGTAAAATAAAGGAACTATTTCAGGGCAAACTTGTCCAGACAGTAAAAAATTTGTAAAATTTGTTAAGGTAGTTAATACTTTAAATCCAATTTCACCAGTCACTACAGATATCATATCTTTTAAATGTTGTGGACTTAGACCATCTAGCCCACTGCTCGAACCGGCTGGAAAAGATGTGATTGCTAAATTTATATTATTTATTGATGCATTAAATGCATTTTCATCAGGGGATGGAGGTTCAGGAAGAGACTGATGTGGCGGGGGAGATGGGTGTTTACTACGCAATGCCTCTAATGTTTGATCGGAAACAGTTGCCCGTTCATCAGAAGAAAACAGTAATCTGCATGCCCCTTTAACAACAACATTTATTTTCAATATGCCTAATTTGGTTATAATTATATTTATTAGATAAATAATTATCAGGAATTTGGGATTGTGAGCAGTTTTGTTTTATATGATTTGTTAGTGAAATTGATTTTGATTTATTATTAGAAACATGAAGTGTGCTATAGGCAAATGTTAACAACTTTTTCCAACTATTGAAATTATTGTTTTCAATACATTCTTCTAAACATTTTACAAACTTTTCTGCCACTGCTATACGAGCACCTCTAGGGATCCGTTTTATAACTGGTTTTCATTTTATAAGTGTTCGTCTGTAATCAGATATTGTTTTCCAAAAAATATTGTTATCTATGTTTTGTGGAGAAGAAGAGCCTGCAGAATAAGTTGATTGACTAGAATTTGGTGGCAAATAATTTATTAATGGTTTGTGAACTCTTGAATTGTGGATGTTAAGACCTCTATTACCTTTATATCTGCGCCCATCGGAACATGAGGGGCAGATGACAAAGTCGGCGTTACCTTGGGACATACTATGGTTGTAAATATATAAGAATTAATAATAATATATAATATATGGAATAAAAGCTAAACAACCTACTATAAAAAAAACCTAATATTAAAAACTTTTTTTTTTAAATAAAATAGAATAAATACCTACTCGTAGAAAAACATGTAAAATTAACTAACAATTGTCCTTGAAATAGTATAGGTAGGATATAAAGCTGAAACACTGTAATTATCACTGTTTTCTTCTAGTAGTCTTTAATTTATCTTTCATATCCAAATTTAAATAATAAAAAGCTAATGTTTAATCATGTTCATCATCTTTCCAGTTCCTATTACTAGGAGTAAAAAAAATTAAATTAGTTTTCTTCTTCAGGATGATTTTTTTAAGTGCACTAATTAGTATAACGGTAGAGCATTTTAGAGTAAGTCCAGGTACAGGTATTTTAAGTCTCTTGAGATAAGTAGGTATCAATCTAAAAAATCAATCGATATTAGGTGGATCAATCTATCAATATCACCCAATACTCTGAAAACTGAAATTTAAGATCACTGAGTTATCCTCATAATGTTCTTTGGTGTTTTACTTTGTTTTTTTTAACAATTTTCCTGTTTAATAAAGTATTTAATAATTTATAAATAAATTTCGAAATATTTCAATGTTTCTCGTGCCTTTTAAATAGTGCAAAAAAAACATACCCTTTTATTGGTGTGTAGGACTCAAAAAGTAAATAATATTACTTCTCTCGGTCGAATAAAAAATCTAAAGACATTGCTCGTCAAAATAAGAATACGCCAAATAAAAATACACATCTTATACTAAAAAAAAAATAGAATTTTATTTTAATGGCTCCAAATATTTTTTAATCAGAATAATATGAAAATATTGAGCCGCAGCGATCTTCTTGGTTTACGATTTGGAACCTTATTTCTTCGCACTAATAACCGCCGTTAATTATTCACTCCTATTGTTATAATAGAAAATATCGATTAAAAATGTAGCTAACTTTGCCTTTTTTTCTATCGGGGATACTTTACGCTTTACGTTTACTTTATGATTTTGAAAAAGCCTATCCTTTTCAATACGCTTGTAAGAGGCCGAGTGAATATACCCCTGCACCTGTCCCATGTTCTGTTTTAGATCCACCCGTATAAATTCTTTCTTTATGTAAGCCAGATTAAACGGTCGATTCTTCTTGTATGTTTATTGAATATTTTTTCTTAAATATGTACACGCGTGAACATCTGTCGTTCACTACATCAATGAGTGGTTTAATATTAAGGTGTAATCCGTTTCGTATGTGCACTTTGAAAGGAGACTACCACCTCAACAAGGAATCGGTGCAGTAGACTACTAAAAACTGTGAACCCACTCGATAGCGACCGATTTCATTACCAACGTTCATACAAATGCAAACCATCAAGTGACCTAGTAATTTTCGATGGAATACCGTTGTAGGCTCCTTTTAAGGAGACTGCTGCATCAATTTCTTGTGGAGGTAGTAGTCTGCTTTCAGTGTCCGCTTACGAAACGGGCAGTTAATTTCCAAACAACCACCCATTTCGTAATCGCATTACATATAGTGAAAGATAGGCATATTAGAAGCGATGAATGCTGTTTAACAGCAATGTGTTGATCGGCCCATTCATGGACTTCGTAGGTCTGCTTTGCATCAGGTAAATACAAAGTCACATACCATGTTTCAAAGAAATAATAAAAAATAACAAATTCCTCTTTGCGTTTGCGTAGTGGGAGCTATCAATGCTAACAGCTAAAATGTATTTGTCGAACTAATTCGTGGACTTATGGATGTATGTCTACATGTTTGGTAGCAGACAAACTCATATGCCGTGTTCAAATTAAAAAAAAACATGACTAATACTGGGTGTTTTTTTAACATAGATAATATTTTTTTGATGCCTCCAGTATTACTTTTAAAACCCATTTTTAAAATAAAAAAGATAGGTAAGTGTTTTTTCCTTCAAAAAAAAGTTCGGAAAATAAATTATCATATGAACAAACGTCTATATGCTTAAAATTATTCCTACAAATACATAATAAGTGATAGGCTTTAATTCGTGAGTTTAGTATGAAAGTTAACGTGATTTGTAGATCTTTTTTGTTATTTATCTTTGTTTTTCTATAGGTGATACTAAAAGGAAAAAATACGTGTTTCATTATTTTCATCATCATGCATTTTTATAAATTCCTTATTAGGATAATCTTATATTAAATTTTTAAAGATAAAAATGCAATGAAAAAAATCCTGGTGGGCGGGACTCGAACCCACGAACCTCTCTATCGCGGCAAGGCGCTCAACCGCTGAGCCATCCAGGTTCCAGACACGCCTCACGAATTTTGTCATTGCTTGTTATCTACTTATTACGCCCTCTATTATATTTTTCTAATAACTCTATACGAGTGAAGTTAGAAGTCACTGGATGGCTCAGCTGTTGAGCGCCTTGCCGCGATAGCGAGGTTCGCGGGTCCCGCCCACCAGGATTTTTTTCATTGCATTTTTATCTTTAAAAATTTAATATATTATTTTTATCATAGAACACAATATAAAAATGTTATCACGTGACAAAAAACATCCAGTATATCTATCATTATAAAGTTGCTCGCTCTGTCTAAACCTCTAAGGTCTCTGGCAGCACATTAGTAGTACGAGCAGTGTTTGCAGAACGGTGACTTGACAATATTTGTCCTGTCGTCGGATGGAAGGTAATGATGGAGGCACTGCCGTCAATACATTGATTTGTGACCCATTAAGCTGACGCAGATGTTGGTACTGTCTGACAGATTGTAACATGATACTCTGATCAATTTACTGGATGTATGGGAAATTCGATATGTCTACCTGGGTTCGTTAAAACATATAAAAGGAAAAACAAAATTTGCTGAAACATTTTTCATGGTAAGGTATTTTTTATTTATTTATTTTATCGAAATAATAAAAAATAATTGCCGTGCGTTAGTCTCGCATATATTTGAAAATGGCTTCGACTGCAATGATTTTTATTTTATTTTGTTCGTCTCAATATTGGGGTGGGTTAGAAGAAAAAAACTACACCTACTTCAACAGGAAACTGTACTAACGGGCCGCGGGACACCCGAACAAGTTATTGCTTTACCTTTTCGAAATTGTACGGAAAAGAACTCGCAGGCGGAAACCTTTTTTTTAAATTATATTTTTAATGAAGCACGGCTTGTGAATTTGTTAAGCAGACCTACAAAGTCCATGAGTGGGGTCGATCAATACATTGTTGTTTAACAATATTGACCACTCCCACTATGCTGGTTATAAATGATGTGGTTACAAAATGGGCGCCGACATGGCTGTATTTTCATTAAAAGTCTATTTTTATATCCTCCCTGCTTTACCCTTAAACCAATCGCCCGTTTCGTAACCGTACCATGAATAGACTACCCTTTCGACAAGAATTCGATGCAGTAGTCCTTGGAAAGCCGGTGAACCCGGTGACTAATTCCGAAATATGACTAGGTCACTTGACAGTTTTTGCATCTATATGGGCGTATTATTATTCAACGCCCCGATCAATATACCAGCCCCCCTAGCCAAGAGCATGAGCGCTAAAAGCGCGCACGAAAGTTTTGTATGAAGATGACATTTGGTAATGACGTCACTTTCGTTTTTATCGTTGCAGAAATAACCAAAACGAGACAACAATATAGATTAACCAATTAGATAATTAATTTGTTATCTCCCTCTCTTTCACGCTTCTACAACGTTCGAGCGTTAAAAGCGACCATGCTCTTGGCTAGGGGGGGTATATTGATCGGGTCGTTGAATAATACGCCCATACAGACGTTTTTGGCGACGGCACCCTTTTAGAATGAAAAATTGGTACGGAGCCCAAAAATAATCAAAAACTATTATTATTAATATGTAATATATATAAATAAACAATATCTAATGGTAAGTTTTTATTTTTTTGTTGGAATATTTATATATTTTTCCTGTACAACCTCTTTAGTATCGCGGAATTCTGCACAGAAGCCTTGCTGAGTCCCTTTGAGTACCGCTGCACTATACACCAAGGGTAACTAAACCAAAGTGATAAATAATTTAGGTTCTAGACAAAATTAACCAATGCTTTACTTTTATTGGCTCATTATAAGAATAAAAGAGTATCTATAGTACAGACGAAATAATTTGATACTCAATAAATTGTTTAGCAGTCTCACACCTCAGACTTAGAAACAACAGTTGTTTTTAAGCAATTTTAAACCCTCGGCGTAGAGAGGACAGTTTTAAATCGTAGTTTACCCTCATTGCTTAAAACCTATAAAAAACTTCTAATAGTAGTAATAATACGCGGTAGACTTGGTAATTGAATCTTAACACCAATATCACGATACCTCGCAATGACTTAATAATACTTTGTTAACACCTATAGTGTAATAAATTGTGTAAATATATTTATCTCGAATTTGAGTTAAACATATGTTGCCATTTTTTGCAGTTTTTTGGCTAGATGATTAGCACTATTTTTATTATGTTATTTAAGTATACAGATTTTGCACAGAGTTATTTAAGTAAACATTGTGTAATACCAATAAAATAGAGGTGTTGTAATATGTATGTCGATTTTTTTTTTAATTTATTGTACGTTTGGACAGCCTCAGGGTCATAGCCGATGGTATGACTCAAAACCTTATCTATAAAGAGTTGGTAAAACAAATTGGTACAGTGAAACTGGGAAGACTTACGAGGCACGATAGTAGTGTTGTCAAACAAGTTTAATTAAAAAAAAATCATATCTCTTAAAAATTTTCGTCGCTGAAAAACTGAAGTGTTTACAAGTTTTATGTCTAACCGATTCGGCCATTACGTATGAATGAATGTACGAATGAAAATACTTCACAAGACTTTTGTTTTTAAGAATTATTTCATTAAAAGTAATCGTTGTGGCGATCCTTGGGGGAGGCCTGTGTCCAGCAGTATACGCGGCTGGTATGATGATGATGATGAATCGCCTTAGGTCAATACTACCTAATCTTTCTGATAAACAATATAATTTACTACTATGAAAATATTATATATATATGTATAGGTCTGTTTTTTTTCTTTTACAAAGGGTAAGCTGTAAGTAGAATCAAAAACAAAAACGTTAAAGCAGAAAAAAAAGCGTTCTTGAAGCATTATTTTTATCTAAAAAATAATCAGATGAAAGTAGACATAAGTAGTGAGGAGTTTTCACTCGGCATACTTATTCAATTTCCCGCAAATACACTATAATACAGGCATTCATCTTCCCAACCTCTTTATAGAAATTGAATTTTTCCCTAAAGTAGGGTCTATCCAACTCAAGCCTTAACTTTGCGAAGGTATTTTCATGCAATATTATGAAAGAAGGGTAATTTGAATGTAATTCTTATTTATGTACCCCTAAGTTTTAGTAGTTTTTGATAGTATTAAAATAACAAGGGCCCTGAAGTCGACTTGACGCCCATACAAGCGTGGAAGTACGCTATACTTGTCTGTTTGTCAAAGTTCAATTATTATTTTTGTAATAAATAAATTAATAATAATATTTAGGACAATTTACACATATTGCTCTGGTCACAACTAAGCTCTAGGCTTGTACTATGGGTACCAGAAGCAAATATATAATACATATTATATTTTATAAACACCCAGACCATGACAAACTGTACAGAAAAAAACGTACTACTTAATATTTTTTGCCATGGGTGAGATCAATCGAACCCACGACCTCCGGATACAACGCCAAAGACGCAACCACTAGTCCACGGAGGCTGTCATTATGTTGGTAATTGTACGCAAAAACCTTTCTGTTATGGGTAATAAATATTTTTGTATTATTATATTTAAAAAGTTTTTTTTTCTGATTTCGAAAAAATAAAAACCCAACACAGAAAGATTAATAAGTACAATAATCGACGAAATTATTATACTGCGACAAACGGTAATCGAGTACTACTCGAAGTGCGAAAGCTCAAAATGTCCTTAAGAAACAATTGAAGGTATACTAAATGTATACAGATACGATTAGAAAACTTTATTAAAAATTCCACAGACAATTAAATTGTCTTTAAAATCGGCAAAAATATAGGAGGATAGTTTAGTTTTTTTTTAGGTCTCTATAACTTCGTTAGGCCGACCGACCGCTCTCGTTACCGTCCATCATGCAAAAACCGTGTATTGTGTATTTAATAAATTACCTAAAAGCATTATAGATCTGAGTGAAATAAAGTTTAAGAATTGTATAAAACATATTTTAACCAATAAGGCTTACTATAGTGTAAAAGACTATTTTAACGATAAAGACATCTGGAACCATCCTGATATGCAATTGAGGTCTCGCAACTAGTGAACAAATTACTTATTACATATGTAGAATGAACCCTAGCTTAGTAGTGTCCTATATTGTAATAATTTAATATTACATAATTTATTTTTATTACATTATGTAAATTTTGTCTTTGGATAAGGTAATCATTGGTGATTACCTGCTTATTTATACTTAATTTATACTACAGTACTGTGTAGTTCTGTACATTGGTACAGTAACAAATAATCTCCCATAGGGTGTTTTGCGCATGCTGATCGGTGGGGTGCATTTTGAGTATGCTACTATATATATATATATATATATGCTATATAGCATAAGCAAATCAATGGCTGTGCTCCTCTTTTAGTTTGTGTGAAGCACTAGAGTTTTTTACTTGCTGGTTTCTTTTTCTCCGGGGTGTCACTGAGGGGATCGTCGATAGTATACCCGCCCTTAAAAATACCGATTATTATACTTTTACTTATATATATATATATATATATGTGATTGGTTACTAACCTTTTATTTAGAATAAATATTTAAGGCGTGGATATGGTCGGTGGAGTTGGTCGCCTTGGTGGCAGATAATGATTGACAGGTCAATGGAATCTCTTACACTAGTTGGTTATGTAGTGTGTGTTCGGTTTGGTAGTAATTTTCATATTAAGATTTCTAAATTTAAGTTCTAAATCTGATATCGAGGTATAATAAATATTTGTCGTTCTTTTAATAATGAATAGCTGCCTAACCAAACACACTCTAAGACCTCATTGTTAAACATATTTTTTTTTGACTATTCATAAATATCTGTAAGATTTACATGAAATAAATGATTTGATTTGATTTGACCGTCAAGTGATCTAGTCATGCTTCGATTTTAGTCTGGGGTTTCACCGGTTTTCAGGAGACCCCCCATTTCGTATATAATAGCATCATTTAGCCGGCATAGTGGGAGCGATCAATATTGTTTAAGAAAAAATATTGATTGACCCCATTCATGGACTTTGTAGGTCTGCTCACCACAAAGTCACATGTCGTGCTCCAATAAAAAAAAACAACTACTATGACTAATATAAACACAGACCTAGTATTGGAGCAAGATACTAGGTCTGCGCATCACGTGAAAGCCACCCCTTGGATTAAGAAATACTGTAAGCTTTGTTCGGAACTGAGAAAAAATGTCATCTTTTAACGAAGAAAAGGTTTTTTTTTGTCAAAAGTTAGCCGGAATTCAAAAATATGCAGTTTTATGTCATTTTCATATAACCAACTTACCTTCCTAGAACATTTCTTTATATAGGTATGATATATTTTAAAACTGTGTGACGCTTTTTTTTATAATAAACTAGCTGACACGCGCAACTTCGTCTGCGTAACTTTAACCGTTTCCGCAGCGCACGCAACGGAAGTTCTCAAAAGGAACAAATTTCCCCGTTTCTCCAACATTTTTCATCCATGCTCCGCTCCTATTGGTCGTAGCGTGATGTACCACTTCACAAACTTTACCTCTTTATTATATTAGTATAGATAATAATTGCCGACGTCAGCTGGTATTTATATCAATTTACAATTAAAAAAAGTTTCTGTACCTATCAATAGAAAAAAAACAACGTAATGCCAAAATGTTTATTGTAGCCAACATAGAAACCGCGACAACTATTTCAGGATTTGTACTCGGAAATTCCCGACATTTTCTTCTTGTTTCAAAATTTCATGAGTTCAGAGATGTCAGCGGTTCCAGTGGCGACATTCCACAAAACCAAAACTAAGTTAGGTTTAGGTTACGTTAAGTTAGGAGCTTGGTTCTCTATTCCAACACAACCGCTTTCTACCCTTAACTGAAGGGATTTTCAACTTTACAATTAATAGGACTTCGCTAACTTAACTAATTTGTAAGTGGGTATAACACCTTTATTGTCTTAATATGTCTTTTGCAGTTACATTTAATAGTCGTGGATTTGACACATTTTATGATATAGATATGTACGAGTATGTATAATTTAGGTAGGAGGAAGGTCTTGTTACCACCGCACATGTTTCGGTTTTAGTCTGTGGGTTCACCGGTTTCTATTTTTGGAGACTATTTTACCGATTGTGCAGTAGTCTTGTAGAGGTAGTAGTATCCTTTGAGCGGATCTGGCAGTTAATAAAAGAGCGAAGATATAAAAGAAGATTGGTAAAAATCATCTTTAACGCTTCTCCTTTCGTAACCGCATCATTTGTTATATTAGATTAATGTTGTTAAACAAGAATATATTGTTCGACCCCATTCATGGACTTTGCAAGTCTTATTATCACCATTATACAAAGTCACATGCCGTGCTAAAAAAACATAAGTTATAAATCCAGACGAGCTAGCCACTTGCTTGGTTACAACAAGGAATAACCCCACCGCTGCACATATACAGGGTGAATTTGAAAGGTTGTACTTTGGGCTAATATGAGGCTCTACTGATCAAATTGAATATTTTTTTCTCATGGAACCAGATGTCTCAAATGAACAAACTATTGAACCGCTTTGTAAACAGTTTTTTGTTGTTGAATAGATATAAACTCTGGGGTAAAATAGGTTATATTATAAAAGTTGTTTGATTTGATCAGTAGAACCTCTTATTAGCCCAAAGTACAACCTTTTAA
The DNA here is from genome assembly GCA_947458855.1 of Monopis laevigella. NCBI lineage: Eukaryota > Metazoa > Arthropoda > Insecta > Lepidoptera > Tineidae > Monopis > Monopis laevigella. The sequence continues at coordinate 26,242,448 of OX381583.1, read as the reverse complement.
TGTCACCAGGTATACATGGTGACTTTGAAAGGGTGTACTTTGGGCTAATATGAGGTTCTCCTGATCAAATCGAACAACTTTTCCCATGGAACCATGTGTCGCAAATGAAAAAAAATTTTGGCTTCCCCATACAAATTGGTGAATTTAACATTACTAGTTTGTATGGGGAAGCCAAAAATATTTTTTATTTGCGACATATGGTTCCATGGGAAAAGTTGTTCGATTTGATCAGGAGAACCTCATATTAGCCCAAAGTACATCCTTTCAAATTCACCCTGTATAAGAAAAAAATCTTATTCATTAGCAACGAGTAAGTTGGTTTACATAGATAAAGACATACCGTTAATCGTGTTTAATGTAGAACTCTGTCAAACCACTGCATTCAATTAAAATATGAACTACAGATTAATCAAATTTATTGATCTAATAGTAGGTATAATTCCCGACAAATATCTTGAAGTAATTTCATAGTTTTTTCTAACAATTGTAGGTATTTTTAAATGTTCCTAAAAGTCTGCGCGAAACGCAAGACTGTCTTCAAGTTATTTGCCGCTATCTATAGGTATATTTTTATAAATAAAAGTACCAAAGCCAATGATGAACTTTTATTCTAATTAAATATAAGTGGAAACATGAATCCTTATAACATGGATCTACAGAAGGAAACACTAATTTATTCTTAATTAAGAAATATCATTAAATTAACAAATGTCTTTCTTGATTTTTATTCAATTAAAATAAAAAAAACAATGTCGATTGACTAAAGGAAAACTAAAAACTTGCCACGTTATTATGGCACGGATTAAATGAGATAATACTAGGGAAAACTATAACAATGACAATAATTTAGAAATAAGCAAATTAATAATTCACAATATACTAGAAAGTGTGCCGTAAGGAGCTTACCCATGAGTAGAGGAAACACTTATATAAATACATCAAAAGCTCTCACTATATAAACGGTAAATGCGCCCTCTACTCACCCATACCATTAAGCTCGTCTGTGCCAATATCTACACTTACATAAATGTGTAACATTGTAATCAAACATTTTTTTTTCTTTTTAAAAAATCTGAGAAGGCACATGAAATTCTCTTACAAATAAAGAAATCAACCCACTTGCTAAGAAAAATAAAAGTATTAATCGAGGCGACTCGAAAGTAAATGTTCATCGAAACAAGCATTGTGGATGTTATATTAACTTTATAAAGTCTAATACAAGTAAAAAATATAGAGATTTTTTCTTTGTGTCGCCTTAAAAGATGTCTTATAAATACATTTTTTTTTCAATATTTAATACACGAACAATTCTTACATACTATAAAATACCAACAATAATATACTCGTAGTTTACGTTATATTAAATTATATAGTTCACTTAATCTGTTATGAATATTTGGAAAAAATCGCAAGACTCAAGAAATTAATTTGTCCTGAAAACATTAGATTATTTTCCAAAAATAAACATTAAAAGTGTAGATGTTTTTGTAGGTGATATGCCACAGGTAATACATATTAATTTCTATATGACTGTACATAATACAATTATTAAATATTCAGTATATTATAATACCAAAACCGAAATAAAATATGTATTTTGGAAAAGAGTTGAAACAAAAACTAATAAGATTAAGGATAGTACTCGTATGAATAAAGTTAAAGCAGAAAATGAAAAATATATAAAAAGTAACCTTGGCCAGCAAGGAAATAATACAATAGAAACGTCTTTTATAAAGCTTTGATGCAATGAAAGTCTATTTTCTTATTTCCTGAATGTATAGCAATCAATGAAAGTTACACATGAAACTATTATATTTAAATAATTTAATCCTTTTTTATTTAAAATCCACTGTGGTTATATTATAATATAATAATTTATAAAAATAATTGGAGTACCTACTACAAAATGAATTTATAAAACAAAACAAAAAAAAAATCGACTTTGCATATTACAAAGCTCTTGAATTAGAAAAAAAATTTCTACTATATATTTACTTTAATTTTGAAAGCTCGTAATTTTTAGAGTAATAAAAAATTGTCTTTTTAAGGCTTACGTTATCTAGAAGGAAACGAACCAGCGTTTATAAATATACTAATTAACTAAAAACCAATTAAAATATAACAAACAATCCAAAATAAAAAAAATAAAGAAATAACTTACAGCTAATCAAAACACTCAGAATAAAAAATAAAATAATTATCAAAATCTTAAATCTGCATTATGTCTTTAATATTATGCTGCTTCTGATATAAACGTTCTCGAAATATAGTTCTTGGTCTTTTTTGATAATTAGAATCTATTTTATGGAAAGAGTAATATGTTAAGGTTTACTTTTAATTTTTTTTTTTTTTGTGACTTTCTGTTGACATTTTTTGTGCAATAATTTGTTAATAACAATAAAATATACACTTATTTCAGGAATAATAGATATACATATAAATGCAATACAACACTGGCCTGCTAGAAAATAAGAATAAGAAGAAGGAAAACAGTCAAAGACAATTAATTAAATAACTATACACAAAGAATTATATTCAATTCCGAAAATTATTTTCTACTTCAAACTATGGAAGCCACAAAAGTTGTTCAATAGCTAACACATCTACAAAACGCGATATTATGATTACATTTTTGACTTTATTATTATAATCTATATGTAATGCATTTATTACAAAATTCGCTACTATACTAGAGATAGCTTTTCTATAATAAAACAGTATCAATGGTATATTATTATTTAAAAATTCAAGATTTTATGAAAATATATGTGCCGTGGTCCAAGTTTAGTTAGAAAAGAGAAACCTAAGGTTTTCACAATAATACAATTCTGTAAATAATCTCAGTAGAAGAGCTATCCCCTAAGACTTACAAATAGATGTTATTTTTAAATTGAAGACAATAGTTTTCCTCAAATATTTATGATTGTGGTGTGACCCTGCCTCGTTAAAGCGATATTTCTAATATACTGTTCTAAAAATTGTAACATAATGTCTTATTCTAGGCTTTAACAAGCTTTACCAAATTTTCTAGGCCAATAGGAACTGAAATAACAACAGTAAAAACTTAAATTACGACTAATACAACACAAATATTAAAACACGAGAAATCATCTAATCGAGTTACAAGGTATTTATGTCATATAGCAATAGTAAAAACAGAAAAAAAATCTTATATTCTAATTCTCACTTATGGTATATAAAAACTTATTTCACTGTATAAGAATAACAGCCAAAATCCATTACCATATAGGTCTGAAGGCATTACAATGTTGGAAGTTTACAATACTAAATATGGATTTCATAGGCCGCGTATTCCTGTACGAGATGTAACCTTAACTGTTGGGGATAAAGTAGAGATAAACTAAGATAACGTAATAATCCTACAAGAAATAACATAGACAACTTTAAAAGTATTTGCCAGTCCCAGTTTCTCCGTTGTGTTATACCTTAGTTTATCTTTACATTATTTTGTTTAAACCAATGATATTTAAAATGCTACATATTTTACAAGTCCAATGAAGCCTAAATATAACCGTAATCAAAGCACGTGTTATTCATTCAGCAAAGATTTAATCGCTAACTTTTATATGGAACTCTCCAACAATTAAGGAAACTCACGAATTCTATGATACAATTTGTAGGCAATTTTATACATGACTATGTACATTTGTATTATGACGATGGGATACATACAATGCCTTCATCATTCGCCGAAGAGGGTCGAGGTCCTGTAACTACGAGGTCAGCTCCGGTTCTTCCCAGTCGAGGTCTGCCCACTGAGGAAGTTCCGTTTCGTACTCCCAACCTGGCCCCTGAGTACCAAATAATAATGCTAGAGTAAAAGCTTAAGTATTTTAATGCGTTTTGTATTACGAATACAAAAAAGTAAGTAAAGCTAAGAAACAAGATTAGCGTTAATTGTAAATTAAAATGTCTGCACTGTATTAAGATCACTTGTTTGCTCTCCAGCAAGTTGGCAATAGAAAATATAAAAGAAAAATGTCCATAAGACTGATAGGTCAGTGAGACAGGTCTTAAGTAATTACCTTGTATTTCCAAGCATGTAGAAACATAACGAGGTCCCTTGGTCGCGGATCCCGGTACCTCACCCGGCACTCGTAACAATGAGGGTCTGTAGACGGTGCTTCACTCCCAATGCCGGGTACTTCAGATGCCGCCTCGCAACCAGTTTGAGTAGCCACGGTCACCTTTTCTGACTGGTAGTAAAAAAATAACATTACTGTATTTATTGTATGCGAGTATTGTTATTTGAAATAGGTAATTACCTAATTTCACACAAGTGAAGCTTACAATATATTTTTAGTGATGACATACGGCGGCGAAACATGGACACTTACGGTAAAGCTGGAGAAGCTTATGGATAAAATCAGGAATGACGATATACGTATGAAAATTAAAGTCAGCTCTGAAAGTAAGCAAACTGAAATGGCAGTGGAACGGTCATATTTGTCGCAGGACGGGATAACCGTTGGAGCAGACGAATATTAAAATGGAGACCACGTCTCGGCGCACGTAACGTAGGACGCCCCGCAGCTAGATGGAGTGACGATCTGCGGAAGTTGGGTGGCTGAGACTGGATGCAAAGAGCGGAGGATAGTGATCAGTGGCGTGTCTTCGAAGAGGCCTACATCCAGCAGTGGACTGCGATAGGCTGATGATGAAGCTTACAAAATTCACGTGAAAGTCACAAAAAAAATTATATTAAAAAGTAGTGAATTAACAAAATAAAATACTTAAATAAAAAGCAATACAATAAAAGTAACCTTAGAATCATTAGAATCATCATTGGCGAAGCCCGGTGAAATAGCAGGAGACGCTGCTAATAAACACGAAAGAGATGATTCTTCACTCGTAGAGACTGAAGCAATTGCAGTGGTAACTCTAGCTTGAGTTTCACCATCACCTTTGCATGCAGGCATTGTTGCTGTAAATAATTAATTATGCATCAAAATCAATAATCCAGTTAATGACTCCCAAAAGCGAATAAAATGCTTACGAGTAAGAATTGCAGGAGCTACAAGTCCAGGTGCAGGTGATGCTAATCTCGGAGAAGATTCCCTTGAAGCAGCTGCCATATCACAATCGTCTTCACCTACTATATAAAATGTATTAAGATCATTAAAATACTCTTAGAATTAGAAAAAAACAAATTATAATTTTGTAAAAATTACCTTTGTCATCAGCTGTTGGTTTAGAAAATAGGAGATCGTCATCAGCAGAATCTACTCCGAGCCAATTTTCAGCATTATGTATAGCAATGAGATCACGCACAAGCTCCTCATCTGTTTTGCCTCCTGTATCTCCCCCTTTTCCTCTTTCAGGACCGAAGACCGGATGATTGTATAAGGGATCGTTGACTACTGGATATCCTGATTAAAAATTAAATTAAATATTTTATTATTATTTTAATATAATATTTAGGCTATAAAATCTTATTAAGACTTACCGAGATATTGCAAATGCACCCTGATTTGATGCATACGACCGGTTTTAGGTCGACATAATACTACACTAGTTTTGGTCCTCAAATTATATACCAGCCTCTTGAAGGTGGTCGAACAATCTTTGCCTTTGGGTGAAACTTTGCAAACACCAATTTTGTAACTCACCACTTCAATGGGCTCTTGGCATTCTATTTCATCCCTATATTCAAAACAAAATATATATTTAAATATCAATTAATGGTTGTTTTCATTATAATAATGAAGTGCACCGTAGTTACTTACAAAGGAAATTCACCGTCTACTCTGCATACATATTCCTTCTGCACCTGTCTATTCCTAATTTGATGTTCCATTTGTCTCGCCTTTTTAGGACTACGTCCAAACAACAACAGCCCTATAAATTAAAATAGTTATCCATGTACAAAATAGTTTTTTAAACATATTTAAGTTACAATTAACAATGTTTACCTGATGTAAGCCTATCCAGTCTGTGGATGGTTCTTAAGTTTTTCAAGTTATATTCTTTGGCAAGGATAAATACAACCGTATTATGGCGGTAACGGCCGCACGGGTGCACCTGCAAAGCGTGAGTAATTTATTAGGAAAATAAGCGATTTGTGACAATGTAAAGTATCGACATAAACATAAAAACCTATTAAAGAAGTGGTATAACATTCAAAACCATAGTTTCATAATTATTCCATGGTCGTATCGTTTGTCTACATAATAAAAATTAAAGAGTAACCTTTTAATTTTGAAATAGTGGAAAAAGTAACATGCAACAGATTTCAATAGATCAGATATAGTAAAGACATAAAAAAGATACATAAATTCACACGTGAAAATCTACATAAACCTCACATAAATAGTGTACATGCAAATGATAACATTTATTTTTTGTATTTGTTAGGGAACATAAAAATATGGATGTTTCAATGAGTAAACAACACAGCAGTTAAGACTTTTGTAACATCAAACAACGGACTACAAAGATGGACGGCACGACCGAATTTAATATGAATTTTGTCCCGCTTTCAAGTGGGGTTTTAACGATACACAAAGAACTCCACAATAACCGCACGTTTCACGGATCTGTTGGGAAATTTTTCACAGTCTCTAAAGTTTGTTCAGATCGCAATCTTTCTCATCAGACTCTGAAGTTGAGTAGTAGGTATAGTTGGAATACTTTTATTAGTATTTTTTAAATTATAATTTGAAACGAGAAAATTTATATTATATCCTTAAAAATTAATCCATCAGAGACTGATGGAAAATTGTTTAAATCGGGTGAACCGGACATGCCGCTTACGGACTCACCGGCAGCGAGCAAGGCTTGTCTAGCACTAGCAGCTCGTCGTCCACGTGAATGATGCGCAAGGGGCTGGCGAGCACCGGCGTCTCATGCCTGTGCCCACCGACCAAAACAGACATTACAAGGTTGACGACAAATGGCAAGTCGTCGGTGACATGGCGCACTCACTTCGTCTCGACAGTATGAGTGTGTAAGTTACCATAAAATTTCACGTTACCGGGACTTAAAATTTTGTGTATTTGGATAATTTAAGGATAGATAGTTGGGTTTTATAAGACACGAAACATTTTTTTATCTACGGGTTTAAAAATAGCATGTGCAAATTTATCGAATCAACATTTTTTCAAGTTTAATAATAGTGAGTTGCAATATCATCGACAATATACCGCTTCGCAAGCTACATTTTGTAGTGATACCGGGAGCAATCTTTTAAGAGTGCATTATTGGACAAGCGCTACAGAGGTCTCAACGGATGAAGCGCATTTACATAATTCTACCTCTAAAGGGGTTGTGTACAAGATTCAGTGTTAACAACAAGATTTGCAGAGAGCATTAGCCAAGAGTTCCTTACTTACACGTGTATCTGTAAGTAATGAGTATGTGATGTGTGATGTTTACATATTATTTTATATATTTTGCTACAATTACAAAAAAAAACATTACAAAATTTCATTTTATTCTTTAAACGACATTTACTTCTTTATTACGAAAAAATAAAATTTAAATCATAAATAAGACGAGGTAATCCCAAAGGGTTTACAGAATTTAAACATAAGAATTCCCTAAAACAACATTTTAGTTTTATATTCGACATGCAAAGAAAACTAAATCGTGCAGATTCCACCTTCCATTTTACCGTCTTATTCTTCAAAGGCTATATGGAAGCAGCAGAGCGCTCCGCAATATTAGTACACCTCAATCATATGTAGTTGCAGAATATTTCATATCATAGAAACGTTTTATATAAGGAGAAATTATTTGGACTTTGAGAGATGTTAGCTTTTACGGTCTGGTGAGGCCAAGCGGATTTCTGCGGTCGGCGCTTAAAAGGTATGTTCTATACAAACATTTATTTCTTGTAAATTTAATGTTAGATGTTAGTAATTAATAAACACAAGGTAAGCCTAGTAAAAACTAGATAGTAACATAATGAAGATAAATAATTACGTTACTTATTATAGTTAAAGTTCAGTCACAGAGGAGAAAGAATTCCGTACGTTGATCCTATACTATCTCTGCCTTCAAAATACACTACCATCTGGCTAGTAGATTCCGAAAATGTAAAATTACCCATAATATAGCTTACATAAAGTAAATATAATATATTATTTTGGCGGCCCGGTACGTAAGGCACCTGTGACATAATATTTTTTTAAACTTAAAAACATGGTATTGACCCAATCTTATTTAAAGCAAGAAATTTCTTATGTTAGTATAGTATGTTTGGATATATTATTGGTAAAACTTATATTTCTTTTTGTCGGAAGCTCATTCTATGCGAGCAAGCTTTTTAATAGTGCGCGGGCGATAAGAAGTGTGCGATCAACGCCCGAAATTATTTTCCCTACGCGGCCGCATTTTAGTCAATTGGAATTAGCACAATGATAATTTACTTAACTAAATAGCTAGTAATGATTAATGAACACAAAGCATGCAAGAGTTGAGAATATTAGAAGCGATCATACTGATAACATGGCTGTCTCAATTGCCACTTACGGGGATAGAGGCCGGTTTGTTGACGACCACAATGTCCTCGTCGATATGAACGAGGGTAATCGGTTGGCTGGTGACCGGGACTTCGTGCCTGTAACGATACATCCGTCAGCCTACTGGTACGGACAAAACACAAGTGGTTGAGCAAACCCGTCTCCTCAATCTGACGTGTTATATAATGATTGAAAGGTTATTATTATAAAATGAGCGATCAAGTACAGTTGCTCAACCTTCTCGTTCTGGCACAGTTCTTGTGGCGTAGAATGAATTAGATACAAATTAGACGAGACGAAAATTACAACGAATGAACATGCGTGGGCAAAGGACGAAAGACCGTGGTGTGACCGAGTGACGACGACAGTGCGCTCGCATGCCCATCCGGTGCTACTGTATTAGCTATAGTACCCCCATTATTTATTTCTACATATACATAAATATGTTTACAAAATGGTAGATATAAAGCTTCGGCTTTAGGGTTTATAAATACAACAGCCTTTATTATATAACACCAGCTCGTTCCATGGAGTCTGTACGATATTTTAGTAAGTAAAGATTATTATAATTAATATTATTACAATAGAATTGAAGAGTAAAGTTGAATTAACTGAGAGTCAATGAGATATATACACAAATTTTGCTTAATTTTCTGTGACCGAGTTTGTGAAGAGAAGCGGTATCAGAATGGTTTGTATGTGTCCAGGATTACTGTGTGAGGGGGTGGATGGGAGGGGTAGATGTAAGGTACCTGTGGACGATGTTGGCGAGGAGGTCGTTATGTTTGAGCCTGTAGTCGGGGTCCACTGTTTCGTAGTTGACGGTTAGGGTCCCAGCGCGGATACAGCGTTCGTATTCCGCCGCAGGATGGGCCCTGAATTCTCTTGCAAATACATCCAAAATGCGTTCGCCGACCCACCGACCCTTGGTAAAGGTCGTGAAAGTGAAATAATAGGGATAGACTTTGCGTAGCCCTGAAACAATGTATATTTACTTAGTAATGAAAATATTGTTCTTGTTAATTATGCAATATAATGTAAACTAACAGGAGGTTTGGTTTAGCCTCTGTGAATCTTATAACTAAAGATGTATTTTTAATTCCCATTATAAAAAAAGCGGCCCCAGCCTAGTGGTTAAGTCACTGCGCAACTGATAACAAGGTTAAGCAGATGACAACAAGACCGGCCTGGGATGGGTGACCGCTTTATACAACGAGGCTATTTCATCATAAACACCGCAACAAGCTCGCCACTTGTTAGGTGTTGCCTCCGAATACCATCGGCGAAATGAGGATGGGTTAATCCCTCCGCTGGGACCCTGAGGCCGTTTAAACGGTTCTCGGGAGCCAAATTGGCACACGTGATGTTTTTTTTTTTTTTTAATGAAAATATTGTTCTTGTTAATTATGCAATATAATGTAAACTAACAGGAGGTTTGGTTTAGCCTCTGTGAATCTTATAACTAAAGATGTATTTTTAATGACCATTATACTTCAACAACATCATATGTTAATCGTTACATTTTTTAATAACCATTATATAAGGAAGTTATACGTACTTCCATTACCTACTTGCCAGTTTCAGACTCTGTGGTTCATAGCAAAGCAACCCCCTTCCTTGATAAGTGTTTAGAAAGTCACTAAAATGATTAAATTGTGTGGCAAAAGAGTTATGGTAAAATACAATAATTTTACTAGGACACGTTGGACTTATCACAATAAAACTAGTTTAAAAAAATACATTGAGATTATAACCATAAAATTGCAATGAAAAATTTCCTAGTGCGGCGAGTATAACTCAAAATATTATTTATATATTATTAAACACAAATTAATCTCAGATGAAAAGGGTCTAAGTATTTTAATAAAAAGTTAGCGATTAATATGTTGTGAGGGGTATATAGGTATAGAAAGTTATAATAACTTTATTAAAATAAGTTCTAGTACCATTGCATAGTTACTAGAAAAGTAAAAGTTTTTGAAAAAAAAGCTTTTTGGGTTCTCCACTCCGTCTTGTCTTTTTATAAAGCACAATAAATTGAAATTGAAAACAAAAACTGCTACATTAGACTCCTCAAAATTCATAAAGCCTCAAAGGGAACTTTTCCAAGTGATACCCATGCGGCGAGGGTTACCAAATAGCCGTAAAGTTTCGATAGCCTAATAATATGCAAATCTCATACAAATTTATGCACAACTAAATTCAAGAGTTAGACCAAAGGATTCAGACCAGGGTAGAAGGGTGAAGTCGGCAGCATGTACTGCGACTCAACAATCTTAGGTCCATATTTATAAACATTTAAATAACATATTTTTTTACCTTTGTGCTTTATTTATATTTATAAGTGGTGGCTGAGATCGCGGGTTTAATTAAACCTCGGTGTAATTTTTGGGGTGTATATGGGTATGATTAAGTATGAAGGTATTATGTAATAGGAACCAGAAAATATTACACACTTTGATATTCCATCATCAATCATCACACAATTTTATTCATAAGGCCTACTCAAGCATATCTAGTAGGTACGAGTATAATTCTTGTATTTTTTTGTATCTTTCCAACAAATGTCTAATGAAATAAGATTGAATGAGATGTGAGATCGATTTATAATAACGTACTTCAGAATGATACTTTAAAAAAATATGTCATATATGAAAAGCACCAAAGCGAAGATGACGAACAAGAATGGAGCTGTGCTGAAAACAGCCATAAAGACTGAATTTTGATCGCTAGACCAAAATCCTATTAGCTGTTTTTAAGTTTACGACACATCTCTTCTCACCGCATTGGTGCAAACCGAACCTTTTTTGACGCGCAATGTACCAGCATCTCCCATACCACGTGTGATCGCTTGTCGAGGATTATGTTATCTTAATCTATGGTTAAGCCTGTAGTTAATAGCGTTCTAAACTTAGATGAAAGCTCCAAGTTTGCTCGTACGGGTCAACACTTGCTTCAGACTTCGGTTAAGTTCACAAGATAACAGCAACTTGGCACAGCAACATATTTAATTAAAATTTAATTTAAAAACAGTTTTAAAATATAATCCAGTGAAGTAACGATTGAGCACGAAACAAAAGGATTATGTTGTTTTTTTCATAGTGCCATTATTTTTAGCCATTTAACATTTACCCATATATATAATATAATATAATATATATATTATATCACGGGTGCCTTACGGCGCCCGAGACCGCCTAGACGGCCCCAGGGTACCCAGTGGAGGGTTTTTAATCCCATCTCGTTGTAGCCGATGGTATGAGTCTACACTGGAGAAGTGGCTAGCTCGTCGCGATGTTTTGAATAGACTCAATAACCCATCTATAAACAGTTTCACAAGTTGGTATAGTGAAACCGGGACCGACAGCTTAACGTGCTCTCCGAGGCACTATAGTGGTGTTGTCAAACAAATGTACATATTTTTTTTAATTAAAATCTCATTGGTACACACAGGGATTCGAACCAGGGACCTAAGTGTTTTTAAGTCCAAGGTGTAACCAACTCGGCCACCACGTATTCACACACATTTACCCATCTATAGGTAATACTTTTTTTCCTTAAAAAATAATGCAATAAATATTTACCCTATGACTTTATTCTACTAAATGAAATGGAATCAAAGACAAAATTTGATACATATTGTATGAGAAATATGTTAAAATTTTACATAATTCTCATTCAATCTTATTTCATTAGACATTAGAATAAGGTCATGGGGAAAATACTTTGATATGCAGTTGATACACAATTTATTTGGTAAAATAGGCCCCTATAAAGATGAATAAATAAATAGTATAGCATTATTTTTGATACTTAATAATATACTTTAGTCTGTGGGCTCACTGATTTTCAGAAGACTACTGCATCGATTTTTGCCGTGGTGGTAGTCTCCTTTCAGATTACGGTTACGAAACAGGCAAATTCGTCTTTATCGCCACCCATTTCGTAACCGCATGTGAGCGATCAATGCTATTTAATAACAATGCATTGTCCCCATTCATGGACTTTGTACACATGCCGCGCTCCAATATAAAAAAAATCGGCAATGCGGTTCTGCAATGACTAAGATTGATAGCTCATTCAAATTACATCGTAAAACGTTTATTAGTTAGATTGAAGCTTTTGTGAGTTTGTCCTTTGTAACGAGCTGACTTTGCAACAATTTTTGTAGCAGTTACCATCGGGTTATTAGAATTTGACGTAAATTGTACAATATATTATGTAACTACTCCCTATATAAGTGATGGTCGAGTTGATTAGACCATAGACTTAGAAACACTTAGATCATGGGTTCAAACTACTGTATGTACCAATATCTTATCTTATTGGTTTTTAGGGCTGACATCAGTTAAAACACTTTGACCCTGTGAGATCTTTTGTGTGTTCCCCATTCCTTATCACCTCACATATTGCTCCTCGATTGTTGCTGACATATTTGAGGGCATCATCTAGTTTGAGAAGCCTTCAGCTTTCCAGTTTCAACTAAGCCTGTCCCAGGTATTGCATTATCTGCATGGCCCTTGCGTCGCTATAGCACAGTAGGTGCTGTATTATTTTACTCGGGATCATTAGAACAAAATCTGCATCTGGGATTGTCTGTAACTCTCATAGTATGGAAATATTTATTTGTTAAGATAAGATAAGATGTACCAATAAGTTTTTAATAAAAACACACATCTCTAAAGTGCCTCGGAAACACGTTAATCTGTCGGTCTCAGTCACTGTACCAACTAGTAAAACTGTTCATTAATCTAAACAAATATGTTACGAACTTGCCACTTATTCGGAGTAGACTCAGAATACCATCGGCTACGACAAGATGGCAATAAAATTCCTCCTTGGGTTACCTGAGGCTTTCTGGGCGGTTCAAGGCCAGGTACACTCTACTTTTGTAGCATCAAATAGGTTAGAAGTATATTATCTTCGGCTTAAAATTGCTTAACATTTTATGAGTTAATTGATGAATCCTTCTTAACTCCTATATTATCCCAGAGAGCGTTCTTATATTTCTCATAACCATAAAAGAATAGTTCATATTTCGGTCGGTATAAACCTATTGTACGTAATAGATTATATTGTACAGTCTCAGTCAAAACATATCTACTATACGTTTTCAAGAACTTGTAAGTTTGTCGGCTACTTGCACCCTAAAATGATATCCGTGATAGTATTGAAAATAACAAACTTACCATTTTCCATGTAGTACGACGTCTCGTTGTATCTGTCGTCAGTGAAACCAGGCCTTTTGGCTTTCAAAGCCTTTGTTTCCAACTTAGCCTGTGAACAAAAAACATTTACATGTTAAAAAAAAGTTGTTGTAAGTTGATGGATTGATAACGGTACAAATTAATATACTTAATAATTAAAATTAAATTGGAAAAACTGCTTTTTCATTATAGCCATAATTAGGGACTAAAATATTTTTTTTAGCCAAGGTCTGGGTGTTAATGATATATGATAATAATATGCCATAGATAGAGAAAAAAAAATTTTTTTAGCCAATGTCCTGTTAATAATAAATTATATGTTTATTTATTTATTTTTTAGTGAAGCACGGCATGCGACTTTGAATCTAAGCAGACCTATACAAAGCCCATAAAAGGGGTCAAATAATATATTGTTTAACAACATTGAGGGCTCCCGAACTGTACTGGCTAAATAATGTGGTTACGAAATGTTTTTTTTTAATAGAGCAGGACATGTGACACTACATCCACCTGATGGTAAGTGGCTGAGTGGCAATGTATTGTCCAAGAATGTTCTCAACCAATAGTAGTAATGGTGCTTGCTTCAATTTGTTGATTCCACTATGTCTGCTTGAGAAACTTATTCACGCCTCGCTTAAAGGACTCTGGATTAAAGGAAGAAGGGAACACGCACGCAAGCAGTATCGTTATATCTGGTACATAGGACCAAGCTGAGAGCTTAATTTGCGACCAGGACAATACGTAAAATGCCCACATATATCTAAATAATATTTATAAAATAAGTGAATATGAAGTGAAGCGAAATAATACTGCGTTATCCGAATGTTGTATCAACAATTTTTAATCGCTAGGTAAATTATTGTTACTAAAGCTAGTCTAAAGCCTTATATATTTGCCGAAGGATAAATGTATATTTGCAATACCTGACAAAGGTAACTGTAATATGTATGTAGAATAACTTAGTCATCAAATAAATTATGTGATTTGATTAAATATTATTTTCTAGTTCTACAGAAAAGATAATTTAATTTAAAGAATTAAGCTTTTAAAACAGATTTCTTCAAAATTGATCGACGTCACAGGTAACCAGAGGGCTGGCTCTTTTCTCTGTCAAAGATTAAGTTTAATAATCCAAAGAGGTAATGTCGCCAGCGTTCTGGGCACTATGCGCGTGGGGATTTTTTTGAGTAGATAGGGAATTTACATAATTACCTATTTAGTTTTTATTATTTTTAATTTTGTTATGTGAAAATAAACATTATGTATTTAAAGAATTCAAATACCACATTTTTTTTATTAACAATGACTTTATTATTTATGAAAATCGGATTAACGAGATAAAATTTATTAAAAATTTAAATCTAGGTACCCGCGCAAATGAGTAAAAAACAACATTTATGGAGTGCGTTCATTTAAAAAGTTCCCTATGGGTAGGCTCCGAGTTGTTTCGAAATGAGAAAAGTTTTTTAAACGAAGCAAAGGCATGCGGCGTGCCCCTACCTCCACCTGTTACGAGTTGCAAACAACAATGAATTTTTATAGAAATTTGCACAGACTACGAAACAAGCTACGATGTAAAGATACTACGAAAATTGCTTTTTTGAAGAATTTATACGCAAAAAATATACTATCTACAGATTTATGTTGTTTTATTTACTATGTTCCAGGTATTAGCAAAAAGTTATATGTTATTTGTTACATAATTTTATTGATTATATTATATAAATTTTAGCATTACACTTAATTTCAATTCCAGTGTTCAATTCCACTATGGATCGTCATACTGGATTTTATTAAATTCTCGTTAGTCCCTCTAAACCTTGGTGTTGAATATTGTATTTTTTTATTAAACTCCTATCGTCCCACCACAGAACGTCCCATCCCACTAAGTGGTATGTTTTTAATTCAATTTAATCACTACATTATAAACGCAACCTGTAATACTTGTTGCACTTGGAGCCGAAAATATAGAAGCTGAAATTTAGACAGTAGCTTTCTTTTTTAAATACTCTAAGGGGGTGAATAGAAGGTAATAAATTAAATGTGTTCAAGTGGGATATTTGGATGCAACTGGGATATTTTCTTATACTTAGTTATATATAAGCAAAAACTAAATAGAAAACTCATAAAAAATATAGTATTTTTTAAGATGTAGAATAAATACTTCCTAATTCATTTAAATAAACGTACATTGGCATAAACCAATAGAACAAAAGTTTTATTTCAATTTGAGCTTTAACATAACGTTATAAGATCCAAATACAAATGGTTGTATGAATGTACGAGTATGTAAAAGGAATATATTTTCCTAAACCCATCTCCTGAAGTTTTTCAAGGAGACGCGTTTGCGAAACACTCGTTTTTCTTGCCGTTGTTTTCTATATAAATATTTTAGGGCTTTTTTCCTGCAAAAACGTACTCCAAAATGTGACGTTAAAGAAAATATACAACAGGAATACGCCAACTTTATATTATAACTAGCGACCCACCTGGCTTACGCGGATTATTATTAATTATATGTATCACAGTACCATATATACGTGGTGGCCGAGTTGGTTAGACCTTGGACTTAAAAACGCTTAGGTCCCTGGTTCGAATTCCGGTGTGTACCTATGAGTTTTTAATAAAAAAAAATTATGTACATTTCTTTGACAACATCACTATAGTGCCTCGGAGAGCACGCTAAGCTGTCGGTCCCGGTTTCACTATACCAACTTGTGAAACTGTTTATAGATGGGTTATTGTTCGGTGTAGACTCATACCATCGGCTACGACGAGGTGGGATTAAAACCCCTCCGCTGGGTACCCTGGGGCCGTCTAGGCGGTCTCGGGCGCCGTAAGGCACCCGTGATGATATGTATGTATGCATGTGTACAGTACTATGAGTTATACATATTGACCTTCCAGACATATGATAAAACCGTCAAGTGACCTAGTCATGTTTCAGTTTTATCCTACGGGTCCACCAGTTTACCGGGGACGGGAACTACTGCATCGATTTATTGTCGAGGTGGTAGTCTCATTTCTTAATGCAGTTACGAAACTGGCGACTGATTTGTCGATAAAGAAGCAAGGATAATAAAATATACTCGTAATGCAAATGCGTCTTTGTCGCCGCCCATTTCGTAACTGCATTATTAACGATAAAGCAAGCGTTAAAATGAGTAGACTTTTTTTAAATCTATAATTGCTAAGGTAAAGTAAACTTATTGACCATGGCTACCATGCCTTGTTTGCCATCGTATTATTGCCAACAAAAAAAAATGTACCTAATGCTTATTTATTTACAATACGTATACAAATGTACTAGGTATACAATATTAGATGTATCTTAAAGAAAACCCACAGAAAACGGGTTTTCTATATGTTTTTTCATGGATATCATTGCGAAATCAGCCGTGAAAGGGGGGATAATCAATGGGATTTTATACAGGAGTACGGGTTTCCGACGTTCTGCCCTCATTCCGAACTAGGGTACCCTATCCGTACAACTTTGGAACTAAATAAACAAACTTTTGCGAAATATGTGTCTGTAGTTCAAGAGCCTTTATTCTACTATTCCGGTTTCAAAAACAAATTTTGTAAAAGTTTCTTTGTTTGATATAAAATAAAAAATGTATTTTTTATTGAAGCACGGAAGCACAAATTATTTATTTGATCTGAATCTTTACAGATATTCACGAAGAGTACAAAAACAAGTTCTTTATATAAGTTTATTAAAAAATTCTTTATTGCACTAAAAGGTTTGTACAAAGGCGAGCTTAATGCCTTAGGCATTATTTACCAGCCAACCTTTAGGAGAGGGAAAATGGTAATATAGGGTGCACAGATTAGTGTAAAGAGAAATCAAAGTACATAAACTGCATAGATACAACTAGATAAAATTCATAAATAATATAGTAAAAATAAATACATAAATATATGTTTAAACCTAAGCTAAATTATGATAATGAGAAATGAATAGTTCTTAGAGTGTGTCTAATCAGCAGGGTAACCACCGACTCCGATACCGTGACCGTGAGATCTCGTTCGAGTTGAGATCGAGAAGGATGTTTTTGGTACTACGAAAAGTGAAACATCGTTATTTGAATTAACCACTGCATAAACTGTTCGAGTACCTAATTAATTACAACAAAATATATATAATATTATGAAGTTTGTTAATATGATTTGTATGAAATGACGTCATATTTGATCTCAACTCGAACGAGAACTCACGGTATCGTAGTCGGCGGTACCCCCCAGGGCGTTATTCATCACCAACCCTACATAGATTATTGGACAGTAGCTTGATATCTGTATAAAAATAATTTTTAAATAATAATATGAAGCACATTACACTGACTTGTACTATGTGTACCAGAAACAAACTCGTATCATATTTTTTAAATACCCAGACCATAACAAACTATACAGAAAATGTACAAATATATTTTTGTCATGGGTGAGAATCGAACCTACGATCTCCGGATACAACACCATAGGCGCAAAAAATAACACCATTCAGAGGCGTTAATTATTTATTGAATTAATTAAATTATAATCTCCCTATATACATATATCAGGTAATATACTAAATTATTATCTTTGTTAAAGCTAATTAATATAATTATTTCACAAACCTATATACTCGTATAAACATTAAAGACAACGCCCAAATAAAATAAATACAAATATTGTTTCACGAAATTACAGGGAAGTGCTATAAAACTTTGCATGTTTAGAAGTCATATTTTTTAGTATCAGCTGTTATTTTGTTTCATGTAATTTAATTTAAATTAATACCTATTGCGTGTATTTTAAGCATTTTTTTTTACAACTTGTTGGATCCTTAATGCCGTGATTTTTGTTATTATTTTTTATGTCAAAAATTTATCTTTAAAGCCGACAAATGTTGGTGAATATTAGTCGTATATCCACTATACCGGCTTAAGGACACGGTAGACATTTTATTAAATTCTATGATAGGTATTCCAACTACTTTATTAAACTAATCGCTTGAATTCTAAACGCAACCTTGAAGAGACAAACAAAAACAGACGCAGTAATCTCCAGAAAACCGGTAAACCCATAGACTGATCTGGTCACATGTGCAGTAAAGGGCGGTGGTAAAATATTATAGCTTCCGATAAAGCGATCATCGTCTGTCCGGTTCAGGGAAACCGAATAAAATATAGTAAATAGATATAGTTTTAAAATTACCTTTTTGAGATCCTTGTTAATTTCTGTATCATCCGCTTTCCTTTTCTCGCAGGATAATATGCAGTTCTTTCCGTTGTCTTTTTCTCCCTGAAACAAAATAGATATTTAATTATTAAGAGAAGTTATAAAGGCAAATAAAATTGGTGAAATAAAATATGCTTGTACAACTCTTGAATAAGATTTTTTTTAAGAAAAAGCTCAAGTTCTCTTTTTAAACTGTTATTGATTTAACTTAAAAAATGAAATAAGTTTTACAAAGATATAACTTCTAATAGCATTATAATTGCCTCCATATTGAAGCAATGGGAAATATCGAAAAAAAAATGTTTTTAATATAGAAAACGTTTAACATAACGTAACGTTACGGCCTTTATTTTATATTAAACATAACAATAAATTAGGATATAAAGCAAATTCGTAATGTGACTTCGTCTTTTTTGCCGCTCATTTCGTAACTGCATTATTTAACAAGCATTGTGAGAGCGACCAATGCTGTTAAACAACAATTCATTTATCGAACGGGTTCGGGTAGATACATAGTCACATGCCATGCACCAGTAAAATAACTTTTATGGAATAAAACAATTATTAAATAAACTGCAAACAAATGACAGCAGCGCCATCTGTAATTAGCGTTTTATAAAGCTAGCAACCATAATAAGTTCAGACAATCTCGTAGCACATTTAGCTACGAAACTTGAAAACCAATTAAAACAGACCTAAAAATATTCAAACAACAAAACCCAAAACTAACAAATCGTGTCGTGTAAACGTTAACGTCGCGAGCTACAAAAAGAAAAAGAAAAAAAGTTAGCACTTCCTAGTGAAGTTTAAATTTAGAAGATGGAAATAAATCGGTTGGGCTGTCCTATACACGCGACACGTGGGCGCGCGCGCGTGATCCCCATACACATAACACACATAAACTATCATTATACATGTGCTAAATACTATTATATAAAGTATAAAAACTATGCTATATAATAGAATAGAAAATGATTTTCAATAAAATATATAAACAGGGTTTGAAAGGATGTACTTTGGGCTAATATGAGATTTTGCTGATCAAATCGAACAACTTTTATGTGTAAAAATTGAATTCTCTATACAAACTAGAAATAAATAAACAATTTTAGGGGCTAGGTGTAGGAGGTGGCGCGCTGCAAGCGAGTCCAGCGCGCCTAGGATGGAGGATGGGATCAAAGTCCTGGTGAGTCGCCGCCGAGAATTTCTCTCGGCAATGCCTTCCCTCCGATTGCCCACATGCGCAGATTCTGTGGTAAGGAGCCCGAATCCATGCGTCACCTACTGTGCGACTGTGACTATAGGGCCATCCAAAGAATCTACTACCTAGGACAGGCTTATCCAAATCCAGAAAGCTACAGGCTAACCGACCTTAGTGATGTCCTTAAATACGTCAACAACATATTTGGGAACGATAATGAGGTTTGTGGTTAATAGGAATGGGGAACACACAAAATATTCCAAAGGGTCGAAGTGTTTTTAACTGATGACAACCCCAAAACCAATAAGATAAGATAACTATTAACATATTTTACACTTATTTAAATGGTTACAATCTCAGCTTGTGCATGAATGATATCACTATATATATAAAACAAAGTCACCCGCCGCGTCTGTCGGTATGTTCGCGAGGATCTCAAAAATCAAAAATCTGAACGGATTTTCATGCGGTTTTCATCTATCAACAGAGTGATTCCTGAGGTATAGTTATATATAAGTATAGGTGTATAATTTGATAAGATTTTGTATAAACTGGTTGAAATATGACGATGATTGTTGAAGATGTCGAAAAAAATCAAGCCGTTACCGAAAACGCTGCCTAATCCGTTTGAGATATATTTTTTTTTCTTTTATAGGTCTACAAAAAAGTCCGCGATAGCATATGTATATCATTTAAGGATAGTTTACTTTATCCTATACTAAACCATACATAATAATAGGGTAAATAGGGGAGGGAAAGGAAGTTATGGTTTTTGTTTACTAATAAAATGACTGGTGAAGCCGGGTTAACGAAAGCTAGTATAGTAAATATTTTAAACATGCTAGTGGCGTGGTTAAAATACTACACGGTTTCGAAAAAAACTTATTACTAACCTAAACTAACCTGAGATTCGGATTATAAGTCTAACTAATCAGCCACCAACTTTATATATCTTGTAAAACAACATCTTTGTAAAAACCAAACAATTTAATAACACTTTGAAAACCTTAAAAACTTTTAAACTAACTTTTTCAATTAAAACAAACTTCATAATATTTTTTTCATGTTTCGTTTAAAAAGAAATGCTAAATAACCCAAAATTTCCATTAATATAAAAATTAGGACGAACTTTATAAAAGCTTAAAACCATTTAAATACCGTAAACATTTTTTTTATTAATTATTTTATTTACTAGCATGAGGGTGGAGGTACAGCTAAAACTTCTGAAAGTCCAATTAATATTTTTTTTTTAATGTGCCAATAGCGTATATACATATTATTATAAATCTAGTTATTCTTGTAGCAATAGTTTACCTGTTGTAATTATTGGGAGATAATTACAACTAAATATATATATTTAGTTGTAATTATCTTAAATAACTTCATATAATATAGATATTAAGAATTCCTCTTAAACACTTAATAAAAACACACTGAAACATACATAAATATAACATAATATTTAATCAAATTACCTACATATATCTAATTATTTATTCCTATTCCCACATTACATTTACATCACACATATGCAACTAATTTACATATATACGCTCCACAATGAAAAACACACACCTAACATAGAAACAAAAACTTCACATATAAATAAAAATTACATTAATTTTTAAATATATTTTATGGTCCTAGATATGTTATTGTGCCATGTAAACTAAATAATAATAATAATATGTAGAATATTACACAAATATTGCCCTGGTCACAAACAAACTCTAGGCTTGCATTATGTGTACCAGAAGCAACGATATAATACGTATTATATTTATTAACACCCAGACCATGACAAACTGACAAACTGTACAGAAAGATATACTAATTATTTTTTTGCCTTAGGTGGGAATCGAACCCACCACGACTTCAACCACTAGTCTATAGAGGCGGTCAATATAAACTTATAATAACTAAATAAAATGCTAAATTTGCTTACAAACTACCATTATAAGCAAAATGAGCACCGTTCAAGCGACCTAAAGGCACTATACAGCCCAAAGCATACAAACCCCCAGTAGGGAGCGATCGACAAATCAATTCTGATTGCTCTGTTTGCTGACGGTGCTCAAATAATCAGAGCGGTGCTTTGATTTTGAACCTGGAATGTTTCAGGCTGGTAGGCAGATGCGGGTCCTGGAATGTTTCTCTATTGGTTCTAGCAAAACATTTCCATCATAGCTTTGACAATAGAATTTGCTTGCTCCAGGACTATTGTCATGTTGTTAACGACTATATTATGTTATAAAGTATACATAATAAGAGAATATTCTTGGACGTTATATTGCAACTTACCATTAGTTGGATGTAGGGTCACATGTCCTACTCTATTTAAAAAAAAACAATTTCTTTAATGTTTGTACTAAATTAACAAACTGAACGTGCTAATCTCAGAAACTACTGGTACTGGTACTCCAAATTGAACATTTTGTGTAGGGATAGCCCATCCGACCTATTTAATCATGCTACAACCAAATGGCAATTAAAAGCATCAATGAAAAATGTTGCAAAAACGGGGAAGAAATATTCCTTTTGAGAACTTCCGTTCCGTAAACGGTTAAAGTTGTTAAACAAAACATTTAATATTTTTTGTTTAAATTTCTTTATTGCACAAAATTGTACATAGGTAATGCCTTAGGCATTTTCTACCAGCTAATTTTTGAGCGATTGAAAAATGCTTAGGGTGCAGAACTTCAACAAAATCAATGTTCAAGAACAATAAATACATTGTTCGATCCCATTCATGGACATTGTGAGACTGCTTATATCATCAGGTAGATACAAAGTAACATGCCGTGCTCCAATAAAAAAAAACAAAAAAGTAAAAATCAATTATTTTCTAAAACACAGCCTCCGTAGACTAGTGGTTGCGCCTTTGGCGTTGTATCCGGAGGTCGTGGGTTCGATTCCCACCCATGGCAAAATATATTAGTACGTTTTTTCTGTACAGTTTGTCATGGTCTGGGTGTTTATAAAATATAATATGTATTATATCGTTGCTTCTGGTACACATAGTACAAGCCTAGAGCTTAGTTGTGACCAGAGCAATATGTGTAATTTGTCCTACCTATTATTATATTATTATTATTATTAAAACATCAAAATAAATTAGTTTCAAAAATGTCCACTGTTTATTTTTATTTTATAACTTACTCAGATATAACTAATATTACATGATAGGACTCTAAATTCTTTTGTGTCATAACTTTAAGAACGTTCAAATTAAGTTAGACAAAATTCGAAGTAGGTATATTAAGTCTTCCTTAAGTACTTCAAATGTTGTTTCTACCTTCGACATGTATCAAAGAAACTTTGAAATAACCGATTTTCATAAAATATATTTAAGAACATTCACCACGAAAACATTTTAAAATAATATTAAACTTGGTTCAAATAAATTGCAAAGCCAACTACAAAATGCCTACCAACCAAACCCTCTACACGGTTCAATCTATAAGGGGCTGTATGTATGTATACCTCGATTTGATTTATACATCGAGATCTTCTACATCGAAATCGATTATAATTCTCAAATGACAAAACTAATTAGAAAATGAATTACCAAAACGGAACAACCTAATTTACCTTTTGTACTCACGCCACTAACTATTGAAGTTCCCCAGGGGGCTGTAAGTGTATATATCGATTAATTGTCTCTAATACATAGATATCGATTCAAAGTCAAAATCATTTATGAATAGTCAAAAAAAAAAGTTTAACAATGAGTTTTTTGAGTGACAAATATTTATTATACCTCGATGTCACATTTAGAACTTAAACGCGATGGAATGGAAATCTTAATATGAAAAATACTACCATAGTATTTATCATAACCATAACCAACTAGTGTAAGACTAGGTGGTTAGCTGATTCCATTGACCTGTCAATCAGTATCTGCCGTACAAGAGAGTCACCAAGGCGACTAACTTCACCGACCACGCCTCAAATATTAATTCTAAATAAAAGGTCTTAACGGTTTCGACGCTAAAAGTGAAAAGAAAATAATCAAAATGCGTCTAATCTTCTGGTATTTGCGTCACTGACTATAAGGAGTTCCTCAGAGGGCTATACATCTCGATTTGATTTATCATTCTAGCATCGAGACCGGTGGAATCGGACGTGGCTTCCCCAGAGCATCTGGGAATAGAGAGTCAGGCACAAGATATAATGTTTTGGTCTCGAACTGAATGGAAATTGTTGTTCCAATAATTTAGATTATTACAGAAGTTGAGGTGATTAGTACAGTGGTTTTGTTGGGCAATTGATAACGAGGTTGGCTTGGGTTCTGGGTCCGATGGGTTGCCCGCTTTAAACTTACAAGTACTTTACATATATATTTACATTAATAGTTTACGTATACATTTACATTAATAGTTCAGCGAGGGGAGAAATTGACCGATTACTGACGAGGTTTAGTTTGGCCTGCTTAATTAGTATACAGTACAGAAATCTATTCTTCTTCCGTTATCGATGGATTTTCATACACTTTCTCTGTCCTCATTTGTATTATAGCAATGACGATTGTCATTAAAAAAAAGTAATATGTTACTTTTGTATCTAACTTACTTACCTACGTCATGCTAAAATTAGGCAAAAGAGATCATAAAAACCAAAGACCGCTAAAAATTATATATAAAAGCATTTTTTTATAAATTTATAAAAAAATGCATGAATATAAAATACTGAAAAAAGTAAAAACAAAAAACAGACTCCTCTGCCATCTAGTATTAGAAACTAGGACTTCTAACTTCACTCGTGTAAGAGTTATTAGAAGAAAGCTAATAGAGGGCGTCTGTGTATAAGTAGATAACAAGCAATGACAAAAATTCGTGAGGGCTGACTGGAACCTGGTTGGCTCAGCGGTTGAGCGCCTTGCCGCGATAGCGAGGTTCGTGGGTTCGAGTCCCGTCACCAGGATTTTTTTCATTGCATTTTTATCTTTAAATATATATAAAAGCAATAATTTATATAAATATTTTAAGCATTATTTATCCATATACCACTTTCTCCGAATTAAACAACATATCAAATTAGCAAATAGAAACATTAACAGTTACAAAAATAGCAATAAGAAACTTAAATAAAGTATACCAAACTGAAATCAATAACAATAATAATAAAAGAAATGATAAGAGTATTATAACACATGAAATAACAACTAAAACCCAAGGCGAAAATAATAATAAAAGCAAACATAAAGATAACAACAATGAAGAAACTTGGTTCGAGTAGCTTTCGACGAAACCATAAAAAGTAGATTCTATGTCGAATATTGTTTATGCTATAATCTTAGCATTATATTTACGACTTCGGGAAATATAGTTGTACAGTTTTGGGTAATAGCCCGAAGTTTCAGTGGTTTTTGTTAGCCACAGTTTACATAATTTGTGTAGGAATAATATACAAATTTATTAATAAAGAGTTATTTAGGGCCAGATAGATACTAATTGCACAAGGAACTGGGATAAATTAGATAGCTGAACTGGTCCTGAAGTAACTAACATCAATCGAATAATAACAACTTACATCAATCGAATAATAACCTTATGGTTACGATTCGATTGATGTAAGTTAATTCAATCACCTCTGATTTTTTTTTCTTCAGTTCTATGGGCAATTGGTTAGTAGAATACGAAATGTAACAAACAAAGCGATTGTAATACTATTACGGTGCAACTGAACTAAATTTAAAAAGATTAAGGCCCTGCTTTTTAGAGAATACAATTCGAGCCAGTAGTTTCTGAGATATTAGCGCGATCAAACAAAAAAACTCTTCAGCTTTATAATATTAGTATAGATTAGAGTGATGTAATTTTCGTCGCTCGCGCGAACATGCGACGTGATTTTATCGTGCGATGAAACTGCTTGTACGAAAGGAAAACTGAATCGCACGAGCGTCAATATTTGATAAAGCGATTGTTTGTATTCTTTGTAATATTATTATTTCTGTGTTAGCCCAATATACGTATGTGAAAGTTAACTATTTTTTTTCAGTAATAAATATTCTTAAATTTATTTAACGCTGAAGCTGCAAAATTAAAAGTCAATTCATACTTAAAATATTATTAAAACTTTTGAAATAAAATGTGCAACACTAATCATTTAGCCAGGAAATTTTCAAACTTTATTGCGCAGATCCACTCTCCTATACACAATGTAAAAATTCTGCTTATATTTACAAATATATATTCTGCCATTTTCCTACCAGTAGCCTGGAAAAGCTGTTGCAACTGAACAACTTTCATTGTTACTCGTAGTTCATGCTTTAAAATCGTATGAAATAAGGTTGAAATTCGAGTGAACATTTTGAACTATATTTGTTTTTTGAGTGTACAACTTTATAAGAACACTCCAGCAGCCACATTCTGTTTCTTATAACGTGGTCGTTAGATTGTCAAAATAACGATTTCCGCTATTAGCGCGCTCTCCTCCAATCAGAGTAATTTTTTAACCTTCGCTGATTGGTGGAAAGAGCGCTAATAACGGAATTCGTTATTTTGACAATCTAACGATCACGTTATAAGAAACAGAATGTGGCCGCTGTTCAGAAATGAGTGCGCAAAGTTTTCACATCCATTTATCCGTTTCAATGAAATGTACAGACGGTTTCAGATTTAAATAATAAAAAATAAAAATAAATAGAATATTTGATAACTTAAATTGTCTTTATATTATTTCGTTTTAAAAATGACATGTTTTATGAATGAATGTCAAGTTACGATTTTAGTCTATGGGTTTACCGATTTTCAGGAGCCTACTGTATCGATTTTTAATCGAGGTGGTAGTCTTCTTTAAAGGTGAGATTACGACGGGCAGTTAATATGACGGTAAAGCACCGAGGATATTATTAAAGTAAACTCGTAATGCAAATTCGTCATTTTCGTTTCCCATTTCGTAATCGCCGCTTTAATTAGCCGGCACAGTGAAAGCGATCAATACTAATCAATATATATTGACCGACACTATTCATGGACTTTATAACTCGCAGGCTGTGTTCCAATAAAATAAAATAAAATCAACTACAGCATCAAGGTTTTTTCGTAAGATGTGTTATGTTAAACCGTCAAGTGACCTAGTCATGTTCTAAATTAGTCCGTGGGTTTATTGCCGAGGTGGTAGTCTCCTTTCTTGCTGCGGTTACGAAACGGGCGACTGATTTAACGATAAAGCAGCGAGGATATTAAAATAGACTCGTAATGCAAGTACGTCTTTATCGCACCCACTTATTAACCGCATCATTTAGCCGGCATAGTGGGAGCGATCAATATTTGTAGATCTGCTTACAAAAAAAGATGTTAATATTGATAACTGAACGATATAAAGTTTTGCCTATTGTCACCCTACTCTGCTATTTAGTAATAATTGTATATTTTATTGCAGGTGAGGGAGATGTTTAGATCCAGTTTTACGTTACTCGTAAACGTTATGTTACAGTAAAACTTTGTGGTCGAATTAGCTTGTTGTTCTGCTAATGTTTAGTAGTTAGCGGATGACACGAACATTCGCGTTGTATTTAACTACGCACTAAAAGAAAAATGGCCTTCCTTGAAAATATCTCGATCTCATCTCTCCTTACCCTTAACACGCTAAGTTCTACTAATAGGAAAGCTTTGTCTTGAGTTAAAAGTTAATGTTAAAATTGTTATATAACGTTAACAAGTTAATGTTACGTTAATACAATAGCGTGAACTCATGGAACAGGGCAATAGGCTATTTGACTACATTAAAAATATACTATAAATTGTGGTCATCCTATCAGACAATGGCGTAAAAAAAAAAATCACTTTAATTTAAACTATATTGAATATTTTTTACAATTTTATTTTTAACAAAAACATCTTTGATTGGTTGATGACTGGTGACGTCACACGCAAGTAAACAAAACAATACACAGATTATAAAGCATGTGGATGAAATAGAATAGAGTATAATATATAGGAAATTATTTAATCTGTGCTTGTTTGTTAACTTGCGTGTAACGTCACACTTGACATAGACTGCGAATCAGCGTTTTTAGCATTATTGTGGAAATTCAAACTTTAACATTGATTGTTATTAATAATAGAGTAGACATCTCGGAAATATCAATGTAGTGTGCTTATTTTGTAATGAAGAATCATATAAAACGAGTTTCAAAAAGGAGTCAAATACCCTGTTGTGTGAAATGACTTACATATTATTATTACCTATATAATAAATATATCTTAATTGAATTCTTACACACATAATATGTTAAATTTATACTATACATGGTGAATTTGAATGGGTGTACTTTGGGCTAATATGATGTTCTACTGGTCAATACGAACAACTTTTCCCATGGAACCATGTGTCGCAAATGAAAAAAAAAAATTGCCTTCTCCATACAAACTAGTAAAGTTAAAATGACCAATATGTATGGGGAAGCCATATTTTTTTTTCATTTGCGACACATGGTTCCATGGGAAAAGTTGTTCGTATTGACCAGTAGAACATCATATTAGCCCAAAGTACACCCATTCAAATTCATTAAACCGTCGCGGTCGATTTAAAATGAAATAGCGCTTTTTTACTGTAATTTATAAATAAACCTAAATTTTCTTTTATTACATTTGGAAAGAATTTTACCTGATCACGTTTTATTGCCATTCCTTGTGAATATTAAGGGTCTTCTCAAGGGGCATCTCTAGAGGGTCCCCCACAAATTCTCTGGGGCCATCTCCAGACCCCCAAAATTCCTGACCCACTCGTTCATTCATAATAGTCTTATAGGGCTCAGAATATTTTTAATATACTCCATTTAATTTTATATCAGATTAAATAAATCACATAAATATACCTATAACTTACAGTGATTTTATCTACAAATTATTTTAGTATATACATACATAGCTGGGTTAGAGTGTAGATTTAAAAACAGGTAGTCAGGTCACTAATTATTTTTTTAATTTAAAACATCCACAATTCTTTGACAGATTGTTAAGCTGTCGGTGCCAGTTTTTATAGATGGGTTCTTTGAGTTTATATAACCTTTAAAGGCAGGACACTTGTTCGGTGAGACTATATATGATGAATACCCCGTCATAACCAATATGATGGGGTATTCATAATATTGGTTATGACGGGGTAGGCATAAAACCCTACCGTAGGTTCCCTGTTTTTCAGATATTAATACTGTTGTTGAATACTGTTGATGCAGTTAAGAAATGGCTGGTGAAAAAACGAATTTGCATTACGAGTCTATTCTAATAATATCCTTGCTGCTTTATCGTAAAATTAACGGCACTACCACAAGAAAGATGCAATAGTCTCCTGAAAACCGGCGAACCCAAACAATAAAAACCGAAACATGAGTTAACTAATGACATGAAAATTAATGAACACGAATAAAAATTGGATTGAATTATTAAATAATCCATCCAATGGGCATTAATTCATCATAAATACTGGGTAATATAAAGCCTCTCGGCATATATTAAAGCTAACCATATTTCAATTAACAACGCGAACGACCGCGTGATGTATCAAACCCAGCAAATGGAAGTTACGACGTATGGATCCTGGCACATTTTCAGTGCCTAATATTAAATAATGATGAATGTGATTGAGAAAATATGTGTGAGCGAAAATTGTATATTATATTTATGATTGTTTTTTTTATTGGAGCACGGCATGTGACTTTGTATCTACCTGGTGGTGAGCACCTACTAAGTCCATTAATGGTGTCAATCAATAGTTGTTCTTAAACAACATTGATCGCTTCCGCTATGCCAACTAAATAATGCGTTTACGAAGACGAATTGCATTACGAGTATTTATATTTTACCATTTCATAAATGCACCCTAAAATGAGACTATATACTACCTCGACAAGAACTCGATGCGGCAATCTCCTGAAGACCGGTGAACTCACAGACTAAAACCGAAACAACATGACGGTCACTTGATGGCTTTTTGCATATGCTGGTAACGAGAACCGGTCGGTTAGCCTAACGAAGTTATAGAGACCAACCTCCCACCTAAATACTATATATATGTTTGTTGTTTATTGAATAGATAATTGGAGTATAGTCTCTATAATATTCTTGTCGAAGTGGTAGTCTCCTTTCAAGATGCGGTTACGAAACGCACAGTTAATTTAAGTAGACTTTTAATCTAAATTCGTCTTTGTCGCCGCCCATTTCGTAACTGCATCGTTTAGCCGTAGTGGGAAAGATCCATGCTGTTAAACAGCAATGTATTGGTCGACCCCATTCATAGATTTTTTAGGTCTGTACCATCAGGTAGATACAAAGTCACATAAAAAATACTGAGCATATCAAAGTCTCAAGTGGAAGTCTAAAATCGCACCCCTGAGTCCAAAACCAAGGTATGTTGTTAATAAATAGCTATTTCATTAATAAAACGTTAAAACAAAACCAGAGCAGCACCGCTTGGATCGATAAGGGACGGAAACTACGATCCGCCCAAAGCTGTCAGGCTTTCGCGCCCGCCCTCGTACTATCGCCATCAATTTGTCAGATTCTCGCTCGGATATCAATCTAGCCCCAAATGTTATATCTGGCCCATTATTTTGCTTTGTATATAGTTTCCGCTTGCAAAAACTTACTGACACGTTGCTCGTATTATTATTACCTGAAAAGGACAGAAAAAATATAATTAAGCATGTTTTTTAATTATGAAATATTTTAGGTTAATACACTTTTCAATAAAAATAACAACAAATATTGGCGTTTTATTTAGTAAATATTTAATAACATATGATTATAATATTATTCATATATTGAACCTCCACGATAATATAGAATAAACTACAAATCATATTTAAAAAACTACATACACACTATAACGCCTGTATCCTTGTTAAGGGGTGAGCAGATAGCAATATCTTTACATACTTATCTAGCTTCTCCAACATCCATATACCGATTCATTCAGGGGCGGCTGTTTTTTAGATTACATACTTAAAGATTTATCTGTATGCCTTGGTATATAAATACATAAATCTTAGCGTGAAAACACTTAATTTCATTGCTGGATTTACATATTTTTTTTCCAGAAAAAAAATATTAAAAAAACAAAAACGGGTTTATGGAGTTTTCAGTAACTCTAGTATAATGCTGTAATACACTAAAAAAATTCATTGATCAAAAAAAAAAATACTGTTTATAAAATCTCCAAAAAGACAGGGAAAGTTTATTTTAGCTTTGTAAACTTTTTAATTGAAAGCAGAGACGGCAGTGGAGGGGATGATAATTTGATGGAAGGCCACAATAAAAGTTCTTTGAGTCACGGATTTTTCGACAAATTGAGCTATTGAATACTTAATTTTATCGATGGTCCTCAATTCTACAAATAAATTACTTAAATCAATTTAAAAGTTCCAATAACAATTTATAACGAAAAGAATTGTCATGATTTATATATTATTTATAATACATAATATAATATATTTTATATTTCTTTTATTTTATCGCGTGAAAATCAGCATCTATGCATACAAAGAGTTCTGATTGTGGTTCATCCAAGTTAAATCAATTTTATAATATTAAAAAATAGCAAATATTATGTCATAATTAAAAACAAAACATACAATAGCATGAACAGCTTAACAATAATTAATACCTTCATATAGGTATAATGATAATTTCCAGAAATCATATTGATTAATATATCTATATTAATTTATGAGATACAATTTACCAGAAATAGAAATGTATTATCTGAGATTCAAAATTTTAATATAATCGACTCAGAAACTTACTATAAAAGAAACTTCCTCGAACTTACTTTTTTAAAATTTATATATTATAGAACTTTTTATTATTTATTACCGCTATCTCTTGTAAATCGGTCCACACCTCAAGTCTCCTCCTCTCATTTAAGATGTACCGCGTTTAACTTTAATGGTTATGCATATTTTATAAGTGTACACACCTTCCTGAATGACGCTTCACAGCTTAATAAACATTTTAACAGAATTTAGGTAATTTAAATTATATAGAAAATTTGATTTGTAAATCTACCGCACAATATGAAATATTCTACCTACTTGTGTGTTTTCTTCATCCAATAACCTCAAGTTTTTTAAAAGAGTGTTTAAAATCGGCATAATGGTTGGATAACGTAATTGTTGGTTGTATTCATTCTTGGACCTTCATCTGCTTTCCATCAGGTAGGTGTAAGGTCACACGCCTCGCTCTTATTTATATTTAAACTAGCTGACCCTCGCGACTTCGTCTGCGTAACTTTAACCGTTTACGCAGCGCACGCAACGGAAGCTCTTAAAAGGAATCATTTTTCGCCGTTTTTCAAGATTTTTCATTGATACTCGCTCCTATTGGTTGTATAGTCTTCCTCGAAAAATGGGCTTTCCAACCTTAAAAGTTCAACCAAACAAATAAACTCTTCAGCTTTATAATATTAGTATAGAAATTTGTATTATCCATCACGGTTGCCTTACGACACCTGGGACCGGCAAGACGGTCTCAGGGTATACAGCATAATCACATTTGATGATAACAATATTTTTTCGCTAGAAATGATTCAAAAAATACAAAATGTTTCAATAGTCTGTTTGTGGTCTTAGTTAGACTGAACCGATTTTAATGAAATTTGGTAGGGAGGTAAATTAGTTAACCTAAAGACTAGGCAAGTAGAAAATCTAGCATATGAAACTGCGGGCTAAAATAAAGAGTGTTATTTTTCAAAAACTAAAACGCCCTAACAAAGTGGTTAAGGCAACAAGCGAAATTAAATACACCTAACTGCTGGGAAATGGTGAAATAAATCTGCAATAAAGTTCAAAATTAAGACTCCGATCCACTTATAAAAGACAAACGGCCGTAATAACAACGTATTTTGAACGAAATAACGGCCGTTATGTGTACAGTCACAGTACATAAATATACTTAATATATTTGCAGTTCGATGTTTGTTTATTGGAGCCCAACATGTGACTTTATTTCTACCTGATGGTAAGCAGATTTACGAAGTCTATGAATAGCGTCAATTTAATATAGGTTTAACAGTATTGACAAAGTCGCATGTACTTTATGAGTTTACTTTAAAATCAAATCAACTGGCTGTTTCTTACCGCAACCTGAAAGAAATTTTAAAATAATAAAACTTAGTATTATAGAAACAACATAAATAAGAAACTTTTTTTATAACGTAGCCATAGACAAAGTTGAAGTACAATTTTAATTTTTCAGTTATTTCCAAGCTACTAGAATCATTGTCACACTTTATTTTAAATTGGTTCAAAAAAAATGTCCTGAACGATATACAACAATTAATTAAGTTCCATTCAAACTTGTACGATATCGGTGACGTGGCTATCATCCGCTACGAAATTTTCTTATAAATATCCGGCGAAATTTATAAGAAAATTTCGCAGGTATGCACAGGTTATATACCGCGTCATTACCTCAGTTGATAATGGCCTCAATTATCTTAAATTAACTATAGTTTACTCACAATCGTTTAAGTGATCACATTTCGTGATATACATATCGTAGTAACCTACGTCTCTCCGATACGGAAATGGTTCTAATTCAAATATAAATAAACGTATTCCGGAACGGTACCGATAAACGTTAAGATTTATTTGACTTTTCCAAGGCCGGTTTATAGTCAAAATCAATAAATGATTATTTATTTACTCATTTTCACGCCAAGTCCCTTTTGAAGGAAGTAGTTACAGCCAAACGCCATCGCACTCATCTCTATATCAACATAGATACCCTATTTTGCGTTGTCTAACACTTCTAATACAAACTTTTGCGTTGTCTAACACTTATAGTACAAAGCCCATTTCGAAGGCATTTAATTGCGCATCACATCTAAACTTTTTTTTTGGAGTACGGCATGTGACTTTGTATCTACCTGGTGGTGAGCTGACCCTTAAAGTCAATAATTGGGGCTGAAAAATAATAATGATTGTTTAAGAAGATTGATCGCCGCTCCCACTATGCCGGCTAAATGATGCGTACTACGAAAAGTGCGGTGACAGAGACGAATTTGTATTACGAGTCTATTTTTATATCCTCGCTGCCTATCATCAATTCAAATGCCCGTTTCGTAACCGCACCCTGAAAGGAGACGATGTAGTAATCTCCCGAAAACCGGTGAACCCACAGACTGAGAGCGAAACATGATTAGGTCAGTTGACTGTTTTTGCATCTGTATGAGCGGTGGTAACGAGACCGATCGGCCGGCCTAACAAAGATGACACCTTCCTTCCACCTTAAAACCTTTCAGCATAAACCTTTGCAATTTGATGAAAATACCCTTGGTCTTCTTCATTCAGCCTTCACCTCATTTTTAAATATCTGCTTCGTCATTCTTTCATAACTCATTCTTGCTACATGCCCAAATCACCGGAGCACGCCTTCCCTCATTAATATAATATATCTTGCCCGTTATTATATAAACATGGCCGACAAAAGTACCCTGCTTATAAAGCACCCTGTTATATGTAGCTATCAAACATTATTATATGTAGCTATCAACACTATAAAATTACTTCGTTACAACAAAGATTTACAGCTACCATAAATTTACGACAAAACGTTCACGAAACCAAATTAAAATCCAATAAAAATAAACAAAAAATGCGATCAAACAGTTCCGTACAAATTCAATAAACAGATCGCAAATCGGTGGTCGGAAAATAAAACAAATAAACGTTAAAGGCGTCTAGTTTAAACAAATATTTGAATAAAACATTAGTGACATTTCCTCGCAGCTGTAGTAACCCGTGTGGATTATAGAACGAAACGCAATCAAAAGCGTTGGGATTTATTCCTTGGCCACAGTGTAGCGAAGCGATTAAATAATATAAATACTGATATACCAATACGAAAGTTACTGTCTGACTGTCGTTTGGACAGGCTTATTACCAATATTCGAACTTATATTTACTTTTTAAGTTAACATTTTATGTTAAATTCAATGATTGAGTAGGTAAGTAACTTACTAAGTTAAGTGCAATGCTGTTCGCGAATTTAGGGTTCCGTACAACAAAATAAAAAGTGAGTATGGAAAAAAGTACAATTACACAAATAATTTAATATCTCAGCAACCAAACTTAAAATTTTGGAATATAAAAGAAAAACAAAAACTGGGGTTTGAAGACCATGAGCATAATGCATGAGCCGCTAGCAATAGCTAGTTATAAAATATGTATAAATTGCGAATTCTTATTGTAATAAAGTATGACACAATCATCTACCATATATAATATAATAATATATAATATATTATCACTTGGGTTTTATTTATTCCCACTTTGTCGAATCAATACTTATTGTTGATTCTACATCCGTTGTTCCTACATAAGCGGTATTATTTCTTACAATTATTTGGCAATATTTCTTTATAAAACACCATCTTTACATGCTAACTATCTTTTTTTTTACATTTACAGAGGGCCTCTTCACTGTTGTAAATACATCATTCCACAGAATTCCACATACATTTCAGCCTTATTGTGCAACAGTATTAACAATGAAGAAATATTCAGTCAGAAAAAATATTACAAACTGTCGAGTGTATAAACATTTTTGTTAGAATTGTTGTCACAAAAACCAACTTTTAAATTTAAACAAACAATATATAAAATACTCATGTCATTATTATTGTGTAGCAAATTCGTAGCATAACTAATTAAAACCTACAAGTGCCAACAAAAATAACATCTATCAGAACCAACTATTTTCATCAAGCGCTTTGTTCAAAGGCATTGTGAAATCGCTACACGCTCCGCTTCACCGGGGCCACAGTCGACAATTTTGTCAGAGCCAAGGACAGTCGTCATCCGATCCGAAGACGACAGGCGATCGGCCAAAAATAACAGAAGATGTCTACCGGAATGACAAAAGGGGTCAGCCTTTGACTAGAACCATTCGTTTGTTTAAAAATGTAGGACAATCACTTTATTTACACCATTGAGAATGTTAATGAAAATTTTAGAAACAGGTCGGGGAAAAAGTATTCAAATAAATGAAATAATGATTGAAGGAAACAGATGTTTCTGCTTTATTTTCTGAAACTATTTTATGTATCCCTACCATACATACTAATGTCATGAATGTTAAAGTAAATTGTCTCCTTGGAGCCTAGAAAAGATAATTAGGCGATGAGGCATCTGTTTCAATTTCAATGTAAAAAAAAAAAATTGCAGATCATCCATTTTTTTTGATAGGTGACAGGGTGACAGACGGCCTAACTCATATATGACATGTCGCGTGATCTCAGTCAAAAAGTATGGATTTTGACAGTTGCCAGTCTAAACTACAGGCCTGATTTAGGCTGTCACCTGTCAAAATCCATATGGACACGTCGTCTCGACTCTAGGGCCCCTTTTTTTTAATGTATTTTAACATAGCACTGGATACAAGTCCATCGGCCCTAGCGCCCCTTATAATTAATTCAATTTAGTTGGGGGTATAGTAGGTATTGATATGACAGACTCGGGACTCTGATATAATTATTTAAAATATATTTAAAGCAACAAAAAAAACCATTAAAAACAACATATAATATATAAAAAGTTAATAAAGAACATGTGATCACGTGACGAGACACAATAAATAGCCGAGCCTATAAAAACGAATGACAAAATATTGCCATGATAAATATTTTCTTTACGTGTTATGGATAGTCATCGTCTGAACTAAAATAATGACTCCCACTGCATATTTTTTTAACCATATCGAGTAAAACTAAAAGCCTATAGCGCCGAGAAGGATTAAAATCTGTATATAAAGGATTATTTTTTAATGTTACAAATAAAAAGAAGTTGTGAACAAAAGTTTGTATGTACGAGTATGTCAGAGTCTGATATTTTGTATGTACGAGTATGTCAGAGTCTGATATTTTGTATGTACGAGTATGTCAGAGTCTGATATTTTTAACACCGATTGAGGTAAAAATATTTTTTTAATTTGGAATAATATCATCTAAAAATAAATCTATAAAAAAAGTTATCTCGGTGCCAACTATCATATTTAATACACAGGGGGATCAGGGAAGAAATTTTCATTTCAGAAACAAATTATATCTTAGTAACCATTGAGGTAGAAATTATATATGGGATTTTACGTATTATGTATGTAGAGATAATTTTCCCTTTAATTTACTAAAAACATTTATCAAAAGTTATTCAACAAGTACTTAGGAGAATTTTATAATCAAGCAAGATTTAGTTTTAATTTTAAAAAAATGTTCCAACTTTTTTTTCGTGTATATACTTCTTCTATGTGGATATTGTTTCAATGGAAACTGGCGCTCTGACCCGTTTTAATATTCCACTGAGCACATTCCGTATCGGTAACAAGTTAGGCATATTATTATCCTCTCAAATTTAAGCATCACTGATCCACTATATGGTGATCATTATATTCTATTGGGGAATGCTATATCATTATCTCTATACGGGACGCCTCTTTCGTATCCAATTCATTTAAAAACTACTAAACGGGATGTCACTCATTTATACGTTGGAGCGTTGAACTATCTTAATTCGATTAGTATTGTGTTTCGTACATGTGTACAACATTTACAGCGAATAAAAAGCCCTCGTAAATTGTAAAACTAGATCTTGAAAATTGTCGGAAAGCTAGCTATCCTTTTATTATTAAAATAGTCTTTGATAGTACATCCTATACATTCCGTCACGTTTGTGAGTATGCTTAAAAATGGACACCCACTATTAATCACATTACATGCTTAATTTCTATTACTCGTAAATTTTAACCGTACCCGAATCACCAGTATCTGATTCTGTCGTTTTTCGCTTAGTTTAGTTTACCAGATTGGTTGACGTTTATAGTTAGACCTGAGAAAAGGAGCAGCCTTTTCTCTAGGTCGTAACGTGATGTTACTTAGCCTTTCTCGATAAAGGGGCTATGTAAAGCATAACCTTAGTTGTTCAAATCCGATTAGTAGTTCCTATATATTTGACAATATAATGTTTCTACTCAGTAAAATAATTTATTAATATACACATACATACATATCATCACGGATGCCTTACGGCGCCTGAGACCGCCTAGACGGGGTACACAGCGGAGGGGTTTTTAATCCCACCTCGTCGTAGCCGATGGTATGAGTCTACACCGAACAAGTGGCTAGCTCGTCGCGATGCTTTGAATAGACTCAATAACCCATTTATAAACAGTTTCACAAGTTGGTAAAGTGAAACCGGGATCGACAGCTTAACGGGCTCTCCGAGGCACTATACTGGTGTTGTCAAACAAATGTACTTTTTTTTTTTTATTAAAAACACATTAATATAAGGCAAATAAAAAAACTATGACATCTTATCGTATCTATAAATGCACAAGTATATTTATATTAAATTGTATATTTGCATAATTAATGTAAAAAGTACCTGTAGGTTAGTACTAAATTCCACTTATAATATTATTGTGTGTCAAAAATGACTGTTTCAGCATATTCAGTTGTGAGATCAATTATTATTACTACATCCAATGTATCACAGTTAATGTAATAAATTTATTACACATTCAATCAATTAAACTAAGATTTATCAAATTAATAAATAACAAATTAAAACACATGTAGACTCCTATATTCGATTGTATTATAGTGTTAGCTTTGTAAAATAGTGACGTAATATTTTTACACATTCGGATAAAACGTGCAAAGCTTCCAAGAGCACGCGACGTCAGTAAAACATTCAAGTGATGATAACATGAAATTCTTTCCGGCAATAAATTTATTTGTGACAGATATAATAAAAATGGTAAAGCACTATATTTTAAGTGTAGGTGTGTGTTTGGACGTAATTGTATTTATGAATAAAGGCGTCTTTTCGTTTGAAGATCTTTAAAAAAATACTCGATTTATAAAGCTTAGAGCGACAAGACGGCATACGTACTCGCACATAGACGGATCGGATGTAAGGTTAAACATTTAAGTAACATTTTTAACTTCGTTAGGACGACCGACCGGTCTCGTTACCACCGCCCATACAGATGCAAAAACCGTCAAGTGACCTAGTCATGTTTCGGTTTTAGTCTGTGGGTTCACCGGTTTTCTGGAGACTACTGCATCGATTTCTCGTCGAGGTGGTAGTCTCCTTTCAGGGTGCGGTTACGAAATGGGTGGTTGAATTGACGATAAGGCAGCGAGTATATACTCGTAATGCCATTCGCCCCCCATTTCGTAATCGCATCATTTAGCCGGCATAGTGGGAGCGATCAATATTGTTTAAGAACAATTATTGATTGACCCCATTCATGGACTTTGTAGGTCTGCTCACCACCAGGTAGATACAAAGTCACATGTCGTGCTCCAATAAAAAAAAAAAAAAAAAAAAACATCACGGGTGCCTTTGGGTTCCCAGAATCTACATAAAACAGCTAGTCGCTATCAGAGGCACTATAGACAGTGCCTCTGATATCAAATGTACATTAAATAAAAATAAAATTCATTGGTCACACTAGGGTTTAAACCCGTGAGCTAAGTGTTTTTAAGTTTACGGTCTCACTTTAAAAGTCAGCCACCACATATATAGTGACATTTTAGGGGGAAAAATTTTAGGGTTAAGCAGATGACAACAAAGCCGGCCTGGGATGGGTGACCGCTTTATTCAACGAGGCTATTTCATCATAAACACCGCAACAAGCTCGCCACTTGTTAGGTGTTCCCTCCGAATACCATCGGCGAAATGGGGATGAGTTAATACCTACGCTGGGACCCTGTGGCCGTTTAAACGGTTCTCGGGAGCCAAATAGGCACCCGTGATGGTATTTATTTAGTTATTTATTTATTTAGGGGGAAAACCCCTTAATAGTATGGGCGACTTTATGTACTTTAGGTATAAAATAATTTCCCGATTCATACTTCGATAGTGGCAAGTTTTTCTTCATTGAAATTACAATTGGTAGGGGCACCCGTATTCTAAGCTTGCCTTTACTCAAAATTTCCTTATACAATTCTATATCTACAATCTTAAAGCGGAGTTTGTTACTAGGGTATGTGTGAATTGGCCTACACGTTTTTGTTATTATGATTAAATAATATAATATAATAGTCAGACAAACTCGCAGTTTAGTTAACGTTCGCTAAGATAACCGGTGAGAGAACGGTATAGGACATACGAGTAACTGTGTCAAGTACGTGAACTACACGAAGAGATCAAGTACAATTACCATCATGACATCTCCTCAGCATCAGCCAGGATAATTCTGTCATACAATTAATCTTACGGCAATCAAATTGTTACGATCAATACTGTACAATTATTGTATAATCTAAGGTATTACATATTTTTTTATTGGCGCACTGAACGGTAAGACATTACATAGTCCATGAATACGGTCGATTAATACATTGTTTAACAGCATTAGACTCCCACAATGCTGGCTAAATGATGCAGTTATGAAATGGGGTATGGTTACTAAAGGGGGAGTGATAAAAAAATATTTGAACTACAAAACAAACCAGCTCACCACCTAATCTTAAACTAGTTGGTTATATAGCGTGTGTTCGGTTTGGTTGTTTTTTTCTCCCGCAAGGACAATAGTTTAATAGTTTCCTATCTATTTAATATATATATTTAATATTTTCAACATTTGTCATGCGTGTACTTGGCCAGGTATTTATATATTTATATAAATTTTTTTGACTTTTTATAAATGCTTGTAAAGGTTTACATGAAATAAATATTTTTGATTTATTATGACTTTATTAATATCCTCACTGGTTTATTAACAAGGTAAAATCCCGATGTAAAACATAACGGTTTTTAAATCTAATAGGCACCTGGCAGAAAAGTTAGAAATATCAGCACGTATATATTTATATACGTGCTGGTATTAATTTGGTAAGTATAATAAGTATTAATTTATTAATTTAAAACTCACTTTATTACACAAAATTGTTCATAGGCAAACTTAATGCGTTAAAAATTTTCTACCAGCTAACCTTTGGCGAGTGAAATATACTTTTATTACCGTAAAAAATAACGACATCTTGCTATTTTGGAAGAGTCTAGACTAAGAGCTTTTTTGTGTTTACAAAAAAATATTTATACCACATATAAAAGCTGCTACATAATTATAATAAATAAGAATTTATTTATTCAAAAATAATAAAAAACATCGTTTTAAACATATTTTTCTTCAACATAATTAGCATTATTGACATAATAACAAATGGCCGATAACCATCAAGAAATATTTCAAGCGTGAAAATTAAAGTAAATCCGAGAAAGAATAAATGGAAATAATATCTCAAAACAAATAATTCTGTAGAATTGGACAGCCCATTTGTAAAAACCATATGAATGATGTAAAAAGCGAGATCACGTTCGAAACATACGCTTCAGTTTAAAGACCTCAAAAAATCAATGAAAAAAAAACCACAGAGTTAAATCTGCCAGTAGATATGCGAAGTTATAATTGCGCATGCCTTTATTTTTGCTATCCCAGCGGATTAAATAAGTGTCAAGTAAGGGCACTTATTTAACTATTGTCGAGGTGGTACGAATCTTCTTTTAGGGTGCAGTTACGAAACGGGCAGTTTATTTGACGATAAAGCAGCACGGATAAGCGTTGCCGGCAAAGAAGGAGCGATCAACGATGTCATACAATAATGATCAATCCTATTCATGTACTATGTAGGTCTGCTTACCATCAAGGAGATGTAAAGTAACCGTACTCCAATAAAAAAAATACATACCAATCAATAAAATAAAGACCTAAATCAGTCAGTAAATATCTGAAGAAATAGTGAGTGGCTTCTTTTTGGTATTCTCGCTGGGTTATTGTCGTATTAACAATTAGTATTAAAAAAATAACATTATAACAAATAATCAATATTAAGCAATGTTCCAATTAACACCATAGATTGGAATCAACTGCATATCATAGTTTAAATTTGACATATTTCCTATCAGGGGCATATTTAGGTACAGTCTCGCCCTGGGACTATTTTTTCAAAGCCACCAATATTATAAATGTAT
Organism: Monopis laevigella; assembly: GCA_947458855.1. Classification (NCBI taxonomy): domain Eukaryota; kingdom Metazoa; phylum Arthropoda; class Insecta; order Lepidoptera; family Tineidae; genus Monopis; species Monopis laevigella. Next base: position 26,200,349 of record OX381583.1, on the reverse strand, counting down.
AAGTTTGTTTTTTACTTAATCAAGTGAAAACACCATAACGAATTTGCATGAAATTTGCCACTAAGATGGACATAGGCGACTTTTTCGTTTAATAGTGTAAAAAGTGCCAATAAGTTAGGTAAGAAGTCCAGATTTTTTATTTTGTCGGGCGGGGACCGCCCCTAAAATTGACCGCATCGCCCGGGCAATGGCCCAATTGGCCCATATGTAAATATGCCACTGTTTCCAAACAAATTATGCCTTTGATCTTTTAGTTAGGAGAATAAGGCCTTTAATCAGTAGAAATGACGAGTATATCGTCTCAAGTAAAATAAAAGCGTGCGTTTTTCTTTCAGATACCCCCACTATTATGTGCATGTTATTTTATTTAGTACTAACTGACCAGTGTAACTTTGTCTGGTTAACTTTAACCGTTTACGCAGCGCACGCAACAGAAGCTCTCAAAAGAAACATATTTTCCCCGTTTTCCCAACAATTTTCATTTATACACCGCCCCTATTGGTCGTAGCGTAGATGTTATATAGACAATAGCCTTCCTCGATAAATGGGCTATCCAACACTTAAAGAATTTTCAAAATTGGTTGAGTAGATCCAGAGATTACCCCCTACAACTCACAAACTTTACCTCTTTATAATATTAGTATTAGATATAGATAAACAAAATAACGACTCGACACAGCATGTCGTGGGTATGAGGTTTTTAAATATTTATTTATAATTAACTAGCGACGCGGCTCGGCTTTGCACGGATTACTACTTATATGTTACCCAGTACTATTTGTTATACATATAATCCTTCCGGAATAGATTACCTATATAATGGAGAAAACCGCATCAAAATCCGTTGCGTGGTTTTGAAGATATAAGCGTACAGAAGTAAAGGAAGCGGGAAGGGACTCCATTTTATATGTATCTTTTGTAGGCTTTTTTTTTGATGAAATAAATGCTATATATTACTCACAATAAAGCTTTGAAGCCAATGAGTGACTTTTATATATCATTTACCAAAGAACAAACAAACTGTCAACAGACAAAAATTACAAAAAAAATATATACTTATTTCTTTCGTTTTCAAACACTTAAAGTCTACGATTTTATTATATGTAGGTATAGATCAGCGGATAATTACGCGCACAACGCTAAGCTAAACTTAAACGAAGAGCTTACCTTTGAGAGCACTTCTTTGGTGTAGAATGTAGATTCTCTCGATGACAAAACAGGAATAAAATTCGTCCGCTAGGTACGTTGACGCCGTCTAAGCGGTTTCGGGTGTCGTTACTTATTCCCCGTGATAAAAAACAAACTCACAAAAATCTCTGATTTATTAGTCGTACTAAGAACCTTGGTCTTAAACATTTTGCCCTTCTATCAAGTTTTCTAAGACAAAAACATACATACATACAATGTATGTTAAACAAAATACATCGCAGTTTAAGATTGTAATTTATAAATTTACAAGGGTAGTAAACGAACAATGGTCATTAAATGTAACAATACGAGAAACGAATAATGATGGTTTGAAATTCATAATGAACACAGTATCGCGTAACAGCAACCTGTTAAGGCGATGCTTTACATCCAAACGGAGGAAGCAACAACCTCTGACAGTCGTCAAAACGGCTCATTATCGGTCGTAAAATATTAACAACCAGTAAGTTCTCGCACTCTAAACGGAATAACGTCCGTTTCTATTACACGCTATTGTTGCCTAAAATTGCTTAAGTAATTATGTGTATTTGAATAAAACCTTGGAATTTATTCAACCTTGAAGCAGATACGGGCATTGGAAAAATATTCAGATCTATTTTTCTATGAAAATGTGCGGAAAGAAAAACATTATTTTGAAATAGTTACTTTAAGTGCGTATACTGGATGTCCTTGTACTAATGTAATATTTGTCGTAATTGTTGTTTCCAAATCAAAATGATTTTTTCTTAACAAAAAAAAACACTACTACTCTGTTAAGTGATATGATTATTTAATCATGATTACTAACTTACCTAACTTAACAGAGTAGTAGAGTTATTAATATCAATATCATAGATTCTTATTAATTAAATATGCAATACCTTTTATTGCATATTTAATTAATAAAATAAACTTAATGTACTTATTAAATAAAAATGTTTAAAAAATATTAGTTGTAATAAATAGTCATAATTTTTTAAAATTGACAAAATTATAGTATAAAAATATTATACGACACTAACGTAAAAATCGACACATATGACGGTCAAAGAAAACGGTTAAGTTTTGAAATTTTGGTTCACTCCAGCCTTTATGTCAGTATAAAAGTAATTAAATTGACAAAAAGTAATTAAATTGTTGTTTTTATACAACTCAAAATTTACAAGTTAATACGAAGTTAAAGGGCAAACTGGTAATTAATTCGATAAATAGACAATAATTTTGTTTAACGATTTCGCCTTAAATGTCATAATGGTATAAAGCGTCTGCTTGTCACGTTGACTTTTTTTAAATTAAACTGTTATAATAATAATCATAAGTAGTAACAATTTTAACACACATTGCCATGGTCACAAACTAAGGGTCACGGGCTAAGCTTGTACTATGTGTACCAGAAACAACGATATGAATACATATTATATTTCATAATATAATTACCTAGACCATGACAAACTAGAGGTATGACAAACATATACGTGTTGGCCGAGTTGGTTAAAAACACTTAGGTCCCTGGTTCAATCCCCAGTGTACCAATTAGTTTTTAACAACAATACTATAGTTCCTCAGAGAGCACGTTAAGCTGTCCGTCCCAGTTTCCCTATAGGTACATATGTACTAATACTATAGGACCGCCTCCGTGGTCAAGTGGTTGCGCTGATGGCGTTGTATCCAGAGGTTCGATTCCCACTCATAGCAAAAAATATTAGTTCGTTGTTGTAAACAGTTTGTCATGGTCTGGGTGGTAAGCCTAGAGCTTAGTTTGTGAACAGGGCAAAATGGGTGCAGTGACCTAAATATTATTATTTCTATATAAAAAGGTAGTAGATATTATAGTTTATATTATTATTTATTATAGTTTTAGTATCTGTTTGTCGCCGCGCAACAAAATTATAGTTTATAAAACATTATTGCCTGGCGCCATTCTTAATTGGTTTAGTAGTTCAGATTAGGTAATAGTATTGTTTAGTGTATTTTTTATTCTTATTAATTTATTTTCTTGTCACATGTGTTTTTTGTTATTATGTTGCTGTGTGACAAATAAAGTATTTCTTTCTTTCTTTCTATAGTATTGCGTACTAGACTCAATAAAAAAATAATAAAATTAAGAAAAGCAAAAACGTTTTAGCTAAGAAACATTTAAATAAACCTAAAATCATGTATTGAAAGCAAGTATTTTTAAATTTGAAGAAGCACGAAGCGTATATAAACATTGCAAAAATACTTGAATTATACAAGGTTGTGTTAAGATACATTTCTCGTGTTTGCTCCTCTTTATGGAGCATGGCATGTGACTCTGTTGTGTCCACAGAGATGACTAATGTAATGTAAACCACCAGTTGCGTACAGAAACGTATTGCTCTTCAAATATCTAATTAGCTCTCGTTTAAAATTAAAATTAATAAATCAACATTTGGATTTGATTGCACATTCTCACATATATTTGTAATGGAATATAACATTATAAATAAGCTCGAATGTGCGATGTTAAAATAAAAGGCAGAATCCGCAATTAATTAATTTGCAAAGGAATGAGACCGAAAAAAATAAAATGGAGAAAATATGAGTGATGAAAGACCGTGGGAGACAAAACACCATTTGTTAATCAATTGAAAAGGTTTTAAAAGGTGTCATTTTAAGCCTTTAAAATCGGTGTGCATGTATGAGAAGAGGCATGTAGCTAATAGAGAAAGAAATAAGAGAAGCTTCGTTGTCTCTGCCTACAACGTAACGAAGCTGGCGTAAAGATGACCTAGTTAAATTTTAGGTTTAGTGTGTGGGTTCACCGGATTGGAGGAGCCTAATTTATTGGTTATTTGTTGACGCGATTGTCTCCTTTCAGAGTACGGTTACGAAACGAGCAAATGATTTGACAATTAATCAAAGCAGCGAGGATATTAAATTGGACTAGTGCTAATTCGTTGTATATTTCGTATCTGCATTATATATCCGGCATAGTGGGGGCCTTTAAAGCTGTTAAATATTAGGTCTATTTAACATAAGGTAAAACGAGGTCATATAATAAAAAAAAATCTAACCAAGGAATGGAATTGAAACTGACATAGCTCAACGATTCATTAATGAAGTATAAGGGGTTACTGAAGTTAGGCCTAAGAACAGAGACCCGTTGGAGTAATCAAATCCTAGTATAGAGACTACACCTTGATTAATAAAAATAGAGTAATGACTTCCAGTGTTACTTGAATGAAAGACCGAAGACTTCCATCAAAATTGGTAAGCTTTGATAATCATTAGTTTATGTCCACCAATAGACTGCAAAAGGCTGATGAAGTAGATGATCAAATAATTATATCAGGAAAGTAGCTTTAAGAAGCAAGTAAAAGGTTTCGCGATCTCGAACGTCCAATAACGTCTAAATGTTGTTATCAGTGATATCAAAATTTATTTTTAATGAATAAGAACGTAGAGGTGTAAATATTACTTACTCGATCCTAATTAGATAGTATTTTTATAAAAAATATATTAACTTTTGAAAAGACACCCAAAGTTTGATTTATGATTCTAAAAATATTACTTTAGTTCTCATTTTAAAACTAAACAGATTTTTAATAAAGAAATTTTGTAATTAGGATCGAGTAAATAAAATCTACACCTCCATGTTCTTTTTTTCCAAAAAAAAAACTTTATTATAACTGAAAACAACATTTAGATGTTTTTTGACGCTCGAGTTCGCGAATCCCTTTCCTGCCCACTTAATGATAAATTAAACATTTACCCTCACTATGTTCAGAATCATCTCTACAAAACCTTATACTAAACAAGATTCTACAGAGATCTTGAAAGAGCAAAATCTACATCCGCATGCAAAAGTGTAATCCAATTCATTACTGATCGTAAAACTACAGGTGTAAATATTTTATGAGAATAGTAAAATTGAATAAAACAGCCGTGTCTGTGGTCGTGAAAACACATAAAGACGACTTCAGAAGATTTAAATAAAACATTGAAACAGAACTTACATTTTACTAGGAAAAATTGGGTACGTACATTTTACATTTTATTTAAATAACCAAAGAAAAATTGCTCAACAGTCAGTAAGATTTTAAACTTTTAAAGTTTCATTCAAAATGTTTTCGCCAGACCAGCTTTGGTCCTGTTTTAAATGTGTTCTGTCAATTTTGTTCTATTTCGAAGTAAAAATGAAGCTATAGATATATACGCTTGGTTTACCGAAAAATTTTAGCCAAGAATAGAGTAAGACAAAAATATTGTAAATACCCATTATCCAAGTGTATTTAATTTAAAAAATATAAATTTATAAACAAAATTAACACAGTACAAATAATTTCCACTCACACATCACACTCCGCAAAAAACTCAAAACATTGTTAAAGCTAAACGACTAAAAACCAATTAAATAAATGTTCAAATAAAAAACCAAATAAAGCTTAAAACTCGACTCGGCGGTAAACATTTAACCACCAACGTGAGAGATTACTAATCCAAATGGTTTATGGTCTGTTCCCCAGACAAACACAATATGATATTAAAATCAAAAATATTACTCTGAAAGCGATACTCTGTCACATTTTACTGCGAAATCTATAAAAGAACAATGCAATGCATTTCGGGCGGGAGGTTCGTTTGATGTCCTGGAACAAAGGCTCTATAATTCAGGGAAACCACAAAAACGCATCGAGTTCTTGCTTTATGGAAATGTTACGAAAATGTTGTCACTTATCAGAATACCGAACGATTTTTCAATCGTCCGGTAAACAGTTGAATAGTGCGATGTGTCTTGTCTATTTATCAATCGTTTGCCGACTATTGTCTACGTAGTTGGCCGCCGCCATGTATATCCGGAGGTGGTGGGTTTGATCTCCACTCATGGAAAAATAATATTAGTACGTTTTTCTGTACAGTTTTTCGTGCCCTAACATATAATATGTTTTAGTATTGTTGTTTCTGTTTGTACAAGTACAAGCTTATAACTCGAACACTTTTAATTACTTATCTAAAAAAAAATAAGCTACATGACAAGATTTTTATTTTGTTATAATAAAATTAAAAATATCTAAGACGTACGTAGATGTAGTAAATATATAACTTTTAAATATAATATTTCTTATTTAATATTTAAAGCCTCTTAACTCATAACATAGCAAACACAACAATGTATAAAATTCTATGCACAATAAATACTCGTACGTCGTCACCTAATGTTTTGTCAGACACAAATTCCAAGAAATAAGGATTGTGGGTAAAATTAATATTGTATGGGTAAATACTAAACAGTCATTTGGCCGTGACCATTAAAACAGGAATGACTTAATCCAAGAGAACGAGACAAATAACACCGTCCATGAAGTGCGGCTAATAACTGAGGTTATAAACAAGTTAGCAATAACAGTAGGTATCATTAGCAATAGGTGGAATAAAAAATATAATATTGTTCATACATCGCGTGACAAGGGAATATCGAGTAGTGGTGAGACACACGTACCTATGCGACGTCCGTTCATTACTAAAACTGAATCTGATAAAAAAACGCTGTAGCTATATTATTTACCTACACGAAAAATATCACAGCATAATAAAGATTCTTTGTAGAATAAATATACTTAAAGAGAAGTATAAAATAATTTAAATTATAAACAAATGTTTTATACAAACAAAAATGTAATTTGTGACGATCCAAAAAAATACTAAACAAAACGACCAAGAATAAGAGAGGAGCAACAAAACGTCCACCACAAAATCGGGACTAACGAATGCACCGAAAAAAGCTAACAATGCTAAAGTGAGCGAGCTTCCAGATCGGAATGAAAATAAAGCAGCCAAGAGCATTCTTCGGCGCGCACAAAGACGAGCAAAGCACAGCTTCAAGGAAATTAGGGAGCGCGATGTGCTGCTAATTTCGTGGCACCTTAATCGCACCATTGAAACGTAATCACGTTCAAATAAAGAATTCGATGTCATCCGTTGTTAACATAAAGACGCCGAAAGGGACAACAAACCCGCCGTCGAATCATCGTTAACATGAATTAATTGAATAAAACGCCGGATACGATCGCGTAAATTGAAAGAGATTCGTCAAAAGAAACGACGTTATTTAAATATGCAAGAGCCGTCACGAAGGGGAAATTCGATTGATTCTATCGAACGCCTTCGAGGAGACGGTCGGGTTGCTCTTCGAAATTTATAAAAGGGAAACAAAGTTTTGATTCTTATTCGATTGGCTCAGCATTTGGCCAGTTTTATAAAATTTGTTAAGCCCTGTCGTCAGGTAACGGAGACGAAAATAAATAAGAAATAAAACAAATTGAAGGACGATACGACGAAGCTTGACCCTCATCAAAGGTCCAGCGCCGTCGCCTTGTCCTGGCACATGTCGAAGTCCGACCGAGAAAAAATAACGAGCTCTAACATCTTGAAAAAGGTATCCCGCAGAATTCTAAAAGGGAACTCTCTAAATATAGTATAATAAACCTCTCTAGAAAACACTTTAAAGTAATTTACTATTTATACCTTTTCACAGTAAGTATATTTTAGTTGAATTGATTATACGTCAAAAAATTTGAAGCAATCGTTTGCAATATTGAAAATTGAGTCAATAACAGATAAGCTTCAATGATCAAAGCAATTTTGTGTAGAAACCAAAATTATATAGAATTAATGCCTGAAACAGATTTCGATGAAAGTGAATGAAACTTTTCAAATAAATTGATGATCAGTGAGTTTGATTCGATAATTGGCTTTAGACGAATTTCATAATAATCGGTTGAATAGACAAATGGTAAGAATTTGTTCGTGTGAGAAAATTTTAAGTTCATGGTAAATTAACTATTAGTGAAGGAGATTTATATGGATGTAAATATATAATACTTAAGCCAATTAAACAACACAATTTAACGAGTGGCAGATTAAGGTATATTCCATGGTGGCACCTTCAATAACATGTTACAAATAAGCTATAATTAACTTCCGTAAAACAGTATTTGGACGATTTGGATAGTAAACGCCTCGTCCATTTTCAACCCAAAAATAAGCATGACCGCCTCCGTAGACTAGTGGTTATGCCTTAAGCGTTTGTATCCGGAGGTCGTGGGTTCGTTTCCCACTTAGCAAAACCATATTAGTAAGTTTTTCTGTACAGTTTGTCATTTTGTCTGGGTATTTATAAAATATAATAATAATATGTATTAATATAGTTTTTTTTCTGGTAGACATAGTACAAGCCTAGAACTTAGTTAGTAAGCAGGGCAATATGTATTAAATGAACTGCATACTATTATTATTAATAATTAAATTATTAAAGTAGACTCATAATGCAAATACGTCTTTGTCGTCGCGCCGGATAGTGGGAGTCAATAATGACGTCAAACAACAATGTATTGATCGATACCATAAGCTTTGTAAGTTTGCTTACTCTCAGGCAAATACAAAGTCACATTCCGTACTCATTAAAAAAAAGTTACTATCGAACCAAAGTATTTAAACAGACACCATAGACAACGAAGCAAATAATTATATAAATAGGTGTTTACTACATAATAGCAAGATAATCAGGCATTTATATTGTGCAGTCATAGATAATATTGCGTGAAGCCATGTCGATACGCCCGCGGATTCAATCGACGACGTGTGCGGAATCCCAAATTACTCGAAATGGACCCCGTGCAGTATTGGAGTGACGACCGAATGAAATAAACAGTTAGATGTATATAATTTTGACATTATTTATGTCCGTGGCTACCGAATGGGATCTGTAATCATATTTTAAATAAATCTTTACCATATTTTGTATAATTTTATATTTGATATTATATTGCAGAGCTTTACCCGTTATACATTAAATTTCGCTTCCACCATAACTCAGCTGACTGATTAATAACAAACAAACGTAAATTCGGTCCGCGAATTAATGTTCCGCGCTTTATCGGTTCGCGGATAAACCGAACAGTGTTACCAAATATTAAACATAAATAAAATCAAAATATTAGCTTCATATTTAAATCTACTTAGAATATATACTGATTAATAACAGAGAAATACAAATTTAGTCCGCGAATTATTATTCCGCGCTTTATCATTTCGCGGAAAACCAGATTGTGTTATAAAATAAATACTCTTAAATTCAAAATATTAGCTTCTATTAAATAGCAATTAATTTCAATATCGGTTCAGTTTTGCTATAAACCTTTACAAACAGACAGAATCACTTTCACATATATAATATTAGTAACTAACCTACCACGTCTAACCTGATAATATAGAAAACTAGCAGGTTAGCGGATTTCCGATCGAGGAAAGTAACTGGTTTACTTTATATGTAGATTAGTAAAGTAATAAGGTTGTATTATAAATATATACTGAAATTTTCACTACCCGTTTTGTAACCACACCCATTAGCCATAATCTCCTGTCTCTACAAAAACAATATTAATAATATAAATCTTAAATTTGGCGGTTATTGTTTATTTTTTAGCGGTCTATTGTGAGATTGTAAGAGACCCCCTAGTGCACATGTCTCGTGGTTACGAAATGGGCGGTGAAAAAGGTGTATACATAACGAGTCTATTCGGGATGCGGTTGCGCTACGGGCAGTTACTTAACAATAAAGCAGGGAGAATATTGAAATATCCTTGCTGCTTTGTTGTCAAATCAACTGTCTGTATCGTAACCGCGTCCCGAAAGTAGACTATTAATTAGACAATTTGCATCTTTACGAATTTAGAGAGTTCCTTTTCACCTAAATTTATCTGGCGCCTGATACCGCCTAGACGGCCTTAGAATGCCCAGCACACGGGTTTTTTCCTCGTCGTGGACTGTGGTATTCCGAATCTATACCTAACAAGTGGCCAGCTCTTGGCCATGTTTGGATAGACTCTAATAACGCATCTATAAACAGTTTCACAAATTGCTATAGTGTACTGGGACCGCCAGCTTAACATGCTCTACAAGACACTTTAGTAGTAGTGTTGTTAAACAAATGTACACTTATACCTCCATACTAGTATTATAAATGCGAAAGTAACTCACAGTAACTCTGTTTGTATGTTTGTTTGTTACGTTTTCACAGCTAAACCTCTGAATTTATATTATTTTTTTAAGGAAATATAAATTTTGTTTAAAATTTGATATATTTTGTCAACTTTTTGGGTAAAATTAAAAACTCATTGGTACACATCGGGGTTGAACCAGTGACCTAAAAACTATCGTATTTTTATGTCTAAGGTCTAACCAACTCGGCCACCACGATACCTAGTAGGTAAACTGATATAAGCCTAAGTCTTCGCCGCTTGATATTTTCTACACAATGAGCTTAACCGACTCGAATTCCTAGCATTATTCTAGGATTTTTACTTCATCCTAGAAAACTGAACTAGTTTTGTCCTATAAATAGCGAAATTATATCGGGACAGAATTTTATAATTAAATATGCGTAAAATAGTTAAGCGCATATCATTACGAGCTGTATTCTTGTAAAGCTAGAGGACTTTAAGCTTGCTACAAACTTAGTATGAGTTTATTTTAAAAAAATCCACATATAACACATATAATATCTCGATAACTATCGGTCCCCTTTTAATTTTGTATCGTTGCAGATGTTGAATAGATTTAAAAAAAAAAAAAAAAAAAAAGTTAGATATAGATTTTTTTATTGGAGCACAGCATGTGACTTTGTACCTGATGGTAAGCTGACCTACAAAGTCTATGAACGGGGAAGATATGTAAAATAATCACAAGACAATAAAAAAAATAAAAAAATGTGTCATAAAAACAAAGGTCAAACTTAGCTTGTTTTAGTAGATTATTTTTATATACTTTGGGTTTTACCTATATTAAAAAATGTGGAAAAACTAATTCAAAATTATATCACTGGTAAGTTGATATAAATACAAGGAGTATTTATGCGCACAAAAAAGTGAGTACAGCTACTTTTGTAAATCTATTGAAAGCAAATATCAGGTTTAAACATTTCGTACGTGAATTGATTGCCGTTAATTAAATATAACACTTTAAAATAAAATAACGTGGGCAATGGAGTATGATAATTTCTTAAAACATAACCACGGCGTCCGGCTTTTTGTCTCATATATAAATAAAATAATATGCATAAATTAGCTCAATTATTCCATAACATTACAACCTATAATTTTTGCCTTCACGAATGATTATCTTTGTAAGCACAGTCGGCCATAAAATTAAATGCAACACTATAAAAACAACTTCGGGGTATTAAAACATGTCGCGTTGTAGAAAGGAAAACGTACTCAGAAAGTCAATGAAGCTGTTAAATTATCCATACAAATTAGCTTGTACTGACTGACTGGATTTCTACATCAATACCCAGCAGATAAAGCTGGGAGATTTCAATAGAAGCTTCCTTATTTGTTGTAGAAATCCACTAAGGAGGTATTTTTCAATATGAAAAACCTTAAGAATTTTAAAAACATGGGGTATATATTTTTTCATAGAGATATTCTTATCTTTAAGTTCATACTTTATTAATTTACAAACACACATCCATAAATACATACATAAGTCATACACACTCTTCTAATACACAAACATATACATTCACATACACACATGTTTTTTGTTGGGTTATTATTATTGAACGTTTCTTGTGTATTTTTGCTTAGGGTAGTAATTGTAATAAATCTTTATTGGTCATTTCAATCGTATTATGTATTGTATGCTTTAATGTATTTTTGTATCGCTGTAAATTTTCTTTGAATACATAAATAAATAAGGATTCTCCGTGCTAGCGCTGGGTCCTTCGCGGGGTTGGTAGGCAAAGGAGAGAACTGCAGTGTTCCTGGACTTAAGGCCACGAAACAGGGTTTTTCACTGTATTATATATATTACGGCATATAATATGTATGTATTACAATTATGCAGCGTTATATATGGTTACAAGACATAAACACTAACCTAAAAGATAGTAAGAGTCTAAGTTGAAAGCGTTTAAAAAGTGGCTTGGAAGAGGACACGGAAGGTGACGTTATTAAAAATAAAATTACGCAGACATTTCAGTGCATCGAATTATGGGTCAAAGTATAAACTATTAATCAAGTCTTAAAAAGGACAAGAACAAGTAGTAAAAAAATATTATGAGAACGATTTTATCTTAATAAAATGGGGGTTGAAGATACAAATATGGAACAAAATATTAATTATACAATTATAGAATATAGAACTAGATTTTTTATAAAAAAAAATCGCGCTTGTGACAGACTGAATATTTTTTATCATAAAAACCAACTGTTAATAACGTAATCCACATTAATTACTGGTTGTACGTTAGCTACATAACGTCAAATTAAAGCTGTTGGCCAGCAGAGCGTTAATTTTCTGCTTGCTAGCTATCCAGCTTTGTTCCCAACAATGGTTGGCAGTAGATTAAGTCCAGACCAGACTTTCATAAATGAGCTTTAAAATCTTTTTACCTAGTAGGCACATATATGTATTTATTTTCACGCTATGTCCCCTTTTGGGGTAGATAGAGACAACCAAGCGCATATGATATTTGTCTAGTCTCTATTTACTCTTTTTACGTCTCGTCCAGTATTTAAATGAATGTGCCCCAAATTTCGAAGACTCCTAAACGCACTGTATTTTAAAACCTTTGCAATTTTATTATTATACTCGCTGACTCGCGCAACTTCCTCTGCGTAACTTTAACCGTTTACGCAGCGCACGCAACGGAACCTCCCGAAAGGAATACATTTTCCCCGTTTTTGCAATATTTTTTAGTGATGCTCTGCTCGTGTTGGTTATGTTATATAGCCTATAGACTTCTTAGATAAACGGGCTATCCAACACCAAAATACTTTTTCAACTCGAACCAGTTTTTTTAATTTAAAGTTTTTTAGGTCACGGGTTCAAACCCCGGTATGTACATTTGAGTTTTTAACAAAAAAAACATCTGTTTGATTTCGTGCACGTTTAGCAATAGGTCCCAGTTTCACTATACCAAAGTGCGAAACTGAGTAATCAGTTTCGCACTTTGGTTATGAGATTATCCAAACACTGCGCCAAGCGGGCCACTGTTAGGTGTAGACTGAGGTTATACGAGGTGGAAATAAAGCCCCACCAATGGATTCCCTATGGCCAGTATACATGGTGACCTTGGAAGGTTGTACTTAGGGCTAAAATGAGGCTCTACTGATCAAATCGGACAACTTTTCCGATGGAACCATGTGTCGCAAAAAAAAAAAACTTCTGCATACAAATCAGTTTTGTTAAAATAACCAATTTCATTAAATTTGCGACTAATGGTTCCATGGGAAAAGATGTTCGATTTTTGTTTTTCGAATTTCGGTTGTTATTTCTGGTACACATAGTACAAGCCTAGATCTTAGTTTGTGTTAGTTACCAGAGCAATATGTGTTAATTGTCCTACATATTATTATTATATTTCATCAGTAGAGCTAACACACCTCACAATGGCGCAAAGTACAACTATAATTTTATTAATAATGCAATACCTTTCAGTGTTGTATAATTAAATACTAAAAGAAGATGCAAAAAAAAATTAAGCCGCTTCAATTAGCATTATAATCGTAAACTTAGCCAAGCAAAAGCTGCTCTCATACAGTTTTAAACTTTAAATAGTTCCATAAAAAATATACCTATTTTTATTTATCCCATATCAGACATAGTACGCATCCATCCCATCTAGCAAAAAAAAACAATTAGTTTTGTAAATAAAAATCATACATATCGAATACAAAATAAGGTTTAAAACCCTGTGTCAGGTTTAAGAAGATTGCGAGCAACTGTGAGAACCATTGCTAAGCTACTGGAAGAGAATTACACTTTTTGACATATTCATGTAGATAGTTCGTTCCATAAATTACTGTGCAACTTTTCCAATTTTATAGTTACACAAAGAATCAATTTCGTTTTATGATTCAAAACTTGTTGACTGAATATAAATGTTCTCATTTCTGGAAATGGTTAGAGAACATCGGAAAATATGTTTTTTTTTATATTGAAGCACGATATGTATCTTTGTATCTAACTGGTGGGAAGCAGACTTACAAACAATTTTACGTTGGCGTTATATCCGGGGTAGAGGATTCGATTCTCACTTTTTGGCCACAATATTAGTATGTTGTTCTATATTTAATTATTGGAGCACAGTTGTAACTTTGCATCTACCTGATGGTGAGCATAATACAGATTAGCATATTTTTCGCAAAGTAACGCCTGACGGAACAATTATATTTTTCTGAGTCATTTTTTTTTGCCTTTAGTCCATCGTTAGTCATTGTTCTACCATACTATGTTGTGAGAGCAAAAGGTAAGGTTCACAGTTAATCTTTATATCAACTCTATTGACAATAATTAAGGTTTAAATTGTCTTGGCAATAACTCCTCTTTGTTGTCCTTAATACATAATACGTAAAGATTAAACTTTGACTTTTAGAATCCAATCAAAGTCAAACATTTACAAAATAGGTCTGGCATTCTCCTTCCTCCCCGTTAAAGGCATAACAAAACGCTAAAGCGAAATTAAATAGGTAATCGTAAAATTAAAATAGACTTTATTGAATTACCCATAAAACGTAAATTACTTAAGATAGCTTTATTAAAGACGGTGTCGTCGGAATTGCTTTGTCATAGATCAATTTGCAGATAGATGAACGCCCAATTTACGGCATATTGTGACTTTGTAACTACCTGAAGATAAGCAGACCATTATTGTTTAAGTTATACAATATTGAGTTTTACACTCATAATAATAAATAAATATATAAAATGAAAAAAGTAAAGGCAGTTTAAAAAATACTGTTTGCCATCAGGTAGATAAAAAGTCAATTGCCGTTTTCCAATAAAACAATTTAAAAAAAGTATTTTTAAACTGCACATTAGTTTAGTAGTTATAGCTAAATAATAAAATACAAAAGGAGTTAGAAAAATAGTACTTAAGTAAATATGTGTAACCGAGGCGATGCTGTCTTGTATTAATACTGAGGCGTAAATAATCATTATAACTAATCCCATCATAAAGATTATTGTTAATCTAATGGAATACAGTTTAATACCTTTTTAATACGCTACATACCATATACATATAATACCTATGTATGTTTAATAATGTTGTTTTTCGCTAAGAAGAAAAAAACTTTGACAGTTGCATCATGAATTAAAAAGTCTCAAAACTCAAAGGTGGATTAAAATCATCCAATAGTAAAAAGGCAAATATTTAAACTTTATATTTTTAAGAACTCTAGGTACATAAAGATTATACTCAGTATTCAGTAATAGACGACTTTGGTTCAAGTGGGTCATTGAAGAAACCCTTTCTAGAAGGTTTTAACGTGGTAATAACTGTTCCAAAACATATTCTGCGACTGCACAAAATTTTATTCCCTTTGTTGTCGCCCATTTCATAACCGCATCATTTAGCCGAAACAGGAGTGACCAAATGCTTTTAATCAACAACATAACGGCCCTATTATGCATAGACTTTGTAGGTCTGCTTACCATCAAATATTACAAAGTCACATGCAGTGCTACAATAAAAATAAAACAGTTAAACTTAGTTGATTACTCATTTATTTTACGGTATAACCGCTAAAACACACCGATCATACGAAATCCATACAAATATTATAAACGCAAAAGTAACTCTGTTTGTTACGTTTTCACGCCTAAACTGCTGAACTGATTTAGATGAAATTTAGTATGGAGATAGTTTGAGACCCTGGGAAGGACATGGGTATACTATTTTTCGACATAGCTATAGGGAGTGTAAAGTGTATATACAGAGTGTTTGTGTTTAAAAACTCTCTTAGCAAAAGTTTTTAAAAATACAACATATAGAGAAAAGTATTATATGAAGAAAAGTTGCGCTATAATGTTGCTATATTATAATAAAAAAAAACTGTTTTTAAATATTTTTGAGGATTTTATATAGATATTTTGCTCAAAATGTATATATACCATGTCTACTTTTCGGCTACTTATAAAATTTGGGATATAGGTAAGAAATTTACTAAAACTAAAATTACTTAAGTACCTATATATAATTTTTATTTTATTTAAAATAGCGGTCAAGTGCGAATTCTGTTTGCGCACATAGGGTTCGAATAGCAAAAGAAAAAAGGAGAGTATAGGAGGTATATGGGAAAGTGTAATTACATAATTTGGTTTTACCAACCATTTTAGATAGAAATTATGAATATAAAAGCAACACAGTGTTTTTAAAACTTATTAATGCGTGCGAAGCCGCGGGTTTAAGCTAGTTAATCATATTTATTAAAATAATAACTTCATCCAATATAATGAAATAAGTGGGATGTTCCCGACACGCACGGCAGTTACCCGACGGCGACAGCTCACTATTTATCCCCACAATTCTCATCCCAATTTTAGAAAGTTCAAAATTGGACAATTTACTAACCCCTTAAAACATTTCTTTCCCCAATAATTACACCCTGATTTATAACTCCGCCATTATGTGGGCGTCAAAATACCAAATGCCACAATCAAGGAGCGTAACGTCTCAATTTTCGGGATTATTATTTACCAAGATATATCCTCGTTTTCTTTTCGAGTAATTCATAATTCAAGATATAGTATGAGGCGTGCAGGGATCTTAGGACCTAAATTTTGTATTACATGCGAAGATTTTTCCTGGAAGGCCGCGTATAAAGAATTCCGTTACAATTGGTTGGGTTAGAAACTCAAGAAATATATATTTGTGACTTGTCAGAACCAATTAAGTTAAGGAAAATAATAAATCTACAGATTTTGTTTAAAAGAATAGTTGGCTGTTTATACAAAGCTAAATTACAAAAAAAAAACAAAACAACCTTTAAAAGGCAACATAAAAAGTAGACCTAAATAAAAAAGATCACATTCAATAATCAAGTGCCACGTTATCTTAAAAAATAAAACGAGTATAATCTTGACAGTGTTCCTCGGTAATTAAAACTGTGTCCCATGTTCGAGGGAAGTTAAAAATATCACATGAATTATGTGGGACGAACGACTAAGAATAGTCGAAGCTAATAAATAATTTTCGCTAAAGACGTTCTGTAACCGTTTCTGCACATATTCTTTTTCTCAGCTTAGCACTGGCCATTTTGTTTCTTATATACTTAAAAAGAGAGACGCTACTAGATGGTGTAACTTCGTCTGTTTAGTATTTTATTTTATAAAAATAAAAATTAGCAATTAAAATAAACAAAGTACATTTTAAATTATTTCCAAATGTAAGCGCATTGGTTGATTTTTACTGTAATGATTTATTTTTTGGGATCAAACCTTTAATTTTCTGCAATAGTCAATTACGATAAACAAATTTTCTTACTTATTATTCACACAGTTAAGTTTTTTTTTTTGGTTTTGTTATATTTACATAATCAGATATCTGAATTTATAAATAGTGCATGTAACACTGTGGTTAATGATATTTGTATCGATATATAGAGAAAGGTTACAAGTTCTAAACTTACCCCGTTAATTGAACCTATCTTACTCCAAACTTTCGCTGACATGTATCGCCATATAAGTAAGCATGTGTCTAGACCAAGACAAGGCGACATCTCCCAGTCTAGGGTTCCGACGTGCGCTATCCTAGAACTAGTTGGATGCAACCACAGACCTAAACCAACAGGTAGGTAGAATGCTTTACCTTAACTATTATTTTTTTGTTTTTAAGTTCCCAAAAAAAAGAAATCCAAAAAGAGGAATATGATGTCTATCCGGGGGCCCCTAAATATTTCGAGAGTTACTAATCCGATTTATTTAGTATTTTAAATAGAAACAAATCTTGTATAGGTACGGGCTACGGGTATAAGCCAATATTTGATGCTTTCAGATCGAATAGAGAAAACGAAATCATCATGCCTACATTGATAAAAAAATAACAGTTTATTTTGTAACTATTTATATATATATATTTGCGTTGGTTCGATTGCTTTATAACCAGAAATGTCTTCCTCTGTTCTCCCTCTTATTTTCTTGCACCTTTTTGTTTTTTTATTTATTTTAACGCTACGTCTCTTACATGATCGAGGGAAACCGAGTACCACTTTTCTTTATCTCTATAAACTCCTTTTTCTCGTGTCTCGTCTCATGTGTGCAGCACGACGATTTCGAAGATTTTTAATTGCTGTCTTTTAAAGTCTTTCAACTTCGGAGTAATTTGTGTTCAGACCTCACTGGTGCGTAATTACGGAGTGTTCAGAATTTATCTGACTTGTAATAGTAAAATCTCTGAGTGGACATGACCATCATACTACGATATATACAATATCGTAGTATAATGGTCATGTCCACTCTAAAACGACCAGTTGTCTGTGGATGGAACTAGTAAGGTTATTAATAGAAATAAACATGACACTATATCGGGCAATGAAGAGTTTTTGTTGGGAGTTACAACCACCGATATGGAAGAAGCAACTGGTTTTATAAAACAGGTTCACAAATAAATGAAGAAAAAAGTGTCACATAAATATTAAGTATAACGAATTATAATTATTACTTGTTTTATATTAAACTTAAATTTAATTTATGTATGTGGTAGTAGTTAGATCACGGGTTTAAGCCCCGGTTTTAAAAGCAATGAGATCATTCACGAGTTCCGAGACTGCCTACACAGCCTCAGGATCCCTTGCGGCAGGATATAATGTATAATGAGTACATATATATACATTATTGACAACACCACTAAAGTGCCTCTGAGAGCACGTTAAACTGTCGGTCCAAGTTTCACTATACCAACTTATAAAACAGTTTATAAGTTATGCGAACACCGCGACAAGCTTTCCATTTCTTCGGTGTATATTCAGAATAACATCGGCTGCCATAAGGCGGGAATAAATCGCCTCTGCTGGGTACACACAAAAATTATATAAGATGTGCTGAATAATTTAGAAAAAGTTGTATTTTTTATTAAATTCCACATAGTTTTTTTCAAAATCCCAGTACAAAAATAAAGGCAGACTTGTGCTCGTTAAAAATAAATAAATAGTTTCTAATGTATTTTTTGATATCAAATAAACAACATATCTAAATAAACACAGCGCTTCAATTAGCAGTCTATAAAAAACAGCAAAGTAAATATAAACCAAATAAGTCGTAGCATATAGAACGAGAACTAACTCATCGCCTGATTAAAGCCGAATATACGACGCCATAGCTAGACAGAACGAGCGTCGAAATTGCAGTCGTATCGCCGAGATCTGTTTGATTAACGCGTTAAGAGACGACGATGTCATTGCCGTGCTCGCTCTTGTACCACCAACCTGATTCACCTCCAAACCTTAATCAACTGACAGACATTGTACAAATACGTCGGTCATTATAGAAATGCTTGTGGTTTAATCAGATATTTTTATTTGGAAACTCCTCAATATTATGAGTATTATATTTTTAATAATAAGAATTTGCTAATAATTGTTTTGCTCGCAGTTAGCAAAGTGCTAGTTTTTATTTCGAGAAAAAATGCACAAGTTTGTGACACTTGTCAAGGCGGTAGTCGCCTTTCAGGGTGTGGTTACGAAATGGGTGGTTGAATTGACGATAAGGCAGCAAGTGTATTAAAATATACTCGTAATGCAATTCGTCTTTGTCGAGTGATCAATGTTGTTTAAGAACAATTATTGATTGACTACATTCATGGACTTTGTATGTCTGCTCACCACCAGGTAGATACAAAGTCGCATGCCTTGCTGTAAAAATAACAATTAATTTAAAATAAAAGTTACATGGGTTTATACTTGGCCCCTCCGTGCTAACGATTTTATTAAAGTGCACTTTAATATCTTCAAATCTACATTAGTTATAAAATTAAAATGAAGGTCTAGTTTAAAAAAAAAATGCTCTCCACGCAAACCTCACTTTAATCCATAACATTTTTATTTTAACTTTTACAAACTTGAAGTTTTTTTTAAACTTAAGCTCGATTTTTACCAACTAGGACTGGCATAATAATTATTAGCAAATTCTTATCATCAAAATGTGCCCCCTCAATCCTGATTCTCATCTCAAAGTTTACTATTCAATTTATTATTTTATCAGATCGTAAGCAGACTTACTAAGTACATTAATGGTAAATATAAATATATGAAAGTACCAGCTGGTGGCAACTTATTATAAACAAGAAACCGCACCACAACCGTAACCGGGCACGCGTAGCCCGCAGTTCTACCACAAGCTTTTACAAACAGCTTTTACTATAGTCGCTAGTAACTATAGATAGGAATCAACCAATAAGAGAGGTGTAAAATAAAACGATCCTATTAATAATAATAATATGTATGACAAATTACACATATTGCTCTGGTCACAAACTAAGCTCTAGGCTTGTACTATGTGTACTAGAAGCAACGAAGTAATACATATTATATTTTATAAACACCCAGACACCATTACAGACCATGACAAACTGTACAGAAAATGGTACTTTTTTTTTTGCCATGGGTGGGTATCGAACCCACGACCCCCGGATACAACGCCAAAGGCGCAACCACTAGTCTACGGAGGCTGTCAATGCTTGATCCCTATCTATAGTTACTAGCGACTATAGTAAAAACTGTTTGCAAAAACTTGTGGTAGAGCTACCGGCACGAGGTTTACTGTGAGGTAACTTAATTCAAAATAATATAATTTTTTATTCTTAGGTTGTCTTTTAGGTCGATTTTCATGAAATAAATGCTAAATTTATTCCCAATAAAGCTCCTTATCTTTTATTAATTTTAGTTTGAATCCAATGATGATACATGGCTATAAAAAGTTGGGCGCACAAACGAACAAACAAACCGACAAACAGACAAAAAAATTAACAATGTATTTTTTCGTCTTAGGTATACCTATTTCTCACGTCTTCCAGTACTCTTATTTTGCAAAATATTTTTTAACAGCAATCTCCTGTAAATCGATAAATACATAGACTGATCCTCAGATTTGACCAGGTAACTTGACGTTTTTAAATCTGAAGAGTAATTAAAAAAAATATGGCCTAAAAATTGGTGCACATTTAAACCACAAAAAAACCTTACCTTTCTGCCGGCCAAAGCTGGATGGTTGGGAAGCCGAGGCGGGGCTATCAGCCTAAGAGGCGGAGGGGCTTGTGGCAAAGCCGCTAGCAGTGGTGGCACCAACGGCACCACTCCTCCCATAGGCAGCGCCACAGCAAACTTCTGCATGCCCATACCCCACGGCACAAACCATCCCCCTCCGGCCTGCATCGAGCCCCCACCCCCACCGGCACCCGCGTACCACGCCAGCGTGAACGATCACCTCCCCTTGTCAAACATACGGGACCCACTCCACAATCACATACGCCACCGTTCACAACACTATAATTTCACTATGAAACATCAGAGCACTGAAATATACTGATTGCACAAATACCTGGAACAAAGAAATTAGGTTTGTTTAGAATTAAGTAATAAATAAAAAGTAAATGTGTACAAGAACATCAAATTGCCTACGCATCAAGCGTCTAGAAGTCGGCTGCAACTACTTGACATTAAGCAGCAATAAGTATTTTAGGAAGACATCACAGTCAAAGCGTACGACAAACTGTTTTATTTCATAGATCTACATAACAGCAAGCCCAATAAAAATGCTAATAAATAGACCGATATAAATATCTGAACGTCATTGAAGTCTGGGTGAAGATAATCGACCGTTTCACTGATTGACAGGTTTCGGATAGAAGACGCGTCAGAATGGAAATCCGAGGAAGATCAGATACGTCTGACGCTGAGGCTGCGGTCACAACTCTACGAATAGATCAAAGGGAGTCACGTAACCGTCAGAGGAAATTATTGGGTCGGAAAATTGAAAGAAAACACTTTACTAATTTTCGATAGAACATATTCTATGCGTGGTAGCATGTCTGTAAAATTAGTTTTCGTTATTTTAATTAAAAATAATAGCGGAACTAATGACAAAATGTCCGCCGACGCGGTGACATTACAAACGTTCGTGTTGACTTAAATTCTACGTAATAAATGAAGAATGTCTAAAGTTTAACCTTCTAAAAAATATATTTTATAATAATAACAATGATATTGAATTAAGGATTATTTTATGGAAGTTCACCATCGGCTATGATAAGGTGGGATTAAATTCCCTCCGCTGGGTATCCTGGGACCGTATAGGCGATCTCGGGCGCCGTAAGGCACCCGTGACGATATGTATATGTATGCCAATTACATTATTTATATTATTTTTTAATCAGAGCACAGAACATGACTTTATATTTGGTGAATACCTACGAATTACATGAATCGATCAATTTACGATTAAAAATAACAGCATTGATCGCTCCTACTAAATAGCTAAATGTTATAAAAGAGTTGATAAGGAATGGAAATAAAAGAAAATCTAAAAATACTCCCATTAATAAAAACAAAAGAAACACGAAAATAAATAGCAAATACGAGCAAACCGCTACGTTACTAGGAAATGAGAAAAGACGAGGAGATGATGATCAAAAGGAAGCTATCGATATACGAAAATAAAGAAACGAGTCGGCAATCCGCAATATTACTCGTATGAAAACATTTATATTGGAAAAAGCGAACGTTTGGACCGAATTGGATTAGGCAGTAGGCACCCATTTGAATAACACCGAGAGAACAGCAAACAGCACGATTCTACAAGAGATTGCGGAAGGAATCCCAAATTATACTGAGTTAATACTCCAAAAATGTAGATTTAACGATGTTATACTATGAATTTTGTGATTGAAATTTTAGAAATAACCACATACTTAAATTTAATTGACTATTAAAACTCGGAAATCCAATATTCTCCTGGCAGGATTGAGGGTTTGTATGTAGATTCGTTGTACCTTTTTTTAATTGGGTCACAGCAAGCGACTTAGTTCTACCAGATGGTAAGCAGACCTAAAAAATCCATGAAAGGAGTCTAACAATACATTGTTGATTAACGGCATTGATTACTCCCACTATTCTGGCTAAATGGTGCGGTTACGAAATGGGCGGCGTCAAAGAAGTCTACCAAATCACGAGTGCACTTGAATATACACGCTGCTTTATTATGAAATCAACTGCCCATTTCGTAAGACACCCTTAAAGCAGATTACGGCCTCGACAAGAAATCTATGCAGTATGCTCCTAAAAACCCACAGACTAAACCGAAATATGACTAGGTCACTTGTCTTGATGGTTTGTCGGCCTAGCGAAGTTATAGCTAAGAGACCTTCCACCCACCTACGAGTAAGTAATAAAATAACAACCACCTAATAAATAAGACAATCTTAGCACCTTGAAATAATTATTTTATATATAAAATACGTAAGCGGTGACAGGAGAGGATATATTCCGAATTAGGTGCCAAAAAAGGCCGCCTTTAAACGTCCCGCGGGTTATTTTGCCACCTTTCAGAAAATGTTATGCGCAGGTACATATTTAGCATTTATCAACATAAATGCTAAATAGTACTGGGACATTTGGTTTTCAGATTTAATTAATCTATTTTTATAATTGTGCATTTATTGTTGTCATTTTATCTTAAATAAAAACGTTTTTGAGTTTTTATACCTTACCATAAACTAAAAAAGTTTTGTTTTGGTGACGCTACCAAAAAAAAAACTAAAATTCTAACTACAATAAGCACAACTGGGTAATAATCTTCATTTTTTCTTAGTAATATTCATAAAGCGCTCGGGTTCATTTGAAATTAATTTCCAGAGAAACATTATCAGATTTCTAACTAGAATCGGTATCTGGATTTCCTCTTACTCTGTATAAACAGGTATAATATGAGACAATAATAATATTAGGCACAGTGTAAAGTCATAAACAGATGAACACAACTGTTAACATGACAATTTACATAATCGTCCTAGTCGCGTAATTACTCAGTCTCCAAACAGTATCTAACAATTGGGGTCGAAACGACAATTCGGATGGTAATTCTATTGAGAAATGGTAAATAGGCGAGGGAACAGCCAAGCCCATAGAAATCATATAGTCTGACCACTTTATCTGATATTCATTGCTGGTGGGATGATTGTTTGCAGGATCCGGATGAAAGACCTCTTTGTCGGAAAATGACAAATCAACCGAAGTTTATGGTCATCCGGTCAAGCCTTCTATTGATCTACATAACATAATATAATGTTGCGTTTAACAATAACCTACAGAAATTCCTAATAATCTACAGAGATTCAGGACAAAAATAAAATCGGTATCTTATGGGGGAACTCAATTAAATCACCATAAATATAATTGAATACATAATTATAAATATTATGGAATTACAATAATGTTAAATTGAGGTGAATAAGCTTATCACACACAAAAATAATATATAATTTACTAAGATATAGTGTGATGATACAAAGAATAAATATTATGATCTTCGCAATTAAAATTCAAATCATCAAAATGAACCGTGAAAGGATCACAACAATTTAAGACATGAAAACATATAAACAAACTTCTTTATTCATGATATTTAAAATGTATTTAAAAGTATACAATAACTTACAAATGATGTGTTTGATCCTTGATGAGGATAACAAGAAATTATTCATGAAAAAAGGAATAAAATCGCCACTTCTCAGTCGCGGAACATTCTTTTTTCTCTAACTTATTTCGTAAGCTATAAATTACAATAACGAAAATACTTTCTTGAATGTTGGCGAACAAAATAAATTCGAGGTTTGACATTTACTTTGGAGCAACTCGTTGGTTGGGACCGCTTGGCCCTTTTGGAAAGAGTTTCGGGCTAATGGGATGCTGATTAGATGAACATAAATTTAGCCTTTCTGATGGAAATATGTGCGGCGGCTCAAACATTTTTTGAAGCAGTGTAAATTCTTTTAAATAAATATGAGATTTTGTGATTGCAAATTAATTGTTTATTGTCAATCAGAGTATATTACAAAATTCATTAATACACACTGCTGATTAAACCTATGTTAGTTATCGAGTCATTTTTATCTCTTATAAATATACAATACAATGTCTCTCTTTCTGTCTCTATGCCAGTTTGTTTACATACAATAACTTATCCGATTTTCGTGACTCTTTTTTTTTATAACTATATTCTCTAGCCATGTTATATACTCTAGTATATATTGTTCCTTTAGGTATCAAATTTTATATTTGGTTTAAAACATTATCAATTACACTTTCAGGAGCTTTAGCGATCTCCAACCTAACAATTTTTCCGCAGGTCACCCTTTGACTAGCAATAAAAATATAATGTAAAAGTTATTCGAAATAAAAAAAAAAAAACAAATAAATAATCGAACATCAATGAACGAGAGAACAAAGTGCTAACGAGTGTAAATTGTCGACGATCGAGTGAATACTTGTCCTGCGACCGCGCTCAGACCGCCGCAACCAAACCATATTTATTGCTTCAATAATCACAGATAATATCGGAATAAATCTTCTAACACAATACCTACTCAACACATTGATTAATATTACATTTATACTCACTAAAAAATACAGAATCTAATACATACAAAATTAAAGGTCTGTTTAATTATGTATTTTTTCTCGGGTAAGATTTAAAATCGTTTAAAGTTTAAGTTTGTTATATAATAACTAAAAAAAATAACCGATTTGTATAAAATTTTACACACAGATAGGGTAATGTCCGTACACTTTATAGTAAAATAAAAAGTCCTATCCCTAAATCCTAAAAATACCGGGATAAATACTATGGATCTAATTCAAATTTCAGCAGTTCAATAAACTAGCACGAAGGTGTTGTAAAGCTATTGTTTTATTAAGCGAAGGTGCCCTAAAGCCCAAATATAACAATATATAGCAGCTATATCCTGACCAAAGAACATATCTATAATTAAAAAAAATAATCACAAAACTCAGTGAAATGGTTTTCGATGTCTAAGCACACAAACAGACAGATATATATTATTATGTTATGTATTAGATATTAAAAATTATAATTTCATTTTCCTCAATAAAAAATAAACTCGCAGAACTTAATTGTATTAATTCAATAAAAATACCAGAATATGGAAAAACACTCATCAAGACAACAAAATGAGATTCCAATATAAGCCAATAATGCTACCGTATAAGCACTGAACTCTTTATAAAGTGTAATAGGCATTTTTTGCATTACAATGCTTAAATTGAACAATTTATATTCAGAAGACGCGTTTTGTTCAATTGAATTTATAATTTTGAATTAAAAACACATCAGTATAATTACAAAATTAATTCTCTAGCTTGTTGTTCAAAATATATTTAATTTTATTAATGGAAAATGAAGTATGCATACCTACATATAATATTTACTTAACGTGACCATATTTTATTTTCACTTAAAACGGGACATTGTCAAAATTATGGCGGCCGTCACAATAATGAAACAATACTTATATTGTTGAAAAAATGTATTGAAGAAATCATGAATTCAATCAATATACGTGGTGGCCGAGTTGAAATACACATCAACTAATCATAAACTAAATAAATAGCACATTTTATTTTAGATATTATTGTATTGTAAAGAAGTATTACGTAATATTTGTTTTAAAATTAATCAAACAGTGATAAATCGTTGCATTGTCTAGTTAACTAGTGGACCGCCTAATTAACTGAATAAATATTATTAGTACAAACAGGTTTTAGGGTTCCTGAGTGTTAAAAAAAACCTTTATAGTGGTCAATCAGTCTATCTGCATGCAATATGTAGTGAACTATTATAATACCAGTCTGTTTTACTTTAAATTTGAAATATTTATAGTCCAGTTAACTTTTTAATCCTTGTAAATGCAAGCGAAAAAAATGCTTTAAGGTTCAAGTTAATGAGGGTATTAATCAAGTATTAATATATATATATATATATTATAGATAATACTATCTTTACTAATAAAATAAAGCTGAAGAGTTTGTTTGGTTGAACGCGCTATTCTCAGGAACTACTGGTTCGAATAGAAAAAAAACATTTTAGTGTTGGATCGCACATTTATCGAGGAAGGCTATAGGTTATATAACATCACGCTAAGACCAATAAGAGCGGAGCATCATAATAAAATGTTTCAAAAACGGGGAAAAATATTCCTTTTCAGAGCTTTCTTTGCGTGTGCCGCGTAAACGGTTAAAGTTAAGCAGACGAAGTTGCCCGATAGGTAGTAATACGATAAAGGGTAAATGTGGCAGCGGAATACCAAGATATATCTTTGACAAATTGGAAAGGTTTTAAAAGACAATGCAAACTCGTAAGTGTTATAAATAAGATAGAGTCAAGTATTGTCTTTGCCTACCGCTTAAGAGCTTGAAGGTAAATAAATAAATAACATACGGTTAGTTATATAAACAAAAATATCAAGTAAAATTAAATAAATAAATCATCGGAACCCTTGGCGCAGGAATATTTGCGCTTATCCGTTTTCTTCACCTACCCTCATGTATGGTCGAAGCAATTATGAATCCAACCGATGACGCAAACAGAGCGTGGCGTGTTACCTACCGCCAATAACGTGATTATCTGTGGTTAGCAACGATTCACTAACGAGTACTAATATTTAACTTATGCACTATAACTTTTATTATTTTATAAAGTACATTTATGTGTAATTCTGTACATTAGTACAGTAACCAATCAAAACAAATTTTGGTGAGAGGAAGGCCTTTATATCTTCGCTAGGCCGACCAACCGGACTCATTACCACCTCCCATACAATGCAAAAATCGTTAAGTGACTTAGTCATGTTTCGGTTTTAGTCTGTGGTTTAACCGGTTTTCCGGAGACTTCTGCATCTATTTTCTTGTCGAGGTAGCTGTCTCCTTTCATGCGCTTACGAAACAGGCGATTGATTTGACGATACAGCAGCGTAATCCGTCTTTGTCGCCGCCCAAGTCGTAACCGCATCATTTAGCCGGTGATATTTTTGAACAACAATGTATAGATTACCTCCATTCATGGAATTTGCAGGTCTGTCGCTTGTCACATGCCGCATTTTGTTTAGTAGGGTGAGAGCATTGTGAGTATGCTATAGCAAGGCAAATCAATAGCCATGTTCCTTTACACCGTAAAAGGTATGTATGGGGTTTATTTGCCGACATAATAGAAATTCATTTTTGTCGCCGTCCATTTCGTAACCACATTAATTAGCCGGCATAGTAGCATTCAAGACTTTGTAAGTCAGCGTAAATTAAGTGCTATAATAAAAAAAAAATGTGATCAGGACTATGTGAACTATTCTCCACAATATTGTTATATAAACTCAATTAAGTCTACTAAGCTATTTCATATAATCCGCTACAATATATCGATCTCGGGTGGAATACGCCGTAAAATGTAAACACGCCAACTAGTCACATACAATGTAATGAAATTGAAGGAAAATAATATTTAATACTAAGTGTGTGTTTTTAAATTTTAGTTTTTTTTTGAAGATCCTCAAGGTTAAAATTATAAGACAGTAAACAATAAAAAAGCTTATGTTAATTCGTTAATAAGGTATGTTTATGCAAGCACAACATCGCAGACAGCGTAATAATTATGATGAATACTTGTTTTTAGGGTACTAAAATCTCATATAATAATATACGTGGTGGCCGAGTTGGTTAGTTGGTGCAGGTGAGAGTTCAAAAGGCCTTTAAACCTACTTCGCGGTCTCAAGTCCGGGAACGCTGCAGTTCATTCCCCTGCCTTTCAACCACGCGATGGACCCGGCACCCGCACGGTGAATCCATGGTTTGCTAAGAACATTGTCTCATACTTTGGACTTAAAAACACTTAGGTCCCTGGTTCCAATCCCGGTGTGTACCAATGAGTTTTTAATTAAAAAATGTATGAACATTTGTTTGACAACACCACTATAGTTCCTCGGAGATCACGTTAAGCTGTCGATCCCAGTTTCACTATACCAACTTGTGAAACTGATTCTAGATGGGTATTTAGTCTATATCATACCATTGGTTACAGCGGGTGGGATTAAAACCCCTCCAATGGGTATTTTACTTTTATATAAAAATAAAAACTTATGGCAGATGTATGAATCGTCAAAACATCGTACGCAATTGTAAGTTTATCTGTGGACGATAACAAAAAGATAATATAAAAGCGGTGTCATTTATGTGTACCTACAGAGACACTAGAACCTACTATTTAATAAGCAATCACTTGATAAGCCTCAGCTTTAAGTTGACTAACTCGCTACATAAAGACACACGATAAATTAAACACGTCGTGACTTAACACTACAGCACACGCGCATGCTGAATATTCGCCCATTTTTTTTTTAAACCGCGTCAAATTACTCTGTTGTTCGATTTATGCCTAAATAATAATAATATGAAGAACATTACACATACATATTGCCCTGGTTCTTTACTAAACTCTAGGCTTGTACCATAAATAAAGATACAACATATTACATTTTAAAAATACTCAGAAAATTTATACAGAAAAACGTACTAACACACATATATATATATATATACATATTCCATGGGTGGAAACCGAACCAAAGACTACGAATTACTCATATAGTGTGTAAATATCAGGCTAACATATCGCAAAGTGGCACGATTTAATTGCTCTGTCTCTTTCCGATATCGAACATCCAGCCACGGAGAGGTTTTATTCCTTTGTTGTTTATGGCCCGTAAATTATGCTTCAGCGCCAATATTTTATTATTTTCTTATCATATAGGTGTTTCTATGTTTTAATAAAAGAGAAAGTAACTTTATAATTTTCGTAATACAAATAACATGCTCGGGCTCAAACATACTCTAGCTTTGGAAATATATTATAGTTAAAATATGTATTAAATAAACCAAACTTATTTTAACAAATAATAATAAGTAATTCTTTAATTAAGTATTTATACACAATAGCACCTATGATTAAAAGTTATATATAAAAAAAAAAATAGTTAAAAAATTCACCCAAGTGAGAATATTGTAACAAAAAGCACCATGTATGCGGTGTAGTGTTAATACGAAGGTGATATTTTTAATAAAAGGATCGTTATAAATAAAGGGTATATCTCTGTTGATGATTTCATTGCATATTATGTTAATGAAATCCTGTTTAGTGCATTCACAAATAAGCAACGTTCGTAAGATTTAAATAACATGGAATAATAGCTCCATGCTTCCTTTGAGAGAATCGTGTAGGACACAACTACGCAATAATTGCTCCACGCTTCCTTTGAGAGAATCGTGTAGGACACAACTACGCAATAATTGCTCCACGCTTCCTTTGAGAGAATCGTGTAGGACACAACTACGCAATTTTATTCCACAATAAGCATTATTAAAAGATAATTATAATCAAATTTTGCATTTAAATTTAAACGCTACGCGGTAATAAATATAGTTGTTCTTATGTGCTATAAAATGTAGGTAAAGCTGTTGTTAGAGTTGAAGCCTTGACTTGGATTTGAGATAATGTGGCAGGTGAATCTGCCAGGCTCAACAATGAAAATGGGCACACCTACTGGTGACTAGAAAAAAGATCTGACCTCAATTCATTTATTTGAGAATTTAGCATTGATAGTAGTAGTATTCATAGTAGGTACCTACTATAAGTATTTCTCCTATAAATGTACTGGCATTATTTAAAATACTTAATAGAAAGGTACCTGAAATAAAAAAAATATAAAAATTTCAATAAGTGTATACTTATACAAATTAAAATTACGTTTCTCTACATTTTCATGAAAATGTTTATTTTCACCATAAATGTTAATATATATCTATTTATTATTAATAGTAATAATATTAATTAATATCTTTAGTATTAACATAGCAAAAACTATAATTTGTTAAACTACTTTTATAGCTGCCTAGTCATCTAGTCTAATAATCAACTACTTATTAAATTGCAAAAAGTTAGGTACATTAGTTACATTTTTTTTAACAACTTTTTCTACAAAATTCATCGTGTGTTCGATTAATACAATAAAACAAAAACATAAAGGCATGGTTTGAATCGATAACATCTTTGTTCGATGGGTGATTTTGTTAGTATATAAGTTCCTTTTAAGGGTCTGTATGTTTTAAAGTGTTCCAGATCGATATCACGGAACACGGTTGTGACAGAAAGTTGGAATAGTCCATATTTGAAAACAGATAATGTTACCAGGGAAGAAATAGGGTGAAAGTTTGAATTAAAAAAATATTTTACTATACCAATAACCATTAGAGACAGAGTTAGGAATATTTGTCTTATGTATCTCCATAGTTTTAATTTTATGTTCGTAATTTTGAATTATTAGTTTTAATTTTTTCGGTATTATTTCGGTATTACGAAATAATACCGAAAAACAGCATAGTATTTGCACCGCTTTTCTACTAATAGAAAAATAACCAATTCGATTACTAAGAATAATTTACACTGAAAAATAATTAAATATTATCTTTATTACTGACAATAAATAAATAAATGTATATGTATCATTATCTAAAACCTTAAAGATTATAAAGTTTGTAACGAAATAAACATAAAGAGAAGTAGTATCATCTAATTTATTTGATTACTTATTGGATTCTAATAAGTAATCAAATAAAATGAATTTAGAATCATTAAGTGGCAATTTGCTTTAACCACTTCACGCAAAAAATTAAGTAGTTATTGATGTATTGGCTCTGGTAGAACAAGCAAAAAATCGAAGCTTTTTTCATTTTGATTAGATCATGTAATTATAGTAATTGAGAGAAAAATTAATGCACACTTACAAGGATACTGGGCAAGGTTTCTTGGAAAATTAAATAGCTATTATGCATAATGCAAACCATTATAAAATAATTACTATTATAATATCTGTCAAAGACATATTTTTATTTCTAATAATAAAATAACTAAAACTACTTAAAATTACACTTGTAATTAAAAATAATACCTATCTTCAAGCACTCAAAGCATATATTGTGCCAATGCATTTAATATATTTTTGTGAGTCCGATAATTTAAAGTTTCCACTAAAAACACCGTTGAAAAGTTTGAGAATCTATGCTTGCCCAAAAGCCTTTTTGAGCAATCCCTTCTTGGGAAGTGCGTCTTAGTGGGACGAGGCCAATGTATGTCCAACACTAGACATGGACCAAGGCTCCAGGGCACCGTGGCACCATCCGGCCACTTGCCATCATTGCGACATAATAATAGTAACTACTTTTATTATTAATAGTAATAATTACAAAATGGTGAGCTGAAGGTTAGACGTCGTCGTAGATAATACACGTACTCGTTGCATGACTAGATTGAAAATGTATTATAAGAAGGTACAATATTAAAGTAGATACTAATAATATGTAGGACAATTTACACATATACTACTCAGGGGCCATATTCTTTCTTTACTACTCAGAGGCCATATTCTTTCTTTACTACTCAGCGGACATATTCTTTCTTTTAAAGGTAACGTTAGATTGTCAAAATAACGAAAGGTTGTCATCACACAGAATGCAACTGTCAAAGCAAAAGCACCTATAATACTAGGGAATAACGTACATTGTATGCCTTTTTTAGTTATTGTTGTTGTTCTAACTGTATAGAAAAACGTGCTAATCTTTTTTTGCTATGGGTGGGAATCAAACCCACGACCTCCGGATACAAACACCAAAGGCGCAACTACTAGTCTACGGAGGCGTTCAAACTTCGACCATAGATAAGGTTAAATAAATCGTGTGTTATAGAAAGTAATATTTGACGGTTTCTGTTTACCCCTACTATGAGACCTGGGCGTGATGATGTACCATCACGGGTACCTTCAGTATACGTCAAAATGCTACCTGGGTGGTACACAGGGGTTTGAACCCGTAACTGCAATATTTTTAAGTCGAAAGTCTACTCGGCCACTACACTATGTATATCAGCGTGATAATATAATCAAATTAATATAAGTAAAGCATTCTAAATTTTATGAAACTTCGATTCGAAAAATGCGAAACATAAAAGGGTTATATTAAATAGCAATGCTTTCACGAAAATATGTAGCAATAATAATACAGGCGATGATAGTCCGCAATCGTGCTTACAAAACCTTATATCCTTTTCCGTTTTTTGCCGAATTTCCTTCGCAATACGCTCCGAATTCCGTAATAAAATTAAATATCGACATTGCAGACAAAACGACATTGGCAGAAACCTTGAACAATATATGTGGTGCATAGCTGAATGGCATTGTATCCTTGTTACTTTTTAAAACGATATTACTAATTAAAGTAGTCACACACGACTGACTTTGAAAATGTTCGTAATCGTTCAAAAATAAGTGAGAATTTAGCATGGGCTTTAAGTGTCTTATCGTCTGTGCGAAAGCTCTTATTTAAAATTTAATAACGCGATAGCGATCAGCCAATGCTTTAGTAATTTTAAATGTCATCGCTCTTATTTCCAATATAATAAAGGCTCATAACAGTTCCAATAACAATCGTTAGCGATCTGTCAAAATTTCGTTTCATAATTAGGCGCCTACATCTTAAGTTACTTTTCAAAGCCCTATTTTGTAATTATTTATTAATTATACACAACTGCGATATAGACATAATTAAATATAATATTACGTATAGTGTTTAGGTGTTTAACTTTATCTATATTGTTACTATGATCCACTTACTATACTACAAACTTAAAATACGTCAAGATGTCGACGAATATGTTTACAAGAAAGTATTTTTATAAAAACCTGCCAGGTACGCGCTTGATACGAACTATCGGGTTCCGTACATAGTCATATTCAGTTAATAGTTATGTTAAAAAAAAAAATATTATAATTATGTGTATAATAACTTTGCTAATATAGTTCATCTTTATAGTACTGTTATTAAAAAGTTAAAAACAGTAAAATCTCTAAATAATTTATTTGTCTTTGCATAGCTAAATTTGTGTACATTTTCTTTAGAGCTCTCTACGCTCGAGGGCGTGTAAACATTATACTACTTAATCGAAGATAAATATTTAGCTAACAATATAATATACGACAGAATTGTATAGAACTTAAGACTTTAAATCATTAAAACTTTTAGGTCACGAGTTTTTAAGTTACGTGCATTTATTTGACCACACTACTATTAATCCCTCGGAAAATACGTTAAGCTGTCGGCCCCAGTTTCACTATACTAACCTGTGAAACTGTTTATAGATGAATTACGTAGGCGGTTTCGGGCGTCGTAAGGCACGTGTTGGTACTTCATGATGAAGTTGTTCCCTAGTATTATAGTAATTAAATTAGGAGGTATGGCAGAAGAAGCAAGAAAGTAGGAGAGTGCATGTGGAGTAGCAATTGCGCATAAGAGTGAAGAATACAGTTGTACGTGATATGTGTGATTTAAAAGAAGTTGACAAGGATAGATAAAGGAATGTTACGGTGGTTTGGGCACACTGAGTGGGAGAACGAAAAGAGATATATAAATCAAAGGTGATTTAAAGCATAAGACGGGGAACGTTCCATGGCAAAATCGGGGACATTCTTAAAAAAGCTGGGATCCGTAGTGCCCATAACCATAGGGCTTGTATGAAGAGAGTTGTGGATGTGAAGGAAGCGAGAAAATTATGTTATGCCATGATCGTTGTAGGTGGCGCTCTCTATCTCTGTGAGAAAAAGGCGTGACTATTTTAGTTTAGTTATTATTGTTATTTTAACCTAATTAAAAAGTATAAAATTTAGACAGACATACGGACCGGAACTTTTTGAATTTATACGAAACCCTAGATTTAGACCAGGTGAGTCGGGTACTCGATAAATTATCCCTATATGGTGCAAGTAATGAACATCAAGTTTATAATCAGCTAGAAGCAAAAGACGATTAAATTTAAAACAGCTGCTAGCTTATAAAAAAAAACACAATATTTGAAATTATAATGTTTATGAAAGATTAAGTTTTTCCAGTATTTTTTACGTGTCTGGCACGAAACATAAATTTGTGCAAATTCTGCGAATCATTTGCATAATTATGCACTATTCAACAAACAATTGCAATTCTAGGCCGCTGTTTCCATATTGTTCAAATATTTATCATTACAAATTGATGTTAAAGTAATATTACGTGTTTGTGGGCATTTTTAACACTTATAATGTTCTGGTTTATTTATAAAATATAAGTAAACATATATTTAAACTATTAATATATATTTAATTGGGTAAGGTTAGTCCCCTATGACCGACAATGGAAACAGGACAAATATAATTACATTAGATATACCTACTGCCACCATGACCGAGTTGATTAGACCTCAGATTAAAAGACACACCAGATTTTAGCCCCCGGTTCAAACCCCGGTGTGTACCAATGTTTTTTAAATTACAAAATGTATGTCTCGGAGAGCACGTTTCGCTGTCGGTCCCATCAGTTTCACTATACCAACTTATGAAGCTGTTTAAAGATGGGTGAGTCTATCCAAACATCGCGATGATAGCCACTTGTTTGGTGTAGGTAGACTCATACCATCCGTCTACGACGAGGTAGGATTAAAATATAGGTGAATTAATATCTAATAAGTAATAAATAACGTAAAACCGAGATAATGAAATATATTAAATATATTTCTTCTAAATCAGCACCATTAATTGATACGTTACAATTTATAACTACTCTAAAATCTCTTGGAAAAAAAAAAACGAAAATCTACCGCTTCGTATTTAAAAAAATAGATCAAGAAGACCTCAAATTATATTCTTTGTTAGATTAAAAATGTACCTCATTAATTAAGTAGGTATGTAAAAAAAAACACTATAGTATATATATATATATATAAAAGTAGATATAGATAGTAAAATAGGAACACGTTTATTAGTAATCATATACCTATTTTAGTAAAAGGTACCTACACGTTTAGTAGTCATTATTTATTATTAAATGATTATCTTTTGAAGACAATAATATTCCGATAATAATTAGGTACAAATATCCTTTAACATTTTATTACATTTATGTTGATTGTATTATTTACAACAACTTACTTACATTTTTTTATAAACAAATATAAGTTATTAAAAACTACTTAAAGCAGATATAGATAAATCATAGATCCTTCAACTTATCACAAAGTATTTGAGCAGATATACTTTTTGTTGTTTAACTAGAAGACTTAATTATTACCTAGTTTCAAGTATCATTAT
The DNA here is from genome assembly GCA_947458855.1 of Monopis laevigella. Lineage (NCBI taxonomy): Eukaryota > Metazoa > Arthropoda > Insecta > Lepidoptera > Tineidae > Monopis > Monopis laevigella. Next base: position 26,164,138 of record OX381583.1, on the reverse strand, counting down.
TCATTTTCTATGAATGATTCTAATTCCCAAAATGTGATAGTCGTTTAAATAAACTCAAATGGTACTTGATAAAACGCTTCCGATAGTCCTATATAAGTGTATGAGTACTTCAACAAATAAATTTGCTGATGACCTTAATAGAGACCAAGCCAATCCGGACGAGATTTCATTGTCGCACTTAAGGGTATATATAGACGAAACGACCTTGGACGCAATGAATATATAGTCGATTGTCAGACTAAGGTACGCGCAAAGTGTAGAAGTCTTATAAGAAAGAGATTTGTGAGATTACAATGAACCTATTATTAGCGCAAGATTCTTAAAATTAAATTTAACAAAAATGTTTATATAAATAAATGATGCAATTTTATATATTATATATAATACCGTCCCCATGGTCTAGTGGTTGTGTCTTTGGCTTTATATTTGGAGGTTGTGGGTTCTATTTCCAACTTCCAATGACATCAAGGGCTTTATTTCGAGTTTTGACACGTTCACCGTCGCGCATTTTGCGTAAACTATAAATATTGAAATATAAGATCTATCATATTAAATATAGAGTTGAAATTCCAATGTTCATTATATGTTCAAACTTGCGAAGAATTCGCGTATTTCAAGATGACGGCATTATTATAGCCAACCTAATACAGACTATATATCCATTGAAATAGAACTTATATTTCAATATTTATAGTTTACGCAACGTCTTGTCGTCTTTAGCGGTTGCAAACTCGGAATAAGGCCCCAATTCCCACTCTTGATAAAACAATATTATTTCTCTTTTTTTTTGGACAAAATATAATATAAGCATAATATAATTTAAATTTAAAATTGTAAGAATAAAAAGCAATAAAAAAATTCCCGGTGGATGGGGTTTAAACCTATGTATAGGCTTCGCTAATAATACTATAAAACAATTATGTATGGTGTGTTTATAATATCCTAATGTAGTATTATTGTGATAGCCGCTTGCCTCTTCTGGATCTCCATTTGGTCTCATCCCTTTCTTGTAGTTAATCCGTACTAATATAAATGCGATGGTAAGTCTACCAGAGCTGATTGTGATAGTTTAACTAGTTTACTATTAAACCAATTTCGATAAAATTTATTCGGGAGGTAAATTTAATGTCAATATTATGTACGTATCTTAATAATTATGATGTCAGAAGGAAATCAAAATCTAGTAAGTTAGTTAAATAATGTACAAAAACATATTATCTTTTTTATGATAATAAACAACAATTAAAAATATATATAAATATATCACAATTTAATCAGTAATATGTTTTCGTTTCTATTGTTTTTAATTTCTAGTTAACTGGATTTAAATTAAATGATAATGAACAAATCAGTCGACATCTGGGCGGTTACTAAATGTATCTAGTAATTAAATTAAGAATTTTGAAATATAATAGTCTACAAAGTTATATGTGTCATATTTTTTTAACTTCAAATGTTCCAAATCCGAAAATAAAAGAACATACGATAATTATTATCTCCCACGAGCTCAGGATGAAGCTGTCAGAAACACGATCTTCTGTTTAACAAAGCTCAACTACTTACGACTTAATAATTAAACTAACTTTTGAATTTCGAAGTAGGACCGGGTTTAAAAAACAAACAACCAAAACCAAATAAAAAAAAAAACTGAAGCAGAAGAATACTAGACATTCATATGATATAATTTTTGGGTTAAGTATAGTAGAAGTATCTAAATTACATACAGTAATTATACCATGGGACTTTGTTACAGCAACCATAAATTGACAATAGCTCTTCTTTATTTATAACTAGCTGACCCGCGCAACTTTGTCTGCGCGTTTAAATTTAACCGTTTACGCAGCGTACGCTCTTAAAAGGAATAATTTTTCCCCGTTTTTGCAACATTTTTCTTTGTTACCCCGCTCCTATTAGTCGTAGCGTGATGTTATATAGCCTATAGCCTTTCTCGATAAATGGATTATCCAACACGAAAATATTTTTTCAATTCGAATCAGTAGTTCCTGAGATTAGCGCGTTCAAACAAACAAACAAACAAACTCTTCAGCTTTATAATATTAGTATAGATTTGTACTTGACAGTTTATAACATGAAAAATAAAATATGAAAATGCTTTTATTGTGACCTCATACTAAATAAAATTAAAATCTCAAATTGTATAAGAAATATTTTCTACTTAAATAGGTAAAATTTTGCTCAATGAAGGTATACCATTATTTTTCGTCCACCATACATACATCTTACTTGTTATATAATAAAATAAGCAACATAAAGCAACGTTTCAACCATTAGACATTTTTGTCGGAGGGACAATTCCATTTGACCCCGACCTTTGACATTCTTTTATACAATTTTAGATGAATAATTAACCTTTGAAATTGTTTAGACAACGTAAATGTAAAAGTTTCTTTAGCTATATTAATTATTATTAATAATTCCATAACAAAATACAATAAAGCCGACGAATTATAGAATAATAGCGTGACTAATAAACAATAGCGAGGAAAAAACAACAAAAAATAAGTATACGGATATTTTGAGAATAACTCGTACAAAAGCGTAACTAATTTTGATCTCAGCGAATCGCCCAAAGCGGTTATGGTAGTAAAGAAAACAATGCTCGTCGAGCAAATATAATATTTAATGACAAAACACAAGACCATAATCCTCAATAAACATATGTAAATAATAATATATTTAATGCAAATATTATGCATAATGGAAAAAGTCAGAACATGTACGCTCATAGACTTTTAAATATAGTATTTAAAAGCGATACAAGCCGTATCCTTGACCCACCGATTGACGCAAAGAATAGGTATCTTCATGATGATGAGCGTCCGCAAGTTTAAAAAAAAAATACAAAGAAGGCAATCACTTAGCCCATTATAGTCGCTGGGGATTTCATTACCAGAGAGTCCGACGTTTATCGTAACTATGTAATTTGTACGTTAAATAATTAAGGTGAACACCTAGAAGAATTTATAAAACGAATATACAAAGAATTTCAATTACAGTCATCCGTACCACATAATTGCGGGTGGCAAGGTTAGAGTGCCCACAAAACTGTTCGACTCCAAACTTCATTATTTATTGATATGTAGTTAATAGCGAATACAAGTGAAAAACATTATCATTTATTTTATTACCTCTTGACGTTGTACCCGCTGATCCGAGTATTTAAACTTATTTACTTTTATTTCTTCAGAATTATTTTGTCGCAATAAATGTAGTTGAATATTGGAATTATAGTGCTGTAAGGAAGTGAAAATGGGTTAAATTATTTGAAATGATTTAATTATATAAAAATGTCAATAATTAAAGTTGTGGTCATAATAGGCAGGTGCAGAAATAGTAACAGTTTAACTTGAACGAAGGCGTTTCGATTCCGAAAACACATTCAACCTTCTCAAAGTATCTGGCACTTAACGCACTGGATCTGATCACTACAACAGCTAAAGTACCTTTAAATAGCGGTCATCGTCGGCAATCATCTTTCAGTATGCAGGCAATACATCCAGGCTTACAATTACATTAAAACTATTACTCAAGCTTAATCTTTATAACTTTTATAATAAAGCTCAAAACGTATATAGGCCAATCTGCTTGAATATTGTTGATAAATGTTTACAATCAGGGAATGCATGCATTACCGCTGGTTACACCCAAGGCTATGTGGTAGTTGCTCATCATAAGCAGTTCTGCTCAAACTTTGGACCTTGGTTTGTAGCCGGTAGTTAAATGTAATGACTTCTTAAAAAATACTTTTGTATGTACATCAAGGAAATTGAGAGGAACATAATAATATTATCATATTAGCGATGCAATTACCGGTTAACGATTTTAAAGATAAGGTTGGAACAAAAAATAATTAGGTTCCAAGATGTATAAAAAGAATTGAGTGGAAATATACAGCGGAAGTTTTTTGTTAGTTAATATAAAAAAGACAATCAATCAATTAAAATCAAATGAGATGAACAAAATTTAATATTGATTTTAAGTCGACGAACCTCGAAGTTTTTACAATCACAGGTATTACTGAGATAAAATTAAAGCAGTGATTAAATAACTTTTTTCAATTCTTTCATTAGTCTTGCATAAAACAAGTTTTTCTTGATTTGTTAAACATGCAAACATTCATTTAACACAAATGATTGTATTTTTCTTACAACGTGTGGTCTTTTAAAACGAAACTAAAAGTAGACTGACGAGTTTTATACAGATACATATCATCACGGGTGCCTTACGGCGCCCGAGACCGCCTAGACGGCCCCAGGGTACGCAGCGAGGGGATTTAATCCCACCTCGTCGTAGCCGATGTTATGAGTCTACACCGAACAAGTGGCTAGCTCGTCGCGGTGTTTTGAATAGACTCAATAACCCATCTACAAACAGTTTCACAAGTTGCTATAGTGAAACCGGGACCGACAGCTTAACGTGCTCTCCGAGGCACTATAGTAGTGTTGTCAAACAAATGTACATACATTTTTGAATTAAAAACTCATTGGTACACACCGGGATTGGAACCAGGGGCCTAAGTGTTTTTAAGTCCAAGGCCTAACCAACTCGGCCACCAAAGTAGAAATATCTTTAAGGTTTTAGGTTATTAGTTTACTTACAAGAAAATAATAAGATATAAATTTGTATCTTGTAAATATATACATATAAGAATATAGAATTCCCTTGATATAATATAATAACCAGCACAATTGGGATTTATAACGAGGGTCAGAAGGACAATCGTTAAATGTTTGGGCAGTAACAAGGTATCGTGAAGTTGGAGAGAAATATAATTTATGTAAAAGTTAGAGCAAGGTTATAGTTGTATATTATTTACTCAATATCTATATACAACACCTATAATGATATATACTTAAACAGTATGTTTTACTTTTGTGTACAAAATATTCGTTTTGCTACATAGTTGTATAGCATGTTTTTAAAATTTATTTTTATAAAGTTTCGCTAGAGAACCATTCGTATTCGATCACTTTTATCTTAAATGGGATTTTTTTTTATACCAAGCTTATATGAAAATATTGCTTCCTCATCCGAGAATAAAAACCCGTGACTATACCACGTTAAAACAGTAATAAATCTAGGCAATAAATTCCTTAATTCAAGTCATTATAGACACACAATTAGTTTTGACACAATACAAAATAATAATAAAAGGAAAAACTAAAGGCACCGAGCCAACTGTTTCAGTCTCTGCCAAAGGCAAAGTTATATGACCGAAATTAGAATGACGCAGGTGTCCTATATGAGAGTACGGAGACGATTCCTTTACATTTCGGGCGGGTAATTTAGCTCGAGCCAAATGCCTGGTATTATAGCAATGGAATGACACCCGGAACGTCTATTAAAAGATCGATGGACTTGCTATTGGAAAAGCTAATGTAATACCGATAATTGATTCATTTTATATAAATAGACTATCAGTAAATGATCAAGAAGTGACTTTGCAAATACCTATTTTTAATATAGAAAAACATAAAGATGTATTAGACGAGGCTCACACGGTATTTAAGAAATACATTGTTAGAGAACAGGTTGTGGTTAACACGATTTTAATTAAATACAAACATAGATTATGTTGTCACAGATGTTCCGTGATGTACAGCCACGTGTCAGTTGGGACAGTTGGGACTCAGCACGCGAGCAAAGCTGTAACTTGGTTAATTATTTAAGGAATTAATTTAGCATAAAACCTTTTTGTGGCTAAAATTGCAGTTGTAATTTATTCATGTCATATTATTATTGTTGAATCACTGAAATTATATTATTTATTAAAAATATTACAAATCATGATTTATGGATCGTTAGGCAGTTTACTAAAAACTACTGTACTTATGAGCACATGTAAGCTGGGAAAGTGGTCACGGTCGCGACTGGTAGTGCGTGTGCTTCGAGGTCAGCCACTTTTGACCGGTATTGATAGAAAATGGAAGGGGTGATGCGTGCACACACCATTGCGTAGCATCACGTAATCATTGACATAGACACAAATAAAGACAGCAATCTTGACAGACTTTTTGTTTTAATCTCAACTGACGGAAGCCGAAATCAATTGAAAGCGGAATCTTTAGTAATAACTGCACACCAATCATTTCTATTTACGAATCTCATAAAAGCCGTTCGGGATAGGTTTCATCCTCCCCACTTGAAGCCCATTTCAAAGCGCTTACCGATCGAGGCCAGTGTTATTGCTCAGACTAAATAACCGGACGTAAAACATGCCGATCTTAAACCCAAACCAATGGTAGATATAAAGATCGTAATAATAATATATCAAAAAAAGTTAATAAAATTCTGAGTAACATTTCTCGAGGCATCTCTAAAATTTAATAACCAAACTATTAAGTTAATTTGTGTGCAGAAACCTCAAGTCACAAACATTCTAGGAGAATAGGGACTTGAACATCTGACATATCATGTGGATTAATTCAGTTTAATGTTTACTTGTTACCGTCGTCTTACAATGAATGACACTTGTCCTTCAATCGAAGCTTAATTAGTTATCTAGGCGTCTTAAATAAAACTGAGTTATATATGTATAAAATATATTAAGTTATAATTAAGTTAAAACTTTACTACTACATTTAAACTTAAGTATACACAATAGTTTTTTTTAAAAGCTTACTCATATTAATACCCTTGTCACTTAAATTCCTAAGATTAAAACTGTTTTATAATATTCTTACGCAAATAAGGTGATTTTAAATTATAATGAAGAAAAAGCTTTGTTTGTGAAATGTTCAAGCGATTATGCAAATTGTATAAGCAAAGATGTGAAGAAAATGAAGATTGAAGTTGCAATGTTCAACATACTTATCAACTCTGACCTAAATCGCAAAACAATGTCATTTTAAATTTCTTGCAAGTAAACGTTATTAGTTGTCTTTACTTATCTTGTGCAAAAAGCACGTAGCTTTTTTTAACAGAGGGTTAAAAAACGTGAACGCTGAAATTCTAAAAAGAGTCGAAAGTGAAGAGCACCGTGAAAGAGTAGGCATTTCATCTTTTCCATTAGGGCTGCAGCTTTTTAAAAATTTACTTGCTGTAAAAGCTAATGTGAAGTTCATATTATATAGTCTCTACATTCTGCAGAGCCTTCAATTTTCGCTTAACATTAAAATCAATACCTATATTGCCTTCATATAAATAACTGCAAAAAGTCCATTCTGTACATTGAAAGCAATATGAATAGAACACGAGCGTTCAATGAAAAATGAAATATTTTACTGCAGTACTAAAAATAATGGAATTCAAGAACATAAAACTGAACTTGATCAATAAATAAAAGTTAACAGTATTTACATAATGGTTGGTGTTTTGATGCGAACAATGGGCAGACCTCGAGTTCGCTAAGTGAAAAGGAGACCTGTAAACAGTGGCTAAGAAAAATCAACAAAACGAGAATTTTACTTAACACTGTATTGAAAAGGCAGTAGGTGCGACAGGCGAGCTCGACGGTGACCCGGATAAAGGTACGACGGCACGCGAAAAGATATTTCAACGCGCCCCTGTCATTAGCGTGGGGCGTTTTAATGACGTCGGCGGGGACTAGTAGCAGAAAATGCGGTGATTTCAGCTAGATTATACTTAATAAAATGTAGCATGACTAAGTTCGCAAAGATTGCGTCCGATACAAACTTTATTTCTCAGAGTTAGAATTCAAAACATTTGTTAATATTATCTTTATACAGTTGAATTTTATGATATCGGAAGTAATAAATTAAATTAAACAATAATTAAATCTAATAAAAATTCATTAAATTTAACACCACAAATACAAATTCCTTTGTTCTTGCTATAATTCAAAAAGCAAACACCCGTAACACATCCGCGAGGATCAGACAAGCGGAGGAGACGTAAAGGCCGGTAATTACCTACACATCCCAAACTGCGCCCGATTAATGATAAGAACCTGGCATCCATCTCGGACTATAAATTTTGGGCAATTCTGACCTCGAGGTAACCTCCAACCCAACACAATGAAGACGCTCTTTGATTAATTATCTATATTTATTTGTATCTTCAAGTTGTATTATGTTTCGCTTATGATCCTTTATCGACCGAACGTGACTTCGTTAACATGTTTCGTTTTGAATTACTCGGAATAAGGATGTGTGTTACATTGTGTAGCAGCTCGGTGTTTTTCTTAAATATTTTCTAGAGCACGTTTTTGAGGTGAAAAATTGATCACGTACCTACTCCAGTGATCGACCAAATTCTTGTTTATTTACGGGAAAATTCTAAGCCTTTTAAAAGTGTATGAGTCGGCAGAATTTCAAATAAAAAGATTTTGGAATTACAAATTATTAGAACGGGGATAAAATTTCTGAACTCAAATTGAAACTGCTCTCCACGAAGAGGTGAGGGGCAATCGGAAACATGAAGCGGCAGCGCCAGTTTAAAACCTTTATGTATATAAGCTGTGAATTTTATTTATCACAGTAAAAAAAATGGCAATTTTGATAAAATATTAAAATATTCTGTCTAAATTTTACCTTCGTCAAAATTATTTAGACTTATGTTGGTGCAGACTGTATAGTAGGTATTAAATTTAGGCTCATAAAGGACGGTAAAAGCTGACTCAAACTATTTCCTTAACAAATAAATAAACAGGACCCTTCCATGTTAGCTAATTTACAACAAGAGATAGTCCCCGTATGCCCGCATTTACTTTATCATACAATATACATAATTCATACTACATATCCGAGTACCTACTTAACCCAATGTATAACAAATCTGTATATATAGTAGGTATATAAGAGCTTGTCCGGCCGGACTGACTGACTGTTTCACCATCATCGCACAGTTTAAACTACTGGTGCTACGAATTTGAAATTTGGTCTTCCTTTTGTATTGTAAAAGACCACTAAGGTTTTTTTCAAAATTCAGGTTCCAAAAGGGCGGAAGCAGGGGTTTTTCTTTGTTATAAAAGTAAATAAGACGTGCTTAGATCATTTTAAAAGTCTAATAGGCAAAAGGTTTAATATTATGTGTGTTTATTTTTAATATTAGTTTTATATATTTCTAATATTAATGGAAAAGGGATGTAATACAAATAATATAACGGGAGAAGTCGGGGAATAAAATCTACTATAAATATATTTTATTTAACGTTAGATAGGTTTTAAAAAATATACAATGTTAATAATTAGCAGAACACACACATTTATTTGCTTTGCCTATCATAATAATCACAAAAAGTTTTAAAATTAACATCAATGAAAACAGTAGAAAATTTAATGGACTACAGTGTTTACGTAAGATTCTATAAAATAGTAAAAAAATAATCAGTTCGCATTGTATATTTGTTTATTAAAACGAAATAAGCTTCATTCAAATCAAATACACCCGTGCGTTATACGTTTGTTTGAGTTAAATCTATGCATAATAACGACAATGGAAATTGAACTTTATGTGTTTGAATTCAATATCTTGTTTTGAAAATCTTCTTGAGAAATCTAAATCAATTTAAAGTAGCCTATATCAATGCTATCGAAACTGGGACGTAGTTCTCTATAATATACTTCGGTATTTCATTCCACGTCAAAGGAAACATTTATGATTTACATATGCTTTTGACAATAATCCGATTTTGTTTGTAGGTGAACGTGTGTATCATCACAGGTGCCTTACAGTGACATAGACAACCTAGAGCGCAGTGAGGTGACCTTATATCTACCCCATGGTAAGCATACCTATAAAGACCAGGAATGGGGTCGATCAAAACATTGTTGTTTAACGACATTAGTCGCTCCCACTATGCCGGCTAAATGGTGCGGTTACGAAATGGGTGGCGATAAATAATTTAATGTAATATAGCAGAGGGAATTTATTCTCACCGCATCGTAGATAGTATTGAGTCTACATTGAACAAGTGGAGAGCTGGCACGTTATTATTGGAATAATTGGTTTAGTTACCTATATACCGTCTAAATTTATTTTTAAATCAAATGTACATATGGTATAAAGTTATTTGTTTTTCAGTAGCATTTTTAAATTCATTTTATTCACTTATTATTTCTTCGATATTTCAATTCCATAATTAATTACGCAAATATGTTTAAAACAACTCTAAAAAATACATATTGTTTTCGAATGATGCAAAAAATACCTTTAGGCAAGTGGCGGGTCTTAATTGTCAGTTTAATATAAAAGCTAAAATGATTCGAAGAACTTTTTTGTACTTTAAGTCATTATATCTCATTTTTTTTGTATACGACGGCGATACTCAAAGAAAAAAATACAATTTGCTTTATTTTCATTCTAGAACAATGCAAACATTTTGGCACTGCGTAAAATAACACCCACATAAGTAATTTAGTTTTTTTTTTGTTACATTATTTTTGATACTAATATTGATTTTGTATTACAGAATTTCAGAGTCCAGGGTACTTTGGCTATTTAATGTTAGCATAGGCAGCGCGTTCCAATTTTAGAAGCCAAAGCGTACCTTTTAAATGTATAGTAGGTATTGGCAAGAGATAGGCATTAACATCAATAAAACTCATTTTGCCAACAGCTGCGTTAAAAGACAAAAGAAGAGACATCACATTAACGAAATTCGAGGATTCTTTCAAAAATACTACTAGCATTTCGACCGCGGCCAACTATGTGTCGCGCCGTGGACGCAGTTATTTATAGGAGACTATAGTTCTATGTGAAACTAATGATTGTCTTCGACCACTCCGAAATACCTTTCCAAGAGAGAGAGACAATGTTCTTAGCTATCCTTGAATTACCCGTGCAGGTTCCGAGTCTATCACGTGTTGTTAGGCGGGTATATTATAAATAGGTTTATCAAATCTATACTAAAATTATAAAGAGAAATGATTTGGGTTTGTTTCGGATAAACTCAAAAACTACTAGCGATTTTAACAATTCTTTCACCAATAGAAAGCCTTATTATTAGCGAGTAAAATGCAATACCTATATTTTATTAATAATATTAAACTAAATGCGAGTGAAACCGAGGGGCACAACTAGTAGGTAGCTTATAAAAATAGTTTTTTTTTTTATTTAAAATTTTTAATATCCAAACAAATTGTCCAATGAAATGAAATTAATTATCGATAATTATATTAATTTTAAAAGGTGATTTTCAATATTTAGATTACTTTTTTTATGTTAATTATTTTTTTATATTCTAATATAAAAATATATGGTACCTATAACGTATAATTTCAATATACTACAATAATTAGCCTATAGGATTTAACGTTTATCTTGCGTATCTATTAATTTAAATACATAAATTTGTTAGTCCAGTATTTTTTTCTTCACTTAAGTTGTTTAATTAAATAAATAATTGTATACACGTATATAACACACTTGTGATAATGTTTTAATTAATTGTATTTATTAGACTAATTTATTTTACTTGTTTTTATACACTTGTTGAAAATATAGCTTTATCAATAAGTCAATAAACTTAATTCTGAGGGCTTATCGAAGTTGTTGTAAATTTTTATTTCACGACAGATTAATCATTTTAACTAATCCAAGGATTTATATTAAAGATTACATAAAAATGTAGAGTACTTACTTTTTATATTCACAATTTCTCGAAACTTAATATTTTAAACTAAATAATAGAAAAAGTTTTAGAATAATCAGCCCAAAGTTTATAAAACAATAAAAAAAGTACAATTTAAATAGGCAAAAAAAAACTATCAATTTTCCACGACTTCTATGAATAAACTGAAAAAAAAGTTCTTCGAAATAATATTCAGCACGCGAGCGTGATTTTCGCGGGAAAACGGTCGGCAGAAAAGACGTCCTTCCCACGCAACGTTCACCGCAAGACTGAAGCGGGTTTCCGACTGCCTCCACCTGCAATGCGTGCGCTGATCGGTTTGGTAGAAGAGGGACGGATGTATAGGTCATAGACACAGGAATGATAGAGACGGACTGCTCGACACGTGGTTTTGTAGTCAGTCACCTACCCACAGGGTGAGACCGTCATTTCAGGAAAAGGGGCGCGTTATTACAGCGCTGGAATGAATAGCTAAGGTATTTCGTATAATGCCAGTTTGGACAATGGAAGTCGAAGATACAGCTTTTGTGCGGGCAAGGCGTAAGAGATGCTGCGTGAACCGCGACTCTACTATTCATTATTTATGTTTCGTAATCAACATGCAAAATATTACTACTTTTTAAATATTTCAGAAATGTATTTTTTCGTAAATTGTTTTTAGTAAGTATTGCCATGGCAAACCAAGAACTTAGCTTGTACTATGTGGGTATTGCTATACTGTGCTGTTGCTGTAATATTTTCTATTTATTTTATTATTGTGCCTGTATATTATTAACACAAGTATTGGTATGTATGTACATGTAGTGAGTATTAGTATGTATGTATAATATTTGTATAGGTACTCAATTTTTTAAATATATTTTACTTCACTATTTTACCTACTTACTGCTTAATTTGTCCCAAAGGTATGACTGATAGAGAATGCCAAGTGGCATTCAATCCGACTTTGTACTAAACTTCTACAATAAAGATTTTTAAATAAATAAATAAATACTAATGCAAATCATATTTTCAAAGCATTTAGACCATTGCAAACTGTACAGAAAAAAATAACAATCTTGTGTCTCTATGAAGTGGAATCAAACCCACGATCTCCGGATTCAACGCTAACGGCGCAATTAGTTGACCACGATATTTGAGACGTTCTGAAACCTTAAGAGAGTGATTAAATGAGACCTCGTTAATTCCCGATCAGAGGCACAAACATGAGTTTTTTACCGTTATTACGTGAGGAACCACCGATACGTACACTTTATTTTTCAAAACAGGAACGTATTAACGTTACGTTAATACGAAGTAAAAAATTGGTAACACAGAATACGTTACACAGAAATATCACTGGTAGTACAAATGGGAAATGCTGCCAGTATTATGGGCACATTGGGATTTTAGATTAATTAGTTTAACTTTTTAGGTTTAATTTTAATTGTGTAGTAATTTGCCTTTTTGCATTCATATTATATTATTGTTTGCAGTGACATATAGATAATGAATATACATATAATATTTGAAGAAAATATATTTTTTCAGCTGAGTTTCAAATAAGTATTAAAAGGTTTCAAAAGCTACTTTCGGTTATAATATGGAGAGAGTTCGGACTTTTCGCCCAAAAAAAAAATTCATATGTACTTGTATTTTAACATTTCTTAACGTTCTATAAGCAATTTTTTTTAATGCATTTATTATCTATCCGACGATTTTCAGACCTGTATTTCAGAAAACATATATTACAGTACTTGTTAAAGTAATTGCTAATGATGTTACTGAGGCTTATTCTCTAAATAAATAAATGAAATAAATATATCACGGGTCCCTCTTACGGCGCCCGAGACCGCCTAGACGGCCTCAGGGTACCCAGCGTAGGTGTTATCCCACCTCTTCATAGCCCATAGTATGGGTCTACCTATACCAAACAAATAGGTAGTTCAATGCGGTGTTTGGATAGACTCAATAACTCATCTATAAACTAAACAGTTTCACAAGTTGGTATTGACAGCTTACCGTGCTCTCGGAGGCACTATACGGGTCAAACAAATATACATATATATATCTTCACAGGTGCCTTACGGCGCCCGAGACCGCCTAGACGGCCCCAGGGTACCCAGCGGAGGGGTTTTAATCTCACCTCGTCGTAGCCGATGGTATGAGTCTACACCGAACAAGTGGCTAGCTCGTCGCGATGTTTTGAATAGACTCAATAACCCATCTATAAACAGTTTCACAAGTTGGTATAGTGAAACCGGGACCGACAGCTTAACGTGCTCTCCGAGGCACTATAGCGGTGTTGTCAAACAAATGTACATAATTTTTTTAATTAAAAACTCATTGGTACACACCGGGGACCTAAAAACTCTATATATGTATATATAGAGAGAGAGTTTTAAGTTCTCCAGATATATCTAAACCGTCTCCGTAGACTAGTGGTTACGCCTTTGGAATTGTATCCGGAGGTCGTGGGTTCGATTCCCACCCATGGCAAAAAAAAATAGTAAATTTTTTTCGTACAGTTTGTAATGTTCTGAGTGTTAATAAAATAGAATATATATTATATCGTTGTTTCTTCGCCGAAGCCGCCTAAAAATGTATCTATTAATTAGGAAATAAACCCAGAAAGGTAACGGGGGAACCGAAGTCCAAATTAATGTTAGGGTAGAAGGTATCCATAGCGATTCAATGCCAGTCCTGGGAACCTTACCTTAGCATAATTGTCATGGCTATCTTGTTACTTGTCTTTACTTATCTATCATTTTTAGTATTGAAATTAAGTATATTATTAGTAATAAAAAATAATGCGAATACATTCTTGAAATTATATATACAAGAAGGCAAAGTTAGTTTACTAAAAACTAAAGTTAATTAATCCATATCGTATTTAACCGTTTTTCACTTTAATATCAGGAGTATAAAAAAAAACAGTTTATACAAATGTAGATCACGTTATAAATAATAGTGTTACGGCATATATATATTCTGATAGGACATTCTATTTAACCGAAACCACTCAAAATATGCTTTTAACTCACATAACAACAAAAAACACAACACAAAACTTTTTATTTAAACACAAAAACTAGAAACTTCAGCCAAAATAGGTGGCAGATATAAATGTAAATTTTATGTTAATCCCTTCGTGACAGGGCGAGTAGATTCGGGGATTTTTCGGCGCATACAATTATGCTGTCAAAAAATATATACTTACCCCAAGGACGGCCGAACTGTCGGCTCTCCCCATTGTGTAGACATGAAAGAAATTGTTTCGTTTCTTTTGGATATTAATTTATTATTTCTAAAAACTTTTAGTGTAGGAATTTAACATATTTGATTGAGTTATGTCAGAATACTAATAACAATAAGTTAGAAGAATTAAAAGTATATAACTTTGGACAAGAATGGTGACTTTTTGCCTCTGCTTACCACATAATACATCTAGCGTAATGATAAATAAATAAAAATAATAGTAATCACCAAATACCCTTTTTTTTTATTTAGAGCACGACATGTAACTCTATACCTACCTAGTGGTAAGAGTATTTAGAGCCTTGGAGCTCATGTCGAGCTGCCTGCAAAGGCGAAAAATATGTTAAAAAACAGACTATATTTTTACAAAATGGCGGAACATAGAATGTAACATTGTAATGTATACTATAGACAAAAAAGTGGCATGCGTCCTATAAAATTAAATCTATACTAACATAATAAAGCTGAAGAGTTTGTTTGGTTGAACGTACTAATCTCAGAAACTATTGATTCGAATTAAAATAATATGTCAGTATTGATAATATAAACATCAACATCACGCTACGACCAATAAGAACAGAACATCAATGAAAAATGTTGCAAAATCGGGGAAAAAATATTCCTTTAGAGACGGTTAAGAACGCAGACGATGTTGCGAGAGTCAGCTAGTAATTGACAAAACAGACGCAAAATAAAATCGAAAACTGGTGTAGAAATAACTTATGCGAGGCGACTCTACAAGGAATAATAATTATTGCGACGATTATATAAATTCACTCATGCCTAAACATTAGTAGTACATATTCTGTACAGTTTGTCTTGGTCTGGGTGTTTATAATATATAATAGTTGTTAATGGTACACATAGTGCAAGTCTAGAGCTTAGTTGGCCAGATTATTGACCAGGCAAATATGTGTACAAATGCCCTATAAGTATACAATTTTATATTAACTTTTGAGAGATATGTCTAGTAGTGACTAGATTCTTAAAGGAATAGTAATTGTTACAGACTATAACAATAATATGAAATGCTTATATACTTAATAAATAACACTAAATAAATAGATATAATGCATTCAGTATCTATAGATACAAGCGATTATTTTCGGCTAAACATTTATATATTTTATCTGAAGCAATAAAATAAAATAAAGTGCAAATAAAGTTGGTATTTGTACAAGATAACAAGCGCGACTGGCAGCCATAACATATTTTGCATGTGTTGTATGTCTGACAGTTTTTGATGCCAAAGTCGAAAACCATCGAAATGATACGCGGTTTGACTTACTTAATGTCCAACAGGGTACTTTTGTGAGCTGACAATGATAAAGATAATCTTAACTAAACTGCAAGCACTGCCACTACATGTACGCACATAGAAGGAATGTGTATTTTTTTTATTGGAGCAAAGTATGAAACTTTATCTACCTTATGGTAAGCAGATCTACTAAGTCATGGAATAGGGTCCATTAATACATTGTTATTTCTAAGCATTAATAGGCGACAAGGACTGCATTATGTAAATGTAGAAGTATAGATTTTACTTAACCGATCCTAATTTTACAGTTTTTCATTATAAATTCTGTAAACATTTACAATTATCTGAAATAAAGAAAGTGTGTTTCTTATTAGGTAAAATATATAAATTGAAGCTATAAAATTTTATAGTAAACATTTACAATTAATACTAAAGTGGGATTTGTATAGACACAAGTTTTGCATGTGCTCTTAAAACATTTTTTTAATTTTATAAACACCCAGACCATTGAAAACCAGATTTGCCATTAGCAGGAATTGAACGCTTCGGCCAACGCAACCACTAGACTAAGGAGCCTATATCAATATAATATATATTGTTCTTTTGACTTGAAAAAAAAACACGACCAAGGTGTAAAAATACTTCCTTGAACGTATTAAAGTGGTTATTGTGAATCTTTGGAGTACACTGAGACAATGCAAGGCCGCACTTAATACCTTAGCGATAATTATGGCAAGACAATAAGATTCAATACCGATACTGTATACAATAAATTGTTAAAAAAAATGGGACGAGTTCAAGTGTGAAAAGTGTATCCGAGAACGAGGTCGAGTGGTAGGTACTTAATAGCACCTTTATGAAAAGAACTTAAGTTAGTTAATAAGCTTCCGTGAGTTTGAGCATATCTTATAAATGAGATGGTCCCATTTTTAGTTCTTTTTGCTTCTCTTTTATTAAAAGAGAATATTAAAATTTGACAAATTTCTAGGCTTTGCTACGGTAAATTCTTAAGTGGGCAGGAAAAGGATTCGCGAACTCGAGCGTCAAAAAACACCTAAATGTTGTTTTCAGTTATAATAAAGATTTTTATTGGAAAAAAAGAACATGGAGGTGTAGATTTTATTTACTCGATCCTAATTACATAATTTCTTTATAAAAAATATGTTAAGTTTTGAAATGATAACCAAAGTAATATTTTTAGAATCATAAATCAAACTTTGGGAGTCTTTTCAAAAGATAATATATTTTTTATAAAAATACTATCTAATTAGGATCGAGTAAGTAATATTTACACCTCTACGTTCTTTTTCTGTAGAAATAAACTTTGATATCACTGAAAACAACATTTACAAGTTTTTAGACGTTCGAGATCGCGAAACCTTTTACTGGCTTCTTAAGTAGTCAACACGATCAAAACTAAAATCAAAAGGGGAATAATTATAAAATATTTATTAATCTTATAGCTTCAAAATTGTAATAGTGAAGTGTACGAATTTAACATACTGCGATCAAATTTTAAGTTGTATTGTTGAAAATTTTGAAATAAAAAAATAATCTATTAGGAAATAATAATGTGTTTAAGCCGAGATTTTTTAAATTTATATCATTTTCAGTAAACTAGAGAGCTAGCCACTTTTTCGGTGTAGACTCGTACCGTCGGCTACGACGAGGGGGTATGCCCTGAGACCGTCTAGGCGGCTTTGGGCGCCGCAAGGCACCCGTGACGATATATGTATTGTAATAACTTTTGCGAAAGCCGCGCCATAGTGATGATGTTCAAAATTTAGTTCGAATAAATTTGTAAAAAATATAATATATATTTTAGAACATTTAAATAAAATATACCAGTATCACTGATAAAAAAAATTATATTTTTATAACATTGATAATTTTTATGGCTTTATTTATTTCTGTAAAATTATCTTTCAATTGAGGGTTTACAGCTGTAGGCCTACCTACTTACCTAAACATAAATATCGCCGGTAAAATCAAATAAAACTAGGTATATAAACTAACGATTCACACATTATAATTTCTCTCTGAATTTTTTCTCTAACATTTTTTATCAAAGTAAACTAACTTTTTCAACAAAAACTTTTATTCTATTTCCACAAACGTACGACTGGACATGGGGGTGCCAATCTAATTTAAGCCTTAACACAAAGCACCTAGAGTAGGTAAGTGAAAAAAATCTACGTGTTTACTAATGACGTCACTATCATACTTCGCAAGGTAGTAATCATAGTGATCAAATAAAAATGTGTTGAAAAAAACACACTCTGAATAGGGATCATTAGGAGTGCACGATAACACAAGATTAATGGGTCTGTAACTATTATATGTTGGGGACCCACATTCACAGACACAGTAAAATATGTACCTATAATTTTCCCTGCTGAAAAGAACATTTTACAGCTGCTCCGTTTATTTAACATGTTTCTTTGATTAAATGTAAGCTAATCTCGCCACTTGTTCGTTGTACACCAGAATATAGTTAGAGAGCTGCTGAATTTAGTTTTTGAATCCCATCAGGTCAAGGTTCTTCGTTTAAAAACCAGTCAATTTGTGAATGATATGGAAACCGTCTGCGGGTTAGATATTTCAGTAGATATGATCCTGCAGATACCTTCTGCCAAGTTAGACCCGCGTTATTCACAAAATACCGTGCTTAATACTTTTCGTACATTATGAGTTTTACATGAGTGAGTGAGCTCTTAAAATTACTACACTTTGTTGACAAAATTCAATTCAGGGAATTCACATCAGGACACTTAACATCAGGTGTAGAGGCACATGTGTTTAACTATCCATTAATAAACCATAGAAGATTTGGTACGCTCATTTTAAATTGCGTGGTCCACTAAAATTAGGTCCAGTAGACACACCTTCTATATTTACGCCATTTTTGTTCGCCGAGCTATTGTCCTGTAGCTCCAACACAAACACAAGTTTTTGCAAACAGTTTCTACTATTGTCACTAGTAACTTTAGATAGGGTATATCTATCTATAGTTACTAGACTTGTGGTAGAGCTACTGGATAGACATTAAATGTGACTTCTTTGATAGCTTTAAAAAATATATATTTTAGTATGACGGAAGGGCCCACAACATACTTTAAACGTTTATGCTTATATTTGTTTTGTCTAACCGGAATATTGAGAAATATGGCCTCACGTGTAATTATAACGCCTGAAATATAAAATCGCCAGTGCTCCCTGTCGTTTTGTAAATGGATATATAGCGCCTAAATTAAATTTCCTTTTTTACCATAATGTAGAAGTAAAATTGCATGTCATTTTAAATAATTTAGAATTACCGTTAGATTTTTCTATGATTATTTGTAGTTTTTAGTAATAAATGGGGACATATTTTATAGTCATATTTCATCAATTCACGTTAAAATTTTTGGGGTAAAAATATCTTGGGAAAAACTTTTTTCTATCTCATCTCTGCTTAGTATATTTTATATTAGAGATCGATAATGTAAGTTTAAATAACGTGTATATTGTCTAATCTGGTTTAAATAAATTATAAAGAAGTTTACATTTTCCTGATAGCTTAGCAACGAATCACTCTTGGGACGTAGATATAGTCTGTTAGGTTGGTCGGCTCGGCGGCACCTTCGCATGGCAGATGACGATGGACAGGTCAATGGAACCAGCTAACCACCTAGTCTTACAATGGTTGGTTATGTGGTGTCTGTTCGGTTTGGTTTCTAATTATTTTATATATGCAAGAGCCTAACCAAGCGCACACTTAGACCTTATACTAAATATATATATATACAGGGTGAATTTGAAAGGATGTACTTTGGGCTAATATGAGGTTGTGCTGATCAAATCGAACAACTTTTCCCATGGAACCATGTGTCGCAAATATAAAATTTTTTGGTTTCCCCATACAAATTGGTCATTTTAACATTACTAGTTTGTATAGAGAAGTCAATATTTTTTTTCATTTGCGGCACATGGTTTCATGGGAAAAGTTATTCGTAATGATGAGTAGAACCTTATATTAGCCCAAAGTACATCCTTTCAAAGTCACCCTGTATATATATATATATATATATATATGTATTGATTATAAATACCTGTAAAGGTTTACATGAAATAAATATGTTTGACTTTGACTTTGACCATAATAATATGTTTTATCTATTTACCACAATATTTATGGAATTTGTACACAATAGTAAAGTTTTAGAAAACAGTTTCTCTATATTTGATCTTGAATTTCATATAATTCATGTATGTAACTTTATTTATATTTTAACAACGGTATTCATAAACACTTATGGTGTCCTTAAAGAACACTTTAGTTATAGAAGGTTCGGTTTCTTTTTTTACCAACAAAAATCTATATACGTAAGAGGCCAAAACCTTCTAAAGTGTTCTTCAAGGACTCAATAATTTTTATGAATAAAAAAAAATAAAAAATAAAACATTTATTTTGACACACAACAATTTACACTATAAAATAATTTAATATTATAATAATATAAAGATTTTCCTCTAAAAATGGACGTTTGTATCCCTGGTTCCTATGCTAGGTTTCCCTGTGTTACAGGAACCAGTAATAACCGCTCCTTAAAATTATAATTTTCATTAAATACAATATTGATACCTATTAACCCTAGAATTATATAAGAGAAAAATTAAAGATCCTATAAAATGTGTGTGTCTTGTAATTAAATATATAATTTAAGTGTTTTGTGAATAAGTCATCTTTAATATACTTATAATACAGAACCATATATAAATTTACAGAAACAACAATAACAATAAATTTCTTATGAAAATATTACTGAAATATTTTGTTGAAAAATGGTGATATCGCGTGCGACCATTTGTCACTTACTTGTTCTTCACACCTTAAATTATTTTCCAAATATTATGTTTAAAAACTTTTGGAATTTATAATTTAAAAATAATCCTTGCCGTAGTCAAATTCTCCATATTGTTGGACTGGTAGAGAATGCCAATATATCGGTTTCAGTCCGTGGTTTCGCCGGTTTTCAGGAGACAACTACATCGATTTTTTATCAAGGTGGAAGTCTCCTTTCAGGGTGCGGTTGCGAAAAAGGCGAAAAATTTAATGATAAAGTATATTAAAGTAGACTCTTAATAACACTGCATTCGTAATCGCGAACTCCGCGTTCTCCATTCAAAATGAGGTTTTGCATTTCCAATTATACTCGATAACTATTTGTCGCAGAATTAAAATAATAATTTTGTAGGTCATTGTATTTATTAATATTTCTGTGTTAGGCATTTTTTATCAAAATCAGAAAAATATCTTTTTCAATATTAGGTATAATACAAAAATATTCATTACCCATAACAGAAAGATGTTTGCGTATAATTACCAACGTACGTTTGTATGGGCGTCAAGTCAACTACAGAACCCTTAATGCAAATTCGTCATTGCCGCCGGCTGTTTCGAACCGCATAATTTCGGCGGCATAGAAGCAATCAATGTTGTTAACCAACAATATATTGATCACTTTGTTAGGTCTGCTTACCATTTGGTAGATACAAAGTAGCATACCGTATTAATTGCTCCAATTAAAAAAAATACATTACATACAAGCGAATTACATTATATTAAACAAATATTTTAAGGGAAATACTTACACTTTTAATACTAATACTTACATGTTCATAAATTTTAATTAATAATTTAGTTTTAAAAAGTATTTAATAAACTAAACTGAAAAAAAAAACCATAAAATACAAACAATTAAAAAATGTTTCTGCAATCTTTGAAACTTGTGTACATTTTACCAGGTTTAATTAAAAAACTTATCTATCGGAAGCGAAGTTACTTCATAAATTTAATTAAAAAGTCACAGTTGACAGTTAAGTTTTCCAGATAATGGACAGATAGAATATCATTTACTATATAATAATTACACTATAATCAGAATAGCATTGGCTACGACAAGGTGATGATGGTGAAGCTTATAGGCTGGTACTATGTGTACCAGAAACAAGCATACTAATACATATTATATTTTTTAAACTAGACCAATGCAAACTGTATAGAAAATAACACTTATATGGTTTTTCCATGAATGGGAATCGAACCCACGACCTCCAGATACGGTGCCAAAAGCGCAAGCACTGGACCACAAAGGCTTGAAACTTAATCGTTTATATATTTATAAATCCAATTACATGGTGTTAGGTAAATAAAAAAACAATAAATTACAAGCGGCCCCAGCCTAGTGGTTAAGTCACTGCGCAACTGATAATAAGGTTAAGCAGATGACAACAAGACCGGCCTGGGATGGGTGACCGCTTTATACAACGAGGCTATTTCATCATAAACACCGCAACAAGCTCGCCACTTGTTAGGTGTTGCCTCCGAATACCATCGGCGAAATGAGGATGGGTTAATCCCTCCGCTGGGATCCTGAGGCCGTTTAAACGGTTCTCGGGAGCCAAATTGGCACCCGTGATGGTATTTATTTATTTATAAATTACAACAATTTGAACTTCATAAATTAAATTACATCAGAACCTATATATGACACGTTTCATAAATTAAATTACATCAGTACCTATATATGACACGTTTACTTAAAAACATGAAGGAGAAATAAAACCATATAAAAAATATACCCGTTCGCCAAACAAAAGGTTCAGGGCGCACGTACAACAGCGTAAAAAAGCGACATACCGAGTTTTTCGCCTGCGGTTTATGATTTATGACAATATGACACTTTAAAATATTGTATCGCTCAGACCGAGCATCCGTCAGCATTCCAAATATGCCAGATTATGACCTGAAAGCGTATGACTTGAAAAAAATAAGCTGCATTATGATTGGGTCATATTTTACGGGTGCTACTGAATGGTTATACTATTTAGACGAGACTTTTCATTTAAATTTCATTATTCAGTTTTAGATGGACTGATGACCTGCGAGATGGACTGATGACCTGCGGAGGGTGGCTGGCAGAGACTGGATGCGAGCGGAGGATAGGGATCAGTGGCGGGTCTTGAGAGAGGCCTATGTCCAGCAGTGGCGTGTTCAGTGATAGGCTGATGATGATGATTTCAGTTTCAGAACCACGATCCAGTGTAGAATTTTATTTGTATGTGACGATTTTAAGACCAGAAAAGTAAATTGAATGACAAAGATTAATAATTAAAATCAGCTGGATGTTGCAAAAGGTATATTGAAAAAAATATTTAAATGATCAAGTAAAGACACAAGTAATATTCATTATTATTATTTTTTTTAATTTGAGAAGCAAAGCTTTAAAAGCTCAAGTTAAAGCTAAGTGTAGAAAGCAAGAAAATTGATTAACTAAACGAAAAGTTCCATAAGGTCAGTCTAAGCACAAAGCCGTCTTTGGGTCACCGAAGTCGCGGTCGTAACTTTTTACGGCACAAGAGCAACTTAAACCGCCATAAAAGCGTCTTAGACTCAACGCGAAATGTTTTATGGGACTTAATATTTTATGTCGCTCATGTAAATGAAATTGTGTACAATATTCTGGGGAAACTAAACTTAATACAACGTTCATGCTCACCGGCCTATTTATACCGCAAACTTGAAAAGTTTTAACTGCTTTAAAGTCTAGCTAAATAGGAGTAAAAATGCATATTTCTCTTTTCATTGCCTATACTCTAAAGAATAAAACTATGAACGAGATAGCAATTAAATTTTGGTTTATTTTAGATTTTATTACAAAATAAATAAATCACTATTATCTAAAGCTCTAAATCCCTGCCTGGTCCAGTATAATTCTGCAGCCGGCTCTTGCTTTCCAGCCATCCAGCTTCTGAAGACTAAACACCTGAAATTTCGACGGAAAAAGGGACGAAGAAATGTTTAAAAAGTGAATATTTAAAGCGTCTTAGCAGCAGATTCAGCATGAATTAGTTACACTTGTTTTGCAACTCAACTATAGTGTCTCGGAGAGCACGTTAAACTATCGGTTCGACGTATCGAAACTATAAACTACAAGTTTCACTAACCCTACTTGTGAAAATAATAAGATATATTTAAGAGAAACTAAATAGACTTAAAAACAAAATTATAATATAAACTAAAAAAATAAACCCAAGAGCGGCACTTGGGTCACTCGAGGCTTAGACCAATCGAGAACCGATTTCTTAAAAAAAAAATACATTCGACGACCACAGACTGAGCGTTTCTACTGCAAACGCCGCAAATATGTGATCTGTATAATGTCGAATATTTTCGGAGTTTGCGCCGGCTCTTTAAATGGTCTCCTGCAAATAGGATGCGGCTAACGTATCAACGCAGGTCGCAACCCATATAAGAGTTCATACAAAAACCACAGAGCTATACCTCGTCAGGTCTTTTCACACATTTCACACCACGATGAGCTGGGTAGGTACTTGAACAAATAAATGATTTATGATTTGTTCACTGTATACTCTGAATACCACCAGCTGCGACGAGGTGGAATTGGCTGCACACTGCAGTAATTCTGGTTTATAATAACAACATATAAGCTTAAACTATTAGCTGTTTAAAGAGGAAAATTTATAATTTCTTACAAAAATATTTAAGTGACGTTTAATTATAATCAGTGTATTGTCTTCTTTGTTCTCTTTAGATAAATAAAAGAGAGTGGAAGCGACAGAATGCTAATTAATTTTACTATTGCTATTTTTTTATAAGTAAGCGAAAATGAATAGCCACATATCAACATAAATAATACGAGTGCCTTACGACGCTTGAGACCACCTAGATGGCCTAATTAACTAAGATAAAAAAACGACACTTCGCGTGAAAAAAACAAAAAAGTAGACACTCAAACTGTTTCTGCATGAAAGGCGATGCCTATTTTCTTTTTAGATCTCAAAAAATATTTAAAAAAAATGTATATTTATTAAAGACTAACATGTGATGGATGTGCGAATATTTGTAGTATTGCCATGAAATATTTATGGCTATTACATCACATAACAGTATCACCTTCAACAAGCCACTCGTTGCATCATTCAGCCAAGTGACGTACAGATATGAGCAAAGTTCAGATCCACTCAACTTTTTTTCCATCCCGTGTCTCCCAAAGATGGACGGATGCCAACAGCTGGCGCAAACAAAAAAAAACAAATGAAAATTGCAGCTGAAAAAATCTGAGTTTTTCTAACTGGATCGTATGGAGTTCTAGTTGGTAATCTAATAAGTTTAGTGAACATGGAGAAAATGGTTAAGTATGAAAATTGCCTGCTCTGCAGCCCTAAACTTGATTTACCTTACGAATCGTGACCACGATCAATGCACTTTGGCAAAATATCGGTAAATCGTGTTTAGGCCCGCAATATTTATATATTAATTGAAATAGGTATTTATTTATGAAGTATGTTAGTCTATGTCCTAAAATTATATAGAAATAAATGATTATGAATTAAACCTTTGGCTTTGTATCCAGAGGTCGTGGGTTCGACACCCACCCATGGCAAAAAAATATATGCTGTTTTCTGTACAGTTTTTCATGGTCTGGGTATTTATAAAATATAATATGTATTATATCGTTGTTTATGGTACACATAGTACAAGCCTAGAGCTTAATTTGTGACCAGAGCAATATGTGTAAATGGTCCCACATATTATTATTATAATTATATATATACGAGTATAATTTTTTTACTGGCAACACGCAAATGTTTAAAAATAACTATTTAAAAAAACTATATAGAATTTAAACGTTATTTACAGATTTAGCCTATTATTTAGTGTTCTAAAAGTGTTTTAGTACTTGGTTTAGCGAAAGGTTTATTATGCGGCGGAACCCTAAAAACTAAAAAAGATCACGATTCAAAACTTCACAAGCTTCTTTCTACTTTTTCATTTTAATTTCAGCAAAGTGGATATCGAAGTTAGCACGACTTTTTACGGTTTTATTCCTTTTGCTTTGTTGTTTTCAGCTTTGTTCTTGCTTAACATTTCTTTTTTTTAAATATTTTATTTTATGTTTTTTTTTAGTATATATATATATATCTTCACGGGTGCCTTACGGCGCCCGAGACCGTCTAGACGGCCCCAGGGTACCCAGCGGAGGGGTTTTAATCCCACCTCGTCGTAGCCGATGGTATGCGTCTACACCGAACAAGTGGCTAGCTCGTCGCGATGTTTTGAATAGACTCAATAACCCATCTATAAACAGTGTTGTCAAACAAATGTACATAAATTTTTAAATTAAAAACTCATTGGTACACACCGGGATTCGAACCAGGGACCTTAGTGTTTTTAAGTCCAAGGTCTAACCAACTCGGCCACCACGTATATCCACGTTTTTTTTTAGTGAGTATTAAATTATACGTGGTGGCCGAGTTGGTTAGACCTTGGACTTAAAAACACTAAAGTCCCTGGTTCGAATCCCGGTGTGTACCAATAAGTTTTTAATTAAAAAAATTATGTACATTTGTTTGACAACACCACTATAGTGCCTCGGAGAGCACGTTAAGCTGTCGGTCCCGGTTTCACTATACCAACTTGTGAAACTGTTTATAGATGGGTTATTGAGTCTATTCAAAACATCGCGACGAGCTAGCCACTTGTTCGGTGTAGACTCATACCATCGGCTACGACGAGGTGGGATTAAAACCCCTCCGCTGGGTACCCTGGGGCCGTCTAGACGGTCTCGGGCGCCGTAAGGCACCCGTGAAGATATATATATATATATATATTATATTATAAGTCCCGAAACGGACGTCTACCTACATTCGTAGATACTCTACTTTTTTTACGATACTTTTTTATTATTATTTATCTTCACACCAGGTCCCTTACGGGGTAGAACCAAAACCGATTTCGGAGACTTTTAATAGCACGTGTTTAGGCCCGCAATATTTATATATTAATTGAAATAGGTATTTATTTATGAAGTATGTTAGTCTATGTTCTGAAATTATATAGAAATAAATTATTATAAACTAAGCCTTGAGGTTGTATCCGGAGGTTTAATTTAATTATGTAAACAATACAATAATCTAGCTATATTTATGTATAAAATTATTTGATTATAAAGGTTTAGAATTCCTAGCGGCATTAAGTCCGCCTATGTACTTTATGCAATAAATATATAAATAAATAAATAGTATCATAAATAAAAAGAAGACCAACTATCATTAATATTTATGGTACTATCCCTCCAACCACAGCCTTTTTTCTACTCTGTATAATAAAATCTAAAGTCTTATACTTATGAATGGGTAATATACAGCCAGGATTCTCAACAATCTTAGCTAAAGTAAAAAAAAAAGTAATTTGCTAGAGCTCTAACATGCTTAATAAAAACGAAAAAGCATCAAAAAAATTTGCATCAAAATAACTGAAGAAATTGCATTTCATAAAGCTGCATTCTTAATAAAAATACCACATTCTTTTCTTTCATTAATTTCACTAGAGTTGCTTAGTTCATTCTAACCTACGCTACGTCCTTCGACAAAACCAATCGTATAGCACATGTGTTAGGGTTTACATTCAAGCGGATATGAAAAAGTACTGAAATTAAAATAATGTTGGAAGTTACATCATTCTTCATTGGTATAGATTTATTATCGGCCGAAGTGCACTATTACTATTAAGTCCACTCATAGAGTTTAGTTATAGTTATTACTAAAACAGCAAACTATGATGGACGGTTTTACTAAAAAAAAAAACACATATTTGAGCTTAATGTCTTAGGGCTAGATTAATAGTCATTGCTAAGCAATGCCAATGCTTTTGACTGTCAAACTGCAAATAAAAAACGAAATTTTGACAGTTCCAAGCAATGACTTTAGCTAAGCAACAACTATTAATCCGACCCTTAAGCTTTATCAAGCAGCTAACTTGTGTGACACATTTCTAATTATTATGTATAAAAAGTATAGTCAGGGGCGAGATTTAGTCTTCGTGAGTTGTTTTAAGTAACTACTAAGACTTTTTTTTTATTAAACACCATTTTTGTATAACATAAAATTATTTATATAAAATAGGTACTTCTGCGTTACCGTTTATGCAGCGCACGCAACGGAAGTTCTCAGAAGTAACAAATTTTCCCCGTTTTCCCAAAATTTTTCATTGATGCTCCGCTCCTATTAGTCGTAGCGTGATATTATATAATATATTATAGCCTATAGTCTTCCAACACTAAAGAATTTTCAAAATGGGTTTAGTAGATCCAGAGATTTCCAACTACAACTTCACCTCTTTATAATATTAGTATAGTGAATCATATTCATCCATTTGTATTACTTTACTCACGTCGATGCTATCAGCAGCACATTCAAAATTATCTAAGACTAGCGGCCCGTCCCGGCTTCGCACAGGTTTGTATAACTTTAACTATATGCTCAGCGCACGCCACGGAAGGCCTCAGAAACGATACTTTTCCCCCGTTTTTAAAACATTTTTGGTTACTGCTCCACACCTATAGGACCTAGCGTGATATTATATAGCCTATGTTACTTCTGAATAATGCAGCTTTCTAATGGTGAAAAAATTATTGCAATCGGTCCAGTAGTTTTTGAGTTTATTCATTACAAACATACAAAAATACAAAAATACAAAAATACAAATCTTTCCTCTTTATTATATTAGTATAGATTCTATAAATTATGATTTTACTACTTACTATATTTTTTGTAAACTAAATTACCTACGGTAATATACTTTATTTATTTAAATTCTTTATTCCACTAAGAGATTTGTACAAAGGCGAGCTTAATGCCTTAGTCATTATCTACCAGCTAACCTTTAGGAGAGTGAATATTGTAATATAGGGTGCACAGAGATCATATACTTCATATATTGTTATTTAATATTTGCAAATCTTTATTAGGGTAATATAGGCGCGTTCTATAATAGGTTTTTTAATTTATATACTTTTTTATTTTATATCCCAGTAAAAAATATCTAGTCATAAATGTAATCAGTTCGTGTATAATTGCTTGTAACAAATTAAAAATTACAGGCGAAGAAGTCGCTGGCAGAAGTTACTATTACATAAATGTTACAGCACCCTTCCAAAGCTATTTTTTCAGGAAAGCCGCTTTAACCAACATTGCATACAAATTGCCCTCCTTTGTAGGATATATCGTCAAATATAACGTTTTGTATGCCAAAGGAGCATTGCTGTCGCCTTGACGTGTTAGCGTTATAATATTATCTTACTTTACATATTATATAAATAATTATATTAAATACATTGACTTCTATGTAAACTAGACATCAACATGACAGAAAACTATCTGTAATAGTATTTGAAATACGATTTGTAGGAAAATATGAAATAAATTTGTTACTCACCTAAAATTAACTTTAAATCGTTAAAACAAGTGCGCAAGTAAGTAATAATATATATATTACATTAAATAAAATATGTGAGAATTTGTCGATTATGTACAAATGTATAATGGAGAATTGACCGCAACACAATGAGCAAAATCTAAATTGTCTTGTTTACATAGAAGTCAATAATTAAATATTAAAACATTAGTAAGTAAGCCCCGTGAAATGTGTTGATCAAAACCCCAATCAATAATGTGTTGATCAAAACCCCAATCAAAAAATATTTTCTCAATCTTTCATATCTTTAGAGTACCCAGTGTTTATATCCCTTAATGCAGACTTCTAAACCAGGATAGATGTTATACCAATAGCTTTATGAAAACACCAGTGTACCTGTATGCTTCTATTGGTTGCTATAATGTCTAGACACTGCATACTCCACAAGCCCAGGGGGCCTATTCTACCAAATGATTTAAAATTTGACATATTTTCCATACAAAATAGGTCAAATTTTACATGACATACGACGTTGATATACAATTGATTTAATAGAATAAGGCCCCGGGTAGATCAAAGGTCAAACTTTTATTTAAAAACTATATATAGTGGGAACGACAAATCCTGTTATTAAACTATAATATATTGATGAGTAGTATAAGTCACATGCCGTAACCCTAATAATATAAAATAAAACAAACTTAGGTTAGGTAGTTTAAAAATATTAATTCTGCAAACAAATTATCACACCAAACATAAGGAAATAATTTAGTCCTCTTGAAACATTCAAATCATAAAGCGATTTGCAAACAATATGAAATGCACTTGGTATTAATGCAGCTGTTATAATGCCTCTACATTCTATTAAGCTATTCTAAATACATATTTAGTATCTAGTGAGTTAGAAAACTTAGACAGCGCATGGATTTTGTAGCTGCAATAATTTAGGCTTTGTTCACAAATCACCTAAACTAATATTATAAATAGGTAAAATTGTGAGATTGTAGGGGGAAATCTCTGGATAGAACTGAACCAATTTTAAAAATTATTTTAGTGTTGGATAGCCATTTATTGAGGAAGGTTATAGGCTATATAACATCACGCTACGACCAATAGGAGCGGAGCGTCAATGAAAAATGTTGAGAAAACGGGGAAAATTTGTTTCTTTTGAGAGCTTCCGTTGCGTGCGCTGCGTAAACGGTTAAAGTATAACAAAATAGTTAAAAATATAACAACAAAAAGCATATAATACAAGTTTAAAACATAAATACCGACCGGCTGATAAATATGCTGTTGAAAACCCACAAACTAAAATGGAAACATTACTACGGTACTTACGGTACTAGAACACCACCCACTTAAAAACAAATTACTTTATTTACAATACGTTACTAGGTTTAGCCTAAACCTGGTAATAAATATGTTTTGACACTTTTATTCCAATATCAATATGACAAGGAGAAAACAGAAAATTATCTAGGTTTGGTTTATAGAAACATTTCAAAATAGATGAGTAGCCCTAGAATAGTGTGAGTTTTTTCTTTGACTTCGAAATTTAAGGGTTTCTAATGGTGGCAAGTTAACGATTGACGAGATAGTAAAAGAAAAAAAAACACTATGGCCACAGATAAAGATATAAGAGTTAAAGCACTCATACATAATGTATTATGTTCTTTCTAAATATTTTAAGTGAGTTTTACGTATCGCAGAGTCGGTTCACGAGCGGTTGGACGAAACTAGGGCGGACGACAAAGCGATAGTAAGGCGACCAGAGTTTGACTTCGGATGAAATTAATACTGACTGCTACCAGTCTAGTTAAACAATAGATACAACTACTAGTACTTGATAAGGATGAAGTTTCGACGAGGTGTTGATAACTTACTTCCGGTAAGTCGTATATTTTAGTTTAAGAAGTATTTTTTTTTGTATCATCACGAGTGTCTTACGGAGACAGCCTCAGGGTTCCCAGAGTAGGGTTTTATATCCATCTACATCGAACAAGTGGCTAGCTCTTTTTATTATATTGCGTCAGCTGAAAATCAGTGTTTCATCCTTGAACGATGTAGCTTATGCTGAGCTGATTACCTTTTAGTCGCCACGCAACACACTCCTGGTAAAACATTATTTCATATGTTAATGTTTGTAATTGTATTTGATTTTCTTTCTTTATTTTGGATAAACTCAAATATTTATCTATTAATAGTTTCACAAGTTGTTATAGTGAAACTGGCACCGACAGAGTAACGTGCTCCCCGAGGCACTATAGTAGATTTTAAATATTTTTATTATTTTTGATATTAACTTTAATATCCTCGCTGAGTTTTTGTCAATTCAACCGCTTGTTTTTAATATAAAGACTTTTATGGCAGATTCGATTATGACGCCGTCCATTTCGTAACCGCATCATTTAGCCGGCTTAGTAGGAGCATGAAGTTAAAAAATAAAACCCTAAATTACATATATAACTGTTTTTGCGGAACATCGGGATCCATGTTTGTCTTGTTTTGCTAGTTCTTGTATATGCTATGTATATCAGTGTATATGCTGGGTATCTCAGTGTATGCTGCCCAGCTGAGCGTATATTGATCTTTTGTTTGTTCCATCCTCTTTGACAGACTAGGTCTCGATATGTTCGGTCCTCCTTAAGCAAATAAAGGTTATTACAAATGCAATATTACCGCCGTACGTACAAAAAATATAAGAAAAACCTTTTTTTTATCATTTTATCGTCGGGTAAAAATTTTTAGTTATAATATAGTAGAACTATCATGTAGGTAGATAGAAATACCGTGTTACTTAAACCTGTTGATTTTTTTTTAAACAATAGGTATATTGCTGTTTACACTAGGCCTAATTAAATTAAAGAATTATAAAAAATAAATGATTCTTTTAATGTTATAAATTTCAAAGCTAATCTGTCTCTTTGTTTGTGAAAGCGTTGGTAGCCCCCTAAATATTTCGGTTACCAAAAATGCATTACGAGTGTTCTTTATCCTTGCTGCTTTATCATCATCAAGTGTCCCGACCTTACTCTGAAAGGAGACTACCATCTCGACAAGAAATCGATGGTGTAGGCTCCTGAAAACCGGTGAGCGAGATGAAAACCGAACATGACTAGGTCACTTAAAGGTATTGACATGTTTAAAATTAATAGTACACTATTTTTTACCTTCCACTGGAATAAAAAAGACATTAAAAGAAGCTGACCGAATTTCATACTTCTAACATCAGATATCTGTTGAAGATGATAAAGAAAATGGAAGATGATAAAGCTAATTTTATTATTCAGTGATAGTCGGTGCTAAAGGAATTTCCGCCAAGTCTTTGGATAGTATGATGAAGGAACATGGCCTTGGCCCAGATGGAACGCAATTGCAAGACAGTTCACAAGACAACCTTTTTTGAGTTGGTTGGGTAGAGAGGGTACTGAATACAGTGTAGAAGATCTTAAAAGGCATGTGTCTCTAGTCTGTGGTCACGAGTCCAGAAATACTGCAGGGCACTATCCAGGCTCTCAATTAAGCAATCGACCCGGTAACACGCACAGTAAATCCATGTATAGCTAAGTGCTCTGACCTTAACTTTTTTAATGAAATTGGTCGTAGAAGAACGCCCGCCCACATGAAACTGAATTCGCCCCAGGATCTAGTGTTACATAACTTGAAAGTAATATCTGCCCATTTGTTGTACACGTGGGCTGATTTAATTCCAAAACCGTGTGGAACATGAACTTGCAAACATTATTTAGAGTCCGCTTTAAAAAAAAAAACAGAGTGGCATTTGATGATGGAAAGCATCGATGAGGTAGAATGTGGAGTGAAGTGTCTGGAAGCACAGAAGCAGGAAAAGCTGTATGCACTAAAAACGAAGAAAACGCGTTATTTGTGGTTATTAAAGACGAAATTAACACATAGTTATTCTTGATATATTAAAGCGCCCGCCGTGCCGCATCCATGTGCCTGTTGCACCCACTTTGAGTTACAGGTTACTGCTCTGCTCTAACGGGTCGTAAACTACGACAACTACGAAGGTCTAGCCTATACTCTTTAACAAACGGGCTCTATAATGCAATTATTTTACAAATCTCATTGGTAGTTTCTGGGTTTATCGCGTCCAAACGTAACAATAAATAATGATATGACAATTTAATAACAAATAAACTCTTCAGCTAATATTATTAGGTTTGGTTTCTTATTAAAGGGTTTGCTAGTATCAAAAGTAGATTTTAAAATGCAGTGTTTTCTTTACCACTGTATTTTGAGTAGAATACAACCTGTCTCATTCCACCAAATGTCATAACAAGATAAAATGAAACAAAAATTTGTGAGTAAAAAGTTAAATTGAGAATAAAACTTACAATACGGAAGTTATTTTTTATAGATATCATAATAATGTTGGCCCTGTCTATGTTTTAAGCCCATTTGACTACGTGTACCTGGCTGTAGTTTTCTCGTTAGAAACAGTAAAACACAATAAAATGTTTTGTTCCAGACACATTGTACACGAGTAAAATGTATAAAACAAAATGAAATAACTACAGAGTGCTACGGTAACTACGCTTTCTACGAATAATCTCGAGTCTCTACGAATTATTATTAACACGTTAGACGAGACTTTTAGACGAACGTTGTAATATTTTGTACTACAACACGCTATTAAATGTTGCACATTAAATCCTTTTCATTGGCAAGTTATTGGATAATTAAAAGATAAATTTTGGGAATACTAGTATGTTTTGGTTTTAGTCTGTGGGTTTAGCGATTTTCAGGAGTCTATTGCATCGATTACTTGAGGACTCTTTTCAGGATGCGATTTCCGAATGGGACGATAAAGCAACGAGAATATTAAATTATGATCCTAATGCAAATTTGCCCTTTTTGTCGTCTTATTTGTAACCGCATCATTTAGACATAGTGGGAGGCACATTGCTGTTTCACAACATTTTATGGGTCGACCCAATTCATGAACTTTGTAAGTCTGCTGTCATCAGATAGATTTGAAGTCAAAAAAGTAAAAGACTATAAATAGCATAAAGAGAGTTTTGTTTTAAAAGGCTAGTGGTCGTATTTTTACTACTTATTTTTTTACTATGCTTCCAAAGACTAAACTAAGTCAAAGAAATAAAACAAACTTCACACTTTGTAATGTGAAAACCAAAGAATTTTCACAAAGGAAATCCGCATAAGGGCTTCACAAGAAATAGCGTGAAAACTGTATTGACAGTCGATGAGAAATAGTTTTGCTTCGACGTAAATCAATGCTTATTGAATGACTAGACGGAATTTTTGTGATAAACTGGACCTTATGATGGTGGAACAGAGTTGTAAGTCTAGGGTAATTGGCAGACCGACAGCTGGCGATCTATGGCTGACTGACCACATTTTCGATATAACTATATTGAAGTTTGAAACTGTTGCTAAATATATATATATATACTGATGTAAATAATGATGGAAAGGATTAATAGGCAATGTGAATTTCACCTTAAATATAGTTTTGGTTTTAGTTAGTAAATTAGAATTATATGGGAACTTGGCTAATTGAACGCGTTAGTCAAGTACATACAAATTGACAAATCAACGACTAACAGTTTGTTAGTTTATGATTGTTTTTTTTTTATTTTCTACAAATATTGCACAGATTGGATATTACAATTTTACAAAAAAAAAAATGTTAGTCAATATTCTTAAAAGCTCAATCACTTTTTATAAGAGCACGGCATGTGACTTTGTATCTACCTGGTGGTGAGCAGACCTACAAAGTCTATCAATGGGGTCAATTATAAATTGTTCTTAAACAACATTGATCGCTCCCACTATGCCTCCTATGATGAATGATGCGATTACGAAATGGGCGGCGACAAAGACGAATTGCATTACGAGTATATTTTTATATACTCGCCTTATTGTCAATTCATTCACGCACTTCGTAACCGCACCCAGACTTTCCTCCCACCTTAAGAACATATACTTTTATCCATTATTTATAAAATTTGTATACACTTGTATGCTGAATATATTTTACTTATCTTAAAATAGATAAGGACGCCGCTTATATATGTTCTAGGCCAATAATAGATAATAGCTTTTATATTAATAAAAAGGGGATAGAAATAAATTATTTCCTTATTTAGACGAACTAATATAATTTTAAGAACATATACCCAGGTAGCATTTTGACGTCCCTATGACGTTGAGAATGAAGTTTTGAGCGTTGCAGCAATATAAAATAAAACGAATCAATATAAGGTAAAACATTAATATTGGTTCTTATAAACTTAGCTGATGTTGATTTTTACGAGCGATTTAACTGTTACCACGCATTTAGCAACTCGGCCTTAAACAACAATAGTTCAGATTTAGGAACATAAAATTTGTTCAAACACTTCCGGCAAGTTGTTGAGTTTTTGTTTTTTTTAAATTCATTCTGGACAGACAGACATGTCTCAGATACGAGAATATTTTAAGAATGTCTTGGCTTAGATATACGAGTATGTATGATCTTTACATATTTATACGAGTATGTATGATCTTTACATATTTATTTTTGTAAAAACAACAAAGATATTATACAATGGTGAATAACGATTAAAAACTCACGACAGTTTTTTAATGATCCTGAAAAATATTTGTGGAGCAGCAGACATCTTAATAGCTTAGCCTAAAAAATATTTTAAAAACTAGTGTTTTCTAGTAGGAAAAGATAATAAATTGATAGGTAATAAAATGACAGTCTAGCGGAAAAAGCCGCAATATATTTTTTTTTTGTATCACGGTATGTGATTTATGACTTTTGCTAACTCACTAGGTACCGATTTTTTTTTCTAATTATAAATTGAGTTTTTTTTTTATCCTCTAGCAAATCTGTATAAAATTCCATACGAATGTGTCACTTAATAAAACATATGTAGGTACAAGTGTATAAGAACTTCTAACCCATAGTTGAGAATGGTTTAGCAAGTAATTTTTGAGGAAATTCTTCTTCTTAGTCATTATTAATAATAATATAATGGCAATTTATACATATTGCTGTGGTCACAAACTAATATCTAGGCTTGTACTATGTGTACCAGAAACAACAATACTTAATTTATTTTATAAACACCCTGACTACGATAAACTGTACGGAAAAACGTACTAATATTTTTTTGCCATGGGTGGGATTCGAACCCACGATCTCCGGATACAACGCCAAAGCCGCAAGTCGGTCTTGACAGAGCGGACGTGATCGCCACGGTGGTCTGAGGCTCTACCATGGGTTTGCGCATTGTAGAAACGTAACGTATTAATTTACGTATTCGTGAGCAACAACCAATAGGATCGCTTTATTCAATCCTGTTACCAAAAATAAAGCGGCCCTATTGGTTGTTGTTTCTACAATGCGCAAACCCATGGTAGAGCCTCTGGTGGTGGCAAGTTTCACAAGCCGTCGTCATTCCTCTGAGACTGCTTCTCTCCTGGTGCATTAGTGTAAAGGACAGTCCATGGCTTTTTGATTTGGTTAGCCCATCTCATAGGTGATCTACCGTGCGTTCACTTGTCCTTAACTTTGCCTTGTTCTATAAGACGCTTGATAAATACACTTCCAGGTCGGGATACGTCTTCAAAGAAGGTAAGAATGACTGTACACAATTGAGTATAGACATTGCTTGATTTCCATCTGCTGAAGTATGGATATATTTTTTTTAATGCATGGAGGGGGTAGATCACGATGTCGATATTTGACTGCATTGATTACTCCTACTATGACGTCTAAATGATGCGGTTACGAAATGGGCGGCGACAAAGACGAATTTGCATATGAGTCTATTTTAATATCCCCGCTGCTTTTTCGTCTTGGCTGCTGTTTTGTAATTGCACCCTGAAAGGAGACTACAAAAAATCGGAAGTAGTACTCCTGACCGGTGAACTCACCGACTAAAACCGAAGCATGTTGATAATGAGTGATGTCGCAAAATCTTGCCCAATCTTAACTACATATTAGGAAAATTACCATTACAATAATTACACCGCCGCAAAATCTGTAATTGCATAGACATAACGAAAGATTCATATAAATCTGTGATTGCGTAGAAATAACTAGATCCATATAGTCTTCTAAGAGCGTTACCTAAAATAGCTATATACTTGACTTGGTTTCCCCTTTTCAAATTACCGTTGAGTTTCTTACAAAAACTTCCATACTTAAATAAATTAACAAGAAATAAAACATTTAAGCTGCAGATTATTATCGACGACAGAAAGTGGCCAGCCAGCTACCGCAAAAGGTACAACATAACTTCAATACCGCCGCTACAGCCACCGTCTGATAAAGAGAAAATGCAACAGGGTGCCACGCAACGAAGCATCTCAAGCCGCATGGCTGAACAAAATGCTACGCCAGCGTGGGAAATCGATAGTAAACACGGTATACTGATGTCTTTGTTTTAAATTTATTTATGAGATAGGTTGTAAACATGTAATGTAATAACTAGATGGTAGCTTTTGTAGGTATGCGTGAAATATTTACACATATTTATGTGTATATCTATAAGTATCACACAGATACGAAAACACATACTTAAGTACGTTGATTTTGTCATATAAACGTCCACAAGAAATGCATCAACACTTCCCAATGATTTGTATATTTTTTTAATTTGTGAAATACCTTTATTTAATTTCGTCGGCTTTATATTGTATTTTGTTTGCATATTCAACGTGTGTTCTGTAGTCTACAGTTTCTTGTTTTCTCGGGTATTTATTGTCCTTTATTACGATAATTTGTGATAAACAAACATTTTGACTAACTTGTGAGGTGCAATAACATTAAACTAATATGCTTTTTAAGCACGAATGAAGTCACAGAATGGCGGCTAGTGATGTACCGTTTTTTACTGCGGTAGTGGCAGATAAAGTTTAAACCATTTTATTTTTCTGTTATTACCCTTTAAAAAATGTTTAATATTTGTTTTAGGGTCTAATGTAGTTACTCTATTAAGTAATGAAATAAAATAAAAAACATGCATATTCCCTATTGTAGTTTCCTTCCTTTTAATACATTATGTTTTATTATATTTTAATGTGTTATTAGTCGTTGTGCCCTGCCCATTGCTTTAGCTGCTCATAAGATAATGATATAAAGAAAATAAAAATCAGACGGTTCACAATTACACCTAGAGTATGCCAAATAAATAGCTGACTGTAGAAGCCTGCTTTACTTATCAGAGTTTTGACATTCATCAGAGAACCAGAGCCAAGGTATGAAGGAATGCTTTAATCCTTTCAACAATTACTTAATGATTTCAATAATCTATAAAATTTTGGACATCATACATCAATTCCATCAGGTAAATGTAACATCATTTGCCGCGTCATCAAAATAGAAAAAAAAACCCGAAAGATTTTAATATTTTTATTGGAGCACGGCATGTTATTTTGGCATGATGCAGCCGGCATAGTGGGAGCTATCAAAGCTGCTAAACGAATAAAGGGAAAAAACAACAAGGTAGGCTTAACTGACACACTTTAATTAGTTATTCTATCATTGTTCGCACGTCATGCGCGCTTCTTTATTAGTTCTCTATCATTGTTCGCACGTCATGCGCGCTTCTTTATTAGTTGTCTATCATTGTTCGCACGTCATGCGCGCTTCTTTATTAGTTGTCTATCATTGTTCGCACGTCATGCGCGCTTCTTTATTAGTTGTCTATCATTGTTCGCACGTCATGCGCGCTTCTTTATTAGTTGTCTATCATTGTTCGCACGTCATGCGCGCTTCTTTATTAGTTGTCTATCATTGTTCGCACGTCATGCGCGCTTCTTTATTAGTTGTCTATCATTGTTCGCACGTCATGCGCGCTTCTTTATTATTGGTTTTCATTTTTAAATAATAATAATAATATGTAGGATAATTTACACATATTGCTCTGGTTCCAAACTAAGCTCTAGGCTTGTACTAAGTGTCCAGAAACAACTGTATAATACCAATTAAATTTTATAAACACCCAGACAATGACAGACTGTACAGAAAAACTTACCAATATTTTATTTGTCATGGTAGGAATCCAACCCACGACCTCTGGATACAACGACTTCCGGACGAATTAATTCATTCTTATATATAAATAGGTAAAGCTTAAGTTAGGTAATGTAGTTGTATCTTCATAACCATATATTCCCTTTTTAGTAGAATCCTAACGCTAAACTACCAAATAACTTAGTCTATGTTTTGGTCACAATCAAGGCATAAATTTAATTAAAGCAAGTCAATGTCAACTCGGGTGACCACGTCGGGCTATCGCACAATACAACAAGGTACCGAGATTTCATTAGTAAGAGCTTCTATAGCTCGTCGTCGGAAAATTAATCTACCCCCGACTTTGACGTCATATTGTAAGGCGACAACTAAGATTATGTCTAGTCCACTGATTTGGATAGATAGGGCAAAAGAAAATATTTTATTGGATAAAGTCACTAAACATGAATAAATGAATGAACAAATCTTAAATTCACTAAAGATTAATACTATTTATTATACATAGGAGAACCTTAGGCATTATCAACCAGCTGACCTTTGGAATTTATATACGTAGAGGCCGAGTTGGTTAGACCCTAGACTTAAAATCAGTTAGGTTAGGGACCTAACTGTTTAAACCCCGATGTGTAACAATGAGTTTTTAATCTAAAAAATATGTACATTTGTTTAACAACACCATTATTATATAGTGCCTCGGAGAGCACGTTAAGCTGTCGGTTCCAGTTTCACTATACCAACTTTTGAAACTGTATATGGGTTATTGAGTCTATCCAATCATCGCGACGAGCTACCCAATTGTTCGGTGTAGACTCATACCATCGGCGACGATGAGGTGGGATTAAAAACTTCTCCGTCGGGTACCCTGTGAGACCGTAAGGCACCCATGATGATATATATCTATTTGGGAGATTGACCAAAAACAATCATCAATATCAACAATCAGAATAATTATTATTATCTATATTTAAAAATAAAAATCGTAGTTCTATCTATACAGATTTAATCCAGTCATAATAAACCCGAGACACGGGATATAAAGACTTGTTTATTTAAAAAGGATCCACGCTTAAAAGCCGGCGGGTCATAAAAGGAAATCTCGCTGTAATATCTTGCGATGTCAAACGCTTTAGAATAGCGTTGTTAGGGCGTCAGATACTTTTTACAATGTCCGTCCTTGGATCGTTTTTATTGCAAATTGTACTTTTTTGTGGAGAGATTATTTATTTTATGATTGAATTACATGTTTAGGTATTTCGCCGCCTATATACGTAGTTTATTGGTTTTACGTGGAGGTTTCTGGCATTCTTGCTGAGCATTTAAATGTATTAGAATTAATGTAAATGTGACAGTGGCAATATTTTACAGCTCAGAATAGGAATCTTTTTTTTTCAGAAGGCTTTTTAAAAATATTGAACTTCTATTCAAATACCGTTTTCGGAGAAACACTTTTTTTTCAGTTATATTGGTTAAATGTCTTATATATGACATTTAAACATATAAAGGGTGGAACACTGGCTGTATTGCCTGCTGGATCACAATTCTAAAACTCCGCGCGAGGAATAAACTATATATAGCTTCCTT
Organism: Monopis laevigella; assembly: GCA_947458855.1. NCBI lineage: Eukaryota > Metazoa > Arthropoda > Insecta > Lepidoptera > Tineidae > Monopis > Monopis laevigella. The sequence continues at coordinate 26,123,229 of OX381583.1, read as the reverse complement.
GTCACAGAGGAGGCGAAGAGACGAGAATTGAACCCCATGAAATTTTAAGAAATAATATTTAAATTGTACAGCTAGCAAATTTTTTTTTTTGAAAATATGAATACATAAATAGGGTCGTTCAATACATTGTTGTTTAACAACATTGATCGCTCCCACTTTGCCGGATATTGCCGACAGTAGGTATACCTAAAAATAATAGTTTTCTTTTGGGACAAAACGAAATAAATCCCAGAAATTCTGATTTGAGATCTTTACAAATTGAAACCGAATCTTTTTAGACAAAAGACGTGGTTTAAGAGAATGACGTCAGAGTTACGTCTATTAGCCGTCAGCTCTTAGGACATTAGCTTGACCCAGATTTCTTGACGTTTCCATTGAGGCTGAATTATACAGGAAATAAAAACTGGAGGCTTAAACCTAAGCCGCTTTAAAAGTGTTTCTTGTTGGATTACAGAAATGTGGCAGCTTATGTGGGTTCATAAAGTATATTCATATACGTCTGCTTAACACTGCAACATGCGATAAGCTGAAAGAGTTTATTTATTTAAAGTAAAATAATATTAGTATTTTTTTTAGTTGACACCTGGGGGTTTATAATTTAATTTTATTTATTTGAGCACGGCATCTGACTATGTATCTACCTGATGGAAGGCAAATCTACATAGCCCATGAATGGGGTCGAACACCCAGCATAAATACCATACACGCGATCGTCAAACTATCTGACAACCAACTGTCACCAATAAGTGTCATGCCACGAAAGATGAAACCACCCCACTACCACTTAAAGCTGGACAACATAGTTAAGTTTTTTCTGTTAATGCATACATTGTTTTATCGCCCTACATAATCGCCCAAACACAGTTATCAAACTTCAAACTATAAGACGTCAACCGTCACCAATGAGTGGAATGTCCACGAGAGATGTAAATACCCCACTCTTCAAACCGTGAGACATATTTTTCTTTTTCTGTTAATGCATACATTCTTCTATTGCCCCACATAATTACCCTATACGCGGTCTCCAAACTATCAGTCAATCAACCGTCACCAATAAGTATCATGTCCCCGAGAGATGTGACCACCCCACTGCTACTCCCAGCTGGACAATATAGTTTACATTTTCTGTTAATGCATACATTTTTTCATACGGCCGTCAACTATCAGACAATCAACTGCCATCAATGACTGTAATGTCCACTAGAGATGTGACCACCCCACCACCACTCCATTCCGGTTTATATAGTTTCCTTTTGTGTTAATGAATACATTCTGGAGACGTGACCATTCTTCCAACGCCCAAGATAATCGCCTTCCATGCGGTCTTCTACAAACTAAGAAACAATCAGCGGTGACCAATGAGTGTCATGTCCACGAGAGATGTGACCACCCCACTGCCACTTCAAGCCGGACGACATAGTTTACTTTCCTTCGTTGATGGATAGATTCCCTCTGATTCTATCCATCAAAATGTCAACATTTCTACACACGCGGCTATTTCAGGCGATATCTGTTAGCTAAAATAGAATAGTTGGTTTATTTTCCAAAGTAAAGCAATATTATTATATTTACATTCATATAATATCCAACTTATAATGCAATTGGTGATGCGAGTCCAATCAGCCTAATAGATAAATAAATCCTTAGTCATATACATATCATCACGGGTGCCTTACGGCGCCCGAGTCCGCTTAGACGGCCCCAGGGTACCCAGCGGAGGGGTTTTCATCCCACCTCGTCGTAGCCGATGGTATGAGTCTACACCGAACAAGTGGCTAGCTTGTCGCGATGTTTTGAATAGACTCAATAACCCATCTATAATCAGTTTTACAAGTTGATTTAGTAAAACCGACAGCTTAACGTGCTCTCCGAGGCACTATAGTGGTGTTGAAAAACAAATGTACATATTTTTTTTTTATTAATAACTCATTGGTACACACCGGGATTCGAACCAGGGACCTAAGCGTTTTTACTCCAAGGTCTAACCAACTCGGCCACCACGTATATGTTTATTAGTCATTCACTGTTATACAATATAGTTATGTTAACCAACTTCTATTGATGATATATATTTCCTAACTACGAGTATATAGTTAGGAAATTATATAATTTGAGTAAATAATTTCGTCCATCGTCACATTTAGAGCAATCAATATTATGAAAAACATATTTATTATGATTTTTAACGGGGAAAATTGAGAGAAATTTTCTTGTAAATATTCCAATATTTTTTACCGTATGAAATCACGAAGCAGCACGCTTGAAGGCACGCCAAGAGGTATATTATGTAAAGCTAGAACCTTAGGTATATATTTAATTGACTTGGCCGTCTGATAGAGAGAAGGGGAAGGTATTATGTGACTCTACTATATGCAAATATTAAACTTGAATATATAGGCTTAAAGCATACCTATACATTTTTTATTATTGGAGCACGAGATGTGACTTTGTCCCTGTAACCTGGTGGTGAGCAGACCTAGTCCCATAATTGTTCTTAAACAATATTGATCGTTCCCACTATGCCGGCTAAATGATGCGATTACGAAATAGGCGGCGACAAAGATGAATTGCATTACGAGTATATTTTAATATACTCGCTGCCTTATCGTCTATTCAACCACCCATTTCGTAACCGCAAAGGAGACTACCACCTCGCCAAGAAACCGATGCAGTAATCTCCTGAAAACCGATGACTAAAACCGGAACATGATTAGGTCACTTGACGGATTTTGCATCTGTAACGGACGGTAAAGAGACCGGTCGCTCGGCCTAACGAAGTTGTAAAGACCTTGCTCCCACCTAAAATAAAATAACATAATAAAATAATAAAGTCCCTCTGTACTTTTGTAGTTTGTTTTGTTTGTTGAAGGTTTATATGTATAATATAATACATAGTATTACATATAAATAATAGTAATCCGTGCGAAGCCGGGGCTGGTGGATAGTATAAAATATAACAAGATATAATATAGTATGTAGAATCAAATAGGAGTTACACGATATCACCTATGTACCTCCTATATGTTACTCTTTGCCTTAGTTTTAAAGTTCAATTTACGCTGACATCTAAATTTTGTTTAACTAATGGAACTCTTGTCAGGAAATAAAATAACAATAAAAAACATGCGCGTCTGCTTCATACCAAAGTAAAATTTCAAATAAATTAAACATTTTCAAAGGAATTCCATTCATAACGCGCGGTACGCATCGTGACCGGGTATTACATAAACATTGTACTGGATAAGGATTGCCGCACATAGGGTTGCCAGGTCGCAAAACCTAATATCCGCACAGACCAGCCAGTTTGGACGGACATTTGGGTTTTGTGTCCCCGACAAAAAAATATATATGTAAAATGAAGTTTTTTTTATTATTACCATAAATCTTGTTAAATTCTAATTAAATATTAATAAAATCGAATGCCAAGTATATTATTAACTATATTATTAATCAGTCAAATAAAGTCATCTGTCAAAATTAATTGCTCGCACGTTTGCGAAATGTAAAAAGCCTAACAAGCTGGACAAGCCGGACCCCGTTCATATTGGCCGGACATGCAATCAAAAAGCCTAACTATGTCCTTTATCACATCTCGCCAACAAATCAGAGTCTTATTCTACTAAATCAATTGTACAAGTATATCAATTGCATTTGATACACTAAGTATTGATTTGTTAGCATAAGGCGATGCTGTATATAGTTCTTAGATTTACTATAATTGCAAGTAACTATTAATTGAGATCAACTGTCTAAATCGAACTGTCGAATCGATCCTCTATCTTATAAATTGCGGGTTCTTCAAGTGAAGCGTGAATAGAGCACTGCTTGAGCCGACATAGTGGGCACCACCAACGTCGGATACTGGTATTGGTGTTATCTATTCATAGACTGTATAATCTACTTACTATGTCAGAGTTATGTAGTCAAATGTCGAGCTCCAATCTATACTTAATATTATAAAGCTGAAGAGTTTGTTTGTTTGTTTGTTTGTTTGTTTGAACGCGCTAATCTCCGAAACTACTGGTTCGAATTGAATAATTCTTTTTGTGTTGGATAGTCCAGTTATCGAGGAAGGCTATAGGCTATATAACATCACGCTACGACCAATAGGAGCAAAGATATAGTGGTAAATGTGTAAAAAACGGGAGAAATTATTTCATCTTTGAAGCCTTCCGTTGCGTGCGCCGTGAAAACGGTTCAAGATACACAAAAAATATGTATTAAAGAATAATCTAAATATATATAACTCAAAGGTGACTGACTGACATAGTGATCTATCAACGCACAGCCCAAACCACTAGACGGATCGGGCTGAAATTTGGCATGCAGGTAGGTGTTATGACGTAGGCATCCGCTAAGAAAGGATTTTGAAATAATAGGGGATGAAAGTTTATATGATAAAAAAATAACTATTCCACGCGGACGAAGTCGCGAGCACAGCTAGTAATAAAATAAAAAACTTAGTGACAGGTATATTTGAAAAATAAAGCAATCCTATTGGTTAACTGCTATCTATAGTTATAAACGACTATAGTACACGGTTAAAACTCATGGCATATACGTGGTGGCCGAGTTGGTTAGACCTTGGACTTAAAAACACTAAGGTCCCTGGTTCGAATCCCGGTGTGTACCAATGAGTTTTTAATTAAAAAAATTATGTACATTTGTTTGACAACACCACTATAGTGCCTCGGAGAGCACGTTAAGCTGTCGGTCCCGGTTTCACTATACCAACTTGTGAAACTGTTTATAGATGGGTTATTGAGTCTATCCAAAACATCGCGACGAGCTAGCCACTTGTTCGGTGAAGACTCATACCATCGGCTACGACGAGGTGGGATTAAAACCCCTCCGCTGGGTACCCTGGGGCCGTCTAGCCGGTCTCGGGCGCCGTAAGGCACCCGTGAAGATATATATATATATATATATATATATAAAACTCATGGCACAACTAAAGCATCGTTTCATCCGTTCACAAACGTAGATATATTAACGGTAACTCCGCTTTAGTGCTATCAACGAGACGTAAGTGCGGCGGGGAGTTAGGCGAACGCTTACCGACACACGAAATAAAAATGTGTTGTAATAATAATAATAATACACTTTATTGACACTTTAAAAATATCAACTTTATTTAAATGAATGGCACATTTTTAGATCTAGGTATATTAAATTACAAAATAAATATTTGATTGCCAGAATGGGCTCTAATTTCACCGTTTAACTTATGTACGAGTATGTAGTGAAAATAAAAATTCTTTTTTTTTGACTAATATCTAAATATATGTCTTAATTAGATAAAAATATATATAATGAGTAGCTTTAATTTATATATTTTACAAAAAAGCTACACTTCTTAGACACATTGGTTTCAGATAATTAATACCTAAATATTGTATTTTAATGCATTCAATAAGTCAGTAGCTACAATAGCGGGCCCCACACGAGCCTATTGTAACATGCTGATTGTAGTGACCTAATCATGTTTCGGTTTTAGTCTGTGGGTTCTCCGGTTTTCCAGAGACTACTGCATCGATTTATTGTCTCCTTTCATGCTGCGATTACGAAACGGGCGATTGATTTGACGATAAAGCAGGTTTGAAATACGTCTTAGTCGTCGCCGCATCATTTAGCCGGCATAGTGGGAGCGATCGATTCAAGTCCCCATTTATGGACTATGTAGATCTGCTTACCATCAGGTAGATGCAAAGTCACACGCCGTGCTCCAAAAATGTAGTAACTATAGAGTTATTATATAAGAGTATAGAGCCACTCGAGCTGATGCGATTGCAGATCTGATGACGATCGTTTGTGGACGACAACCCTAATATTCAGATCCAGCTGAAATCAGCTGAAAGCGCCTGAAGCTATGTACGTCAGCCGTGACGTCACTAGCCGCTACAGTCGCCAAGTGATTTATGGAATACGAGATCTTTTTTTTATGTTTACGCAACGTCATCTCTGGTTTTCAGTCCTGGTTTAGATTTGGATAGGATTAGCGAATGTTTACTTGGGACTGCTATGACGCCTTTTCTTTTGTATTATGTAGTAAATTTGATGTTAGTTAAACACATTTTTAACGTTTTATGTGGAAAAAAATAATTGCAAAACCATATTTATTTTATGCACAAACAGAAACACAAATAGACAAAAAATCTATTTACTAAATAATAAAGAATCTATCTATATCATATGTAGAAAAAAAAACCTATAGGCGTGCAGAATATTGCTTTTAACCTAATCCAATGGGTTAAAAGTACTCAGTCTATAATAATAATTAGTACCCTTGAAAAGTCATTATGGAACAAATTCTAAATTCAAAACCCAAAATAATTATGCAAAACAATGAATTTTCCAACGCATACTTTAGATAAGTCACCTCGTAACATAACACGACACGAAACATCCTGAAACAATTCATATTGACGTTATCATAGAATTGGGCTTTGTAAGCCAAAGTGCTGCTGTGAAATGAACAGATTCTTCGGAAGCCAATAGCACCCCTCAAATATACCAAACGATAACAAACCTTAAATTTCGTGGCATAAGGATGATTTTCGATGTATTAAGTTTTATGTTAGTAATAGACGTTTGTAGGTTTTAGGAATAGTTTCGCCAACTCTAAAGGAGGAATTTTGAAATTGCTATATATATCCTAGCTAGAGATATGGAAAATATATAAATAGCTTTGATTTAAATATGGATACTTAAGGGACATTAATCCAGAGAGAAATTATGTTTTTAGCTGACTGAGTGGTCGAGCACATCACGTGGTAATTGCAAGTAACGGGGCTAAGAAAATTAGAGTGACAGACTTTTCTGATATAAAAATCCCTCTGACCTGTGTTCAGTATCCTCTCACCCAACCAAATACTATAAGATCCTGTCATTGCCATCTTGGAAACGCGGAAGTTCCAACGGCGATATTGGAAGGCAAAATCATTCATAAGACAATGCAGACTGCTGGAATGGCTCTTGCACCGACTTCCACTGCATAACATTAATTTCATACGTGAGATGGCGTATTCGTTCGATTTAATTTTGGAATGTATGTTTCCCACGGAACGGTCAGTTCACAAGTATCATCTTATTCAAACACCGAGAGTATCCAGATATCTTGGTCTATTAGCTAGAATAGAAATATTTCTCTTTCCAGTCTGATTCAATGGCAAGGATATAGAATGGCTTACTTTAAGTTTATAAAAGTAGCTAATCATTCATCCGTTTTATTTTCTGGCTCTAGCAATTGATTTAAAAAAAAAAAAAAAAAATTATAAAAATTCTAAAAATTATATAAATATCAAAATCATAATTATGAATAGGTACCCTAATTAAAAAATAAATTTTACAACTCTAATTTAGTTTTATTACTTGCAAACTTTGTTAGTTATACACATAAAAAAGCGCTTCCAAACATTTATGATACGTTTCACTATAAACGAACTTTTTGTTTCAATTAAACCAGCGTTTTAACAAATTTAAATTTTGCTTTAAACTTTAACTAATCTTTTCTGGGTTCGTTTTTTCCTTTTCAATAAAGGTACCTTTTTGGTGACACACAGTTGTCTGTCTGTCCGCAGAACTATCTCAAAAACTATTGGTTTCTTTTTATGGCTTTCATTCAACAATTTTACTCATTATAGCCTTTAATTACCATTTCACTTATACCACGATTATTTTAGCCAAACAATAACCATTAAGGTACCTATGTACATTGAAGTCTGCAAGTAACCACATGTTTATGAACGGAAGCGCTGATCCAAAAATGTATTTATCGTTTAAACATAAAGGTATTATTAGGACAGTTTCCAGAAATTCAATAATAAATCATGAGTGGGCATCGTAAACGAGAGAGGTATAAATTTAACGTAAACCGAGCTATCGTCCAGTTTTATGACTGCTGCTTCAGCTTAGACTATAACTGTTGCATAGTTGCGCTTAAATACCAACATACATTCATTGAAAATAATATTCAGTAACTAGTTTTTAATAAGGAGTACGACACGTAACTTATAGTAACCAGACCTGTGAGTCCACGAGTTAAACCAATAATACATTGTTCTTTAACAGGACTGTTCACTACCACTATTGCGGATAAATAAACACGGAGGTAAAGACAAATTAGGATTACATTAGTCTATTTTGATATTCTAGCTGCTTTATCGTCAAATCAACTAATCGTTTCGTAACCGCACCTTGAAATAATACTACCACCTCGGCCACATATCAATAAAGTAATTTTATAAAACCGCCACCCACAGGTTATTATTGTTATTATATAAAATACAACCTCTCTGTCTTTTTTTACAGTATGCGAATTTATTTATTTATGTATGGTGTAATAAAATAAAGTACCTGTATAATTTTAATGTATTTATTTATTACTTATGTATACTATTAAATATAATGCATTGTTATATTTACCTAATAATTTATTTATATATCCTCATATATTATGTTTACATTGTTACTCTGCACGTTTTTGGTCAATCTCCCAAAGGTTAGCTGGTAGATAATGTAAAGCATTAAGCTTGCCTATGTATAATATTAAGTATTAAGCTTTTGTGCAATAAAGTTTTTTTTCATTCTGTACGTTTGTCTCTAGCCAGGACTTATATTGTTACTTTAGACATCAATATGTTTTGATTTATGAATTTAATGCTTTAGACATTTTCTACCAGCTAACCTAAGCTAACTGTTTCAAATTAAACATGATTTAAAAACAAACATCACCCTGAAAAATAAATAAAAAATATATATAAACGATAAGAGTTCATAACTCCCACGTTTCAGTATTCACGTGGAAAAGTGTAACAATTTCCGAGATAACAGTCTAGACTTCAGACGATGGCAATACGCCCCCACACATCCCACATACAAAGTTATAAAGCGTACCCACATATACAGTACTACAAACCAATACTTTAAACCCTAAAGCTTTGACATAGAGTCTAAAATAAACAACAAAGCTTAGTAGAATGAGCGAAAAAAATCTTTCTATGAATACTACAGCGTAAGAACTAAAGACAGAGAGTAATGGCCGGCCAGTGGGAATTCTAACTAACGGAGATAAAATATATACAAAATGCGAATAAAATCTTATTCTCTATAGACTTAATAGAGCCTCAAAACTCAAAAGGAATAAAGAATCAGCAAGTAACATTGAAAGAATTTTATTAGAAGATATAAATCGAAAGAGAAAATATTAATCTTACTTTATTTCTAAAAGTATAGTACGCTGTTTGATTACAAATATATATTATGTAAACACTTTTTACAGGGCGTTATACTAACTAATATGAACAACTTATTCAGATTCTATGTGACCAACTTTGTCAGAACGAAAATAAAAACAAACACCATATGTTATGTATGGATACTGGGCCATACATAACATTCACGACAAAAATGTGTGGAATAAACTAATTTTTTTTTACTGTTGGTTCTATAGTTATTAATAATTACGAGTAGAACAACCAGAAAATAATATTATATGTGCTTTTGTTTTACGTAGTAGGAAAGTGGAATTGGACAATAAACACAGGGGCGGTTTGTTATCAAACAAAGTTTCTACTAACCCTTGGTTTTATAACGCTCTCGCCATTAACGTTAACAAACATGTTGTAAGCTATAGGGAAAGAAGAAGTTGTTTTACGTTTATTTATTAGACATTAGCACTGGTATTCATAAAAACTTATTAAGTCATTAAAAAACACTTTAATTATAGTAGGTTAAAATGTATATTTTTTTTTGGCAACAAAAATGAATATGCGTAAGTGACTTATTTTAACTAATGTGTTCTTTAAGAATTTAATAAGCTTTTTATAAATAAGGTCATTAGTATGTAATAAAAAAACCGCTTAGCAACATCAAAAAATTAATCTGTATTTTCTATATTGTTTGAGTTTTTTAAAACAAATAATCAAATGTTATCTTTTTATAATATTATCTAATTAATATTAACTATTAGTTAGTACTAGAGTAAATAAAGTCTATTACATTAAAATAAATAAAGGTATGACATTTGTGATTTTTTTCCGACGACACGACCTTCAAAAAGGTGGAAAAAAAAGAAAAACATGTGTTAAATGTAACAAGAATGTAAAAGTAGCTGAAGCGTGTATAAAACGTGTTATATTGGCATTGCTAGCCAATTTATTCCGAGCCAAATTCTTTCGGACAAACGACAGCGAAATCAACGATTAAAAAACAATACCGATATTTTATATTGAAACAAACATTATTCGATGTACTGAAATGACATTTGGTGGGTGAGCCAATAAGCTATTCAACGTATACATATTATTAAATCTCTAAAATTTAAATGCATATTTTAACCAATAGTTTTTTAGTAATTAAGATTTTATTATATTATAATATGTAAGTATCACGTTTTGATGTTTAAACTGTTTGAAAAAATAGATTTGAATATACGAGTATTATGTATTTAAATATATCATCTCAATTAATTCAACATAGTGGGAGCGACCAATTTATTACAAAATTAATTTCATTAGTTAAAAAAACCTTAAATTTTGCGACAGAATTATTTTTATATTAATCAACAAAAAAAAAATCTCAAATTTGACATAGAGTAACCTAACCATGTTTAGGTTATATACATCTTTAATTAATAGTTGTCGTAAACAAGTGCCATAAAAAGACGTATCATGATATTAAATCTTAAGAAATTACGAGTACTTTTGTATATTTGACCTACGGGTTAATTCTAGTATAGGTCGCTCTATGTGGGTGGTCAAATTCTACAAAACTTGGACATTCTACTGATGGCAAGTCCATGAATAGGGACCAAGTTGCGTAGGATTTTATTAATATTTTTTTATTATAATAGTCAATATATTTAAATAAATAACTTGTCTTTTTTTTTAATAAAAGTACTTTATATTACTGTTTCGCCTGGATCGAGAATCGAACCCACAACACCCGGTGTAAGCACCAGACTACAAATTTCTTCCACCTCATCGTTGCTTTCCATCAGGCCAAACGCAGACACCGAAAAAAATACGAATCTGTAGGTATATATTATAATTCATTCGCCGTTCGTTAGTCTCGCTAAAACTTTAAAAGGGCTTTGCCGATTTGAATATTTATTATTTTTATTTGTTCGTTTTAATACAGGAGTGGTTTGAAAAGAAACATAATTGAAAAAATCCCAAAGGAAACCTAAAAAATAATATAAAGTAAGTTTGTATGTACAATGACGGTCACTTCGCGTGTGACAAGGCAAAGATATTTCGACCATGCAGCCATAATTTCAGTGACTGTTATATCTGTTATAAATCATCGGAAAGCCATCATCTTAGTAGATGATAGTAGTTCACCGGGTCACCTGGTTATTTAATAAAATAATAATAATATATAGGAAAATTTACACATATTTAGGCTTGTACTATGTGTACCAGAAACAACGATATAATACATATTATATTTTATAAACACCCAGAGGGGAAATCTATGGGGGAATCGAACCCACGACCTCCGGATACAACGCCAAAGGCGCAACCAACAATAGAAGAAGAAACAAATTGTGAAACGGGACTAAATGAAAAATGTTAAAATAAAAGTAAAAGAAAACATTAAGTCTACTTAACTAAGCTATTTACAAAACTAAGTTAAATAGACGACCAAAGTAATAAAGTTTGCAATAATTTTCGCCGATTTCACGTTCTTTGCCAAAGTTAGTGCCGAGACGAAGTGACGGAACGCGTATTTACAAACACCACTCGGAAACATCGCTAATTTATGTTTAAATATTTTACTAGAACCGAAGAAATGCGGTATATATTTATATTCCTAAATGAAAAGGTTTGCTATTAAGGTATTAAGAGCCTTGTAGTCGATTCGACGGCCATACAAACGTACTTCCAATATTACCTACAACTTGGTTTCGAAATTCAATTCTTTTTTTAATGTTCGTAATTGTACGCAAAAATCTTTCTGTTGTGGGTAATCTTTTTTTTTGTATTATAATGTTAAAAAAAAAATTCTGAGAAAAAAAAAAAATATCTTTACAGGACATTTGGACAATGATTGACAAAAATATTATTTTAATTCTGCGACAAACAAACAGTAATCGAGTATTATTGAAAGTGCGAAAGCTAATTTTGTGTAAAATCGTATTTTTTTAAAATAATCATGGGAAATATTTTTATGCAAATAAATTAATATAGGAATAAAAATGGAGTTTACTCCACCGCACAAGAGTGTGTTCTTAAATTGACGACGACAAAATTAATATTGTTTTACTCCTTAAATATATATATATATATTTAAGGAGTGAAGAAAAAAATTATATTAACCATTTATACACAAATAATCATACACAAATTACTGTAGGTACCTACAATTTATAAGTTTAATATTTAATAACATTTATTTACTTTTATAATAGAAGTACAAAATTTGTCCTAACATAAATTAAAAGTATAAACAAACTAATTTATACTATAAATAAAAATAAACTACTAAAGTCTTATATGATGTTGGTTCTCAAAAGCTCTAACATTCAATGAAAAATTTAAAAAAAAAATACGAATTCAGAATTACGCATTCGAAAGCGCCAACCGAATGCGATGATTAAAAAGGGATTTTCATTAAATTTTAAAAGAAAATGCAAATCAGACAGACTTTATTGCAACGCAATCAAATGAAAAGAACGGGTTTATGAATATCCAAATCTATTATATTTCTCTCAACCAACTTCTGAAGCGGGTGTTACTAGAAACTTGGGATGCATTTGTAATTAACACCGTTTAGACTGCCTCATGTCACCCAGTCATTCGTTTAGTTATTAAAAGTTATAATGCAACATAAATTATGTAGCTAGGATGTTTTTACAGTAAAATTTTTTTTAATTGTTTTTTACTGTAAAAAAGCTATTAAATTGGGGTCCTCAATTTTGTCGACATGTGTCTCATCTCTAAAAGGTAACACATAACATTAATTAAATAAACTATAAGTTAGACCTTGGAATTAAAAACACTTAGGTCTCTGGTTTGAATCCCGGTGTGTACCAATGAGTTTTAATTTAAAAAAAATGTACTTACAATTGTTTGACAACACCACTATAGTGCTTCAAAAGCCAAAAAAGTCAAAATCATTTTTCGGTTTCACTATACCAACTTGTGAAACTGTTTATAGATGGGTTATTGAATCTATTCAAAACATCGCGACGAGCTAGCACTTACACTTGTTCGGTGTAGACTCTCACCATCGCCTACGACGAGGTGAGATTAAAAACCCCTCCGCTGGGTACCCTGGGGCCGTCTAGGCGGTCTCGGGCGCCGTATGACACCCGTGATGATAAGATTTTTTTAAATTATTTTTAACATACATACATAATGTATGTTAAAAATAATTTAAAAAAATCTTTTATATTTTCCGTAAATCGCAGCAGTTAAATCTTCCAAGAAAGCCTTTGAATTTCTAGATTATTTTTTAATTAACTATATTTTATGACTATGTCGCGAATTTTCTGGTGTCGGGAGACCAATGGCCAAGAGTTTATGATTTGAACATATTCTAAATCCTCAAATCTCATTAAGAAAAACATTCACAAATCGCTGGAAACCACAACAAATAGATTTACACTAAAATTATTAATAACTAGCGGCCCGTCCCGGCTTCGACCTAGCGTGATATTATATAGCCTATGTTACTTCTGAATAATGCAGCTTTCTAATGGTGAAAAAATTATTGCAATCGGTCCAGTAGTTTTTGAGTTTATTCATTACAAACATACAAAAATACAAATCTTTCCTCTTTATTATATTAGTATAGATTAGTATAGATTAATAATAAAAAAAAAAACTTTACATAAGTTGACGATCAGTATTCGAATACCTAGCCTTTTGGTAACTAGTATATAGTACCCGATAGAAAGCTTAGCACCTTAGGGACCCCCGCCCCCGCCCATATGAAGCAGCTGACGCTTCCAAATTCAAAATAAATGGATTCTATTTTTAGATATAATTGAAAGTACCTGAGACGACTCCTATTTTGAGATGATTTCCTTTTGATGAAGTCTTACCTGAAATGGAAAAACATATTTAGTTATTATTAGTAAGTATTTATTATTAATAGTATATATGCATAGTCTGGTCATAAATACTGTTACAATTAAAAATTAAAAAAATATTATATTTGAATTAGGAATCTGTCATTTTTATACGATTGTTCATTGTGTTTTCTCATTTTGGCGCCAATACATTGTACAATATTAAAATGGAGTGGGGTGATAAAGAGAACCGAATCGCTGTGATTGCATTACACAAAGTAGGTATGGAGCCAAATGCAATTTTTAAAACTCTCCATACACTTGGTATTAGTCAAATGTTTGTGTACCGGGCTATTAATAGGTACAATGAAACCTCCTCTATTAAATGACAGAAAAAGATCTGGCCGTCCACGTAATGTTCGTACAAAAAAGGTGGTCAAAGCAGTAAGGGAAAGAATTCGAAGAAATCCTGCCCGAAAGCAAAAGATTTTATCTCGGGAGATGAAGATAGCACCTGGAACCATGTCGCGTATTTTAAAAGATGACTTAGGACTTGCAGCCTATAAGAAACGCACTGGTCATTTTTTAACTAATAATTTAAAAAGGAATGGGTAGTAAAATCGAAACAACTACTGAAGCGGTACGCCAAGGGAGGTCACCGGAAAAAAATGTTTAGGGATAAGATTTTTTTTACAATTGAGCATATTTTAACAAACAAAATTACCGTTGTTATGCTCAAAGCTCTAAGGAAGCTTCCCAATTAGTCGACAAAGGGCACATGGGCATTATCCGACTTAAGTGATGGTTTAGTGGGGTGTTAGCTATGAAGGAATGAAATAGCCATATTTTTGTGAAAAAGGTGTCAAAATATCGGCACAAATGTATCAAGATACCATTCTTGAGAAGGTTGTTAAGCCCCTTAACAATACCATGTTCAATAACCAAATATGGTCCTTCCAACAAGACTCGATGCCGGGTCATAAACTCGGTCCACGCAGTCTTGGTTGGAAGCAAACGTTTCGGACTTCATCAGAGCTGAAGACCGGCCGTCGTCTAGTCCCGATCTTAATCCGCGGATTATGATTTATGGTCAGTTTTAGAGAGTTATGGAGTTCTTGCTGTAAACACCATTATCATTTGGAGTCCCGAAAACAATCCATACGATTGGCAGTGAATAATTTTCCCATGGAAAAAGTGCGTGCTTCTATTGATAACTGGCCTCAACGTTTAAAGGACTGTATTGCAGCCAATGGAGACCACTTCGAATAAGCTTTATAAAAATATATTACTTATATTTTAAATTGTTTTATACTTATGTATTAAACTAATACACTGTTAAAGTAAAAATGTTTGCAATAGAAAAAAAAATCTTACAATATTTATGGCAAGACTAGGTATATTATTAGTAAGGGGTATTTAAAGATAATTATAAGAGCCTCTTTCCGCGATCACTTTTGCTTGTAGCTTACACGACACTGTTGGGAATGGGGAATGAGCTAAATAAGTTCCGAAGGTGATATTTGAAGTTTCTTCAAGGTGATTTTTTGGCATAAAATATGTGATATAATATACTGTGATTGACATTTTGAACGTCATTATAAAATAATATTACAATCACGGACGCGCGAGAATGCCTCAGGGTACGTCTCCGATGTTTGTATATAAGTTGAATTATGAACAGTTTCACAAGTTGATATAGAGAAACTGTGATTGCCAGCAAGGCACTAGTTTAGTTGTTAAACATTATCAGGTGTTTCGTTAAAGTTCAACAGCGTAATGGTCGTTGTGATGAATGTTGTATTATATGTATTTAATAATTCACAATATTAAATGTGCTCCAATAAAAAAAATACAAAATACTTGTTTAAATAACATTTAAAAAACAATTTTGTATCTATAGGTAACTGAATATTAATTTTAAAAAGCGTCATGGAATGCAATTACAGTGAATGTAATATAATATAGTGTTTGCATTAAATTAATTCAAAATTGTAAACCAAAAACTGCTGTTAAACGAAACTATAGATCAGTTTCAAAATTAGAATACCTAAACAATTAGCAGTAATTTAGCGTGTTTCAGAGGAAATTTAATCACATTGAGCAAGAACTAAAACTGCAAATAGCCGACATTTCGTGGGCAAACTAACGTCGACAATTTGAAACAGGCTAAATATTATGAATTCGGACTTATGTTAGTCAATATCCGTTTTGCTAAAATCAAAACAGACGTTTAATATCTCATAAGTGTAGGTTATGTTAAGATTTGCTCTTTAATTTGTTTACATTTGTATATTTTCTTAGCCTAATTATTACAGCTTGAAAAAGAAAAAGAAAGAAAGAAAGAAAAACTTTATTTTCGCTAACAACACAATTACATAGACAATTAATATAATATATTCAAATATAATTACAAACATTAAAATATGATTTTTTTTTTTTTTTCAAAGGAGTGTGTTGCGTGGCGACAAAAGGTAATCAGCTCAGTATAAGCTACATCGTTCTAGGATGAAGCACTGATTTTCAGCTGACGCCTGTGTTAGAGTTATACAGAATAACTCAATGTTTACTTATTACAAATGTATACAATTTTAAGCAGTTTTACAGGGGACGACAAAATTTTACATACAGATTCACAACTAACACTATCTAAATATAATATAATAATACAATGAAAAATAAATAATACCATCACGGGAATGACAAAATTGGTTATACACTAAAGTCATACATTATATAGGTACTGTAACATAATACACGTGTAGGCAGGTTTAAATCAGAATAAAACAACATTTAACAACGCAAGATTCTATGAGCATCAACGGTCGCAAGCATACTCATACACAATATGAAAATGTAAAGAATTTGTATCATTTAATACTATTGTTGTTATTATTATAATTATAATGAATATCAATTATTATTAAAGCATTTTCATTATGAATTATTATTATCATTAACAATTAAAATTACTATTATCAATTAATATTACTATTATCCATCATTATTATTTTTATTAATTATTATTATCATTATCAATTATTATTATTATCAATTGTTATTATTAACATTATCAATTGTTATTATCATTTTTAATTATTATTATCAATTATTAATTTCATTATTTATTATTATCAATAATTAGTATCATTATCTATTATTAATATTATTAACAATTATTATTATCATTATAAATATCAATTATTATTATAAATATCTTTCATTATTATTATTGTTATTTGGGCTATAATTGACTTATTACCAGATTTTTTTAAAATTTGGTTTTAAATGCAGTTGACGACTGCATGTTCTGCAATGGTGGGGGCAAGTTGTTCCAAATTTTTGCAGCCGCGTATCTGAAACAGCCCCGAAAAGATGAAGTCTTATACCGAGGTAAAATTAAAAGAGCGGGTATTATAGGTATTCATATTTCGTGACCAAGTCAACTTATCAAAAAGGTAATTGGGCGTTTTAAACTTAATTACACCGAAAAGCAACATCGCGAAGTGGAGAGTCCGCCGGTGGCCCATCCTAAGACATCTGTTTTTGTTTAGGTATGGAGAGACATGTGTCCGTGGAGGAATATTGTAGCAGAAACGTGCGCAGGCATTCTGCACACGCTGTATAATTTTTTCAGACCTAGCCAGTAGGCATGGACCGTAAACGGTATCTGAGTAGTTCAGCCTTGAAAGTATTACTGTTTCGCACAACTTCTCTCTCACTTCAATATTCAAATAGCTCCGGATCTTATATAAGAGTTTTAACCTATAAAAACAATTGCGAGCAGCCTCAGTAATATGCTTCTCGAAACGCAATTCGCTGTCCATCAGAATACCAAGATTTCTGGCTTCAGTCACATGTTCGACAAGTTGTCCTGAGATGAGAAGCTGCGGAGAAAACGATCTTAAGGATTTTATATTCTTTTTTGACCCCAAAATTAAGTACTTGGACTTGAGCGGATTTAAAACTAAGGTGTTTTCATGTGACCAGTTCTCTATTCGCAGTAAATCTTCGTTTATTTTTTCTACTGCTTCGAGCACGTTTTTAGGGTCAAAGGAGAAATATATTTGGAGATCGTCTGCATACAGATGATTTTTACAGTTATGTATGCAAGTGGTTATGTCTGCACTGTACAATATAAAGAGTAGAGGACCGAGGATAGATCCCTGTGGTACACCTCGAGATACAGGATATACCGGTGACGACTCCACCTTTCCCCCACTTTCCCTCACCTCGACGTACTGTGATCTACCACTTAGATAGCTACTGAACCAGGCGACTGCAGCAGGTTCGAAGCCGTAATATGCTAGTTTAGACAGCAGAAGCTCTATATTAATGCTATCAAATGCTCGCGAGAAATCGAGAAGCACTAGAATAGTAGCCAGTCCAACGTCTTGATCTGCAATGATATTATCAGTTACGTCATGAAGAGCCGTTGTCGTACTGCGACCCTTCCGAAACCCTGACTGTCTGGCAGGCAGAAGGTTGTTAGTCTCTATGAAACTTGTAAGTTACTCGCATACAACCCTCTCTACCACCTTTGACATGCACGGGAGTAAGCTTATTGGACGTAGATCTTTAAAGTCTAGTGGGTTCGGAATTTTAGGCAAGGGCCTCACAAGAGCTGTCTTCCAAGCACATGGAAATGTGGACGAGGTTATTGATAAATTGACAATAAAAGTGATGATGTCTAGGCATTGTGGTAATGTCATCACAAGCATATCGCGTGTTATTTTGTCATGTCCTTGAGCATTGGTTTTAATACGTGTTATAATTTTGGAAACTTTGAGCTCGCTCGTAGGTGTGAGTTTAAAAGTGGGATCATGGTGTCTATGTGACTTGAAGTATGATAACCGCGATATACTCGGGTTGGAACCACCAGGAACATCAAGAAATTTTTGATTATTTTTTGTTGGATCGCTGAGATGTGAGGGCAGATCTACATAATGTTTATTAGAGGGAAGTACACGTTGTTTTAAATTATTCCATAGGGTTTTTGAGTTGTGGGCATGCTGATTAATCGATGTATCGAAATAAGCGCGTTTTTCATTGACAATGGCGGTTTCTACAAGTTTTTTATAGTTATTATAATTTTGTTTATTTGAGTCCGATTGCGAGCATCGATATTTTTTATATGCTTTATCACGCAGTTTCATCATCAGTCTCACATTATCCGTTATCCACGGTGTCGGGCGGTCTCTTATACAGACTGTCCTATGAGGCGCATGTAGAGAGAAAAGGCATGTGACGTAATTATTAAAAGTTAAGACCATTTCATTAACACTGTCAAGCGATTTAATATACTCCCAATTCACATATTGTAAATCATTTTGGAAGTTGTAGTGGAGCATATCCTGCATTGGTCTGTACGTGATCATCATTGGGTTGGGTTTTAATTTTTTAATATTGAATTCGACAGTTATATATGCGTGATTCCCCAGACTGGGTATATGATCAACGGTTATATTTCGAACCCTAGCTTCGGCATCGATACAAACAACATCTATTAGAGTCTCGCTCGTGCTGGTAAAATGTGTTGGGAGAGTTACACATTGAACAAGGTCGCTATGTCTAAGAAACGTGTTCAACTCATGAGTTTTATTATCATGTTGATAATAAAACTCATGAGTTGAACACGTTTCTTTATTATCTTGTTAAAAGCATTGTTTAATTTTAATATTTCTATCTTTCTTATGCCTGTTATCTTGTTATTTTTAGATGCATTTATCATCACTCTTCTAAAGGTTAGTTGGTAAATAATGCATTAATGCCTGCACTCAACACAGCCTAGGGTATCCAGCGGAGGGGTGATGTTCTCAACTCGTTGTTTTTTTATATATTAAGTTATTAAGTTAGGTCTATTAAAATACAGTATAATAAATGTATGTATCTAATGCATTCAAAAAAAGTCGCACAAGATTCTGTACAAGGAAAAAGAGTTAGTACCTATAGTGTAACTAGCTACTCTCAAGACTTAATTTGCTGTTTGGAATCCAGAAGTAATATAGAGAGAGGGAATGTTCTTAGTTATCCATGGATTGTCAGTGCGGGTGCCGGGTCCATCGCGTGGTTGTAAGGCAGAGGAGTAAACTGCAGTGTTTTCGGACTTGAGACCGCAAATTAGGTTTAAAGACCTTTCCGAATTCAACTCTCCCCTTTACTGTATATATTTTATATACGAAGGACCTTAAAATATCAACAGCTGTTCTTAACATTAAACCAACTTTATTATTATTCAAATATCTACTCAATATTCTAGTTTTAATCAGCACCTATATACCTATAAAATTAATAAGTATAATTGTAAACAAACATCAAAGTATATTAGCATAATTTTGTTAGAAATATTTAACGGGATGTCTCTTCACATACAGAAGAAATTAACCAAATTTCCTTCTCATCATTGCCTAATGTCGACAACATTAAACGCCTCGTTAATACGTGATGTAACATCAAAGTTCAAGTCGACAGTAGACGATCTTACATCAACGGCACAAGATTTACCTCATCTTCTAAGAAACGCTGAAATAGATTTCAGTATGGTCCGGCGAACTATGAACGAGCTGTATATTCTCATTCGTAAACATACATTGGTGAATTTCCAATCAATTTGATTCGAATTGGGCTTCAATCGGACGAAATCTGACTGCACGTGATTTAAGCCGATGACTTTTGAATTCAAATTTGAAAAGAAGGAAGTTCTGTATTGCACGGATAATGTACGTATGATAGGCGGCATTTGTAAAGTATCAACACGCCTTACGGCGGCGCCCGAGACCGCCTAGACGGCCTCAGGGTATCCAGCGTAAGTGATTTAATCCCACCACGTCGTAGCCGATGATATGAGCCTACATCCAAAAAGTGGCTAGCTCGTGATGTTTGGATACATTTAATAACTAGATGGGTTAACAGTTGCACAAGTTGGTATAGTGAAACTAGGAACGAAAGCTTAACGTGCACTTCGAGGCACTTACTCGTATAGTGGAGTACAAATTTGTCTTTCATAATTATGAAAATTATAATGCATTTAGAATATGTATTGATTTTAAATCTTATAAAACAATAAACAGAAGAACAAATAAAGATTTTAAATAAGTTATTCTATGATATAAAAATATAGTTTACTCCAATCACTTCTTCCTTTGGTTCTTCGAGGAGTTTTTTATATCGGTACTAAATAATACTTTTAAACTTTTGAGTGCACGGAGATACTCGTATTATTAATCTTATCTTGTAATATTACTTTTGGGGTTGACATCAGTCAAAAACACTTCGGCCCTGTGGGATCTTTTGTGTGTTTCCCATTCCCTTTCACCTCACTCGTTATTCCCATTCTCCTCAAATATGTCAGCGACATATTTGGGGACTTCATCTAGTTTGAGGAGCCTGTAGCTTCCGGTTCCGGGTAAGCCTGTCCCAGGTATTGCATTCTGTGCATGGCCCTTGCGTCGCATTGGCACAGTTGGTGCTGTTTTGATTCTGGCTCATTACCCATTAGAGCAAAATCTGCATCTGAGATCGCCTCTAACTCTGTATGGACATGTTTGTGAGTGTCTTAAGCTTTGCTGAGTTGACCACCAAGTTGTATATTTGTCATTGCAAACTCCTTTAATGCATTGTTTATTGTTTTTCTAGTTATGCCTATAAATGGTTCCGGTCCCATAAAAGGAGATTCTGAACCCTTTCTAGCCAGTTGGTCTGCCCTTTCATTGCCTTCAATTCTCCTATGCCCCGGAATCCAGGCTAGTCTCAACCTGTTGTCTCTACTGATTTTATTCAATAGTATAACACAGTTCAAGAACAGGCCAGATTTAGTCTCATATGAGCTCAGTGCTTATATTACTCGTAATTTAAAGATCACTATATCAAAAAGCCGAACCTTCAAGTTTTCCAAATTTCAACTTCCCTTATTTTCTATTCGTTTGTACGGAACGCTAACGGTCGGTCTCTAGAACGATAATTAAATAGTGTTTAAAGTAGTATCAAATTAACTTAAAAGGAATTAACAAAACAAAAACTACTTACCTATGTTTAAAAGTAACACGAAATATGATTGGTAAAAAATTGACATTACACCCCAATCGTAGGCCTTAAATTGTTAGCTTATTTTGATCATAGCATAATTGTATTAACATGATTAAAGAAACTAGAGAGCTTATGTTTTTGGACATTATTTTAGGAGACTACAAGAGTCCAGTCCCATGAATACACATTTTTTTATTCCCTTCATCAAGTTCGCCATTAACTTTACCAAGAATCATCACTTTAGCTGAAAGTCTAGTTAATTTTGTATTGTAATCTTGAATTATTTTACGGTTTACACTAAAAATATTATAATTTACGTATCTTCATAAACTATGGCAAGCTCTGGACGAGTTGGTAATAGTTTACGACCGTACAGACAGACGTACAAACGTTCCGAGGGTACTAAAGTTGTGTGAATTTATTTGTCCGTACGCTATGCTAGCTAAATCACTTTTATGACGACTACAAAACTATATTATGATGTCTAATTCGTAATAGATTATATATATATTTTTTATTATTATTTTTGTAGCGTAATTATTATGTTTAATGAATTTATGCAGTGGTTAGATTAGAAAATAATTAAATCAAATAATATAATAATAATATGTAGGTATTTTCACACATATTGGTCTAGTCACAAACTAAGCTCTAGGCTTGTACTATGTGTACCAGAATGAAGCAAACTGTACAATAAAAATACATACAGTATAGGAATCGAACACATGTATAAAAGATATCCCGTTTGTTTTTTCATAAATAAACTTCTTTTATGTAATAGAACCAGATTACATATATATGTAATTGTACAGTTATTTTTGTTCAGAGTTATTTCATCATCATCATCATCATGCCAGCCTTTCTTTGCGCGTCCACTGCTGGAAATAGGCCTCCCCCAAGGATCGCCACAACGACCGGTTCTGCGCTGCCTGTATCCATCGGCTTCCCGCGACCTTTTTCAGGTCGTCGGTCCATCTTGTGGGGGGCCTGCCTCTGCTGCGTCCTCCAGCACGCGGTCGCCACTCGAGAACCTTAATGCCCCAACGACCGTCCGGTCAGCAAGCTATGTGGCCTGCCCACTGCCACTAAAGTTTGGCGATTCTGGAGGCTATGTCGGTTACTTTGGTCCTTTTGCGGATCTCATCGATTCGAATACGATCCCAAGGAAACGCCGAGCATAGTGCGCTCCATCCAGAGTTATTTAGGCATGAAAATATTAACAATATTTTTTATAGGAGTGTACGGCATGTGACTTTCTGTCTACCTGATGGTAAGCATATCTACAAAGTCCATAAATGGGATATCTATACATTGTATTTAACATATTGTTGGCTCCCACATGCCTTCATTTTTAGCTGGATTTACTCGTCCGCTGTGTAATTTCGTTTAGGTGTATTATTTATCGCAAATAACTATAAATATAATACTGTATATAAGTACGTACCTACTACTTACAGGCACCTGTATACATCGACAATAAGTTATTACAAAATAAGCGTTCGTCGTAAAACTTTACCTTGCAGTGATTGGCAGTACGAATCGTAAGAATGTAAAAAAATGGATCAAGTGCGAGTAGTATTTCTATATTTAGTACTTTGTATACAAATACAAGGTCGAAATAAAAATCTATGACATATTTCTATGTGATCTGTGGTTACGTCTTTTGTGTTGTAAGGGTCGATTTCCACTTAGGGCCAAATATAGTACGTCTTTCTGTATAGTTCGCCATGGTCTGAAATATAATATGTATTAGTATTCAAGTGTGACCTAGTCTTATTTCGGTTTTAGTCTGGGGGTTTACCGGTTTTCGGGGGACTACTGGTCTCCTTTTTACGAGTAAACGTGTTATCTCTTAGACCTCGTCGTTGCTTGCCATCAAAACGAAGACTCTGTTTATAATAAAATAAAATAAAAATTGTTACTAGTAAACTTAGTACAAGCCTAGAGCTTAGTCTGGACCATGGCACATCGTGTGAAAACCCAACATATTATTATTGTAAGACAAACAAGACAAACCCCGGTATTTACTCTTAGTTATAGAAGGTTTTGTTTCTTTTTTTAACAAAAAAAAATAAAATGCGTCAAAACGACAAAATCTATTTTTACTGAAGTGTTCTTGAGGACTCAATAAGGTTTTTATCAATAAGGCTATTAAGTTGTGAAAAGTCACGACAAAAGCCTGCAAAGCAAAGTTTTTTTTTTTATATACATATACAAGTATCTATACAGAACCCCAAAAATCGTGTCAGAAACCGTTTATTAGGAGTTCCACGGTTCCAGTGGGGTTTTAAAAAAAGTTTCTTGCTACATGAAAGTTTGTTGATTTATGGTGGATCTTGCAATGATTCTCCCGCCATTATGATTTTTTTTGAGTTTTATTACTGACAATAAAAATTATAATTTATAACGTTATCTTTATTCTAGGCTGGAAAAATATTTGCTTACAATTCCATTTATTTACATTTTTAGTACATACATATCATCACGGGTGCCTGTCGGCGCCCGAGACCGCCTAGACGGCCCCAGGGTACCCAGCGGAGGGGTTTTAATCCCACCTCGTCGTAGCCGATGGTATGAGTCTACACCGAACAAGTGGCTAGCTCGTCGCGATGTTTTGAATAGACTCAATAACCCATCTATAAACAGTTTCACTAGTTGGTTTAGTGAAACCGGGACCGACAGCTTAACGTGCTCTCCGAGGCACTATAGTGATGTTGTCAAACAAATGTACATAAATTTTAAAATTAAACACTCATTGGTACACACCGGGATTCGAACCAGGGACCTAAACGTTTTTAAGTCCAAGGTCTAACCAACTCGGCCACCACGTATATACACCACGTACATTTTTAGTGTTAGCTAAAAATAATAACCCCCTAATTATGAAGCGAAATTTTGACAGATCGCTATTGTGATCGATTGCCATTCGAGCTGGTATTTTGTTATCCTTTATTGCATTGGAAATAAGAGCGATGACGATTCAAATTATCAACGCATAGATAGACTGCCATTGCTTTTGCTGTTTTATAAAAAAAAAAAACTAGAGAATTTAAAACACCTATTTTGTCATACTACCACATCGACAAGAAATTTATGCAGTAGACTCCAGAAAAGCGGTGAACCTAAAGACTCCTTATTCATAAAAACTTATTGAGTGATTCATGGACACTTTAGTTGTAGAAGGTTTTGTCTCTTTTCCGCATATTCATTTTTGTTGCTAAAAAAAGAGACAAAACCTAACGAGAACCATAAATAAAAATTATAAAAAGAGACTAAACCCATAACTATAAACTGTTCTTTAACAACATGAAACATGTTTTCAATCAATCAAATTATTTATTTGTGAACAAAAGGTACAATAAAGATATTACAATAGTTTCGATCACATATGTTCTACATTACAGTATACAAATATTATAATGCAGCGAGGTATTTACATTATTATTTCATATTTTTATCATTTAAATATTCTTCAATTCTATAATAACATTTATTATTCAGAAAACAATATAGTTTTTTTTAAACATATTTAAATTATCAATGAGATTAATATCTTTAGGTAAATTATTAAATATGTGAGGTGCCATACGAAAAACACTTTGATTAAAAAGGGTTGTTTTATGCGAAGGTAAAATTATATTATCTTTGGAGCGAGCTCGATCACAAAACTTGAATAAATGAATGTTACTTTTCACAAAGGTAGCTCGTAAATATATAAAGCAGGCAATGTTAATATTTTTAATTCGACAAAGTACGCGCTTAATGCTGAAGACCTACTTACAACTTTACTCAATTTATATAGAGCATATGATTGCTGGTTTATTATTTTACATTAATTGTCTGTGTGATATTTCCAATTTAGTCTATATCTTACTGTCTATATGGACTACTACTTGTATTGTACTAGGTCACTTGGCGGTTTTTGCTTCCGTATGATCGTAGTTTGATGGTTGTATTTTAAGATTTATATTCAAAGTTACGTGGTAGCCGAGTTGGTAGTACCAATAAGTTTTTAATTAAAATAAATATGTAGATACATTTGCTTGACAACAACACTATAGTGCATCGGAGAGCACGTTAACACTCGGTCCCAGATTCACTATTCGTTTTGAAAATCGCACTTACGACCACCTTAATATTGCTTGCGGACTATATCGCCCCTCCAAAAAATGGTGGAAGGTGACAAAATAGCCCGCGGATCAGATTAAAGCGGGCGAAATTAACACCTGAGCCCTTAACGCCACATATATACCCCTAATGCCACAGACGTTACTAAGTTAACAAATCGTTTTAACCAAATACCATAAAAAAGCAATTTAAAATCAATTGTTTGTATATGACCAAGACA
Source organism: Monopis laevigella (assembly GCA_947458855.1). NCBI lineage: Eukaryota > Metazoa > Arthropoda > Insecta > Lepidoptera > Tineidae > Monopis > Monopis laevigella. Next base: position 26,096,842 of record OX381583.1, on the reverse strand, counting down.
TTTATAGTTTACACATATAAACCGAAATTGCTTATACAATTCCAAGTTTATTAAACAATATTAGACTTTATAACAGGAATAGTAAAGTTGTAAATAGCTATCATTAATATATTGTTGTTAGGATCAAAAGTTACGATGTCGTATTCGTCACAGTATGACGTACACGGAGGGGTTTACGACTGGTGTAAAAGAGGCATATTTAAAATATAGGGCAATGGATTTGCATTTTCAAAACTGCCTTCATTGTTTGTGTTGTTTTATTTTGTGTGTTCAAAATCACAATGTGCTTTCTTCAAGATGTCTTAACCACCTTGCAAAACGTTGCTACAACTTCGCCAATGTGATTTTTTTGCAATTAGCATATAGTAAGCAATTTTCAAATTTTTCAACACGACCAATAATAGAAGTTATAATGTAACAACACCACTAATTCATTGACCTATAGTTGAACTTTTAATTCGATGCAGTAGTTTGACAAATATTTATGTCAAAGAAGATTTTTTAATCTGAAATTCATGGATCAATAGTGATTTATTATAGATATTTTCATTGACATAGTTATTTTTTCAAGATATTTTACATAAAATCTAAGAATAATTGTAAGTAGAATTAGGGCTGACATGGTCATATAAATGACGAAAGCCCTTTAAAACAAAGTAGAATAAGAAATGTTGTAAAATGTCTTTCCATTTATCCTATTATTTAATGAGAAAAAATATATAGATTATCGCATATTGGCGGTGTTGATGCGTCGAAATGTATTTACTGTTCACAGACACATTTGCATTAAAATATAACAAAACGCGTAACTTATAGGTTTCAGTATAAAATACAAATTAAATGTTAAATGTAATTTTCAAAATTTAATTTTAATGTATTAATTAAATCATATAAATTTTAAATTAAAGTTTGTAGACTTAAATATACACTGAGCTATAGGTTTATACAAGTACTTACATATATTTATATCGTACCCCTAAATCGCATGTATAACAGCATCTTAATCAACGTGAAAAACAAAAGAAAATCCAGAAAAAAAATCATTATTTACGGTCTAAGAAAATAATTATTTCCCGACACTTCATTATCGCAAAAGATATCGATAAAGGGACAGAAGAGCAATTAAATACGAAACTGTGTACTACATAGGATATTAATCCTGTCCCCTGAGGAAGATTCGGTCAACTACGAGGATCCAAGTGCTTGAGACCACTTACAAAGTTTTCTTTGGACAACCTAAAAAAGATAGACAGAGAAGTCTTGGTGATTAATAAATGATAAAAAATATCACGTATCTTTGCTACGTCTGAAATTATAATTCTAAAAAGTCAGATCTTAAAAATAATGTCTTTGTCGATTATTAATTTATATTTTACTAAAATAAACCAAGAGATTTTACTATTTGCTACAACAAAAACATACATACATATCATCACGGGTGACTTACGGCGCCCGAGACCGCCTAGACGGCCCCAGGGTACCCAGCGGAGGGGTTTTAATCCCACCTCATCGTAGCCGATGGTATGAGTCTACACCGAACAAGTGGCTAGCTCGTCGCGATGTTTTGAATAGACTCAATAACCCATCTTTAAACAGTTTCACAAGTTGGTATAGTGAAACCGGGACCGACAGCTTAACGTGCTCTCTGAGGCACTAAAGTGGTGTTGTCAAACAAATGTACATATTTTTTTTTATTAAAAACTCATTGGTACACACCGGGATTCGGACCAGGGACCTAGGTGTTTTTAAGTCCAAGGTCTAACCAACTCGGCCATCACGTATATAACTATTATAGTTTAAAGAATTATTAACATTGCCTATTATAATTAGTTAAATATATTCTTTACGTATAAAAAAATACGGGCATGGTGTTTTTCACAGTTCCTACTAAATAGTTTATATTCAAATCAAATATTAAAATAAATATAATACGCGCTATCATACTATAACTAATATTATAAACGCTAAAGTTTGTGAGGATAGAACTAAGGATGTTTGTTACTCTTTCAAAATGTTAAAACTACTGAACGGTTTTTAATTAAATTTTACAGTAATATAGCTTATACATCATAATAATATATAGGCTAGATAATTTTCCTATAAAAGGGAACAGAAAAATAGTCGCGGGCAGAAAGCTAGTATTACAAAACAGCGAACTTAATATCTCTAGGCATTGTCAATAGTCAACTTCCACTATGTCTGTCTATGCAATATTGTATATTTACTCGTATATTTGACTTTATATCAATAATTTTCTTTAGAACATACTGTCAAGTTTGGTCTATGCCTAATGGAAAGCAATTATAATATATACTAAGCAGTATTAACAATTTTATTGCCTTTCTATAAAAATATATTATATACTCTATAGTTTTGCCCCTAAGGGATTAAGATGAAGTCATATATAATGTTTATATATAATATATCTCTGACTGACAAGGGAACGAAATACGACTTAAATGGACACTTATATAAGCACGTGTAAGTACTTCACTAATACACGTGGATTTCTGTCTAAGAGTCGGGGACGTGTTGGTTGTTATACTTCCATCTTTTTATTTTATTTATTTATATTTGTCTTCAAATACCATCGGCGAAATGAGGACGGGTTAATCCTTCATCAGGCCGTTTAAACAGTTCTCAGGAACCAAAAAGGCATCCATGATGTATGTTAGCTATACATATTATTAATTATAATTGGCAACTATTTTCCTCTCACTCCTAACTCACTCACTCACTCTTTGCCACTTGAATAAAATTCTTTATACTGTAACTACGTCTGTAACCTTACTTGCTAAAAGCAATATTTAAGGTCTTTAAAGCGTAAATTCAGTGGTCCTAGCCCTCTAAATCCTTCCTGTGTTGTGCTCCCAAAATCACCATACACCATTAGTGAAGTGCAGATGCCCATCTGACGAACATAAGCGGTACCGCTAAATTTGGGAAGAACTATCACCACGGAGAAAAATGGGATTTGTAAGGTGAGCCATCCTGTATCCTCAATGTATATAAATATTTCATATTATATAATTGACGAAAACGCGACCACCTAGCTTACTTACTTGTTCGGTGTAGACTTATACCATCGGCATTATACCTAAGGCATTGAGCTTGCCTTTGTACAAACCTTCTTAGTGCAATAAAGAATTTTAAATAAAATCGGCTACGACGAGGTGGGATTAAAAAACCTCATGTTCGAATGCTGTTCACGCATTTAGTGTCCCATTTAACACAAGAAAAATAATTTCCCCTCCCCTATGCTGCATAATATTGTAAACTGTGTAAAAATAATATCTGAATAAACGAATTGAATTGAATTTAAAAAATATTATTACGGGAAATATTACTATTTACGGGCTGTATTATTTAGAAGTGTGATGTTATATAAATAATGACGGGCGAAGCCGGGTAACAAAAGCTAAGTAGTACTTCATATCTCATAATGTCAAGCCATAAATTATATCGCTACACAAGAAAATTCAACTACGAATACCTAATGGAAAGAGACAACTTATCCATCGATAACCGTTTATGTCTTACGTCGTGCATAAATTCATAATTCATTGCTCGGTGACCTCACTGTTCTCATTCGCCGACACGAACAAATGCATCCGTTGACATTAAATTTTGTGGACAAGTGTGCACGCCCCTTGGCTTGGCTTCGAGTGGTTCAATACACAATACATGTGACCCAGATAGTTACGGAATATCACGGAATTAATATCTGTATTTGCATACAACATTGTATTGGAAAATTGGGAACTTTACGAGGTATTGGTGGTAACAATGTGCGAGCGAGGTCCGAGAGAGAATGTGTAAATTTTATGTTTATACATTACACTTTAGTGTTCTTAATAAAAGTTTACATAGTATTTAATTAATAATATGCTTAGACCTGAGAGAAATGCTAAAATATAACTTGAAAATGATTAACCGAAAGAAGTGCAAAAATTGGGCAGCAATAATAAAGACTCTATTTCGTCCACAAGCGCAAATAATGGGACCCGTATTCGTATGACCTTTCCTTAAAAAATAATTAAAGGATTTCCATATCTGTCAATAACTTCCTCTTTAAGATTTCCTCGGAATTCCTTACTTACACGATGGGTGTGTGTGATGAAAAGAAAAAAAGAGGAATAGCATTGAATAGTTTTTTCAAAAACTGTCCATAGTAAAGCGGTAAAATACGCTCAACGATGCCACATCTTTCTTTAGCTTGTTTCTAAACCCGTAATCTTGCAAATTTATAAATAATAACCGATGTCCCTGAAACGTTTCCAAAAAGTTCTGCTAATGTTTTATCCCTTTTTTTTTTATTATCTCTATAACTTCGCTAGACCGACCGACTGGTCTCGTTACCACCGCCCATATAGATGCAATAACCGTCAAGTTACCTATTCATGTTTCATTTTAGTCTGTGGGTTCACTGGTTTTAGAAGTCGACAAAAGTGGGATTGATTTGACGACAAGTAAAAAGTTGATTTACGATAAGTACCTACTCGTAATGCAAATTCGTCTTTGTCATAGTAGAAGCGACAAATGCTGATTTACGATAAGTACCTACTCGTAATGCAAATTCGTCTTTGTCATAGTAGAAGCGACAAATGCTGATTAACAACAATGTATTGATCTAACCTTAGGGTCCTTATTAACAGGTAGATACAGAGTCATATGAAGTGCTCCAATATATATATTGCAGATATCCAATATTTATTATTCTAACTCTAGTGATAGAGGGCTATGAAAAATAATAAAAATACACTGCCGAATATTTTCTGATAGTAAATATTCAGATATTTGTATGTTTAATCTCAAATCTAGACAGATCGTAAATAAAGATTAAAGCACCGGTTCTCGGTAGTAAAGTACATCGATCCTTTGAGAGCGATTTTTCCTACTCGAATTGCTCGCTCCAGCTCACAGAACACTTGAAAAATATAAATGCTGGACTACAACACTCTTACACATGTTTAATGCTACCTAATATACATTATTCTACTCCATTTTATATTTTCTATTATGGTAATAACATTTTATTTTTAAAAGTGGCTGAACGTTTAAGAAAAAGAATTCATTGAATCAGTCTCAGAGGTGTTAATAAAAATACGACAGTGCGCGGTATAGTGGACGTTAGTAAGAAGGTTTTTCGGTGGTTTAATAATAAGTAAAAACTTGAAATAATATGGCGTCAAAAACCAGCTATTAATCTCTTTTCCATATTGATTTGAATGGGTACGAGCAAAACAAATGAATATTTGTGACATGATATGTTGTACAACTTCTATATTATTTATAGTTCCATGATGTATTCACACATCAGTGATGTGGCGTTTTTAATGTAACCTTAATAGAACTAGTAGTCGCCCTGCATTTGTGTAAAAACAAATGATTTCAAAGGAAAAACTAACAGAAATGTAACTTAAACTAAAACAAAGAACTGTAAATATTTTAGTTTAAAGCTGTCGAAACAGAATTCCAAACACATATAGGCTCGTATGTATTAGGATACGTTCCAAAACAATTCCCATCAGTGTAACGTCTTCTACACTAATTGCAGAGGGTAGTTCAAAACAATTTTTACAGTTGCTGCACGTGTTTTTTCTTTTAACTTTTTTTCTCTACCCTACTCTAGCTTAGATTGCTCTCAGTGGGCTCTAGAGTTGCCTCTTCTGCTCTGGAGAGGTTCTGCCACTTTAAGTTAACTACGTAAATAGTTTTATGAGAAAAACCTGCTGTGTTTTGAGTCTTAAGTTTTTATTGTTAGAATTAATATAGGGATGCCCAAGTAATAAATTGCTTTGCAAGTGTGTTTTGTTCTTACTTGCTCTAATTTATTATCCTTTTTCTACGCTTGGTTTTAAAAGTGCTTAACAGACTTTTTAATAATGGGTGATTTTTAAATTATATGTACATAATAACAAATTACTATATTTTATTTAAAAAAAGTTTACAGTTATATCTATACTAATATTATAAAGCTGATAAGTTTGTTTGTTTGGTTGAACGTGCTAATCAAAGAAACTTCTCGTTCGAATTGAAAAAAAAAAAAAAATTAAGGTTGGATAGACCATTTATCGGGGAAGGCCAACGTCACGCACGACCAATAGGAGCGGAGTAACAATAAAAAATGATGCAAAAACGGGGGAAAAATATTCCTTTTGATATCGTACGCTGCGTAAACGGTTAAAGTTACGCAGACAAAGTTGCGCGGATCAGCTAGTAGTGAGATAATCCCAGTTAATCTAACCCTGTGATTTATGAATAAGGCAGTTATAAAGTAACAATAAACTGTTATCTGCCAATACTTCTGAAAATAAAATTATATGGGTATGTGTCTTACGGACGGACACACACCTGAATAACAAGGTTTTTTTTATTTTTCAAAAACTCTATGAATTACTAAAAAGGGTAAAATACCTTCCTAAAACTAAAATAAATTAAGTCCAAGCATCTCACCCAGTAGTATAATTATTATAATTTACCAAAGTAAACCATTCGGAGTTGGCATAAATAAGGAGGTAACAAAAGAAAAGTGTTCCCAAATAGCTAACTGTTTGTTATTCAAAGCAGTAAGTGTTCATAAGAAAAGGCGAAAGAAACCATTGAGATAGATTCCATATAGAGAGGCAACTGACGGCAATCACTACTCCAAATGTATCCTTTTGTAAGCTGTAGATAAATTTGCGTTCGATGAGTTTAAAAACTTACTTCAGTGTTCTTGTTGTCTATCTTTAACTTCACTTTTCACTCACCAAAAGTCTGTCTCATTTCCACAAATGTCAAATGTTAAAATGGCGCTTTATATCTCTGTCAAAGATTGTTTTAATTGGAGGATTGACATTTAAAATTCTATGATTAATGGTTATTATAAAATACCTATCTTGCTGCCGATGTCTATGGTTATTATTGATTTTTAGAGTTTGTGCACTATAACAACTGTACACATAATAATAGCAGTATTGGAGGAACTAATACTACTATAACCATAATAATAAATATTCATTTTTTTTTGACTGACAATACAGGGAGCCTGAGGGGCATTATCTGTTTCCAACAGTGGCATGGCTGCGAGATTCGCTAGAATCCATGAGGGTTGTTCTCCAATAGGTGTTTATTCATTGAATATTGAATGAAACAAAAAATATAATCTGATAGATAAAAAAACATTAGAAATCACGAGTGGATAAAATCAAGACAGTTTCTGTTTAAACTGAAAATATATAAATAGTAAAAACGTTTTTGATAAAAAAAAATGTTTGCATCTCTAGCCATTGTACAACCTCACTAAAAGAAACACATTAAATAAAATGGCATAAAACTTTTACCGGGATTTTCAGCTTCTTAAATTGCTTAAGTGGAATTTTACTTTCGCTTATCGTACCATGAAATTAAGGACATAGAAAAGTATGTAATAATAGCTTTAGCTAGAGGAATAAGGGCATTTTATTTCAATGTTTAAAAAGTGAAAATCACTCTTTATTACTTTTTTACTGCCCATCTATACTAATATGATGAAGCTGAAGAGTTGGTTTGGTTGTACGCGCTATCTACGCGAACCAGTAGTTCTATCTCAGGAACTATTGGTTCAAATTAAAATGTATTGTGTGTAGGATAGCCCAATTACCGAGGAAGGCACAACATTAGGCTACGACCAATAGGAGCGGAGAATTCAATGAAAATGTTGCAAAAACGAGTAAAATTTATTCCTTTTGAGAGCTTCCGTTGCGTGCGCTGCGTAAACGGTTAAAGTTACGCAGACGGAGTTGCACGGGTCAGCTAGTATACAATATTTTTTTGAATGATTTTTAGAATACTATTTTTGTGTTTAATGTACTTACAATATTCTTTATATATTATAGATACAAGAGTTTTTGCGTCCAAAGTCGTTTGAACGTTTTATATAAATATATAGGTACTTATAATAATTATTATAAGTATATATTTGAATAATATTCTGTTAAAAATACAAGTGCAGTGCGATATATAGTAATTGGTGCCTGGATAGGGAGAGGAGCGAATCTAGGAATGTAGAGATCGCGCGTAGTGACGTAAAGATGTGTGTAGACTATACGTACATAGGATAATAATAAAAAAATGATTCATAAAAAAACAGTAAATGAGATTAAAATGATCTTGTTTTGGGAAGATCTTACAAAAAATACGACTTACTTTAAGTAAGCGAGTAAATGAAAATAGTATTTTCTGGCAAAATAAAGATTTTATATACGGAACGAATGAAGGGAATGAGTTAATCCATCTCGGGTTAATGAATGAGTGAAGGAAAATGAAAAGGTTCAAACATTGGGTTTTAGCCACAAACTATACTTTCATATACTCTACATTGTAGAGGTATCATATATTTTCTGTACGTTAAATAGGGAAAAATTGTACAAAAGATAAGAATTTCGACGTAAGAAAAAAAAAAAGATTTATTCCAGTAGAGTTGTCCTATGATTGGATAAGTAAGACTTTAATTCAACTTCTCCAACTGGATAAATATTTCAATAATTTTGTTATTATAGTTATTATTGTAGTTATAGCTTATTTATAAATTAAAGTAGTTTACACCATGAAGGTAAAAACCGTGCCCGTCCGCGTTTTTTTAGTTTCATGAGTTTACACTGTAAGTACGTTTGCCGGCTGTCAAATTCATATATTTTTTAAGTAATAAATATATTTAGAAAAACATTAAGAAATAGTCATGCCAGGCGCCCTAAATATAAAAACTAATAATTTAGGCGTAAGCTGAAATATTTTGGTACAATATTTATTAAGTATTATCTACACTTACTTACTTTTTTTTAATTGTAAGAATTTACATATTTTTATTACACTTGATTTTACAATCAAACGAAAACATGAAAATAATTATACTTAATAAATAATAATATATAAATAAATACCATCACGGGTGCCTTTTTGGCTCCCGAGAACCGTTGAAACGGCCTCAGGGTACCCAGCGGAGGGATTAACCCATCCTCATTTCGCCGATGGTATTCGAGGGTAACACCTAACAAGTGGCGATCTTGTTGCGGTGTTTATGATGGTATTGCTTCGTTGTATAAAGCGGCCACCCATCTCAGGATCAGCCTTGTTGTCATAATTAAATTACGAGGATACCACATACTTACTTAACTGAATTTCATACTCAATTCCATTTACAGACTAACTAAATAACAAACTACACTGCTGTAACAACTTACAAGTTGCACGTTAGTTAGAATTAGCAGCAAAACTTTCCCCTGAAATGTGATAAGAACAGACCCAAGAATGAGTCAAAGTTATGCCTACGTACCTTATACTCAGTATTATATGAAAATAACTACAAAGCCATACTCCCAGAAGAACTTCTATAGCAACTTCATCTCGCTTCAAAACTAATATAAACCCTGCTAAGATTTAGAACAGAATATTTTTTGGCAGTAAAAAGGCGCAAAAAAAACAAACGACATGAGTGGCTAAATAAAATTAAATCTTGGCTAACTCTTCTTCTCTTACTCAATTAGATTTAAATGGGAAAATAACTAATGATTTAAAATTTCCGACACCGTATTGTTGAAAGAGAAGTTACTCGTCACAAAAGTCTGTTGAACTGTTTATAAACTGACTTGGTAAAAATGTTTGTATTAGTAAACTATAGTATAGATAATGAGACCTTTTACACTATAGTCCTGGTCACAAACTTTGTTCAAAGAAGTTCTAGGCTTGACATGTGTACCCGAAACAACAGTACTAATACATATTCTATTTTATTTATTTATGTATGCTTTTAAATATAATATATTGTTATATTTAACTAATAATTAATTTATATATCCTTGTATTATATATTATATGTTTGCATTAGCACTCTGTCTTTTTTTGGTCAATCTCCTAAAGTTTAACTGGTAGATAATGCCTAATGCATTATCTAGCTCTAGGCGAGCTTAATATACAATAGTATTAAGCTTTGTACAATAAATAATTTATCATTCATTCATTCCTTTTCAATCAACATACCATACCAAGGTAAATTGTACGAAAAACTTATTTAACTCAGAATTGTATACCTTAATAGGGCAGAGTACTATAAAATGCCGTATAAATGACAAATGCCATCGATAAAAAAAAATATTGACACTTGTTTTACTATTTTTGTAAATTTAATTAAATGCATTAATAAAACTAGCTTTATCTTTATTAAAAGGCAAATTTAGAACTGCCTTTAATAAAATATCATTAATAAAGCAGAGACATAGATACTTTAAAACCCAATTCAACAATAAGAGATCAAGCAAAAAGAAATCTATCAACAGATGCTCTGAAATTAATTCCAAAGCGTCCATTGTTTCAGGGTTTCGGGGTGAGTATTTGTATAATCCTCCAAACTGCTGGCTACAGATCGACTGTCGCCATTCAGAGAGGTTTTTTGCATCGTAACTGTTTGCATTAGAGCCTCATTGTTTGTTGGATGTGTACTACGGAACCGAGAACACTTTGTTACCTAAATGATTATAATTAAATATAATTTTGGATTGATCGATAGATAATTTTATAGAAGAAGTAAATAATTTTTCTAAATGTCTAAATGGTATTTTTTAAATTCCCTTTTAATGTTAGAATTTATCATAAATTTATAACGTTTTAATTGTTGAGCAAACTATTGCTTGAATAGCAGTTTGAGTAGTAAGTATAAGAATAGTAAGAATATACCGTTTTGAGCCGCGTAGAAAACCAGGATTTGATAAAAAGTATATAAACAAAAAAAAAAAAAAAATATATAAAAAAAAAGATTCCTTTTTATTAACTAGTTTATTGTTTGTGGCCGCAAAGATTTGTTTTATAACTTGTAAAAACATTTTTGCTACATAACCATGTTTTTTATGCATGTTTGTACACTATATTAAGTAAGTAATGTACAATGCATAATATAGGATAAATAAAGCTTATTATACAATCATGATAACAGTTTACATACAGTTGTCATACTTTCTGACGCGAAACAGAATTCTATTCAAAGATAGCGCCTTGGCCGATATTCTGTACGGTTTTAGCGACAAGACAGTTACAAATTATTACTAAAACAATCGAATTATTATTTTAAAATGAAAACGTGACAATGTTGTTAGCTATCCATGGATTATCCTTGCGGGTGCCGCGTCCATCGCGCAGTTGGAGGGCAGAAGAGTAAACTGCGGGTTTTTTATAATTTAAGACCGCGAAGCTATACCCTCTCTACCCAACCCAAATACTATACGATCCTGTCAGCGCCATCTTGCAAATGCGTTCAAGAATAGTTCCGATCTGAAAGCCAAAATTTCCTTCAAAAATCGATGCAAGTATTAACACTATATTTAAAAAAAAATGCAAGAAAAATACGAATGTATTTTGGAACGTTTAAATAAAAACACAATAAATATTTACAACATTTACTTCATCGTTTCAGGAAATTTCTAGATAAATATTCGCTAAGAGTATTTAGAAAAAAAGTGTTGATTTTAATGGCCAATAACTATCACCAATAATAATTTTTCAAAACACCAATAAATTCACATTAAACATTTTGTTGCAGTCTGAATCAACATCAAACAAAATGGCCGCATTGACCATCGTTCATTTTTATAAAACATAATTTAAAATAAAGAACGCATTATAATATTTCATCGCCATACACCGATATCTTTCGGCCTCTTCATTTTATTCCTGGCAATATTCCAAATAATTGACACGTTTTGGATTTTGGCCAAAATATAGTAAAAATTTACAAATAACTTTTCTTATAACGTGACACTTGTTTTAAATAAATTAGAGGTAACGCAGGATTAGTAGTTAGATTTATGTTTTAGTGGAAAAGAAAGTGAGTTTGGAAAATGTTGACTATAAACATGATTTATTTAAATTATTTAGGTGGGGAGGTTTGTATAACTTATCTAGGTCATTGGACTGGAAAAAATTGATCCGCAAATTTCAAGTTACATCTTTCTTACGATGTATTTTTTCGTTATTATTTTTAATTATAAGGTGCGGGTCAATCAGATTTGGACATTTTCAACGACAAACTACCATTTTACAAAAAAAAGGTGGTGAAGTTATTGCATTGAAGACATTGAAATCTAAATGAGTCTTTCTTTAATGTTGCTTTGTGTATTATAGTGGAACTTTTCTTGAATATCTTTTTGGTTATTACAATTTTCTTCCCTATAAATATGTGTGTTTATAATTGTGCATGTGTGTATATATATATATATATATATAAGAGTTATAGTTAATTTCAAATTATATATAATACATTTGAAAATTATGTGTACATACATCTGTCACAACCATAATAATCATTAAACAAACATAATAATCACAAGGGATCATCAAGAAAGATGGACTCAAATAAAAGGTACCTAAATTTTGTACAAATTAATTTACACCACTGTAAATCGGCGACTGCCCTTTTGGCACGATCACTTATGGCAAATCAATATGATATAGCTTTAATACAGGAACCATACCTTTATAAAGGAATAGTTAAAGGCTTGAATAATATAGGTGGTCATTTACATCAAGCTAATGATGGGAATATTAGAACCTGTATTTATGTCAGACATGGCATACATGCAACAACACTAACTAATTTCTGTCACAGGGGTCTTACTACAATAAAAATCATATCAGGAGAGTGCAGGCAGGAAACATTAGTAGCTTCAGCCTACCATCCATATGAAGACAAGGAGCCCGTTACACCTAGAATTGAGGAGCTAATACAAAGACGCTCTAGCAGCAATGGGCACCTCATTATGGGATGTGATGCAAACGCTCATCATGTTGTCTGGGGAAGCACGGACAACAACTCAAGAGGGGAGAAACTATTAGAATATCTTGTAAGTTCTTCCTTATGAATATTAAATAAAGGTAACAGGCTAACATTTATTAATGCTAAAAGGGCTGAGGTGTTAGATATTACAATAACTTCTAGGAACACATTTTCTAACATACATAACTGGCTGTGTCTAATGAAACATCTCTTTCTGATCACAGATATATATGCTTTAGGTACATGATGGAACATAACATTGTAACCGTACAGAGAAGGAATCCTAGGAACACCGACTGGAAAAATTACTACAGTGATCTATAGGTAGAACTAGGAAACAAAAAAGGTAAGCTCAATTCCACTATAGATATAGAATTCGAAGCTGACAGGATTGGGACTGCAATCAATACGGCATGGACTAACAATTGTCCGGAAAAAAATATTCTAGCGAAAAAGGTCTCATGGTGGAATCAGGATTTAGCTAAACTACGCAAGGTAACTCGAAAGGCTTTCAATGTCGTGAAAGCAAGAAACAATTTTAGCGAGTATGCACGCTTATTAACAGAATATAATAAAGCAGTACGGAAAGCTAAGAGACAGGCATGGAAAAACCATTGCGAATCGATAGAATCAATACCCGGCATCATGAGACTGACAAAGGCAATGGCTAGTACGAAAGCCAATCCACTTATGATGGTAAAGGACGAAAACGGTAAGTTAATGGAGACTGGGTTAAAGGGTACGTTAGAAATTATGTTTAATACACACTTTCCAGGATCGATTATCACAAACAACAAGGTAGATAACTTAAACACTGTCAACGACCAGGCAGTACATACCACCAAACAAGACTGGGAAACTGCGAAAAAAATAGTAGACGAACATAAAATCAAATGGGCCCTGAGCAATTTCCAACCTTATAAATCTCCGGGTCCTGCTGAAATATATCCCATTCTACTACAAAGGCGGCTGCCAATACTAAACTCCCACATTAGCAGACTCTTCAAAGCATCTATTGCATTTGATTACACACCAAAGCAGTGGAGGATGGTTAAGACCGAAGCCAGGTAAAGTAACCTATGAAGAACCCAAGTCGTTTAGACCTATTAGTCTATCATCTTTCTTATTAAAGATACTAGAAAAAATACTGGATAGACTTATTAGGGAGGGCCCACTAACAAGGACACCTCTTCACAGACTTCAGTGTGCCTATCAACAAGGAAAGTCAACTGAACCTGCGCTTCATCATGTCGTTCAAAAAGCCGAGATGGCTTTAGAGAACAAGGAGGTATGCGTAGGCATATTCTTAGACATAGAAGGAGCATTTGATCGCACAACTTTTGAAGGCATTGACAATGCCTTAAAACACCATGGCATAGAACCAACCATTTGTAGATGGATACAAAATATGCTCAGGAGTAGAATGGTTATATCACAACTACTCGGAGATGAAATGATGATAACTACAACCAAAGGGAGGAAGGAGAAAGTACTCCACCCTGTGGACATCACAGGGTGGAGTACTTTCTCCTTTGTTGTGGAGCCTTGTTGTAGACTCAATTCTAACAAAACTAAACGTTGGCCCATATTATACAGTAGGATATGCTGATGACCTATTTATAATGGTAAACGGCAAATTTGTAGGCACAACAATAAGTGTAGCACAAAAGGCTCTGGGAACTGTTGAAGAATGGTGTAACTCTCAACATCTATCAATAAACCCGAGCAAAACTTCAGCATTGCTGTTCACAAGGAAAAGAGACCTAACGGGACTGATCTCTTTAAAGTTATACGGGTCTGAACTACAATGGTCCACTGACGTAAAATATCTCGGTCTTACTCTAGATAAAAGCCTTACATGGAAACTACATGTTGACATGTTAATAAAAAGGGCAATAAGGGTATTTATGTGTCGATCGGCATATGGCAAAACATGGGGACTAAAACCAACAGTAATGAAGTGGATATACAATACCATGGTAACGCCGATACTAACATATGGAAGTATTGTGTGGTGGCCACAGACTAAGCTTGATACCTGTAAAAAGGACCTAGCTAAGTTACAACGATTGGCATGTATGTCTATTTCAGGTGCCTTTAAAACAACACCGACGGCAGCTATGGAGGTACTATTAAATCTTAAACCTTTACCCGTGATAATAGAAATGGAGGCAAGGAAATCACTTTACCGACTACGGAATAATAAAGAGTGGTATCCAAATATGCCCCAAACTATTCACACTAGGATGGAAACTGACAACAATCTCGATAGGATTCTTGAAATGTGCGCTGACAACATTTCGACTATTCGAATCTTTAAAAGGAACTACAAAACATATTTCCCGTCACGGGACGAATGGGAAAACGGTTTCAAACCCGGCAGTAAATGTCAAAACTGGTATACTGATGGATCAAAGATGCAGTCAGGAACGGGTGCAGGAATACATACTAATGGTCATGATATTTATGTAAGCATGGGACATTACCCTACAGTTTTCCAAGCAGAACTGTATGCGATAATAGTATCTGCAAAGAAGATCCTAGACATTGAATCACATGGAGAAAACATAAATATTCTCAGCGACAGCCAAGCAGCACTTAAAGCTCTGAGCTCGTAGAGACCGGATCTGGGCTGGTTTTGGAATGTGTTAAACTGTTGAATAAAATCGGCAGGAACAAGAGGGTAAGACTGGCCTGGGTGCCGGGACATATGGGCATCGAAGGGAATGAAAGGGCAAACCAACTGGCTAAAATGGGTTCAGAAACTCCCTTAATTGGACCTGAACCATTTATAGGCATACCCAACATAACAATAATTAATGCATTAAAGACCTAATACATTCCAAGAAATTCATTGGTATGAGGGCAATAGGCCTGGATAAGATATGGAAATTCAACAGAAGTCAAATAAGGCTACTGGTGGGAGTGTTCTCAGGACACAACCAACCAACAAACACCTCTATACTATAGGAGTAAGAGATGATCCCACATGCAGATTCTGTGGTAAGGAGCCCGAATCCATGCGTCACCTACTGTGCGACTGTGATCAAATACCTAGGACAGGCTTATCCGGATCCAGAAAGCTACAGGCTAATCGACCTTAGTGATGTCCTTAAATATGTCAACAACATGTTTGGGGACGATACTGAGGTGTGTGGTTAATAGGAATGGGGAACACACAAAAGATCCCAAAGGGTCGAAATGTTTTTGACTGATGTCAACCCCAAAAACCAATAAGATAAGATACATCTGTCACAAACGTACATATCAGACTTTGTTACATATTAATATTAATCAAGCCAATGTTACAATATGTGCGCCGTTGGTGTAACTTTTTATATAAATAAATGAATAATTACCTAAACCCTTTTTCACCTGAACCTATTTATACAATTTGCTACCCGTTCGCTCAACAAGACATAGGGCCTTAGCATATATATATATATATATATCGACATATATCGATATACATCGACAGTCGATAAAATTAAGTTTATGAATGAACATTCATTCATAAAATCGATATGTATCGATTTATCGAGTCTATCGGTGCTGTTGTGCTAAGATCATACAAAATAAGACATACTCCCATATACAACAACAATTTTACCGAATAACTGCTGTAGCCCAGGTTAGTTATTTTATTTATAATTTCAAATGTATACGTAAAATGTTTATTTACTATAAATATTATCCTTTTACAATGAGATTTAATTGCAAAAGAATACATTATTATAAACTGCTGTTAAAAGTTAAAATAACGTCAAAATAAGAAACATTTGGAAACTTGACGAGTTGTCGTCTGAGTATTTAGGCCGGTGGACCAGCCAGATCTTTGGCTAAGTTCTACCTAAATACAAACAACTCTATGCCAAAAACGATAAAATTGCATATTGAATGTATTTGTATTGTCTGTGCGAAGTGATCAGAGACATTATAATGTAGATTAGATCGGGATGACTATCGCAATTAATTGCTGAACGAGATATATATTTAGATGAACGCATTCCTTCCTATAACTTTCGATACTAATGGTCTTTGTCAAATGACTTTTAAATTTTGGAGTTAATCCAAACTGTTTTCCTGGTAATAATATAATACTATATGTATACGAGTATAATTACTATAATATGTAGGACATTTCACATACATTATCTAGGTCTATTAATCTCTAGGCTTGTTCTATGTGTACCAGAAACAACGAAATTAAATATTATATGTTTTATAAACACATAGCCAAATCACATGTACGGCATGCAACTACGACTATAACGGAGGCGCTCATTATACCTATATGGTTATATAAGCATTTTTTTTCTACCCAGCTAGGACACAATTTTGATTGGATTTGATTTCATTGATATCGACAAAAAGAATACTTTAAGATTTTATTTGTCTTGACTGATGGGTCTTAGGGACTGTCAAGTAGAAGCGTGTACAAATAAGATTTACCTTGAGTACGGTTTGCTTACTGTCAGTTATAATGAAGTTATAGTTTAGGATAGAACCACGAAACGAATGACGGGCGATTTCGAAGACGGTGCGGTGCGGCTGTATTGAAACAAAACTGTATGAAACTCGTAATGACAAGCGATGCACTAGCGAACAGAGCGGGCGGAAGCGACGAGTCAAGCGAGTTATTTTATCGCTTAAACGACGCGGTATTATATTGATTCTGGTAGCAGTAGATTATGGAATGGATGTTATATCGCTGAAGCGTTGCCGTATGGTATTGGTTTTTGGTCCCTTATGTGGTGGTGCGCAGAAAGACGATGCACGAGCGAGTGTTGAAAGTGACGAGTCAATCGAGTTAGTTTTAAAGCTCAAGCGTCGCGCTCTTATATTAATTTCTGGTCGATTTTTTATGTCCCCTTGTACCTACATCGCTCATCTTCTCATCCCGTCCCACTGTCGTTTCGCTACCATCGCAAATTGGAACCCCTGGTATTGTTTCCGGAAATTTTTATTTATTTATTTATCAAACTTTATTGCATAATACAAAGGCGGACTTAATGCCGTTGGGCATTATCTGACAGTCCAACCTTCGGGACATTAGAACATTAAATGTAACAATTGAAGATTTTAAAGCGCGAATAGATAGATAAAATAAAATAGCAATTAAAAAAAATATAGTCTCAATAAATAAAAATGTAAAACTAACCAGTGAAGCCCTTCAAACTTCCTCAAATATTTGATTCAAAATTTTACAACGCAGCTGACTACACTCATTCTTTTTTAAGCAATAAAGACGATAATAGCTTGTAGTCATTAATTAGATGTAATCTGTGAATCAGTAGGACACAGAATTTCAAAATTTCTGTTGTCCCAAAAATAAATAAACAATAAAAGAAATCGCGCGACCACGGAATGTGTGACTGCCATCTTGATTACCTGTACTATTAATAAAAGTTTACGGATTTTGTGATCGCCTGTAGGTTTCTAGCGTTTAAAATTTTTAGAATTTGCGAGCTTTAGTGTTTAGCAAAATTTCTGAATCACATAATGGCAATTATATTTGTATTGTAGAAACAAGATGTTCTAATTTTGTTTGCCAGATACCTAACTATCTAGTCTAAACACTAGTTAATTATTAAACGTGTGTCAGGTTGCTTATGTTTTTAGGAAAAAAAAAATATTAAAAAAAAAAAAGGAACCTTTAGGGTGAGACGGACATCCAATTATCTGTGGTTTGCAATAAATATCATATAATAAGAAAAGCAAATTGACGGAAAACGCGTCGACAGATGTTGCTTATCTATGGGAAAACGGTAAATGCCTTCTTTGTGATGCAGCAGGTGTAGACACTCTAGCGCCAACTTATGTTTTTAGATCTAATAATTTTACTGGATTTGCTTCAGAGGGAGGAGAGAGAGTTCTTAGCTATCCATGGATTATCTGTGCGGGTGCCGGGTCCAACGCGTGATTGGAAGGCAGGGGAATGAACTGCAGCGTTCTCGGGATTGAGACCGCGAGGTAAGTTTAAAGGCCTTTTTCAACTCTCACCTGCACTGTGTTCACCATCCTCTCTACTTAACTAAATACGTGTTTCCATAAAAGTTCCGACGGCTGATCTCGGAAGGCCAAGGTCTTTCACTAGACGATGAAAATACATTGCTGGAATTACTCTTGCACCGACTTCCACTGCATAAAGTTCAGTTCTAAAACCGTTTCTGGTAATTTCATTTGTTAGATCAAAATGTTTGTTCGCCTTGATGGTGTGGATCTTAGACCTTTTTCAAGTAGGTAGAGTCTTGCACCCAGCAAGTATATATCTGGCAGTCCCACGGCAATACCGCACAATTTACATGTCTTATCTGTTTCCCCCATCTTACCAGATTACTCTGGTCAGGAAGAGACATTTGAAAGACATTAAGATAGAACTTAATAAGTGCCGGAGACCATTCGTACACGAGTGTGCACCATTTCAGGGCTGCTAATATACATACTATGCAAAAAAAACGTAAATATATCGAAATATCAAATATTTTTTGGTATGTGTCATGGTCGCCAAAACACTAATATTTTCAATAGAAAAAAAACTTAAAGAGGTGTCGAGAGAACCAAAGTCAAATATCATGTTTCAGCAGAAAGTATCCATAGCGATTCAGAGCGGCGACATAGCTAGTGTAATGGATACTTTCCCAGCGCCTTAAAGTCAAGTTTTTCTCCTTGCTTCAATTAATTATATTATGGTATTTAGGTAATAAAAAAAGTAGATAAACTGAAATTCAAGCAAAAAACAATTTATATTTTTAATTTTCCATTTGTAAACAATCAACTTGTAAATCTCAGGATTAAAGAATACAGTGAAACAAAGCATGTGTGATCTGTATCACACAATTTAAGTACCAATCAAAGATCAATTAAATTTTTATTACGATTTAATAGTTTAACCGATATCTATTTTTAATTGATCTTCTTTCAAATATAGAAAACGCGGAATTTTATTTTCTTTTATCTTCGTAGTTTAGTAAAGATCTTATAATGTTTACTCACTAATGTTGTTTGAGTTAACATTTTATTGAATTTTATTTTATGTTATCTTAGTCTTAGTAGAACTTATTGTGCTATTTTTTATGACAAGCGGAACGAGTGGGAGATGGCGAGCGTAGCTAGCGATTAAAGTGAAAAGCAACGTGTGTGAAGGCAGCGGAGGTGCGACAGAGAAAGTCTTCTAGCGGATTGGCGAAACTATTTTGGAAACGTCTTAATTTTAGACAATTTAATATTATATTTAATTGAATCAGGTGTTATTTTCCGGAAGTCCATTTTATAATGATTACAATTGGAAATTAATTTGTAATATCTTCCGCTTATAATGTTGGTGTATTAAATTATATGTTACATGTAACAACACAAAGAAATATCACCAGCAAACGAACACTCTTCGACACGTCTAAAAACATGTATATGTTGTTTTCAGTGATACCAAGGTTTTTTTTATGATAAAAGAACGTACAGGTGTAAATATTACTTACTCGATCCTAATCAGATAGTCTTTTTATAAAAAAATCTATTAACTTTTGAAAAGACACCCAAAGTTTGATTTATGATTCTAAAAATATTACTTTAGTTCTCATTTCAAAACTTAACAGATTAAAAAAAAAAAAATTAAGTTACGATCGAGTAAATAAAATCTACACCTACATGTAATTTTTTTTCCGAAAAAACATTTATTATCTGGTCATAAAAAAAGCGACCTGCTGGTTCAGCGGCCTTCGATAGCCCAGCAGTGGATTATAGGCGATGAGGAACCTGATTACACCTCAGCAGTATAAAGACAATCCTACCAGTGATTAATGAAATTCACTTACTTGGTCTTATATTGGATTATTCTCCACGTAGCTTTGCAGCACTCTAGACTTCCTCAGTGTCTTCAGGTTCGGCGATGATGCGGTGGTAAGCGGTGATGTGGCGGGGCGGTTTTTGCGTAAGCGAAAAGCGGAGCGTTCACAAATGACTGTCTTGACAGACAGACAGACAGAAGCATGGATTAAAGCGAGTATCACTATTCAGCGGAGCGGACACAAAAATAATAGCGGAGCGAGTCTTGACTTTCTTAGTCCATTGCTTGTGTGTCAATGATTTAGCGGTGGCGTACTGCGCCATCTGTCGCGGAGTCTGTGTTAGCTCGTAAGAGATAAATCAATATTAAGCTAACAAAGTAAATCTCATTAAATTCACTA
Source organism: Monopis laevigella (assembly GCA_947458855.1). Lineage (NCBI taxonomy): Eukaryota > Metazoa > Arthropoda > Insecta > Lepidoptera > Tineidae > Monopis > Monopis laevigella. The sequence goes on along the minus strand of OX381583.1, from coordinate 26,075,872 downwards.
GATGGCGTTGTCTTTACAGTACTGCGGCGCAAACATCCTCGCCAGCCTTGAAGAGCTTTCAATATTTAGAAAGATGCTACGAGCGAATTGTAGAGCGGTTTATAATATATAAATATGAGCGGAGCGGTAAACTATCCTAATTATATCTCATACGTTAGCAATATACAAAGGCAATAAAATAATACAATTAAAATTAAAAAACTTAAATTAAAGCGTAAAACTAAATAAATAAAAATAAACTATTGGCTAGGAATAGGACAAAGTTTGGTTACTGGACGTTTTAGTTTTCCAGACTTAGTTTTTACTAAAGCGACTCTAACAGTGCCATCCTGACCGGGATAAACTTCCTCTATTATTCCTAGAAGCCATCGTAAAGGCGGGATATCATCCTGATGGATTAAAACCACAGTCCCGACGGTAACTGGGTTGGTAGCGGTGCACCACTTCTGGCGGACCTGCATCGTGTGCAAATATTCCAATCGCCACTGTTTCCAGTAGGATTGTACCAGCTTATCTAATAACTCTTTGCGGCACAATAAATTAAGTTTAGAGTCAGATAAGTCTGGTGCGGGAAGATGTTGAAGTGGTGTAGAGTTAAGGAAATGAGCGGGAGTTAATACTTCGGGGTAAGGTTCCTCCGAAAGTAAACAAAGTGGACGAGAATTCAACAGAGCTTCAATCTGTGTAAGAACAGTTAAGAGCTCCTCGTATGTGAGAAGTTGATCTCCAATAATACGGTACAAATGGGACTTAAAACACCGTATGTTTGCCTCCCAAATGCCACCAAAATTTGGCGCATGCGGTGGGATCATTTTCCACTTTATTCGGCGGTTTGAAAACTCAAGATTCAAAGAATCTTGATATTTTGATGAAATGACAAAATTGTATAAGTCATCCAACTTAGCTTTAGCGCCTAAGAAATTTGTACCATTATCTGAGTATATAAATGACACAGGACCACGGCGGGAAATAAACCTTTTAAAGGCATTTAGAAACGTATCGGTTGACAGGTCAGACACAAGTTCTATGTGAACTGCCTTAGTTGTCAAACAGACGAACAGACAAATATATGCCTTTTGGGCACGTTGACCACGGCGTCGCGTAAGGGTTATTTTAATAGGCCCAGCGTAATCAACGCCTGTGTGTACGAACGCCTTACTTGTCTCACATACTCGATAGTAAGGTAAATCTGCCATTTTAGTATTAGGACCTTTAGGGTTTACACGAAAACAAAAATTGCACATCCTCACTCGCTGTCTAATGACACTGCGAGATGAAATAATCCAATATTTTTGTTTTAAAATAGACGATAACAAAGTAGCCCCCGTATGACAGTTGGTTCTGTGGTAATGATCAATGATTAAATTGACAGCAGGATCTTTCTTAGGTAACAATACAGGGTGTTGAGCGGTGAACGGTAGATTAGCATTTGTTAACCGACCTCCAATACGAATTATTCCTTTGTCATCAACAAAAGGGCATAATTTTTTAATATATTTAGGAACGATTCCTTTCATAAGCGATTTATATTCGTCAGTAAAATAAAACTGCTGAATAGTTTTAACGACGTAGTGTTCAGCTAAATCTAAATGATCAGCTTCAATATATTTAGAGCGGGGTAATAATTTTATAAAGCGTAATATATAAGCTACAATACGTAATAGTTTATTAAATGAAGAAATACGAAGGACCAAAGCGTATAAAAGCGGCGGTTCTTTAACAATAACTGCTAAAGACTTAGAATTTAACTCTGGAATTTCAGAGTCAGCGGAAACCTTAAATTGTTTAATCGGCCACATTTGTGGATCCTGACAAATCCAAGAAGGTCCATGCCACCATAAGGCATGATTAATTATTTGCGAGGGGAGCAGACCCCGTGACAGACAGTCACTCGGGTTGTCAACTCCAGCGATATGATAAAAATTATTATGATGTAAATTTTCTTGAATTTTAGCTACTCTGTTAGATACGAAAATAGACCAGCGATGCGGAGACGAATGAATCCATGACAGAGCAATCATGGAATCAGAAAAGGCGAATATATTGTTAATAGTGTAGCGTTCGTGGTAGGTATCAAATACATTTTTAACTAATTTTGAAAGCAATACTGCGGCACACAGCTCCAAGCGAGCCAGTGATACCACCTAACTGGAGCAACCTTTGATTTGGAGCAAATTAAATTTAGATAAATATTACCAGATGAATCTGTGACATGTAGGTATATACAACACCCATATGCCTTTAAACTTGCATCACAAAATGCAACTAAATTTGATGTACATCCAGGTACGACATTCATATGACGCGGTATTTTTAAGTTAGCCAGAAGTGGTAACTCTTTAATAAATGTCTTATACATTAACATAATATTACTAGGAGGAGTGTCATCCCAACCAATGTTAGCAGACCATAATTCTTTTATCAACATTTTAGCAAATAAAATGACCGGAGCAACCAAGCCCAAAACATCAAACAATCTGGCCACTGTTGACAAGATTGCCCGTTTTGTGCATGTATTCTCACATGAAGAAATTTTAAAAGTAAATATGTCTTGCGAGGGATGCCATTCCAATCCTAATATCTTTAGATTAAAATTATCAATAAAGTCGACCGGTGCACAATGTGAAGAAGGTAAGTTAGAAATTAATTCTTGAGCGTTACTTGCAAATTTGACAAGCTCAAATCCACCTGAAGCAAATAATGAAATCAGCTGTTTCGATAAATGAACTGATTCATTAATATCAGACACTGACGTCACCAAATCATCGACATATACACTGTCAGACATAGCCACTTTGGATGCCTCGGGATAGTTGTGACACTCACTAGCTGCAAGTTCACGTACCGTTCGGATAGCCAAGTAAGGACTAGGTTTCAATCCGAAAGGAACACAATTAAATTGAAAACAACGAATATGCTCATTTAAATTAAAGCGGTAAAGTATTTTTTGGTACTTACGATGTTGTTCAGTGACACCAATGCGTAGGTACATTTTCCTTATATCGGCTGTGATAGCTATAGAAAATAAACGAAAGTTCAATAAAAGTTTAAACAGGTCAGCCTGTAGGTTAGGGCCTGTATGGAGGACATCATTTAATGATAGTCCTGTATGTGTTTTGGCACTTGCATCCAAAACAATGCGAACCTTAGTAGTTAATTTGTCCTGACGAACAACAGCGTGATGGGGAATATAATAACCTACATCAGGATTACATTCAAAATTAATTTCGGACAAATAGCCCTTGCTAATGTAATCCGTAATTACTTCATTATATTCTACAAGAAGAGCGGGGGATTTTCTAAACTTACTCTCTAATGAGAGAAGTCGGCGGTGTGCAGCAGCACGCGAATTACCCAACTCACACGGGTCCCTAATGAATGGTAAAGCGACGGTATACTTTCCACTGGACTCACGTGTGACGGAGTTTTTATAAAGGTTCTCGCAAGCAGCTTCGTCTGGGCTAAAATACCGTATAACTGGCATTTCTTCGAGTTCCCAGAATCTATGTAAAGAATTTTCTAATTCTAAACTCGAATAGGTGCAAAATGACGTTGAAATGACGTTATTATTATTCGTGCGGGTGACAGACGATGCAGTAGGTATATCTCCTAATAGAATATAACCTAAAGTTGTCTGTATAAGCGGGGCGGTAGGTGGCGGCATATCATAACGACCACCTAATAGCAAGTGGGGAAACAACTGGGCTCCCAACACCATATCAATATTGCCTGGACATTCCAAGACAAATCAGCAAGCGGTAAGTCTTTTAGATCGACTAACTGTGTCGTATCTATAAAACTATTAGGTAGATTGTCAGTAATACAATCTATAATTAAACATTGAATATTGTATTCGTGGTTTGAAACGCGAGACTGTATTTTTACAGTCGTGTAGCCATACACGGGGCGAGAACTTATACCTACACCTTTTATAAAAGAGTTATTTAGGCAAGTTATAGGTAAATTTAATCTTTTACAACAATCAAGCGTGATAATATTATTTTGAGACGCATTGTCAATCAAACATCTAATTAACTTCCGAACGTTATACTTAGAAAATGCAAATATTTGAGCGGTAGCAAGTAATACATTAGAATGCGGCGCTTTAACTATTGTTTTAGGTATATTATTTATAGCGAACCGGTTTTCTAAAGCGAGTGGCGCTGTAAACTTGGAAGCGGCTGCGACGCGTGGAGGGGATGAACAGGGAGAGTAGACAACCAAAGAAGTCGAAGCCTGTGCGCGCGCGCAGTCGTCGGCGGGAGATACATTTTTAGGACGCGTCATAGATACATGCATCGATTGGCTTTCATTGTTCACATCAGCTGATTGCACATTAAAATGTAACAATGAGTGGTGCCTTTGGTGACAATGATTGCATGTACTCTTTGACTTGCATCGATAACTAGGATGGGTGAAACTTAAACAGTTAATGCACCCATTATGCGATTTAATTAAATGAAAACGTTCATTAGGCGACATAGTTTTAAATTATGAACAATATTATAACTGACAGTGATCGGAAGTGTTACATAATATACAGCGGTTATTAAAATTATTATTATTAGAATGGGGCGTACTTGTGCTTGCGAATGACTTGAAGTTGTTTTTATTAGTGCGTTTTTGAGGCGGAATATAGGCGGATTTATTAGTGTTATTATTGTAATTAGTGCAAGTGCGTTCCAGGATTTTAACCTGACCCTGAACAAAATTAACCAACGTGTCATACGAAGGGGTATCTTGGTCCCGAACAGAAATTTCAAATTCCTGTACTGTTTGGGTGTCCAGTTTCTTCAAAGCACATGTCAATAAAATAAAGTCAGACATGTTCTTTAAATCTAACTGTTTAAGTGCGGCTACAGAAGAAGAGAATCTTTCAATAAAGTTATTTAAACTTGACGCGGTGTGGGTAGTATGTTTTATTTCAAAAATATTGTTTACATAATGTGTACCCAAAGCGCGCGTGTCCTGGTACTTCTTGACCAAGGACTTCCAGATTACTTGATAAGATTCTCCGGTAGGCACTATTCCAGCGGTAATGTTCAAAGCGGAGTGGGTTAGTTTGCCGATTAAATATTGCACACGTTGTGAGTCCGACAGCTGCGGATTTTCATGAATGTTAGTTCTAAACGATTCATAAAATATTGGCCAGTTTTCAGTTTTTCCATCGAAACAAGGTAACTCAATAGGGGGTAATTTTAGGGAAAATTTATTACGTTCAGAAGAGCACTGCAAGGCGGTTTTAACATTTTTAGTACTTAATAAATTAGAGCGTTTGTACTTTATAAAAGAAACTAAATCCTCAAAGGTATTTAATACCTGAAAATCTGGAACATTTGATTCCTTAGATTTCATGTAACAGGTTATTAACTCATCTATTATTCCTTCAAATTGAGATTTAATATCATCTATGGTCTCCGTTTCACCCAAGAATTTACTTATATTAGAGCCAACTAAGTCATCGTTAGCGGTATTATAAAGTTTATTAATGCGGGCGAAAATAGCTTCCTTTTTAGCTTCTAATACAATAATTGATTTAGACATTGTGATTAACTAGTAATTAAACAGTTGTTAAAATAAATTACAACAAATTAATAAGTACGAGGGTGGGCGCGGAAATTATAGTACGTTGCACAAATTTAAAAAGTACGTTACAAATTAATACTTTTTATAAGTAACACAATTAATTATAGCGATAATAAAGCGATATTTTAGCGAAATAAGAGCGGTTATACTACAAAGTATGAGAATGTATGAAAAGCGTAAGTATAAAGCGGTGAGTATGAGATATTCTACTTAAATTAACAATCAATTAAAGTAAATTGTTCAATATCCGGCTCGAAGGACCATCACTTATGGTCATAAAAAAAGCGACCTGCTGGTTCAGCGGCCTTCGATAGCCCAGCAGTGGATTATAGGCGATGAGGAACCTGATTACACCTCAGCAGTATAAAGACAATCCTACCAGTGATTAATGAAATTCACTTACTTGGTCTTATATTGGATTATCCTCCACGTAGCTTTGCAGCACTCTAGACTTCCTCAGTGTCTTCAGGTTCGGCGATGATGCGGTGGTAAGCGGTGATGTGGCGGAGCGGTTTTTGCGTAAGCGAAAAGCGGAGCGTTCACAAATGACTGTCTTGACAGACAGACAGACAGAAGCATGGATTAAAGCGAGTATCACTATTCAGCGGAGCGGACACAAAAATAATAGCGGAGCGAGTCTTGACTTTCTTAGTCCATTGCTTGTGTGTCAATGATTTAGCGGTGGCGTACTGCGCCATCTGTCGCGGAGTCTGTGTTAGCTCGTAAGAGATAAATCAATATTAAGCTAACAAAGTAAATCTCATTAAATTCACTAGATGGCGTTGTCTTTACAGTACTGCGGCGCAAACATTATCACTGAAAAAAATATTTAAATGTTTTTTGACGCTCGAGTTCGCGTATCCTTTGCCTATGCACTTAACGTTCGAACACTCGTGTTCGTTTGTTGGTGATATTTTTTTGTGTTGTTACATGTAACATATAATTTAATACACCAATATTATAAGCGGAAGATATTACAATATAATTTATATGTATGTATCTTCACGGGTGCCTTACGGCGCCCGAGACCGCCTAGACGGCCCCAGGGTACCCAGCGGAGGGGTTTTAATCCCACCTCGTCGTAGCCGATGGTATGAGTCTACACCGAACAAGTGGCTAGCTCGTCGCGATGTTTTGAATAGACTCAATAACCCATCTATAAACAGTTTCACAAGTTGGTATAGTGAAACCGGGACCGACAGCTTAACGTGCTCTCCGAGGCACTATAGTGGTGTTGTCAAACAAATGTACATAATTTTTTTAATTAAAAACTCATTGGTACACACCGGGATTCGAACCAGGGACCTTAGTGTTTTTAAGTCCAAGGTCTAACCAACTCGGCCACCACGTATACGATATAATTTCGAATTGTAATTAATTTGATATTAGATATTCAAAAAAATTTTTTTATAATTAAATAAGTACAAACCTATTTTCAATTACCAATTAATCAATTAGATAACATTTAAATAATAAATAGTTATCTACCGTAATTTTGCAAACATACAAAATATTTATGTAATTCACTGAATGGTTCTGTCAGTAAATATTTTGGTGAGTATCCACAATGGCAACGCATCGCATGAATAAATAATTCTAAATGTTTGACCGAAATTATTATACAAATAGCTTAGCTGCATAACGGGTCTTTGTCACAATATACTCGTATCTGCGAACAACTATGCACTCAGATCTCTGTACACATGCTATTCTGTCTCTCAGTAATATACAACAAAATATATTTAAAGTATATTTATATTATTTTTATATAATTTTCATATAATTGATAAACGCTTACTACGGCGTCTCTCGCTAGCCAATCTACACATACATACTCGTATAATAAAATTGTGAATGAAAAAAATCTGTACATTTATTTTATATATAAAAAAAAAAGCAGAATGGACTCTAAATATTCTGTATGTTTGTTTGATTGATAGGGCATCATTTAAAAACTATTGTACCAATTAATATGCGGTCTTTTTTTGTTAAATAGCTATTTGCTCTGTGGGTAAAATACGGTATATTATATTTCGATAAACATACAGGGAGTTCATAAATATAGGGCTATACACCAGATAGAAATAAATGTTCCATAAAGCAAAGATGGATATTATATTTTAATGACATACTCGTAAGACTGCATTAAAATATTTTTGATTTTATATTTACTTTTTGAGTTTTTTTTTTTCGTATATAATGTTATTGGCAACTATAGAATTTGATAGGTAAATACTTACTAAAACTAAAATTTGGGTTTTTAATATATAATGAAGAGACATAATATGCGGCTACCATGTCCGCATATGATATCTATATTTTTAAATAAATACGCTTAAGAAGTTGCGGGCACTAGGTACTTTAAAATAAGATCGCACCTCGCAAGTAAGCTCTTATGCAGTGGGGCCTTTTGTGTGCACTCACCCATTATCTAGTAGTATGCTTGATCGAAAACGAATTAATATTTAACTAAAAAAAGTTTATTATTCTTTTTATGAATTGTGTAAATATGTATTTGGCTCTTGCCCAAACGAGTAAGGGATCTCTTCTAAATGAGTGAGAACTAATACTATAAATTATATAAACACAAATTAAGTGAATTTACCTTTTTATTAACATCTTTTTATTTAGGTGGGAGCAAGGTCTCTAGAACTTCGTTACCACCGCTACATACAGATGCAAAAACCGTCAAGTCATGTTTCGGTTTTAGTCTGTGGGTTCACCGGTTTTCAGGAGACTACTACATCGATTTTTTGTCGAGGGGGTTCCTTTTCAGGGTGCGATTACGAAATGGGTAATTGAACTGACAATAAATCAGCGAGTATATTAAAATATACTCGTAATGCAATTCATCTTTGTCGCCGCCCATTTCGTAATCGCATCATTTAGCCGGCATAGTGGGAGCGATCAATATTGTTTAAGAACAATTATTGATTGACCCCATTCATGGACTTTGTAGGTCTGCTCACCACCAGGTAGATACAAAGTCACATGCCGAGCTCCAATAAAAAAATAATTACCGAAAACTATAAGTACCTGAAACAAAAACAAAAAATAATTATTAAACATTTTTCGAAGGTCTCTACTATAATCTAGCCCTACGTATTCTACTTTTGAAGTAAGCACTGAGCCCCCAATATGGTATATATTAATACAGCCTTATGGCGGTCCGGGGTAGCATCAGTTCCACGTGGTCGTGGAGGGAAAAGCCTTTACGGACCATTTAGGCAGGGGTCCCTCAGGGGGCTTTCTCTCGCCCGCTCCTTATTCCCTGTATCATCATCATCATCGTTAGCCTATTGCAGTCCACTGCTGGGCATAAGCATAATCTCCCAAGACGCGCCAACGATCCCGGCCCTTTGCATCCAAGATTTGCCAGCCACGTACCTCAGATCGTCACTCATCTAGCCGCAGGGCGTCTACACTACGTGTACTATGTAGTGGACGCCACTCTAGGATCTGTTTGCTCCAGTGCAGCGGTTGTCTGTTCTGCGGCAAACGTGACCAGCCCACTGCCACTTCTGCTTACTGACTATTTGGCCATTGATGCCAGTGACTTAACCTACGGATATCTTCGTTCCGAATCGTATACACAAGAGAAACTCCAAGCGTAGCCCTTTTCCATAGCTCGCTGAGAGATTATATATGATATCCCTACTCTCTCGGATTGCTTCTCGATGGAAAGCAAGACGTAACCCCGGCGCTGTTTGCGCCAAAAGCCCTAGTCTCGCCGTCGCTAATATACCAAGGTTGGTGGACATCCTTCATTCTTGGCTCGACAAGTGGCGACAGTCTGTCAGCGTAGGCAAAAAGCAGCCCTTAGTAGCCGATAGTATGAGTTGATATGACAATGAACAAGACATCGCCTCGATATTTGATATTTGGATAGACTTAATAACCCATCTATGAATAATATACAAGTTGGTAGGACATCATTTTTTAAATTAAAAATATTGGTACACACCGAAGTTTAAACCTCGGCCAAGTACTACTACTTATTTCTCGCGTCTTCCAGTACTTAATGTACAATCGTAAACACGGAAAGTCTATGAATTTATTATATTATGTAGGTATAAATTTGTTATTTACACATATTGCCCTTACCGAAAACTAAGCTCAAAATCTTTTACTATACTGTAGCAGAAACAACGATGATATGATATTCTATAAACATCCAGTTACTATACAGAAAAACGTACTAGCATTAAGTGAAAAACGTAGCCAACTATACGACACGGAGGCTGTTTCAAAATATATCTGACCAAACTGGGTATCCATCCTTTAAAATAAAATAAATATAAAAACGGACTCATTGAAAGAGCCCCTGATTATACATATAATGCAATAGCTTGAAATATCTTGTACTAATAATATATTTTACGTTTGAGGCAATAAATTAGATATTTTAATTATAATATTTAAATAAAAATCAAGATTTTCTCCACAAAGTCGATATAAATTAAAAATAATATTTACAAACGAAATTGCTTCATAGTGAAAGATATATGAACACGTTTGGATTATCTTCTAAAACAATTTACACTAGTGCAGCTTATAAAATTAGCACTCGCTGAATACTCAATTTTATATCTTATACATTAAATCCTACAATCCACTAACAAGCTTATACTCACGCAAGACATAGAAAATTGTTTATATGACTAGATAAATTTGTTAAATAAACCAAACAATAATTACTTATATTTCAGCAAGAAATGTTTAATGAAGAATGTAGTGAAACAAAGAATCGAAATTCTAAAATAAAACGGTTCAAGGCCTTTGATAAAATATGACGAAGCCCCGAAACAACAACAGACATGTCTTCTCCCACGTTTATCGGATCGTTTCATTTGTTTTATATCATTCAAGGTGTTTATCACTTTTAAATTGAAGTCAAAATTCATCCAAATATCAATTAATATTCACGTACACTAAGTAAACCAAGTTGGTTGGGCGAGTAAATAATATAACCTTATGATTCCATCCCCGGAGTTCATCTATGAGCCTTTCTTGGAGCCTACTTACGCCTTTGAAGGAAGTTAAGCCCTCGGTCCCGTTTCTACTAAAAGGTGAAATAGAATGTGTCAGCAACCCTTATCGCAGCCCATTTAAGGTATTTTTTTCGGAACTGTCATCACATGGATGGTTCATCAAATCAAATCAAATCAAATCAAATCATTTATTTCATGTAAATCTTTACAGATATTTATGAATAGTCAAAAAAAAAAAAAAAAATTAACAATGAGGTCTTAGAGTGCGTTTGGTTAGGCAGCTATTCATTATTAAAAGAACGACAAATATTTATTATATCTCGATATCAGATTTAGAACTTAAATTTAGAAATCTTAATATGAAAATTACTACCAAACCGAACACACACTACATAACCAAGTAGTGTAAGACTAGGTGGTTAGCTGATTCCATTGACCTGTCAATCATTATCTGCCATACAAGGGAGCCACCAAGGCGACCAACTTCACCGACCATATCCACGCCTTAAATATTTATTCTAAATAAAAGGTTAGTAACCAATCACATATAAGTAAACGTATAAGGATCGGTATTTTTAAGGGCGGGTATACTAACTGTAAAGTCGATCCCCTCAGTGACACCCCGGAGAAAAAGAAACCAGCAAGTAAAAAACTCTAGTGCTTCACACAAATTAAAAGAGGAGTACAGCCATTGATTTGCTTATGCTATATAGCATATATATATTGTAGCATACTCAAAATGCAACCGATCAGCATGCGCAAAACACCCTATGGCAGATTATTTGTTACTGTACCAATGTACAGAACTACACAGTACTGTAGTATAAATTAAGTATAAATAAGCAGGTAATCATCAGTGATTACCTTATCCAAAGACAAAATTTACATAATGTAATAAAAATAAATTATGTAATATTAAATTATTACAATATCGGACACTACTAAGCTTATGTTTATTCTACAAATATAATTCTAATAAATAAGTAATTTGTTCACTAGTTGCGAGACCTCAATTGCATATCAGGACGGTTCCAGACGTCTTTATCGTTAAAATAGTCTTTTACGCTATAGTAAGCCTTATTGATTAAAATGTGTTTTATACAATTCTTAAACTTTATTTCACTCAGTTCTATAATGCTTTTAGGTAATTTATTAAATAACCTTATACTGTTAATGACGAAACATTTATTCGTTTTTTGCAGTCTAAACTTTGGTATATCGATTTTATCTATGTTTCTTAAGTTTAAATTATGTCTATCGCTATTTTTACTAAACATATTTAAGTTTTTCCTTACGTATAATAAATTCTCATAAATATATTGAGATGGTAGTGTCAATACATCAATCATAGGAAAGATTTCTCGAAGAGAGTCACGAGCTTTTATGTTATATATTGCCCGAATGGCCCTCTTCTGTAGAATAAATATTGTGTCAATATCTGCCGCAGATCCCCACATTATAAGACCATATGTCATTATACTGTGAAAATAGGCGAAGTACACTAGTCTGGCTGTTGCAACATCAGTTAATTGTCTAATTTTTCTGACTGCATATGCAGCAGAGCTCAATCTGTTGGATAAAGTATTGATGTGAGCTTTCCACTGTAGTTTGGAATCAACTGTGATCCCTAAAAACACAGTGGAGTCGACAAATTCCAGATCAGTGCCACCTATCTTCACTGTGGCATTGATATTTGATACATTAGGCAACGTAAATTTCAGGCACTTAGTCTTCTTTGCATTTAAAACTAAATTATTTGCCGTGAACCATTTTGAAACCATTTCCAAAGTGTCATTTGCTGTCGATAATATATTATCTTTCCTACTAACTTTAAACAGTAGGGATGTATCATCAGCAAATAGCACTATCTGCGCCGTCTCCTGTACCATATGTGGAAGATCATTGATGTATACTAGGAACAGGAACGGGCCTAAAATTGAGCCCTGGGGGACACCCATCTTTACAATGGTTCCGTCGGATACACAACCATCAATATTAACACCTTGAGTTCTATTAGAAAGGTAGGACTTTATTAGATTTAAAGCTAAATCGCGAATGCCATAAAATTCCAGCTTGTTTAACAAAGTTTGATGGTCAACACAATCAAACGCTTTAGACAGATCACAGAAAACGCCAACGAGATCCTGGCAGTTTTCCCAGGCGTCAATTATTTCAGTAATCAGTCTTGTGCCGGCATTTGTTGTGTTTCTACCTTTTGTGAACCCGTATTGTTGATCATGTAACAATTTATGAGTATTAAAATGACTTAACAGCTGACCAAGAATTATTTTTTCGAATATTTTACTTAAGGCTGGCAGGACAGAAACAGGACGATAATTATTTGGATCTGTCTTACAGCCGGTCTTGAATATGGGAACTATTTTACTATTCTTCATAAGGTCGGGAAAAATTCCTTCATTAACACACCCATTAAAAGTATCAGCGAGTACCGGTCCTATAGTATGAATGATTGCTTCGATAGCTTTGACAGATAGCCCCCATAAATCTTCAGTTTTCTTTTTATTTAACATTTTAAAGTGTTTTAGTATATCCTCATTAGTGACATATTTAAAATTAAAATTAGATATAATTGGTATTTTAATATATCGTTTTAAAAAATCATTAGCAGTACTAGCTGATGATTTAATACAGTTCGTAATTTGTAATGGGATATTAGTAAAGAATTCCTCGAATAATTCATACATCATTAATATTAAAAGCCTAAAGATAACTAGTGCGCATACTTCATAGATAATACTACTTTTGTACGCTTAAGTTGTACAGTTTCCCTATACCAACTTGTGAAACTGCTCATAGGTGGGTTATTGAATCTAACCAAAACATCGCGACGAGCTAGCCACTTGTTCAGTGAAGGCTTATACTATCGGCTACGACGAGGTGGGATTAAAAACCCCTTCACTGGGTACCCTGAGGCCGTTTAGGCGGTCCCGGGCGCCGTAACGGGTGCCTTACGGCGCCCGGGACCGCCTAAACGGCCTCAGGGTACCCAGTGATATATTTGTACATTTGATGTTATATTGTACACGTAGCGTAGCTTGCATGCGTAAAAAAATGTGTTAAAGTTTGCGCAAAGGATATGCAAATTTCTGAATATATACAATACATAGTTATGCCGATTTACAAGTATGTGGATAATTGCTTGTGCAAATCACTATTTGTGCAAATAAGATAGAATAGTTATTTTGTGGGTTATAATTTTTCAAAGTTAAAAAAATTTCACACTTAACAAACTTATTTTAAAGATATTTTTTTACTGGAACCTGGTTTTTATAGGATTTTTTTTATTGCTATATCTTTAAAATAAATCAATTTTTAAGATTATATTAAATATATCTATTTAAAAGTGAGCCGTTAGGTACCACCCGTGAGGGTACGGGAATAATTATTAAAAAAATTAAATATCCTTTTACTATAGTATATATTACAAAATAACTAATGGTTATTGGTTACTTTGTAATATATACTACAAAAAGGCTTTTAGTTCCACAAAACTCTATCAAAACTGTAACGCATGAAAGAAATCGTTATTATTTTAGGCCTTCAACAGATAAGGTCGACTAACTTATTGGGTTAGAATAAACCGTTACATTTAACAACTTTTAAAATAGGGCGCTGGTTCAGCGAAGCAAGATGAATGTTCTGAAGGCATAGAGTTTGTAAACCCGAGGCGGTAGACAGTCTCACTGAAAATACTCAATAAATTCGCGCGTGTACTTTAAGAAATAAATAATAACTATACAATTATAATAAACAAATCAATATAATAATCGTTTGTAAACACTTTTAAAATTAAATTTTTAAATACTTTTTTTCTTTTACATACATACATATAATCACGGGTGCCTTACGGCGTATTTTTTCTTTTGTTACCGGTAATTTATTAGCTCATTAAATAGGGAGACAATTTTCTTAGCTATCCATGAAATCTCAATTCGGGTGCCAGGTAAAACGCATGGAAGAGAGGCAGGGGAATGAACTGCAGACTTGAGACGAATCAGGATTGAAGAACGTTTAGATATGAACTCTCCCCTTCACTGTGTTCAGTACCTACCCTCTCATATAGTACTTTGTAGAATCTATTGTTTCATCGGTCAAACGAACTATTTTGTTGTTTTCTAGTCGTTTGCATCGAAAGAATTACATACTTTATGCAGATTTCATTGATCCTTTTATACACTTCCGTAGACTAGTGGCCTTTGGGGTTGTATCCGCAGGTCGTGGGTTGGATTCCCAGCTATGGCAAAAACAAGTATGTTTTTGCCGTTGTACAGTTGTCATGGTCTGGGTGTTCATAAAATATAATATGTATTATATCCTTGCTTCTGGTACACATAGTACAAGCCTAGAGCTTAGTTTGTGATCAGAGCAATGTGTGTGATTTGTCCTACATATTATTATTATTTTATTAGCGTTTTTGTATGCGATATAAACTATGATGTATATATCGTAATAAAATCGCGCGTCTATTCACGCGGCTTTCTAGTCTATCATGTCATGTTTTCTGATGGTGAGTTGGTTTTTACGATAAGTTGTGTTGGCTCCTCTCCAACGGATCACCTGTTGCCAGGGACGACACAATGGCTGAAGAAGCTAAATAACATGCCGTCCGGCTGATTGGCAGATTACACAGGCTGGGTTGCACCATGTTAACAAGCACTTTAATTGGTTATTTTTATCGGGATATGTTAATATAATAAAATCACTGTAAATAGCTCTGTAACTATAGTTTTTACTATATGACCCTTCTAACTTCGTCTGCGTAACTTTTAACTGTTTACGCAGCGCACACAACGGAAGGTCTCAAAAGGAATATTTTTCCCTGTTTTCGTGAAATTTTTCATTGATGCTCCGCTGCTATTGGTGTTTGAAGTTATATAGCTTATGGCCTTCCTCAATACATGGAAACCAGTAGTTCTTGAGATTAGCGCGTTAAATCAACCAAACAAACTCTTGCGCTGCATAAGGATGACATATTGTTTGGTAAAAGAACCACTTTGTAAGTTATGGCCCGTCTGCAAATCGGCTTGTTAACAGAAATAACGTAATATTCAAGATTTTTTCCAATATGCGAAATGCAAAGAAAGTCAGTATATTTGTAGATACTTACAATCGGTTCACAGTTATACCAGTGAATCGATTTCGATAAGACTAAATAGGATAACATAGGTCATTTAACAGTACGTCACATCTTGTTTTACCTATTCATAAATGCATTTCTCAACTAAAAAAAAATACTTATTTTTATTATTATGTAACGTGGTGGACTTTAGCAAGCGAAAGCAATCACATATCTGCTTTTATTATTTTCTTTGCTGACAGTTAGTTAGAAACCATTAAACCCCCAGGTGGGCAATTCTCGCGCTTTCGACATTCATCTCGGTTCGAGATTTTTAAACGAAAAATGACTAAATATGTCATTTTTCGTTCAATATTTGTATATTTATTAATTAATATTTATTATTTATTTCGTTTAATGTTCGATATTTTTGAACGAAAAATGGCATATTTAGTAATTTTTTGTTTAAAAATCTTGAATCGAGATAAATGTCAAAAGCGCGAAAATTGCCCACCAGTTTTTGTTTAAAGTTGGCCAAATTAATCTGTATTTAAAATAAGCTAACAAGTCACAGTATGTAACTTTGTATCTACCACTTGGTAACCTAACCTAAAAACCAACAAGGCAATATCCAAAAGAAATATTAAACATTATTTTAGTTGTTCCAAAAAATGTGTTGCACTTAACAAAGCAAGTCTCTCCGAGGCTAAGACAACGAGCAAAGCTACTCATCCGGTGCTTCTAAAGTGAAGAGTCTTCTCAACATGCTGGAGTACTGTTGGCGAACCTCCAACGGATCACCTGTTGCCCAAACGGCACAACGGTCGCAGCTAACGTCCGGTTGATTGGCAGATCTCCACCAGATGTCGCTACTGGTTATTGCTATACAGCGATGCGGAAAATCAATTTAGGGTACAAAGGATTTGTTGATCCGACAGTTAAATTGATAGGTAACCAGATTGTATAGGTCACTACTGTCGCTAACAGATTAAATGCTCGTGTAGGTTAACAATATTATGTACCTACTAATTTGCATTATAGTTATATATACCACTACATTATTTCCTGAGTCCACACTAAATAATAAATAGGAAGATTTTTATTGGAGCACGGCATGTGTCTTTGTATCTACATAGTAGTAAGCAGATCTACAAAACCACGATTCTACAAACTACAACATAAATATTTGTAAATATTTACATAAAATAAATAATTTGAATTGAATTGAATCACTTGTATGAAATATCAAAAACAAATGCCCGCAACTTTGTAAGCGTGTTTATTTAAAACAAAAAAAACATATTTATTTTTTATTTAACAGATAGTTAAACTTTTCCTAAGAGACTTAAAACACAACCACCTGTAGATATGAACTCCCTGTATGGATATCGAAATATAATATACCATATTTAACCCACATAGCAAATGGCTATTTAACAAAAAATAACGTATATAAATCGGTCCAGTAGTTTTTAAGTGATGCCCAGACTAACAAACACAGACAGACAAACACGAATTCTAAAAATAGTAGATTATTATTCTATAGCCTATTTAGAGTCTAACGCGCTAGTTTTTTTAATCAGATCAAATTACTTACAGAATTTTGTTTTGTTATATCTATAGATAATCTATACTAAATAAAATAAAAATATCTGACATAGACAAAAAAAAGCTCAAACAAAATTATGCTGAAATCACACAAAGAAAAGATTTGTAAACATTTACCATCATATAGCTCAATTTATCATTCCCAAATAAACACGTCAAAACGACAAAGTTGCTACAGAAATCAATAATAACCGACACATTTGCAGTGAGCTTAGGGGGTAGAAGAAAGTTAAGGGTATTGACATTATTCGGACAACTGTCGCATTCTATTCAAGAATTCACACACGTAGGCGATAAATCTTTGGGCGGGCGGCGCCCAAGATCCGAGCGGCGGCCAACCTACGACAATGGTTCTTAGACCTCTCTACGTTTCTATTATTCAAGAGCTTCTTCGTAAAACATGACCTGGAGAGGACGAGGTGCAGACAAATATCTACTCTCTCTTGGTTTTACTCAATTTCGTGTGACAAATGTGGCTGTTGACTTAAGATCGATAAAGGATTAAAGGTCAAGTAATTTTTAGAACAAAATTTGATATGGGATCGTAAAAAAAGATTTCTATTAGTATATATTTATTTATTTAAAAACTTTATTGCACAAATTTAGTACAAAGATATATATATACCTAAAGAAATCATTTTAGTAATAGCTTTAGCGTTTAGCACTTTGAACCTATAATTATATAATTGGAGATATTAAAAAAGCGTTTAGTTGGGGCAAATTTTAGCGCACTTCTGTACAAAAAATTAAGAAAGTTATTATAAGATTAAAAAAATATTAATTTTGGAGTATTTACATACGTATTATAGATCAACACACACTTTATTTTAGTTTTATTAGATGTTTGAGTCATGTACCTACTAAACAAAGTTAGTAATTAACTAAAAACATCATTTTTTTTTCTTGAATATGACTCCCCGAACAGAAACATTTTTTTTCCACATGATATACGCTCTTCCACTATGCCGGCTAAAAGATTCAGTTACGAAATGGGCAGCGACAAAGACGAATTTTCATTACGAATCATTATTTTGATACTTTTTTAATTAATGATAATAAATTAATTAATCATCTGTAGGACAATTTACATATACCTATTGCTCCTGGTCACAGACTAAGCTCTAGTCGAGTACTATGTGTACCAGAAACAACGATATATACATATTATATTTTATAAACACCCAGACCATGACAAACTGTAAAGAAAAACGTACTAATTTTTTTTTTGCCGTGGGTGGGAATTGAACCCACTACCTCCGGATACACGCGCCAAAGGCTAAATAACTGTTATTTATTAAATTGCTATTATTCTTATCATTATTATATCCTTGTCTCATATACTCCTTAGGCAATAAGAAACTGTTTGGCCATTCTGCCCACTTTCCTCCACAAAGGATAAAATCATCGAATGCTTTCTGCCCAAGATAAGTGAATTTTGTTAAAACGCAACCGATTGGTTGGTTCACATAAAAACTGACAGACAGTCGAGTTGAATTAAAAGTTCTAAGCGTGAAATTCGAATATTTGATTTCTAAAGACCACTTCTATAGTAGACAGTATTAAATTTTCAATTATACATTTATGTGTATGGCAGAAACAACGGGCAGCAGGACAAGAAAAAAATATTAATTAGATAAATTAATATTATTAAAACAAAAATATTTATATAAACATACGACGAACACAGAAATTATATTCTCCGTAACATTTCACTTAGCAAAAATTAACGTGTCACACGATTTATAAAGCTTAATCTTTCAAATTTAATTTGTGTCCGTCACAAAATCCCCACAAACGGTTCTAAAAAACCGCGCAAGGGCCAACAGAATGAATCACGATGAGTTGCGTAAGTTATGTTAAAAAAAAAAGGTTTCACTAAGGCAACACCTGAAAGTTCTCTATGTGTGGCTGAAAAATATTGTCGGGTCCTTTTTCAGTTCGTTTTTGGGATGTATGTACGCGATTTGAGTGTAAATCAGTGGCGGGTCGCGCGCGGCCGTCACCCATTTTTCTTTATCTACGGACTGACCATCCATTACAGGAAAATATGGGTACCTAAAAGGCAATTTTGCGAAATGTTTGCTATATGATTTAATATGAATCATGATGCGGTTTTATAATGTTTCAAGCTGCTAGCAAACTATTTTTGTTTTATTGTTGAAATATTAATATAAAATTTAGACAGGGTGTCTTTTTAAATAGTAACAACAATGAATTCAGCCTCCGTAGACTAGTGGTTGCGTCTTTGGCGTTGTATCCGGAGGTCGTGGGTTCGATTCCCACCCATGGCAACAAAATATTAGTACGCTTTTTCTGTACAGTTTGTCATGGTCTGGGTGTTTATAAAATATAATATGTATTATATCGTTGCTTCTGGTACACATAGTACAAGCCTAGAGCTTTGTTTGTGACCAGAGCAACATGTGTAAATTGTCCTACATATATTATTATTATTCAGTAGTATCACTTACAGAACCCATTCTTCAAATAAAAACGGTAGTTTTTTCTTCAATAAAAAAAAATCCGAAAAATAAATGATCAGTAATATGGCTGAAATGATCATAATATATGGCTGAAATAACTCCAATTAATGCATATTGTTGTCGTATCATTCAAATAAAACACCATTAGGCAAATGTCGGTGTCCCATACGTGTCAGTTTAGTATAAAAATATAAGCAAACCTTTTTATCTTCAAAAAAATATACGGGTGACACTAAAAGGAGAACATACGTAGGTATTTCATTAAATCCAGAAACGTGAAACTATAAAAAAAAATAGAATGTAATAATAAATAAATCATACATTTGGCCATACTTCCTTCTAGGCGTGAGTTTACACAAAAAAAAATTATATGAAAAATAAGCAATACAAAATTATAGAACTGAAAAAAATCTTGTGTAGGATTCATAAAGTATTGTCATGAGAACAAAGAAACGGGCTTCAGGTCAGAATGACGTCATCGGATATCAAACCACGATTGTCATTTGTTGACGTTCCAGATTGGACGGCAATATGGAAGACAAATCGCGCAAACAAATCTACTAAAAGAATTGGATATCAACTGGATATAAATGGCAAACTTTGCCACGTAAATCCCGCCCGCGCAAAATATTGTTTTATACATAGGTAACGTAATTTATTTAATTTCAAGTTTCCATATCAAACATAATTAGCTGGTACAATAAAATATATAACAACAATTTTTTTTTGTTGTTTTAGTTAATAAAAAAAAATAAAAAATAATAAATAGCACTAGAGGCATAAAAGCTTTTTAAAACCTATTGCAACTTATTACTTTTAAACCCCAAAAACTTTTTTTTTATGAAATTTATTTCGTTTCGTTTTTAATAAATTGCGCCGCAAAATTGGGCGCAACTTATTAAGAACTTAATGAAATAAATCATTTGAAGTTTTTAGATATGAGTTCGGAGAAATGCGGAGTATTTGTTTACTTCTGGATATAACAATCAATACATCATTCGATAATCAATATATCATCTTTTTTTAAGTTTAAAACTTTTTATATTGACAAACATTGTCATGTTTAATGATAAAACAAGAAGTTGCATGTCATACAGTTTAAGAAAAAAATAGTAGGACACAAAAAGTAGGGCACAAGGTGACACGTGTACATTTTAGAGCGCATATATCGAGGACTTGCAAAAAATAGAATAGTATATTTTTATAACTACAATAAAAAAGATATATGGTTGTCTTGTTCTTCTAGCTCTTAGCAACTCGAACTATACCCCCCCCCCCTTTCCCCGCTTAACATTCATTTGATATAAAAAGAGCATAAGACCAAACTCTCACTTTCGCAAAAACTCGCCTGCTAAGAGTTTTTTTTTTAAAGTTAATAATATTTTCTACGAGTCACAAACCAAATTATTTTTATTAAAAATAGATCGGTCCGCAAACTTAGTTAAACTTATATGAGTTAATTAAATATCTCACACACCACTTTTTATTTTATAGTACCTACTGCTTTTTATATATATATATATATATCTTCACGGGTGCCTTACGGCGCCCGAGACCGTCTAGACGGCCCCAGGGTACCCAGCGGAGGGGTTTTAATCCCACCTCGTCGTAGCCGATGGTATGAGTCTACACCGAACAAGTGGCAAGCTCGTCGCGATGTTTTTGAACAGACTCAATAACCCATCTATAAACAGTTTCACAAGTTGGTATAGTGAAACCGGGACCGACAGCTTAAAGTGCTCTCCGAGGCACTATAGTGGTGTTGTCAAACAAATGTACATAAATTTTTCAATTAAAAAACTCATTGGTACACACCGGGATTCGAACCAGGGACCTTAGTGTTTTTAAGTCCAAGGTCTAACCAATTCGGCCACCACGTTTTTATATTACAAAATAAATACAATCGTCGTTCGATTGGATTTATTTTCGATATGGTATTTGTGAGAAATTTCATATGTACAGACAGACATCGGATTCTAACCATAAGGACACCTTTTCAGTTCAAAATAATAATAAAAAGCCCACTGATCTCAGTACCTCCTCCTATCTAAGAAATAATAACAAATTTGTTAAATTAATATTTGAAATATCCATAGTTATAAAATATACTCTAGAAAATCCATTAGTCTTAATTTAAATGTATTAACAGAGAACAAAGTAGGACGTAGATCGTTGCCTTGGGGAACAACGTGTCGTAAAAGCATATGGGAAGTCGTAACGCCTGGATATGGCTACCAGATTGGAATTTTCATATTTAACTTGGCACTACTAGATAAAACAATGTTATAATATGATTTTAGCGCTAACAACCTAACAAAGCAGTCTTAAGTTATCATAAAAATAATAAAATAAAGCTCAAAATTTCGGTAGAGATTCTATTATAGGTACTTATCTAAAATTCAAATGGAATTGTTGACAGACACCCCGAAAATTCATACGAATAATAAATGAAATAAGTTAGTCCGTAAATCTGCCATCGCGTCATAAAATACACTCTCTAACAATTCTGTAATCGCGTATGACAATAAAGCTTTGAAAAACATCGGGAAAGCCTCATAAAATATTTATACTGATTCCAAACCGTCAGGGAAACAAACTAGAGTGTACGTAGATTACAGAACTAAAATTATTAGATATATCCTATAAAACAGGATATATCTATACTAATATTATAATGCTGAAGAATTTATTTGTTTGTTTGGTTGAATTTGCTAATCTGAGGAACTAGGTCTGGTTCCAATTGAAAAATTAATTTAGTGTTGGATAGCCGATAGTTAGATAGCGGAAGGCTATAGGGTAACATCACACTACAACCAATAGGAGCGGAGTAACAATGTCAAATGTTGCAAAAACGGGGAAAAAAGTATATGTATCATCACGGGTGCCATACGGCGCCCGAGACCGCCTAGACGGCCCCAGGGTACCCAGCGGAGGGGTTTTAATCCCACCTCGTCGTAGCCGATGGTATGAGCCTACACCGAACAAGTGGCTAGCTCGTTGCGATGTTTTGAATAGACTCAATAACCCATCTATAAACAGTTTCACGAGTTGGTATAGTAAAACCGGGACCGACAGCTTAACGTGCTCTCCGAGGCACTAAAAAAGTGTAAGGCGGGAAAAAAAGTGTTATGTTATATTTAAGCCTAAGGTCTAATTAACTCGGCCTTGTATTAGTATATATATTTTTTTCATAATCCCAATTTCTAAATAGTATATTTGTGAATAGAGCAATTTAGGTTTACGTTTGATTTTTCTTTATTAAAATGGATCATATCCAACGTTTGAAACCTCTATGGAACATCAAAAGCAAACATGAGTGGAGTAGTGAACTAGTGAGTAGTCAAGGAAAATCAAAGGTTGTTTTAGAAGGATGTAACGTGTTGACACAGAGGCGCGGAATCTGGAGTGTCATTAACGTGATTACGCTTGCTTTCGCTTTTCACTACACGATCAAATGATTTTCCCTTTTCATCAGTTCTTTTTTCTGTTTTCATATTTACGACAGTGTAATATCATGGTAGGTAATGAACTGGTGATTACACCTTTAGCTTTTTACACAGAAAACGTAAGTTTCATCACTATTTGTTGGTTTATTCAGAACGTTTATACAAATATTATAATAATAGGTCGGGGAAAAAGTATTTTCGTATTTGTTCATCTAGCTGGTATTCATATCATTATAAAAGTGGCATGTTAAAGAATAAAATAAAAATTAAGAAACAGGTTCAAATTCAATACATTTTAAAGTTTTATTACAAAAAGGTGAAAAGTTTGACACAAGAGGCGAAAACCATTTGTAACGTTTATGAATCTAATGCAGTAGTGTTAAAAATTGGTTTAAGCAATTTCAGTCTGATAGTTTTTATGTCAAAGCTGCGCTCTGGTCGCCCTGTTACGGTTATGTTGTGTGTATTGTTGAATTGAAAAGAAATCGTTCATGAGCTTCTACCGCCGGGCAAAACTATAGATTCGGATCTCTACTGCCAATAATAGCTGATGAGACTCAATCAATAAATTCAGAAGAAACGTTCGCAATTGAACAACAGAAAGGGTGTGGCCTTTTATCACGAAAACGCCAGACCACACACATTTTTCAAAGCCACTCAGCAAAAATTTAGAGAGCTTCGCTCGAAAGTGTTAATACATATAACATACAGCCCTGGCCTTGCACCCTCAGATTTGCACTTGTTCACAAGGTTGATATCAAGAGACGGTGAAAAATACTTGTCGAACGTAAAACTACTTGTAAAACGATCAGAAGTCCCAAAATTCTACAGCCACTACCAACAAGTTAGCAACAAAATAGTAAATAATATTAAGTAGTACATGAATATTAAGTACTATTTAATTAAATGTATGAACTAAAATTGTCCTGAATTTGTTTATAAAATACGAATAAACTTTTTCCTTGACCTAATATATAATTTTCATGGATGTTTTTGAACTTCATTAACGGTATTCAGCCCGTGTTTGAGGCAACAATGTCCGTTACATGACGTCAGTACCGTGACGTCATAATACCATTTCAAGTAATGTAGTCGGCAATAGTGACAAAGACAAATTGGAATCGACGGCAATTTCCACGCTGCAAATTATTTAACAAGTCGGAACAAATGAAAATAGATTAGAAAAAAGTTCTGAATCCATTTTGTATTCTGTATTGAACTCTTTTGTTACAAATTGATTGACAATTAAGGACGTGCATTATTGAAAAACACATAAAAAGTGAAGGTTATTGCTTTTCTAGAAATGAGCTGAGGATTTAATAATACTCTAGTACATAAATCACTGTCCGTGACTATAGTCTGGAATTTTGAATTTGAATCAATAATTATTCAAGCATCAGGGGGCCTATTCCACTAAATGAATTGGATATCTACTGCACGTCAAAGTAAAAATTTGACCCATACAAAATATGACGTGGTGGCCGAGTTGGTTAGACCTTGGACTTAAAAACACTTTGGTCCCTGGTTCGAATCCCGGTACGTATCAATGAGTTTTTAATTAAAAAAATTATGTACATTTGTTTGACAACACCACTATAGTGCCTCGGAGAGCACGTTAAGCTGTCGGTCCCGGTTTCACTATACCAACTTGTGAAACTGTTTATAGATGGGTTATTGAGTCTATTTAAAACATCGCGACGAGCTAGCCACTTGTTCGGTGTAGACTCATACCATCGGCCTCGACGAGGTGGGATTAAAAACCCCTCCGTTGGGTACCCTGGGGCCGTCTAGGCGGTCTCGGGCGCCGTAAGGCACCCGTGATGATATATATATATATACAAAAAATGACAAATTTTGACTTTCATACGACGTTGATACACAATTGATTTAGTAGAATAAGGCCCCAGCAGGCCTTATTGAATTTAATATAAACTAAACACTTGCATATCATAGGTTTTGTCTACGGTGTCAAAATATTGTATGGGGAGTATGACAAATGTTAACTTTGATATGCGGCATATCAAAGTTTAAATTTGAATAAAATTGATATAGTGTACGTGGTGGCCGAGTTGGTTAGACCTTACACTTAAAAACACTTAGGTCTCTGGTTCAAACCCTATATGTATGTATAATTCATACAAATCGGTTCAGCCATCTGGAGTTATTAAGTAACAAACATACAAATTTAAATCTATTTATTTATAATATTAATATATAATATATCTTTGGAATAAAGTTTTTTTATCTAAAATATTCTTTATAATATATTTTTATATTAATATATATTATATAATTTTTTTATTTAAAATATAAAAAAAAATCATAAAAACTCTTTTTCATTTACATATTTTTTCCAATGTAATATATATTTTATTTACAACTAACTGATCCGCGCAGCTTCGTCTGCGTAACTTTAACCGTTTCCAACAGCGTACGGTCTCAAAATGAATAATTATGCCATGTTTTTGCAACATTTGTCAATCCTATTAGTCGAAGCGTGATGTTATGTAGCCTATATATACACTAAAATATTTTTTCAATTCGAGCCAGTAGTTCCTGAGATTAGCGCGTTCAACCAAACAAAGAAACTCTTCAGCTTTTTAATATTAGTATAGATTTACAGTAGTTCTAACAAAAGTGAAACTACAATTTTCGCTGAAAAATAATTGGTATTTCGTAATAAAACTCTGTAAGTACCTACCTGAAAATCGAGCGCCATCTTTAAATGTTTTCAAACAACCTTAATCACGCACTGTCTGAATAAACAGAACCAGTGATCAACAGCCTGTATCTCCTGTATCTTTTTTGTGGTGTGTATCAGTATCTATTCTCCATTTTATTTGTGTAATCTATATGTATGTCTGTATGAATTATGATAAATTGTATGTATATTTATATTAGTATATATAATAATAATAATAATATGTAGGACAATTAACACATATTGCTCTGGTCACAAACTAAGCTCTAGACTTGTACTATGTGTACCAGAAGCAACTATATAATACATATTATATTTTATAAACACCCAGACCATGACAAACTGTACAGAAAAAGCGTACTAATATTTTTGTTGCCATGGGTGGGAATCGAACCCACGACCTCCGGATACAACGTCAAAGACGCAACCACTAGTCTACGGAGGCTGTCAATATAATTTATATTAGTATTTTTTCTCATCTTCGTACACAATCTTAAAGGTTAGCTGGTAGATAATGCCTAAGGCATTAAGTTAGCCATTGTATATAACTTTTGTTTACTGTGCAATAAAGTGTTTAAGTAAAAAAACAAACTTCCACAATATATATTTCTTAGATTTTTTCATATAATAAGATATATGTAACACAAATAAATGGTCCGTTACGAATATTTTCAGGGCTTCGGTAGAATAAAGCCGTATATAGACAAATTGGGTAATCGAGTATCGAAAAGGCTTCGGAAGGTAATTATCTAACTGCCAAGGCTAACGTTCAATTCGGACATGTATGTATAAATATAAAATTATTTAGATAACCTACAGGGAATGCACACGTATTCTACTAAATGAATTGAATATCAACTGCACGTCAAAGTAAAAATTTGACATATTTATATTCCCATACAAAATGTGTCAAACTTTAACTTTCATACGAATAATAATAAATAAATACCATCACGGATGCCTGGGTACCCAGCGGAGGGAGTAACCCGTCCTCATTTCGCCGATGGTATTCGGAGGCAACACCTAACAAGTGGCGAGCTTGTTGCTGTGTTTTTGATGAAATAGCCTCGTTATATAAAGTGGTCACCCATCCCAGGCCGGCCTTATTGTCATCTGCTTAACCTTGTTATCAGTTGCGCAGTGACTTAACTTCTTGGCTGGAGCCGATTTTCATACGAATGTGATACACAATTGATTTAGTAGAATATGGGCCCAGGTGTTGGTGTATTAAGAGTGTCTTAGGAAAAGTTTTAAATACATCAAGTTGATTAAAAATTGAAACTATAAAGCAAAGTTATATATTAAAATAACATAAAACTGAATTAAAATACATAAAAACTTAAATTTACTTTTCAAGTATGTTTTTCTTTCTTTTAACGTTAACATTTTAATGGTAAGTAAAATACTATAAAAACTTATTTTGCTTTGATTTATAAAAAGCGGTCAGTGCGAATGCTGTTTCTGCAGAAAGGGTTCCGTACATAAAAAAAGAATAGGTATTGAAAAAGTATAATATGTAGGACAATTAACACATATTGCTCTAGTCACAAACTAAGCTTTAGAGGCTTGTACTATGTGTACCAGAAACAACGATATAATACATATTATATTTTATAAACACCCAGACCATGACAATCTACAGAAAAATATACTAATATATTTTTGCCATGGGTGGAATCGAATCGTTCGATTCCCACCCTCGTATTATTACATAAATTATAATAATATAAATTTGGAATATAAAAGCAAAACTAAAAACATTATTATTATCTTATATTAATGGCCACTACGACTTCAAAATGGGTACCGCCATTTTACTGAAGAAATGGATTCATTGAGATAGCACAAACACTGAGATCACTGCGTAAATACTACACTTCTCACACTTAAGATCACTTATGAATGCTTATTCTACAAAATTGGTACACTTTTGCACAATAATATCCTATAAACTTAACTATGAAAAATATACTAGAAACACACGACTACAGTCTTCGGGCTACCCTCAAGGAATCCAACTAAAAACATACATTAAAGACTTATTAGTGCGGAATAGCTACTTTCCTATATGTAATTATTATAGAGCTTAACGTGCTTTCTGAAGCATTAGTTGTGTAATCAAAAAAAAAAATCTTTTATTCAAAAAATATAAAAAATGTGTTGAAATTTGAACCGCAGCCCTTAAAAAGTAATACTGATAATAAAAATATGTATATTTCTTTAGCTGGTAGCTTCATTCAATATAATACTACAAATTGAATTTTTAATGAAAAAAAAATCCAAATTATTGAAACTGGCGGGAAAAAGAGAAGATAAATGATGAAATGGTCGGAACCTGCAAAATTCATTAATTGGATATTGAATTCCGGACAAACAGTCCATATTTCGTGATAGAGAATCACTCATTCATGAAATAAATAATTATAAAAATATTCGATTGTTGTATTTTTCTAAGTATTTTTTTTAACGACAATTTGTAATACTTAATATTTTTATGAAAGGCCGCGTATATCTTAGTATAATGTACTTTGTTAACTATTTTTTACTGCGTTAGATTTCTAACTACGCTCTAATACGAAATACGGAAAAATTAGAAAAATGATGCAACAGCAAGAATGTAAATAAATACGTAAAAAGTATAGACAAATTTAATTAGCGCTGGCTTGTACCTGGGAGTTTACCTTGCCGCGAAAATGAGTCAGTTTTTTTTGTTATAAGTATGAATATAAGAATATTCTGATCCATGATAAAAAACATGTATAATTTATAAAGAATTCGCTTCTGCAGACTTTGTCCGCCGGATTGTATACGGATAGGATTTTTAATTAAATTCATAATAATTGTAAACCAAACGATTATTATGTATGTCTCGGTAATTTCAATGGATCTTTTTGCCGAGAATAGTATCCTATAATAAAAAATATTATCCTAATAGTAAAGTCTGGCGCGAATTATTATTCTAGACTTTACCTCAAAAGTGTGCTAAATTGTATACAAATTATTTCAGCCGTTTCTAATTTAATAATAACAAACATCTAAACTTTCACATTTATTTTTTTCATTACTGTAACGACTAAAACTACGAAAATATACCTAAAACTGGCATTTGCAAAGTACCAGGAAATATAATATTTAAATGACAATAGTAGAAAATAGTACCTACAAGCTAGTTAAAAATATATATTTTGAATTTCATAAGCTTCGCTTTTTATTCTACAAGTTATCTTGATTAAAAAAAATCACTTTAAGGTTAAATAGTAACCTTTTTTATCACAGCTTGGCACGTGACTTTACATCCACCAGGTGGTAAGCGCTATGTTGAGTCCAATAATTAAAACCACACGATTAGTACTTGTTGCTCGTCAGTGTAAAATATTTTCATAATAGCCCTCAACGTCTATTTGCATCCATATTTACAATTTCACTTGCAGCATTACTTATAGAATCATTAGCATTAAACAGATGGCCGACTACAAAGATATATTGTAGCTTTTTGGAATTCAGACTATCGCTATCTCTTTCAGACCCACCGACAATGAACGAGACAATTCAGTTAGCTCTCTGGGCAACCTCCTGAATTTATATGCACTTCATTTGGCAACGTCCGATGAACTAAATCCAGAATCTCTTCACAAGACAAATGTGAGAATATATCAGGTTAAATATTCATACTTACATGTGGGTTAAGTAGGTCTGGAAATGTTTAGTTATTGTTTACCTCATTTGTGTAACCCTCGGCTATTTACTTTGTAAATGTTAGAACAGATTTTATAGGTCCGCGTTTTGGGAGGGCGTTTACTAAAGCTTTCATGAATATTAAACGGAAATAAATTTAATATTTATGTAGGTACAATGTTAGTACCAGAAGAAAATGTTTTTAGGGTTCCGTAAACGAGAAAAAAACGGAAATCTTATGGGATTACTATGTTTGACGACATTGTCTATATGTCTAAACAAACCGATATCGCAAAAACTGAAAGCTTATCTATACTAACACTATAAAGCTATTGCTATCATATATAGATCTAATTATAATGATCTTTAAAGAAATCATTGTTAAATCATCTTTTATTGTAAAATATTTTTGTAATGCTAGGGTGGGTTCCCGAGACACAGACTTACGCCTAATTCGGGCTCCGGTCTCACATGGATTCTGTATTATTTCCTTGTATTGATGTTTTTGTAATGAGAAATAAAAATTAAAAAATCTAAAGAGTCTGTTTGTTTGGTTGAACGTACTAAT
Source organism: Monopis laevigella (assembly GCA_947458855.1). Classification (NCBI taxonomy): domain Eukaryota; kingdom Metazoa; phylum Arthropoda; class Insecta; order Lepidoptera; family Tineidae; genus Monopis; species Monopis laevigella. The sequence goes on along the minus strand of OX381583.1, from coordinate 26,045,737 downwards.
CTAAGGAACTACTGGTTCGAAAATTCGTTTAGTGTTGGATATCCCATTAATCAAGGAAGGTTATATAGGATATATAGAATTTATTCAATAAGATACAAAAAAAAGCATCGAAATAATCTTACACTAACTTCTAAATGTAATAACATTGAAACTTCGTCTGTATAAGTTAAACCGCAGCGCACGCAACAAAAGCTCTCAAAAGGAATACATTTTCCCCGTTTTTGCAACATTTTTTATTAATGCTCGCTCCTATTGGTCATAGCGTGATGTTATATAGCTTATAATAGCCTACCTAGATATGGGCTATCTAACACAAAATATATTTTCATTTCGGTTCCAGTAGTTCCTGAGATTAGCGCGTTCAACCAAACAAATAAACAAACTGTTCAGCTTTGTTATATTAGTATAGATAATATATATGAGTATCTTGGTTTTTAGACACATACTACAAGTCTAGAGCTGACCCTCGCAACTTCGTCTGTGCATTCAACGGAAGCTCTAAAAAGGAAGAAATTTTTCCCGTTTTCCCAACATGTTTCATTGAGGCTCCGATGCTATTGATTGTAGCGTGAAGTTCTATAGCCTATAGCCTTCCTAGATAAATGGGCTACCCAACACTAAAATATTTTTTTAAATCGGTTCAGTAGATCCAGATATAACCACCTACAAACTCACAAACTTTACCTCCTCATTATATTATATAAGTATATGCAATATGTGAAAATAAAATCCCACACGAAACAATATATGTAACAATAATATGATAAAATCTCAATATGTATTTTTAATGATAAAAAAAAACAAATATAGATAAATAAAATCTTACATTGGCAAAATAATAAAGTCTGAAACGATAACTGTCGCGGCTGAAATATCTTTTTGTTTGAGTACAGGTAAGTATATCATTATACTAAATGTCAAGTACTAACCCGTGCTCATAAAATAAATATGGGAAGTAACAATGTGGTATGGAAGTCGTACGGGTGTCATTACACTCTTATGGAAATTAACCTGAACCAAATAAAATTCACAGCAATTTTATTAGAGAAAAAACTTTATTATCTTCGCCACCATTTTTTTTTCAGAAATAATAATAATATATTTTCCACCTAGACGGCCTCAGGGTACCCAGCGGAGGGAGTTTTTTTGTTGAGTCTACACCGAACAAGTTGGCTAGCTCGTCGCGACTCATTAACCCATCTATATGCAATTTCACAAGATGGTATAGTGAAACTGGGACCGACACCTTAACATGCTCTCCGAGGTACTATGATGGTGTTGTTAAACAAATGTACATATTTTTTTAGATTATAAAAACTCATTGATTTTGATAAGAAACTCATTGATACCGGGGTTTGAACCAGGGATATATTTTTCATAACAAACAAAAGGTACGAATTATAGCTCAGGTGTCGTTTCAGCCCGCTTTTTTTATAGGATAGGTAAGACATATCCCTGTTCATTTTATACACCTCTCTTTTTGACAGGTTTATTTTATCTAAGTATATCCAGATCCTCGTTGCCAATTTTATTTTGTTTAGCATGGTAATAAGATTATACATTGATGTATTATAATGTCATGTATCATCCTGACTGACTGAGCCTAAACATAAATATGACATTTGGACAGTAGCTTCTTCTTGTATTGTAGGGGAAGGGTATTCGAATTTTGAAAAATTCCTTCTGGTACCGGGATTTTTCAAAATTCGAAACCCAAGAGGGCGAAAAGGCGGAGATAAGGTTTTTTTAGGAAAATAATATCTCGACATTGGATGGTGCTACAGACTTGAAATTTGATATGTACTATGTCTTGGAAAATTAATTAATAGGCCTCTCACCATTTTTAAAAATTTTCTAACTGTGTTATATCTTAATCTTAATAATAATATACGTGGTGGCCGAGTTGGTTAGACCTCGGAATAAAAACACTAAGGTCCCTGGTTCGAATCCCGGTGTGTACCAACGAGTTTTTAATTAAAAAATGTATGTACATTTGTTGACAACGCCACTATAGTACCTCGGAGAGCACGTTAAGCTGTCGGTCCCGGTTTCACTATACCAACTTGTGAAACTGTTTATAGATGGGTTATTTAGTCTATTCAAAACATCGCGACGAGCTAGCCACTTGTTCGGTGTAGACTCATACCATCGGCTACGACGAGGTGGGATTAAAAACCCCTCCGCTGGGTACCCTGGGGCCGTCTAGGCGGTCTCGGGCGCAAGGCACCCGTGACGATATATATATATATATATCTTAGGAACGACGACGGGGAGACTTTTTATAAAACTAATAGACTAATTTTTTGGAATTTTATTAGGGGAAGGGAGCAATGAAATTTTGTAAGAATAATTTGATAAAATCGACTGCTCCGTGATTGCGATGGTTGATTTGACAATGCATCGAGGATATTGATTTGACACGCCCATTTCGTAACTGCCTCTGAAGCATAATTTTACCACACAACACGGTGGGTAAAGTTAATCCATAGGTAATCCCAATATAACAAACATCAAGCACCATCCCTGGGCACATCTCTAGTGTTTTTAGAATTCCACACAATATTTTTGTAACAAAAAACTAACAATAGGAGGTACATATTACAATTTATTTTCTATTCCACATGTTTTTAAGCCATAAATTGTTGAAAAAAGTGCACGTTTTAACCTTTCAAGTTCATATATACAAATCTCAACTCTGAAGTTTCCAACAATAAAGTTTAGTTTCGTTTGTGTTGGATTTTGAACTCTACAAACGATAGTGTTTATGCGGTGGCTGACAAGGGTCAGTTTCCATAGTTAACGATATTGAACTCTACTACAAAGGAATAGAGTTGTTACAAAGTTCATTGAGTATATTTTACCTTGCATGCACTGTTGTTGGCGAATGCATTTCCAAAACTGACGCATTTAGATCTGTATCCATTCGTAAAAAAGACTATTGAATGTTTTATCTGTATGTGAAATGGCAATAAGGGAAATTGTATGTTAAAATACTGGGACATAACCGGAACTGTGTATTTTTTGGAAAATGCCGAACTGGTATTTTTGGGTTTACGACTTATTTTTTGTGTATTGTTTTTGTGGATTAAGGCTTGAGTTGTGACGCTCAGTCGTTAGATGATGTGACGATATATTTTTTAAATGAAAATGCGATGAATATTTGGGAATATGTTCGTCCGTTAATGATAACCAACTTCTTACATAATCTTAAAGTTTTTTGTTTTAAAATAAACCGCTAAAAATATATAATCATAAACTATTTAGGTAAGCAATAGAAACTTAGAAAGGACAATTAAACGAATCGCCTAAAGAGCTGACATCTTGGAAAACTCAATTTCGCAACTGATGGGTAACAGCTAATAGAATTGAGAAGTTACCCAAACGGTTCAACAAGGACAATAATAGTATTATAAATGGACAGTTGTGCGATATTTATGGGGGAAACTTTTTCTCCTAAATATTCCCAACTGCTACCATAGGGATAGGGACGAAGTATACGATAACCTGCAATTTATGTTATAAGCAATAATAATAATATGTAGGACATTTTACACTATTTACCCTGAACTAATCTATGATAAGTCGTGACAAATAGGTCGTGTAAATCGAAAGAAATATATAAGTTTTTTTACTATTTTTGCATTGTTTTTTATATATATTTATAATCAAAATGTGCGTAGTAGAAAATTGATATATTCAGAACTTTTCACGGGCGAGATTTTCACTAGTCGGGTTTTTTTGTTGAGAATGCATGTTAAAAATTTAATAATTATAAATGTACGGCTTTACTTTACGTTATATTTATTTATTTGCAATTTCATCGTAGTAGTAACTAATGTAGATTCTAGTATTACAGAAAGTTAAAATAGTTTATAAAAAAGGTTTAGTTTTTAAACCAAACCTTATAGCCAAAAAAGTTGGGCCACCTTCGAACTGCTATATTTAATATTAATAATGTTATGAATAAACAACAAGAAAACTGTATCAGGATAAAATAAAAGGTGTTAATGGACAAAAGTTTTCCTAACCCCAGAATCCTGAAAATGGGGACAAGTTAAGCTGCTTGAAAGTGGCAAAGTTGTATCCGAACGGCACGTCTCGCGGCATTGACGCATTAATCCTGAATAAATGGCAAAGGCAACATCAAAGGTAGACCCAGGTAAAGGAAAAAGTAAACAACCCGAATATGATTGCTTTCTATGTCTATAACATGAAAGTATGAATAATAAGGAACGGTCCCAAGAACTTTTGTACAGTAAAAATCACAAATATATATATCTGTCTCGTTCGCTCATATTTCTGCATAAGGAAAATAGATATACAGCTACTAAAATTTAGTTTGTTTTTCTAACGAAATGTCAAACGTGTCCGTGTCCACCATATTCTGTTCTCACTTCTTGAGCATTGATTGGTCTTGATATTTTTGTTCTCTTTTTTTACTTTGAGTTTGTATGGCAACTATTACTGCTCTCGTGTTAAGCAGGCGATGTTAGATCTTAGGGTACTTCCCTATTATGCATACCTCCGTGGGCTAAAATAATAAAAATCGATTGAAGCAATGGATATTGAAAGAAATACAATTATTAAATATTATTTTGTAAGACTTCAAGAGCGACACATGAACCTGTTACTAAGTTAAAAAGCTAAATCAACCTAGTTAAAATTAGTTAGATATTTTTGGTCGTTTCTACCATGCCGACTTTAGATACAGGCAGTTACAAACTGGGTATTTTTAAGTAGCGCCTCATCGACGCTTTTAGTCTGTCAATTATTAACAATTTATTGAGAGTGCGTTTGACCTTAAAAATATCTCGTAGATTCACGCGTCTTTCGAACTTTGCTATATCATATTTTATGATGAATATATTTCTTAACTATCAAATTTTTGTTGTAAATTTGTTTACAATAAAAAAAAAGAAATATTATTAAACCGATACGATCTGGTATTGCCCGAAAAACAAACTTAATTTCAATTTTGTAAAATTTTAACCATACACAACTCTTAGGCTGAGATTTCAGTCCAAATTTTGCAGTTCGAATGACAGCTGGTAAATTCGACGCAATTTTTAATTTTAATAGTTACATTACATTAACAGACACTTTGGTACAATTCAGCCTTAATAAATCAAAACCATTTGCAACTGATTACATAAGCAGGTACAAGTATAAATTAACCATCAATTAAGCGGCGGCCGGGGGGCAAAGTTAACTAAACAGGGGTCGAAGTTAACGAAAGTAACCAGCCTGAATACTAAATTCTAAAAACAGGAAATGAAATAAATCACCAAAGGGCGTAAGGGACAAGAAAACGTGTACAATTTGGTACCCTTAAACTTAACGAAAGAGTCCCAAATTCGAGTGTGTGTAAAGCAGAAACTATTGTGTTGTTTTGGCGTGGAGTTGTTAGAAGTTTGCCACAAATCCTAGTGTGGTATTGGTAATAGAATTCGTTAAAACAAGTGTACAAAGAACATTAATTACTACAGCCGTACTGTTTGCCAGGAACTGTTATTTATATGTTTTGGACGTTGGTTGGTATTTCGAAAAGTTTTTGGAGTAAATGTGGCTCAAGTTTCAGTCCGTGTTACATTACTGATTTATAATTATTTTTTAGATTGTATATAGAAACATCGCTGTCTTTTATAGTAATTTAGTCTATTTACTATGTTTATACCTATTATCAAATGTGTTATTATTATTTAATGCAATTATTTTTATACCTATTATTATATTTAATTGAATCAGGCGTTATTTTGCGGAAGTTCATTATTTAAATACCTATTATTAATTTTGTTATTAAATGCAATTTTAGCTTTTAGTTTGATGGCAATTTTTTTACATATTTATATTTCCTATAATTATTTTTCAATTAGTTACCTAGCCAAATATATAATACCTTATTTGTACTTATTTTTTTTACTTATTGCAATATATACTGTTCAAACTTATAATAAGTAAAGTTTTTTTAATATCTACGACATATCACACTTATTTTCCTGGACATAAACTAAGAACTGTGCTTTTACGATTTACTTTTAATTTTACGATGTGTACCAGAAACAACGATACTATACTTATTATATTTTATAAACCTTTGTATCCGGGCCATAGCAAATATTGTTTTGCCATGAGTGGGAATCGACCCCACAACGCTACGGCGCAATCACTAGACAAGGCGGTCCAAAACAAAAATAAAGAAATAGATAAAGATTTAGTGACAGTTACACTAAACCTAAATCTCGAGTACAAAACATTAATCCAGATATACCTACCGTTTTATATGTGCATATCGATAATGGGCATGTTTAATATACCATGTAAATAAATAGAAGGTATTGTGTAAATCAAGAAATAAAAATAAAGAAATAATTCATTGTAAACCGTCAAGTGACCTAGTAGTGTTTCGGTTTTCGCCTGTGGGTTTTCAAGAGGCCGTTGGATCGATTTATTATAGAGTTGGTATTTTCATGGTGCGGTGATAAAATGGGCATTCAATTTGACGATTAAACAGTGAGGCTATAGTAGACTCGTAAAGCAAAATCTACTTTGTTGCAAATTCTACTTTGTCGTAACCGCATAATTTAGCCGACTTATTAGGAGCCATCAATGCTATTAAACAACAATGTATTGATCAACCCCATTCATGGACTTTGTAGGTCTGCTTACCATCATGTAGATTAAGTATTCGCTTATTTATAATATTATAACTGGTAAAAGTTATTTTTTGTTCCGCCAACTATGTTCCGGTGTGTATACTGAATGTTTTTTTACAGTGACATTTTTTTTTATGCCTTCACTCATAAAACCTATTTTTAAATAGTAAAGGTAGGATTTTGTTTTCAAAATTGCCACCGTGAAAAAAACACCCTATATAAAAGTCCGCTTTGCTTCGCCTATTCGACATACAAATATTAATATACAAACTCTTCTTTATGATTATAAATTTATCCAAAATTCCTTTATTTCATTTTAAATTTATAATTAAAGCGAGATGCTACAATAAGCTTGGAGAGTTGTTAAACTGGGACGTCAACGGAAATTCTCCTCAATTATATTATTCGTTATTTAAAATCTTGTTACGGAGAAACAACAGAGATCAAATAACTTATGCTAAATATAAATTAAATACCAATTAAGTCAAAACGTTTATTTGCCCTCTTAAAATTCATGTACGTGGTATTATACGTGGTGGCCGAGTTGGACTTAAAAACACTTAAGTCCCTGGGTTCAAACCCCGGTGTGTACCAATAAGTTTTTAATTTAAAAAAAAATGTACACATACATTTGTTAAACAACACCACTATAGTGCCTCGGAGTGCACGTTAAGCTGTCGATCCCAGTTTCACTATACCAACTTATGAATCTGTTTATAGATGGGTTATTGAGTCTAGCCAAACATCGCGACGAGATAGCCATTTGTTCGGTATAGACTCATACAATCAGCTACGACGAGGTTGTATTAAAACCACCTCCGCTGGGTACCCTTAGGCCGTCTATATAAGCGGTCTCGGGCGCCGTAAGACACCCGTGATGATATATATATATATATATATATTAATTTAATGTTATTTTTAATAAATACCTATGCAGATGCAGGTACAGAATATATATTTTCCAAATTAGGAAAAGTTTTTAAAGAAAAATAGAAACCTTATCTTTTAAAAAAGAAGCAACAAATCTCGCTTCGAAGAGGGAATAAAACAACAGTAAAGGAACCGCAGATACATTTGTCTGGTCCGGAACCCTTGCTCAATCATCCCCTCGGGCGCTAACATATAAAATAAAAGACAATCGCTAAAGCATCACTCTCGCCCCGACGTCACATCACATCTCCGTCAGCTTTGAATTCATCTTCTAAAAGGCTTCTAACACAAATAAAACCACCTGTCGCGATTCAGGCTTTATCATCCAAGAATGAAATAAGACAATCTATAGACAACACTCCAGCCGCGACGTCTCATCACCTCCCTACAGGCTTTGACTTCTAAAAGGGCTTTAAACAAAATTAAAACCACCTGTTTATTATCGCGATTCTGAATCCATCATCCAAGAATGTTAGGCGGCACATGCTAGGGCGGGCGGCGACGATGTAGTTATAGAAGTGTAAATTACTTTAGGTGCATTAATGCGCCCGAGATCGCATAAACGTGTCCTCATTAGTTTTTTTATTTCCACCACGTCGTCACCGATGGTATTCTGAGTCTGCACCGAACAAGTGGCAAAAAAAATGTATGTGATTGTAGCCTCGAAATTTAAAGTAATACAAACTTATATTAACGAAGGCTCAACTAGCTCTATAAGGAAAACTGTTTTAAAAAATGTAGACACATCAAAGGCACAGTTTGCCTAAAGTATAACTGCGCGTTCGGTGAAACATAAAAATAAACATTTGAAAGAAAACTACAAAGTGTAATATAGCGATTAAACTCACCGTTTATCGCAATTACAGCGCTGAAAAAGTTCAGGCGGCTCGCTCGTATAATCGTGGCGCCCGCTTGAATCAAGCCGTTATTTTTCGTGCGGTCTAAATATGAGGTGTTACATCCGCGTCACTGGAAGATGCACGGTGAAGTTTAGGGTTAGATATTTGATGTAATATGTGTCGAGAATCGATAAGCCGGTTGCGTTGGGAGTAGCGGGGCGAACGACCTCGATGCGCGACGTCGCCGGATCTACTGGCGTTGATCGGCTGTCGTAGGCCCCTCGAGAAGGGCACGAGATTTCGTCGCCTCTGGGCGGGCGGCGTTTTCTGGCCGCCCTACAGATTTCAGCAACAATTAGTTTCTTGGTGATGAGCTTTTATGTAAGACAAAGAACCGATTTACTAAAAAGTATTTATACCTAGAAAAAACCTTATGTATTTTTTAAATGATGCCTACGAGTCTGGTTAGGTCCGCCTACTGTTTTTGAATCAGTAAAAACATACTAAAAAAAAGAAGATTGATTAAAATTTTGTTTAAGTAGACTTTATCAAACATAATCACAATATCAAAGGCGTAACACCGAAAACACAACAAACATTTTGGACATATCCATGTTTTGAATGCCAATTATAATTTGACATCATTTCATCAACCGTGATGGTAGGTGTTACAGGCACTAACACTAAGGAGTATAAAAATACATTATTGACTAGTTTTATTAGTATTTTAGTTTCAAATGAAATTGTTTATAAAATAATATACCTACATGTTCATACATAGAATGCATTTGACATGATTTTATAGTAACTAATAAAAAGCGGCTCCAGCATAGTGGTTAAGTCACTGCGCAACTGATAACAAGGTTAAGCAGATGACAACAAGACCGGCCTGGGATGGGTGACCGCTTTATACAATGAGGCTATTTCATCATATACACCGCAACAAGCTCGCCACTTGTTAGGTGTTGCCTCCGAATACCATCGGCGAAATGAGGATGGGTTAATCCCTCCGCTGGGACCCTGAGGCCGTTTAAACGGTTCTCGGGAGCCAAATTGGCACCCGTGATGGTATTTATTTATTTTTATTTTTAATAAATTATAAACCTTAAATGTATTGTAATTACAATTTCGCTAGGTCATGTGAATAACACTATTAAAATGTTTACCAAAAGCTTAATAAAACATATTTTATTTTATTGAATTAGGCGCTACTTTAATAATTAACTTAAATAAATAATTTAAAATAAGCTAAATTAAATAAAAAATAAACTATTGGTTTCGATTATTAATTATTAATTTATTTCTCGCACTCTGTACGCTAAAGTCGACTCGAAATATTTTAAGTAGGTACCTATCTATAATAAAAATTTTAGATTAATCAAAATATTTAGATTATACCTAGGTATAATCTAAATATCTAAGTTATTTTGTACTAAATAAATAATTATATTAAATTTCTTTTCTCTATCATTTATTAAAATATATAGATACATGTATACGTTAATCTTATAAAAAATCACTATTAAAAAAATTGCCTTTTAGAATTAAATATGAGAGATATAAAATTAGAATACATTATAACAATAATATAAAATAAAATACATACAAAGAAATTATCCATTTAAATTAGAAAGGAATCTCACTTCAATCAAAATTTTTGCAGAGCTTTGTATAGCCCATTTCCGCCCGAATTCGAGTCGCGTAGTGCGATGTAGGCCACATTTGCATATTACACGGACGGATGGGGGCTCTGTGGTGTTTCGTTAAGCCACTTTAACTAAAAAAAAAACTGTCAAAACTCTAACCGAATTTAGCTGGTTTATTTATGTACATTGAGCTACATTTTCAGACTTGTTTGTTGTGAAAGGATAAGGATTGAAAAAATTAACTATTTCTTTTAAATAAAAAGTATCATCATGTTGGGCCTCGGTTACCCAGCGGTGGAGTTTTAATCTTACAAGTCGTAGCCGATGGTATTCTGAGTCTACGCCAAACAAGTGGCCGGCCAGCGGTTTTTGTATATACTCAATAAAAAAATTAACAGTTTAAGAAGATATATAGTTACAATTAGATAATTAAAATACAAACAATTTATTAATTGTTTGTATTTTAATTATATTCCAGTTAGGTTTTCAATGTAAAAATATATTTTCAATGTTTTTTTTTAACAAAAACATATATAATATTTATCAATAAAAAATTAAACAGTTTAAGAAGACATATAGTTACAATTAGATAATTAAAATACAAACAATTAGAACTCATATTCCAGTTAGGTTTTCAATGTAAAAATATATTTTCAATGTTTTTTTTTTTAACAAAAACATATATAATATTTATCAATAAAAAATTAAACAGTTTAAGAAGACATATAGTTACAATTAGATAATTAAAATACAAACAATTAGAACTCATATTCCAGTTAGGTTTACAATGTAAAATATATTTTCAATGTTTTTTTTTTTAACAAAAACATATATAATATTTATCAATAAAAAATTAAACAGTTTAAGAAGACATATAGTTACAATTAGATAATTAAAATACAAACAATTAGAACTCATATTCCAGTTAGGTTTTCAATGTAAAAATATATTTTCAATGTTTTTTTTTTTAACAAAAACATATATAATATTTACACCTCTAACAACGCATAACATATTTAAAACTATGATAGAAACAGTTTGGAAATTTAAACTAAGCTAACTACATTACGAAGACATAAATTTCTACCTAATAAATATGGTGAGTCCATTTAATTATGCAAAACTTTTAGTAAGGATATACTTTTGGCTAATATGAGGTAGAGCTGATCAAATCTTATCCCATCGGATAAGTTGGTCGATTATTTTTGATGGGGTGTTTGTATGGGGGAACGAAAAAAATTTGGCTCCACCAATACAAATTGGTCATTACTAGTTTGTATGGAGAAAGCAATTTTTTTTTTCATTTGCGACACATGTTTTCATGGCAAAAGTTGTTCGGTCCGATCAGCAGAACCTAATACTAGGCCAAAGTACATCCTTTCAAAGTCACCCTGTATATTTTTCAATTAAAAAGTCATTCGTACTCACCGTGGTTTTACCTGTATGCATCCGCTTGTTGCTATCATTCCTGGACATTGCATGCTGCTTAACATTGGGTGGATGCAAGGTCACATGTTGAGCTCTTATTGACTTTTGACAGCCTCCGTAGACTAGTGGTTGCGCCTTTGGCGTTGTATCCGGGGGTCGTGGGTTCGATTCCCACCCATGGCAAAAAAATATTACGTTTTTTCTGTACAGTTTGTCATGGTCTGGGTGTTTATAAAATATAGTATGTATTATATAGTTGCTTCTGGTACACATAGTACAAGCCTAGAGCTTAGTTTGTGACCAGAGCGATATGTGTAATTTGTCCTACATATTATTATATTATTATTATTATAAAAAAAAAACTCGCTACCTAAAAACTAGTTTTTTTTTTTTTTAACTTATAAAGAAAAATTACAATAGGTATATAACAAAATAAGATATATTTCTGCTAAAATAATAATTATAAAAAACATTAAGAGTGTTAAGGTAAAAACATTTTAATATTAAAATATTTTGAGCTGTTAAAGTAAAGACGAATAAATTTTAATATCGAAATTCATAACCAAGTTTCCAGTATCGGTTTCAACCTAAATAAGTTTCTGAGATCGAAGTTGGAGGTGACAATCTGCGGGCTGTAAGAAAGTCTTTTAATATCGCTGTTTCAAAAAGAGAACACAAGTTGGAATAGAAGAAGCGCAGATTTTCAGCTGAAGTTTCAGATAGTTGGAACTACAGCTGTAAACTTTTGCATCCAACTTACAGCTGATGAAACTTAAATTTTAATAATTTATGTTTCAAATAAATAGTTTATTAGACCACAAGATATCCTTGATTTTCAAAAAGATTTTAAAACATACATATTATATTTAAAAATAAAGTTAAAAAAACTGTAAAATAATATTGAAATAAAATTATTTGATAGATTTGCATCCAAACCTAACCATTAAAATTTTAAAAAAGAATAATTTATGAGAATTATTTCACATACTGAAAGCAAATACCGCCCGTATTGCAAATACGTCTTTGTTGTCGCCTTTGAAACTTAACTTTATTCAGCCGGCATAGGGGGAGCGTACTTATTTTTTACATTAAAAACTCACGGCCACCATTATTAAGATAAAAATAAGACCGAAAATTAATCATCAAACTCCTGAAACAAAAAATCTCGCCTCTAAAGAATCAAGTAATAAGTGACGTACTAAAAATCTTTGCTATTTCCGACGTGAACCTGTAAAATATTCTTAAGATGATAAAACAAAATTGATAGCAACAAAGTTGGGAAGCACTCAGAAAATTAAAGCGTGCGAACTTGTATCTCAGCCAGGCGCACCCCTAAGGTGAGGGCGCCAAAATTAGACACCCCCTAAGCTTTAGACGACTAATCTATTATGTAACATTAATATTGGGATATTTATGTTAAAAAAAAATTTGAAGAACGGCATGTGACTTTGTATCAATCTGATGGTAAGTCAAAGAGGCCTCGAAATGAGATCAATTTGTTTGTGCAGCAGAGTTCGCTAAATGATGCAGTGACGAAATGGGTGACAACAAAAGACGAATTTCCTTCCTGCTTTATCGTCAAATCGATTACCCCTTTCGTAACTACACCCAAAAGGAGACTACTACCTAGACTAGATATAGATAAAGTTTAACTATCGTAGCGCAAGAGAGAGACAATGGATTTTCAACAATATACAATAAATATAATGGATTTGCAACATACGGATTTTCCATGCATGTACAGGTTCTTTAACTTGATTCTTTGATGTAGGGTTTTTTTAATCATAGTCCTTTTCTATAATCCAATTGCCGTCCTTCTGAATATAAAAAAATCTGTATTCGAAGTAACTAACTTGAAGTTAAATATTTTAAACGGTATTTTAAGAAAAAGCGGCCCCAGCCTAGTGGTTAAGTGCGCAACTGATAACAAGGTTAAGCAGATGACAACAAAGCCGGCCTGGGATGGGTGACCGCTTTATACAACGAGGCTATTTCATAATAAACACCGCAACAAGCTCGCCACTTGTTAGGTGTTGCCTCAGAATACCATCGGCGAAATGAGGATGGGTCAATCCCTCCGCTGGGACCCTGAGGCCGTTTAAACGGTTCTCGGGAGCCAAATAGGCATCCGTGATGGTATATATATATATATTTTTTAAGAACAACTTGATGCACCGAGAGGAGCTCGTCACTTATTCGGTTTAGACTAAAAGTACCATCGGCAAAAGTGGGAATAAAACGCCTCTGCTGAGTACCCTCTAACCGTAAACGGATAGTTACTTACATGACTTTAAAAGGTTGTACTCTGGGCTAATATGTGGTTCTGTTGATCAAATTGAACAACTTTTCCGATAGAACCACGTGTCGCAAATGAAAGAAAAAGCCTTCTCCATACAAACTAGTAATTACCAATTTGTATGGGAAAGCCATTTTTTTTTCATTTGCAACACATGGGAAAGGTTATGCGACTTGATCAGTAGAACCTTATATTACCTCAGAGTACAACCTTTCAAATTCAACCAAGTTACAACATGTAACTTGGTGTAACTCCGCCTTTTAATTTAATTTGTACCTTCTAAAGTTAAGAGCGCCGTAAGTTTTGCTCTGATACCTGAACTTATAAAAGGCAATTTGATTAAATTAGATTTTAAGAAATGACTAATTAATTAAAATACTGAGAACATGTTCCTATAAAGGCTTCATAAGTATACCAATCACGTTATTATGCTTTGCTTTAACATTTTCATTAATAAATACAGTATTATGGTTTCATTATACCTATAAATAATATATGGAACTGATGAAACTGGGACCGACAGCTTAACATGCTTTCCGAGGCACTATAGTATTGTTGTCAAACAATTAATCTACATACATATTTGTAATTAAAAAGTTATTGTTACATATCGGGGTTTGAACCGGGGAACTACAACTGTAGTGTTCTTAAGTGTAAGGTCCAACTCGGTCACCAAGTAAATACAACATTAATGAGAGACAATGTTCTTAGCTATGGATTCTCCGTGCGGGTGCCATGTCCATCGCGTTGAGAGGAAGGTGTGTGTGCCGTGTTTCCGGACTTGATACCGCAAAGTAGAGTTAAAGGCCCTTTCGAATTCAACTCTCCCATTCACTGTGTTCACTACCCTCTCTACTCAACCAAAATACTATATTATGTCAGCGCCATCTTGGAAACACGTTCTATAAAAGTTACAACGGCCGATCTTGGAAGGCCAAGTCCTTCAATAGACGATGCAAAGACCTTGTTGGAAGTCCTTTTGCACCGAATTCCACTGCCTGATGTTGAGTTTTAAAATAGTTTCTAGTAATTTCATTCGTGATATCAAAGTATTTTTTTAACTTGATGGTGTGGTCCTTAAGTATGTTTGTATCCCATGGAACGGCGATTTCAAGAAGTGTCCTTCTTCAAGCACCGAGAGTATACTAGTATGTCTGGTCTATAGGCTGAAACTGCTAGTTCGTCCGGGATTTTGTAATATATTTTAAATTTATTTATGAGTATTTCCAGTCTGATGCTTTGTCCAGGATTGAGAAACGTTTACTTTGATTTTTCTTGAGTTGTCCCTCCTTTACAAAAGTATCTAATCTTTAATTTGTCAATAATCCTTTTCTGGCTCTACCAATAGCAAAACAATATTAATAGACATAGCGTATGTAAATAATAAAACCTATAATAATATGATTTTTTTTTGTTGCCGTCGAATTTATATGGATCAATAAAAAAAAAGGTTGATATGTATTTACTAAAATATTGAAACTTAACTAATATATTTTTGTATACGCAGGTTGTCAATATATTGATAACCTGCGTATACAAAAAAAGCTACAAGCAGTTTATATACACACTAGCAGTGCCCTGCGGTTTCATTCGATTTCAATTTTGTAAAATAGACCCGTCGGTCGCCCGTATCGCTTTTTTTTCCTTAACTACCCATCTAACTAACTATCTGTACCTTCAAAGTAATCCTTGGTGAGACCCGAGTTCATAAAAAAAAAAAATAGGTAATTAAAATATTTGATAGGTATTCACTCAAACATTGAAACTAATCGAAACGTTCTTGAGCGAGTTTATGCACTTATCGGTATTTTTTTATTCGTGACATCTTTTGAATGGAATGTCCTATTTGAATAATTCAAAAAGTAATCCATATGTACTGAAACAACCTCGAATACGAAGTGATTTATTTGGATGCAAAACGTGGTCTAGTTTCTACTGCCATTTTTATTAACTTTTAAGACATAAAAAAAAAATAATGACGTAACTGTAATAGTTGGACATATGGTAACTTTTTGTAGATATTGATGTGTTCTCTAAATACATTATATTGTTCTATCATCGACAGTTTGTAGTACATTATATTGTTCTATCATCGACAGTTTCCATAGCGCACGCGATGTAAGCAATTTTATAAGCTATTTTTTTACACCATGGGTTACATTTTTGAAGTTTTCGTACGGATCCCTAATTTAAAAAAAAATAGCTTATGTTATGGCGGTGGCGCGCGCGCTGGAGGGGGTGCCGCGCCAGCTCGCCGACAACGCGGGGTTCGACGCCACCACCATGCTCAACCAGCTGCGGCACCGACACCACCAGGGTATGTCAACGACACATTGCTCTGCGGTCGCTAACTAAGCTCTGTACTCAGTGATAATGTAGCATTCTATTATTATGATAAATTTAAAAATCAGTCCAATAGCTTTTGTGTTTATTCATTACAAATATAATTATAAAAATATCTTCTTTTTTAATAATATCGGTATATGTACTCGTATGTATTTTCTATATTTAAGTAACATGGCAACAGTTTAAAATATATTTAATAATAAATGGTAACATAACGGATTTACAACAAAACATATATTTAAAAGTAACATGGCAACAGTTTAAAATATATTTAATAATAAAATGGTAACATAACAGATTTACAACAAAACATATATTTAAAAGTAACATGGCAACAGTTTAAAATATATTTAATAATAAAATGGTAAAATAACAGATTTACAACAAAACATATATTTAAAAGTAACATGGCAACAGTTTAAAATATATTTAATAATAAAATGGTAACATAACAAATTTACAACAAAACATCAAAAAATATAAAGTAGCAATCTTATTTGAGCCTGGCTTCCTTATTTTGCTTCGTGTTTTAACTTTTTATTTTTTGCTCATTTCAAACGCAAACGACCATTTTAATGTCCTTAAATCCTAATCATTAAATCTTATTTACGTAAGTTAAAAAACAGTATTTTTCCACTTATTTTATTTTTCTTTGTTAGAAAAATAATGACGAAATACAACTTTTATTCCACGATACTTGGTTTGTTAAGTTTGGTATGATAATAATTTAATTAAAGTATTTTATTACATAAAACAAATTTAGAAATTTTGATTGGCAGATGTTGTTGGCATCCTTGAAAATATGAATAATACGGAAGTGCTGTAACACACCTCCTAAAGTGGAAATATCACAAATATTCACTTGTCTCGCTCGCACCCTTTCAAACTTACATATAATAATAATAACACGTAGGACAAATTACACATATTGCTCTGGTCACAAACTAAGCTCTAGGCTTGTACTATGTGTACCAGAAGCAACGATATAATACATATTATATTTTATATACACCCAGACCATGACAAACTGTACAGAAACAACGTACTATTTTATTTGACACGGGTGGGATGGATAAGAGTTAATTATGTACCTTTTCAATTTAATGCTTTTTAAGCATTAAGTAAGTATTGGTATTAGGTAAGTAGGTTAGCTATGCAATAACAAAGCTAAAACATTAATAGATATAAAATCACATTATATACAGACATACAAAATTAATTACAACAGTAATACATACGAGTTCATACCTTAACATACGAGTATATAATTAATGTATAGTAATTATACATAAAAACCCAGTATATTAATAATTCTATAATAATAAAATACAGAAATAATAATCCTCATAACACAGGGATCAATGTAGCAAGCAGAAAATTTGAGGATGGGTGACCTAGTTAGAGGATGAACTCATACACAAGTTTAGGAAATCAGCATACATCAACGGAACTCTTGCTCGAATCATGTCTAATGTCCACCGGAAAACCTTTCCAAAGTCTTGCAGCGACAACAGCGGAAGATTTGGAGTCAGAAGTAGTGTGATGCGAGGGAATAGAAGTTATGTGATGGATTGGATGTTATGGAGTTAAATACAGAGCGAAGAACTCAGTCGCGAGCCAAGAGTTAAACAGTCCTAAGATATTTAGGTGTGTCCGGTTTGTTTTATGATAAATAGAGCATTGATTGTTTATAATACTTTTTATTCTCACTTTTTAATTTGGTTTGTAGGGCGGACGGCCATTTTGTTTTCATGTTAAGAAAGGGAATTTTAGGCCTTACGCCACTTCCGTATCTATTTATTGTGTTACGGATTAACGTAACAGGATAATTTAAAGGAAAATAAAACCCCAAAATAGCAGTAGTTTATTTTTGTTTCATAATCTCCAATTACCAAGTTTCCATCCCCACCACTGCCCCTTGTTAATCCACTACGTCTTAATCTTTCGACTCTTGGAGCCCGGAGTTAAAATATATAGACATGGAC
Organism: Monopis laevigella; assembly: GCA_947458855.1. Classification (NCBI taxonomy): domain Eukaryota; kingdom Metazoa; phylum Arthropoda; class Insecta; order Lepidoptera; family Tineidae; genus Monopis; species Monopis laevigella. Next base: position 26,027,614 of record OX381583.1, on the reverse strand, counting down.
ATATTCTTTGTAAGACACCTTGGATAGGTAAGTTATTGTGTACATTAAAAAAAACTTATTTTTTATAGAAATATTTACAAATAATAATAGGACAAGTATCTAAGGAGGCTTTATATGTAACATGCGCCTAAACTTTTACGTACATTTATGAAGAGTTAGCCTAGAGCTTATCAGCTTATGCTTATATAAGAAACAATGATATATAATACATATAAAATTTATGGAGTCTATTCAAAATATCGCGACGAGCTAGCCACTTGTTCGGTGCAGACTCATACCATCGGCTACGACGAGGTGGGATTGAAACCCCTCCGCTGGGTACCCTGGGGCCGTCTAGGCGGTCTCGGGCGCCGTGAGGCACCCGTGATGATATGATGTGTGTATAAAATTTATTAAACGTACTCGTATTATAAATTATTTTATAAAAGTACATAAAGGCTGAATTTTGTTTAATGAAATATTAGCTGGGTCAATTAGTATTTCATAAAACTTCATCTGCGCATCTCCCGTTAGGTGCGTTGCAAACGGTTAAGCTCTTAAAAGAACAAAAAACGTTTTTGCAATATTTAAATAATATATAGCCTATCCTTGATAAATGGGCTATATATATCATCACGTCTTACGGCGCCCGAAACGGCCTAGACGGCCCCAGAGTACCCAGCGGAGGGGTTATAATCCCACCTCGTCGTAGCCTTTGGTATGAGTCTGCACCGAACAAGTGACTAGCTCATCGCGATGTTGTGAATAGACTCAATAACCCATCTATAAACAGTTTCACAAGTTGGTATAGTGAAACCGGGACCATAAATGGGCCATCCAATGGGCCATCCATCCAATTTGGTTAAACACGCCTATCTCAGGAACTACTGCTGCAGTTCAACCAAAGAAACATACTCTTCAGCTTTACAATATTGGTATAGAATGAGTTTTATTTTATTTTAAACTGTATATTGCCTTGGAGAGCACATTAAGCTCTAATAGTTGCTGCAATTTCACTATACCAACTTGTAAAACTGTTTATACGGGGTAATTGAGTCTATTTGAGTATATTCAAAACTCGCGTAAATCAGTCATTTGTTCTGTGTGGACTCATACCACCGATGATGTGGGAATAAAAACCTACCGGTACCCTGATGCCGTCTACGCTGTAAGGCACCCCTGATGATGATAATGAAAAACGTGTAAAAATAACAAAAGTATAGAAGTCCGTGTCAGCCAGATTCGATAAAGAAACATCATCATACATCATACAGTCCACTGCCAGGGCTAGAAGGTCAATAGTTTCTTTTAGCTTTGCAAAGTGAAGTAGTATGTGTCAGCCATATTCGAAGAAGAAACATCATCAAACAGTTCACTATCAGGGCTAGAAGGTCAATAGTTTATTTTAGCTTTGCAAAGTAAAGTAGTATGTGTCAGCCAGTTTCGCAGAAGAAACATCATCAAACAGTCAACTACCGGGGTTAGAAGGTAGTCTCTTTTAGCTTTGCAACGTGAAGAAGTCTGTGTCAGCCAGATTTGCAGAAGAAACATCATCTAAGAGTCCACTACCAGAGCTAGAAGGTCAATAGTTTATTTTAGCTATGCAAAGTGACGAAGTTCGTGTCAGCCAGATTTTAAGAAGAAACATCATCATACAGTCCACTGCCAGGGCAAGAAGGTCACTAGTTTCCTTTAGCTTTGCCCACCACTTGTTTTATAAGTTCTTTAAGCATGTTGACATATCTATCAATTACTATATACCTACAGGTACTTATCTGAATTAATAAAACTTCTTAATCTGCTTCGTTCTTAGCTTTTCTTTTTGTTTTCCGCTAGCAAAAAGCTCTGTGTACCTTACAGCAACGATAACAATAATAAGCGAAAGGTAAAAGCTAAACAGTGTAATTGTACTGGAAAGGTTTTTTAAGGTTTGAAGATCGTGTTAGGAGTTTTTGTTTTGGATTGAATCGGAAATGAATACGTTTGTAGGAGAAGGGAAATTTACACATAAGCCCTGAAAGCTGAAACTTTTGTATAAAGGCTCTTCCGACCTCTTTACACAGGTTGTCATTTAATCTTCCTCACGGACGTCCAAAACTCTACGTGTGTCGAGATGCGCGAACATAAACGTACCATAACGGGTGCCTTCCGGCCTCAGGGTACCCAGCGGTGGGGTTTTGTTCCCACCTAGTCGTCCACCGATGGGATTCTGAGCCTTCAAGTCGTCGCAGTGTTTGAAAATACTCAATAGTGAAACTAGGACCTATGACTTAAGGTACTCTTCGAAGCACTAAAGCTCTGTGAAATAAATACACACCAGGGTTTGAACCCGGGACTTAATATTAAGCCTAAGGTAATGTACACTTAATTTTATTGAAATTACGCTTCTTATGACTAGAATGAATCCTTTGTGTAGAATCAGTTGTCGGTTAAGCAGAATATATATATACGAGCTTAAGAAGACGTGACCAGTCTTGAAGAAACCATTGTAGACAGCATAAAATCATACTTAACTGTCTCTCTATTGTGTTTTGAGTTTGTTACGAATGTGTTATTATTAAAAACTATAATATTTGGGACATTTCACAAATATTGGCCTGGTCATAAAACCCAGACCAACTGTACAGAAAAACGTACTAATAATATTAGTTGCCATAAGTGGGAATCGAACCCACGAACTATAACACAACGGCGCGTAACCACTATCAGGTCAGTCAGTTATTTTCCGGCAGCATATTAAAATTTGTATGACAGTAATAATGTACATTCTGACTCATTTTCAAAAATTTTGGATATACCTTCTAAGTATGTAACGGGTGTTTCATTAAGAACTTAAAAAAATATATATCTATTTAATGTTTTGACGATAAAGAAGCGAAGATACTCGTAATGCTAATTCGTCTTTGTCGCCGCCTATTTTGTAACCGCATCGTTTAGCTGGATAGGGGGACTGATCAATATTGTTAAACAACAATTTTATTTATTGATTGACCCCATTGAAACTTTGTAGGTCCAATAAAAAATATATAGGTTCCCAAACTATCCTATAAAAAAAATGCTCCCAAGGGAGAATATGGGGATAGATTGATTTTAGAAATAATAACTTATCCCCAGCTTAAATGGTTCCTTAGATAATAAAAAAAAAATGTTTAGCTTATAAAACTTGCTTTTTATAATTTACGGAACCGTAAGTGCATAAACAACTTTCGAATATGACCGTTTTTTTTAACTATAGAAACAATTTTTATTCCATAACACTAAATAATGTGTATTAAATAAGTATCATCAACATTAAGTTACTCCTAAAATCTATACTAATATTATAAAGCTGAAGAGTTTGTTTGTTTGTTTGTTTGTTTGTTTGTTTGTTTGAACGCGCTAATCTTTGAAACTACTGGTTCGAATTGAATAATTCTTTTTGTGTTGGATAGTCCAGTTATCTAGGAAGGCTATAGGCTATATAACATCACGCTACGACCAATAGGAGCAAAGATATAGTGGTAAATGTGTAAAAAACGGGAGAAATTATTTCATCTTTGAAGCCTTCCGTTGCGTGCGCCGTGAAAACGGTTCAAGATACACAAAAAATATGTATTAAAGAATAATCTAAATATATATAACTCAAAGGTGACTGACTGACATAGTGATCTATCAACGCACAGCCCAAACCACTAGACGGATCGGGCTGAAATTTGGCATGCAGGTAGATGTTATGACGTAGGCATCCGCTAAGAAAGGATTTTGATAAATTCTACCCCCAAGGGGATAAAATAGGGGATGAAAGTTTATATGATAAAAAAATAACTATTCCACGCGGACGAAGTCGCGAGCACAGCTAGTTAAAGAATAAATCCCTTTGAAAATATGTAGGTACATTTAAAAAAAGGACCAACACTCACTAGGCGGTCTCAGGTGCCTTAAGGCGGCCGAGACCGCCTAGACGGCCTCAGGGTACAGCGGAGGGGTTTTCAATCCCACCTCGAAGTAGCCGATGGTATGAGTATACACCGAACAAGTGGCTAGCTCGTCGCGATGTTTGAATACACTCAATAACCCATCTATAAACAGTTTCACAAGTTGGTAAAGTGATTCTGGAACCGACCGTTTAACATTCTCTCGGAGGCACTATAGTAGTGTTGTTAAACAAATGTACATACATTTTTAGATTAAAACTAATTGGTACACACCGGGGATTGAACCAAGGACCTAAGTGTTTTTAAGTCTAAGGTATAACCAACTCGGCCACCACATATATATCGACTAAAATATCACCGAAATATATTTTAAAAAACCTAAAAAATATTAAAATATCCAAAACATATTTTAGACGAAAACAGTGTACAATAAAGGTCCATTCCCCATACCTATTTTATTTGAAACTGGGCGTCATTTGGATGACCGGTCTTAGAAGGGTCAAGATCGGTTCATCGATAAAAGTCAAGTAATTTCAATAAATGAATAATATGAGAACTCAAAGTAAGTGGATAGGATCTAAACGATAAAATGTAACGAAATGGAAACGATATACTTATATACATATAACTCTACGTCTCAATTTTTCATTTTCTATTACAAGAAGGTTAGTGTAATTTATATGGCTATTATTTTACTGTTAAAAAATAGCAAAGCAAAATATATAGCAAAACAAAGACACATTTAAATTTGAGAAGCCGCAGCTAAAGCTACAAACATATTTAAAGATTTCAAAACTGACAAACCTAACATATTATTTACAAAGGAAACTGAAAGCATAAACCGTTCATTTTAAAAACTCAAAAGTCTATTACAAACAACAACAAAAAAAACCCTCAAAAGCAACAAAGTTAACTTCATAAATTAAAATTCGGATGAAACACACAAAACATGTTGTAGAAGCAAAATCTAATTTTACAGTTACAGCAATTTCTGTCATTAACTAGTACAAACGACTGACAAACAAAATAAAGGTAACGGGAGCTGACAATTCTAATGGATGCGCCGCTCTGAAATAGAACCCGGAAAATCCAGAACACGACATCCAACATCAGTCTATGTTACATCTACATACAAAACTGACCCCTATTTCACACAAATAAGATATAGTATCGCTCATATTAATTATGAATAATGAATAGGGTGATAACGAGTACATTCTGTATATAAATAATGCAATAGTAATGCTTTTACAAAACGTAGATCTTTAAATAAACAAAATAAATGAAGACATGTTGAAAACAGAAAATGCTATTATATTATATTATGTCAATTAAAAATATTATGTAACAAGTCTAACCTTACTAATTGACAATAAATAACACAATAATAAATAATAAAACAAACTCAAAATATTTGGCAAAACATCAAATAGATTTAATTAACAAATCAAAGAAATTAGGTAAAACAATCGGAATATGAAATGAAAACAAATTGGAGTTAGTTAATATAGCTGGAGAATACAATATTGTATTAACAGAAGGTGATATTAATTTTACAGCTGCAATTATAACAACTGCAATTCACAATAATAAAAGTTAATCTGCAGCGTCCTATTTGTGGCAATCATAAATTAATTTGTCTATTGTTTCCCGACTAGAGGGCGTCGTATAATTAGTACTTGGCAATCTGCACTGTGCGTATTCGATTTATTATCGAACGGATTCTGTTCTGTATTACTCATACCCGGACTTCAAACAAAATGTATTAACCATCATTTATAAATGTGCTTCGATTCAATTCAATACATTTCCATTATCACTGACTAATTTAAAATTTGATGTACAAAATGATTTAGGTTTAAAAATAGAATGTAATTTAAAAGATAAAATGGAACGTCTGAGAATACAGATAAACAAAATTAAATGTAGGCATTAAATTTGTATTACAAGAGATTTTTTTAATAATGAATGTTTTATTAATATTTTAATTTTGTATATCAATGTTTGCATGGGACATTAATAACAATATACACAAGTTTACGAGTCTGAATAAAAAAAAAACGTATCATAAATTAAAATAAAATATGCCAAATCTAAAATACAGGAAAAGAATACGGAAAAGTGAAATAAAAATGTTTTAAGTAGCTGAAATAAGGATGAATTATTTTTTTTTATCTGGAAAATAGGCACTTACGTTTACTTATGTTTTTCTTTTCCTTTAGTTATTAACTTGAAAAAACAAATATTGAAAAATTAAACTTAGAGCAGTTGGAGTTTTCCAGAGATGTCTATATACGTAACACCATTTCTTCATTTAAAAAAAATCCGGTATTCATGTTTATATAATATTTCATTTTGGTGAAACGCGCTAATCTCAGGAACTACTGGTTCAAAAATTATTACTTTAGTATTAGATAGTCCAACAAAATAATTTTTCAAATTATATATACGAGTATGTAGGACAATTTTACACATATTGCTCTGGTCACAAACTAAGCTCTAGGCTTGTACAATGTGTACCAACTATAATATATAATACTTATTATATTTTATAAACACCCAGACTATATTTTTTTGCCATGGGTGGGAATCGAACCAACTACCTCCGGATACAACGCCAAAGACGCAGCCACTAGTCTACGGAGGCGGTCAATTATAACATCACGCTACGACCAATAGGAGCGGAGCATCAATGAAACATGTTGCAAAAACGGAGAAAATTTATTCCTTTAGACCTTTCGTTGTTTGTGCTGCTTAAACAGTTAAAGTTGCAAGTAGTAGTTGACCCGCATTAGATTAACAATAGAGAGGTTACTCGTACATGCCATTTTTAATACAGTGGAATCTTATTATATTATTACTATTATCATTAAAAGGTGGCTTATTGTTGTGATGTTCGATACATACATATTATATATAATTTTGAGATAATATATTTAAATAAATTTTATGACAACTTATACACAAAAATAAAAATAACCTTTACCAGCTTTAAAATACCAGCAATAGTAGTTTAAAGAACTCAGTGTGTTATCTATCACCTATATGCCTTCAGTTGAAGCGGGGTTTATTTTGATTATAACAAATATCTCGCACACGAAGTTGCGGGCACTAGCTTTGTTATAAATAGAACCTGTTAGAATTACGTTTCTTTTTAAATAAGTTAATTTAACTTTAGTTAATAATAATATAATAATAATAATATGTAGGACAAATTACACATATTGCTCTGGTCACAAACTAAGCTCTGGGCTTGTGCTATGTGTACCAGAAACAACGATATAATACATATTATATTTTAAAAACACTATAAGTTATAAGTTACAATTCCGCCTTTAATCAGAATCTAAATTATTCTCCAAAATGAAGTGTTAATAGTGGTATATGAGAGGGCGTTGTACATATTATAGCATACATACATATATATTGTAATGAAGGCGCGAGCTACAAGCGTCTTTGCCACAAATTAATTGAGTCTAATGAAATACGCGACGACATCGAACTCTGACATCGCTTTAGATGTCAAAGATTGTAAAATAGAAACGTTATTTGAAATTAATGTTGCCATATTTGAAATTAATCTTAATTTGCATACAAATAACATTTTAATACAAGCGATCTCTACTTAACCTATGACCTTTTGTAAGAAAATTGCCTTTGTACTGTAAGAAAATTGTATATTTTTCATATTGTAATGCATGTAAAACGAATTTTTTTTAGTAAAATTGTGTTGTGTTGTTCGACTCCATTTGTCTTTTATTTTTCAAATTACACATATTGCTCTGGTCACAAACTAAGCTTTAGGATTATACTATGTGTACCAGAAGCAACGATATAATACATATTATATTTTATAAACACCCAGACCATGACAAAGTGTACAGAAAAAACGTACTAATATTTTTTGCCATTGAACCCACGACCTCCGGATACAACGCCAAAGACATATACACCATCAGGTATATACGACATGTCGTACATACTGCAATATAAAAACTTGACAATTTTTACTGGAAGTTAATTATTTCAAGGCTATATAATATATAGGTATGTATATATATTTAGTTTAACTATTAGTTAATGCTAATATGACCGCCTAGAAGACCTCAGTGTGTCCGACCCAATGGTGGGGTTCCATTCCAACCTCGGAGTACCAATGTAATTCTAAATGTACACGAAAGAATTTACCCGCTCGTCCCGATATTTGGAAATAATCTACCTTTCTAAACAGTTTCACAAGAAATACCACAAGATAATAAATTGCAATCTGGGAAAAATAAATAGACCGTTACTCCAGTACTTTTTGAGTAGTCCACTGTTCACTACACACTTGTTTCTACTGGCCAACAAATACCAGTGGTTATTTATATTAAATATATATTTAATATATGTTACCAAGTGATCATCTTTGCCAGTATCATCAACCTCAGTAATTGCAGTCACCTCTAGATTCTCATTAATCGACTCACGTCACCGTCGAGTATTGAATTAATATGTATTACAAATGCTGGGCGGATGCGGTGGATTTCCGGCGGATGTGGAAAATTGAGTTACTGACATATATCGCGACTTGTAAGTCGCTATCTATTTATCTTCTATACTAATAAAGCTGAAGGGTTTGTTTGTTTGCTTAAACGAGCTGATCAGGGAATAATTATTTACCTTTTGAGAGTTTCCGTTGAGTGCGCTGCGTAAACGGATAAAGTTACGCAGACGAAGTTGGGCGGGTCAGCTAGTATTATATAAAGCTATTTTAAAAAATTATTATTTTTATTGTTTTGAAATCTTATCGATGCGGTGGCCAGGCCTGTTTTACTTTCCAATAATAGGTATCCAACTTCGACCATCCCCGGGGAGAATTAAAAGTCGGGATAGGCGGTACGCGGTTTTACCAACACAGTCAGTTGTCATTATACCCGAGTCTGTTTAACGAAAATAAGTTCTCGCGCGTAGTAATCGTTACATTCTCGCCGCCACTGTAATAATAACTTTTATTTTTAACTAAATATTTATTTAATTTTAATTAAAATTTCCAATGTGAGTAATAAAGTTTATTTTACACATTTGTAATTACATACTATCTCAACATAAATGTCATGCAGACTAAACTTAAGTACCTAACTGAATCTGGAACTAAGACACGCGACAGATGCTGCGGTTCCAGGACACTAAAAATACTTGGATTGTGAATAGCGCACTTTTTTTTTTAATATGCGAGTTGTTAAATGCCGAGTTGCAGGTTACACTGTAGACTTTTAGGTCACCCCCGGTGTGTACCAATTAGTTTTTAATGTATGACATAAATGTACATTTTAATCAAATTCAATCTTTAATTCCAAACATGTGTTAAAATAGCATGATCGGTTCTTAAATTAATGTACTTTAATATATTAAACACAGAACTCGACAATAAAAAAATAATAGTACGTAGAAAAGGCTGTGAAAATTAATTCGTAAACGTCACTATGTTAAGTTGTGAAACTCTTTAAAGACAGAAAAATAGATTGTCGCAATTTTTGGCACCAATAAGAACCACTTTTTCGGTGTTAACTCAGAATTCCATAAGGCTATGAGGGTGTGGAAATAATACACTTGCTGAATAACCTAAAGCCGTCTAGGCGGTCTCGGGCACCGTAAAACACCCGTGATGGTTTACGTAGCAGAAACTTTAAATTATAATGAGTTTTACTGGTGGTTTTTAGATGCTTAAAAAATACTGTACTGATAGTTTCTTTTCACAAAATCGTCTCAGAAGCAAAATAATATTAGTATCTCTGTATGTTGTACAGTTAACCTGGGTGTTATAACATATAATACGTATTAGTATCGTTGTTTCTATAGCAAACGCCTACACAACATGGAAATGTATTGCATATAAAATAAAAGCTTATAAGTTATCCCACTTTATTGCCAAAGAAGTACAAAGGCGGACTTTGGACATACAAATATTTTCTTATATTTTTATCGATGCTCTTTCTAATAGCATTATGAGCTATAAGTGCGGATCGCCATATTCGGAGGTTTCCCAAATTGCAAACCGTTTCGCTGCATCCGGGCCGCCAAGACAGCCCGCTTTGAGTGAGCAAATGCCAAATTAATTATATACATGAATAAATTTACATTTGAATGCTTTATTACGTTTCAAATAACACGAATTCTTGTTGTCTTCAGATTAAATTTGTTTTAAGATTTATTTATCATTTGCTGAGAGCTATCTTTAAGTATTAATATAGGCTAGCTGCCTGCAACTTCGTGTTATTTAGTATAGCCTAGCTGTGCCCCGCCGTTTAATCTTCTATATATATATTTAAGTTAATCCCTATTTCCGTTTGGCCACGCCATAACTTGAAAACAACTTAACCGATTACATTATATTTTTTTTATACTCTAACATACTTTGTAGAAAGTTCTTACGGAACGAAAAATTTGGAAAATTGCGCTAAAATATAGAAAATTTCAGAAAACTTAACGACTATTTTAACTCTGCGCGTTTGACTATTCGAAGTTATTAGTACTTTGGTATTTTTGTATTACTTTTTAAATTATTCAAATCTTATCATTCTATTCACAATATATCCATGAATTAAAAAAAAACCGACAAGTACAAAAACTCTCTTTGAACGGATCTCGATTTGCTTATTATTCTCAAAAACCTTACATTTTCGGAACATATTAATTTTTAACTTTACTTTCAATGTTTGAGTAAATACCTACAAACCTTAAATCGGTTTACTTACTTCTTTAAAAAAAAAGAGAATACCCTATTGGATATAGGGTCAACAAGATCATCTCAAATGTCAAGTAAATTGGACCAGTAGTTTTCGAGATTTTTGATGTAGATTTTTTTTCTTTAAGTAACGTTATGTTTGGCATATGCACATTCAAAATGTCTAGTAACCCTTCGGTGTCTTTTCTGTCTATATCAAAAATCTCGAAAACTACTGGTCCAATTTACTAGACAATTTAAAGGTGCATATGCCAAACATAACGTTATAGTTACTTAAAGAAAAAAAATCGAGAGTGAAACCCCCCCCGGGTTTCACTCTCGATTTTTTTTCTTTACTTCACAGCTAGTTTAAAATAAATCGGATAAAAAGGAAATACATTCCATCTTACTCGCTAATAATTTAATGGAAATGTTTTTTTTAAAATCGGTTCAGTAGACATTTAATTTATCCGAAACAAACATAATCAAATGTCTTTGTAATATTAGTATAGACAAAAAATGGCACCACACCCGACGCGGCAACAGCGTATGAGTTGATGGTCACCTCTACAATTTTATTTTATTTCATTTCAAAATCTATCAACACATGGTTAAGTCACTGCGCAACTGATAACAAGGTTAAGCAGATGACAACAAGACCGGCCTGGGATGGGTGACCGCTTTATACAACGAAGCTATTTCATCATAAACACCGCAACAAGCTCGCCACTTGTTAGGTGTTGCCTCCGAATACCATCGGCGAAATGAGGATGGGTTAATCCCTCCACTGGGACCCTGAGGCCGTTTAAACGGTTCTCGGGAGCCAAATTGGCACCCGTGATGGTATTTATTTAAAATCTATTTAACATCAAAACCCTTGTTCTACGAGCACTAGGACTAGATCCATCAATTACTTTTACGTCCCAGTTAGTGTTAGAGTAGTATCTGTATCCATTAGTCTGCATCAGAGTCAGGTTTAGCGACAGCATACAATATGAGCCTTAATATAAATGCTTCGTGGAAATTAATGCAGCTGTTTAGGAGCGCCTATAGATCCACCGAGTTTTGTGTGCCGTTGGAGGAAGATTAAAAAAAAACTTGGTAGAGGTGACTATTTCAGTCGGGTGGGGACATCCCTTATATTACACCTTATTTGAATTGCAAATAACGTGTTAGCTAAACCGCTATGTAGTAAAACATACCCTAAAAAGGCTTATATTCTACTACAATTATTTAAATTAAATCAATAAAAAAAATCTGTGGATGAATAAACAGATATAATATTTTATTTATTATATTTTTTATTATGTGTGTACTACAAAAAGACACCCATTATAGCTTCTTTATTAATCTTATGATCACTATAAAATACTAGTAGCAATTTAGTTGACATATGGAATTACATACGTCAAATTAATGAAGATATAAGAGCTATTTGTAGAATTTGTTAATGTATATTTTAAAGATTGTTGCTGACTGAATAACATTAATTAAGTATGATTATACTAATCCATAGATTTTATATTATTACAGAATCAAATGTATTCTTACGCTTTAGGTATTTAATATATATATATATATACAATAAAACAGTTGTAGGCATAAAAAAGTTAGTAGCACTGTACGAACGATTACATGACAAAAGCACATGCATCAATGTGACGTTTGGAGCTATTTTCACATTTATTGAACGAGGCATCAATTCAAAATCAAACATTAATTATTGTGCCATCGTAACTTTAATAAAAACTTTCAAAAACTTATATTTATAAAGCACAATTACAATACGGATAAGGCTGACGCCGCCGCTTCTACACTGGAAAGCCTCAAACGGCACAAGTATGCAGTTCTTAATAGAGATACTCTTTGGAGTAGACACTATGGGGCCGTGGAGACCAAGTGTACAAACAATATTTGATCATATATATCGAAGGGTTTGGTCGACGTATCTGGTGACCAAAGCGCTGGCTCGTTCCTCGGACAACGCATCGCAATACATAGAGGTAACGCAGTCAGTCTTTCGGCGACCCTTCCAATCGGCAGCGATATGCGAGAACCACACTACTAATTGTAATATTCCTAAATTGTTAATTATGCAAATGAACAAAGGTTCCAAATTAAACCACAATAAAATATAAATATATTATTTTAAAAAAAAAATGTTTTATTTCGTATTTGACTTTTGAATTTGGGACATGAAAAATTACATATTTTCATGGCACGAAAAGTACTAATAGGGATCGTCTAATGTAAAACTGCGCGCCCCTCCACTTAATGTGATGGTTTCACCTGTTTTCAGAAGACTAATTCACCTATTTCTTGTCGAGGCGGTAGTTTCCTTTCTTAAGAAACAGGCGGTTAATTGGAAAATAAAGCAGCAAGGCAATTCGACTTTGTCGCTGCCCATTTCGTAACCGAGTTATTTAAATATCAATGCTGTTTTAAATCACAAGGTATTGATAGACCCCTGCATTCATGAACTTTGTAGGTTTCTTACCATCAGGTAAAACAAAATCATATGTCGTACACCAATTTATTTTTGAAACAATATTTTTCTTTATAAAATACAAAAGCCTCAGTCAAAAAGCCCTAAAATGGTTTAAGCAAGCCAAGTCGTTGACTCGGCCACAATTACAGCAATACGTCTTGCTTAGCCGAATACTTGGAACCCGTCAGCGAGATGTAAATATACTGCTGTTGAAAGTTGGCCACAAAACTTGTGAAGACTTGTGGACGCGAAGTCACGTGTATTCTTCTTATACTTATGCTTCACTCTACACAATTTAGGGTTATTGTGGATTTGCTTTTGTCATAGACAACATTTTATTAAATATATTTTTATGGAGCATAGCATGCACATGATGGTGAGTGGCAGTGTAAAGTCCAAGAGTGATCTCAGGCAAGAATAGCAATTATTACTTTAGAATTAAAAAAAATATGTACATTTGTTTGACAACACCACTATAGTGCCTCGGAGAGCACGTTAAGCTGTCGGTCCCGGTTTCACTATACCAACTTGTGAAACTATTTATAGATGGGTTATTGAGTCTATTCAAAACATCGCGACGAGCTAGCCACTTGTTCAGTGTAGACTCATACCATCGGCTACGACGAGGTGGGATTAAAACCCCTCCGCTGGGTACCCTGGGGCAGTCTAAGCGGTCTCGGGCGCCGTAAGGTACCCGTGAAGAAGATATGTTAGTTGAGTTCAATCTGTTTTTTTTAATTTAATGAGGCATGATCAAAAGATTTAGAATAAATAATTGCAAAAAAATACAGTTGCAAGAACACACATCCATCCTGGGACATAATGTTGATTTAATTATGAGAAGCTGTCAATAAAAAATCAAAATACATTGAAATCAATCCCACTTGTTGGTGCTGAAGTTCTCGAACAATTAGGTTAATCGTCTTTAGGATTCGAGGATATGTATGAGGTATTTGGTAGTATATTTTAGGATATTAATTAGATATGAAATTGTAAAATTAAACTGTATTCAAAATGATACTCGTAATATCAATATTGATATTAATAATAATAATTTAAATAAATCTTATCTAAATGATTTAATACTGTAATAATTTTACTATTTACTACGAATAGAAAACTTCTTTCATAAAGCATAATTCTCAAATCTGGTCCAATATTTTTTGGTTATCATATTGAGAAATTCACAATAACCCATATCTTGAAAATGTCATAAAGAGTTTTTGATTTATGTTTTCTCCTGATATTTGGGAACTGTATTCATGCTTTAGCAACTCTAATGTTGCTGTATGTAAAGAAGGACTATCCGACTATACTACGACCATACTACGTGTACAGTCGGCCAAGTTGAACAAAAGCAATTTTACCGAAATACAATACCTACCAAAAAAGAAGAAAAAAAACTGGCGTATAGGTACAAAACGTAGTTGGCTATATTATAATGACAATAAACTACATTAAAATATTTTCGATGTTAAATTTACTTTTAAGAAAAAATATTTTTTCGTATAAGTTGACATTTTATGTCATCTTTTTGGCAACTACAGTGATTGGCAGGTAAAGACTTACTAAAACCCAAATGTATAACTATAAATCGGGGTTTTATATATACGTTATGAACAGCTAAGTTTTTTTTTTGTTCTAAAATAAGCTAGTAGGTATATTATAAATAGTATAAAATAAAAACGTACTAATATTATTTTGCCATGAGTGGGAATCGAACCCACTACCTTTGGATATAACGCCAAAAGCGCGACCACTAGACCACGGAGGCGGTATAATGTTGAAGTTTCTTTATAAAGAAAGTTAATATCGTGTTGTGTAATGTTAAATATAAGAAACAAAATACCGTTTCAAATCCAAATTCTGGAGCAGCGTAGACTTACCGTCTTAATTTAGATAGCAACTACAATTCTGAAATACCTGAAAGAAAGAAAAAACATTTACTTAAAAAAAGTTAAATAAAAATCTGCCCGTTGCAGTAACAAACAGACGTCTGTCACGGACGTCCGTTTTTGTTACTGCAACGGGCCTAAAACTTTCTGACAACAGATTTGACAAGCAGTTTTATGCATAAAAAATATGTAATTAATTAGGTAAAGGCACTTAATGCCTTTGAATATAGCTTTTGTTTACTGTGCAATAAGGTGTTAAAATAAATTGCAAAAAAGATCCCACATAGGATATTTTGGTAATTTGAACAGTAAGTCATTTCTACTCCAATATATAAAATGTTACATCTGTCTGTCTGTCGGTTTGTTTGCTTATAACTCTACCATTTTCCGATGTTTATGATATGTTCTCTGGCTAGGCTATATATTGTTAAGTTAGGTATCATTTTTGTTGGTTACACATTGAATTGGAATGAAAGAAAGTACCGATATGAAAATAAAGGCATAAAGAAAGAATGGCAAACCAGAAATAATAGTGAGGTGAAGGGTAAACGTGATGCGAGAGACCAAGACACATGTATTTTTACCAAATTGGAAAAGCTTCAAATGGCGATGCAATTAAAAATCGGCGTGCATATACAATAAGAGTTATAAATAGGGATAAGGCTAAATACGTATATAAAGATAGAGACAAGCAGCACTCGGTTCTCTGTCTACCCCCTAAGGGACCATATATGGGAATATATATAGACAAATACAATGTCAACATATTACCGAAAATGCCCACGGAAAATATTCAGCCTACCCTAATTTGTCAGCAGTATCAACCTTTCTCAATTCACTTAGCACATTCAGTGAGAGAGGCTTTATTAAAATTGTGAAAATCTCGCTCACATAAGATCCACACAATGGGATTAATGTGGAGTTATTCCAGTGTACTTTAGATAAATAAAAAGAGGAAGTGGCAATTGCTATTTTGGATTGGAGATATATAGAATGTGCACTAAATCAAACATGACACAAAAAATGTAAAGTCAGAAAGTATTAGTATACTCGTATGTAGATATAATAATTTTGTATACCTAATACTTCTTATTACACTTAATTTGTCCTGAAGGTTTCAATTTTAGAGCATTACTAGCGTCTTACTTAATCTCTCTCCGAATTTGTGATATTTTAAATAAAAAATAAACAGCAGCGCCTACCAAATCCATATATTTTTATAAAGTAATTTCGGGGTAGCCAAACTAACTGTTACGTCCTGGGTATATTTTGTTATTATTCAGTATTTAATATATTCACGAACAAAAAAAATGCAGCATGATGCATTCGCAAGTAGCAACTGCACTAAAAGATTTAGTATATCGGACATCTTCCGTACCATTAAAATGCAGAAAGACTTTATATACATATATTAGAATTTGCATCTTATTTATTTATTTACAGCAGAAACTATTATGAGAGCTCGGAATGTCACCTCATGATCATCCACCTGATGGAAAGCAGTAGGTATGTAGGTCCAAGAACAAATGCAATCAACAACATTACAAGCTACGTAATTGCTGATTGCACCTATTACACCGACTTAAGATGCCTATACACGTTTCATTTAAAGGGCATTAGAGCATTCCATATTTTAATAGTGCGACAGATATACAAATAACCTTTTTTTTACTGCGAATTTGTACATCGGCCACAGTATGTAGCTTGATGCTTCGGGAACATTACATGGGTTTATAGTTAACTAAATGAAAAAAAAAATATATTAATGAACATAAATGCTTCCCTCTATTTTACATTAATTGTTGGTATAGAATTCATTTAATACCCATTCATTTACCGCGCTTTGGTATAGCACTTCAAATGCCTATCTTAAACGTTCTCGAATTCAGAGGATTATTTTGAAAACAATAGCATAATATGGTATTTTAGAGCTCAGTAATATAAATACGTTGTATGGGATATGTGTGACAGGTTTCTGCGTGGGAGTATACAAATTAATTTTGAGATGAAATTCAAAACTTAAATCCTTGATGTGTGGTATTTTCATAAAGACTTTAATACTTGTATGTACTAAAGTCTTTATGAAAATGATAGTTTATTTATTTACAAACTTTATTGCACAAAGTACAAAGGCGGATTTAATGCCGCTAGGCATTTTATACCAGTCAAACCATTGGGAGAATTTGGTAACTATGTAAGCTAGATATGCAATTACAGTAAATATAATAAAAAAAAGGTAAATGTAATAATGAAAGAATAATGTCATTTGTTGTACTCTATACAACCGCCGTTTTTGCATCAGTATCATAGTCTATAGATAGATATATATATATATATATATATATATATATATCTGTACTTATATAAAATGAATCGCCGTTAGTTAGTCTCGCTAAAACTTAAAAACGGCTTGGGCATTTTCAATATTTAGTCTTTTCTTTTGTTCCCTTTAATATAGAGGTGGTTTAAAAAGTAAAATAATTAAGCAAATCCTATAGAAAAACTAAAGTAATAAAGTAATTTTGTATGTAAAATGACGGCACATTTTGGAATTGTTTATTTTGATCTGCCATCTGTCACTATTTTTGTTTTTTTATATTCTTCCAACAATGTGACAAGGCAAAGATCTTTCGACCATGCAGCCATAATTTCAATTACTGTTATATCTGTCACTATTTATTCATAAATCATCGGAAAGCTATCGTCTTAGTAGGTTATACGAAGTTCACCGGGTCAGCTAGTATATTTATAAAAAAAAGTCCAATCAAGGGAGCCACGGCGACGCCGCCTAGGATACTCAGTGGAGGGGTTTTACTCGCACCTCGCCGTAGCCGATGATAATCTGAGTCTAGATTGAACAAGTGTACAGCGGTATTTGTATATACTCAAAACCCATCTAAAAATAGATTCACAAGTTGGTATAGTGTGAATGAAACCGACGACAGCTTAACACAGTTTAAAAGTTACTGTATACAAATTATGTTAGTTTTAGACACTTACCAACAATAACTGGGTTTAATTAATCGCATCCGTGGTCTAGCGGTTACGCAGATGACATTGTATCCCAAAGTTGTGGGTTGAATTCCCACTCAAAGCAAATAAAGTTTTTCTATTCAGTTGCATGGTCTGGTTGTTTATAAATAAAATTATAAGGGGAAAACACTGAAAAAGAATAAAAAATTGTCATAAAAAAGTTAGCTTTTATTCTATCCCATTAAAAATGAAATAAATAAAAAAAATAATGGCAATAGCAGAAACGTTTTCCGTTTCGCTATGATAGCAGATTTCCGCACTCACTCCCTCATACAAATAAGTATTCTTGTAACAAAATTACCTGGCCAAAATGTTAACCGCCGTTTTTCATCTAGGGGCGTAATATGAGCGAATAAATTTGGATAATGACCTTTTTGGAACTTCAAAGCGAAACCAAATTGCACCCCCGCTCAATTCCGGAAGGAAATGCTAGCCATGGGGGAAACATGTTAATAAAGTAAAAAATATGTAGACCAAGTTCTTTTAGCGGTTATGAGCTTGAGAAAGTTCAATGGAGTGCCCAAGAATTGATAAATTTATAAGAAAACATTTATAAGTCATGAAAATGGTTTCTTTTATTAACCCGGCGTCATGGGGGTGGAAAAGTGTTACACGGATGTAGAGATGGATCTTACAGAACCGCTAATTATATATGAATTATACCAGTACTTTATTAATAAAACATAAAATTTGGGTTATTTTTTTTGGTATTCATATAATTTAATAAAAGATTTCATATAATTTATATATTATTATGTTTTAATCATATTAAGTAATAAAAAAAAACTAAAAAAAATCAACAAAATATTTATCTTCTATTTAAATGTCACTTTATTATAAATTAACATTTTTTTTTTTGATATTTTTGATGCAAATCTCTTAATACAAATATAAATAATATATTGGCGACTAAAATTATTTAAAAAAAACTAAATATAAAGCATAAATAATTAAAATTATACGTATACAAAATGGCGCAAAATTGATTCACTAAATGCGGGATGGGTCTCAAATACCTTATTCAACTTTGTGTTAGTGTAACTCTCAGTGCGGTCGCCGCTTACTAACATAAGAGCTACTGGGAAGAAGGGCAAAGTCGCACGCAGTAACTGAACCTCTAAATAAAATGTGCTCACAGACCCAACCCCAATGACGCCGGGTTAAAAAAAAAGACGTAGGAGTGTAGATTTTTTACTTATCCGATCCTAATTTTATACTTTTTATTTTAAATAGGGAATGTAGTGACAAATAGCTAATTTAGTATGCATTTTAAAATATCATTACTGATTTATTTTTATTTTTATGAAAGCATATACTACCAAGAAGTACATATTTACCTACGCCAATCTTCTTTCAAAACTTACTAAAACTAAACCTGAAACGCAAAGTGTACCTAAAATTGAAACCTTTCAAGTTGACAACGAGAATATACAAGTAGCTTTTAAAATCAAAAGCTATTTCATAAATAAGGACATAAAGGAGAAATGCAAATTCTTTATTGAGCCAAGCTGTTTTGAGGTGACTCTTCCAATTGCAAATCGGTCTGGTTGAGCCGTAGCTCATGAATTTACAAGAGGTAGCTTCCTCACTGTCGCGTGTACGGAGGCTATAGCTCACATAGATTTCCGGCCACCCAAACTGTGTTTCTTGATTTTAGCTAACATTCCTTTCGAATATACATGATATGTCTTAATACATTCGCTACAGTGACCTGAAGTATATGACTTTTTTTTTTTTTTTGTTATTCACGATGATGATAATTAAAGACACTCATTCACGGGTTCATTAATAGGGATCACTATTTATGTATACTAATATTATACAGCTGAAGAGTTTGTTTGTTTGGTTGAACGCGCTAAGCTCAGGAACTACTTCGAATTGAAAAATTATTTTAGTGTTGGATAGGCCTTTTATCGACGAGGGCTATAGGCTACATAACATCACGCTACGACCAATAAGAGCGGAGTAACGAAAAATTTTAAAAAAACGGGGGAAAATTATTCCTTTTGAGAGCGTGAGTTGCGTAAACGACTAAAGTTACGCAGACAAAGTTGTGCAGATCAGCTAGTTAGATAATACCGTAGCCATTTTTATAAGACATAGCCAGTTTTTAAGTTTTTCGGTTAGTAATATTTGTGTAAATAAAAATAATTGTTTTGTAACGCGCATTTGTTAAAGTTTGAGCGAAATTAAAATTATATAATATCAAGGAATATATTATAACAATTTAATTTAAAGAGTGTTTTCTTTTCGCTTCATAATAATCGTGATTAATAAAAAATGCCTATAAATCTAATACAGAAATAATATTGAAAATTAATAATAATATGTAAGACAAATTACACATATTGCTCTGCTAACTAAGCTCTAGGCTTGTACTATGTGTACCAGAAGCAACGATATAATACATATTATATTTTTATAAACACCCAGACCATGACAAACTGTACAGAAAAAACGTACTACTTAATATTTTTTTGCCATGGGTGGAAATCGAACCCACGACCTCAGGATACAACACCAAAGGCGCAACCACTAGTCCACGGAAGCTGTCAAAAATTGTATTTTTATAATAAATAAATAATCCACAAATGTAATATATGTAACTATCATAGTAGTAGTAGAAGGTTTGACTGGTAGAGAATGCCTAGCGGCATTAAGTCCGCCTTTGTATTTTGTATGCAATAAAGATTTAAATAAATAAAAATAAGTACACTGACATAGGTAAACATCAGGAATGTTTACCTATACCAGTGTAGGTACCTATATTTGAATATGTAGTGTAATTTCGTGAGTGGAATGCAGCTTCGACATACAATACACTTACTCATTGTATATCTTATTAACGGTAATATAGACACTGGTTAGTGATGTAATTATTCAATTAGTAATAGTAACTCTAGTATAATATTAATATGTAGGACAATACACATATTGCTCTGGTCACAAAGTAAGCTCTAGACTTGTACTATGTGTACCAGAAACATAAATATTTTGTAAACACCTAGACCATGACAAATTGTACAGAAAAACGTATTATACTTTTCTTATTTTTAATTTGTAATTATGTTTTGAATTATTAATTGAGTCTATCCAAACACCACGATGAACAGGCCACTCGTTTCGTGTAGACTCATAATACGATCGACTACGACGAGGTGAGAATAAAACCACACCGTACGCGACAGGGCACCCGTGATAGTACTTTATTTGATTTCATTTAAATCTCAAAACAAATGTTAAAAATACAGTAACGGAAAATTCTGAAGAAAAAAAATTGCACCTTGTGTCCTGAAATTAAACAAGTTTTCAGTTGTCATCTTTGTAAATTTTATTTCATTTAAATCTCAAAATAAATGTTAAAAAAATAGTAACGGAAAATTCTGAAAAAAAAATGTGAACCCAGAACCTGAAAATTAAACAAAAGTTTTCAGCTGTCACCTTTGTAACACTAAATATATTTTCGATACTTATCGATAAATAGTGCGTTAATATTAAAAGTTAAAAGCGGCCCCAGCCGAGTGGTTAAGTCACTGCGCAACTGATAACAAGGTAAAGCAGATGACAACAAGGCCGGCCTGGGATGAAATGAGGACGGGTTAATCCCTCCGCCGGGTACCCTGAGGCCGTTTAAACGGTTCTCGGGAGCCAAATAGGCACCCGGGATGGTATTTATTATTATTATTATAAGAGTACGCATGCCAGGTTTCAGGGCTATGATAAGGTTCTACGGTTGTGTACAATTCACTTCATCACATACGCCTTTATATTCACCACGAGTTGAACGCGAAATAGGCGCGTGACACAACACTTGAAAATAATTGTGTGACATTACACAAACACGGACTACTGAATGGGAGCAATTTGATACAAACTCAAGGGCGTATTGTGTAAAACTGTAGGCCTTAATAGTACGCACGAATTAAATTAAATTCTGTTTAGAAAATCATCAAATCAAGTTATTTATTTTATGTAAATCTTTACAGATATTTATGAATAGTCAAAAAAGAAGTTTAACAATGAGGTCTAAAGTGTGTTAAAGGTGGTTAGGCTGCTATATACAGGGTGAAACTACAAGGATTAGCGAAAAATGCTCAAATGAGTATTTGGGCCGATTTTGATAAAAACTAAAACTACATCATTAGACTTTTGAAAAAAAAAACCTAGTCGCAAATTGAACCAGTTGATTTCGAAAAAAAAACTCATACGGTATTATTGTACCAGCTGATAGTGTCGCTTATAAAGATCAAATCTTGGAAAGTAACTTAAAACGGCAAACTAAAGGAATGTACTCATTTTAAGAAAATATGTTTAATATTTTTAAGTTTTTAATTCAATTTCTATAAAATTACCCTATTAAAGTGGAATCGTAAAATGTGTCATTATATGAAAAAGTACTACCCAACCGAACGCACGCTACATAACCAACTAGCATAAGACTAAGTGGTTAGCTGATTCCATTGACCATCCAATTACGATGATTATATCATCATCATCATATTATATTTTTGCCAACGCAGATAGTTTTTAATCTTGATGATTTGTTTTATCCCAGAAGAATAGGTTAAGAAAAGACACATGCAGGCAATGCATTTCACTTTTTTGTTGTCAAAAATATAAACAATTTGTCGATTTCTTTAGTTCTCAAACAAGTTTTGTCTTCGGGTACTGATTATCACTATCCTGATTCGGTTCCCTAGTCACTCCTCTAAGTATTTAACCTAAAGAAATAACTAAAATTAATCAATAGATAATCTGAACCTGTAATAAAATATCTCAGCTACACTATATATTATAATTAAAGTCAAGTTAATATTCCCTATATCCACATTCGAAGCAAATTGATGCTATAAAATGTATATTTAATATCACACCATCCTTGTGTGGAGGATTCATTAATTAAGGATCGTGTTAATAAATGGAAGGGTAAATATATATTATAACTAAACATATAACTACTAAAACCAACACGCAAACAGTGTTTCCAATAATGTCGAATTTGAAATTATAAAGCGTTTCATAATTTCACCCGATACTAATGTTAATTACACAATTCTAATTCGTTGATAAAGTGTGGAATACGCAGATAAAAAGTATTTTCGCACAAAATTATCTAAGGGCCACTGTATGTTTTCAATGTTTTGACCAAATTATGGGGTTTAGGGGTAAGGAGAGGGTTAGAATAATTAAAATGGTATATTTTTAAGTTAATGATACCAAATTTTCATTTATAATTTTTTAAATAAGCTTTTTTGAATGTTTTAACGGAAAAAGTTAAGTTTTTTCAAAAAATACACACAACACTAAAAAGGTGAAAAAAAAAACAATTAACCTTTTTTTTCAAAAGCGTGTGTTTCCTCCTCTTTTTTGCACACATTCTTGAAGTCTAGAAGGCATGCTTTCAATCAAGTGTCGCCCTGTTTCTTGCGGTATTTGCTCCTAGCTAGCTTTCAGTACGTTTATCAGCTGTCTCTCGTTGTGGACGGGTTGATTGGTGTCTCAAACACTTATCTTCAATAGATCACACATATGTTCAATGGGATTTAGGTCTGGACTGTTTGCAGGCCACGGCAAAACTTCTATACCGGCTTCCTGTAGAGCTTATCAGGTGGCTCTAGCTGTATGCGGACGAGCATTGTCGTGCATCAACTTAAATCCTTCACCCACTCGCTGTGCAAATGGCACCACATGGAGCCTAATGACCTCCTCAATGTACCGTTCAGCTGTTACTGTGCCTACATTTAAGATTACAAGCTCTGTTCTTCCAGTTAGGCTAATGCCTCCCTTCACCATAACATTGGGCCCCCAAATCTGTCAATTTCGTGGATGCGTGCATCAGAAAATCGTCTTAAAATCACTTCTAAAACCCTTATGCGACGGTCATCACTAAAAAAAAAATTTACATTCGTCTGTAAAGAGTAACAAGCTCCAATCACTCATGTCCCAATTCAGTTGCTGCCTTGCGAAACTTAATCGGTTGGCACGACCAGCACCCGTTAATGGAACACGCACGACTCGTCTTTTAAGAACTGATGGTCTTTATGCAATCGGTTTCTGATAGTTTGGTCACTGACGCGAGTCCTTGTTGCCTACCGCAGGCGGCTTTGCAAAATGCGGGCAGTGACGGAAGGCTCTCTACGACCACTCAAGCGTGTGTATCGGTCTTCCTGAACTCTGCCTGTTCTCGTTGAATGAGGCAATATGCCAGTATTCCGGTCCTAAAATTAGATTCTTTACAATTACATCTTTTTATAGTTTCATAACTGTTTGTTCTATTCTCTTTGTTAAACAATAAATCAATCTCTTTTGTGTAAATAACACAGATAAAACAAACAACAAACATAAAAGACATAGATACCTTGTTCTGTTCATACGCAATGATGATGAATGGGATCATAAATTATTTAAGTTTTTTCAAAAGAAAATGTTTAAAGTATTTTTTTAAGCGAAACTTTGAAGCTTTAATTAATCAAGAAACTTCATAGAGATTCAAGATTTTTAATTGAATTTAATCATGAGTTTTGTATAATTCATTGATTTCATGTTTTAGAAAAGAATTCAATTTCGGGTTAGAATGAAACTGGCCTGAAATCTGAATGCCTTTGTTTTAAGAGAGATAAGTATACATATTCACTTTATGTTGAATAATCAATTAATTGTTGTTAAATTAATTATAAATGTACATTACATATAAATAACTTATTGTGCTTTAGGCAATTAATCAATTCCGTTAAACAACAATGCCCTAATCGACCATCCATCAGGTACATACAAAGTCTCATGCAGAGCTCCAGTAAAAATATATAACTGTATATAATTGGATTTGTTGGCAGAATAGTTCTTTATATTAAAATTATTACATCAATTCATAAAATGTCCGTTAGATTTTGTTGTAAATCTTTTTTTTTTGCCAGATTTTTTACGTTAGATATCATATTATTCTAAAATCAAGTGAAGTCAAACAGATACTTTGATCTCACAAATGAGTTTCAGGGTTAAAGAAAAGCTCTACCGTGGTCCAAGAGTCTTCCATAAAAACATATAAATGCTAAACGATTCAAATGTGCGTTAATTAAAATTTAGTTAATTTCCCGACTTTAGTGACATTTCCTGGCAATGCCAATTTTCTATTTATTTGGCAATATTTCTTACTGCGAAGGTAATTTGGTGCCATTACTTACACAAACCGTTTGACCTTTGCCATAAATTTAGTCGACACTTTTACGACGCCGACTACGGCGTAGCTGACTATACGGCTTTAATAACAACGATTTTTTAAACAAAAAACAAACTATTAAAAAAAAAACAGCCTTATTCAGATGGTAGTAGTTTATGTGACGATAGAGCAGCAACAATATTAAAGTAAACTCATGCAAAATTCGCCTTTGTCGCCGCTCATTTCTTAACCGCTTCATTTTGCCTGTAAAATGTGCAACCTATGCTGCTAAACAACATTGCGTGCTTACCTTCAGCTAGATACAGAGTTAGATGCGCTGATCCAACAAAACAATAAAAGATATAACTAATTAATAGTTCGAAAGTAATTTTGAAAGATATCTTGCAAACCTACAACCATATTCTCAAAATTCAAGAATAATTTTCTCTAAAATTACTCTTCAACAATATTACTCTTTCGCTTTTCCTGAAAGAGGGTTATTTCTTGTGAAAATGAAGACATTTCAGTAAGAAAATGTTCGCTGCAGCCGATGCAATTAAACTTTCAGTCATTTCTGGAAACTTCTCAATTGCCCACCGTACTTCACTTTTAGAGCACGAATTTTGCGGGATGTTTTGTAAACTCGTAGTGGTGTTGTTAAGTAGTTTTGCTAATTACGTGCGTACGTAAACTAAGCTAATAAAATAACAATGTAAGTTTATTACATTGACAATAGAGATTTCAGATGATTTTCATGATGACTTCAAAAAGGAGGAGTCCATGAAGTTGTTGTTTGAAGTATACTAAATTTATCCTGTGTATTTGTTTATTTCTGATTATTTAATTAATTTTATATATGTATTAATCATTAAGATAAAAACAAAACCTAATTTTAAAGGTGGCCCGTCAGGGATAGTGTCAAGAAGGATAGCAACGTTTCCCCGCTGAATAACGGGACTAATTCGTTAGCAGAAATAGTTGCCGGCCTTCTTGTGACCTGACCTTTCTATCAGACGTCTGGACAACTCTTTGGCTGAAGACTCCCAACGTTCTATCGTCTCAACCCCAAACGGTGGAAATAAATAGCTTTCGCTGAGTTTAGCATACTTAGATCGTTTGAGGTTCTCGACAGATGCTGCTGCCCCTCCCGCTCATACATCCTCTTTTTTAATGTTTATTAAATTAGTATGAAGTAGAATAGGATAGGATGGTATAGTAGAAGTATACATTTTCTATACTATACTTGAATAATTAATACTTTTAAAACGCCATTTGCAAAATACAATGCACTTTAGCAAAGATAAAGTAATTTACTAGTAAGTTATTATCCACAATTTCCGAGACAAATTGTCAGATGTTACAAAGTAGTGTGGTACTAAAACCGGGATGTTATAACTTTACCACGAACTAGTACCAGCTTTGATGTTTAACGGAACGTGTCAGTGATCTATTTAAATAGCGAGGATATTAAAGTAGACTCGTACGCAAATTCATCGTTGTCGTCGCCTATTTCGTAACCGCATCCTTTAGCCGGCATAATAGGAGCGAGAAATGCTGTTACTCAACCATTTATATAATAATAATAATATGAAGGACATTGCACCCATACGTTTTTAAGTTCAAGGTTTAACCAACTCAGTCACCATGTATATATAGATTTTATAATTAAGAGACCAAATAATAGACAGCTACATTGATCGCTCCCACTATGCCGCCTAAATGATGGGGTTACGGAATGGGCGGTGACAAAAACCAATTGCATTACGGGTCTATTTTAATATCTTCGCTGCTTTATGGTCTATTTAAATGCCCGCTTCGTAATCGCACTTTGAAAGGAGACTACCACCTCAAGAAGATATCGATGCAATAGTCTCCTGAAAACCTGTGTATCCACAGATTAAAACCTAAACATGACTAGTTAGGTCAGTTGACGGTTTTCGCATTAGTAGACTCTGAATACGACGGTAAGGCAACTATATTAAAAAAACAAGTTCTATATAAGATATGAGTGCCTAGTTATTTTGATCCAACATATTTTAAGGGCTGAATTGGGATATTAATAAAAGTATGTTCCTAGCAAAATAAATAAAACTATATTTATTATAATTCGCATAACCTAACCCAGAGGTTCTCCCATAACTTCTAACCGATATCTATTTACAAGCACATATTGACACCGTCGTATGGCAAAATGAGCTTTTAGAGATAATATTTTTTAATCATAATATAATAATATATCATTCTGCACCCTTGAACACATTTCCACTCAATTCGATTTAAATTATTTATTTCATGTAAATATTCACATAATAATCATATGTAGGACAATTTACTTTATTTTACAATGTACTTAATTACATAGTGCTCTGGTCACAAACTAATCTCTAGGTGTGTACCAGAAACAACGATATATTATATTTATAAATACCCAGACCATGACGACTTGTACAGAAAAAATGTTCCAGTATTTTTTCCCCCCATAAATCTTTACATATCTGTAAAGATTTATGAATAGTAAAAATCAGTTTTTAACAATGAGGTCGTAGAGTGACTTTGATTAGGCTGCTTTTCATTACCAAAAAAATAACGAATATTTTTTTATTAGCTCAATAATATTTTTTTATCGTAATATAAAAAATCCTACCGAACCTGTCCTTCTATTTTTTGCAGGAATTCCTAAAAAAATCATCAACTATTAAGTGTAGGATAAATGCTTATTTATGGCTATACTTTGTAGGAGGGCGTCTGGTTTTATAATATATAGCTTATATTTTCCGCAGACATTTATAAAAATAAGTAAATAACAATACTTAGTTTTGCCACCAAGCTGCGGCTCACGGGCAATTTTCCACTAGACGCAGGTGCAATAACTCGCACGTGGAGAAGAAATCCAATAAAGCAGGTTTTGTGAGGTATCTGGGATGCCTGCGACTCCGCTGTGCATTCATAACAGACCCGCAATCTATCGCGCGCTAACACTAAGGCACGTACACTTGAAGACCATGTATTTTGTAAGCATAATACAGATGCAAAAACCGTTAAGTGACCTAGTCATGTTTCGGTTTTAGTCTGTGGGTTCACCGGTTTTCAGGAGACTACTGCATCGATTTCTTCTCGAGGAGGTAGTCTCCTTTCAGGGTGCGGTTACGAAATGGGTAGTTGAATTGACGATAAGGCAGCGAGTATATTAAAATATACTCGTAATGCAATTTGTCTTTGTCGCCGCCCATTTCGTAATCGCATCATTTAGCCGGCATAGTGGGAGCAATCAATATTGTTTAAGAGCAATTATTGATTGACCCCATTTATGGACTTTGTAGGTCTGCTCACCACCAGGTAGATACAAAGTCACCTGTCATGCTCCAATAAAAAAAAATTGTCAAACTTTTATTACGTAGGCAAGGCAGACCGACCGGTCTCCCCCGCCCCCAATGATGCCCAATATGAATTATAAATGAAATATTGTATTGTCCTACCTAATACATATTTGTGTTAAAGAATTGTTAAAAACAGATATTCCGTATTTGAGAGAATTTTGTATTTATGTAAAACACGCATTTATTTATTTTCAGGAAAGGAACCAATTAATCTATACCAATTAAAGCTGAATACTTTGTTTGGTTGAACTCAGGAACTACAGGAACTATTGGTTCGAATTGAAAAAATATTCTAGTATTAGATAGACTATTTATTGAGGAAGGCTATAAGCTATCATCCCGCTACGACCAGTAGGAGCGGAGTAACTGTGAAAAATGATGCAAAAACGGGATAAATATATTCCTTTTGAGAGGATACGCTGCGTGGTTAAAGTAACGCAGACGAAGTTGCGCGAATCAGGTAGTTATAAACATAAGCAATACAATTAAATAACCAGGATTGATAAAATTTTTAGATTTTCTTTTATAGGAGTAGGCAAGAAGTTATGTTATTTTTTTTTTATTGGCTATTTGGCATTAGTTCCTACTTTTAATAAATAAATGTGCGTAACTAAGTAATTTTTAGTTTGTTTGGATTGCAAAACAGACCTGGTAAATAGATTATGGAGAGACCTATACCAAAAGCCTACCTGGAATTTCTAACTAAAATCCATTTACCCACTTCCGTCAGTTAGCAATATCTGCCAAAATTTCCTCAACCACTATGCTCGGTTCAGAAACCATATGCACAACCTCTCGTCACGGTGCAGATCACAGACCTAAATAGTATTATGTCATATGCTCAAATTAACCGTGTTTGATTTATGACTAGATTCTGCCACGATTTCGTCCAATTTTGACCGGCTCCGTAGACTAGTGGTTGCGCATTTGGCGTTGTATCCGGAGGTCGTGGGTTCGATTCCTACTCATGCAAAAGAAAAATAGTAGGTACATTTTTCTGTAAAGTATGTTATGGTCAAGTAGTTTTTATAAATATAATATGTATTATATCGTTGTTTCTGGTACACATGGCGCAAGCCTAAAGCTTAATTTAGAGCAATTTTTGTAAAAAAATATTAAAAAAATCCTGGAAATACTTGGTGGATAATAAAATCAAGAAATTTTTATAAAAAATACAATAATTTTTCAATGGACTTGTACCCAGTGCTATAATTTAAAAAAACTTAAATATCAAACGGCAGTGGACGGCTAAGACTGATTTTGTATTAAATACTTAAATCTATGATCTCTATGTAGGTAACTTTCTTGGTATTTGGGTGGTCAAAAGAAACAAATACATATGAATGAATGAAAAATTCTTTATTGCACAAAAGTATAACACTATTGTACATAGGCGAGCTTAATGCCTTAGGCATTATCTACCAGCTAACTTTTGGGAGATTGATTAAAAGAACAGGCAGAGTGCTATTTAAAGCAATATATAATATAAAATACAAGGTACATATAGATAAATTATTAGGTAATATAACAATACATACTGGTATCTACATCATCTGGTATATACATATCTATATCATCCCGTGTCAAAGCAATGTTTTCTTTATGTCACGTCATGAGAACAGGCTGCTAAGTCGGATGTATATGGACTTTGATTTATCCATCGTAGTATTTACACGAGTCCTATCCAAATTCGCTTTCTAGCTTAATTCCTGTGGCACCGAGTGCAGAGGCGGTCTCGCCATGGGAACAAGCCGTTAGGACGGATGTACGAGCCTTCGCAAATAGGCTGGAATGCGGTCTTTGACGGTGTTCGGACGTTTCGGAGATAAATAGCCCAGGGATTTATTTGTTAAGCTTTTTTTTTAAGTAATTAAAAGCCTTAAATCAATTAAATTGTGAGAATCGATTTGACTTTATAAACGGTAATTAAGACTAGTACGTAGCTAGTTTGTTAAAAAGGAATTCAAGATTTAAAAGACAAAAGATACAGTCAAATAAATACATACATACATACATATCATCATTGGTGCCTTACGGCGCCCGAGACCGCCTAGACGGCCCCAGGATACCCAGCGGAGGGGTTTTTAATCCCACCTCGTCGTAGCCGATGGTATGAGTCTACACCGAACAAGTGGCTAGCTCGTCGCGATGTTTTGAATAGACTCAAAACAGTTTCACAAGTTGGTATACCCAAGCAGCACTCAAGCTTTATAGAAGCTGCATTTAAGTTGCCTTTTATACTAAAAGCGTTTAATTAGGCTGTATAAAGGTTTTAGAAGCACTTAAACAGACCTTATAATCACAAATTGGGCCCCAAAATAAACAGCTTTAATAGTTATTAAAGCTGTATAGTAGCTGTACAAGTAAAGAAGAAGCTGTTTAAAAGCTACTTTATCGCTGTTTTTAGGTGTACAATAAAACCCTAAATCTTTAATTATTCTTTTGTAAGTATTTTGTAACGAAAAATGATTAAAAAAAGTTTTTAAAGAGAATAAATGTAAAAATAATGAAGAGAAAATTATATTATGGCGACATAATTTTATCATAATTGTAAAGTGTACATGTTTAATAAGACTTGAAAGCTGTTGATATTCGTAAATTTTCAGTGCGGAATAAAATTTATTGTGTTATGGTATACATTTTAAGTGAAAATATTAACGCGCCCTCAAAAGATTTGTTCTAAATACGGTAAGTACAATTGCTTTTAAGGTACAATCAAAATTGATTTTAAAATATTTTATGTGATATTCAACACCGATTATGTTTTATTCTAAAAGATACTAATACGTTCATCACCGACCATGAAATTTTAGTTATATATTTAATAAATTTGTTTTTAATTATCAACAATGGCGATATTTTTTTAAACAGCCTAAAAGATATTTTAAAAGCATTATAATCTAAATAGCTGTAAGTAGTTTGTTACGGATTCTTTTAGTCAGCTATAAGCTGCTATTTAGCTGTTTAATGGAATATTTTTATCGTTCAAGAGGTTTAATTGATAATTTTCATATCTTGTAATTCTTAAAAAAAAGGTAGTTAATGAATATCCATACACTTTGAATTTTAGAGATACGTTAAAGATGTGAAAAAACCTATCTTATTGTATATTTTATATTGAAATTTACTTTGTCACTAAGTGAGCAAAAGAATTCCGTTTCACAAGTGACGAAGGATGAAAAAGAAAATAGCATCACGCTACGACCAATAGGAGCGGAGCATCAATGAAAAATATTGCAAAAACGGGGAAAATTTATTCCTTTTGGGAGCTTGGCGGGCGGTCATGTGGGGGACGGCGCGGTAGCGAGGTACAGGGATGCCATTTGTACGATTTAAATCGTATTTGTACGATTTTTTGATGATTTTACCCAAGTACGATCGAAACATCGAAATCGTACGGAAAACGTACGATTTTTTACAATCCTTTTTTTTTACTTTTTTTCATCGATTAGCGACTATATATTTGCCTATTTCTTAATATGGCATATAGCAAAACTTATTTAAGATGCAAATTTTTCTCTTTCTGGTATATATTTTTAAATGTCTTTTTATTTTTTAATGTGCGAAGAACAGACACGTCTGACAGACGAAGTTGCGTAGGTCAGCTAGTAGATCATAAATTGTTATCTGTGTTTAATTTATACATGAATTATTGTGTAGCTACACATTTACTTTATTTTATTCATATTTACTTTATTTTATTTTTCAGAAATTGCCGTTTAAAATTGTGAAAACTGTAGAGAAAGGGAAAAAAATCTCTGCATAATACCTAGCCGATGGAAAACAAAAGGAGAGTTAAGATGGCCAAAAAAACGAGTTGACATCGCTAAATTTGTCAAACACGAAAATTCGAGGCCGTGCGCCGGTTGGACCATAATTAAATGTTACATAAAAAGGCATTCTATACGATCGTATTAAACCAAAATAGCACCAGATCGTTTTATTTTTTTCCATGTAGATTTATTTTCCATTTTTCTCGAACTTGCACAACAATTAAAGTAAAGCTGACTAAAATCTGTACTATAGCTGCAATTTATTCTTGAAGTATTTTAACATCCCACTATACATAAGTCATAGGACCAATGTCTTTACAAGAGCGTAGAGTTACACTTTAAATATAAGTTTTATTTTAGATTTAGCATGTACCATTGTACAGATAAAAACATATAGTGATACTATAATAACACTTTAGGCTTTGATAAGTCAGCTTCAGGTGCTTAATAAGGTCTTTATACAGCTTTAATAATAAAAAACAGTGTTTAGTGTAAAAAGATGTTTAAAGTTGTACAGTAGTGTTTTTGTATTCTTTTTAAAATGCTGAAGTTTTTGTCTAACACTTAATACAGCCCTTATAAAATTTAGGCTGTATACTAAATAACAAACCGTAATTATAAAGTCAAAAGCGTCTTTTAAAACTCTTTTACCGCTCTAATGGAACTTAAAGTTCTTATTGCGCTGGTATATTGATGTTGAAAACGCTTGCATGCTGCTTGGGTAGTGAAACCGGGACCGACAACTTAACGTGCTCTTCGAGGCACTATAGTGGTGTTGTTAAACAAATGTACATACATTTTTTTAATTAAAAACTCATTGGGACACACCGCGATTCGAACCAGGGACCTAAGTGTTTTTAAGTCCAAGGTCTAACCAAGTCAGCCACCACGTATATAATGAAATAAACATTTCATAATAAATTACATTTTATATAAGTATAAAAAGGTTTTGTTGTTAATCTCTTACATGCAGGTTGGTCTGCTTAAAGACACTGAATTCGTAGTCGCGAACTCCGCGTTCTCCATACAAAATGGGCTTTCGCACTTCCAGTAATGCTCGATTACTATTTGTCGCAAAATTAAATCATATTTTTGTCGGTCATTGTATTTATTAATCTTTCTGTGTTGGGTTATTTTATATTTTTTTCGAAATAAAAAAAACTTATTAAATATTATAATACAAACATATTTATTACCCCCTTTTGCCTACAATTACTAACATATTAAAAAATATTTAACTTCAACTAACAGCCAAATTGTAATACTGGAAGTACGTTTGTATGGGCGCCAAATTGACTCCAGGCCCCTAAATGAATATGTGTATAATAATAAGAAAAAAATAAAGACAAAACAAAATAATACAAAATAAAATAAATGTTAAGTACACTCGACGTGACAATCGACTACAGATCCTAACAGCTTTGTGCTCGAAACAATAGTAAATGAATTTTGTACATTTCTTTCATCGGGATTCTATAATAAAGATATTAAATTTTAACAATGTTAAGAGAAAATTGAGGATAAAATAGAAAAGCGACGAGCGAGAATTGAAAATAATTATTAAAAACTGTGAAGTATCAGCATATACGTATATATACGTATAGTATAACGAAATTCTTAATGTGCTGATACTATACGTATAGTTATTATACTGCCTTAAAACATGTTGTATTATTTAGGAATAATAAAAAAAATACTAAAAAATAAAAATTACGACCCAAGCAACATGTCTAAGGACAACTTTTCACGCGGAAAATAAAATAAGATAGAAAACTACACTATAAAGTACAGAAAACTGGTAAAATCTTACCTTTGCGAAAGCAATTTTGTACGTGACTGTACGTCGCGGGACCACGTCTGTGGCATCCGGGGATTTGTCCGGGATAAAATCGAAACATGTCATTTTTCGATTATCCTATTCGTTCCCTTATCTATTGTCTTTTCCCATTCTACATTTTCCAGGGATTCGTGCAAAATGCAGTGAAGGTGACAGTTACATACATTTCGAGGAAATCGTGAGAGTCTATTGAATATTTGGTTTTAGTTTTACAATTTTATTATATATTTTATGTACAGGATTTATTTTTATTGGGCCACGGCATGTGGCTTTGTATCTACGGAAGGGTAAGCAAACCTACAAAGTACTAGAATGGGATCGATCAATAAACTGTTGTTTACTAGAATTGGTTGTTCCCACAATGCCGGCTAAATGATGCGATTACGAAATGGGTGGCGGCAAAAAATATTATATTAATCTATTGGTAAGTATTTATAACTAAAATATTTTTTTATTTATTATTGAAAAAATGCGAAATATAGTAAATTTATTATAATATTATATTTTAATTATTTATGTCGTTTTATTTTGTTAAATTGGAAGTCCTTTTTTAATTATTCCCAGATTATCTTTAACAATCTAGTCATTTTAATAATACCACCGTGAAATAATGAACAATGGACTAATTAACCTTTGTTTTACGACTTGTATGAATTATAATTGGTAGTGCCACAAACAGGCAAACTGGTCCGATAATTTCAGGAAAAAAATATTATTCTCAAATGCTAATTTTACAACTAACGCATAGGCTATTTCAAAAAAAAAAATTTATTTACAGAAACCAAAAATAATATAAATAGTGCGTTTTTTTGTTATCATTGTAAAGTATAAACCGATTTAAAAAAATATATTTTTTTAATGAAAGAGTTGGTCCAATAAAATATGACCTTTGTTAAAACCTGATGCAGACTGTCGGAGCTGGAGACTGAAATTCCTTAAAATCTAAGCGAATCGAGAGGTTATCTCAATATTAAACCCTATCTTCGCTAAATGTGAACCTATTTTTATGATTGTTACTTTATTATTATTATTAATTTTGTTAATAAGGTTTTATAAACTAACCAAACTACAAAAAGAAAAACATTTTATCAAAATAAATATCACAAACGACAAGAAAGCGAACAAATACCAGGGGGAATGTAAAAATGTGGGAAATTTGACACTAGAGGACGCCAAATGTACATGTATATATTTTATTGAAGCACGGTTTATGGTCTGGTGACAACTTGCAAGGTAAGATGTGGTAACTTGTAAAATAAGTAATACAATGTATGAAGAGTATGATGGCACAGTAATAAAATACAAGCTTAAAACATTTATGAGTGCAAAGTGCTATGGGTATACGAATACATTGTCGTCTAGTGTGCATAAAAATACAAATAAAAACTAAACAAAAAAATAAGCTTAACAATTTGTTTTTATTAATAAATTTAATTAAACATTTGAATTGTATGAACATTGGTATTCCATTACGATTTTTACCCATTTTCAAATTAAGTTTTAACTGTAAAAATATATAATATACATAATATACAAATATATATATATATACATTTTAAATAGTGAACGAAATATATGTCATAGAAGATTAATTTTAAGAGCTTCAAATATTTTTTTATCAAAATAATAGTGAAATATTGAGCCACAACAGCCAACAGCCATTGTTTTATGATTTTGAACTTTATTTATTAGCACTAACTCGACCCAGAATACCTGCCGTTAAAATAGAGCATGAACAAAATGTCAGATAGACACCTAAAAACTACAAAGTACTTTATACATATTCTTTATTCACAGATAATGTAATAAACATTTACCATACCAAAAAAACAAGCCTAATACAAATAATACTCGTATTTTAGTATTTTAAAATACTTTATGTTTGTATATAAAGGTAACTTTTAAGGTAAATTGTAAGGTAAGGTATTATAAATCAAGGAAATCAGATGCACTGATCTATGAGACAGGATGTTGACCCACCTTTACTTAATCATAGCAATTACTAAGTATTGCGCAGAGATGATAAACATGAATGAGGTTATCATTCCCTCTCTAAATACATAATAACATTTCTAAGAACACAAAAGACACCTATTTATTCGGACTCTCCACCGCGTTAATTGTTTTACTTGGGAATAAAAGCCCGAACGGCATCACACGAGGACAAAGGAGGAGATCTCATTAATAATGAATCCGAAGACCTTTCGGGAATCTTTGGGAGGACATAGACTTAGATTTTTCTTAGAGACTACAACATGCCGTTTTTTTTTAATAATAGTACTTCCTAGCTCTGAGGTATTAAAAAGTTTCTGCTGTATGCCACCAACGCTAGAATACATAGATGCGACGCTGAAGGACTTTACTATGCCGTTTTTTTGGCGAATTAACGCTCCGCTTAGAAATCCCGAGAGAATTGAATGAATACACGCTGACAAATACATTTTTTGTCAGTGATTGACAAAGCTCGTTCGATCTCATTCCCCATGGAAAGGAATCGAAGAGGTAAAATTTAAACACGCTTTCTCTACAAGCTTGATTCTTTATAGTCAGTGTTTAGTCAGATAGATACAGGAACAGAATTAAGTTGTGTTGTTTCATGCTATGACGAGGCGGAAATAGATCTATCTGTTAGGCACCCTTGACGATCGTCTGGACTGCTTCTAAGGCAACTGTGACGGTACACAATACATTATTCTTTACTTTCACTATGACATCTTATAATAAAAAAAAACGACTTTGTTAGTCTATACTAATAGATAGTATATCTATGATAGGGATCTCGAAAATGTACCTTAACTAGTGTCTGGACAGTGCATTAGTGGACATGGTATCTTCATTAATACTACAAGGGTTTTATATCCCATTTGGTCTTAACGAATCGTACAATAATTAGTCGCAAATCGTATTGTTCGTCTGCCACAAGTTTTTGCTAACTAGCGACTACAGTTAAAAATATACTAATAGCACAAGTTTTGGTCCAGTTTTGAATTATAAATTAAAAGAAAGACTATTATATCAGACCTACTGGAGAGTTATGTATAATTTTGTTATTATGGCCTGTTTTTAATTCAAGGACTCCACCATTTACAATTTTTACGACGACTGACATGTCAAAAGGTCATTACCACAGATTAGCGTCCATTGACTATTATCAAAATCGAACACTGGTTCTATTGACTTGTCAAGCGTTATCTGTTCTTCGAATTTGCCACCGAGGCGACCAACCTACCAGACTATATCTATATTGAAAGTATATCAGCGAATACAATAGAGGTAGCAGAATTTTTCAATGTAAATTCTGTAGGACTACATATCACGTTACTCGGTCCGGATCGGTGAGCATGGCTCAAGTATTCACCAGCTCGAACGTGG
Organism: Monopis laevigella; assembly: GCA_947458855.1. Classification (NCBI taxonomy): domain Eukaryota; kingdom Metazoa; phylum Arthropoda; class Insecta; order Lepidoptera; family Tineidae; genus Monopis; species Monopis laevigella. The sequence continues at coordinate 25,990,084 of OX381583.1, read as the reverse complement.
TTCCAGGTGACAAGCACATTTGTGAGTTTACGATCCTTTTTACTGCTAACTGAAATGCAATCTTTACAATGCAGGCTTTGAAGTAGATTCTGCGGTTTTATATGACTTTATTTACTTGCATTTCTCGTAGCGAGATTTTTTCGGTTATAATAAATAACACGCAAATAAAGTTGCCGGTACTAGCTAGTTTATACATACTCGTATAATAAAATTATACACTTTCAGTGTTTACATTAAAGTAATTTTGCAAAAAAATAATAACTGTAAGACGCGAGAAATAAGTTATAGAAGTTTTTTTTTGTCTCATTGTCATCACGTAAAAGTCACTCAATGGATTCCAAATCGAATAGTTGGAAGAATCTTTATTGGTATTTACTACATTAGCGTTAATTTTATCAAAATTGACCTACAGAATCAAAAAAGAAGATATTAATTTTTAAAATATGGAAAACCTATAGCGCCACGTGATGCGTGGGTGGTTTTGGCGAGTTTTTTTTTGTATCATAAATAACACGCACAAGAAATTCGGAAACCAACTAGTTTTATATGGTGGAAATGTTGTATATAAACTTACACATATAAAAATATACCTAAACACACACACGCATGCACAAATACAACATCACACCAATACATATTTATAATTTCAACTAATAATTACTAATCATTGGAACAGAAAAGTGTATAAGCCTGGATCAGTGGGCTTTCTCCTAAGACAGGTTTTTCTAAAACTTAAAAGGAGAAGCTCAAAGATAATTGTAACTTTAAAATTGTACTTGAATGAATAAACCATTTATTTTTATATAGTTTGAGCGAAGACTAAAAAATATAATTTTAAAAATGTAATAGTAAAATTGGTGAATCTATTTGCCTGTTGGTGTTTTTCTCGTGGCAAAACAACATAATTATTTCGTATAATGTTTTTTTTTATTGGAACATGGCACGTGTATCTGTAGGTAGCTCTACCATGAGTTTATAGTAACTATAGATAAAAATCAATTAATAAGACAGGTTTATTTAAAAAAAAAACAATCCTATTGGTGATTCCCATCTATACTTAATAACTATTATATATATATATATATATTCTAGTATATAATAATATTAATATCTAATAAAAACGAAACAGTATAAATAATAAATTATCTTTCACTCTCTTAAAGGTTAGCTGGTAGAAAATTCCCAAGCCAATAAGTTTGCCTATGTACAATTTTATTTTGTAATTTTGTGCAATAAGGTATTTTAAATAAATAAAATAAATAAATATTGGGGCGGACAGACATACCTAAGCCTCACTATGGCTTCAAAAAAAACCCCTCAAATTTTCCTCCAAGAGTTCAGCGAAATCAAAAATATTAAACCCATATTATAGTTAATATATTACAAAAGCTACTTTGAGGTTTTTATATATTTCTAGAACATTATGAAAGCTCTGAGGGCAGACGACCTTGTCTAGCCGTGGGCCAAAGGTCATTGACTCTCACTTTGATAGAGGTTACAGTGTGCTACGAGATTGAATGGCTGTGATTTTTCTTAAACACACATTGAAAGCTAGACGTAAAAAGAAAAAAAAAGCTCTTTAGGTATGTACCTACATAGCAACTTTGAAGTTTTTATCAAACACACTACACGTACACCTGTCAAAGTCAAATCATTTATTTCATGTAAATCTTTACAGATATTTATGAATAGTCAAAATCTATATATAAACTGTTAAATAATATTGTACTATTTCATTTGTTTAAAGTACATACATATCATCACGGGTAGACGGCCCCAGGGTACCCAGCTGAGGGGTTTTAAACCCACCTCGTCGTAGCCGATGGTATGAGTCTACACCGAACAAGTGGCTAGCTCGTCGCGATGTATTGAATAGACTCAATAATCCATCTATAAACGGTTTCACAAGTTTGGTATAGTGAAACCGGGACCGACAGCTTAACGTGCTCTCCAAGGCATTATAGTGGTGTTGTCAAACAAATGTACATTTATTTTTTTAATTAAAGACTCATTGGCACACACCGGGATTCGAACCAGGGACCTAAGTGTTTTTAAGTCCAAGGTTTAACCAACTCGGCCACCACGTATGTTTTTGTTTAAAGATGGTATTTAATTCTGGTTGTTTTAAGAATTAAATCACAAGCCTTTGAACCTAACTTATAATTAAGCAATGGTTTGGTAAACTATATTGTATGTCACTTGTAAAAGAAGAATAAAAGAACCAAAACACTGTTTATATTAAGTGTTGTTTTATTAATTTTATAAAGATACAGGTTCTCACTTTGTACTTGTATTTGAGAGTGCATCAAAGTAATTAAAAATATGTTTATTTATGTTCACGCCAGGTTATTTACGGGGTAGGCAGATGCAACCATCTCTACATACTCCTTTTACCTCGTCATAACTCTACTCTTACAGACTCCAATTTCCTACAATATCAAACTTATAGCAGTTGTAGTGATCGTAACCGCCCATGTAGTCTAGTGGTTACGTCTTTGGCGTTGTATCCGGAGGTCGAGGGTTTCATTCTCACCCATGGAAAAACAATATTAAGTAGTGTTTTATCTTCTTTCTACAATATGGAATCCTTTAAAATTAAACTGAATCCGCATCTTAAGCCGGCATAGTGGAGACAACCAACAGTCTTATTATTTAATTTCGACTGTTGTTTTCAATCTTGGACTTTACATGCTTAGCAAAAGCCGTCTGGTACTCTGGGCAGTAGTCACATGCAGTGCAAACTTCTTACTTTTTATTTGTAAAAAACAAATAAAAAGTAAAAAGTTTGCCTTTTTAGGTGTTTATAAAATATAATATGTGTTAGTATCATTGTTTCTGACATACATAGTACAAGCCTCGAGCGAAGGTTATGACTGGAAATATGTCTGACATACATAGTACAAGCCTCAAGCGAAGGTTATGACTAGAAATATGTCTGACATACATAGTACAAGCCTCGAGCGAAGGTTATGACTGGAAATATGTCTGACATACATAGTACAAGCCTCGAGCGAAGGTTATGACTGGAAATATGTCTGACATACATAGTACAAGCCTCAAGCGAAGGTTATGACTGGAAATATATCTGACATACATAGTACAAGCCTCGAGCGAAGGTTATGACTGGAAATATGTCTGACATACATAGTACAAGCCTCAAGCGAAGGTTATGACTGGAAATATGTCTGACATACATAGTACAAGCCTCGAGCGAAGGTTATGACTGGAAATATGTCTGACATACATAGTACAAGCCTCGAGCGAAGGTTATGACTGGAAATATGTCTGACATACATAGTACAAGCCTCGAGCGAAGGTTATGACTGGAAATATGTCTGACATACATAGTACAAGCCTCGAGCGAAGGTTATGACTGGAAATATGTCTGACATACATAGTACAAGCCTAGAGCGAAGGTTATGACTGGAAATATGTCTGACATACATAGTACAAGCCTCAAGCGAAGGTTATGACTGGAAATATGTCTGACATACATAGTACAAGCCTCGAGCGAAGGTTATGACTGGAAATATGTCTGACATACATAGTACAAGCCTCGAGCGAAGGTTATGACTGGAAATATGTCTGACATACATAGTACAAGCCTCGAGCGAAGGTTATGACTGGAAATATGTCTGACATACATAGTACAAGCCTCGAGCGAAGGTTATGACTGGAAATATGTCTGAAATGTCCTACATATTAATATTATTAATATGTCAATTTATTTAACGCATTTTTTTTAGTCCAAGCATCAAGACACAAGGCTTCCCTAGGCATGGCAGCCATCTTATATTTAATAGATATATATAAAAAAACATATTTTTTATTTAAAAAGCAGTTTGTACTTAAGTAAGATTCGAATTACTGACCTTTTAGGTTTTTAAGACGGCCCTAACAACTCTACCACAACATATAAAAAAGTATGTAGTCCCATTATTGATATTCCCTTTTACTACGAAAGTGCTACGCCTCGTAGCGTAAGCTTTGCGACTCAGTTTATTAAGCTCGAGGGAGCTTTGTATTACTCTATATTACGGGAGCATAAGCCTCGCTGGCTACTCTAAAATCATACTATATTTTATGGGTTCAATATACCAGCTAATGCAATATTTACATTTTACTAAGATACGAGTATATAAGAGAAAGTTAGAAATATACTAGGCGCCCGTCCCGGCTTTGCACGGGTGTACTAATGAATAAAATGTTCTGTCTCACTCTGAACTAAGTTTATTCACACTTCATCGTAGCCGATGGAATTCTGAGTCTACACCGAGCAAGTAACATACTTATTAACAGTTTTCAGTGAAATTAGGACCGACAACTCAATGTGCTCTCCGAAACCCTTTAGTAAATTTAAAAATGATATGTAGGACATTTCATATATAGCACCTATTGTTAGGAGACAACCGCATCGATTTCTTGTCGAGGTGGTAGTCTCCTTTCAGGCGGGCAGTTCTATATGATGATACAGCACCGAGGATATTACAGTACACTGCTAATGGGAATTCGTCTTTGTTACCCCCCATTTGGTAACCGCATCATTTATCCAGCATAATGGGAGTGATCTATTAAACTACAATGTATACGACCTTATTCTTGGACGTACACATGCTGTTCTCTAATGAAAATTGTATATTTTTAATATAAAATTTGGTATTAGTATTAGCCAAAACGCCTGCGGCTGCGGGGTGATTATCGATGCAATTCTGACGTAATACAAACCTGGTGACATTGAAAATTGACAAACAACTACGTCATTTTGGTTAAAGTTTAGCTTAACATTATACGGCGTAAAAGGCCTACAGGAAACTATTAGACGTTAATTATTAAAGACGGTTAACTATTAAAAGAACAGTCATCTGTAAAATGATATTAATACATAATACAGAAGACCGTAAGGTTTTCTTTCTTTTCAAGATATTGTGATAAAATTGCTTGTTACTAAAAAAAAAAAAAAGAATTTTCATTGTGAAATGTCTTTGAACTCATTTATCTCACAACCGTGCTAAAGGGGGTGCAATAAACGTACCGTACAATAGTTCCGATACAATAAAGAACTGTATTAACGAAGGGTTGGTTGTTAATAACTTAGTCCTAGTGTGGATTGAGTGAGACTTAACAATTTCGGGATCCATTTTAGGACATCGTAAAAACTCCTTTTAACAATGGTTTTGGAGTTTTTTGTTGGGAATTCTAAGCCGGCACGTAGGTGACTTACCTGATTGCAATTGTGTAACATTTCCGAATTGAATTTCTTTCTTTACAATTTTTCACTCTATTAACAATGTTTTTAATATTCGTATTTATTAAATATCTATGCTTATAAAATCGCTTGTCCTAGTACTATCAAGAAGTCTGATAATTTGATCATAGATTTATTTTACAACGTTATCCGCATTTTTTTTTAAATTACAACTTAAAGTGGAGGGATGAAAGATGAAAGAAGGAATGTTTGAAAGTGTTTGGTCTTTCAAGTTAAGATCTTAAAAAAAAAAATACAGCTACCGAGCATAAATGGATAATGAACTATGATTAATGGTGTAAACTAGGAGTAAAATTTTGTGTTGAAATATCGTTTTTTAAAGATAGGAAATTCAAATTTTGAAAAGTATTGTAAACTTTACCTTTAAAAAGTATTGCAAAATAGGATTATTCTCGGTAGTTCATGATGGTTTGTTCCATAATGGAACTCCTTAGATTTGTTAATTTGTTTTTTTTGCCATTATAGACATTAATTTAATGCTGCATTCGCAAAAAAAAAAATGCAGATATAAAGGATTTCTAAATTCTTACCGAACCCTAATGTAAATAATGTATATACCATTATAAAAGTATCTTAATATTTAAACACATTTACCCCTAATTCAGCATTTAATATTAAATAACTACTCTACCAAAATTAACTCCGCAATAAACAATTAAAAGTTTAATGCAACCCAAGGCGTTCTTTTGTTCGAATTTCAAAATAAATAAGGCTGTGTTGGAAACCCTCCAGGGCGCGGGAAACAGACTTATTTACAGCTGATTGTGTCGTTACACGCCGAGGTTCAGCTGCGAAACTTTTTGAATTTACCTATAATAAAGAGTTTTAAATGAACTCGTGTGAATTCTGTGCGGGCCGGCGAGTAATTTAGCTTTTCGTTTTGTTAGTACAAACAATTATTTTTGGCTTGCAAAAAGCTAAGTTTTAATATACCCAAAATCATATTAAAATAAAAACATTACATTATAATCACAGGTGCCTTACGGCGCCCGAGACCGCCTAGACGGACTCAGGGTACCCAGTGGAGGGGTTTTTAATCTCACCTCGTCGTAGCCGATGGTATGAGTCTACACCGAACAAGTGGCTAGCTCGTCGCGATGTTTTGAATAAAATCAGCTTAACGTGCTCTCCGAGGCACTATAGTGGTGTTGTCAAACAAATTTACATTTTTTTTTATTAAAAACTCATTGGTACACACCGGGATTCGAATCAGGGACCTAAGTGTTTTTAAGCCCAAGGGCTAACCAACTCGGCCACCACGTATATATGTATGACCCGCGCAACTCCGTCTCGCAACGGAAGATCTCAAAAGGAACAAATTTCCCCTGTTTTTTCTACATTTTTCACTGATGCTCCGATTTGTCGTAGTGTGATGTAATATAGCTTACAGCCTTCCTAGATAAATGGGTTCAGTAGATCCAGAGATTACCCCTTACAACCTCACAAACTTTACCCCTTTATTATATAGAGAGATTATTTTAGAGACTATTTATATATGTAGAATCAAAATTATAAGTTTTGTTGCTGCGCATCCCGCGGTTTACTGTTGAGGTGAGTTTATATATTATTTGGTGAGGTCCTCTACCCCTTGGGCCACGGTTTACTAATATTAAGTAAACAAGTACATGAAGCCTCATTTTAACAATGGATTGTGTTAATATGATTTGTTGGGTATTGCTATGTAAAATTTGTAAAAATAAAATAAATGTATGGGTGTCCCGCGGAACAAGCTTATGGACCACAGTTAACTATTAAAGTGGTGTTTTTTTTTTACCTTACACTTTTCTAAAGTAAGAAGTGAAAACTTCTTAAAGTTAAAGAGCAAATAATATATGATACATATGAATAGAAAAAATAATTATATATATATATATATATCTTCACGGGTGCCTTACGGCGCCCGAGACCGTCTAGACGGCCCCAGGGTACCCAGCGGAGGGGTTTTAATCCCACCTCGTCGTAGCCGATGGTATGAGTCTACACCGAACAAGTGGCTAGCTCGTCGCGATGTTTTGAATAGACTCAATAAACCATCTATAAACAGTTTCACAAGTTGGTATAGTGAAACCGGGACCGACAGCTTAACGTGCTCTCCGAGGCACTAGAAAAAATAATTAAATTATGAAAAAAAAAAAAATAGTTCCAATGGTAAAAAAAAACGATTTCGGGTCGATTCTCTTTTTCAGTTTAACCGTATTCGTTTAAAATCGTTCAGTAGGTTCATATTGACTATGTTCTACCGTATGGTGAGAATACAGATTTTGCATTCGTCACTAAAAAATACTAGAAAAACATTTCGGTGAACCGTTACGTGTAAATAAGGCTTACAATTATAATTTTAGTAGACTCTAAAATAAAATTAATATAATACCTATTAAAATTTATTCGTTATTCCAAACCGTAAACATGATATGGGAGAATCAACGTAACAAATGAATAAATTAATTTTAAATTTGAACGTAAATTGTATAATTAATTTGCTGAAAAGGGGAGAGAAAAGAGGGAATTAATTAACCGAATTAAAATATTTGATCTGATTTATTGTGTTCCAGATTTACTTTATTACATTTAAGTATATAATTATTCGCATAAGTACGAGTAGTTATTAGTATATTGTTCGCCAAGGGGAGAAAGACTACCCACAATTGGGAATCGCAATTTCTCCCTAGTTCACTATATAACACTGACGAAGAAAATTAAACTTATTTGTCGTCAAAATAAAAACAAGTAACAATTGATTTCCATACACTTTTTCCGACCGAAATTGTCTATGATATCTAGTAATTAAATTTGTAATATATACAATATATCACAAATTAAGCTCTAGGCTTGTACTATGTGTACCAGCAGCAGCGATATAATACATATTATATTTTATAAACACCCAGACCATGACAGAAACAACAGACCAGACCAAACTGTACAGAAAAAAAACGTACCTACTAATATATTTTTTTGCCATGGATGGGAATCGAACCCACGAGCTCCGGTTACAACGCCAAAGGCGCAACCTACGTCTACGGAGGCTGTGTACATTTTTGTATAACGTGTTATTTTTTTCATAATTTATTTATATATTTTCTTTAATTATACCATATTATATTTTTTATTAGATTAATCTGTATCTATACTAATATTATAAAGAGCAAAGATTTGATTATTGTTTTGGTCCAGGGTAAACTAAAAAACTACTGAACCGATTTAAAAAAAAACAATAGAAAGCTATATTATCAGCGAGTAACAGCGAGTAGTATTTCATTTTCGATCCAATTTCTTATAAATTTGAAAGCGCAGCACAGCTGGTATATGAAATCAAAGTACCTAATGCTTAAGGCTGTTGACATCTTAAAAAAAAACAGAGCAATATAAATGTATATTTATAACTAGCACTAGTCCTGTTATCAGTTAAAGTGTAAGCATGTCAGGAATTAGACCAGTGGCATCGTTCTCAGACCGGGCCACGGACACCGACTCATTTGCATGCAGATTGGACCAACGAGAAGCTAACGAGGGTGTCCTACAACCGATATCAGATGGTAAAGTCAAATATATGGTTTGTTGGGAAACTACTGTAAATAAATATAAATATCATCTAGACGGTCTCAAGGTACCTAGCGGAGGGGTATGAGTCTACACCGAACAAGTCGCTAGCTCGTCGCGATGTTTGGATAGACTCAATAACCCATCTATAAGCAGTTTCACAAGTTCATGTAGTAAAACTTGGACCGACAGCTTAACGTGCTCTCCGAGTCACTATAGTACATAGTATTGTTAAACAAATGTTATTATTTTTAGATTAAAAACTCATTGGTACACACTGGGATTTGAACCAGGGGCTACACTACTAAACTACTGTGCAACTGTAATACAAATATGTAGGACAATTTACACATATTGCTCCGCCCACAAACTAAGCTCGAAGCTTGTTCAATGTGTACCAGAAACAACGATATAATACATATTATAATTTATAAACACCCAGGCCATGACAAACTGTACAGAAAAACTTACTAATATTGTTTTGCCATGGGTGGGAATCGAACCCACGACTTCCGGATACAACGCCAAAGGCGCAACCACTAGCCTACAGAGGGTACTATTATTATTTAAATATTACTATTATTAATATTATGAAATAAACAAACAGACTTTAAAACTTTTATAGCAAGTCGTGTAATGTAAATTTATAGCAAGTCGTGTAATGTAAATTTATAGCAAGTCGTGTAATGTAAATTTATGTAAATTTACCATGTTGTTATCAGCCTGAATTATAGACTAATAATAATTATAATCATTTATTTAGTTTAGTTAATTGTTTGCTGTAGTTAATTGTTTTCGTCGATTTTGGGTTAGTTTCGTAGAGATAAGTTGAAAAGTTTATATGTTATTTGGTTTTACAACTATTAATTCGTTATAGTGCCTCAGAATGAATGTTAAGATAGGACATTCCACTAATATGATTCTGATGAAATGAATAACGGATACATATTATAACTTTCCAAGACGGTGGCCGTAGTAGCCTACAGTGTGTAGATATTTCTTATGTCACGAGTTCAAAGAGTTAAACACTATAGTTCTTATGTCACGAGTTCAAAGAGTTAAACAATATAATACTTATGTCACAAGATTAAACAGTTAAACACTATATTTCGTATGTCAGGAGTTCAAAAAGTTAAACACTATAGTTCTTATGTCACGAGTTCAAAGAGTTAAACACTATAGTTCTTATGTCAGGAGTTCAAAGAATTAAACACTATAGTTCTTATGTCACGAGTTAAACACTATAGTACTTATGTCACGAGTTCAAACAGTTAAACACAATATTTATGATGTCATAATGTAATATTTTTGGCGTTAAAAAACATTAAACAGTGGGTTAGTTCACTTATATCGTTACATATATTTATAAGTCTATATAAATACCGCGACAAGCTTGCCACTTGTTCGGTGTAGACTAAGAATACCATGGGCTATGACGTTGTGGTCATAAGAACCCTGACTGAGGCTGTCTCGGGCACTAAAAGGCTTTTTTTTTATATGACTTTGTATCTACCTGGTGGTGAGCAGACCTACAATGTCCATGAATGGTGTCAATCAATAATTAATATTAAACAACATTGATCGCTCCCACTATGCCGGCTAAATGATGCGATTACGAAATGAGCGGCGACAAAGACGAATCGCATTACGTTACGAGTATATTTTAATATACTCGCTGCCTTATTAATTTAACCACTCATTTCGTAACGGCACCCTGAAAGAAGACTACCACCGCGACAAAAAATCGATGCAATAATCTCCTAAAACCGGTGAACCCACAGGCAAAAACCGAAATATAATTAGGTCACTTGACGGTTTTTGCATCTGTATGGGCGGCGGTAACGAGACCGGTCGGTCGGCCTAAAGAAGTCATAAAAATATTTTCAGTTTCAGGTAACATTTACCAACAAACTTTACCAATTACTTATTTAATCCATCAATATTGTATTTTTTTTTGTCCATTCATTTTTTTTATTCCCACCAAGTCCCTTAACAGCATTAAAACCTTTCACAATGTCATATCACAAAGGTCAGCGGCCGGTTATTACTCGTAAAGTAAAATTATTTTCCACATTTTATTGAGATGAAGCAATTTTCCAAATGGATTTACGTCTGGACCACAACCCTTATTTACACAAGTATGAAAAAAACTCGCTGAATTTTAGAGTTTTTCCGAATGGTAAAAGTATTTTCTAAATTAATGAAGTCTTTTAAGCCTATAAGGTTCATTCTAATTATGTTTTTGTTGTCATCAGTGTTTTTATATACATATTTTTCGTAAAATTATCGCTATTATTATTTACAAAATTGTTGATATCTTGTCTAAGTGGTAATGTTATTGGACAAGGAAAGGGAAACCATGAGAAAATATTTCAATAATTACATAATAATTATGTCAGTTTATATTTTAATTAGATTACAAACAAAGTAAACTTAATATTTAAATGCTTAAATAAAATAATTACAAAATCGTAAATTATCTATTTTTTATTTTATTTTATTATGGACAACAAACAATTGTGCAAAAAAAGTTACAATAAGAACAATAATTACAAAAATATAGATATAAGCACAAGCAGCATCATTATCCCAAGATATAAAAGTTAGTACCTACATTTAAACATAAAATATAAATATTAACTAATCAGATAAAAAATTGTGATACAAATAATAATAATAGCAAAAGCGTAAAGCAAACAAATACTAAACCTATCTATCATATATATTTTGACTTTACAAACATTTATGAAGAATAAAAAAAAAGATGCAATACGGGCTAAGTGTACGTTTAGTTAGGTCGCTATCCTTTCAACATACGCCACCAAAGACTTAATTCAGAAATGTACGTACATATTTAGTTTTTTTTTTAAATAGTTTTTCATCGTGTTAAATAATTGCTGGTTTTTCGTGCGACAGCGGTTGAAATCAGTCAGCTGTTATGCACTTCGACAGTCGGCTCCAGGGGCAGCTTCTTGAAGTTCAATTTTGTTTGAATTAAATACATAAAGTCGGGTATGGCCTTAATACCTTTGATTATAGCAACGGGTGTGAAGTTGGCAGCCAAAATCTAGCAGCCTTTATAACCCGACCACTTTAAATAGGTTTTAAATAAATATTTGTTTTTATATATATGCGATAATATATTAAAATGTTTAACAGGTACATAGTCTTAATATAATAATGAAGCATCATAAGAAAAAACTGTTGAAAAAAAAATCTTATATATTAACAATTTTATTTTATATTAATTAACTAACCACTATATTTCGTTATATAGTCTATACTAAAACACTATTTAAATCAATTAGAATGATATCTAGAATATGAATAAGTCACCTGCGTCCAATTTTTCCTGAAATCTCAAATAATTAATGAAAATTCTTTACAAATTTAAAAAGTCTGCTAGGCTCATAACTTCTATATTAGACATAGAATACTAACTAAAATTGGTAAATAGCTAGAATACAAAACATAGAGTGGCATAGGCATAGCCACCTGCGCTCCATTTTCTCCAATCTGTTTAGAAAATTTTAAAATTTATAAAGTAGTTTTTGATTTTTTCTTTCAGAATTTCAGTGAAAATGGAGCGCATGTGGGTATGGCTATAGTATTTAAGAGTTTATATTCTAGCTAATTACCAACTTTTATCTAGATCCTATGTCTAGTATGGAAGTAGTAAACCTAGCAGACTTTTTAGAATTGAGAAAAAAAAAACAAAAGAACATGAATGATTTATTTCAGGATTTCAGGGAAAATGGAGTGCAGGTGGCTATGTCTATACCATTCTATGTTTTGTATTCTAGCTATATGTCTAGTATAGAAGTTATAAACATAGCAGCCTTTTTAGATATGTAAAGAATTTTTGTAAGTAAACTTAAAGATTTTTTTTTTGTAATTTAGAATAAAATGGAGCGCAGGTGGCTATGCCTATGCTATTCTATGTTTTGTATTCTAGCTATCTACCAATTTTAGTTAATATTCTATGTCTAGTATAGAAGTTATAAACCTAGCAGCCTTTTTAGATATGTAAAGAATTTTCGTAAGTAAACTTAAAGATTTATTTTTGTAATTTAGAATAAAATGGAGCGCAGGTGGCTATGCCTATGCTACTCTATGTTTTATGTTCTAGGTATTTACATTTTTCGTTAACATGCTATGTCTAGTATAGAAGTAAAGAACTCCAATCTGTTTAGAAAACTTTAACATTTATAAAGTAGTTTTTGATTTTTTCTTTCAGAATTTATAGTGAAAATGGAGCGCATGTGGGTATGGCTATAGTATTTTAGAGTTTATATTCTAGCTAATTACCAACTTTTATCTAGATCCTATGTCTAGTATAAAAGTAATAAACCTAGCAGACTTTTTAGAATTGAGAAAAAAAAACAAAAGTACATGAATGATTTTTTTCAGGATTTCAGGGAAAATGGAGTGCAGGTGGCTATGTCTATACTATTCTATGTTTTGTATTCTAGCTATCTACCAATTTTAGTTATTATTCTATGTCTAGTATAGAAGTTATAAACCTAGCAGCCTTTTTAGATATGTAAAGAATTTTTGTAAGCAAATTTAAAGATTTTTTTTTGTAATTTAGAATAAAATGGAGCCCAGGCGGCTATGCCTATGCTACTCTATCTTTTGTATTCTAGCTATCTACCAATTTTAGTTAATATTCTATGTCTAGTATAGAATTTTTTTAAATTTATAAAGTAGTTTTTGATCTTTTCTTTCAGAATTTTAGGGAAAATGGAGCGCATGTATGTTTATAGTATTTTAAAGTTAATATTTTTGCTAATTACCAATTTTTATCATGATCCTATGTCAATTTTTGTCATGACTTAATGTCAGCTAGGAATTGAAAAAATAAATCAAACATTTTATTTTTTCAGGATTTCAGGGAAAATGGAGCGCAGGTGGCTAAGCCGCTACTCTATGTTTTATATTCTAGCTATTTACCAATTTTAGCTGATATTCTATGTCTAGTATAGAAGTTATGAGCCTAGCAGACTTTTTAAATTTGTAAAGAATTTTCATTAATTATTTGAGATTTCAGGAAAAATTGGACGCAGGTGACTTATTCATATTCTAGATATCATTCTAATTGATTTAAATAGTGTTTTAGTATAGACTATATAACGAAATATAGTGGTTAGTTAATTAATATAAAATAAAATTGTTAATATATAAGATTTTTTTTTCAACAGTTTTTTCTTATGATGCTTCATTATTATATTAAGACTATGTACCTGTTAAACATTTTAATATATTATCGCATATATATAAAAACAAATATTTATTTAAAACCTATTTAAAGTGGTCGGGTTATAAAGGCTGCTAGATTTTGGCTGCCAACTTCACACCCGTATTATAGCATATGATGACAGCATACCCAAAATACTCTCATCTTACCTAAGATCACACGTAGAGCAACCCCTTGTTGACTACTTTACCATATGTTTCATACATATTTTAAAATCGATTTTTTCGTAAAACTTTTTTTAGTAAACGTTAATTATGATAACAACCGAAATCTCAGGGCCTCTAGTGTTCTTGGTACACTGCCACATGAACAAAGTATGGATGAATATTTTTATTTATAGTTTAGTTTATAATTTAATTTTAGTTTAAATTTTATATGTTTTATTTTTTAACTATGATTCAATAATAAAAATAAATACTTACAGATATTCCTTTCGGAATTACCCCACTGCTTTTTTGTTTTCACTGTTTTTTTTTTTTTATTGGAGCACGGCATGTGACTTTGTAGAGATACTTACCATCCTGGTGGTCATTATCTCTACAAAATCCATAAATATGATCGATCAATAAATTATTTTTAATATCGGTCGCTCCCACTATGCCGGCTAAACGATGCGGTTACGATCACCAAAACATGATAAGGTCACTTAACGGTTTTTGGGATCGGTGGTTAGTAGTAATATAGTATGTAATTATTATTTCAAAATATTCAAAAACAAATGCTTTGTCCAAATTATAGTACATATAGTTTCGTATATCAAAAGCCTGCAATCATAATATTAAAACTGTTATGCGATCGTTTCTTGGCCTGCGCCTGCCTACCCTTTATTTATACTATCAAGGTTGTTAATCTATGCCTTAATTTTAATGGAAATGGATTTCATGTTAGCATAATAGTTTTTATAGTGGAATTTTATAATATTTTAATATATATTTTTAGTAGGCTGTTTTAATAATAATAGAGATGATTAAAGAAGACACCAATATGCTGTATTCACCGTTTTACAGTGAGTACAGCATATTGGTGTCTATCTATAAATATCAAGCACTATAAATAAAATGAAAAATCACTCCACTATACCTACAAGTACCTTTTCCAAATATCTCAACTTAGGTAGATTTTAATTTAACCGTAACTTAAGCTTTTGCTTTTGATAAAGTATTATTTTACCAAAAAGGACTCGAAAGGGTCTTGACTTTAATTATAACTATTAAATCTATTTTAAGCAAACTTAAGTCGGTGAAGCCAAGATAAGCAATACCTATATAGACTGGCAAAAAAAAATGTTTTCTGTTTTTAATTTAAATCATATTTTTAGGTGGAATATACAAACTTATTAAATAACAACATATGCGAAAATATTCAACAAACTCGCAAATACGAAAATTCTTGCAAAAATTCTGTTTGCATGCATAGTCTATCTTACCAACCCTTCTCAATAACCCAACCCTAACGAAAATTTAATCAAATCCCATCATATCTTGGAAGGAATTTGCAGTAATTTCTTCATCATGCTAAAACGACCCATTTCCATAAAGAAAATGACTATTCAATAGCCCGCGAATAAAACCTAAATCAAAATAGATAGAACAGGGAGGAGGAAATGTATCGTGTCTTATTTTTGTTTCCCCGTCGGTATGTCACCACTATACTCACCGCTGATTATGATATGCGTAGAAGGTTTCTAAATGGCAAACGTTCAATCATAATGGTGTCCAGAATCAAAATGGCAATACAAAATCAAAATGTCTACGTCTAAAATCAAAATGGCTAATATAAAATTCAATAAAACATTCCCAAAATTGAAAAAAAAAACTAGCTCCTTCTCTACCCTGACACACGTATCTCTCGCCACCATCTTATACTAATTTTACGCAAAACTTCTACCTACATCATATATAAACATAATAAATACGATGAAATAAAAAATGTTTATGAGTTTTTGGCTTTCGCAGTGGAAAAACTTGGTCCTTGGAATCAGGACGCCAAAGCTTTTTATAAAACTTTGGCGCCCCTCCTTATCGACGCTACCGGCGACCCAAGAGCTGGCGTGTATTTTAGACAAAAAAATTATATATCTATACAAAAAGGTTCAGGACAAACTTGAGGAATATTTTAATTTAATTAAGTTTATTTTTAATGTAGGTTTACTTTTTTATTTTAATTCGTACTCATCCCTAAAAAAACATTTTAACAAAAAAAAGACTGGCAACAAAATCACTAAAGTAAAAAATCATTAAAAAATACCTTAGTACCATTTAATAATAATAATTGTCATTAAAATAAATCCGCCACATTTGGATGACACCAAAACGTATAGCTTCAAAAAATTCCATTGACCAATAGAATGAGAGGAAGACAGCGAACGTAACAAGTGGGAGAGATCAGCGTAGCGAGTGTTAGACACCTCTTTAAAACAACTCCTAAGTTTTTTGTGGTAAGTATGATTTATAAATCGTAGTACAAGCCAGGCCTTTCTACACAGATCTGTTTTGAATGCCGTGAGTCAGCTATTGCAATATGATAAGGGCATGTGGCGTGAGGCACGCAACGCGGGTGCGCAGGAACACTGCATGCATCAATATTGATTACGTTCAGCGTCTACGAGCTTTATGGCTGAAAAGCACAGTGTAAATTGGTTCGTAAGGCTTTTTAAGGCACTTAATATGGACCAGTAAGTTTTAAACGGAACCAGATGTTATGGTAAAGGAGCACTGAACAAGAAAATGGTTTTAAAATTGACACATTGAAAACCTGCATGGTTTCAAAGTTTCAGTCGAGATCTGTAAAAACTTTTTTTTTATTTTATCTGATCTTAAGCAGACCTATAAAGTCCATGAATATGGTCGATCAATTGTTTAAAAACATTGATGCTGACTAAATGATGCGGTTACGTAATAGGCAGCGAAAAAGACGTATTTGCATCACAAGTCTCTATTAATTCCTCCATGGTTTACCGACACATCAACTGCCAATTTTGCAACCGCAGCCTGAAAAGAAACTATCACTTCGACAACAATTCGATGCAGTTGTCTCCTCAAAAAACCTAGAGCATACGATAAAAAGGCACCTGTATTTATGGTACAACTGCCTAAGTCGGAAATATTCACGAAAAGGTTTTTTTTTAAATATTTTTGTTGACATTAATAACTACAAGGTTGTTAACGAAACAACACTTGGTTTGTACCTCAGTAATTCTGTTCTTTTCTGTTATTTTTACAAATTTGTTAAACAATTTTCGACTTTGTTATTTTAAGTATACGGTTTTGATTTGTGTGAACTTGAAAGCCAGTTATAGCACAGTCCATGATTTCATCAACTTTTCGCTAAAGTTAAGAGATAAAAACTTTTCCTCTATATTTACTGTGAACAATATTTTCTCTCCGCAAACTGTGCCGTAGACTCGTACATCAGATGCATTTAATGCTTGTAACAACATTTTGCTAAATAATTACTGTTTTTAAGTAAAAACTTGAAGACATTTCAATTTACGTACATTGAAATCTATTTCACAAGAACTGATAGTGACGCCATCGCGTCTAAACGTACTCCGTTATACACGAGGATGTAAATATCGTTTTAATGTCGCTAATTGTCTATAGTAAACAATGTTAAATTGACATTTAAATGAAAAAAGTGACATTTCGTGGTACCCGTCGGTATCTAGCCATAGTACACCTGTATTGTCTGTTAAAATCTGATGATGTCACTATCACTTCTCGTGGAATATAGTATAGATACTCGTAGATACATTAGATGTGAGGTCACATCTAATGTGTCTACGAACTCTAATAAAAAAAAAACAATTGATTATTTGTGACGTCACGAGCTCTTATAAAAAAACACAATTGATCTATCGGAATCTGCAAGTAGATTTATAACGTTTAAATTAATTTAAACTAATCGACCTGGTGAATTTATAAAATAAATAGCGACTCAGTCCATTTTAATAATAAAGTACTCTAAGTCGGAACAAATTGGATATTAAAATATTACTTGAAGCGTTAAACTTTATTAAAAGAACAGAATCAATTTAAAGAAGTTAAGCAAATTAACAAAATAATTCGAAACTTTTTTGGAATAAATGGAAAATGTAATTTGCTTATTAATTTTATCAAAGAAACAAATTTTGAGAATATTAAATTATTTAGCCCGATTGATTTATGAATATGTAATATATTCCAAAGAAATATGGTGTCTAAGATACAGGGTAATATACTTTGGATACCAGTCGAGATATAGAATACATATGGGAAGATATACCTATCTGTCGGCCTTTTTTGTGAGATAACGTCTATAATATTCAACCAATTTGTATTAAATATGGTAGGGAGTTAAAAAAAAGTTACTTGACCACCAAAGGTTATGTAATTTTCATTTAGATTGCTTAAAAGATTGAGATATAGATGAATCTGTCTGTTTGTAAGATAACTTCTAAACTACTGAACCACTTTTGATACTTTTTTACAAAAATCCCGAATCGAATGGAAGATTGATTAATTTTAGTAATTAATACCTTAATATGAGATATGAGACCTAGATTATATAAAAAGATATAATTTGGGTAATTTAATGTTATATACTTATTATCGCATGCAAAGCTGGGCTCAGTAGCTAGTGTTTCACATTAATATAATGTTTACAAACAGGTAAATATAATGGTAAAAGTTACATTTTATAAACAAAACTTTGCACCTACGTCCTATAGTGCTACGCCATTTCGTAGAAGAACTGCGTAGTAGGTTCTACAAAATTTTAGCTACGACCCATTTTATTGTAGCACTCACGGTTATAGTTCTTGGGCGACATGGCGTGTATATTAATTGCGTTTCGAATGAATACTGTCTCCGCCGAAACAATTAATATAAAGATTATAATCTCATAATTGTTAAAATTGAGTACCGTTGCTAACGGGCACTTAATCTAAAAGCATTAGTAGATTCCTTGAAAACGCGATAGTTAACACGTAAAATACGTGCCAGACTAAGTAATAGTGGCTGTCGACGGTTAAACTACACTATAATGGGTACTGCGACAGAGTTATATGGCAACACAGTTAAGAGAAGTCAAGTATAAGAGCACTGCTAGTTTGGTTCAGTAGGTATAAAAATATACATGGTCTTGTGCAATTAATAAAAGGTAGATTTAAAATTTATTTCCTGAAATTTTGCATGCTTAACCTAGTAGTAAATACATTATAAGTGTAAATTTAACTTTCTATTGAGAAATATTCTGCTAAATTAGAGCCAGCTAAACTTTTCTCCTTGTCATATTGACATGAAATAAAAGTAATAAAACACCTTTAGATTTATTATTTAGGAGTAAAAATGTACTAGTGCGATTTCTCGGGGAAAAAAAATAGGCGGAGATATGTAATAAGTCAAGTCTTTATTTCTCAAGAAAAATGGCGCAGGTAAAATTATGGAACGCACTCTAAATAGAGTTAATTATGTATAGCTAGAAGTTTTATTATTATTGGAGCACGGCATGTGACCTTGTATCTACCTGATGGCAAGCAGCCATACTAATTCCATGAATAAGCACGATCAATACATTATTGCCGCTATGCCGGCTAAATGATGCGGTTACGAAATGGGCGGCGATTGCATTACCAGTCTATTTTAATATCCTCTCGCTGCTTTATCGTCAAATCAATCATTTTGTAACCGCAGCATGAAAGTAGACTACCACCTCGATAAGAAATCGATCAGTAGTCCTCGGAAAACCGGTGAACCCACAGACTAAAACCAAAACATGACTAGGTCACTTAAAATATCCCACGTCACATAATATATTATTTTTAATTGTACCGCCCAAGTATAATAAAGTTAATGTCAACAAGAAAATAAAATTATTTTCCTAATAAAGAAGATTAAAACTCCGCCGCTACATGCGATCCTAGCGACGGTATGTGGAAGGGTTTTAATTAAATTAACTGCTAAGTCATGCCTAACATGAACTGCGGCTAGTTTTTTTCTGTCTGTCTAGTGACTAGACAGACTAGACTGCTTTCTAAAACAAAATAGTTATTCGTTATATATTCGTTATATTATTGAGTTGGGCTACGAGTCGTTTTTCTATACAAATACATCCGAATTACTTTCCTTATTATTATTACCAATGAATCTTAGTCAAGAAATTGAAACTGAAAACGCCTCGAAATGTATTTTGGAATAAATAAATAAAGTATTAGACGGCATCCAGGTACCCAGCGGAAGGGTTTTAATCTCACCTTGTTGAATTATATGGAAAATTAAGTTATGTATTTAAGTTCTGGTAATAAATGGGTACTTACATATATAATTATTGAAATAATTCAGTTTGTCATAAAACATAAGCCAGTATCTCAGTCTATTCGATTGAAATAAATAAAAAAAATGACGCACGGCACAATAAAAAAAACACATCTGATAAAAAAATAAATGAATAAAGCAATAAAAATAGACTAAAAAATAAAATAAACAATTGACAGCATTACCTAATCCACAGGGACAACTAGTAAGTACTCCAGCCAATGCTGTTGTATAAATGACATTAATCAAAGAATTTGCTGCACAGCTACAAACAGGTTATATAAAATATTAATAGGCTTTTATAATATTATATCTACGTTTCATTATAGCAACTCCTGTGGAAATTTTCGTTTCATGCTAAACCTTCCTCTCATAATATGTAAATTTGCTATTTAAAATCTTACCTTTAAAACATAATTTAAAATAAATATTTTGGGACATGTATTTAATTGGTGCTTTTAAATTCTGAAGAGAACAACAATAGAATGAATAAAATAAAAGTACCATCTCACTGCATAGACGGTCTCAGGGTACCCAGCGGTTGCTTTTATTCTCACCTCATATAACTGATGGTATTCTGATTCCACACCGAACAAGTGGCAAGCTTATCGTAATGTTTATATAGACTTAAGCACCCATATAAAAAATAACACAAGTTGGTATGATGAAACTGGGATTTAAGTGCTTTCCGAAGCTTAACTATAGTTATGTTATCAACCTAAGTAAGGAATACGAGTAATACAAACATTTATGTTTATTTATTTAAAACCTACTTCGCGGTCTCAAGTCCGGGAACGCTGCAGTTCATTCCCCTGCCTTCCAACCACGCGATGGACCCGGCACCCGCACGGTGAAGCCATGGATAGCTAAGAACATTGTCTCTGTCTCATACAACGGGTTTTAAACACGTGATCTAAAACTTGGTAATTTTACCTACTCAGCCACCAAAATATGAAGTTTCCAAAAAGTAAAAAAACTTTGGAATTCGATTTAGTAGAAAGTTCTGCAGTTCACCCCTTCACTACCACACTACCCCCCGGTGTGGGTTTCACGTGTGCACCAGTGGTAATAAAAATATTCACATTTGCACGAAGCAGTGGCGAATATACGACCGTAGATAAAATAAATTATTGCAAAACATGAAATGTTAAAAAAAAAAACAGCACTTGGCATGTCAAATTTACGGGTTATATTTTTATAAGGATTACTTGAAGACATGCACAGAGGGTGTGGCATAATATATATATTTGACCCTCAATCTATCTACTAAAATTACAAAAAAACATACGGCGAGGACTAAAAAAAATTAAGTTAAATTGCGTGTTTCCTTCTTCCTATATAGCAATCAACAGTTACGTAGATCGTAATTGTTGGTTGCATTTGTTCTTGGACCTTCATACTTTCCAGGTAGATGTGAGGTCACATGCCGAGCTCTCATAAAAAATAAAAAAAAAGTTAAATAAATTAAGATAACTTGATAACTATAACACTACTACTACTAAGTTTGATATTTCGTTAGTAATTTTTTGAAGATATTATTTACCATATGGGAAGAAGAAAACATTGCAAGATTTTCGACCGCCTCCGAGCTATACAGTGGTAACACCGTTTTTCTTTTTAATATGTACTGTCGTACATTTACACATATTGCTCACATCACACAGGTTGTATTGTATCCGAGGGTCGTGGGTTTGATTCTCACTCAAAGAAAAACAATATTAAGTAGATTTTGTGTACAGTATGCCATGGTATGAGTATTTATAAAATATAATAAGTATTATGTATCCTATGTACAAGCATAATACAAGTACATAGTACAAGCCTAAAGCTTAGTTTTATTTATATTTTTTATTTATGTATTCAGCATTTTTTTATTTTTTTATTTACGCTTACGTTTTTTCCGGTAAGAGGCGATTAGGAATGGTTGCGATATCCACGTATGTAAACTGTGTTCATTCACGCCGCAAAACGGCTGTCGCAAAAACTGCCATTTATCCATTACCAAAAAAATCTTCCTGGTAAGACAATGATGTCACTGGCATATGTCAGTCAAATTACATGTAAACATTAAATGCGTTACTTACATCTTGACATGGATACGCCAAAACGTCTGTCAAGTCTATAAATACAATATTCTAGCATAGAGTGTGAATTACCCATGCATAGAAGAACATAACTTGTACAAAAATACTCTGATTCACGACAAAATAACTTTGACCGGTAAATTAGTATTTTTAATGGTTTTTTTAGTTAAAATCAAAAATGTGAAAAATTACAGTTCTCTCTAATCTCAAAAAATTACAGTTCTCTCTTATCTCAAAAAATACCGGACCGTCTTGTTCGAAAAAATAGGAATTAGGTAATAAAGCCAAATATGGAACCATAAATAATATGATTGCCGAAAACTTAAAATTTCTATATTTAGCACTGGGATGCGTTTTGTTTATAATGCCTGGTTGGCCTCTCGGTACCTCTAGCGGTGAGACTTTATTCCCACCTCGCCGAGAATGATGGTACTCTGAGTCTACACCGAACATGTGGCCAGCTCGTCACGGTGGTTGGATAGACAATAATCCATCTATAAACAGGTTCTCAGCTAAACGTTTTACTTTTTAAACATTTTTGGCTCGCCTAGCGTTTAGTATAATTTTTTATGTGTTAATCTAAACTGTATGTAAATCTATGTCTTTTAGAATGTTAATTGAACACCAGGTATAGAATTACTAATTCCGATAATAACGTAAACTGAATTTGTTTTATTTTACACATCTGTTGGGTGAGTTGTTTATTTATATAGTCAGTTTTACTTTTATTTTACCCATGTTCAGCTCAAAAATAATATATGTAGTAGTGGTTTATTAAATCCATACATATAATTTAAAAAAAATGGCGGGATACACTCTAGATAGGCTAAAGAATAATATCTGGTATTTTTAGAATTCGTGTCTGTCTGTTTATTTGGACCGATTTATTAAAATTGTTTACACACACCATATAGAAAGAAGGGTTCCATGAAACAAAGTAAGATATATTATAATGATATAAAACTGCATAAATTTATTTCCAATGCTATATTGACATTTTTTTTTTTTTTTTTTTTTAATGGGAATACGAACTTTACACAATATCATAAATTAAACAGTGCCTTATTAGTCTTATAGAGCGTTGATGGTACCTTGAGAATTAACCAAGCATTTAAAAATATATAATAATGACAGCAAAGCTTAACCACAGTACAGCCATGTAAGTTTAAGTTAGTTATAAGTTGCTTTAAATAAAGCACTCACAAACCTCCCCGAAAGCTCTGGGCGGTAAGTTTGCAAACCGCCCAACTTAAGAACTGTAAGGACCGCATAAACATTTACTGCAAAGACTCATTAAACAGAAAACTGGCGTAGTTATCGTCAAATACATGAAACTAACATCGTCGTTTATTAGGGTAACCAGCTTTTAAAATGCACTAGATTATTTTTAAAGTACGTTTTTAATAGTATCTAAATAATTCAGTTAAAATACTACACCTATAACGCATAGTTTTTAAATGCCCTATTCAAACCACAAAGTGTACAAATGAGTTTTTAATTTAAATAATTTGATTATTAACAACACCACTTTAGTGCCTCAGGGGGCATCTTAAGCTGTCAGTTCCATATCCACAATACCAAGTTGTGAACCTGTCTATAGATGGATTAATGAGACTATGCAAACTTCGCGATGAGCTGGCCACTGGTACGGTGTACTCTCAGAATACCACTTGTAGTTCGGTTCTAATTTGGCTTGAGGTTTAAACCCTGTACTTTATAACGCGCCTGATGTATTTATATCCAAAAGACAGCCTTCGTAGTCATTGGCGTTGTAACCGAAGATCGTGGGTTCTATTTCCACTCATGACACAAAAAAAATAATAGGTTTTTCTCTTGTTCTGGGTGTTTCTGGGTACAAAATGTAAAGAAAAAAATGGATATTACAGAAATTAGAATGCTTGATTTACAAATGTCATTAAATAATAATAATAATAAAATGTAGGGCATGCAACATATATTGCCCGGATCACAAACTAAGCTCTATGCTGTGTTAAATGACTGTGTGCTGTTTATTAGAAGACTACAGATATTCTAGTTGCGAGACTTTTCAACAGTATCGAAGAAGCAACAGCAACGAATGGTCACCCTAGTTTCTATGTCTTAATGAGGAGGTTTGCTAGTTAAGAAGCAATGACTTTACAAAACAGAAAGCTTTGGTTCTTATTTATTTACTAACGATGTAATGCGGTTCTAAAACCGCTCGAGTTCTTTTTGAAAATGAAGCTTTTAAAACTAAAAGGAAAATTTAATATTTTAATATTAAATTTTAGTTTTCTGAAGTATCTTTTTATGAAAGGCTAGCTTTTATTGACCCGGCTTCGCCTGTCATATTATTTGTACAAAAAAAAACAGTAAATGTTTCCTTATATTATTCATACAACACTATATGAACATAATATTTTTGGCACGGTGAAAAAAACATGTTTTATGGGACTCTGAAAAAATTCGTGTTCTTGGCACTGAAAAAAAAATATTTTTTGTGCACTGTAAAAACACTGGTACTTTTAGCACTGTGAAATAAAAACAGCCACTATAGTAACTCATAACCAGTAACTCAGTCACAACTCTTTGATATAATATCAGTACGACATAACCGTCGTATATACTCATATAAGTCCCAATTAACCATGATGATTATGCTTACAAAAATAAAACAAATACAAAATGTGCAACCAACTAAAGAGAAATATTAATTTCCACGCCATTACCACTTTTTAGTTTGTACGAAGAACACAAAAAGTCGGAGCGTTGCAGATGCAATGAAACAAAAAATAAATTCAATTAATTCACAAAAGTCCGTGAGATGTTATCTAATTATGAATACCAAACGTGCTTTTAAACTGTTGCAAAAAAAACATTTCAAAAAAACGTGCAAAGTCCATTAAATTAAAAAGCATGAAAACATGCAGCCGCTAGGAAAATGGGGAAAACTTTTTTAAGCGAAATGTAAACATAATTAAAATTCTTTCAGAGTGCAAGAGAAATTGTGTAGTTCGTCTTTTTTTATGACATTTGTATTGTACACTACTTGTACAAATGTATTTCACCTCGCTAACCCGCGCGCGGCTCATTTACTCATATTATTTTTAAGTTATGAGAAATATTTCACGTCACATTTTAGTCAAAGGTGACGTTATTCTATCGTTTATTCATTTCTCCTCTTTTCCGCTTTTTTCCTCTGAAATAGTTTGAGAAAGAGGATACTAATTGCCCAACAATGAGGTTATTATTTATATAGAGAAGTAACTTATTCAAGAATAAATATATGGATTCTAAAATTTTCTTGCAATTTCTGGTTATTATTTAAAGTAAGTTAAAAAAATAATACGAGTCCTTTAGTTGTAAATTTTACCATGATATTTATAGTTTACTAAAATATTAGAAAAATGTAACCAAAACCATTAAAGCTAAATATATTAATAGACGGGGCCAATCCGATTTCAAGTAGGTATCTGAATTCTCGGAAAATTCTTAGCACTATGTGGATAGGCGGAAAATTTTATATAAATTAAGCAAATTAAGAAAAATCAAGACAACTCAGTAGCTAGAGGGGGTAGCTAAATATACGTTTTGAGCGTAGGATGTTTTTTTTAAATAGCACGGGTTAAAATAATAGGTTTTTATCATAACCGGCATGACATGTGCCCATGACACTGGCGGCGTTTCCGTGCTGAATAGCCATGCTGATCCTCTGTACAAAAAAAAATGTAAGCCAGTTTTTTTACACTTTTCTTTTATTTTTTTTTACTGGTAGGTACATAAATTTCAATAAAGATGGACATACATAGATTGCCTTACGGCGCCCGAGACCGCCTAGACGGCCCCAGGGTACCCAGCGGAGGGGTTTTAATCCCATCTCGTCGTAGCCGATGGTATGAGTCTACACCGATCAAGTGGCTAGCTCGTCGCGATGTTTTGAATAGACTCAATAACACATCTATAAACAGTTTCACAGGTTGGTATAGTGAAACCGGGACCGACAACTTAACGTGCTCTCCGAGGCTCTATATATTAATTTATAACTCATTGGTACACACCAATGATTTTTTATGGAAATTTATGTAAAAGTATTATACATAGTGACTTTAGAAAGTTTCACTTTAGGCGGCGGCTCTACCGGTGATATCGAACAACTTTTTTCATGGAAATGTCCCAAATGGAATAAAAAAAGTCCCAAATGGCTAAAACTGTCTTAGATAATTTGTATTTTATATCCCTCTCCCCCTAATTAATCTGTCAGCGTAATTGTTATTTCAATTTTGATATACAAGTGTCGCAACAAAATAAAACCAAGATCTGATACCTTCCAAGATCTGATACCTTCCAAGCAGCAGTTCTAAATAATTATTTCCAAACCATAAGAGAAATAATTAGCTAACAACTACGAAAGGGTGCTTCTTTGAAAGCCATACAAACAAAACGCAGCCAGACCCAGACTCTCATACAAATGAGGCAGCTAACCGCAAAACTGGCTAAGTCAGAATAATACCAAAACACTTTGTCTGAGGCCCCCTACCGGGAACTTATGTGCATATTCCCGCGATTTACGGCGTCAAACAGAGATGTTAACGCCACCTCGCTATTAAGGATCTACTTATGTATTTTTTAATTTTTATATAGGAGTACTTTAAAATTTACCTTTCAGAAATTTCATAATTAAAATAATTATGCCATTATTATTTTTTATACTTAGAAGTATCTATTGAATTATCTGACGATTGATTAAACATGTGGATGATATTTGCCTCTGTAGACTAGTGGTTGCGCCTTTGGCGTTGTGTCCGGAGGTCGAGGGTTCTTTTCCCACCCACGGCAAAAAAATGTTAGTAGGTACGTTTTTATGTACAGTTTACATGGTCTGGGTGTTTATAAAATACAATATGTATTATATGATTGTTTCTGGTACACAAAGTACAAGCCTAGAGCTTAGTTTGTGACCAGAGCAATATGTGTAATTTGTCCTACATATTATTATTATTATTATTATATATTATCTATTAGCTGTGTATCGCGGATTTGCCCGCTGTTTAATTTGAAAGAAATCGTTTATATAGGTGAAAGATTTCTTTTAAATCAGTTCACTAGTTTATACGGTTTATT
This sequence comes from Monopis laevigella, assembly GCA_947458855.1. NCBI lineage: Eukaryota > Metazoa > Arthropoda > Insecta > Lepidoptera > Tineidae > Monopis > Monopis laevigella. The sequence continues at coordinate 25,962,544 of OX381583.1, read as the reverse complement.
CTCACGTTTGGAAAGGCGATTTTAGATATTATTAAAAGAAAGATCAAGCTGCTCCGAGGTCAAGCCCTTAGCCCACCTGCATGCAAATAAGTCTCCCTCAGAAACCGACTAATTAATTTGACAATAATGTTCTTTGGGTGAGGGTTTTTTGATGGGCATGTAGCACTCTGTGTGCTGTCACAACATCACATGACCCAACGTGCTGCCTGATAACATCACCAATTTACTGAACTATTCTTAATAGGTCATGCCTACGCTTCTCTGGTATGTTACCAATTTCAGCATTGCACTGTCTAGGAAATAGTTCCATTTGATACAATTTCGCTTCTAACTCTAATAAAAAAAATCTGCACTCAATATTTATTTAAATAAATTTATGACCGCTTCCGTAGACTAGTGGTTGCACCTTTGGCGTTGTATCCGGAGGTCGTGGGTTCGATTACCAACCATGGCAAAAAAAAATTGCTACGTTTTTCTGTATAGTTTGTTATGGTCTGGGTGTTTATAATATATAATATGTATTATATCGTTGTTTCTGGTACACATAGTACATGTATACGAAATATGTGTAAATTGTCCTACATAAATAATAAAATAAAAAATAATCATATTGGCATAAAGTTAGTAAACGTTGTGTTCAGTTACGCTGGGTATAACAAGTTCTTGTTATAGAAATCCTGATATTAAATTACAAAGAAATTAACTTTGTAAGTTTGTTTACTTCAATCATTTCAACGATAATAGAGTTTCTTTATAAATGTCGGTATTTACTCTCCGATAGAAAATTCCACGAACTTTACGCCAATTAATCTTGGGTTTTCTCTGGCAACTGTTCCGAATCATTTCATTCCGAATCAAACAAATTTAACATTCATTGGTTTATTACAATAACATACTTTAACCTTATTGAAAAAAAAACCCATAGGTTATTAAAAAAAACTGTTTGAAAAAAAACTGGGATCGTGTCATTAAGTAAACCGACAAAGTCCAAGGGGGCGATCAATTGTTGTTAAACAACATTGGTCGCCTCACTAAGCCGGCTAAAAGATGCAGTTACAAAATGGATGGCAACAAAGACGAATTCATTATATCGTGAATCGATATTCAAAAACGTTTATTTGATAACGAAATAACGTATTAATATTAAAAGCAATTTTACCAATTCAAAAAGTTAAAACTCAGTGATTCCAAAACTTTTTTCCATTTCCCAAACATTGCGTAACTACATCAATTTAAAAAGTTTCTATTAGAGAACGTCAAATACAAGCCGCCGCTAGATAGAGCTATTTCTAACTTCCTATAACTCCATTGACCGTTCAGAATCACGAACGAAGTTTGTGAAAATCGAAAAGTTGAAAAATAATAGTCTATCGTTCTAACCTTTGCCTGAAAATCAATTCGAATTTAAGCGTAAAATACACTGCTTGTCAAATTTACTTGCTACGAAAACTGTATTTTCCCCATGCGCCAATGTATAATCAACTTTATTTGGTGAACTTTAAGTATAGTTTCTTATTAGGAAAACTTGGATTATTTTCGTGACAAAAGGTGATAAAATGCCTTAAACGCATAGAAAACTGGTGAAGTATTGTATCAGAGCTCCGCCGAACCCATCGAGTGGTAATAACTATATTTTCAAGATTACAACGATTTTTATTTACTATTCGTGTTCCGGCTTTTTATTATAGCGCAGTTTTATGTGCGCCCGGTTCTAAATGAACCTACTGCGCAGAATATCAAGTGGAGTTTAAAATATTTATTGGTTTAATTTTTATATTTAATATTATAAAGCCTTGGCAGCCGAGTTGGTCAGACCGTATTGAAACTTAAAACCACACGAATGATCCCCGTGGTACATATTAGTGAGTTTTTATTTTTACACTATACAGGGTGGAATCGTTCAGTCAGGCGATTATTCTGTAAATAGATATAGAAAGTACGTTATCTAATGAGTAATGAACTTTTTTATTTACTATATACAATAACAGGTGCCTTACGACACGCCCGACATCTCCTAAACGGCCTCAGGGTACCCAGCGGAGGATGGATTTAAATCCCACGCGTCGTAGCTGATGATATTCTGTGTCCACCGAACAAGTGGAAAGTTCGTCGCGGTGTTTTTATAGACTTACAACAGTATCAAATGTTGTTATAGTGAAATTGGGACCGACAACTTTACGTGCTCTCCGAGGCACTATAGTGGACGGTCAAATAAATGTACTTAAAATTCTACATTCAAAACTAAAACCACGCAAATTAATTTATCTAAAAGTTAATTAATTTATCATAAACTTAGTATACATTGTAGACTCTGTAATTTCCCTATTGTGTATGTAACGTTATTTTACTTGTCTATATAACATACTTTCGATACCAAAGTAGTTTTATATCTCTTATGTTTAATGAATAATCGCCTGGGTGCTTAACGATTACACACTGTATAATTTACTAGCTGACCCGCGCAACTTTGTCTGCGCGTTTAAATTTAACCGTTTACGCAGCGTACGCTCTTAAAAGGAATAATTTTTCCCCGTTTTTGCAACATTTTTCTTTGTTACTCCGCTCCTATTAGTCGTAGCGTGATGTTATATAGCCTATAGCCTTTCTCGATAAATGGATTATCCAACACGAAAATATTTTTTCAATTCGAATCAGTAGTTCCTGAGATTAGCGCGTTCAAACAAACAAACAAACAAACTCTTCAGCTTTATAATATTAGTATAGATAAGGACGCAATAAATAAATCGTTAATTAACAGTTCGCATTCGTAAAAGTCTATGATAATAACATTAAACGAATGCGTCGTTATATTTCATGTCTATACAAGGGTTCGTGTTAGAAAGTAATTTAAGAATTTCGCATTTTTACGATTGCTAAGCCTAGCGAATTTCGTTTCGTTTTATATTCGTGCTCTGCATATATCAACCTTTTTTTATGGCAAATAGCGGGGTTTTTAATTTCTTCATAGGACCTTATTATGTATGAATTTAGAGTTCCGGATATTTGAGGACCTGCCTAATAAGTAGGTGCTTTAACGTTTTATTACTGCAGACATGACTCTTTTTAGGATTCGTATTTTTTGAAGAAAGTTTTATTCTATTAAAACCCGGGATCACTCAGTGCGTCTATTGGATATCTAAAACACTGGATAAAATTAACATCTTTTGATGAAATAAACGCTAAATGTTACACGCAATATACTATTTGCTTCTTATCTTTTAGTAAATTGATTTTGAATCCATTGAATAGCTATTATTTTTCAAAATAACAAACAAAAATTAAAAAAAAAACATCACGTTCTGTTACCTTTTTTTATTTTTAATGTAGAGACACAGAAAGTCTAAGATGTACCGTGAAAAGCATATAGCTTTACCATGAATGCCTGTTTTACTATAGATGTTAACGTCTACAGTTAGGGGATTCCCCCAACAAAATGGAAGATAAACATTTTTTTTAAGCTTCCTTTATTTTTTAACTTAAAAATATAGGTAAGTATTTTAATTATTTTATAACAAGCTAAAATGTTACTCCAACTGGTATAGTTAATGTTTATTTTAACTTTGTATAATAGCGATAATTAAAGGTCGTCTTAGTACAGTGAGCGGCAAGGTAAAACTTCGTTCCTTTGCATCCACTGTATGCCTTTGTATTAAGGTTCAAATTTTCTTAACACCGTTTTTCATCGTACATGATTTCTAAAGGCAAGGGAAGATATAAATATATACTAAACCAAACGGCTTTTTAGGCGCTGGTTATCGCCTCTTTTGAGATACAAATTATATCTTTATGTTTCACCCTCACCTGATTCTAATCTTATTTAGTTGAAATAAAACCCTCTCAGGAGTTTCAAAGATAGACCTACAGAGTCGATTGCGAAAATTGCGGTTAATTAATCGTAGTGAAGTGCATTTTTAAGAAATAAATAATAACACAACTTTTTCAAACATGTGATGGTAGTGTGGACTAGAAGAATGATAACCAATGTCCATGTGCTATTCAAAAATCTTTACTTAAGTAAGATATTAATAAACTACTTTATGATTGTTAATGTAGAGCTGCCATATTAGAACACATTACTGTATCATCGAGAAGTATTTTAAATAAACTTAAATACATTTTTAAAACTTAAAGCAGGTAGGTACATCCATAACCTAAAAACGTGGGCTATTTGTTTCTAAATACTATTTTCTAATTTCATTCAACTATCATAAACACCGCAACATGCACGCCACTTGTTAGGTGTTGCCTCCGAATACCATTGGCGAAATGAGGACGGGTTAAATCACTCCGCTGGGTCCTGAAGCCGTTTAAACGGTTCTTGGGGGCCGAAAAGGCACCCGTGATGGTATTTTATTTTATTCCATTCTATCGTTATTGATGACTAATAATAAACTAATAAAACATTTATTTACAAAAGATAATTAAAATTAATAACAAAAATATATGTCCTACAAAAAAAAAATATCTTCTAATATCTGTCCGTGTGGCATGGTGGCCAAAATGCTGGCAACATTTCCTCGCTGTATAATTATGCTAATTTTTTGTGCGAGGAAAAAGCCAGCCCTTTGGTCACCAGTGACGGACACCAATCGTGAAGACAATTCCTTAAAGAATTGTCTTGCACACGGCCCCCACGGTCCTAGTGTCTCTACTGCAAAAGGCACAAATATGTAGTTATCAATTATACTTTCATATTTGCGCCTTTTATATGCTTCAGCAGTCAAGGTCGCGGCTCCCGCACACCTACGAGTTCCTGGTAGATGAGACGGTGCCAAGGTGTCTACGCAGGTGGCATCCCACACTAAGCACCGACCCATCTTCCATGGAATTAAAGACACTCCGTCAGGTCTCTTACCGTCACTCCGGAACATTCCCGGGGGTTCCAGCAATGTCGGAACATCTACGACGGCAAGTGACCTTTTCAGAATGTCGTTTAGTGAGGCATGTCGGGAGAAGCGACCTCCACTTTTACAACAACTAAGGCCGTGGTGACCAAATTGGTCAACGTCACTACCACACGGACAAATATGTCTTTCACACACTTCCGTTCCTACCCGTAATCCTATTGCAATTCTAAAGCTTGTATTATCTAAAAGAGTGCCTAGATTTTTCGAAGGTATTGCATGAAGCCAATATCCTGACTCTTTTTCTAAAAGAGCGAGAATCCTTGCCTTATCTATATCAGATCTACATTGGTCTAATAATATATTGTGTGCAGCTTGAACTAAGGGCATATCCCATTGTTTTTGAATATGTTTTTCCATTGGGATAGTGCCATTAGGGCAAATTAATTTCCAAGCTTCTTCAGCTTCATTAAGATATAAAGTATTTATGTCTGAAAAGTGTATTTTTAAAATTTTGGACATCAAGGATGAAGAACTATAAATTGAAGATATAAAAGCTGGTAAACACACACTTGAAATTTTCCGGATACCTATACCTCCAAACTTTATTGGGAGAGTTAACTGATTCCATGAACATTCAGAAATATTTAAATTTAAAACTTTTTGTAGTGTAACTCTTATGATGTTATCAATATTATTGAGTTTTTCAGTAAATTTAAAAACCGGGCTGGTACGCAATAGGTGTGTTAATTTTGGTACAAAAAGGCTATATTTCATTATAGTATATGCGGTATGACAATTTATTTTCTCTAGTCTTGTTGAAATTTCAGAAAATTTTAGCATTTGTAAATCTAATGTTGTTCCTACTCCTTCTTCAAAAATAGGAGCTCCTAAAAGGGTTAAATCTTCTTTTGAAATATTTTTTATACCAGGTGCTATGAAGTTTGCTTTATTTATTATACTATTTTTACTCAATTCAGATAGCTGTTCCGATAAAAAGATTTCACATTTATTATAATTTAATTTGAGACCAATATTGGTAAATAGATTAGTAATGTTCTTTAAATCTTCTAAAACTGTATCTGCTTTACCACCTAAATTTCCATCATCTAAGAACCAAACGTTAAAATCAGATTTAATTGTTTTAATAATTGAATGAATGGTGAGACTAAAAAGTGCGGGTCCTAATGGGTCACCTTGCTGACATCCTACAGCGGAATTTATAGTGTTTGAATTATAAAATAAATGAGTATTATTACCATAACATTGATTTACAAATGCGTAAATTTCAGGAACTTGATTAAAAGTTTCTTGTAATAAACTTTCCCTGCTCAAAGAATTAAAAGCGTTTTGAATATCAATTTTTATTAAAATTTCGGTGTCAATGTTTGATAAAAATGAACGAGCGGAATGAATAGCGGCTTCACAGCCGCCTTTACTGCCAAAACCAATTTGAAAAGGTTGTAATTTATTTTTTAAATCAGAAAATATGTGACGACATGCTATTTTGGCAACAAGACGACGAAAAGTGCATCCGATTGCTATCGGTCTAACCCCACCGTCTTTTTTATTAAAAGCACATAATTTTGCTCCATACAAATATGGTAAAAACTCTTCACATACCTTCCCCTCTAACATAAAATTGCATAATTTAGTAATACTTTTAATTAGGGTTTTTCCTGAATCGCCTGCTGAAAATGATGTCAAGTCTTTTAAATGTTGAGGGGTTATGCTGTCTAGCCCTCCCGCAGATCCGCTAGGAAAACACTTAATAGATTCTGTTACTGTTTCTTCATTTATTTGTAAAGTGGATTGCTGAGAAGGTATTATATTTAAATGTGGATTTGAAGAAGATGTAGGATGTTTTTTTAAAAGGTTTGTTAACGTATCTGAATTATCTGGGGCAAGGGAATCATCTGAAAATAAAATTCGAGTTCCTCCTCTAATGTCTCCATCATATACTTTTTCTTCTATTATTTTATAAATAGAATTTTTATTTTTATTTAAAGAAATATTAGGAAATGGAAGGTTTGTCGTATTTTGTTTAATTTTTGTTGTTAATGTACAATCTCGTGAATTAACATGTAAAACTTTATATGAAAACAAAAACAAATTTTGCCAAGAAGTTATTTCATTATTAAATACCTTTTCTATATGTTCTGACAAACTTTTTGCTACACATGACCTAGCACCACGTGGAATACGTTTTATAACTGGAACAGAATTTTTGAGTAGTACAATGTTTTTATGAAAATCTTGGATTGTTTGTGTATTGGTACTGATTGAAGGAAACAATTGTGTCTGTAAATTACAATTTCCTAGATTGTGCTTTTTACTATCGTGGATTTTTAAGCCTCGTTGGCCTTTAAATAATCTTGTCTCAGTACACTTTTGACACCGTATTAATTCAATATCATTGGTTTGTGAATTTGTATGCATTTGATTTGAAGAAGAAGGTACGGGAATGAACGGAAGTGTGTTCGAAGCCATTTAGGAAAAATATTCAATAAATAGTATTTACAAATAAATCTAAAAAGAAATAATAGTTATAAAATCTAAGTACCTAGTAGAAACCAAAAAAAGAAAAAAAAAAAACCTAAGAAAAATCTAAATAAGTACTAATAGGTAATAAATAACTAACAAATAACAAATATAAATAGAGTGTTCAAAAAACGTCGCATTTATAGCTTGAATCCATTATTTTCAGCATTTTTGAATATCCTGTTTTATTAGAAGTTACTCTGTCCTGTTGAATTTTATGGATCCTTCTATTTAAATAAGGTTTTAGGGGTATGTATGGTCGAATATGTATCGTCAGCCAGAGGCACAGTTCTTCTGTGAAGCGAACTCAATTTTATTGTGCCTTTCAAATAAAATATGGGTTGGTGAGTATGCTGGAATATTTTTAAATCAATAGAATACAATTTGTATTGTGGTGTCTATCGCAAACATTTTGTTTTTGTTCAGGTACTGAAAAAATTTTTTTTGTAATTTTGGAAGCTACTGTAGAAGTCACTTTCACAGTCTTCAAAAGATTTTTCGGTCAGTGGGTAGGAAAAATATATTCAGCGTTAATTTCTTCTCTTTTTCTTTCGAATACCTTGTAAATTTGTTTAAACTATTATAAAAATCAATATATAAAATAAAATTATTCTGATAAAATTTTTGATGCTTTGACGTTGACGTTTTTTTTTCATATATATAATAATAAACTAGATAAAAAAAAACAATTTAAGAACTTATTTTGACTAAGCGTAACAAAACAAAGTTCTACCAGTCATGTTCATGACTTATTTAATTTATCACCTGGTAGTTTGATATTGTAAAATACAACTGTGACGTTTACGAAATAGGCCCCATAACACATAAGTACTCATACCAGATACTTACAATTTTATTACGAAGATTCTGTCTATTCTATCTGCAAAGTATAGATTATTGAACAAATAAAAGCAATCAATTTGTAATTACTAGATTTTAAAACTGGAAACCCGTTTGAAACTAACACTAAACGAATAAAGTCGAGTACGAGAACTAAATCCAATTAAAGCCTTCTTTCTTGAAAAGGGAAAAGCGTAATTAAGAAGGGACCTGCCACTGTGGTATGTAGCTACATAGAATAGGTAAGTACGGAACTTTATAGAAAATTTATACATACTCGTACATACATACATATCATCACGAGTGCCTTACGGTGCCCGAGACCGCCTAGACGGCCTCAGGGTACCCAGCGGAGGGGTTTTAATCCCACCTCGTCGTAGCCGATGGTATGAGTCTACACCGAACAAGTTGCTAGCTCGTCGCGATGTTTTGAATACACTCAATAACCCAACTTTAAACAGTTTCACAAGTTGGTATAGTGGAACCGGGACCGACAGCTTAACGTGCTCTCCGAGGCACTATAGTGGTGTTGTTAAAACAAATGTACATTTTATTTTTAATTAAAAAATCATTGGTCCACACCGTGATCTAACCAACTGAAATGTTATACAGACCGCAAAATATAGAATTAAAATTAACCGTATTCGTACAGGATTAAAGTCATATGTTGCAAATCTAGTTATCGTTACTTACTTATCTTGGCCGTCATGAGTGCCTTACAGCGCCCGAGACCACCTAAACGGCCTCAGGGTAAGCAGGGCACAAGGTGGTCGTAATCGTGGTACTCTAACTAAAGGCATCAAAATGAACTTTCTGTAAATATATCGATTAAAGTTAAAAATGGCGTAAATAGCTGTCATTCGAACTATAACACAAATTGGTACATTCTTCGTCGCCATTTTTAACCTTAACCTTTACGCCAAAATCTATGCTTTTTTGAGAATCCTTTTTTTTTCATTTTAAAACATGGTTCCACAAGATTTTTATTTTATTTGTTCAGTAGTATAGATCATCATTATAGCCCAAATTATAACCTTTCAAGGTTAACAGTTATATAAAAAAAATAGTAAATAAAACGAAATTACAAACCGTTACCTGTCACGTTAACGGATCGCTTAACGCATAACGGCCGCGTTATCGAATTACCGGTAGGCGCATTCGAATTTCAAGTTATATTTAATATCACGAGGGAAATTACGGTCCAGTTAAATTCGTTATTTCACGGGATATGTACCAGCTTAATAAAATTAACAATCGAATACAAACCTCCTATGAAATAAACGCATATCTGTGTTTTTTTTTAATTTAATTTACTCGGACAATGTCGGTGTTCGTTTTTAATAATTGTTTGAAATGTTGTGTTCTTAATTAGTAGCCGAGTAGCTTAGACTTGGCATACACTTAGATAACGGGTTTAAGCCCTGTAAGTTATTTTAGTATATTTATTTATAACCCAAAAAAATATATAATTTTATTCTTCTTTGCAATATAAGTTAAGGACACTGGATTCGTGATCTTGAAGTCTATGGTTACTGTTTGTCGCAGAATTAAAATATATTGTTGTGTGTTGTTTCTGTCTGTTGGTTTTTGTTTCGACTGCAGAGCCCTTAATATACAGGGTGAGTTTAAAAGGATGTACTTTGGTCTAACTAATATGAGGTTCTACTGATTAAATCGAACAACTTTTCCCATGTAACCATATGTCCAACAAATGAAAAAAATAATGGCTTCCCCATACAAATTGGTTATTTTAACATACTAGTGGACATGGCGTACATGAGAACATGGAGAAGGCTTTTTTTTCATTTGCGACATATGGTTCCGTGGGAAAAGTTGTTCGATTTGATCAGCAGAACCTCATATTAGCCAAAAGTACATCCTTTCAAAGTCCCCCTGTATAGTCACATGATACTTTTGTTGCTAACGTCCTGTCATGGATAATATTTAATTAATTACTGGTGAAACTTAATCATGTTAGAGTCAATGTTAAGAATAAATGTTCAGGGTTTTTGATCAATTATATTCAGTTATATTATATTTAGTTTATTCAGATATATTATATTAAAAACTCCTAAATACTCCTCTACATACGGAACCAAAGCTAATTGAACTTGGCCGTGTTTAAGCAAAAAGAGCAATAAGTGTCAAATACACATTTCCACAATCAAGTAACTGTCACCCGTAACAAAAGATATTTACATTTAATACAGAAAACAGAAGTTCGTGTTCAACATGTATGAAATAAATTCAAAGGATATGTGACACAATGATATTTCATGAATATCGCGAAAACTCGCGAAACGTATATAAATATTCAATGAAAATGACAACGTATCAGATATCGCTTTTGTTGCCGGCGATGCATATTTATTTCCTTTTTTAAACTTCGTCATTTGTTGGTCATACGATGACGTGTGCGGGTTGCTCTTTATCGCGACGTCATATTTTATTATTACCAAACAAGTTTAATAAGAACTGATGCTTTGTATTTTTTTCCAAATTAAATGTTCCACGGCCAACTCGGCCACCACGTATTATACGTGGTGGCCGTGTTGGTTAGACCTTGGACTTAAAAACACTTAGGTCCCTGGTTCGAATCCCGGTGTGTACCAATGAGTTTTTAATTTAAAAAAAAATATGTACATTTGTTTGACAATACCACTATAGTGCGTCGGAGAGCACGTTAAGCTGTCGGTCCCGATTTCACTATACCAACTTGTGAAACTGTTTATAGATGGGTTATTGAGTCTATTCAAAACATCGCAACGAGCTAGCCACTTGTTCGGTGTAGACTCATACCATCGGCTACGACGAGGTGGGATTAAAACCCCTCCGCTGGGTACCCTGGGGCCGTCTAGGCGGTCTCGGGCGCCGTAAGGCACCCGTAGTGATATGTGTATGTATGTATGTATATTAATTAAACTCATAAAGTCGTTATTAGTTGGTAGTTTCTCCTTAACATTAATGACCTGTAGCTCTCCCATAAGTTAAACTTGTTTTAATATAGTCGTTAGTAACTATAGATGGGGATCATCCAATAAAATAGAATCTATTTTTCAGCAAAAACTGATGGTGAACATTCTGAAATAGGTCCAAGAAAATCTAATTGCTTGAATGAAATAGTTTACAAATCCGTTCCGAAACAAGTAGAATACTTATCCCAGCAACTATATAAAAAACCACCACTTAAGAACAAAACTGAAAAAAAAAACTATTAACAAGAAGAAAGACGGCTGCACTAAAAGATTTATGGCCAAATGCAATTTTCTTTGATGAACGTAATGCATGAGGTAAAAAGAAAATTAAAGACGTCGTGGCGACGTCAAACAATTTAACACCTATAACGAGTCCACTAGCAAATGGAGAGTTGGCAACACGTGCGCAGTGCCATTGCAAGTGAATTAGTGGCGATTGTTTAGTAACATACGCGTATCATAGATTGTTATTGAGATAGAAAGTGCAAAGCTACTAACTTACGTATCTACTGGTTGATAATTTAGTATCATGCGCCTTTGCTTATCACTTTCAAATATTAATTTAAGCATAATTACATTATTACATCTGTATTTATAAAAACTTGTTGAAGCCTTGAAGAACACTTTAGTTATAGAAGGTTTTATCTCTTTTTTAGCAATAAAACTGAATATGTGTAAAAGAGGCTATATCTATTAATTTTAACTAAAATATTTATTCATTTTTATACATTCCTTTATAGGATAATCTTATATTAAATTTTTAAAGATAAAAATGCAATGAAAAAGATCCTGGTGGCGGGACTTGAACCCACGAACCTCGCTAAAGAGTTATTAGAAGAAAGCTAATAGAGGGCGTCTGTGTATAAGTAGATAACAAGCAATGACAAAATTCGTGAGGGCTGACTGGGACCTGGTTGGCTCAGCGGTTGAGCGTCTTGCCGCGATAGCGAAATTCGTGGGTTCGAGTCCCGCCACCAGAATTTTTTCATTGCATTTTTATCTTTAAAAAAGTATTAACTAAATTACTAATATTAACTAAAGTGTTCTTTAGGGAGTCAATTAGTTTGTATGTATAAGGCCATTATTAGTCTCTACCAGATATTCAGATTCGTTCACGGTTTTGCTACGTACTGCTACGTTTTCTTATAATATTATGGACTGTAAATATTTTTATTTATTGTTATTATTTGTTTTAGTCGTTAATATTATGTAACTTTGGGTTTATACCTGAAAATAAAACATTGTATTTATTATTATTATATGCCGTGGTATACGTATTATTATGCTTTTTTTTTTTTTTTACTGTTCTACAGAGCAAAAAGTTACTTTAGGCTACACCCTAAAGTATATGTTGCTCTTTCAAAGGTTAGATGGTAGAATATTTATATGAAAAACTCAAGAAACGATGGCGCTGAATATTTGAAAACTAAACAAAATTAAATAGCCGTGTCTATACTAGCATAGCACGTTCGGTCACAAGATTCATTTGATGATGTTGAACGGCCATGTTGGAATCGCGCCAGGGCACCAGGAACAATGTACCTACTCGTAACTCCTGTATTTATTACAGATAAACCTTTAGGAACCAAAAGAATACCAGGTACTTACTTCAAATAAAAAGACAGATAACTTTAAGATTTGTGGCTTTTTAAACTTTTTTGTGTACAGTTTTGACCGTGGCCAAATACCTAACTAAACGGTTTTGGAAGATTTATTAGGACAGATGAAAAAACCGTCAAGGGACCTAGTCATGTTTCTGTTTTAGTCTTTGGTTTCACCGGTTTTCAGGAGACTACTGCATCGTTTTCTTGTAGTAGTCTCCTTTCAGGGTGCTTTCGGTTACGAAAAGAGGGGTTGATTTGACGATAAAGCAGGAAATTATTAAAATAGAGTCGTAATGCAAATTCGTCTTAGTTGACCCACATTTCTAGTAGATCTGCTTAACATCAGGTAGATGCAAGGTTACATGCTGTGCTCCTAAAAAAATATTTATAAAAAGAAACATATAAACAAAATGATATGTATGACATATTATTTTTATTTATTTCATAAACACCCAGACCATGACAGCTGTACACAAAAACGTACTGAATCCGTCGAAGGTACCGTGATTAGAAATTGCAATCCCGCGAAACGGCATCCCGCATTCCCAGGGGACCCCGCTATACTTATTGACCTGCAAGATCTTGCACCTCCAAAAAGAGGATCCACGGATCCCGCAAGTTTGAAAATTCGCGCTAAAAATGGCGTTCTTTGAGTGCGTCGGAATCAGAAGACACTACACGTATCTGACGCTCGCCTATGATTGAATTCACACTGTCTAACCTACTAGCGTGGAAGCCGAGAGCTTTTTCGGTCTTAGGAAATATTTGCAGCTTACTGAGAAGCAGGGTGAAAGATGTTACTATAATCGCTATTTTCTTCTTAAGAGCGTATTTTCAAAGGTTATCACCATAGGTTAGTAATAGTAAGTTTTCATAAAACTATTAGAAGTACCCAAGCAAATTATATGCCAAAGGAAGCATTTAAAAAATAGAGTTTCAATTTATAACATTATTTTAGTAATATAGGGTGCGGGATCCATCGGGATCCCGCGCGGGATCCATCGGGATCCCGCGCGGGATTGAATGAGCTGCGGAATTGCAGTCCCTAACCGTGATATTTTAACCAATAACCTTTGTAACGGAACGTTACTTTAATATAACAAAAGTACAGCAATCAGTGAAATGCATGAAGCTAAAAAAACGCGCCCGCGCCAATGGACACGGTTTTTACCTTCAAGGTGATATAGAACGGATCGTTTAGGACTTAAAAGTACCCCTTTCAAAAGTGCAAAATGCAAAAGAGGCAGCTAGATTAAAGAATTCCGGCTATAACGAGAAACTTTAAATTCTACATAAATAATTCTACATCGCGAGTGTGTGTTAGTAACAATAAGTTAGTTAAACAAAAATATACAATAGTAACGCACAAAGTTCGGAGTTCCAACATTAATTTGGTGAGTTAATTATACAGTGCTTTCATAGGGACGTTTTTAGGGTTCACTAGAAGTTACATAAAATTAGTATTGTCCTATTTGTCCGTGTCTTTGTTTAGCACTACACCCCAGCTTCCGTCCTGCAGTTTTACGCGATGCACATTTATTGTTGCTGCCCTGCCTTAGGCCCCCTTTCGACTGATTTCAGGAACTACGATAGATGTTGAAAAAACCACGGCAGAACCTGGCCTGGACCCTTTATTTTGGAGCCTGTTCTGCCACCGTCTGCTCAGTGCAACGCAGACATCCCAGTCGGTCATAGCTAAACCCAGCCTGGATCCTACTTCTGGAGCCTGGACACCGTCTGCTCAGCAGGCGTCACGGCTTGCCATAGCCGGCCATAACCGACTCAGTTTCTTTTAATAAATATTTTATAATTCTATTATGTACGTTGTTTGTATCCTATAGCCAATTTATGACCTGTAGGTAGGGCTTCGTCACACCTTGCTCAATAAATAGGCTATCTAAAGCAATAATAGTTATTAGAATCGGATTGATAGTTCCTGAAATTGTCTCTTACAAACAAATTTACCTCATTACTATACGAATATTAGTATAGTAGTACATATTATTCTTTAAAGTCTTTAAATAATCCGGTAAAATAATAGACTAAAATATTATTAGGTATATTGGAAATTTACAACACATTAATACTTATCAATAAATACAAGCTTTGAAAAAAAAAACGATAAAAGTACGAGTATCATCACTGATTGATTGACGGAATGACAGAAACCACCAAGGGATTAACTGAAAAACAATCTTAGAAAGTAATGCTTTCAGTTTTCTCTCAAAGGACCATTTCACAGAGAAATACTTAGTAAATAAATAGATTTTCTAAAAATGTTGAAAGCTACCATTTAGGTTCCATAAAGACTTGTCAAGTTAAAAGAAGAGGAATACACGTAACAATTTCTTGAACATTTGCCGATATATTAAGCTGTAACTCTTATACCGCTGTATATTTTCTTACACATTCAGTTTTTTACTTAGATCACACAAATCGATTGTTCTTTACAATTTAGACAACTTCTTTACGAGGGCTTTTGTTAGTTTCCAACCCATGACAAAAGAATAATAGTAGTTTTTTCTGTAAAGTTAATCATGGTCTGGGTATATATAAAATATAAATATGTATTAGTATTGTTGGTTTCTGGTACACATAGTACATACAAGCCTAAAGCTTAGTATATGATAATGTTTGTGAAATGTCTTATATATATATCTGTGAAATTGTGAAATATCTAATATATTTCACAGACAAGTATATATCTAACAGGTATATATCTAACAGGTGTATATCTAACAGTTGTATATATAACAGGTATATATCTAACAGGTATGTATCTAACAGATACGTATCTAACAGATATGTATCTAACAGGTATATATCTAACAGGTGTATATATAACAGGTATATATCTAACAGGTGTATATATAACAGGTGTATATATATAACAGGTATATATCTAACAGCTATGTATCTAACAGGTATATATCTAACAGGTGTATATCTAACAGGTATATATCAAACAGGTATATGTCTAACAGGTGTATATATAACAGGTGTATATATAACAGGTATATATCTAACAGGTATGTATCTAACAGGTATATATCAAACAAGTATATATCTAACAGGTGTATATCTAACAGGTATATATCAAACAGGTATATATCTAACAGGTGAATATATAACAGGTGTATATATATAACAGGTATATATCTAACAGGTATGTATCTAACAGGTATATATCAAACAGGTATATATCTAACAGGTGTATATCTAACAGGTATATATCTAACAGGTATATATCAAACAGGTATATATCTAACAGGTGTATATCTAACAGGTATATATCTAACAGGTATATATCAAACAGGTATATATCTAACAGGTGTATATATAAAAGGTATATATCTAACAGGTATGTATCTAACAGCTATATATCAAACAGGTATATATCTAACAGGTATATATCTAACAGGTATATATCAAACAGGTATATATCTAACAGGTATATATCTAACGTGTATATTTATATTTACAAATATATTCAGAGCAAAACGGTAGATTTAGTACGTAGTTATACATTTTCTAGCTTCAATTTATATATTTTGTCTAATAAAAATATTTATCAAAAACACATACGTATATAACAAAATAAAACACAATATTTTTTTTTTAAATACCTCATCTGAAATCGCCAAATAAATACCTGCAACAAAAAATATAACTTTACCTTAATATCTTTTAACCTCTATTTAAATATTCATTAAAAGAGTAGGTATGAATTTCTCGTTTATCACAAATCTTATAAAAATACTTTTTATAATCAGAAACTTTGATAAAAATGTTCTTTTATTAAATCTCAGTAAAGTCAAAGTCAAAATAATACTTCTTTACTTTACATGAAGTATTATTTTTACAGGAAAAGCATTCGTGAGCTCGAACGTCAAAAAACATAAAAAAAATGTTTTCAGTGATAATAAAGTTTGTTTTTAATAAAAGAACATGGAGGTGTTGATTTTACTTACTTAATCCTAATTACATAATTAATTTATAAAAAATATGTTAAGTTTTGCAACTAAAGTAATATTTTTAGAATCATAAATCAAACCTATATCTAATAATTAGGATCGAGTAAGTAATATTTTATATTTAGAACGTCGAGGACGTTCTTTTTTTTAACACTTTAATATCACTGATAACATTCATTTCCTGGCTTCTTACGGCACGCGTGTAAAGAAATGTCTTCCCACACACAACAACAAATAAAGTCGTCTTGCTTTTAATTAGCTAGATATATTAAATCAAAATGAAAGGCGCAGTGAAACGGCAACTCGTATCTTTGTATGAAAACAAAAGCTAGGAAACCGAACACACATCACATAACCACCTACACAGATAACCACTTATAAGACTACGTGGTTGGAATAAGCCCATTTAAGCAAAATGCCACAGTCAAAAACTTAAATGACACTGACACCTTCGCTAAACAGTAATTTTGTACCATTCCAGTCCCTACGCTAGTAATATATAACGTCTTTGTTATAGAAGCAATCTAATCAACCACAAAACGGTCAGCATCATTAGTAGATTCGTTAATCAGTCACCCACCTGCTGCAGCAAACGCACCTATCACAACCACAACACAGGCGAGCATAGCATATATTTATAGACACACGTAGCATATATTTGTGCCATTATTTTGAAGGATCCGTCTTAGCTGTTAAACTTTTTATAATGTTCTGTTTTAATAAATTAATTTCTTTCAGCAATATGATCTTTAATAACCTAGCTACAAAACTTAGATTTTAGTCGAAGGGTTTTGTAATTAAAATAAGCGACACGAAAAAATCGCGACAATTTACACACGCGTAATGTCATAAACTACATTTTTTTTTAAATACGCATTTTATTTAACGAACTTATGATAATAATATAATATATCATAATATCTTGTTACTCTGTTACCACGGGACTCCTTTTTTGGCGCGAAGTTTATTCTCTCCATTTCTCTAATAAATGTCACCTTTGGAAATATAATGTATTCGCCACAAAAACCGTGAAGTTCTTAATATAGTTATAACTGTAGAAATGTGTCAGTCGTACTCCAATCCCCAATAGAATCTACTGCGGCAGGATAGGAAACCAATTAAAATGACATGCAGATGCAACTGAAAACATACATTCTCAATGTTTGCTAACGAATTCGTTAACGAAAGCTTAGTTTATTTGGAGAATGGTTGGTAATGCAGTGCTACTAAACAATATACTTTCCCAGACCATTTAATTATCACATGTAGGTAAAAAAAAACCCTGCCCTCAGGATAATAAAAAAATCTTGGATTCAATGATTTATATTCATAAAAATGGACTTTAAGATGAAGCAGCCAAGGCAGTAGGTATCTGTAGTTACGGAAATATGCTCTTGGTATTATTTATTTGGTAATATTTTTTTATTACACATTTTGATTGGCTTTATCCTAAATTATTAAATATTATATTATAAAAGGTAGTGCAGTTGATTTTGTTTTTCCTGAAGTTTTTTTTTCACCCAATGGGGCGCCAATATGGGTCCAGTATCTATAGGACCAAATAAGGTTCAATGTACTGGAAAAGTCAATTAATACAACAATTAAAACCTTTCGTATAGTTTAGAGTATCTTCATTACAAAAAGTAATGAAGATATTCTAATTTCCGGTTATCCTGTAAAAATGTAGAGATCCTTAAATAATTATCGCCCTGTTTCTGTCCTGCCAGCCTTAAATAAAATATTCGAAAAAATACTTCTTGGTCAGCTGTTAAGTCATTTTAATACTTATAAATTGTTACATTATCAACAATACGGGTTCACAAAAGGTAGAAACACAACAAATGCCGGTACAAGATTGATTACTGAAATAATTGACGCTTGGGAAAATTCTCAGGATCTCGTTGGCGTTTTCTGTGATCTGTCTAAAGCGTTTGATTGTGTTGACCATCAAACTTTGTTAGATAAGCTGGAATTTTATGGCATTCGCGATTCAGCTTTAAATCTAATAAAGTCCTACCTTTCTAATAGAACTCAAGGTGTTAATATTGATGGTTGTGTATCAGACGGAACCCTTGTAAAGATGGGTGTCCCCCAGGGATCAATTTTAGGCCCATTCCTGTTCCTAGTATACATCAATGATCTTCCACATATGGTACAGGAGATGGCACAGATAGTGCTATTTGCTGATGATACATCCCTACTTTTTAAAGTTAGTAGGAAGGATAATATATTATCGGCAGCAAATGACACTCTGGAAATGGTTTCAAAATGGTTCACGGCAAATAATTTAGTTTTAAATGCAAAGAAGACTAAGTGCCTGAAATTTACTTTGCCTAATGTATCTAATATCAATGCAGTGAAGATAGGTGGTACTGACCTGGAATTTGTTGACTCCACTGTGTTTTTAGGGATCACAGTCGATTCCAAACTACAGTGGAAAGCTCACCTTACTTCTTTATCCAATAGACTAAGCTCTGCTGCATATGCAGTCAGAAAAATCAGAAAGTTAACTGATGTTGCAACAGCCAGACTAGTATACTTCGCCTATTTTCACAGTATAATGACAGAAGAGGGCCATTCGGGCAATATATAACATGAAAGCCCGTGATTCTCTTCGAGAAATCTTTCCTATGATTGATGTACTGACACTACCATCTCAATATATTTATGAAAATTTATTGTACGTTAGGAAAAACTTAAATATGTATAGTAAAAATGGCGATAGACATACCTAATTTAAACTTAAGAAACATAGATAAAATCGATATACCAAAGTTTAGACTGCAAAAAACTAATCAATGTTTCGTCATTAACAGTATAAGGTTATTTAATAAATTACCTAAAAGCATATTATAGATCTGAGTGAAATAAAGTTTAAAAATTGTATAAAACACATATTAATCAATAAGGCTTACTATAGTGTAAAAGACTATCTTAACGATAAAGACGTCTGGAACCGTCCTGATATGCAATTGAGGTCTCGCAACTAGTAAACAAATTGCTTATGTAGAATCTACCCTAGTTTAGTAGGTATATAATGTCCGATATTGTAATAATTTTATATTACATAATTTATTTTCATTACATTATGTAAATTTTGTCTTTGGATAAGGTAATCATTGTTCATTACCTACTTATTTATACTTAACTAGCGGCCCGTCCCGGCTTCGCACAGGTTTGTATAACTTTAACTATATGCTCAGCGCACGCCACGGAAGGCCTCAGAAACGATACTTTTCCCCCGTTTTTAAAACATTTTTGGTTACTGCTCCACACCTATAGGACCTAGCGTGATATTATATAGCCTATGTTACTTCTGAATAATGCAGCTTTCTAATGGTGAAAAAATTATTGCAATCGGTCCAGTAGTTTTTGAGTTTATTCATTACAAACATACAAAAACACAAAAATACAAATCTTTCCTCTTTATTATATTAGTATAGATTTATACTAATAGTATACTGTGTAGTTATGTACATTGGTACCGTAACAAATATTCTGCCATAGGGTGTTCTACGCATGCTGATCAGTGGGGTGCATTTTGAGTATGTTACTATATATATATTATATATATATGCTATATAGCATAAGTCAATCAATAGCTGTACCCCTCTTTTAGTTTGTGTGAAGCACTAGAGTTTTTTACTTGCTGGTTTCTTTTTCTCCGGGGTGTCTCTGAGGGGATCGACTTTACAGTTAGTTTTTGTGCCCTTAAAAATACCGATCCTTATACCTTTACTTATATGTGATTGGTTACTTAGCTTTTATTTACAATAAATATTTAAGGCATGGATATGATCGGTGAAGTTGGTCGCCTTGGTGGCTCTCTTGTATGGCAGATAATGATTGACAGGTCAATGGAATCAGCTAACCACCTAGTCTTACACTAGTTGGTTATGTAGTGTGTGTTCGGTTCGGTAGTAATTTTCATATTAAGATTTCCATTCCATCGTGTCTAAGTTCAATTAATATTTGTCGTTATTTTGTTAATGAATAGCTGCCTAACCAAACGCACTCTAAGACCTCATTGTTAAACTTTTTTTTTTTTTGACTATTCATAAATATCTGTAAAGATTTACATGAAATAAATGATTTTGACTTTGACTTAAAAAACAATTATATGAAATTAAAATGTAAAAACAAGGATCTTGTAGATATTATGGTTTATTGTAATACTTTGTATATAATACTGATATTATGTTAACTGACACTTTTAGCACCACTTACACCCGCCACACTGCCATAGTATAAGCTGAAAATCAGTGCTACAACTCAGTTTAAATTTTTAATTAATTATTTGATTGTTATTTTGTTTCTTTCTAAATTCTAAATTTGTTTGATCATACCGTTTAAATTCGTTAACAATCAGCTACCAGTTACCGAAAACATTAAGAATACCCCCCATGGCGCAGAATTACGCGGAAAGCACGACGCGGCGCTTACCGGGGCAGTGTTAGTACGTGATGTATCACTCACACGTATTCCCAGGGCAATCTGTCATCTCTTTGAATTACTACATGTCTACATAGTTGGAATATTTGGCCTAAATTCAACTGGCTTCAAGATGGATTAACGATATTATAATTAGGTTGTAAGTTATATGATATGTTAAGCGATCGCGGCTAGAGGTAAAATGATTACGTTAGGTGTATCTAATCAAATATCAGAAGTTTATAGACATTCCACTATTAAGTATGCATGGTGACTTGAAAAGGTTGAACTTTGACTTTGGGCTAATATAAGGCTTTACTGATCAAATCAAACAACTTTTCCTATGGAACCATGTGTCGCAAATGAATGTCTATGAACTTCTGATATGTGATTACCTAACGCAATAATTTTACCTCTGGTCGCGATCGCTAAACAACCTTTCAAATTCACCCTGTAAGCTTTTTCTTTTTTTTTATCACATATTTAACTTTCAAAGTTCTTGATTTATTTCTTATAATAAGTAATAAGGACATAAATATAGTCCTGAATTATTATTATAAGTGTAAGTAAAGTATTTTAAGGCTTTCATCACACATAGCAAAATATTTCAGAAGTTAAAAAGTCGCAATTTTTAACTAAACTACCTAAACCGAAATATTCCACAGAGAAGTTTATCGCCCACTCACCTTTCACGGGTTATAAACTTTGTATGTCTCGAAGGCATAGGACTTGACGAAAGGTCGTTCGAACCATTCGAGTGGCATGTCATGACATTTGCATAGACATAAATCCTTATACTAAATAATAAACAACAACTTCATAATACCTATACTTAGCATAAAGCGCCACTTACACAGTGCAGGTGTCAAATAAAGAGTAAAACAATGACACTTAACTTATTGTCATTTTTTTCGCGTTTACATGTTAATTTTACAACTTGCACTTCTTACGCAAGTATTGTTATTATAACTAAGTGTAAAATAAATGTAAAAAAACAAGACAATGATCTCAGCTGTCTATGGATCTCCGTGCGAGTGTCAGGCCCATCGTTGGTTTAGAGGCATTGGAGTGAACTGCAGTGTTCCCGAAACATTTATGGTTCGAAATAAATAAGTATTTCAGAAAGGAACTGTTTATCTGTAACTTTACCGTGAGTTATTGGTATATAATATTTCACTGTACAGTTTAAACTGTTGGAATCCATCAATAGCGAGGGATTATTGGTACTGTTGAAAAAAAATTAGCGATCCTATTGGCCCCACAGTGTAATTAAACTGTACAGTACTTTCCCATAAAATATCACAAAGTCTACATGTTCCATTGATTTGAAACATATAAATATAGATAAATCTTGTTAACCCACGTGTATCCAAAGGAGTAAAACTGAAAAAATCGACCATTAGTATTCTACTTTTTTGTCTTAAGAAACAATTTGTTAAAAGTAGTAAATGCGAGTAAGGGGTAGAATGTAAGTAAAAACAAAATGTAAACAAATAAAGTGATAAGGAATAAATTAATTATCATAGATTTTACTAATCGCTTTAAAACCTGCACTTTTCACTCGCACTCACTACTAAGAAATGTGTAAAATGTGATTTTAATTTCGTAAAATTTTGTAGTATTTATGATTATTTTAATGTGACCAATATAAACTTATTTAAACCTACCTATAGAAACCCAATCATATAATACCTATAAAAATAAAGTAGATAAGTAAATTTTCTCACGATAAAGGTCGTCGCACACGCATGGCTTACTATGCGTTGTCAAAAACTTTGACATTATTAAAGTACCTCAATAAGATGGAAGTTCTGATCTCTTGAGCAAGAAGGTTCTATTTCCATGCTCGTTAAGCCTCTCGCATCGACGCTCGTGAAAGTAAGCGAGGTTTCGGTGAAAGTTTTTAGGTTTCAGAGCGATTCTGTACCGCTTTTACAGTATACGCTTTATCTTATCAATGCCTTAGAAATTATTATAGCAAATATACCGAAGAACTGAATAGCTCGTCGCGTTGTTTGTTTATAAACATATTTTATACAAGTTGATATAGTGAAACTTGTACCGAAAACTTGATATAGAATACATCAAAGTACATACAAAAATGATAATTTTATGATCTCTTTCAGATTTAAGATATTGTGTTACTTGGGAAGAATTGATCCTTACGATTGGCCTTCTTAATTGCAATAATAAAAATATATCACTTACGTGTTATTTTTTTTAGATTTAAGTTAGTTGATTCCCGATTCAGGCAGAAGATTTTTCAGAAATCTGTGAACTAAACTTTTTTTAAATTTTAATTAATTGAAGTCTTCTTTTAGTAAAATGTCCTTTCTTTAATATTTAAAGTACTTTCCCTTCGGGTGATACAGCTGTGGGCCTGATAATCGTTTAATATAAAGGGCTTACGAAGGGTGCGGTAGGTCATTGTGACAGTATTTCGGGACAAATTTCACTCAGTCTAATTATAGACATTGTTTTTGAAACCCTAGTAGATAATTCTCATCAAAATTCAACAGAATGATAATAAAATCTGCTTTGACCCTGGAAATGGATTTCTAAATTGTTTTTTTCATATTATATTACTCTCAGTACTCTTATTCTGAATATCTTTAGTGTGAAAGATTTTAGGGCTATAGCTGCCCAAAGAACAGGTTAAGTTTTTAGATGGAAGGAAAGCCTCTATATTTCGCTACAACTGGTTTTGTACATACAGACGCAAAAACCGTCAAATGACCTAGTCATGCTAAAGCCGTAATGCAAATTGGTATTCTTTATCGCCGACCAATTTTTCAATACCTTTCAGGTAGATACAAATTCACATGTCGTGCTCTAATAAAAAATAAAAATATAAAATTGATTAAGTGCTGATAATAATGTCTGAAATACTCTTTTACCCGTAAGATTTTCATAACGGTATGTAGGTATGTAGGTACATATTTTAAAATAATATTCTAAACAGTTCCTGTATATTCCATCCATACCCACTATACATTCTCCGGCATGCACAGATGATCCAACAGATCTGAGCATGAATAAAATAGACATAAAATGGTTGAGTAAATAAGTTTATTTCAATAGATAAATAAAAGAGGAGCACAAAGTAACCGAAGAATGGTGTAACATTGAATAATAAAGCGGAAAGCGCCGTACAGTACGCGCAGCACTTTAGCGGCCAACCGGGCGTGAAATCTAACGAGCCCGGAACGTTTGTGTATAGAAATTCTGCAATATTTGAACAAATATACTACATAATATAAAAGTAAATTTGTCTTTGTAAAGTATTTTTGTTTAGTTTAGTTATTTTGCGTTAGATAGCTAACCACCTTGTCTTACACTAGTTGGTTATGTGGTGTGTATACGGTTTGGTTTCTATTTATTTTTATGTATGCATGAGCCTAACCAAGCGCACACTTAGACCTTAAACTAAATATAGCTTTTTTTTTACTAAGTATAAATACCTGTAAAGGTTTACATGAAATAAATATTTTGACTTTGAGATATTTACAATTATATTGCTTGTTTTCTGAATGAAAATTAATGAAGGATCAGCGTTGAGAGAAATATTTGCTACAGGTAATTAGCGTTGTTCTATTACATGGATTAAATTATAGCTAGTTTTCATTTACTATTTATTCTTTCAGATTTATCCAATTACACCCACATGTAGAGATTGCAAACCGCCCTTCGCCCTTTGCCCGGTGCCCTTTTACACCTCCATGGGCCTGGCCGTTCATACCGGGCCCGGTAGGTACGAAAACTGCGACACGGAAGCCTCAACTTCATGGCAAGCATATATTACATAATACCTAAAGTTATTGTTATTATCAAAAATAATATAGTTATTGCTCTTAAGAATATGTTTAGTTACTAAAGCTACCAAAGTTTATCTATCTAAGTTGATAAGACAAGTTTAGTACATTAGGCTGCGTTATTAGTTTCTTATTCTAATACTATGTTTTCAAATAGTTACATTAGTATTAGTAATTAACTTTAAGCAAGCAGGTCTTTCTCTTTACTCTGTCTAGTATTAGTAATTAAATTGCGGGCGACTTCTTAAATAATCTGACTTTCCAAACTTTTTCTCGAAATCCTCTAAATCCAGGCATTTCATCAGCGCGTGGAAGATCATTTCTATCCTAAACTTAATTACTGAATACTAATGCTTGCTTAAACTTAAATAGTAACACTAATATTACTATTCCGTTCATAAGTGAAACTATATAATTCTGTATTAAATACTCGTGATTTTGAGACTGATTAAGACTGATTATTGTTCATTTGCTGGTTTGAAATAAATATTATTCCGAAACCTTGAATCATTTTATTTTTCATAAAATACTTTAAAGGTTTCATCCTAACACATCAACCCGGCCGGGTTGGCGGCAAATCTTACCGGACCCGGCCGGGTTGAAAAACATACCGGGTTGCAATCTCTACCCACATGAAAACCCAAAAGAGCTAAAAATTACATTTTCTACCAGCTAACCTTTGAGACAGTGTAATACGCCTAGGATGCAGAACTATATTTAGAAAATTTAATAAATAATGTACCTATGTAAAATCACAATAGGTACTATAACTACTTAATTAATAAAGAAATTACTGCTAAATCTAAAAAATAATACCGTATTATAAAAAAAATCCTGCTCTCACAGCTAAAAAAACAACTCGTATAATAAAATATACGTAGTGGCAGAGTTGGTTAGAGATCAGACTATCTACAGTTTTTAGGTCCCCGGTTCAAACCCCGGTGTGTATCAATGTTTTTCTTTATTAAGAAAAGTATGTAGGTACATTTATTGACAACACCAATATAGTGCCTCGGAGAGCACGTTATGCGATTGTCCCAGTTGCACTATACCAAATTGTGAAACGGTTTATTACGGAGTTGCTACTTGATCCAGGAAGGATTGAAACCCCTCCGCTGCGCACCCTGAGGTCGTGATAATATTTATTATTTTTAATTTATAATAAAATATCTACTGCTAAATCAAAAAACCATACTGTATATTTAAAAATTCTGCTAAATCAAAAAATCATACTGTATATTTAAAAATTCTGCTAAATAAAAAAAAACAACCTGTGTTAAAAATAAAATACTACGAACCAAAAAAATTATCTGTATAACAAAAACATCCTCCTAAATCTAAAAAAATCAAGCAACAATATTCTCACAGAGACGTTCTTCGCCGATTGATTTATATTCCACTTGAAGTGGTAATGGCTTCGATTTTTACACTTAATATAATTCTGGTCACGTTTGCCCTCACCCAATATTAATTTGGAGGAAATGGCCGTCAGACCCGTACGGCTAGAATCATGTGTCCGTACGTGTTCTAGCGGTAAACGATACTAACCATACTGTGGAACATTATGACAGCTATTTCAATTTCATATATATATATCATCACGGGTGCATTACGGCGCTCAGGGTACCCAGCGGAGGGATTTTTAATCCCACCTCGTCGTAACCGATAGTATGAGTCTACACCGAACAAGTTTGTCACGATATTTGAATAGACTCAATGACCCATCTGACCAATATAAACAGTTTACAAAGTTGGTATAGTGAAACTGGGACCGACAGCTTGACGTACTCTTCCAGGCACTATAGTGGTGTTCTTAAACAAATGTACAAATTTTTTTTGATTAAAAACTCATTGGTACACATACACCGGGATTTTAACCAGGGACCTAAGGGCAATTTCATCAAACCAGTATAATTAGTACTTTTATTTATTACTTTTAAGGCTGAGTTGCACCAGTGTTGGTTAAATTGTAACGATTAAAGTCAAAAATGGCGCCGATTGTACAAGTTGTCATTTGACTTTCAAAATAAAACTGGTAATTCGACGCCATTTTTAACTTTAATCATTACTACAGCAGACAGTTTGGTGCAACTAGAGGCAAGTGTATGTACCATCAAGGATGACTTACGTCGTCTGGGACCGCCTACACGGTCTCCGAGTAACAGTGCGGTCGGGTGCGTAATTTTATCTTGTCGTAGCCTATATTATTCTTAGTCTACACTGAGCAAGTGGCCAGCTGATCGCGGTGTTTGAATAAATTCAATAACCCATATATAAACAGTTTTACTAAACCAACTTTTGAAACTATTTATATATGGGTTATTGAGTATCCGAGGTATTATTTATTTGGTCTTGTCAAACAAATTAACATATTTTTTTTTATAAAAAAGTTATTGGTACAGACCGGGGTCTGAACCTAAAAACTGTAGGTATAGAGTTTTTCAGTCGCGTGCATAGGTGTTTTAGGCAGGGTAGACAAAAACATTCACATTCCATTTTTAATACCTAAAGAAATTCAAATTAGATCTTTAAAAAAATATCTCCACAATAAAAAGAATCTCACGCGTACCGATTGTGCAAACAAACTACATAAAAAAACAAATTTCTTCCGTGAAATCAAATGAACTCCGTAATAATTACGAGTTTATTATAAACCAAAAAAAATAATTATTATACATTTTCCTAATTATGAATCATATTTAAAAAAGATCAGAAAATTTAAAAAGCTAAATGTATGTTTATATCGTGATTATAATTATGTTGGTGTCATTTCAATATCGCGCAAAAGTTAATTAATGATACCTATATTATCCGAAAAGACTGTCTAAAGGCGCTCGGTACATTGCTGAGGTTCTTTGTTTTTACACGTTTTCTAAGTGTGCAAACTTAGACAGTTTAGTTCAACGTCTTACATACTTTTATGCATGAGGGCGCGTTTGTCGAATTACAAATTAAATCTAATAGTTGCCAATAGATGGCGCTTTTCTTATATTTTATGAATAGTTAACATAAATTAAATGTTTTAATAAAATATCTATTATTGTGCATTGTGTCAGGGTTATCAGGGTAGACAGTGTCTTTTTGTCTCTATGAGATGCACGCCCCTGGACTGTTTTTAACTTAAGTCTAACAAACTCGGCCACCACTTATTACGCGTACTCTTGTGTAAATACTAATAGAACCCATGGTTCTCTAAAAATTGTAATTTTAAATTATTACAAGTACCTACAATAAGCAGCAAATTATCGTTCGTTACTAGAGGTGAGCGTTTTTCAATCAACGATGCCGGCATCGGATGCCAGTAAGAGGCATCGATGCGAGGTTGACTTCCAGTTTCGGTGCCGAGAAAACGGATGCCGCATCGCATCGTCCCCGGCATCGGCATCGGCGCACTCGCGTTTCGTTTTCGAGCGACCGCACCGCATCGACCGCGGCACCGGCATCGGACGCAACATCTCGCGTTTCGTTTCCGAGCGTACCACAGCGCATCGACCGCGGCATCGGCGCAACATCTCGCGTTTCGTTTCCGAACGTACGGCACCGCAACTACCATGGGCATCGGCATCGGTGCAAGATCTCGCGTTTTGTTTTGACTCACAAAATGTTAATTAGTTTTTTATTCAACTCCTATTGGGTACGTATTTATTAAAAAATCATGTTTTTGATGTCATGTATTTTTTTTTATTTCACTATATTATAATGTGCCCATGTCCGTCGTACATTAAATATTTATTATTATTAATATTTCAGGAGGGGGGGGGGGGGGGTGACCCCCCCTTTAATGTTGTTTTACAAATATTATTGTGTATTACGGCGCCACATAATGTATTCAGATAACACCCGGGTCAATATTTGATAATCGGCCGAAAGTGGCCACAATATTTTAATTATATTTTTTGTCGAAATTTATATACAAATGATGTAATAGAGTCAAGTTAAAGTCTACCTAAAACTGCCAAATCCCATACACTTTATTGGATTTAAAGGATTTTATAGCAATTTTTGTAAAGACATAGAACAGGAAAATGACATTAGTGACAGGATAATGAATTTAATCGTCAAACTTATGACAGATGAGCAGAAAAACAGAAAAAATATATCAATATTATGAATTATTATATTTATTATGAAATTAAGAATTATTAATGTGATAGAAACAATGTCAAATTTCTCTTAATATTTGAAATAACAGAAAATTATATTAATATAATCTATATTTGGTTAAAACATTTGACCAGACTCATTAGGAATTTAAACTTACTGTGTTAATCAACAAATAAGTAATATTTTAAATAACATAAAATTATATTTTTTTCACCTATATTTAGTTAGTAATAATAATAATAATATACACAGTGATTCCCAATTAGTTTTTTCTACGTACCACACCAAGAAAGACCTCAAAATCGAGTACCCCCTATTGCAGGGACGTTAAATAAAAATAATAATCAGATATTTTACATTTATTACCATCAAAATACATTTATTCTAATGACGGAAAACACCAGTTTGATTAATGTGACAAATGTGCACCTTTTTCTTTGCTCACAACTCCGAAAAATCTTGTTGCATTTTCATCAGCTTCAATCCCAAGTCGTCTTCGAGTTGAAGTCTGTGACAATTGTTAGGTTTTCATTGCAGAAAATTCGCTCTCGCAAAGGTATGTCTTTCGAAATAGGAGTAAATATTTAATTGCTGCTTCACTAACACGATTAATGTCTTTAAGGCCTGCTGCGCGTAGCCCTTGATGCAACCTCGCGTACCACTAATTGGGAAACACTGATATAGTACATTACAAAACATATTGCTCTGGCCACAAACTAAGCTCTAGTAACATATTTGACTAGGCTCATTAGTACTTTCAACTTACGGCATTAATAAACAAATAAGTAATATTTTTAATTTATAAGCCTTTGATAGCCTCAATCACCAATCAATATTTAACGCACTCAATAGCCAGAAAATAGATCCCCCATATATCAATATATTACATTACACACCATATATAGCCATAGCACAGCTTCCATAAAAATTTAATCACCTGGAGCACCCGTTTAAATTCAAAAAGGTGTTAAACAAGCCGATCCTCTATCTCCTAAACTATTTACGAGCGTTCTCGAGGAAGTCTTCAGAAAACTGGCGGCTAGCTGGAATGAGAGAGGCATTATCGTCGGCGAAAGCAGATTAACAAATCTTCGTTTTACCGACGATATTGTTCTATTCTCTTCCACGGCTACTGAGTTGGGGCAAATGCTCCAGGAGCTCAGCACTGCAAGCCTCGAAGTTGGACTAAGGATGAACATGTCAAAGACAAGCTGATGACTAACAGCATACAACATCTGTTAAAAACAGACGGTAAGACGATTGCATATGTCCATGAGTATTACCTTGGCCAGATAGTATTTTTCCAGGCACGGCAAGAAAAGGAGATAGATAGATCGGCATACCGAAAATGACTGGAAGAGCTATTGGTCAATGAAAGGTTTGATGAAGGGTAACCTGCCATTAACCCTGAAACGTAGACTTATGGATATGTACATTCTTCCCATCCTAACTTATGGAGCACAGACTTGGTCTTTGACTGCCCAACAGAAGTTCAAAATCGGGGTTTGCTAACGAGCCATGGAGCGCAGTATGCTAGGCGTCAAACGTATAGATAAGATACGGAACAGCATACTGCGCTCTAGGACGCAAATAGCCGACGCCAGAAAGCCGGGGTTTTCTAACAAGTCATGGAGCGCAGTATGCTAGGCGTCAAACGTATAGATAAGATACGAAACAGCATACTGCGCTCTAGGACGCAAATAGCCGACGCCAGAAAGCTGCCATGCTGAAATGGGACTTGTCCGGCCACGTGTGTCGAATGCCAGGCGAAATGTGGGCGAGGATTACCACAGTGGGTGCCACAGGCCCGGAAAAGACAACGCGGTAGGCCCAGAGGAGATGGAGAGACGAGCTAGACGCATTTTCAAAGTATTGGCCCAGGGCAGCTAGAGACAGGAAGAGATGGAGGGAGGGAAAGGAGACCTTTGCCCAGCAGTGGGACACAATAGGTTAAAAACATAAAATAAAAAAGTTGTATTATCATAAAAAATCGATTAATTCTTCTTAAAGTAATGGTATGGTATGTACATATCTTATCTAACTTATCCCTAATTCCTATAAATGTAATTTAAAATAAAATTAAGTAAATAAAATTAACAAATTAAACATTATAAACATAAGTAGTGTACTTAGTTTAAATGTTTTTTTCTTTATTTCCAGCATGTTTCTTTTTTCATTATTATTTTTTATCCGTTGATATCTTATTTTACCCAATTCCCTCTTAACACTTCTTCTCGGTTTTTTTTTTCTTTGGAGCCATAATTATTGCACACTGAAACAAAGTTCAAATAAATAAAAAATACAACTTACCTTTTGTTGTCATTTTCCTGTCATATAGTAATTTGTCTGTCATGCAAATAACAGGAAAATGACCACAGGAAAATGACAAAAATGCACATTTTTAAATTTATTTATTCTAATGACTAATATAAATAAAAAATCATCAGGTGATTCGAATTATACCTTAATTCATTAACATTTATTCCGAAAACTAAAATGATTTACTTACATTTCACTTAATAATAGCTTCACAGGATAATGACAAAGTGTATCGACAATACGCACGAACATGTCCCAACCCGTCTAAAACACCGGAGCAACTGCCGACATGGAGTCTTTCTTCCCACCAACAACAAACGCGTACGCGGCGTATATCGAGAATTCACTCAAATGTTTTCCGCGATAAATTAAAGCGCGGCAAATCAAATTTTAAATTTAGGCAGACTAATGACGTCTTGACCATTCGCTTTTGTTTTTGATGAAAATTGATGAGTTTAATATAGTACTATGTTTAACAAAATACTGAATAGTTTTAGACTTACTAATATATAAGGTAAAAATAGTCATGCTTTTGTAATTTATTACTAAATCCCCAAGTTATTATTAAAAAATCTCATTAAAATGGAATATTCACCCAGCAGGAAATATGACATCTACAACTTTATTATTATTTTTGGTATATGAAAATCAAACAAAAATTCACCAAAGTGTGTGGACGTATACACACAGTTAAATACTACAGTATGAAGATACTAAAAGTTCAAATATTGTATTAAAATTACAAAATAATTATGGGGACCTGTTTCGGCCGATTTTCAAATATTGACCCACCCATTTTGCGTCAAGATGCTTAAAAAAGCTGCTATTTTTTAATATTGACGTTATTATACATCCCAATAAAAATGATAATTTCCTGGTTACCAAAGTATACAATAAACAAAACGATTGTAACAAAAAAAAAACAGAATAAATCTACTCAAATCAATAAGAAAAATTATATAGATAAAATATTTGGGGCACGTAACTAGAGGTGATATTAATTCGATTGGGACCATCGGGATCTTAAGTCCGAATACCCGTAGTCTCTCGATTTAATAATGTCTTCTTAACCATACGTGATAAACCTACTAAAAATTTACACTTATTTTTTAATAGCTAATTCAGAGGATAAAATCCTTAGAGTAGATACTTTTATATAAATATCTTATAACGAAGTAAACAATAGAAAATAAAGCAATAGATATAAACCAATAATAGCCAGGGTCAATGATGATTATCATCATAATATAAAAAATACTAAAGGTTTCTCAAAGGTTAGTCTAAAATGCATATGCAACAAGGAATTATAAATAAAATAAAAATAATAGGTTACTATTTTTAATTATCTGAAATTATAAGAGCACAACATTCACCTTTTTTATTATATGGGCAGTAAGGGGTAAGAATACACTAACCCAGATGATATAATATATACAATAATTACCTACTTAGTAATGTCCTTGTATATATATTTTTATTAGCACTCTGTCGGTTATTGGTCAATCTCCCAAAGGTTAGGTGGTAAATGCGAAAGGCATTAAGCTTGCCTAAGTATAAAAGTATTAAATTCTTTTATGCAATACATATTTTTTCATTAATTCGTGAAATCTGGATGCCAATTCTAGTTATATGATTATTTAAACACTATTGAAAACACACCCTTTATATAAATTTCTTCCCTCCCCCTCTATAGCAATCAAGGTCATAATGAATGGAAACAAAAGCAAACTTAGAATATAACATAAAACCCGGAGCCATTTAAATACGGAATTTGGCAAATTACATTCAGGTCCAAATCAGCTAAGACAATTACAATTAAATCGTGCTAATGGCGCTTTCGTGTTAGCCAAATTGGTGTCTTGTAGACTTGCTGGGTGCTACAATATTTTGTATACATATACACTATCTACACACGTTTATGATAGTCTACAAATTACGATACAACGCACAATGAATTCAATGATTAACTTTTAAACAATAGTACATTGTTCACCGAGGGGAGAAAGTCACCGATTACTAACGAGGGCGAAGTTTGAGGCCCGACGCGAAGCGGAGGGCCTTAATTCGCTCGAGTTAGGAATCGCACTTTCTCGCCGAGTGATACATAGTGCTTTATACTACACCTACGAGGAAAATAAAAAATAAAATCTCTATTAATTAAAGTTTATATTAAAATTATTACAGTTGTTAAAACTTAATAAATCAAAAATGCAAAGAAAGTAAACAGCCAATAAACCAATACTTTTATTTTATTTTATTTTGATTAAAATTTCGAACTTGTAAAAAAAACTAGGCTGTATGGCTTTGAACCCTTGCCTGTCCTAATTTGGAAGAATTGAAGAAAAAAAATTAAAAAAAAACTAGCACGTTAACAATGAATTTTCATATACTTTTTCCTCCCGCTTAAGCACGTTAACAATGGATTTTCATACACTTTTTCCTCCCGCATATTTGTACGACTACAAAGACGTACTTTCTGACCTATTCTTATGCAAGTAAGAACCTACTTTCCGAGCAGGTGTAGTATAAAGTAATATTAAAAAGATATAAGACAAGAAAAGAACAAAAGATTATGTAAAACAAACTTTTCAACAAAAGAGTGTTTTTAGTATCTACAACTGGATTATACTTTATAAAGCCGACACCAAGTTATCAATAATAGATGTAATTTTAGAAGTTAAACCTACATTTGGTGCCATCCAAATTTCTCGTAGTTAATTTAATGAAAATTATTATTATTAAGTGATGCTACTTCAAATCATAATGTTTTTTTATTCATTATTCTTTGTTTTTTAGTGAAGTGGATTCTTTTTTCGTAAAAAAGATTTTTGGTTTGCCTTTATAGGGTGACAGAATGACATGATTTTAATCAATAAAGAGAGACAATGTTCTTAGCAAACCATGGCTTCAGCAGTGTGAAGTTGGCGGCCAAAGTTAGCGGCCAATTATAACCCGACCAATTTAAGAAGTCAGATTAAAACCATCCTTAGATTAACTATTATGTACATTTTGACATATAATATTGTACCTAAATCATATGTCTAGTTAGTAACTAGAGTGGCATGTCCTTAGGAAAGGATTAAGGGAGTGGGTTTGAAGTAAAACTCTACTTTTCCATATAATGAATAATTTTGTCTGTATCGATGGCCTAGAAAAAAAGTATCAAGTACAGACTAGATTAATTTTATACCTAGAGCATATACCTAGTTAGTAAATAGGGTGACATGCCCTTAGGAAGGGGTTAAGGGGGTAGTTTTTAAGTAAAACTCTACTTATCCTTATAATTATTAATTTTGTCTGTATCGATAGCCTAGAAAAAAAGTATCAAGTACAGACTAAGTTTATTTTGTACCTAAAGCATATACCTAGTTAGTAAATATGGTGACATGCCCTTAGGAAGGGGTTAAGGGGAAGTTTTTAAGTAAAACTCTACTTTTCCATATAATTATTAATTTTGTCTGTATCGATAGCCTAGAAAAAAAGTATCAAGTACATACTAGGTTTATTTTGTACATAGAGCATATACCTAGTTAGTAAATAGGGTGACATGCCCTTAGCAAGGGGTTAAGGGGGTAGTTTTTAAGTAAAACTCTACTTATCTATATAATTATTAATTTTGTCCGTATCGATAGCCTAGAAAATAAGTATCAAGTACAGACTAGGTTTATTTTGTACCTAGAGCATATACCCAGTTAGTAAATAGGGTGACATGCCCTTAGCAAGGGGTTAAGGGGGTAGTTTTTAAGTAAAACTCTACTTATCTATATAATTATTAATTTTGTCTGTATCGATAGCCTATAAAAAAAGTATCAAGTACAGACTTGGTTTATTTTGTACCTAGAGCATATACCTAGTTAGTAAATAGGGTGACATGCCCTTAGCAAGGGGTTAAGGGGGTAGTTTTTAAGTAAAACTCTACTTATCTATATAATTATTAATTTTGTCTGTATCGATAGCCTAAAAAAAAGTATCAAGTACAGACTAGGTTTATTTTGTACCTAGAGCATATACCTAGTTAGTAAATAGGGTGACATGCCCTTAGCAAGGGGTTAAGGGGGTAGTTTTTAAGTAAAACTCTACTTATCTATATAATAATTAATTTTGTCTATATCGATAGCCTAGAAAAAAAGTATCAAGTACAGACTAGGTTTATTTTGTACCTAGAGCATATACCTAGTTAGTAAATAGGGTTACATGCCCTGAGCAAGGGGTTAAGGGGGTAGTTTTTAAGTAAAACTCTACTTATCCATATAATTATTAATTTTGTCTGTATCGATAGCCTAGAAAAAAAGTATCAAGTACAGACTAGGTTTATTTTGTACCTAGAGCATATACCTAGTTAGTAAATAGGGTGACATGCCCTTAGCAAGGGGTTAAGGGGGTAGTTTTTAAGTAAAACTCTACTTATCTATATAATTATTAATTTTGTCTGTATCGATAGCCTATAAAAAAAGTATCAAGTACAGACTTGGTTTATTTTGTACCTAGAGCATATACCTAGTTAGTAAATAGGGTGACATGCCCTTAGCAAGGGGTTAAGGGGGTAGTTTTTAAGTAAAACTCTACTTATCTATATAATTATTAATTTTGTCTGTATCGATAGCCTAAAAAAAACTATCAAGTACAGACTAGGTTTATTTTGTACCTAGAGCATATACCTAGTTAGTAAATAGGGTGACATGCCCTTAGCAAGGGGTTAAGGGGGTAGTTTTTAAGTAAAACTCTACTTATCTATATAATAATTAATTTTGTCTATATCGATAGCCTAGAAAAAAAGTATCAAGTACAGACTAGGTTTATTTTGTACCTAGAGCATATACCTAGTTAGTAAATAGGGTGACATGCCCTTAGCAAGGGGTTAAGGGGGTAGTTTTTAAGTAAAACTCTACTTATCCATATAATTATTAATTTTGTCTGTATCGATAGCCTAGAAAAAAAGTATCAAGTACAGACTAGGTTTATTTTGTACCTAGAGCATATACCTAGTTAGTAAATAGGGTGACATGCCCTTAGGAAGGGGTTAAGGGGAAGTTTTTAAGTAAAACTCTACTTATCTATATAATTATTAATTTTGTCTGTATCGATAGCCTAGAAAAAAAGTATCAAGTACAGACTAGGTTTATTTTGTACCTAGAGCATATACCTAGTTAGTAAATAGGGTGACATGCCCTTAGCAAGGGGTTAAGGGGGTAGTTTTTAAGTAAAACTCTACTTATCTATATAATTATTAATTTTGTCTGTATCGATAGCCTATAAAAAAAGTATCAAGTACAGACTAGGTTTATTTTGTACCTAGAGCATATACCTAGTTAGTAAATAGGGTGACATGCCCTTAGCAAGGGGTTAAGGGGGTAGTTTTTAAGTAAAACTCTACTTATCTATATAATTATTAATTTTGTCTGTATCGATAGCCTAGAAAAAAAGTATCAAGTACAGACTAGGTTTATTTTGTACCTAGAACATATACCTAGTTAGTAAATAGGGTGACATGCCCTTAGCAAGGGGTTAAGGGGGTAGTTTTTAAGTAAAACTCTACTTATCTATATAATTATTAATTTTGTCTGTATCGATAGCCTAGAAAAAAAGTATTTTATTTATTTATTTAAAATACTTTATTGCACAAAATTACAAAATAAAATTGTACATAGGCGAACTTAATGCCTTAGGCATTTTCTACCAGCTAACCTTTGAGAGAGTGGAAGATTATGCATAGGGTGCAAAAGCAAATAAATAACAATTTAAAAGACATATAGCGAATAGTATATAAACTACTTAAATATTACATGTAAATACTTAAACATACACTCAATACATAATATACTACTTATATAAGTCATACAATATAATACATATAGTACATATCAAAACAGAAAATGCTAAAGGAAAAATTGGCAGTTACTTAGTTACTTATTCAAATAATGAGTGGTGAGTAGACGTTTAAATACACCGATGGTTGGAGCCTGTCTTATACACAGAGGAAGCAAATTCCATTGACGAGCAGCTGACACAGTAAAAGAATCGGAATATTTGGTGGAGATGTGCGACGGGATCTTTAATTGGTTATTAACAGAGGAGCGAAGAGGACGATCGTGAGAATCACAGAGAAAAATAAATCGAGATTTTAGGTAAGAAGGGGTATTAGGATTATAGAGGATGTTATAAAGGAAAGAAAGCATGTGCACTGATCTACGTGATCGTATATTAAGCCATCTTAACTGTTTGCGGTAAATAGATACATGGTTATATTTGCGAAGGCCGAAAACAAAGCGTATGCACAAGTTAAGAAGGCGGTCGAGTATCAAGTACAGACTAGGTTTATTTTGTACCTAGAGCATATACCTAGTTAGTAATTAGGGTGACATGCCCTTAGGAAGGGGTTAAGGGGGTAGTTTTTAAGTAAAACTCTACTTATCTATATAATAATTAATTTTGTCTGTATCGGTAGCCTAGAAAAAAAGTATCAAGTACAGACTAGGTTTATTTTGTACCTAGAGCATATACCTAGTTAGTAAATAGGGTGACATGCCCTTAGGAAGGGGTTAAGGGGGTAGTTTTTAAGTAAAACTCTACTTATCTATATAATAATTAATTTTGTCTGTATCGGTAGCCTAGAAAAAAAGTATCAAGTACAGACTAGGTTTATTTTGTACCTAGAGCATATACCTAGTTAGTAAATAGGGTGACATGCCCTTAGCAAGGGGTTAAGGGGGTAGTTTTTAAGTAAAACTCTACTTATCCATATAATTATTAATTTTGTCTGTATCGATAGCCTAGAAAAAAAGTATCAAGTACAGACTAGGTTTATTTTGTACCTAGAGCATATACCTAGTTAGTAAATAGGGTGACATGCCCTTAGCAAGGGGTTAAGGGGGTAGTTTTTAAAACTCTACTTATCTATATAATTATTAATTTTGTCTGTATCGATAGCCTAGAAAAAAAGTATCAAGTACAGACTAGGTTTATTTTGTACCTAGAGCATATACCTAGTTAGTAAATAGGGTGACATGCCCTTAGCAAGGGGTTAAGGGGGTAGTTTTTAAGTAAAACTCTACTTATCTATATAATTATTAATTTTGTCTGTATCGATAGCCTATAAAAAAAGTATCAAGTACAGACTAGGTTTATTTTGTACCTAGAGCATATACCTAGTTAGTAAATAGGGTGACATGCCCTTAGCAAGGGGTTAAGGGGGTAGTTTTTAAGTAAAACTCTACTTATCTATATAATTATTAATTTTGTCTGTATCGATAGCCTAGAAAAAAAGTATCAAGTACAGACTAGGTTTATTTTGTACCTAGAACATATACCTAGTTAGTAAATAGGGTGACATGCCCTTAGCAAGGGGTTAAGGGGGTAGTTTTTAAGTAAAACTCTACTTATCTATATAATTATTAATTTTGTCTGTATCGATAGCCTAGAAAAAAAGTATTTTATTTATTTATTTAAAATACTTTATTGCACAAAATTACAAAATAAAATTGTACATAGGCGAACTTAATGCCTTAGGCATTTTCTACCAGCTAACCTTTGAGAGAGTGGAAGATTATGCATAGGGTGCAAAAGCAAATAAATAACAATTTAAAAGACATATAGCGAATAGTATATAAACTACTTAAATATTACATGTAAATACTTAAACATACACTCAATACATAATATACTACTTATATAAGTCATACAATATAATACATATAGTACATATCAAAACAGAAAATGCTAAAGGAAAAATTGGCAGTTACTTATTCAAATAATGAGTGGTGAGTAGACGTTTAAATACACCGATGGTTGGAGCCTGTCTTATACACAGAGGAAGCAAATTCCATTGACGAGCAGCTGACACAGTAAAAGAATCGGAATATTTGGTGGAGATGTGCGACGGGATCTTTAATTGGTTATTAACAGAGGAGCGAAGAGGACGATCGTGAGAATCACAGAGAAAAATAAATCGAGATTTTAGGTAAGAAGGGGTATTAGGATTATAGAGGATGTTATAAAGGAAAGAAAGCATGTGCACTGATCTACGTGATCGTATATTAAGCCATCTTAACTGTTTGCGGTAAATAGATACATGGTCATATTTGCGAAGGCCGAAAACAAAGCGTATGCACAAGTTAAGAAGGCGGTCGAGTATCAAGTACAGACTAGGTTTATTTTGTACCTAGAGCATATACCTAGTTAGTAATTAGGGTGACATGCCCTTAGGAAGGGGTTAAGGGGGTAGTTTTTAAGTAAAACTCTACTTATCTATATAATAATTAATTTTGTCTGTATCGGTAGCCTAGAAAAAAAGTATCAAGTACAGACTAGGTTTATTTTGTACCTAGAGCATATACCTAGTTAGTAAATAGGGTGACATGCCCTTAGGAAGGGGTTAAGGGGGTAGTTTTTAAGTAAAACTCTACTTATCTATATAATAATTAATTTTGTCGGTATCGGTAGCCTAGAAAAAAAGTATCAAGTACAGACTAGGTTTATTTTGTACCTAGAGCATATACCTAGTTAGTAAATAGGGTGACATGCCCTTAGCAAGGGGTTAAGGGGGTAGTTTTTAAGTAAAACTCTACTTATCCATATAATTATTAATTTTGTCTGTATCGATAGCCTAGAAAAAAAGTATCAAGTACAGACTAGGTTTATTTTGTACCTAGAGCATATACCTAGTTAGTAAATAGGGTGACATGCCCTTAGCAAGGGGTTAAGGGGGTAGTTTTTAAAACTCTACTTATCTATATAATTATTAATTTTGTCTGTATCGATAGCCTAGAAAAAAAGTATCAAGTACAGACTAGGTTTATTTTGTACCTAGAACATATACCTAGTTAGTAAATAGGGTGACATGCCCTTAGCAAGGGGTTAAGGGGGTAGTTTTTAAGTAAAACTCTACTTATCTATATAATAATTAATTTTGTCTGTATCGGTAGCCTAGAAAAAAAGTATCAAGTACAGACTAGGTTTATTTTGTACCTAGAGCATATACCTAGTTAGTAAATAGGGTGACATGCCCTTAGCAAGGGGTTAAGGGGGTAGTTTTTAAGTAAAACTCTACTTATCCATATAATTATTAATTTTGTCTGTATCGATAGCCTAGAAAAAAAGTATCAAGTACAGACTAGGTTTATTTTGTACCTAGAGCATATACCTAGTTAGTAAATAGGGTGACATGCCCTTAGCAAGGGGTTAAGGGGGTAGTTTTTAAGTAAAACTCTACTTATCCATATAATTATTAATTTTGTCTGTATCGATAGCCTAGAAAAAAAGTATCAAGTACAGACTAGGTTTATTTTGTACCTAGAGCATATACCTAGTTAGTAAATAGGGTGACATGCCCTTAGGAAGGGGTTAAGGGGGTAGTTTTTAAGTAAAACTCTACTTATCTATATAATAATTAATTTTGTCTGTATCGGTAGCCTAGAAAAAAAATATCAAGCACAGACTAGGTTTATTTTGTACCTAGA
Source organism: Monopis laevigella (assembly GCA_947458855.1). Classification (NCBI taxonomy): domain Eukaryota; kingdom Metazoa; phylum Arthropoda; class Insecta; order Lepidoptera; family Tineidae; genus Monopis; species Monopis laevigella. Next base: position 25,921,645 of record OX381583.1, on the reverse strand, counting down.
GCATATACCTAGTTAGTAAATAGGGTGACATGCCCTTAGCAAGGGGTTAAGGGGGTAGTTTTTAAGTAAAACTCTACTTATCCATATAATTATTAATTTTGTCTGTATCGATAGCCTAGAAAAAAAGTATCAAGTACAGACTAGGTTTATTTTGTACCTAGAGCATATACCTAGTTAGTAAATAGGGTGACATGCCCTTAGCAAGGGGTTAAGGGGGTAGTTTTTAAGTAAAACTCTACTTATCTATATAATTATTAATTTTGTCTGTATCGATAGCCTAGAAAAAAAGTATCAAGTACAGACTAGGTTTATTTTGTACCTAGAACATATACCTAGTTAGTAAATAGGGTGACATGCCCTTAGGAAGGGGTTAAGGGGGTAGTTTTTAAGTAAAACTCTACTTATCTATATAATTATTAATTTTGTCTGTATCGATAGCCTAGAAAAAAAGTATCAAGTACAGACTAGGTTTATTTTGTACCTAGAGCATATACCTAGTTAGTAAATAGGGTGACATGCCCTTAGGAAGGGGTTAAGGGGGTAGTTTTTAAGTAAAACTCTACTTATCTATATAATAATTAATTTTGTCTGTATCGGTAGCCTAGAAAAAAAGTATCAAGTACAGACTAGGTTTATTTTGTACCTAGAGCATATACCTAGTTAGTAAATAGGGTGACATGCCCTTAGAAAGGGGTTAAGGGGGTAGTTTTTAAGTAAAACTCTACTTATCCATATAATTATTAATTTTGTCTGTATCGATAGCCTAGTAAAAAAATATCAAGTACAGACTAGGTTTATTTTGTACCTAGAGCATATACCTAGTTAGTAAATAGGGTGACATGCCCTTAGCAAGGGGTTAAGGGGGTAGTTTTTAAAACTCTACTTATCTATATAATTATTAATTTTGTCTGTATCGATAGCCTAGAAAAAAAGTATCAAGTACAGACTAGGTTTATTTTGTACCTAGAACATATACCTAGTTAGTAAATAGGGTGACATGCCCTTAGCAAGGGGTTAAGGGGGTAGTTTTTAAGTAAAACTCTACTTATCTATATAATTATTAATTTTGTCTGTATCGATAGCCTAGAAAAAAAGTATTTTATTTATTTATTTAAAATACTTTATTGCACAAAATTACAAAATAAAATTGTACATAGGCGAACTTAATGCCTTAGGCATTTTCTACCAGCTAACCTTTGAGAGAGTGGAAGATTATGCATAGGGTGCAAAAGCAAATAAATAACAATTTAAAAGACATATAGCGAATAGTATATAAACTACTTAAATATTACATGTAAATACTTAAACATACACTCAATACATAATATACTACTTATATAAGTCATACAATATAATACATATAGTACATATCAAAACAGAAAATGCTAAAGGAAAAATTGGCAGTTACTTATTCAAATAATGAGTGGTGAGTAGACGTTTAAATACACCGATGGTTGGAGCCTGTCTTATACACAGAGGAAGCAAATTCCATTGACGAGCAGCTGACACAGTAAAAGAATCGGAATATTTGGTGGAGATGTGCGACGGGATCTTTAATTGGTTATTAACAGAGGAGCGAAGAGGACGATCGTGAGAATCACAGAGAAAAATAAATCGAGATTTTAGGTAAGAAGGGGTATTAGGATTATAGAGGATGTTATAAAGGAAAGAAAGCATGTGCACTGATCTACGTGATCGTATATTAAGCCATCTTAACTGTTTGCGGTAAATAGATACATGGTCATATTTGCGAAGGCCGAAAACAAAGCGTATGCACAAGTTAAGAAGGCGGTCGAGTATCAAGTACAGACTAGGTTTATTTTGTACCTAGAGCATATACCTAGTTAGTAATTAGGGTGACATGCCCTTAGGAAGGGGTTAAGGGGGTAGTTTTTAAGTAAAACTCTACTTATCTATATAATAATTAATTTTGTCTGTATCGGTAGCCTAGAAAAAAAGTATCAAGTACAGACTAGGTTTATTTTGTACCTAGAGCATATACCTAGTTAGTAAATAGGGTGACATGCCCTTAGGAAGGGGTTAAGGGGGTAGTTTTTAAGTAAAACTCTACTTATCTATATAATAATTAATTTTGTCGGTATCGGTAGCCTAGAAAAAAAGTATCAAGTACAGACTAGGTTTATTTTGTACCTAGAGCATATACCTAGTTAGTAAATAGGGTGACATGCCCTTAGCAAGGGGTTAAGGGGGTAGTTTTTAAGTAAAACTCTACTTATCCATATAATTATTAATTTTGTCTGTATCGATAGCCTAGAAAAAAAGTATCAAGTACAGACTAGGTTTATTTTGTACCTAGAGCATATACCTAGTTAGTAAATAGGGTGACATGCCCTTAGCAAGGGGTTAAGGGGGTAGTTTTTAAAACTCTACTTATCTATATAATTATTAATTTTGTCTGTATCGATAGCCTAGAAAAAAAGTATCAAGTACAGACTAGGTTTATTTTGTACCTAGAACATATACCTAGTTAGTAAATAGGGTGACATGCCCTTAGCAAGGGGTTAAGGGGGTAGTTTTTAAGTAAAACTCTACTTATCTATATAATAATTAATTTTGTCTGTATCGGTAGCCTAGAAAAAAAGTATCAAGTACAGACTAGGTTTATTTTGTACCTAGAGCATATACCTAGTTAGTAAATAGGGTGACATGCCCTTAGCAAGGGGTTAAGGGGGTAGTTTTTAAGTAAAACTCTACTTATCCATATAATTATTAATTTTGTCTGTATCGATAGCCTAGAAAAAAAGTATCAAGTACAGACTAGGTTTATTTTGTACCTAGAGCATATACCTAGTTAGTAAATAGGGTGACATGCCCTTAGGAAGGGGTTAAGGGGGTAGTTTTTAAGTAAAACTCTACTTATCTATATAATAATTAATTTTGTCTGTATCGGTAGCCTAGAAAAAAAATATCAAGCACAGACTAGGTTTATTTTGTACCTAGAGCATATACCTAGTTAGTAAATAGGGTGACATGCCCTTAGCAAGGGGTTAAGGGGGTAGTTTTTAAGTAAAACTCTACTTATCCATATAATTATTAATTTTGTCTGTATCGATAGCCTAGAAAAAAAGTATCAAGTACAGACTAGGTTTATTTTGTACCTAGAGCATATACCTAGTTAGTAAATAGGGTGACATGCCCTTAGCAAGGGGTTAAGGGGGTAGTTTTTAAGTAAAACTCTACTTATCTATATAATTATTAATTTTGTCTGTATCGATAGCCTAGAAAAAAAGTATCAAGTACAGACTAGGTTTATTTTGTACCTAGAACATATACCTAGTTAGTAAATAGGGTGACATGCCCTTAGGAAGGGGTTAAGGGGGTAGTTTTTAAGTAAAACTCTACTTATCTATATAATTATTAATTTTGTCTGTATCGATAGCCTAGAAAAAAAGTATCAAGTACAGACTAGGTTTATTTTGTACCTAGAGCATATACCTAGTTAGTAAATAGGGTGACATGCCCTTAGGAAGGGGTTAAGGGGGTAGTTTTTAAGTAAAACTCTACTTATCTATATAATAATTAATTTTGTCTGTATCGGTAGCCTAGAAAAAAAGTATCAAGTACAGACTAGGTTTATTTTGTACCTAGAGCATATACCTAGTTAGTAAATAGGGTGACATGCCCTTAGAAAGGGGTTAAGGGGGTAGTTTTTAAGTAAAACTCTACTTATCCATATAATTATTAATTTTGTCTGTATCGATAGCCTAGTAAAAAAATATCAAGTACAGACTAGGTTTATTTTGTACCTAGAGCATATACCTAGTTAGTAAATAGGGTGACATGCCCTTAGCAAGGGGTTAAGGGGGTAGTTTTTAAAACTCTACTTATCTATATAATTATTAATTTTGTCTGTATCGATAGCCTAGAAAAAAAGTATCAAGTACAGACTAGGTTTATTTTGTACCTAGAACATATACCTAGTTAGTAAATAGGGTGACATGCCCTTAGCAAGGGGTTAAGGGGGTAGTTTTTAAGTAAAACTCTACTTATCTATATAATAATTAATTTTGTCTGTATCGGTAGCCTAGAAAAAAAGTATCAAGTACAGACTAGGTTTATTTTGTACCTAGAGCATATACCTAGTTAGTAAATAGGGTGACATGCCCTTAGCAAGGGGTTAAGGGGGTAGTTTTTAAGTAAAACTCTACTTATCCATATAATTATTAATTTTGTCTGTATCGATAGCCTAGAAAAAAAGTATCAAGTACAGACTAGGTTTATTTTGTACCTAGAGCATATACCTAGTTAGTAAATAGGGTGACATGCCCTTAGGAAGGGGTTAAGGGGGTAGTTTTTAAGTAAAACTCTACTTATCTATATAATAATTAATTTTGTCTGTATCGGTAGCCTAGAAAAAAAGTATCAAGTACAGACTAGGTTTATTTTGTACCTAGAGCATATACCTAGTTAGTAAATAGGGTGACATGCCCTTAGCAAGGGGTTAAGGGGGTAGTTTTTAAGTAAAACTCTACTTATCCATATAATTATTAATTTTGTCTGTATCGATAGCCTAGAAAAAAAGTATCAAGTACAGACTAGGTTTATTTTGTACCTAGAGCATATACCTAGTTAGTAAATAGGGTGACATGCCCTTAGCAAGGGGTTAAGGGGGTAGTTTTTAAGTAAAACTCTACTTATCTATATAATTATTAATTTTGTCTGTATCGATAGCCTAGAAAAAAAGTATCAAGTACAGACTAGGTTTATTTTGTACCTAGAACATATACCTAGTTAGTAAATAGGGTGACATGCCCTTAGGAAGGGGTTAAGGGGGTAGTTTTTAAGTAAAACTCTACTTATCTATATAATTATTAATTTTGTCTGTATCGATAGCCTAGAAAAAAAGTATCAAGTACAGACTAGGTTTATTTTGTACCTAGAACATATACCTAGTTAGTAAATAGGGTGACATGCCCTTAGGAAGGGGTTAAGGGGGTAGTTTTTAAGTAAAACTCTACTTATCTATATAATAATTAATTTTGTCTGTATCGGTAGCCTAGAAAAAAAGTATCAAGTACAGACTAGGTTTATTTTGTACCTAGAGCATATACCTAGTTAGTAAATAGGGTGACATGCCCTTAGCAAGGGGTTAAGGGGGTAGTTTTTAAGTAAAACTCTACTTATCCATATATTATTAATTTTGTTTGTATCGATAGCCTAGAAAAAAAGTATCAAGTACAGACTAGGTTTATTTTGTACCTAGAGCATATACCTAGTTAGTAAATAGGGTGACATGCCCTTAGCAAGGGGTTAAGGGGGTAGTTTTTAAGTAAAACTCTACTTATCCATATAATTATTAATTTTGTTTGTATCGATAGCCTAGAAAAAAAGTATCAAGTACAGACTAGGTTTATTTTGTACCTAGAGCATATACCTAGTTAGTAAATAGGGTGACATGCCCTTAGCAAGGGGTTAAGGGGGTAGTTTTTAAGTAAAACTCTACTTATCCATATAATTATTAATTTTGTCTGTATCGATAGCCTAGAAAAAAAGTATCAAGTACAGACTAGGTTTATTTTGTACCTAGAGCATATACCTAGTTAGTAAATAGGGTGACATGCCCTTAGCAAGGGGTTAAGGGGGTAGTTTTTAAGTAAAACTCTACTTATCTATATAATAATTAATTTTGTCTATATCGATAGCCTAGAAAAAAAGTATCAAGTACAGACTAGGTTTATTTTGTACCTAGAGCATATACCTAGTTAGTAAATAGGGTTACATGCCCTGAGCAAGGGGTTAAGGGGGTAGTTTTTAAGTAAAACTCTACTTATCCATATAATTATTAATTTTGTCTGTATCGATAGCCTAGAAAAAAAGTATTTTATTTATTTATTTAAAATACTTTATTGCACAAAATTACAAAATAAAATTGTACATAGGCGAACTTAATGCCTTAGGCATTTTCTACCAGCTAACCTTTGAGAGAGTGGAAGATTATGCATAGGGTGCAAAAGCAAATAAATAACAATTTAAAAGACATATAGCGAATAGTATATAAACTACTTAAATATTACATGTAAATACTTAAACATACACTCAATACATAATATACTACTTATATAAGTCATACAATATAATACATATAGTACATATCAAAACAGAAAATGCTAAAGGAAAAATTGGCAGTTACTTATTCAAATAATGAGTGGTGAGTAGACGTTTAAATACACCGATGGTTGGAGCCTGTCTTATACACAGAGGAAGCAAATTCCATTGACGAGCAGCTGACACAGTAAAAGAATCGGAATATTTGGTGGAGATGTGCGACGGGATCTTTAATTGGTTATTAACAGAGGAGCGAAGAGGACGATCGTGAGAATCACAGAGAAAAATAAATCGAGATTTTAGGTAAGAAGGGGTATTAGGATTATAGAGGATGTTATAAAGGAAAGAAAGCATGTGCACTGATCTACGTGATCGTATATTAAGCCATCTTAACTGTTTGCGGTAAATAGATACATGGTCATATTTGCGAAGGCCGAAAACAAAGCGTATGCACAAGTTAAGAAGGCGGTCGAGTATCAAGTACAGACTAGGTTTATTTTGTACCTAGAGCATATACCTAGTTAGTAATTAGGGTGACATGCCCTTAGGAAGGGGTTAAGGGGGTAGTTTTTAAGTAAAACTCTACTTATCTATATAATAATTAATTTTGTCTGTATCGGTAGCCTAGAAAAAAAGTATCAAGTACAGACTAGGTTTATTTTGTACCTAGAGCATATACCTAGTTAGTAAATAGGGTGACATGCCCTTAGCAAGGGGTTAAGGGGGTAGTTTTTAAGTAAAACTCTACTTATCTATATAATTATTAATTTTGTCTGTATCGATAGCCTAGAAAAAAAGTATTTTATTTATTTATTTAAAATACTTTATTGCACAAAATTACAAAATAAAATTGTACATAGGCGAACTTAATGCCTTAGGCATTTTCTACCAGCTAACCTTTGAGAGAGTGGAAGATTATGCATAGGGTGCAAAAGCAAATAAATAACAATTTAAAAGACATATAGCGAATAGTATATAAACTACTTAAATATTACATGTAAATACTTAAACATACACTCAATACATAATATACTACTTATATAAGTCATACAATATAATACATATAGTACATATCAAAACAGAAAATGCTAAAGGAAAAATTGGCAGTTACTTATTCAAATAATGAGTGGTGAGTAGACGTTTAAATACACCGATGGTTGGAGCCTGTCTTATACACAGAGGAAGCAAATTCCATTGACGAGCAGCTGACACAGTAAAAGAATCGGAATATTTGGTGGAGATGTGCGACGGGATCTTTAATTGGTTATTAACAGAGGAGCGAAGAGGACGATCGTGAGAATCACAGAGAAAAATAAATCGAGATTTTAGGTAAGAAGGGGTATTAGGATTATAGAGGATGTTATAAAGGAAAGAAAGCATGTGCACTGATCTACGTGATCGTATATTAAGCCATCTTAACTGTTTGCGGTAAATAGATACATGGTCATATTTGCGAAGGCCGAAAACAAAGCGTATGCACAAGTTAAGAAGGCGGTCGAGTATCAAGTACAGACTAGGTTTATTTTATACCTAGAGCATATACCTAGTTAGTAAATAGGGTGACATGCCCTTAGGAAGGGGTTAAGGGGGTAGTTTTTAAGTAAAACTCTACTTATCTATATAATAATTAATTTTGTCTGTATCGGTAGCCTAGAAAAAAAGTATCAAGTACAGACTAGGTTTATTTTGTACCTAGAGCATATACCTAGTTAGTAAATAGGGTGACATGCCCTTAGCAAGGGGTTAAGGGGGTAGTTTTTAAGTAAAACTCTACTTATCTATATAATTATTAATTTTGTCTGTATCGATAGCCTAGAAAAAAAGTATCAAGTACAGACTAGGTTTATTTTGTACCTAGAACATATACCTAGTTAGTAAATAGGGTGACATGCCCTTAGCAAGGGGTTAAGGGGGTAGTTTTTAAGTAAAACTCTACTTATCTATATAATTATTAATTTTGTCTGTATCGATAGCCTAGAAAAAAAGTATTTTATTTATTTATTTAAAATACTTTATTGCACAAAATTACAAAATAAAATTGTACATAGGCGAACTTAATGCCTTAGGCATTTTCTACCAGCTAACCTTTGAGAGAGTGGAAGATTATGCATAGGGTGCAAAAGCAAATAAATAACAATTTAAAAGACATATAGCGAATAGTATATAAACTACTTAAATATTACATGTAAATACTTAAACATACACTCAATACATAATATACTACTTATATAAGTCATACAATATAATACATATAGTACATATCAAAACAGAAAATGCTAAAGGAAAAATTGGCAGTTACTTATTCAAATAATGAGTGGTGAGTAGACGTTTAAATACACCGATGGTTGGAGCCTGTCTTATACACAGAGGAAGCAAATTCCATTGACGAGCAGCTGACACAGTAAAAGAATCGGAATATTTGGTGGAGATGTGCGACGGGATCTTTAATTGGTTATTAACAGAGGAGCGAAGAGGACGATCGTGAGAATCACAGAGAAAAATAAATCGAGATTTTAGGTAAGAAGGGGTATTAGGATTATAGAGGATGTTATAAAGGAAAGAAAGCATGTGCACTGATCTACGTGATCGTATATTAAGCCATCTTAACTGTTTGCGGTAAATAGATACATGGTCATATTTGCGAAGGCCGAAAACAAAGCGTATGCACAAGTTAAGAAGGCGGTCGAGTATCAAGTACAGACTAGGTTTATTTTGTACCTAGAGCATATACCTAGTTAGTAATTAGGGTGACATGCCCTTAGGAAGGGGTTAAGGGGGTAGTTTTTAAGTAAAACTCTACTTATCTATATAATAATTAATTTTGTCTGTATCGGTAGCCTAGAAAAAAAGTATCAAGTACAGACTAGGTTTATTTTGTACCTAGAGCATATACCTAGTTAGTAAATAGGGTGACATGCCCTTAGGAAGGGGTTAAGGGGGTAGTTTTTAAGTAAAACTCTACTTATCTATATAATAATTAATTTTGTCGGTATCGGTAGCCTAGAAAAAAAGTATCAAGTACAGACTAGGTTTATTTTGTACCTAGAGCATATACCTAGTTAGTAAATAGGGTGACATGCCCTTAGCAAGGGGTTAAGGGGGTAGTTTTTAAGTAAAACTCTACTTATCCATATAATTATTAATTTTGTCTGTATCGATAGCCTAGAAAAAAAGTATCAAGTACAGACTAGGTTTATTTTGTACCTAGAGCATATACCTAGTTAGTAAATAGGGTGACATGCCCTTAGCAAGGGGTTAAGGGGGTAGTTTTTAAAACTCTACTTATCTATATAATTATTAATTTTGTCTGTATCGATAGCCTAGAAAAAAAGTATCAAGTACAGACTAGGTTTATTTTGTACCTAGAACATATACCTAGTTAGTAAATAGGGTGACATGCCCTTAGCAAGGGGTTAAGGGGGTAGTTTTTAAGTAAAACTCTACTTATCTATATAATAATTAATTTTGTCTGTATCGGTAGCCTAGAAAAAAAGTATCAAGTACAGACTAGGTTTATTTTGTACCTAGAGCATATACCTAGTTAGTAAATAGGGTGACATGCCCTTAGCAAGGGGTTAAGGGGGTAGTTTTTAAGTAAAACTCTACTTATCCATATAATTATTAATTTTGTCTGTATCGATAGCCTAGAAAAAAAGTATCAAGTACAGACTAGGTTTATTTTGTACCTAGAGCATATACCTAGTTAGTAAATAGGGTGACATGCCCTTAGGAAGGGGTTAAGGGGGTAGTTTTTAAGTAAAACTCTACTTATCTATATAATAATTAATTTTGTCTGTATCGGTAGCCTAGAAAAAAAATATCAAGCACAGACTAGGTTTATTTTGTACCTAGAGCATATACCTAGTTAGTAAATAGGGTGACATGCCCTTAGCAAGGGGTTAAGGGGGTAGTTTTTAAGTAAAACTCTACTTATCCATATAATTATTAATTTTGTCTGTATCGATAGCCTAGAAAAAAAGTATCAAGTACAGACTAGGTTTATTTTGTACCTAGAGCATATACCTAGTTAGTAAATAGGGTGACATGCCCTTAGCAAGGGGTTAAGGGGGTAGTTTTTAAGTAAAACTCTACTTATCTATATAATTATTAATTTTGTCTGTATCGATAGCCTAGAAAAAAAGTATCAAGTACAGACTAGGTTTATTTTGTACCTAGAACATATACCTAGTTAGTAAATAGGGTGACATGCCCTTAGGAAGGGGTTAAGGGGGTAGTTTTTAAGTAAAACTCTACTTATCTATATAATTATTAATTTTGTCTGTATCGATAGCCTAGAAAAAAAGTATCAAGTACAGACTAGGTTTATTTTGTACCTAGAGCATATACCTAGTTAGTAAATAGGGTGACATGCCCTTAGGAAGGGGTTAAGGGGGTAGTTTTTAAGTAAAACTCTACTTATCTATATAATAATTAATTTTGTCTGTATCGGTAGCCTAGAAAAAAAGTATCAAGTACAGACTAGGTTTATTTTGTACCTAGAGCATATACCTAGTTAGTAAATAGGGTGACATGCCCTTAGAAAGGGGTTAAGGGGGTAGTTTTTAAGTAAAACTCTACTTATCCATATAATTATTAATTTTGTCTGTATCGATAGCCTAGTAAAAAAATATCAAGTACAGACTAGGTTTATTTTGTACCTAGAGCATATACCTAGTTAGTAAATAGGGTGACATGCCCTTAGCAAGGGGTTAAGGGGGTAGTTTTTAAAACTCTACTTATCTATATAATTATTAATTTTGTCTGTATCGATAGCCTAGAAAAAAAGTATCAAGTACAGACTAGGTTTATTTTGTACCTAGAACATATACCTAGTTAGTAAATAGGGTGACATGCCCTTAGCAAGGGGTTAAGGGGGTAGTTTTTAAGTAAAACTCTACTTATCTATATAATAATTAATTTTGTCTGTATCGGTAGCCTAGAAAAAAAGTATCAAGTACAGACTAGGTTTATTTTGTACCTAGAGCATATACCTAGTTAGTAAATAGGGTGACATGCCCTTAGCAAGGGGTTAAGGGGGTAGTTTTTAAGTAAAACTCTACTTATCCATATAATTATTAATTTTGTCTGTATCGATAGCCTAGAAAAAAAGTATCAAGTACAGACTAGGTTTATTTTGTACCTAGAGCATATACCTAGTTAGTAAATAGGGTGACATGCCCTTAGGAAGGGGTTAAGGGGGTAGTTTTTAAGTAAAACTCTACTTATCTATATAATAATTAATTTTGTCTGTATCGGTAGCCTAGAAAAAAAGTATCAAGTACAGACTAGGTTTATTTTGTACCTAGAGCATATACCTAGTTAGTAAATAGGGTGACATGCCCTTAGCAAGGGGTTAAGGGGGTAGTTTTTAAGTAAAACTCTACTTATCCATATAATTATTAATTTTGTCTGTATCGATAGCCTAGAAAAAAAGTATCAAGTACAGACTAGGTTTATTTTGTACCTAGAGCATATACCTAGTTAGTAAATAGGGTGACATGCCCTTAGCAAGGGGTTAAGGGGGTAGTTTTTAAGTAAAACTCTACTTATCTATATAATTATTAATTTTGTCTGTATCGATAGCCTAGAAAAAAAGTATCAAGTACAGACTAGGTTTATTTTGTACCTAGAACATATACCTAGTTAGTAAATAGGGTGACATGCCCTTAGGAAGGGGTTAAGGGGGTAGTTTTTAAGTAAAACTCTACTTATCTATATAATTATTAATTTTGTCTGTATCGATAGCCTAGAAAAAAAGTATCAAGTACAGACTAGGTTTATTTTGTACCTAGAACATATACCTAGTTAGTAAATAGGGTGACATGCCCTTAGGAAGGGGTTAAGGGGGTAGTTTTTAAGTAAAACTCTACTTATCTATATAATAATTAATTTTGTCTGTATCGGTAGCCTAGAAAAAAAGTATCAAGTACAGACTAGGTTTATTTTGTACCTAGAGCATATACCTAGTTAGTAAATAGGGTGACATGCCCTTAGCAAGGGGTTAAGGGGGTAGTTTTTAAGTAAAACTCTACTTATCCATATATTATTAATTTTGTTTGTATCGATAGCCTAGAAAAAAAGTATCAAGTACAGACTAGGTTTATTTTGTACCTAGAGCATATACCTAGTTAGTAAATAGGGTGACATGCCCTTAGCAAGGGGTTAAGGGGGTAGTTTTTAAGTAAAACTCTACTTATCCATATAATTATTAATTTTGTTTGTATCGATAGCCTAGAAAAAAAGTATCAAGTACAGACTAGGTTTATTTTGTACCTAGAGCATATACCTAGTTAGTAAATAGGGTGACATGCCCTTAGCAAGGGGTTAAGGGGGTAGTTTTTAAGTAAAACTCTACTTATCCATATAATTATTAATTTTGTCTGTATCGATAGCCTAGAAAAAAAGTATCAAGTACAGACTAGGTTTATTTTGTACCTAGAGCATATACCTAGTTAGTAAATAGGGTGACATGCCCTTAGCAAGGGGTTAAGGGGGTAGTTTTTAAGTAAAACTCTACTTATCTATATAATAATTAATTTTGTCTATATCGATAGCCTAGAAAAAAAGTATCAAGTACAGACTAGGTTTATTTTGTACCTAGAGCATATACCTAGTTAGTAAATAGGGTTACATGCCCTGAGCAAGGGGTTAAGGGGGTAGTTTTTAAGTAAAACTCTACTTATCCATATAATTATTAATTTTGTCTGTATCGATAGCCTAGAAAAAAAGTATCAAGTACAGACTAGGTTTATTTTGTACCTAGAGCATATACCTAGTTAGTAAATAGGGTGACATGCCCTTAGCAAGGGGTTAAGGGGGTAGTTTTTAAGTAAAACTCTACTTATCTATATAATTATTAATTTTGTCTGTATCGATAGCCTATAAAAAAAGTATCAAGTACAGACTAGGTTTATTTTGTACCTAGAGCATATACCTAGTTAGTAAATAGGGTGACATGCCCTTAGCAAGGGGTTAAGGGGGTAGTTTTTAAGTAAAACTCTACTTATCTATATAATTATTAATTTTGTCTGTATCGATAGCCTATAAAAAAAGTATCAAGTACAGACTTGGTTTATTTTGTACCTAGAGCATATACCTAGTTAGTAAATAGGGTGACATGCCCTTAGCAAGGGGTTAAGGGGGTAGTTTTTAAGTAAAACTCTACTTATCTATATAATTATTAATTTTGTCTGTATCGATAGCCTAAAAAAAAGTATCAAGTACAGACTAGGTTTATTTTGTACCTAGAGCATATACCTAGTTAGTAAATAGGGTGACATGCCCTTAGCAAGGGGTTAAGGGGGTAGTTTTTAAGTAAAACTCTACTTATCTATATAATAATTAATTTTGTCTATATCGATAGCCTAGAAAAAAAGTATCAAGTACAGACTAGGTTTATTTTGTACCTAGAGCATATACCTAGTTAGTAAATAGGGTGACATGCCCTTAGCAAGGGGTTAAGGGGGTAGTTTTTAAGTAAAACTCTACTTATCCATATAATTATTAATTTTGTCTGTATCGATAGCCTAGAAAAAAAGTATCAAGTACAGACTAGGTTTATTTTGTACCTAGAGCATATACCTAGTTAGTAAATAGGGTGACATGCCCTTAGGAAGGGGTTAAGGGGAAGTTTTTAAGTAAAACTCTACTTATCTATATAATTATTAATTTTGTCTGTATCGATAGCCTAGAAAAAAAGTATCAAGTACAGACTAGGTTTATTTTGTACCTAGAGCATATACCTAGTTAGTAAATAGGGTGACATGCCCTTAGCAAGGGGTTAAGGGGGTAGTTTTTAAGTAAAACTCTACTTATCTATATAATTATTAATTTTGTCTGTATCGATAGCCTATAAAAAAAGTATCAAGTACAGACTAGGTTTATTTTGTACCTAGAGCATATACCTAGTTAGTAAATAGGGTGACATGCCCTTAGCAAGGGGTTAAGGGGGTAGTTTTTAAGTAAAACTCTACTTATCTATATAATTATTAATTTTGTCTGTATCGATAGCCTAGAAAAAAAGTATCAAGTACAGACTAGGTTTATTTTGTACCTAGAACATATACCTAGTTAGTAAATAGGGTGACATGCCCTTAGCAAGGGGTTAAGGGGGTAGTTTTTAAGTAAAACTCTACTTATCTATATAATTATTAATTTTGTCTGTATCGATAGCCTAGAAAAAAAGTATTTTATTTATTTATTTAAAATACTTTATTGCACAAAATTACAAAATAAAATTGTACATAGGCGAACTTAATGCCTTAGGCATTTTCTACCAGCTAACCTTTGAGAGAGTGGAAGATTATGCATAGGGTGCAAAAGCAAATAAATAACAATTTAAAAGACATATAGCGAATAGTATATAAACTACTTAAATATTACATGTAAATACTTAAACATACACTCAATACATAATATACTACTTATATAAGTCATACAATATAATACATATAGTACATATCAAAACAGAAAATGCTAAAGGAAAAATTGGCAGTTACTTATTCAAATAATGAGTGGTGAGTAGACGTTTAAATACACCGATGGTTGGAGCCTGTCTTATACACAGAGGAAGCAAATTCCATTGACGAGCAGCTGACACAGTAAAAGAATCGGAATATTTGGTGGAGATGTGCGACGGGATCTTTAATTGGTTATTAACAGAGGAGCGAAGAGGACGATCGTGAGAATCACAGAGAAAAATAAATCGAGATTTTAGGTAAGAAGGGGTATTAGGATTATAGAGGATGTTATAAAGGAAAGAAAGCATGTGCACTGATCTACGTGATCGTATATTAAGCCATCTTAACTGTTTGCGGTAAATAGATACATGGTCATATTTGCGAAGGCCGAAAACAAAGCGTATGCACAAGTTAAGAAGGCGGTCGAGTATCAAGTACAGACTAGGTTTATTTTGTACCTAGAGCATATACCTAGTTAGTAATTAGGGTGACATGCCCTTAGGAAGGGGTTAAGGGGGTAGTTTTTAAGTAAAACTCTACTTATCTATATAATAATTAATTTTGTCTGTATCGGTAGCCTAGAAAAAAAGTATCAAGTACAGACTAGGTTTATTTTGTACCTAGAGCATATACCTAGTTAGTAAATAGGGTGACATGCCCTTAGGAAGGGGTTAAGGGGGTAGTTTTTAAGTAAAACTCTACTTATCTATATAATAATTAATTTTGTCGGTATCGGTAGCCTAGAAAAAAAGTATCAAGTACAGACTAGGTTTATTTTGTACCTAGAGCATATACCTAGTTAGTAAATAGGGTGACATGCCCTTAGCAAGGGGTTAAGGGGGTAGTTTTTAAGTAAAACTCTACTTATCCATATAATTATTAATTTTGTCTGTATCGATAGCCTAGAAAAAAAGTATCAAGTACAGACTAGGTTTATTTTGTACCTAGAGCATATACCTAGTTAGTAAATAGGGTGACATGCCCTTAGCAAGGGGTTAAGGGGGTAGTTTTTAAAACTCTACTTATCTATATAATTATTAATTTTGTCTGTATCGATAGCCTAGAAAAAAAGTATCAAGTACAGACTAGGTTTATTTTGTACCTAGAGCATATACCTAGTTAGTAAATAGGGTGACATGCCCTTAGCAAGGGGTTAAGGGGGTAGTTTTTAAGTAAAACTCTACTTATCTATATAATTATTAATTTTGTCTGTATCGATAGCCTATAAAAAAAGTATCAAGTACAGACTAGGTTTATTTTGTACCTAGAGCATATACCTAGTTAGTAAATAGGGTGACATGCCCTTAGCAAGGGGTTAAGGGGGTAGTTTTTAAGTAAAACTCTACTTATCTATATAATTATTAATTTTGTCTGTATCGATAGCCTAGAAAAAAAGTATCAAGTACAGACTAGGTTTATTTTGTACCTAGAACATATACCTAGTTAGTAAATAGGGTGACATGCCCTTAGCAAGGGGTTAAGGGGGTAGTTTTTAAGTAAAACTCTACTTATCTATATAATTATTAATTTTGTCTGTATCGATAGCCTAGAAAAAAAGTATTTTATTTATTTATTTAAAATACTTTATTGCACAAAATTACAAAATAAAATTGTACATAGGCGAACTTAATGCCTTAGGCATTTTCTACCAGCTAACCTTTGAGAGAGTGGAAGATTATGCATAGGGTGCAAAAGCAAATAAATAACAATTTAAAAGACATATAGCGAATAGTATATAAACTACTTAAATATTACATGTAAATACTTAAACATACACTCAATACATAATATACTACTTATATAAGTCATACAATATAATACATATAGTACATATCAAAACAGAAAATGCTAAAGGAAAAATTGGCAGTTACTTATTCAAATAATGAGTGGTGAGTAGACGTTTAAATACACCGATGGTTGGAGCCTGTCTTATACACAGAGGAAGCAAATTCCATTGACGAGCAGCTGACACAGTAAAAGAATCGGAATATTTGGTGGAGATGTGCGACGGGATCTTTAATTGGTTATTAACAGAGGAGCGAAGAGGACGATCGTGAGAATCACAGAGAAAAATAAATCGAGATTTTAGGTAAGAAGGGGTATTAGGATTATAGAGGATGTTATAAAGGAAAGAAAGCATGTGCACTGATCTACGTGATCGTATATTAAGCCATCTTAACTGTTTGCGGTAAATAGATACATGGTCATATTTGCGAAGGCCGAAAACAAAGCGTATGCACAAGTTAAGAAGGCGGTCGAGTATCAAGTACAGACTAGGTTTATTTTGTACCTAGAGCATATACCTAGTTAGTAATTAGGGTGACATGCCCTTAGGAAGGGGTTAAGGGGGTAGTTTTTAAGTAAAACTCTACTTATCTATATAATAATTAATTTTGTCTGTATCGGTAGCCTAGAAAAAAAGTATCAAGTACAGACTAGGTTTATTTTGTACCTAGAGCATATACCTAGTTAGTAAATAGGGTGACATGCCCTTAGGAAGGGGTTAAGGGGGTAGTTTTTAAGTAAAACTCTACTTATCTATATAATAATTAATTTTGTCGGTATCGGTAGCCTAGAAAAAAAGTATCAAGTACAGACTAGGTTTATTTTGTACCTAGAGCATATACCTAGTTAGTAAATAGGGTGACATGCCCTTAGCAAGGGGTTAAGGGGGTAGTTTTTAAGTAAAACTCTACTTATCCATATAATTATTAATTTTGTCTGTATCGATAGCCTAGAAAAAAAGTATCAAGTACAGACTAGGTTTATTTTGTACCTAGAGCATATACCTAGTTAGTAAATAGGGTGACATGCCCTTAGCAAGGGGTTAAGGGGGTAGTTTTTAAAACTCTACTTATCTATATAATTATTAATTTTGTCTGTATCGATAGCCTAGAAAAAAAGTATCAAGTACAGACTAGGTTTATTTTGTACCTAGAACATATACCTAGTTAGTAAATAGGGTGACATGCCCTTAGCAAGGGGTTAAGGGGGTAGTTTTTAAGTAAAACTCTACTTATCTATATAATAATTAATTTTGTCTGTATCGGTAGCCTAGAAAAAAAGTATCAAGTACAGACTAGGTTTATTTTGTACCTAGAGCATATACCTAGTTAGTAAATAGGGTGACATGCCCTTAGCAAGGGGTTAAGGGGGTAGTTTTTAAGTAAAACTCTACTTATCCATATAATTATTAATTTTGTCTGTATCGATAGCCTAGAAAAAAAGTATCAAGTACAGACTAGGTTTATTTTGTACCTAGAGCATATACCTAGTTAGTAAATAGGGTGACATGCCCTTAGGAAGGGGTTAAGGGGGTAGTTTTTAAGTAAAACTCTACTTATCTATATAATAATTAATTTTGTCTGTATCGGTAGCCTAGAAAAAAAATATCAAGCACAGACTAGGTTTATTTTGTACCTAGAGCATATACCTAGTTAGTAAATAGGGTGACATGCCCTTAGCAAGGGGTTAAGGGGGTAGTTTTTAAGTAAAACTCTACTTATCCATATAATTATTAATTTTGTCTGTATCGATAGCCTAGAAAAAAAGTATCAAGTACAGACTAGGTTTATTTTGTACCTAGAGCATATACCTAGTTAGTAAATAGGGTGACATGCCCTTAGCAAGGGGTTAAGGGGGTAGTTTTTAAGTAAAACTCTACTTATCTATATAATTATTAATTTTGTCTGTATCGATAGCCTAGAAAAAAAGTATCAAGTACAGACTAGGTTTATTTTGTACCTAGAACATATACCTAGTTAGTAAATAGGGTGACATGCCCTTAGGAAGGGGTTAAGGGGGTAGTTTTTAAGAAAAACTCTACTTATCTATATAATTATTAATTTTGTCTGTATCGATAGCCTAGAAAAAAAGTATCAAGTACAGACTAGGTTTATTTTGTACCTAGAGCATATACCTAGTTAGTAAATAGGGTGACATGCCCTTAGGAAGGGGTTAAGGGGGTAGTTTTTAAGTAAAACTCTACTTATCTATATAATAATTAATTTTGTCTGTATCGGTAGCCTAGAAAAAAAGTATCAAGTACAGACTAGGTTTATTTTGTACCTAGAGCATATACCTAGTTAGTAAATAGGGTGACATGCCCTTAGAAAGGGGTTAAGGGGGTAGTTTTTAAGTAAAACTCTACTTATCCATATAATTATTAATTTTGTCTGTATCGATAGCCTAGTAAAAAAATATCAAGTACAGACTAGGTTTATTTTGTACCTAGAGCATATACCTAGTTAGTAAATAGGGTAACATGCCCTTAGCAAGGGGTTAAGGGGGTAGTTTTTAAAACTCTACTTATCTATATAATTATTAATTTTGTCTGTATCGATAGCCTAGAAAAAAAGTATCAAGTACAGACTAGGTTTATTTTGTACCTAGAACATATACCTAGTTAGTAAATAGGGTGACATGCCCTTAGCAAGGGGTTAAGGGGGTAGTTTTTAAGTAAAACTCTACTTATCTATATAATAATTAATTTTGTCTGTATCGGTAGCCTAGAAAAAAAGTATCAAGTACAGACTAGGTTTATTTTGTACCTAGAGCATATACCTAGTTAGTAAATAGGGTGACATGCCCTTAGCAAGGGGTTAAGGGGGTAGTTTTTAAGTAAAACTCTACTTATCCATATAATTATTAATTTTGTCTGTATCGATAGCCTAGAAAAAAAGTATCAAGTACAGACTAGGTTTATTTTGTACCTAGAGCATATACCTAGTTAGTAAATAGGGTGACATGCCCTTAGGAAGGGGTTAAGGGGGTAGTTTTTAAGTAAAACTCTACTTATCTATATAATAATTAATTTTGTCTGTATCGGTAGCCTAGAAAAAAAGTATCAAGTACAGACTAGGTTTATTTTGTACCTAGAGCATATACCTAGTTAGTAAATAGGGTGACATGCCCTTAGCAAGGGGTTAAGGGGGTAGTTTTTAAGTAAAACTCTACTTATCCATATAATTATTAATTTTGTCTGTATCGATAGCCTAGAAAAAAAGTATCAAGTACAGACTAGGTTTATTTTGTACCTAGAGCATATACCTAGTTAGTAAATAGGGTGACATGCCCTTAGCAAGGGGTTAAGGGGGTAGTTTTTAAGTAAAACTCTACTTATCTATATAATTATTAATTTTGTCTGTATCGATAGCCTAGAAAAAAAGTATCAAGTACAGACTAGGTTTATTTTGTACCTAGAACATATACCTAGTTAGTAAATAGGGTGACATGCCCTTAGGAAGGGGTTAAGGGGGTAGTTTTTAAGTAAAACTCTACTTATCTATATAATTATTAATTTTGTCTGTATCGATAGCCTAGAAAAAAAGTATCAAGTACAGACTAGGTTTATTTTGTACCTAGAGCATATACCTAGTTAGTAAATAGGGTGACATGCCCTTAGGAAGGGGTTAAGGGGGTAGTTTTTAAGTAAAACTCTACTTATCTATATAATAATTAATTTTGTCTGTATCGGTAGCCTAGAAAAAAAGTATCAAGTACAGACTAGGTTTATTTTGTACCTAGAGCATATACCTAGTTAGTAAATAGGGTGACATGCCCTTAGCAAGGGGTTAAGGGGGTAGTTTTTAAGTAAAACTCTACTTATCCATATATTATTAATTTTGTTTGTATCGATAGCCTAGAAAAAAAGTATCAAGTACAGACTAGGTTTATTTTGTACCTAGAGCATATACCTAGTTAGTAAATAGGGTGACATGCCCTTAGCAAGGGGTTAAGGGGGTAGTTTTTAAGTAAAACTCTACTTATCCATATAATTATTAATTTTGTTTGTATCGATAGCCTAGAAAAAAAGTATCAAGTACAGACTAGGTTTATTTTGTACCTAGAGCATATACCTAGTTAGTAAATAGGGTGACATGCCCTTAGCAAGGGGTTAAGGGGGTAGTTTTTAAGTAAAACTCTACTTATCCATATAATTATTAATTTTGTCTGTATCGATAGCCTAGAAAAAAAGTATCAAGTACAGACTAGGTTTATTTTGTACCTAGAGCATATACCTAGTTAGTAAATAGGGTGACATGCCCTTAGCAAGGGGTTAAGGGGGTAGTTTTTAAGTAAAACTCTACTTATCTATATAATAATTAATTTTGTCTATATCGATAGCCTAGAAAAAAAGTATCAAGTACAGACTAGGTTTATTTTGTACCTAGAGCATATACCTAGTTAGTAAATAGGGTTACATGCCCTGAGCAAGGGGTTAAGGGGGTAGTTTTTAAGTAAAACTCTACTTATCCATATAATTATTAATTTTGTCTGTATCGATAGCCTAGAAAAAAAGTATCAAGTACAGACTAGGTTTATTTTGTACCTAGAGCATATACCTAGTTAGTAAATAGGGTGACATGCCCTTAGCAAGGGGTTAAGGGGGTAGTTTTTAAGTAAAACTCTACTTATCTATATAATTATTAATTTTGTCTGTATCGATAGCCTATAAAAAAAGTATCAAGTACAGACTAGGTTTATTTTGTACCTAGAGCATATACCTAGTTAGTAAATAGGGTGACATGCCCTTAGCAAGGGGTTAAGGGGGTAGTTTTTAAGTAAAACTCTACTTATCTATATAATTATTAATTTTGTCTGTATCGATAGCCTATAAAAAAAGTATCAAGTACAGACTTGGTTTATTTTGTACCTAGAGCATATACCTAGTTAGTAAATAGGGTGACATGCCCTTAGCAAGGGGTTAAGGGGGTAGTTTTTAAGTAAAACTCTACTTATCTATATAATTATTAATTTTGTCTGTATCGATAGCCTAAAAAAAAGTATCAAGTACAGACTAGGTTTATTTTGTACCTAGAGCATATACCTAGTTAGTAAATAGGGTGACATGCCCTTAGCAAGGGGTTAAGGGGGTAGTTTTTAAGTAAAACTCTACTTATCTATATAATAATTAATTTTGTCTATATCGATAGCCTAGAAAAAAAGTATCAAGTACAGACTAGGTTTATTTTGTACCTAGAGCATATACCTAGTTAGTAAATAGGGTGACATGCCCTTAGCAAGGGGTTAAGGGGGTAGTTTTTAAGTAAAACTCTACTTATCCATATAATTATTAATTTTGTCTGTATCGATAGCCTAGAAAAAAAGTATCAAGTACAGACTAGGTTTATTTTGTACCTAGAGCATATACCTAGTTAGTAAATAGGGTGACATGCCCTTAGGAAGGGGTTAAGGGGAAGTTTTTAAGTAAAACTCTACTTATCTATATAATTATTAATTTTGTCTGTATCGATAGCCTAGAAAAAAAGTATCAAGTACAGACTAGGTTTATTTTGTACCTAGAGCATATACCTAGTTAGTAAATAGGGTGACATGCCCTTAGCAAGGGGTTAAGGGGGTAGTTTTTAAGTAAAACTCTACTTATCTATATAATTATTAATTTTGTCTGTATCGATAGCCTATAAAAAAAGTATCAAGTACAGACTAGGTTTATTTTGTACCTAGAGCATATACCTAGTTAGTAAATAGGGTGACATGCCCTTAGCAAGGGGTTAAGGGGGTAGTTTTTAAGTAAAACTCTACTTATCTATATAATTATTAATTTTGTCTGTATCGATAGCCTAGAAAAAAAGTATCAAGTACAGACTAGGTTTATTTTGTACCTAGAACATATACCTAGTTAGTAAATAGGGTGACATGCCCTTAGCAAGGGGTTAAGGGGGTAGTTTTTAAGTAAAACTCTACTTATCTATATAATTATTAATTTTGTCTGTATCGATAGCCTAGAAAAAAAGTATTTTATTTATTTATTTAAAATACTTTATTGCACAAAATTACAAAATAAAATTGTACATAGGCGAACTTAATGCCTTAGGCATTTTCTACCAGCTAACCTTTGAGAGAGTGGAAGATTATGCATAGGGTGCAAAAGCAAATAAATAACAATTTAAAAGACATATAGCGAATAGTATATAAACTACTTAAATATTACATGTAAATACTTAAACATACACTCAATACATAATATACTACTTATATAAGTCATACAATATAATACATATAGTACATATCAAAACAGAAAATGCTAAAGGAAAAATTGGCAGTTACTTATTCAAATAATGAGTGGTGAGTAGACGTTTAAATACACCGATGGTTGGAGCCTGTCTTATACACAGAGGAAGCAAATTCCATTGACGAGCAGCTGACACAGTAAAAGAATCGGAATATTTGGTGGAGATGTGCGACGGGATCTTTAATTGGTTATTAACAGAGGAGCGAAGAGGACGATCGTGAGAATCACAGAGAGAAATAAATCGAGATTTTAGGTAAGAAGGGGTATTAGGATTATAGAGGATGTTATAAAGGAAAGAAAGCATGTGCACTGATCTACGTGATCGTATATTAAGCCATCTTAACTGTTTGCGGTAAATAGATACATGGTCATATTTGCGAAGGCCGAAAACAAAGCGTATGCACAAGTTAAGAAGGCGGTCGAGTATCAAGTACAGACTAGGTTTATTTTGTACCTAGAGCATATACCTAGTTAGTAATTAGGGTGACATGCCCTTAGGAAGGGGTTAAGGGGGTAGTTTTTAAGTAAAACTCTACTTATCTATATAATAATTAATTTTGTCTGTATCGGTAGCCTAGAAAAAAAGTATCAAGTACAGACTAGGTTTATTTTGTACCTAGAGCATATACCTAGTTAGTAAATAGGGTGACATGCCCTTAGGAAGGGGTTAAGGGGGTAGTTTTTAAGTAAAACTCTACTTATCTATATAATAATTAATTTTGTCGGTATCGGTAGCCTAGAAAAAAAGTATCAAGTACAGACTAGGTTTATTTTGTACCTAGAGCATATACCTAGTTAGTAAATAGGGTGACATGCCCTTAGCAAGGGGTTAAGGGGGTAGTTTTTAAGTAAAACTCTACTTATCCATATAATTATTAATTTTGTCTGTATCGATAGCCTAGAAAAAAAGTATCAAGTACAGACTAGGTTTATTTTGTACCTAGAGCATATACCTAGTTAGTAAATAGGGTGACATGCCCTTAGCAAGGGGTTAAGGGGGTAGTTTTTAAAACTCTACTTATCTATATAATTATTAATTTTGTCTGTATCGATAGCCTAGAAAAAAAGTATCAAGTACAGACTAGGTTTATTTTGTACCTAGAACATATACCTAGTTAGTAAATAGGGTGACATGCCCTTAGCAAGGGGTTAAGGGGGTAGTTTTTAAGTAAAACTCTACTTATCTATATAATAATTAATTTTGTCTGTATCGGTAGCCTAGAAAAAAAGTATCAAGTACAGACTAGGTTTATTTTGTACCTAGAGCATATACCTAGTTAGTAAATAGGGTGACATGCCCTTAGCAAGGGGTTAAGGGGGTAGTTTTTAAGTAAAACTCTACTTATCCATATAATTATTAATTTTGTCTGTATCGATAGCCTAGAAAAAAAGTATCAAGTACAGACTAGGTTTATTTTGTACCTAGAGCATATACCTAGTTAGTAAATAGGGTGACATGCCCTTAGGAAGGGGTTAAGGGGGTAGTTTTTAAGTAAAACTCTACTTATCTATATAATAATTAATTTTGTCTGTATCGGTAGCCTAGAAAAAAAATATCAAGCACAGACTAGGTTTATTTTGTACCTAGAGCATATACCTAGTTAGTAAATAGGGTGACATGCCCTTAGCAAGGGGTTAAGGGGGTAGTTTTTAAGTAAAACTCTACTTATCCATATAATTATTAATTTTGTCTGTATCGATAGCCTAGAAAAAAAGTATCAAGTACAGACTAGGTTTATTTTGTACCTAGAGCATATACCTAGTTAGTAAATAGGGTGACATGCCCTTAGCAAGGGGTTAAGGGGGTAGTTTTTAAGTAAAACTCTACTTATCTATATAATTATTAATTTTGTCTGTATCGATAGCCTAGAAAAAAAGTATCAAGTACAGACTAGGTTTATTTTGTACCTAGAACATATACCTAGTTAGTAAATAGGGTGACATGCCCTTAGGAAGGGGTTAAGGGGGTAGTTTTTAAGTAAAACTCTACTTATCTATATAATTATTAATTTTGTCTGTATCGATAGCCTAGAAAAAAAGTATCAAGTACAGACTAGGTTTATTTTGTACCTAGAGCATATACCTAGTTAGTAAATAGGGTGACATGCCCTTAGGAAGGGGTTAAGGGGGTAGTTTTTAAGTAAAACTCTACTTATCTATATAATAATTAATTTTGTCTGTATCGGTAGCCTAGAAAAAAAGTATCAAGTACAGACTAGGTTTATTTTGTACCTAGAGCATATACCTAGTTAGTAAATAGGGTGACATGCCCTTAGAAAGGGGTTAAGGGGGTAGTTTTTAAGTAAAACTCTACTTATCCATATAATTATTAATTTTGTCTGTATCGATAGCCTAGTAAAAAAATATCAAGTACAGACTAGGTTTATTTTGTACCTAGAGCATATACCTAGTTAGTAAATAGGGTGACATGCCCTTAGCAAGGGGTTAAGGGGGTAGTTTTTAAAACTCTACTTATCTATATAATTATTAATTTTGTCTGTATCGATAGCCTAGAAAAAAAGTATCAAGTACAGACTAGGTTTATTTTGTACCTAGAACATATACCTAGTTAGTAAATAGGGTGACATGCCCTTAGCAAGGGGTTAAGGGGGTAGTTTTTAAGTAAAACTCTACTTATCTATATAATAATTAATTTTGTCTGTATCGGTAGCCTAGAAAAAAAGTATCAAGTACAGACTAGGTTTATTTTGTACCTAGAGCATATACCTAGTTAGTAAATAGGGTGACATGCCCTTAGCAAGGGGTTAAGGGGGTAGTTTTTAAGTAAAACTCTACTTATCCATATAATTATTAATTTTGTCTGTATCGATAGCCTAGAAAAAAAGTATCAAGTACAGACTAGGTTTATTTTGTACCTAGAGCATATACCTAGTTAGTAAATAGGGTGACATGCCCTTAGGAAGGGGTTAAGGGGGTAGTTTTTAAGTAAAACTCTACTTATCTATATAATAATTAATTTTGTCTGTATCGGTAGCCTAGAAAAAAAGTATCAAGTACAGACTAGGTTTATTTTGTACCTAGAGCATATACCTAGTTAGTAAATAGGGTGACATGCCCTTAGCAAGGGGTTAAGGGGGTAGTTTTTAAGTAAAACTCTACTTATCCATATAATTATTAATTTTGTCTGTATCGATAGCCTAGAAAAAAAGTATCAAGTACAGACTAGGTTTATTTTGTACCTAGAGCATATACCTAGTTAGTAAATAGGGTGACATGCCCTTAGCAAGGGGTTAAGGGGGTAGTTTTTAAGTAAAACTCTACTTATCTATATAATTATTAATTTTGTCTGTATCGATAGCCTAGAAAAAAAGTATCAAGTACAGACTAGGTTTATTTTGTACCTAGAACATATACCTAGTTAGTAAATAGGGTGACATGCCCTTAGGAAGGGGTTAAGGGGGTAGTTTTTAAGTAAAACTCTACTTATCTATATAATTATTAATTTTGTCTGTATCGATAGCCTAGAAAAAAAGTATCAAGTACAGACTAGGTTTATTTTGTACCTAGAGCATATACCTAGTTAGTAAATAGGGTGAAATGCCCTTAGGAAGGGGTTAAGGGGGTAGTTTTTAAGTAAAACTCTACTTATCTATATAATAATTAATTTTGTCTGTATCGGTAGCCTAGAAAAAAAGTATCAAGTACAGACTAGGTTTATTTTGTACCTAGAGCATATACCTAGTTAGTAAATAGGGTGACATGCCCTTAGCAAGGGGTTAAGGGGGTAGTTTTTAAGTAAAACTCTACTTATCCATATATTATTAATTTTGTTTGTATCGATAGCCTAGAAAAAAAGTATCAAGTACAGACTAGGTTTATTTTGTACCTAGAGCATATACCTAGTTAGTAAATAGGGTGACATGCCCTTAGCAAGGGGTTAAGGGGGTAGTTTTTAAGTAAAACTCTACTTATCCATATAATTATTAATTTTGTTTGTATCGATAGCCTAGAAAAAAAGTATCAAGTACAGACTAGGTTTATTTTGTACCTAGAGCATATACCTAGTTAGTAAATAGGGTGACATGCCCTTAGCAAGGGGTTAAGGGGGTAGTTTTTAAGTAAAACTCTACTTATCCATATAATTATTAATTTTGTCTGTATCGATAGCCTAGAAAAAAAGTATCAAGTACAGACTAGGTTTATTTTGTACCTAGAGCATATACCTAGTTAGTAAATAGGGTGACATGCCCTTAGCAAGGGGTTAAGGGGGTAGTTTTTAAGTAAAACTCTACTTATCTATATAATAATTAATTTTGTCTATATCGATAGCCTAGAAAAAAAGTATCAAGTACAGACTAGGTTTATTTTGTACCTAGAGCATATACCTAGTTAGTAAATAGGGTTACATGCCCTGAGCAAGGGGTTAAGGGGGTAGTTTTTAAGTAAAACTCTACTTATCCATATAATTATTAATTTTGTCTGTATCGATAGCCTAGAAAAAAAGTATCAAGTACAGACTAGGTTTATTTTGTACCTAGAGCATATACCTAGTTAGTAAATAGGGTGACATGCCCTTAGCAAGGGGTTAAGGGGGTAGTTTTTAAGTAAAACTCTACTTATCTATATAATTATTAATTTTGTCTGTATCGATAGCCTATAA
The DNA here is from genome assembly GCA_947458855.1 of Monopis laevigella. Lineage (NCBI taxonomy): Eukaryota > Metazoa > Arthropoda > Insecta > Lepidoptera > Tineidae > Monopis > Monopis laevigella. The sequence goes on along the minus strand of OX381583.1, from coordinate 25,894,464 downwards.
AAAAAGTATCAAGTACAGACTTGGTTTATTTTGTACCTAGAGCATATACCTAGTTAGTAAATAGGGTGACATGCCCTTAGCAAGGGGTTAAGGGGGTAGTTTTTAAGTAAAACTCTACTTATCTATATAATTATTAATTTTGTCTGTATCGATAGCCTAAAAAAAAGTATCAAGTACAGACTAGGTTTATTTTGTACCTAGAGCATATACCTAGTTAGTAAATAGGGTGACATGCCCTTAGCAAGGGGTTAAGGGGGTAGTTTTTAAGTAAAACTCTACTTATCTATATAATAATTAATTTTGTCTATATCGATAGCCTAGAAAAAAAGTATCAAGTACAGACTAGGTTTATTTTGTACCTAGAGCATATACCTAGTTAGTAAATAGGGTGACATGCCCTTAGCAAGGGGTTAAGGGGGTAGTTTTTAAGTAAAACTCTACTTATCCATATAATTATTAATTTTGTCTGTATCGATAGCCTAGAAAAAAAGTATCAAGTACAGACTAGGTTTATTTTGTACCTAGAGCATATACCTAGTTAGTAAATAGGGTGACATGCCCTTAGGAAGGGGTTAAGGGGAAGTTTTTAAGTAAAACTCTACTTATCTATATAATTATTAATTTTGTCTGTATCGATAGCCTAGAAAAAAAGTATCAAGTACAGACTAGGTTTATTTTGTACCTAGAGCATATACCTAGTTAGTAAATAGGGTGACATGCCCTTAGCAAGGGGTTAAGGGGGTAGTTTTTAAGTAAAACTCTACTTATCTATATAATTATTAATTTTGTCTGTATCGATAGCCTATAAAAAAAGTATCAAGTACAGACTAGGTTTATTTTGTACCTAGAGCATATACCTAGTTAGTAAATAGGGTGACATGCCCTTAGCAAGGGGTTAAGGGGGTAGTTTTTAAGTAAAACTCTACTTATCTATATAATTATTAATTTTGTCTGTATCGATAGCCTAGAAAAAAAGTATCAAGTACAGACTAGGTTTATTTTGTACCTAGAACATATACCTAGTTAGTAAATAGGGTGACATGCCCTTAGCAAGGGGTTAAGGGGGTAGTTTTTAAGTAAAACTCTACTTATCTATATAATTATTAATTTTGTCTGTATCGATAGCCTAGAAAAAAAGTATTTTATTTATTTATTTAAAATACTTTATTGCACAAAATTACAAAATAAAATTGTACATAGGCGAACTTAATGCCTTAGGCATTTTCTACCAGCTAACCTTTGAGAGAGTGGAAGATTATGCATAGGGTGCAAAAGCAAATAAATAACAATTTAAAAGACATATAGCGAATAGTATATAAACTACTTAAATATTACATGTAAATACTTAAACATACACTCAATACATAATATACTACTTATATAAGTCATACAATATAATACATATAGTACATATCAAAACAGAAAATGCTAAAGGAAAAATTGGCAGTTACTTATTCAAATAATGAGTGGTGAGTAGACGTTTAAATACACCGATGGTTGGAGCCTGTCTTATACACAGAGGAAGCAAATTCCATTGACGAGCAGCTGACACAGTAAAAGAATCGGAATATTTGGTGGAGATGTGCGACGGGATCTTTAATTGGTTATTAACAGAGGAGCGAAGAGGACGATCGTGAGAATCACAGAGAAAAATAAATCGAGATTTTAGGTAAGAAGGGGTATTAGGATTATAGAGGATGTTATAAAGGAAAGAAAGCATGTGCACTGATCTACGTGATCGTATATTAAGCCATCTTAACTGTTTGCGGTAAATAGATACATGGTTATATTTGCGAAGGCCGAAAACAAAGCGTATGCACAAGTTAAGAAGGCGGTCGAGTATCAAGTACAGACTAGGTTTATTTTGTACCTAGAGCATATACCTAGTTAGTAATTAGGGTGACATGCCCTTAGGAAGGGGTTAAGGGGGTAGTTTTTAAGTAAAACTCTACTTATCTATATAATAATTAATTTTGTCTGTATCGGTAGCCTAGAAAAAAAGTATCAAGTACAGACTAGGTTTATTTTGTACCTAGAGCATATACCTAGTTAGTAAATAGGGTGACATGCCCTTAGGAAGGGGTTAAGGGGGTAGTTTTTAAGTAAAACTCTACTTATCTATATAATAATTAATTTTGTCTGTATCGGTAGCCTAGAAAAAAAGTATCAAGTACAGACTAGGTTTATTTTGTACCTAGAGCATATACCTAGTTAGTAAATAGGGTGACATGCCCTTAGCAAGGGGTTAAGGGGGTAGTTTTTAAGTAAAACTCTACTTATCCATATAATTATTAATTTTGTCTGTATCGATAGCCTAGAAAAAAAGTATCAAGTACAGACTAGGTTTATTTTGTACCTAGAGCATATACCTAGTTAGTAAATAGGGTGACATGCCCTTAGCAAGGGGTTAAGGGGGTAGTTTTTAAAACTCTACTTATCTATATAATTATTAATTTTGTCTGTATCGATAGCCTAGAAAAAAAGTATCAAGTACAGACTAGGTTTATTTTGTACCTAGAGCATATACCTAGTTAGTAAATAGGGTGACATGCCCTTAGCAAGGGGTTAAGGGGGTAGTTTTTAAGTAAAACTCTACTTATCTATATAATTATTAATTTTGTCTGTATCGATAGCCTATAAAAAAAGTATCAAGTACAGACTAGGTTTATTTTGTACCTAGAGCATATACCTAGTTAGTAAATAGGGTGACATGCCCTTAGCAAGGGGTTAAGGGGGTAGTTTTTAAGTAAAACTCTACTTATCTATATAATTATTAATTTTGTCTGTATCGATAGCCTAGAAAAAAAGTATCAAGTACAGACTAGGTTTATTTTGTACCTAGAACATATACCTAGTTAGTAAATAGGGTGACATGCCCTTAGCAAGGGGTTAAGGGGGTAGTTTTTAAGTAAAACTCTACTTATCTATATAATTATTAATTTTGTCTGTATCGATAGCCTAGAAAAAAAGTATTTTATTTATTTATTTAAAATACTTTATTGCACAAAATTACAAAATAAAATTGTACATAGGCGAACTTAATGCCTTAGGCATTTTCTACCAGCTAACCTTTGAGAGAGTGGAAGATTATGCATAGGGTGCAAAAGCAAATAAATAACAATTTAAAAGACATATAGCGAATAGTATATAAACTACTTAAATATTACATGTAAATACTTAAACATACACTCAATACATAATATACTACTTATATAAGTCATACAATATAATACATATAGTACATATCAAAACAGAAAATGCTAAAGGAAAAATTGGCAGTTACTTATTCAAATAATGAGTGGTGAGTAGACGTTTAAATACACCGATGGTTGGAGCCTGTCTTATACACAGAGGAAGCAAATTCCATTGACGAGCAGCTGACACAGTAAAAGAATCGGAATATTTGGTGGAGATGTGCGACGGGATCTTTAATTGGTTATTAACAGAGGAGCGAAGAGGACGATCGTGAGAATCACAGAGAAAAATAAATCGAGATTTTAGGTAAGAAGGGGTATTAGGATTATAGAGGATGTTATAAAGGAAAGAAAGCATGTGCACTGATCTACGTGATCGTATATTAAGCCATCTTAACTGTTTGCGGTAAATAGATACATGGTCATATTTGCGAAGGCCGAAAACAAAGCGTATGCACAAGTTAAGAAGGCGGTCGAGTATCAAGTACAGACTAGGTTTATTTTGTACCTAGAGCATATACCTAGTTAGTAATTAGGGTGACATGCCCTTAGGAAGGGGTTAAGGGGGTAGTTTTTAAGTAAAACTCTACTTATCTATATAATAATTAATTTTGTCTGTATCGGTAGCCTAGAAAAAAAGTATCAAGTACAGACTAGGTTTATTTTGTACCTAGAGCATATACCTAGTTAGTAAATAGGGTGACATGCCCTTAGGAAGGGGTTAAGGGGGTAGTTTTTAAGTAAAACTCTACTTATCTATATAATAATTAATTTTGTCGGTATCGGTAGCCTAGAAAAAAAGTATCAAGTACAGACTAGGTTTATTTTGTACCTAGAGCATATACCTAGTTAGTAAATAGGGTGACATGCCCTTAGCAAGGGGTTAAGGGGGTAGTTTTTAAGTAAAACTCTACTTATCCATATAATTATTAATTTTGTCTGTATCGATAGCCTAGAAAAAAAGTATCAAGTACAGACTAGGTTTATTTTGTACCTAGAGCATATACCTAGTTAGTAAATAGGGTGACATGCCCTTAGCAAGGGGTTAAGGGGGTAGTTTTTAAAACTCTACTTATCTATATAATTATTAATTTTGTCTGTATCGATAGCCTAGAAAAAAAGTATCAAGTACAGACTAGGTTTATTTTGTACCTAGAACATATACCTAGTTAGTAAATAGGGTGACATGCCCTTAGCAAGGGGTTAAGGGGGTAGTTTTTAAGTAAAACTCTACTTATCTATATAATAATTAATTTTGTCTGTATCGGTAGCCTAGAAAAAAAGTATCAAGTACAGACTAGGTTTATTTTGTACCTAGAGCATATACCTAGTTAGTAAATAGGGTGACATGCCCTTAGCAAGGGGTTAAGGGGGTAGTTTTTAAGTAAAACTCTACTTATCCATATAATTATTAATTTTGTCTGTATCGATAGCCTAGAAAAAAAGTATCAAGTACAGACTAGGTTTATTTTGTACCTAGAGCATATACCTAGTTAGTAAATAGGGTGACATGCCCTTAGGAAGGGGTTAAGGGGGTAGTTTTTAAGTAAAACTCTACTTATCTATATAATAATTAATTTTGTCTGTATCGGTAGCCTAGAAAAAAAATATCAAGCACAGACTAGGTTTATTTTGTACCTAGAGCATATACCTAGTTAGTAAATAGGGTGACATGCCCTTAGCAAGGGGTTAAGGGGGTAGTTTTTAAGTAAAACTCTACTTATCCATATAATTATTAATTTTGTCTGTATCGATAGCCTAGAAAAAAAGTATCAAGTACAGACTAGGTTTATTTTGTACCTAGAGCATATACCTAGTTAGTAAATAGGGTGACATGCCCTTAGCAAGGGGTTAAGGGGGTAGTTTTTAAGTAAAACTCTACTTATCTATATAATTATTAATTTTGTCTGTATCGATAGCCTAGAAAAAAAATATCAAGCACAGACTAGGTTTATTTTGTACCTAGAGCATATACCTAGTTAGTAAATAGGGTGACATGCCCTTAGCAAGGGGTTAAGGGGGTAGTTTTTAAGTAAAACTCTACTTATCCATATAATTATTAATTTTGTCTGTATCGATAGCCTAGAAAAAAAGTATCAAGTACAGACTAGGTTTATTTTGTACCTAGAGCATATACCTAGTTAGTAAATAGGGTGACATGCCCTTAGCAAGGGGTTAAGGGGGTAGTTTTTAAGTAAAACTCTACTTATCTATATAATTATTAATTTTGTCTGTATCGATAGCCTAGAAAAAAAGTATCAAGTACAGACTAGGTTTATTTTGTACCTAGAACATATACCTAGTTAGTAAATAGGGTGACATGCCCTTAGGAAGGGGTTAAGGGGGTAGTTTTTAAGTAAAACTCTACTTATCTATATAATTATTAATTTTGTCTGTATCGATAGCCTAGAAAAAAAGTATCAAGTACAGACTAGGTTTATTTTGTACCTAGAGCATATACCTAGTTAGTAAATAGGGTGACATGCCCTTAGGAAGGGGTTAAGGGGGTAGTTTTTAAGTAAAACTCTACTTATCTATATAATAATTAATTTTGTCTGTATCGGTAGCCTAGAAAAAAAGTATCAAGTACAGACTAGGTTTATTTTGTACCTAGAGCATATACCTAGTTAGTAAATAGGGTGACATGCCCTTAGAAAGGGGTTAAGGGGGTAGTTTTTAAGTAAAACTCTACTTATCCATATAATTATTAATTTTGTCTGTATCGATAGCCTAGTAAAAAAATATCAAGTACAGACTAGGTTTATTTTGTACCTAGAGCATATACCTAGTTAGTAAATAGGGTGACATGCCCTTAGCAAGGGGTTAAGGGGGTAGTTTTTAAAACTCTACTTATCTATATAATTATTAATTTTGTCTGTATCGATAGCCTAGAAAAAAAGTATCAAGTACAGACTAGGTTTATTTTGTACCTAGAACATATACCTAGTTAGTAAATAGGGTGACATGCCCTTAGCAAGGGGTTAAGGGGGTAGTTTTTAAGTAAAACTCTACTTATCTATATAATAATTAATTTTGTCTGTATCGGTAGCCTAGAAAAAAAGTATCAAGTACAGACTAGGTTTATTTTGTACCTAGAGCATATACCTAGTTAGTAAATAGGGTGACATGCCCTTAGCAAGGGGTTAAGGGGGTAGTTTTTAAGTAAAACTCTACTTATCCATATAATTATTAATTTTGTCTGTATCGATAGCCTAGAAAAAAAGTATCAAGTACAGACTAGGTTTATTTTGTACCTAGAGCATATACCTAGTTAGTAAATAGGGTGACATGCCCTTAGGAAGGGGTTAAGGGGGTAGTTTTTAAGTAAAACTCTACTTATCTATATAATAATTAATTTTGTCTGTATCGGTAGCCTAGAAAAAAAGTATCAAGTACAGACTAGGTTTATTTTGTACCTAGAGCATATACCTAGTTAGTAAATAGGGTGACATGCCCTTAGCAAGGGGTTAAGGGGGTAGTTTTTAAGTAAAACTCTACTTATCCATATAATTATTAATTTTGTCTGTATCGATAGCCTAGAAAAAAAGTATCAAGTACAGACTAGGTTTATTTTGTACCTAGAGCATATACCTAGTTAGTAAATAGGGTGACATGCCCTTAGCAAGGGGTTAAGGGGGTAGTTTTTAAGTAAAACTCTACTTATCTATATAATTATTAATTTTGTCTGTATCGATAGCCTAGAAAAAAAGTATCAAGTACAGACTAGGTTTATTTTGTACCTAGAACATATACCTAGTTAGTAAATAGGGTGACATGCCCTTAGGAAGGGGTTAAGGGGGTAGTTTTTAAGTAAAACTCTACTTATCTATATAATTATTAATTTTGTCTGTATCGATAGCCTAGAAAAAAAGTATCAAGTACAGACTAGGTTTATTTTGTACCTAGAGCATATACCTAGTTAGTAAATAGGGTGACATGCCCTTAGGAAGGGGTTAAGGGGGTAGTTTTTAAGTAAAACTCTACTTATCTATATAATAATTAATTTTGTCTGTATCGGTAGCCTAGAAAAAAAGTATCAAGTACAGACTAGGTTTATTTTGTACCTAGAGCATATACCTAGTTAGTAAATAGGGTGACATGCCCTTAGCAAGGGGCTAAGGGGGTAGTTTTTAAGTAAAACTCTACTTATCCATATATTATTAATTTTGTTTGTATCGATAGCCTAGAAAAAAAGTATCAAGTACAGACTAGGTTTATTTTGTACCTAGAGCATATACCTAGTTAGTAAATAGGGTGACATGCCCTTAGCAAGGGGTTAAGGGGGTAGTTTTTAAGTAAAACTCTACTTATCCATATAATTATTAATTTTGTTTGTATCGATAGCCTAGAAAAAAAGTATCAAGTACAGACTAGGTTTATTTTGTACCTAGAGCATATACCTAGTTAGTAAATAGGGTGACATGCCCTTAGCAAGGGGTTAAGGGGGTAGTTTTTAAGTAAAACTCTACTTATCCATATAATTATTAATTTTGTCTGTATCGATAGCCTAGAAAAAAAGTATCAAGTACAGACTAGGTTTATTTTGTACCTAGAGCATATATCTAGTTAGTAAATAGGGTGACATGCCCTTAGCAAGGGGTTAAGGGGGTAGTTTTTAAGTAAAACTCTACTTATCTATATAATTATTAATTTTGTCTGTATCGATAGCCTAGAAAAAAAGTATCAAGTACAGACTAGGTTTATTTTGTACCTAGAACATATACCTAGTTAGTAAATAGGGTGACATGCCCTTAGGAAGGGGTTAAGGGGGTAGTTTTTAAGTAAAACTCTACTTATCTATATAATTATTAATTTTGTCTGTATCGATAGCCTAGAAAAAAAGTATCAAGTACAGACTAGGTTTATTTTGTACCTAGAGCATATACCTAGTTAGTAAATAGGGTGACATGCCCTTAGGAAGGGGTTAAGGGGGTAGTTTTTAAGTAAAACTCTACTTATCTATATAATAATTAATTTTGTCTGTATCGGTAGCCTAGAAAAAAAGTATCAAGTACAGACTAGGTTTATTTTGTACCTAGAGCATATACCTAGTTAGTAAATAGGGTGACATGCCCTTAGCAAGGGGTTAAGGGGGTAGTTTTTAAGTAAAACTCTACTTATCCATATATTATTAATTTTGTTTGTATCGATAGCCTAGAAAAAAAGTATCAAGTACAGACTAGGTTTATTTTGTACCTAGAGCATATACCTAGTTAGTAAATAGGGTGACATGCCCTTAGCAAGGGGTTAAGGGGGTAGTTTTTAAGTAAAACTCTACTTATCCATATAATTATTAATTTTGTTTGTATCGATAGCCTAGAAAAAAAGTATCAAGTACAGACTAGGTTTATTTTGTACCTAGAGCATATACCTAGTTAGTAAATAGGGTGACATGCCCTTAGCAAGGGGTTAAGGGGGTAGTTTTTAAGTAAAACTCTACTTATCCATATAATTATTAATTTTGTCTGTATCGATAGCCTAGAAAAAAAGTATCAAGTACAGACTAGGTTTATTTTGTACCTAGAGCATATACCTAGTTAGTAAATAGGGTGACATGCCCTTAGCAAGGGGTTAAGGGGGTAGTTTTTAAGTAAAACTCTACTTATCCATATAATTATTAATTTTGTCTGTATCGATAGCTTAGAAAAAAAGTATCAAGTAAAGACTAGGTTTATTTTGTACCTAGAGCATATACCTAGTTAGTAAATAGGGTGACATGCCCTTAGCAAGGGGTTAAGGGGGTAGTTTATAAGTAAAACTCTACTTATCTATATAATAATTAATTTTGTCTGTATCGGTAGCCTAGAAAAAAAGTATCAAGTACAGACTAGGTTTATTTTGTACCTAGAGCATATACCTAGTTAGTAAATAGGGTGACATGCCCTTAGCAAGGGGTTAAGGGGGTAGTTTTTAAGTAAAACTCTACTTATCCATATAATTATTAATTTTGTCTGTATCGATAGCCTAGAAAAAAAGTATCAAGTACAGACTAGGTTTATTTTGTACCTAGAGCATATACCTAGTTAGTAAATAGGGTGACATGCCCTTAGCAAGGGGTTAAGGGGGTAGTTTTTAAGTAAAACTCTACTTATCCATATAATTATTAATTTTGTCTGTATCGATAGCCTAGAAAAAAAGTATCAAGTACAGACTAGGTTTATTTTGTACCTAGAGCATATACCTAGTTAGTAAATAGGGTGACATGCCCTTAGCAAGGGGTTAAGGGGTAGTTTTTAAGTAAAACTCTACTTATCCATATAATTATTAATTTTGTCTGTATCGATAGCCTAGAAAAAAAGTATCAAGTACAGACAAGGTTTATTTTGTACCTAGAGCATATACCTAGTTAGTAAATAGGGTGACATGCCCTTAGCAAGGGGTTAAGGGGGTAGTTTTTAAGTAAAACTCTACTTATCCATATAATTATTAATTTTGTCTGTATCGATAGCCTAGAAAAAAAGTATCAAGTACAGACTAGGTTTATTTTGTACCTAGAGCATATACCTAGTTAGTAAATAGGGTGACATGCCCTTAGCAAGGGGTTAAGGGGAAGTTTTTAAGTAAAACTCTACTTACCCATATAATTATTAATTTTGTTTGTATCGATAGCCTAGAAAAAAAGTATCAAGTACAGACTAGGTTTATTTTGTACCTAGAGCATATACCTAGTTAGTAAATAGGGTGACATGCCCTTAGGAAGGGGTTAAGGGGAAGTTTTTAAGTAAAACTCTACTTATCTATATAATTATTAATTTTGTCTGTATCGATAGCCTAGAAAAAAAGTATCAAGTACAGACTAGGTTTATTTTGTACCTAGAGCATATACCTAGTTAGTAAATAGGGTGACAGACTAGGTTTATTTTGTACCTAGAGCATATACCTAGTTAGTAAATAGGGTGACATGCCCTTAGCAAGGGGTTAAGGGGGTAGTTTTTAAGTAAAACTCTACTTATCCATATAATTATTAATTTTGTCTGTATCGATAGCCTAGAAAAAAAGTATCAAGTACAGACTAGGTTTATTTTGTACCTAGAGCATATACCTAGTTAGAAAATAGGGTGACATGCCCTTAGCAAGGGGTTAAGGGGGTAGTTTTTAAAACTCTACTTATCTATATAATTATTAATTTTGTCTGTATCGATAGCCTAGAAAAAAAGTATCAAGTACAGACTAGGTTTATTTTGTACCTAGAACATATACCTAGTTAGTAAATAGGGTGACATGCCCTTAGCAAGGGGTTAAGGGGGTAGTTTTTAAGTAAAACTCTACTTATCAATATAATAATTAATTTTGTCTGTATCGGTAGCCTAGAAAAAAAGTATCAAGTACAGACTAGGTTTATTTTGTACCTAGAGCATATACCTAGTTAGTAAATAGGGTGACATGCCCTTAGCAAGGGGTTAAGGGAGTAGTTTTTAAGTAAAACTCTACTTATCCATATAATTATTAATTTTGTCTGTATCGATAGCCTAGAAAAAAAGTATCAAGTACAGACTAGGTTTATTTTGTACCTAGAGCATAAACCTAGTTAGTAAATAGGGTGACATGCCCTTAGCAAGGGGTTAAGGGGGTAGTTTTTAAGTAAAACTCTACTTATCCATATAATTATTAATTTTGTCTGTATCGATAGCCTAGAAAAAAAGTATCAAGTACAGACTAGGTTTATTTTGTACCTAGAGCATATACCTAGTTAGTAAATAGGGTGACATGCCCTTAGCAAGGGGTTAAGGGGGTAGTTTTTAAGTAAAACTCTACTTATCTATATAATTATTAATTTTGTCTGTATCGATAGCCTAGAAAAAAAGTATCAAGTACAGACTAGGTTTATTTTGTACCTAGAACATATACCTAGTTAGTAAATAGGGTGACATGCCCTTAGGAAGGGGTTAAGGGGGTAGTTTTTAAGTAAAACTCTACTTATCTATATAATTATTAATTTTGTCTGTATCGATAGCCTAGAAAAAAAGTATCAAGTACAGACTAGGTTTATTTTGTACCTAGAGCATATACCTAGTTAGTAAATAGGGTGACATGCCCTTAGCAAGGGGTTAAGGGGGTAGTTTTTAAGTAAAACTCTACTTATCTATATAATAATTAATTTTGTCTGTATCGGTAGCCTAGAAAAAAAGTATCAAGTACAGACTAGGTTTATTTTGTACCTAGAGCATATACCTAGTTAGTAAATAGGGTGACATGCCCTTAGCAAGGGGTTAAGGGGGTAGTTTTTAAGTAAAACTCTACTTATCCATATAATTATTAATTTTGTTTGTATCGATAGCCTAGAAAAAAAGTATCAAGTACAGACTAGGTTTATTTTGTACCTAGAGCATATACCTAGTTAGTAAATAGGGTGACATGCCCTTAGGAAGGGGTTAAGGGGAAGTTTTTAAGTAAAACTCTACTTATCTATATAATTATTAATTTTGTCTGTATGGATAGCCTAGAAAAAAAGTATCAAGTACAGACTAGGTTTATTTTGTATCTACTTATCTATATAATTATTAATTTTGTCTGTATCGATAGCCTAGAAAAAAAGTATCAAGTACAGACTAGGTTTATTTTGTACCTAGAACATATACCTAGTTAGTAAATAGGGTGACATGCCCTTAGGAAGGGGTTAAGGGGGTAGTTTTTAAGTAAAACTCTACTTATCTATATAATTATTAATTTTGTCTGTATCGATAGCCTAGAAAAAAAGTATCAAGTACAGACTAGGTTTATTTTGTACCTAGAGCATATACCTAGTTAGTAAATAGGGTGACATGCCCTTAGCAAGGGGTTAAGGGGGTAGTTTTTAAGTAAAACTCTACTTATCTATATAATAATTAATTTTGTCTGTATCGGTAGCCTAGAAAAAAAGTATCAAGTACAGACTAGGTTTATTTTGTACCTAGAGCATATACCTAGTTAGTAAATAGGGTGACATGCCCTTAGCAAGGGGTTAAGGGGGTAGTTTTTAAGTAAAACTCTACTTATCCATATAATTATTAATTTTGTTTGTATCGATAGCCTAGAAAAAAAGTATCAAGTACAGACTAGGTTTATTTTGTACCTAGAGCATATACCTAGTTAGTAAATAGGGTGACATGCCCTTAGGAAGGGGTTAAGGGGAAGTTTTTAAGTAAAACTCTACTTATCTATATAATTATTAATTTTGTCTGTATGGATAGCCTAGAAAAAAAGTATCAAGTACAGACTAGGTTTATTTTGTACCTAGAGCATATACCTAGTTAGTAAATAGGGTGACATGCCCTTAGCAAGGGGTTAAGGGGGTAGTTTTTAAGTAAAACTCTACTTATCTATATAATTATTAATTTTGTCTGTATCGATAGCCTAGAAAAAAAGTATCAAGTACAGACTAGGTTTATTTTGTACCTAGAACATATACCTAGTTAGTAAATAGGGTGACATGCCCTTAGCAAGGGGTTAAGGGGGTAGTTTTTAAGTAAAACTCTACTTATCTATATAATTATTATTTTTGTCTGTATCGATAGCCTAGAAAAAAAGTATTTTATTTATTTATTTAAAATACTTTATTGCACAAAATTACAAAATAAAATTGTACATAGGCGAACTTAATGCCTTAGGCATTTTCTACCAGCTAACCTTTGAGAGAGTGGAAGATTATGCATAGGGTGCAAAAGCAAATAAATAACAATTTAAAAGACATATAGCGAATAGTATATAAACTACTTAAATATTACATGTAAATACTTAAACATACACTCAATACATAATATACTACTTATATAAGTCATACTATATAATACATATAGTACATATCAAAACAGAAAATGCTAAAGGAAAAATTGGCAGTTACTTATTCAAATAATGAGTGGTGAGTAGACGTTTAAATACACCGATGGTTGGAGCCTGTCTTATACACAGAGGAAGCAAATTCCATTGACGAGCAGCTGACACAGTAAAAGAATCGGAATATTTGGTGGAGATGTGCGACGGGATCTTTAATTGGTTATTAACAGAGGAGCGAAGAGGACGATCGTGAGAATCACAGAGAAAAATAAATCGAGATTTTAGGTAAGAAGGGGTATTAGGATTATAGAGGATGTTATAGAGGAAAGAAAGCATGTGCACTGATCTACGTGATCGTATATTAAGCCATCTTAACTGTTTGCGGTAAATAGATACATGGTCATATTTGCGAAGGCCGAAAACAAAGCGTATGCACAAGTTAAGAAGGCGGTCGAGTATCAAGTACAGACTAGGTTTATTTTGTACCTAGAGCATATACCTAGTTAGTAAATAGGGTGACATGCCCTTAGCAAGGGGTTAAGGGGGTAGTTTTTAAGTAAAACTCTACTTATCCATATAATTATTAATTTTGTCTGTATCGATAGCCTAGAAAAAAAGTATCAAGTACAGACTAGGTTTATTTTGTACCTAGAGCATATATCTAGTTAGTAAATAGGGTGACATGCCCTTAGCAAGGGGTTAAGGGGGTAGTTTTTAAGTAAAACTCTACTTATCTATATAATTATTAATTTTGTCTGTATCGATAGCCTAGAAAAAAAGTATCAAGTACAGACTAGGTTTATTTTGTACCTAGAACATATACCTAGTTAGTAAATAGGGTGACATGCCCTTAGGAAGGGGTTAAGGGGGTAGTTTTTAAGTAAAACTCTACTTATCTATATAATTATTAATTTTGTCTGTATCGATAGCCTAGAAAAAAAGTATCAAGTACAGACTAGGTTTATTTTGTACCTAGAGCATATACCTAGTTAGTAAATAGGGTGACATGCCCTTAGGAAGGGGTTAAGGGGGTAGTTTTTAAGTAAAACTCTACTTATCTATATAATAATTAATTTTGTCTGTATCGGTAGCCTAGAAAAAAAGTATCAAGTACAGACTAGGTTTATTTTGTACCTAGAGCATATACCTAGTTAGTAAATAGGGTGACATGCCCTTAGCAAGGGGTTAAGGGGGTAGTTTTTAAGTAAAACTCTACTTATCCATATATTATTAATTTTGTTTGTATCGATAGCCTAGAAAAAAAGTATCAAGTACAGACTAGGTTTATTTTGTACCTAGAGCATATACCTAGTTAGTAAATAGGGTGACATGCCCTTAGCAAGGGGTTAAGGGGGTAGTTTTTAAGTAAAACTCTACTTATCCATATAATTATTAATTTTGTTTGTATCGATAGCCTAGAAAAAAAGTATCAAGTACAGACTAGGTTTATTTTGTACCTAGAGCATATACCTAGTTAGTAAATAGGGTGACATGCCCTTAGCAAGGGGTTAAGGGGGTAGTTTTTAAGTAAAACTCTACTTATCCATATAATTATTAATTTTGTCTGTATCGATAGCCTAGAAAAAAAGTATCAAGTACAGACTAGGTTTATTTTGTACCTAGAGCATATACCTAGTTAGTAAATAGGGTGACATGCCCTTAGCAAGGGGTTAAGGGGGTAGTTTTTAAGTAAAACTCTACTTATCCATATAATTATTAATTTTGTCTGTATCGATAGCTTAGAAAAAAAGTATCAAGTAAAGACTAGGTTTATTTTGTACCTAGAGCATATACCTAGTTAGTAAATAGGGTGACATGCCCTTAGCAAGGGGTTAAGGGGGTAGTTTATAAGTAAAACTCTACTTATCTATATAATAATTAATTTTGTCTGTATCGGTAGCCTAGAAAAAAAGTATCAAGTACAGACTAGGTTTATTTTGTACCTAGAGCATATACCTAGTTAGTAAATAGGGTGACATGCCCTTAGCAAGGGGTTAAGGGGGTAGTTTTTAAGTAAAACTCTACTTATCCATATAATTATTAATTTTGTCTGTATCGATAGCCTAGAAAAAAAGTATCAAGTACAGACTAGGTTTATTTTGTACCTAGAGCATATACCTAGTTAGTAAATAGGGTGACATGCCCTTAGCAAGGGGTTAAGGGGGTAGTTTTTAAGTAAAACTCTACTTATCCATATAATTATTAATTTTGTCTGTATCGATAGCCTAGAAAAAAAGTATCAAGTACAGACTAGGTTTATTTTGTACCTAGAGCATATACCTAGTTAGTAAATAGGGTGACATGCCCTTAGCAAGGGGTTAAGGGGTAGTTTTTAAGTAAAACTCTACTTATCCATATAATTATTAATTTTGTCTGTATCGATAGCCTAGAAAAAAAGTATCAAGTACAGACAAGGTTTATTTTGTACCTAGAGCATATACCTAGTTAGTAAATAGGGTGACATGCCCTTAGCAAGGGGTTAAGGGGGTAGTTTTTAAGTAAAACTCTACTTATCCATATAATTATTAATTTTGTCTGTATCGATAGCCTAGAAAAAAAGTATCAAGTACAGACTAGGTTTATTTTGTACCTAGAGCATATACCTAGTTAGTAAATAGGGTGACATGCCCTTAGCAAGGGGTTAAGGGGAAGTTTTTAAGTAAAACTCTACTTACCCATATAATTATTAATTTTGTTTGTATCGATAGCCTAGAAAAAAAGTATCAAGTACAGACTAGGTTTATTTTGTACCTAGAGCATATACCTAGTTAGTAAATAGGGTGACATGCCCTTAGGAAGGGGTTAAGGGGAAGTTTTTAAGTAAAACTCTACTTATCTATATAATTATTAATTTTGTCTGTATCGATAGCCTAGAAAAAAAGTATCAAGTACAGACTAGGTTTATTTTGTACCTAGAGCATATACCTAGTTAGTAAATAGGGTGACAGACTAGGTTTATTTTGTACCTAGAGCATATACCTAGTTAGTAAATAGGGTGACATGCCCTTAGCAAGGGGTTAAGGGGGTAGTTTTTAAGTAAAACTCTACTTATCCATATAATTATTAATTTTGTCTGTATCGATAGCCTAGAAAAAAAGTATCAAGTACAGACTAGGTTTATTTTGTACCTAGAGCATATACCTAGTTAGAAAATAGGGTGACATGCCCTTAGCAAGGGGTTAAGGGGGTAGTTTTTAAAACTCTACTTATCTATATAATTATTAATTTTGTCTGTATCGATAGCCTAGAAAAAAAGTATCAAGTACAGACTAGGTTTATTTTGTACCTAGAACATATACCTAGTTAGTAAATAGGGTGACATGCCCTTAGCAAGGGGTTAAGGGGGTAGTTTTTAAGTAAAACTCTACTTATCAATATAATAATTAATTTTGTCTGTATCGGTAGCCTAGAAAAAAAGTATCAAGTACAGACTAGGTTTATTTTGTACCTAGAGCATATACCTAGTTAGTAAATAGGGTGACATGCCCTTAGCAAGGGGTTAAGGGAGTAGTTTTTAAGTAAAACTCTACTTATCCATATAATTATTAATTTTGTCTGTATCGATAGCCTAGAAAAAAAGTATCAAGTACAGACTAGGTTTATTTTGTACCTAGAGCATAAACCTAGTTAGTAAATAGGGTGACATGCCCTTAGCAAGGGGTTAAGGGGGTAGTTTTTAAGTAAAACTCTACTTATCCATATAATTATTAATTTTGTCTGTATCGATAGCCTAGAAAAAAAGTATCAAGTACAGACTAGGTTTATTTTGTACCTAGAGCATATACCTAGTTAGTAAATAGGGTGACATGCCCTTAGCAAGGGGTTAAGGGGGTAGTTTTTAAGTAAAACTCTACTTATCTATATAATTATTAATTTTGTCTGTATCGATAGCCTAGAAAAAAAGTATCAAGTACAGACTAGGTTTATTTTGTACCTAGAACATATACCTAGTTAGTAAATAGGGTGACATGCCCTTAGGAAGGGGTTAAGGGGGTAGTTTTTAAGTAAAACTCTACTTATCTATATAATTATTAATTTTGTCTGTATCGATAGCCTAGAAAAAAAGTATCAAGTACAGACTAGGTTTATTTTGTACCTAGAGCATATACCTAGTTAGTAAATAGGGTGACATGCCCTTAGCAAGGGGTTAAGGGGGTAGTTTTTAAGTAAAACTCTACTTATCTATATAATAATTAATTTTGTCTGTATCGGTAGCCTAGAAAAAAAGTATCAAGTACAGACTAGGTTTATTTTGTACCTAGAGCATATACCTAGTTAGTAAATAGGGTGACATGCCCTTAGCAAGGGGTTAAGGGGGTAGTTTTTAAGTAAAACTCTACTTATCCATATAATTATTAATTTTGTTTGTATCGATAGCCTAGAAAAAAAGTATCAAGTACAGACTAGGTTTATTTTGTACCTAGAGCATATACCTAGTTAGTAAATAGGGTGACATGCCCTTAGGAAGGGGTTAAGGGGAAGTTTTTAAGTAAAACTCTACTTATCTATATAATTATTAATTTTGTCTGTATGGATAGCCTAGAAAAAAAGTATCAAGTACAGACTAGGTTTATTTTGTATCTACTTATCTATATAATTATTAATTTTGTCTGTATCGATAGCCTAGAAAAAAAGTATCAAGTACAGACTAGGTTTATTTTGTACCTAGAACATATACCTAGTTAGTAAATAGGGTGACATGCCCTTAGGAAGGGGTTAAGGGGGTAGTTTTTAAGTAAAACTCTACTTATCTATATAATTATTAATTTTGTCTGTATCGATAGCCTAGAAAAAAAGTATCAAGTACAGACTAGGTTTATTTTGTACCTAGAGCATATACCTAGTTAGTAAATAGGGTGACATGCCCTTAGCAAGGGGTTAAGGGGGTAGTTTTTAAGTAAAACTCTACTTATCTATATAATAATTAATTTTGTCTGTATCGGTAGCCTAGAAAAAAAGTATCAAGTACAGACTAGGTTTATTTTGTACCTAGAGCATATACCTAGTTAGTAAATAGGGTGACATGCCCTTAGCAAGGGGTTAAGGGGGTAGTTTTTAAGTAAAACTCTACTTATCCATATAATTATTAATTTTGTTTGTATCGATAGCCTAGAAAAAAAGTATCAAGTACAGACTAGGTTTATTTTGTACCTAGAGCATATACCTAGTTAGTAAATAGGGTGACATGCCCTTAGGAAGGGGTTAAGGGGAAGTTTTTAAGTAAAACTCTACTTATCTATATAATTATTAATTTTGTCTGTATGGATAGCCTAGAAAAAAAGTATCAAGTACAGACTAGGTTTATTTTGTACCTAGAGCATATACCTAGTTAGTATATAGGGTGACATGCCCTTAGCAAGGGGTTAAGGGGGTAGTTTTTAAGTAAAACTCTACTTATCTATATAATTATTAATTTTGTCTGTATCGATAGCCTAGAAAAAAAGTATCAAGTACAGACTAGGTTTATTTTGTACCTAGAACATATACCTAGTTAGTAAATAGGGTGACATGCCCTTAGCAAGGGGTTAAGGGGGTAGTTTTTAAGTAAAACTCTACTTATCTATATAATTATTATTTTTGTCTGTATCGATAGCCTAGAAAAAAAGTATTTTATTTATTTATTTAAAATACTTTATTGCACAAAATTACAAAATAAAATTGTACATAGGCGAACTTAATGCCTTAGGCATTTTCTACCAGCTAACCTTTGAGAGAGTGGAAGATTATGCATAGGGTGCAAAAGCAAATAAATAACAATTTAAAAGACATATAGCGAATAGTATATAAACTACTTAAATATTACATGTAAATACTTAAACATACACTCAATACATAATATACTACTTATATAAGTCATACTATATAATACATATAGTACATATCAAAACAGAAAATGCTAAAGGAAAAATTGGCAGTTACTTATTCAAATAATGAGTGGTGAGTAGACGTTTAAATACACCGATGGTTGGAGCCTGTCTTATACACAGAGGAAGCAAATTCCATTGACGAGCAGCTGACACAGTAAAAGAATCGGAATATTTGGTGGAGATGTGCGACGGGATCTTTAATTGGTTATTAACAGAGGAGCGAAGAGGACGATCGTGAGAATCACAGAGAAAAATAAATCGAGATTTTAGGTAAGAAGGGGTATTAGGATTATAGAGGATGTTATAGAGGAAAGAAAGCATGTGCACTGATCTACGTGATCGTATATTAAGCCATCTTAACTGTTTGCGGTAAATAGATACATGGTCATATTTGCGAAGGCCGAAAACAAAGCGTATGCACAAGTTAAGAAGGCGGTCGAGTATCAAGTACAGACTAGGTTTATTTTGTACCTAGAGCATATACCTAGTTAGTAATTAGGGTGACATGCCCTTAGGAAGGGGTTAAGGGGGTAGTTTTTAAGTAAAACTCTACTTATCTATATAATAATTAATTTTGTCTATCGGTAGCCTAGAAAAAAAGTATCAAGTACAGACTAGGTTTATTTTGTACCTAGAGCATATACCTAGTTAGTAAATAGGGTGACATGCCCTTAGCAAGGGGTTAAGGGGGTAGTTTTTAAGTAAAACTCTACTTATCCATATAATTATTAATTTTGTCTGTATCGATAGCCTAGAAAAAAAGTATCAAGTACAGACTAGGTTTATTTTGTACCTAGAGCATATACCTAGTTAGTAAATAGGGTGACATGCCCTTAGCAAGGGGTTAAGGGGGTAGTTTTTAAGTAAAACTCTACTTATCTATATAATAATTAATTTTGTCTGTATCGGTAGCCTAGAAAAAAAGTATCAAGTACAGACTAGGTTTATTTTGTACCTAGAGCATATACCTAGTTAGTAAATAGGGTGACATGCCCTTAGCAAGGGGTTAAGGGGGTAGTTTTTAAGTAAAACTCTACTTATCCATATAATTATTAATTTTGTCTGTATCGATAGCCTAGAAAAAAAGTATCAAGTACAGACTAGGTTTATTTTGTACCTAGAGCATATACCTAGTTAGTAAATAGGGTGACATGCCCTTAGCAAGGGGTTAAGGGGGTAGTTTTTAAGTAAAACTCTACTTATCCATATAATTATTAATTTTGTCTGTATCGATAGCCTAGAAAAAAAGTATCAAGTACAGACAAGGTTTATTTTGTACCTAGAGCATATACCTAGTTAGTAAATAGGGTGACATGCCCTTAGCAAGGGGTTAAGGGGGTAGTTTTTAAGTAAAACTCTACTTATCCATATAATTATTAATTTTGTCTGTATCGATAGCCTAGAAAAAAAGTATCAAGTACAGACTAGGTTTATTTTGTACCTAGAGCATATACCTAGTTAGTAAATAGGGTGACATGCCCTTAGCAAGGGGTTAAGGGGAAGTTTTTAAGTAAAACTCTACTTACCCATATAATTATTAATTTTGTTTGTATCGATAGCCTAGAAAAAAAGTATCAAGTACAGACTAGGTTTATTTTGTACCTAGAGCATATACCTAGTTAGTAAATAGGGTGACATGCCCTTAGGAAGGGGTTAAGGGGGTAGTTTGTAAGTAAAACTCTACTTATCCATATAATTATTAATTTTGTCTGTATCGATAGCCTAGAAAAAAAGTATCAAGTACAGACTAGGTTTATTTTGTACCTAGAGCATATACCTAATTAGTAAATAGGGTGACATGCCCTTAGCAAGGGGTTAAGGGGGTAGTTTTTAAGTAAAACTCTACTTATCTATATAATAATTAATTTTGTCTGTATCGGTAGCCTAGAAAAAAAGTATCAAGTACAGACTAGGTTTATTTTGTACCTAGAGCATATACCTAGTTAGTAAATAGGGTGACATGCCCTTAGCAAGGGGTTAAGGGGGTAGTTTTTAAGTAAAACTCTACTTATCCATATAATTATTAATTTTGTCTGTATCGATAGCCTAGAAAAAAAGTATCAAGTACAGACTAGGTTTATTTTGTACCTAGAGCATATACCTAGTTAGTAAATAGGGTGACATGCCCTTAGCAAGGGGTTAAGGGGGTAGTTTTTAAGTAAAACTCTACTTATCTATATAATTATTAATTTTGTCTGTATCGATAGCCTAGAAAAAAAGTATCAAGTACAGACTAGGTTTATTTTGTACCTAGAACATATACCTAGTTAGTAAATAGGGTGACATGCCCTTAGCAAGGGGTTAAGGGGGTAGTTTTTAAGTAAAACTCTACTTATCCATATAATTATTAATTTTGTCTGTATCGATAGCTTAGAAAAAAAGTATCAAGTACAGACTAGGTTTATTTTGTACCTAGTTAGTAAATAGGGTGACATGCCCTTAGCAAGGGGTTAAGGGGGTAGTTTATAAGTAAAACTCTACTTATCCATATAATTATTAATTTTGTCTGTATCGATAGCCTAGAAAAAAAGTATCAACTACAGACTAGGTTTATTTTGTACCTAGAGCATATACCTAGTTAGTAAATACGGTGACATGCCCTTAGCAAGGGGTTAAGGGGGTAGTTTTTCAGTAAAACTCTACTTATCCATATAATTATTAATTTTGTCTGTATCGATAACCTAGAAAAAAAGTATCAAGTACAGACTAGGTTTATTTTGTACCTAGAGCATATACCTATTTAGTAAATAGGGTGACATGCCCTTAGCAAGGGGTTAAGGGTAAGTTTTTAAGTAAAACTCTACTTACCCATATAATTATTAATTTTGTTTGTATCGATAGCCTAGAAAAAAAGTTTCAAGTACAGACTAGGTTTATTTTGTACCTAGAGCATATACCTAGTTAGTAAATAGGGTGACATGCCCTTAGGATGGGGTTAAGGGGGTAGTTTTTAAGTAAAACTCTACTTATCCATATAATTATTAATTTTGTCTGTATCGATAGCCTATAAAAAAAGTATCAACTACAGACTAGGTTTATTTTGTACCTAGAGCATATACCTAGTTAGTAAATAGGGTGACATGCCCTTAGCAAGGGGTTAAGGGGGTAGTTTTTAAGTAAAACTCTACTTATCCATATAATTATTAATTTTGTCTGTATCGATAGCCTAGAAAAAAAGTATCAAGTACAGACTAGGTTTATTTTGTACCTAGAGCATATACCTAGTTAGTAAATAGGGTGACATGCCCTTAGGAAGGGGTTAAGGGGGTAGTTTTTAAGTAAAACTCTACTTATCTATATAATTATTAATTTTGTCTGTATCGGTAGCGTAGATAAAGGATACATAGTAAGCATAATAAGTAATGTCCATTCAGTAAAAGAAATGTTAATCAGTGACTTTATCACTTTAGATCCAAAGTTATACCTAAGTAGTTTTATTATTGATCATTGTTTTCATATATCAAATAAGAATAATATATTTAATCTAGTAAGTGTGGAAGTATCAACATTATTATTTCAAGAAAAATATATCCCTAATTTAAATTCAATGTTTAAAAATAATAAAGACATAGTTTTTCCAATTTGCATTGACGCCCACTATACATTAGTGATCTTGTCAAAAGTCTACAAAACAATATTAATTATTGATCCATTAGGTCAAGAAAAATGCTTAAAAAAAAGATATATTAAAATACTTACAAATGCTTTTAATATTTGTAAAAATTATAAAATTATAATTCCCGAACATGTCCAACAAAAGGATGGCTACAACTGTGGAGTCATCATCATACACTTTTTTGACAGAATAGTTATTAAATTGTCACTTACTGAAGCAATAGATTTCAACATTCATAGACTTCATTTAAAAGAGTTAATACTAAAAAACAGCGACAATATTATGGAATTGTGCTTATTTTGCTCTGGTAATATTGATAACAAATACTTTAAATGTCATAAATGTCTGAGAAAAATTCATTATAAATGCATGATCAGTCATAAAAAGCTAACACAAGGAATTACAGTAGAAGAAAAGTTAGGAAGCATGTGCTGTGACTTGTGTAATGTTCAGTTTAGAAATGTATCTGAGGCAGATTAAAAATATTGCATTGGTAATCAAGAAGTAAGCGTTCTCTATAGAAAATGAGCTTCCAGTAAAACTCGATGACTGTTTGTCGCAAAATTAAATAATATTTTTGTCGGTCATTGTATTTAATAATCTTTCGGTGTTGTTTTTTAAAATGTCTTTTTTAAATAAAATAAAAAATATAATATGAAAATATGTCTACGCCACGAGATCCTTGGCTGGGGCTGGTAACAGCCGCTCGTGGTGGCGCGCGTGGGAAAAAAATGACAAAAGGGGATTTGAATATTATATATTACAGTACCTACTTGTGAGACCTGCCTATGGTGATTCTTCTCTTTGTTCTTCTCCTTCTGTCTTCTCTTCTTTTATTCTCCTCTTCATCAGTACTTTTTACTTTTTTCCGGCCATCGATACAGACAAAAGTAATAATTATATAGATAAGTAGAGTTTTACTTAAAAACTACCCCCTTAACCCCTTGCTAAGGGCATGTCACCCTATTTACTAACTAGGTATATGCTCTAGGTACAAAATAAACCTAGTCTATACTTGATACTTTTTTTATAGGCTATCGATACAGACAAAATTAATAATTATATAGATAAGTAGAGTTTTACTTAAAAACTACCCCCTTAACCCCTTGCTAAGGGCATGTCACCCTATTTACTAACTAGGTATATGCTCTAGGTACAAAATAAACCTAGTCTATACTTGATACTTTTTTTATAGGCTATCGATACAGACAAAATTAATAATTATATAGATAAGTAGAGTTTTACTTAAAAACTACCCCCTTAACCCCTTCCTAAGGGCATGTCACCCTATTTACTAACTAGGTATATGCTCTAGGTACAAAATAAACCTAGTCTGTACTTGATACTTTTTTTCTAGGCTATCGATACAGACAAAATTAATAATTATATAGATAAGTAGAGTTTTACTTAAAAACTACCCCCTTAACCCCTTCCTAAGGGTATGTCACCCTATTTACTAACTAGGTATATGCTCTAGGTACAAAATAAACCTAGTCTGTACTTGATACTTTTTTTCTAGGCTATCGATACAGACAAAATTAATAATTATATGGAAAAGTAGAGTTTTACTTAAAAACTTCCCCTTAACCCCTTCCTAAGGGCATGTCACCATATTTACTAACTAGGTATATGCTTTAGGTACAAAATAAACCTAGTCTGTACTTGATACTTTTTTTCTAGGCTATCGATACAGACAAAATTAATAATTATATGGATAAGTAGAGTTTTACTTTAAAACTACCCCCTTAACCCCTTCCTAAGGGCATGTCACCCTATTTACTAACTAGGTATATGCTCTAGGTATAAAATTAATCTAGTCTGTACTTGATACTTTTTTTCTAGGCCATCGATACAGACAAAATTATTCATTATATGGAAAAGTAGAGTTTTACTTCAAAGCTACTCCCTTAATCCTTTCCTAAGGACATGCCACTCTAGTTACTAACTAGACATATGATTTAGGTACAAAATTATATGTCAAAATGTACATAATAGTTAATCTAAGGATGGTTTTAATCTGACTTCTTAAATTGGTCGGGTTATAATTGGCCGCTAACTTTGGCCGCCAACTTCACACTGCTCATGGCTTCACCGTGCGGGTGCCGGGTCCATCGCGTGGTTGAAAGGCAGGGGAATGAACTGCAGCGTTCCCGGACTTGAGACCGCGAAGTAGGTTTAAAGGCCTTTTGAACTCTCACCTGAACTGTGTTCACTGCCCTCTCTACTCAACCAAATACTATATGATCCTGTTAGCGCCATCCTGGAAACACGCTCCATAAAAGTTCCGACGGCTGTTCTCGGAAGGCCAAGATCCTTCAATAGACGGTGCAAAGACTTTGCTGGAATTCCTCTTGCACCAACTTCCACTGCATAAAGTTGAGTTTTAAATTCGTTTCTAGTAATTTCGTTTGTGAGATCAAAATATTTGTTGACTTGATGTTGTGGTCCTTAGGTATGTTTGTAGTTCCGTCATTTACATGAAATCAATCTGGGGAAGCACCCTTTAAAATAAAGTAAAATCATCTATTAGTTCTGATTCGACGAAGATAATATTGAAAAAAAAAACCTCTCATAATTCGCTGTATATTTTGAGGAGTTCTACTCTCCGGCATAAGAAATTCTTCATCAGATCAGCGCAAAAAAAAGTGAGTCCAACTCGGTGACTCTTTTCAATTTTTAATCCACAAAAAAAAACTAAACATGAATTTCCACAAAATAAGTAAAATAGAACCAAGACAAAAGTTTTATTGACAGACGTACACACTCTTCAAATTGTAGTCCATAGTAATCTCCATCAGTTGATCTAAGGAATTGAATTTGCACAATTCAATATAGTTGAACCATGAACGGCCTGTGCTTTTTTAACGTTAACCAACCTTCAAATCACGTCATCTATCAAATCAGTTCAAGTTTTATTTATAAGGAATCAAAATTCAAATTGCTAAAGCAATCTCTCGAGGAATTGCTACGGGAACTGTTGTCGAACGTCGACTTAAGCGGCCCAATAAATATGCAATGAACCGGCTCGAAAAACGATCAATCCCTGCCAACATGAAGTGCAAACTGTTTATCATAATCTGTTTAGAAACATGAAAATTGGGAATAACCCTCTATGTACAATAACATCTACATAATAGATATGTTTCCAAATGAAAATAAATCACTTACCAGAACTGTTATACTCATATTCCTTTGTAGATTTAGACTAAACTAGGAAACCGCGTACCTCCACAAAATTTATTTGTTTTTCTTCAAGCCAGATCTTATAAGGTAAGCGGTGGAAACCAAGCGCCAAGTGTTTCTATCTCTAGATATTTATTTTGCCACGTCCACAAACTTATACCAGCGTGCCCATTTCGGAGACTTTAAACTGTACCATCTTTTAAAACCTTACCCAGTAATTTTGGATTTTGCTCTACCTTTGTAGATTCAGTACGGAACATAAAAAATTTTTTTTTCATGCTATTAGCTATTAAAGTTCTTCTAAAGTCAAGTTTGTCTCCGATATCATAAAGTTCCATCAACGCCCGTAAAATTATCAGACAAGACTTTTTATAGATTAATCAAATGGCAAGAATATGAAAGTCGTAATTTTGTTTATGCCGCTGTAAGGAGCCCTCCTATTGAATATTAATATTATGTCTACCAGAATTTTCCTTTGAGAATAAAATAATATACCCAAAGCAATATTAAATTGCACCAAACAGAAAACAAAATTTGTGATTTGAAAGTCTTATTTATTCAAACAACCAAATTTGGAACCGTGGTCAGAATGTTTTTAAAATAAAGTTGCGTAAAGCCAAATAAAGGAATGCCGGGAGCTACGCCACGGAGGGAATAATACAGAAGATAAACTGTACTAATTGAACCCGAGGTAATAAGATAAAGAAATGTGACCCTTGGAGCCCACTAATGAGCAGTTTTGGAAACTTATTTATGGGTGTTCCGCTTTGGAATGCTCAAAATCAACCCCAAAAAGGTATGTCAGCGCGTGTTGTTGTCCAGTTAGTGACTCGTATATTTTATTCAAATAGTAAATTTATATATACGTGGTATCTGAGTTGGTTAGACCATAGACTTAAAAACATTGGTTTTTAGGTCCAAGGTTCAAACCCCGATGTAAACCAAATTTATTTTAAATGAAAATATGTTATAGTATTATGCATTACAATGTAAAATATAAGCTGTTGGTCCCAGTTTTACTATACCAAGTTGTGAAACTCCCCACTACTGATGCCGTATAGGCGGTCTTGGGCGCCGTACCGTAAGACATCTGTGATAATAATTTTTTTCCGAAAAGAACACCGCGTGAAGTTCACCTAAAGACCTGCACAGGAATAAAAATTTGGATTGCACAGGGACGAGATGCAAGGAGTTCGGAAAGACGCATTACGATAAGTTCAAACTCTTTCGCCTCAACCAATAATAATGCGCATGTATCCACCCGCACCAGCAGCTATGTTCACTTAGCCGTAGACTTATAGTAAATCTTTGTACATTTCAAAGCAGCATCAAAAAGAACTGTTGCGCTTTGCACACCTAGGAACTCAAACCGGCAACTTGTACCAGAAAATTGGTGATTGCTAAACTGTTCGGTAGTGGCAATCAGCAACTGTATTTAGATAGACTAGCATAAAATGTAATAGAAAATTGCCAGGTAGATATCTAAAAGTTGCTATCTGTGCACAGCGCCTAATTCTACAGTCTTCGCTAGTGGCTGTGTTTTAATTTTATATATTTTAGCTCCCCTAAGATATTATTAAATATATACGTAAAAACAATGTTATTGGACTGGCTAGTTAATGAAGAAAAACACTCAGAAACTGGCTTGTTTAAAAACAGCACGGCAGGAACAGAACAGCAGAGTCTACCTTTTCCTGTAAAACAGAAGAATCAGAGAGCAGTTCACTACGTTTATTTAATAATAATAAACATAACTTTATTAACTCAATAAAAGTACATAATGTTTTGGAACACTGTCTCCTGTGCTAGCTGATGCTGATGATTTACTTTCCTTGCTTTCATTTCATAATCAAAACAAATAAGAATACACGAGATAATAAAACGAAGTTAGAAATTATTCTCGAACCTCGGCCAAATACTTCTCACTTACTAAAAATGAGAAATGTCTGGTAGTTAGAGAAGACAGCTTGTCTGATGGAATGAATAACGCTATTTCCGACTGCTAAATGCTTTTTGTTCTTGCAAATTTTTCAGATAATTGGTGTTCGACAAAACTTTGGCAGTTGGTAGCGTCTGCCACATCGGAAATTGCAGTCAGACGCAAACTCAAAGCTACATAAAGGTATTATTGTAGGTTGATTGATGATCAATCTCTTTTCCTAAGAAAGCAAAATCAGGTCGATGCTTGTTTGTTGGAGTTACTGCAACAGGATTTCTCGGAACCCAGTTTATGGAATTTTGATTTAAAATTGTGTCAATTCAATTATATTTTAGTAATACTTACCACCGGTTTCTAGTTGATCTAATAGTTTATTATACTAATAGTTAGAATCTTAATAGATTCAATTTAAAAAAGTTATGTATAATAAATATATATATAGTGGTGGCTGAGTTGGTTAGACTTAAAAACACATACTTGTAGGTCCCTAGTTCAAACCCTGGTGTACACACAAACACAAAGATCGCGATGAGCTAGCCACTTGTTCGCTGTAGACTCATACCATTGGCTACGACGAGGTGAGATTAAAAACGCCTCCGCTGGGTACGCTGAGGCCTTCTAGGCAGTCTCGGGCGCCTGTGATGATATTTATTTATTTTATTCATAATAACTTAGGAATATATAAGATTTAAAAGTTCCAAAGTAAATTTAAAAAACTTGTGTAAGTAAAGATTTTCACAAAACAAAGGGCGATAATTCCGTCATACATATTTAATAACGCAAATATAAGAAAACAGGCACCGGGCTACTTGGGCTTCCTAAACCTGACATTTAATTAAACAACTTTCGGACCCGACCATAATCTAACCATTGTTTTTGAGCCAACAAAAGATAAAGTTTGTAACAATTTTGTCTCAACAAATGAACAATCAAAGGACAAACGTAAAGCCGGTTACTTTGACATTGATATACGAGTATGTCCCTGAAAAGTTGGAATAGCACAAATAATTAAAATTCACGATGGAAAACTTTGCTCGGGCGAAAATGTCGCACGCTAACTTAAAATTGTAAACGAATTGGCCCCTGTCAAAGTTATTCCTAAGTTTCAAATAATCGAGTTCGGTATTAGGGTACTTTAAGGTTGTTCCGAAATACTAATTTCAGAAAAATATTGGTACAAAATCCGTCAAGTCATGTTTCAGTTTTAGTCGGGTTCGCCGGTATACAGAAGACTGATGCATCGATTTTTGGTTAAAATTGTAATCTGCATTTAGGGTGCAGATACGAAATGGGCAGTTAATATTAAAGTAGACTTGTAATGCAATTATTTTTTATCGCCACCCATTTCGTAACCGCACCATTCAACCGACCAAGGCAGTGATCAATTATGTTAAACAACTATTTATTGGTCGATCCCTTCGTGGACATGTCTTACTTACCATCAGGTACCACAAGGTACACAAGCCGTGCTCCAATAAAATTAAAATAAATGATAGGACATTTGAATAGGTCATAATAATGTCGCTTTTTAACAAGCAGTATTAGGTCCAAGAATAAACACAAAAAACAATTACGAGTCATGCACCAGTATAAATTTGTTAAAATGGCCTATTTCATAAATGTGACAATTGTAATTTACTATGACAATTTATAATACATTGCTTAGTTTAGTTGGAATTATTTGTCATGGTAAATAACAATTGTCACATTTATGAAATAGGCCCCTAGTAGTCGTCAGTTTTTTTTCCGCGCATAAAGCAGTATTATTTTATCTCTTACTATAAAATTCACATTATTCCCCAGTAATCAA
The DNA here is from genome assembly GCA_947458855.1 of Monopis laevigella. Classification (NCBI taxonomy): domain Eukaryota; kingdom Metazoa; phylum Arthropoda; class Insecta; order Lepidoptera; family Tineidae; genus Monopis; species Monopis laevigella. Next base: position 25,865,102 of record OX381583.1, on the reverse strand, counting down.
TGAATAGGTACTGGCTATAAATAAAAAAACACCTGTCAAAAGTTGTACATAATAATTGAATAAAATCGGCGTAAAACGCTAAAAAAATATTCAAATTAGGCGAAACTCATAATTCATTTTATTTTTTTATATAAAGAGCTCTCACTTCCATGAGTTATGGACATTGAATGGTGGAACATGCGAAGGTTCAACTCTCTTCCCTTTTCCCCTCGGAGTTTTCGGCCTCACAGCCTCCATTAATATTACAGCCTCATCCACCTGGTTACCCTAGCTTACATCTAGTATATATTTTATAAGTATTATGGTAATATTGGATAAATTATTGTATATATAAGAAATTACGACACGTACGCAGATTGTACAAATATATCATGCCTGGCTTTTTAACTTTTCATAAGTATAAGTTATTAATACGAATGTTACTATACTATATGTTATGTACTATACTTACAGGGTAAACAAACAAACTGGACATGAACGGAATAAACCCTAAATATTGAAGACGGCTTCAATGATAGCATTCATTGAAAGCTATCTTCAATATTTAGGGTTTACTTTGCATTATTCTTAACCTGAATGAGCTGAAAAGTCGGATTCGGGCCGGGTACCTGTTCCAACAAGGGTTCCAGAGGTACGAATCGCAATTGAAGAGAAGTGAAATGCAATTCCCCAAGATTTATTCGTCAGGCTTGTGAGATCTATAAAGTGGAGGAAGCTATCAGTTCTCCGAACACGGAATACTGACCGATAACTTTTTTTTTTTTTTTTTATATTTTATTACTTTTTTTAATTGTTTATGGTTTTTTTTCTCACTTGGTGATTACTAACGATTAACACGACTGGAAAACGACTCTTCTTTGTAAAATCACTCTATTAATCAATATGTTCAAAAGTAAAGAAACACGATCAAAAATGTATATCAAAACAAGTATTTTTTGTACTTACCAGTCGAAAAATAACACAACAAAAAAATCTGTGATATTTTCTCATAATAGATAAATTTTCTTTTCAGTAAAATTTATCTTTAATATTAAAGGTACATTCCAACCCGTTATTTTTTTCCACTCTGTACTAGTGGTTCACATGTTTCGTCTTTTGATAATTCTCAAAGCTACCAAAAGACAAAACAATAAAATACAACAATGGGACTGAGAACCTAATAGAATTCCCTTTCAGTCTTCCAAGCATCAACTTACAAATACAATTTCTGAAAATGAACGTCTGTTTCAGGAACCTGGCTGTAATATGACACGAAACAAGCATTCTAGGATTTCATCGGACACTACGAGCGAGGGAGATCGGCGGGCAGTTGAGGCGATTCGACATCTATTATAGCCATGATGGATGTTTGGCCTTTCGGTCTATCGCATATTCATCGCGCTTTGAGATTGATCGTTCAACTGACTAAACGTAAATTTGTATTTGATTAAAATTCCCGTGTTCGTACTACTTTGGGGGCTGGGAGATGGAATGACTGATGGAGAAGTCAATGAATTTAGGATAAATCAGATTTATTTTTACATTTTACTATGGAAGTTACGTTCAGATACATTAAGGGTAACTTGCGCAGGCAGAGACCGCCTATAAACGTAGTAAACTTTTGTATATAGACTAGAAAACAGTTTTATAAGTCGGTATAGTGAAACTGAAATTGGCAGCTTTTTCTCGGTGGTGTTCTCGAACATTAAAATAAACTTATTAGTTATAATAATAATATGAAGGACATTACAAACTTTGCTATAGCCACAGCTCTAGGCTTGTACTATGTGTACCTGAAACAAAGATATCAATACATTTATTATTTTTCTAAACACCCAGACCATGACAAACTGTAAAAAAAAATTTTTCCATTGGTGGTCGCACCCCCTTATAACCTAAGTTGTTTTTTTTTATAAGTTGGAATCCATGATCTAAGTATTTTTAAGTTTATAGTTTAAGAGGGCGTATAAAGGCAAAAAAAAAACAGGCGAAATACAAGATACCCCTTACAAAGCGTGCGAATTAGAAAGAAAAAAAACTCAGGTCCGCGCGAGTTTTTTTTCTTTCTCATTCGCACGCTTTGTAAGGGGTTAGAAAAAAACCAGTTTTTTTGCTAAAACTTTCAAAATATTTTGAATTTTATAAAAACGCTAGGACATGCACTAGACATATACATAACTCATAAAAAAACATGGCTCATAATCAGCTCTATATTGAAGCAATAGGAACTATCGATAAATAATAATAATATTATAATAATATGTAGGGCAATTTTACACAAATTGCTCTGGTCACAAACTAAGCTCTAGGCTTGTACTACGGGGTTAGCATTACCACACCGATATAGTTTAACAGTCGATAACATGAAGTTTATGAATGAACATTCATTCATAAAATAGATATGTATCGATATTGTCGATTTATCGAGCCTATAGACGTACCAGAAGCAACGATATAATACATATTAATGCAGGTAACTTTTACTTAAGCGTTTTTTTTCTATCGAGGCAACATTATGATTATGATTTTCAAAGAGCCAGTTACTTCTAAATATCTTGTATTATTACTATGTTTTTTTTTATAAATTTGTTGGATTTGAGGTATTCTCATAATCGGAGATCTATCTGATTTCCTTTTTGTTTATTATTTATTACTATATTCTAATCTATATCATATTTACATATTAACTTATTTATAAATATTTTTAAATTGTTTATTTATACCTCTATACTTCTTAACCAACTCGGCCACCACCTTCAATTTACATTTTAAATTAAAATTAAACTATTTGGCGTTATTTTATCAACTGCTCTAATTCGGAAACGTTTTGCTAAACGAGGTTTAGCTTAAACCTAGTTATAAGGGAGTAAACGTTTAAGCTAATAGTAACTTTTTTTTAAACATAAAACTTGTAAATTTTAAGTTATAATTCAAATTATTGTTGTTGAAATTAACAATTACAACGCGTACCAAACAAAGTTGTAATTTTCAGAACACTCAAAATTCATTTAAATTATCCGCAGACTTCCGGTAAACGATTCCCAGTAAAAGTTCTCGTCGATAAATTTATTTTATTACACAGTTATGCCAGTTTTATTACAAATATTGTAATATATGATGATAAATAAATTCATATTATAAAGTTACATTTGTATTGGTATTATGTAGCTGTTGCTCAATTTGTATTAATTAGATATTACAAATTGAGTTATAACTTTTTTTAAACGTTTTTTTTTATTTAAAAAAAGTTATTATTTATGCCAGCACGCCATGAGGTGGACAGAGACAACCGAGAGCCACCTGTTTTTACCTCTACTTACTTTATTCCCTAATCGATGTTAACTCTTCTCATACAAGCACGCCGATTTTGGACTTTTCAATGTAGAAAGTCTAGTATAACTACAGTGGTTGGCAAGGAAAAGTAACACACCCATTAAATGACAGCGTTTGACTTATTAAACCTTATCATTCCCCGTCCAAAAGAAAATTAAAATATGTATCTCCCATCATTAGCTAACAAAATATTTACTTTCATTTCATATTAATTAACGGAGGAATAGGAAAAAAAAGCAAAGTTTAACGGTCAAAAAGGCTTTGCTCTGGATTTTTTAACGGATGCTCCACGGAAGCTTCCGTCTCAGGGGACAGATATTAATGAGCTGCTCCTGACCCACTGACTTAATACGTCACTGGATAGAAAGCACATGAAAATAGACCAGAACCGCAACACAACAGTAGCTCTATGGAAAAGTTATGGAAGAGACAGTCCATTAACTGGTGGTATTAGGATTTGCTCCCGAGAATTCCAGGTACTAGTATTCCAGGAATTTGAACTTTCCTTCGATGCCCGCACTAAAAAACATTCCCGGGTACTTTTCGGGAAATACTACAATTTAACTAAACTATAATCATATGGGCCTGGATATAACTACTGCAAAAAGAACTTGTAACTAAAGAATCATCTAGAAGATGATATCCAGGCCCATATGATAGTGATAGACTAGATAGAGGTGACGACCTATTAAAAGTATTATTTATGTGAAGTCGCGGGGCAATAGATAAAAACCAGAATCAATCATTTGTCATGAGACCCAGTTCTAGCAGTAGTCTGTGACTCCAGATAAATAAATCTATTGGAGCATTCACAAGATCTTTTTACTACCAACGAGCAAAGAACTGCATCTAATGTGGAACAATAAGTCGAATGTCTTTGCCAATATGGTAACCACGATGTCTCTTAATCGACCCCATTCATGAACTTTGTAGATCTGCCTCCAGGATCAGGTAGATACAACAAGTCACATGTGCTCGAATCAAATACATATTTAAAAATATATCATAAGTGATTGCAAGATTTTAATTTTATGCGCTATCTATAAATAAAATGTTCCAAACTGCTAAACTGAGCGACCTTACTCCAACAAATGGTACTAATTAGTAAAGCAACCTCTTCCCTCAGCAAATCTCTGACTATTAATAAAAAATGGAAATTAAAGAATTGGTTGGGTTTTTTTTTAGTAAACTGGATTGGAATTTTAATTGCGTGATGCTGTGTAGATTTAGATTATGTATGGAGGTTCTAGAAATGTTTACCGAGGTTTCTTTTCCGGGGTTTTCATGTATTTTAATAGGGCTTTAAATGAAGTATTTTTTCCAATTAATTTTAATGAAATGAAATTCAAAGGACTTGCAGGATTCATTACAAGCTTTAAGGTTACGATATTTTTTTCTTCACTAATAAAGTTTTAAAATGTTTATTTCACGTATTTTATGTAGGTAGTTTAAAAAAATATGTTAGCTCGTTAACTTTAAAAATATTTGATACAAGCCCATATGTAATGACCATAAAAATTTATAATAAAATCCCTGTAAATATACGAAATAAACAATAATTCAAAACATTTAAAACTAAATTATCTAATTACTTAAAAGAAAAATCATATTACACGTTGCAGGAGTTTTTACAATAGATATACATATATAGGTATATATACCTATTTTGATTTATCTATATCTATACTAATATAATAAAGAGGAAAGATTTGTATTTTTGTATTTTTGTATGTTTGTAATGAATAAACTCAAAAACTACTGGACCGATTGCAATAATTTTTTCACCATTAGAAAGCTGCATTATTCAGAAGTAACATAGGCTATATAATATCACGCTAGGTCCTATAGTTGTGGAGCAGTAACCAAAAATGTTTTAAAAACGGGGGAAAAGTATCGTTTCTGAGGCCTTCCGTGGCGTGCGCTGAGCATATAGTTAAAGTTATACAAACCCGTGCGAAGCCGGGACGGGCCGCTAGTGATGTATAAATTTGATTTGATTGATAATAAAATATTATAATATTTTTTTATTGAATATTGTAATAATTAAAATTAAATTTAATGAATATAATAATAATGAAATGTAATAATTAATTAATGAAATAACGCTATGATTTACCCAACTAATTTATATGTACACAATTAAGTTATTTTGCAGTGCCCGAGCAGGGTTCATATTGTAAACTATTATATTACTACTAACCACCTTACTAACCACAATATGAGACAATAAAGAATTTGTATTTAATAACACAAGTATAGGACCTCGAAAAGTGCGTTATGCTATTGGTCCCAGTTTCACTATACAAACTTGTGACACTGTTTATAGATGGGTTATTAAGTCTATTCAACGCCACGACGAAATGGCTACTTATTCGGTGTGGAGAACACCATCTCCTATGACGGGGTGCGAATAAAACCCCACTGCTGGGTACCCTAAGGCCGTCTAGGCGGTCTCCATAAGGTATCCATGATGGTACCACCCCTACATACCAATACAAACATACTATAGTTTTACTTTAATAAAATAACTAATGTTATCGGAATATCTTCGATTAAATATCAATTATAGAACAAGTGTTTAAAATAAATCAAATATTCATTGCATACATCAGCCCCACGTTTAAACAGAGAACTAAGTAATTCCAAATTTAAATGCTCGACAGAAGTTGGAAATGTGTTAAAAGTTCTGAGAAAACACTTAACTCTGGGCTGAAAGAATTATTATTCAGGATTAATATTCAGTGTTTTTTTTACATTGGAATTATTAGTTATCTAGAAGTGCTATATCTCAGAACTATTTTAAGAACTGGAATAAATATAAAATTGTATAAAGTAATTATCAGAATATTCTTATATTTAAATTATTAAGATGAAATGAAAAATTTCTGCAGAACCGACTGCTATTATCTTTTTATTTACACCCGCGGTATCCTCTTTAGGTATCTTCTAATTACTTCCTATTAGAGTGAAGTTCTAATATTGAACACTAGATGGAAGAGCAGTGTTATTTGTTTTTACCTTTTCAGTATTTAAGTATATTATAAAATTTTATTAAGATAAAATTCCAATGAAAATATCCTGGTGGGCAGTACTCGAACCTGCGACCCTCGCTATCGCAAGGAATTTTCAATTAAGTCTATAAAGCCGTGGGTAAATCAAGAGACAAGAAAATCGAGTAGTCTCTTAAAAGTCAGTGAACCCACATACTGAAACCAAAAATGTCTCTTGACGGTTTCTCCATCTGCATGGGCAGTGGAAATATAGATATCTCCCACCTAAATAAATTTATTAATGTCACCCTAGAATACGATTCAATGAAAAGTCGACGCAGCGCTTTTAATGATAAACTAGACACTTCGCAAAGTAAACGATTTTGAACTACTCACAATTTAGTTATGAGAGTGTGAGATCGTACGTTCCGTCACTTTGCGGTCTCATAGAGTTGGTGAGATATCTGCATTTAGGAAGTTTATAAGTGAATTTATGACCGCAAACACTGACCCTGGTTGGGGTAAACAACTACTTTACTAACTTCTTGACAATTCATTTATTAAGGGTGGGTAGATTGCACCAAGTTCACACACACTTTAAACAAGACCCTTTGTATGTTATATCTTCAGATTACGAGGGGCGGCTGAAAAGCCTAAGGTATTAAAAATGCTGATATAAATGTATAACAAAAATATTTGTCAATGGAGTATTCCTTTACTTCAATCCACTTCTTACATTTATTAAAATAGGCTTTTAACCCGGTCAAAAAATATTCGCCGTCTTTGCCGTCGAAATGTTCGTTTACGGCTGCCTTTACTGGAAAATCTCCGTCCTCGAAGGTCCTTTTTCCAATTCTAAAAGAGGACATAGTCGCTAGGAGCCAGGTCTTAACTTTGGGGTGGGTGGCTGATATTTTCAAATCCTGTCTCCGCTAGGGCACTTCTTGCAACTCGCGCAGTATGGACGGGCTCATTGCCCTACTCTGTAACGCAACGTTACTTTTATGTAACTAAAGGTGCAGCGGTCCGCGATATGGAACGGATTGTTTAGGATTTAAAAGTACCCTTTGCAAAAGTGCAAAATGCAAAAGAGGAAGGTAGTTTAAATAAATCACTTAAAAGCATTATCAACGATAATGCTTTTAAATTTTAGATAAATAGGCCGCGGTCAGAGTACCGCAGGCCATTTGATAAATTACTAACACCGCGAGTGTGTGTTTGTAATAATCATAAATATATCCTTTCGCCAGTTTTTGTTGAAAAGAAAATATTTATTGCAATTCATAAAATATATATATTGTACTTTATTACTGTAAGTAATACATATATTTTTCCATACCATTCTATTCCACAAAACCGGCCAGTCGGGGCGGTCGAAGTTATATTTTAAGAATAACTTTTATAATTATTTGAAAAATATACCATATATTTTAAACAAAAAAAAATTACTTACAATTTATCAATATAAGGTGCAGTATTTTTAAATCTTGTCAATAATTGTGTTAAAATATGTAGGGATTTCTTGAATAAAAGAGGTATTGCACATAGGAAATTTATTAAAATATAAACTTCGTCTACACGGACATCTTGTGAAGAGCAAACTTATTTTTTTTATAAACTATATCTATGCATATACACTAAACAGGCAAAGGTAACAACTACCATACAGCCTTTAAAATATTTGTTGTTTTAATAACATACAATTTTTGACACTCCCCCTCAACAAATATTTTATTTAACCTTGACATATCTGAAAGTAGCAGCACATTTAAGAATATAAAGAGAATCATTAATATACTTTATGAAATCCATTCTTTAATTTAACCTTATTAAACACTATTAGAAAAAAAAATATAAAATTAAACTTCTGTTAACATTTTATTTCTAAACTTTTCATAAAGCATTTTACCCAAAGGTTTTGTTAACATATCTGCAATGTTTTCACTTGTGTTAATATAATGCAAAGTTAAAGTTTTATCATTAATTTTATCAATGATGAAGTGATATCTTATGTCAATATGTTTTACCCTTTTATTGTTATCATTATTATAAGCTAGTTTTATTACAGATTGATTGTCCTCAAATATTTCTATCACTTGATCACTGATATCAAAATCACACAAAATATTTTTTATCCAGCACGCTTCAGATATAGCCAGACTCAGGGCTATGTACTCAGATTCAGTAGAAGACAATGATACACTAGGCTGTTTCCTACAGTACCATGTGACAGTACAACCAAAAATTTTATATATGTACCCAGATGTAGATTTCCTATCCCTAACATCTCCTGCCCAATCCGAATCAACATATCCAGTTACACTTGTTTCATTGCATTCATAGACTAATCCATAGTTCAAGGTTCCCTTAATATAACGTAGGATTCTTTTAAGGGTTTTATAGAGCATCTCACTAGCACAGTGCTGGTATCGACCAAGAAAGCTTACTGCCACACATAGGTCTGGTCTTGTACCGCATACTGCATACATTAAACTACCTATTAGCTGTCTACACTTTCTCTCAATTTCACTACTTTCAGAACTTTCTCTGTCAAACACACTGAAGTTAAAATTATTATCTATAGGTGTACTTACTTGTTTACAATTTATCATATTAAACTTTTCTAAAACTTTCACTAAATAGTCTTTTTGACTTATTATTGTCTTGTTCTTGTCTTGTCTTATATTAATACCTAAGTAATTTGTGGCTAATCCTATATCCTTCATTTTAAAATTATCATTCAACTGTTGCTTAAATTCTTTTAATTCACAATCATTATTACAAAAAAATACAATATCATCTACATACAGAAGTACATAAATTTTATTTACTCCTTGCTGTCTATAGTACAGGCAAGAATCATTTTTAGACCTATTAAAATTATTATTTTTCATAAAATCATCAAATTTCCTATTCCAGTTCTTAGGAGATTTCTTTAATCCATATAATGGTCTATTTAATAAACATATTTTATTGTTAGGTAGCTTTAAGTAAATTGTCTCATCCATATCACCATGTAGGAACGCACCAATCACATCCATTTGATGTACAAAAAGATTCATTTTTCTAGCTAATGCCATAAATATTCTAAAGGTTGGCAAGCAAGCAACTGGAGAATATACTTCTATGTCACAGTCAGTCTGTTCAAATCCTCGAGCAACTAAGCGGGCTTTGTACAGCTTTTCACTACCTACAGATTTAATTTTGAAAACCCATTTACTCGATACTATACTACTATTTTTTGGAGTAACACTAACTTCTGTCCAAGTATTATTATCATGGAGAACTTTTAATTCAGTGTTTATAGCTTCCTGCCACTTATCCCTATTTTCACTGTTCATTGCATCATTATATGTTAATGGTTCGGATTCAACTGACAGAAAGTTTGTAACATAGTCTTTTATTAACCAGCCTGGTTTTCTTCCGGTTCTAGCTCCTCTTTTATTCAACTCATTTGTACACTCTTTTTCTGTATTAATATCGACACACTCATCAGAATCATCAGTCATTAAATTACTATTATTAACAGATAACTCATCAGACTTTTCACTAATATTATCATCTTTATTTTCTATATCCTTATTACTATCATAATTTACCAACACAGGTGTTTCAAAGCTTTCTTCTTGTTTAGATTCACTAACTAAATTACCTTGAATAAATGTAACTTCTCTTTTAATACAAATATCATTACTTTCAGGATAATAAATCCTGAATCCTTTTGTCAATTCGCCATAACCTACAAAATATCCTACCTCAGACTTAGAGTCCCATTTTTTACGCTTTTGGTCTGGAATATGAACTAAAACTCTACTTCCAAATATTTGTAATTGTTGTATATTATATAAGTCTTTTTGAAACCATAACTCATATGGAGTTACATTTTGTATTCTACTTTTACCGGTTCTATTTAAAATAAAGACTGCAGTATTAACTGCCTCAGCCCACAAGTGTTTATCTAAATTTTTACTCAACAACATGGTTCTGGCAGATTCAGTTATTGTTCTGATCTCCCTTTCTGCAGAACCATTTTGTTCAGGTGTGTATGCTACACTAGTTTGATGTAAAATTCCCATACTATCAGTTAAATGTTTCATTTGTTTGTTAATAAACTCAGTACCGTTGTCTGACCTAATTATTTCTATTTTATAACCTAAATTATTTATCACATATTGTACAAATGTTTTTATACACTCTACAGTCTCACTTTTATTTTTCATGAAACAAACTTTTTTAAATTTACTATAATCATCCTTAATTATTAAATAGTATAAACTACCACCTAAAGATACAGTTTCCATTGGACCGCACACATCCATGTGCAAGAGTTGGCCAGGTCGATGAGTTTTAACCTCGCTCACCGTAAATGGTGTTTTGTGCGACTTGCCCATATGACACGACACACATGTTGAGTTAACAGTCTCAACATTAACCTCAATGTTATTTCTTTTCAGAATAGATTTTACCTGCTCTACATCTTGATGGCCCATCTTCTGATGCCATTCATATAGACTGCTATTTACTTGACCTACACATCCATAACTGTTTATATACCTAAACTTCATTATGTACAACTTATCTCTACGAATAGCTATAGCGCCTAAATATTTACTGTTATTTTTTACTAATTTACATGTTTTATTACTGATTTCTAGTTTATATCCTTTATCAGTAGCCGTGCTCACTGAAAATAAATTAAGTTTAATATTCGGAACATAAAGTACATTGTAAATTGTTGTATTCAACCATTCATAACCATTAAACGCTTCCAATTCTATATTCCCAGTACCTACTGCTTCAATGATTGTACCATCGCCTATTAGTATCTGTCTTGGTTGCACTAAATACTGAATCTGAGTAAACATACCTTTGTCATGGCACATGTGGTCTGAAGCGCCACTGTCCATTACCCATTCATTGCTGATGGACTCAGCATTCAAGGCCGTCACAACAGACACTGAAAAGGCATTAGAATTTTTATTATTTTTAAACCAACAATCTTTAGTAAAATGACCGGTTTTCTTACAGTCTGAACAATATTTTTTATTAGCACTTTTAGCTTTACCACACTGACTTTTAAAATGGCCTATTTGCCCACACTTGAAACACTTTCGGTTACCACTACTGTTAGCACTATTATTTACTCCAGGAAACGCTACCGCCTGATCTTCTAGTTTGGCCCGATACCTCTGCTCTTCAACAAGCAGTCGGCCTGACAGCTGTTCTAGTGTGCGATTGTCAGAAGCTACAGACTCCCATGCTGATATAAAATGCTGGTAATGTTCTGGCAAAGAAGTCATTATCTTTGTTACTATCATGCTCTCTTTGACCTCTCCACCCAAACTTTTTAGGTTATTAGTTATTTCTTCGACTCTCCCGAGAAACTCTGACATTGTTTCACTACTTTTGCACTGGAGACCAAAAAACTTCTGTTGTACTAGATGTAAAGATAGCTCACCCTTCTGCTCATAGATTGTTTGCAATTTGTTCCAAATGTCAGCAGCCGTCTGACAACTGACAATTTGGCTAATTACCTTGTCCGAAATTCTTGTTACCATTATGCCCTGCGCCTGAGCATCCCGTTTCATCCAGTCTTTGTCCTTGACCGCAGAGTCCGCGGTGACCACCTCAAAAACGCCCGCCGCGTTAAGGAGCACCCGTACTTTGAACTTCCACGTGGTCCAATTGATTGCGCCCTCCAATTTCATGGCGCCAGATCCGCCACCAATGATATCATCCATCATTTTGTATCGCCTGCGTTTTATTTTTTGCACTACACCGTGCAATGTGCTTGACCACACTCGCCGATACGCTACTTTACCGCAGCTAAATTTATCGCAATTTTTCTCAGTTATTTTAAGAAATCCACAGAAAATAAAAGGTAATAAGCATACCTGGGCCCATAACCTGTTAAAATATGTAGGGATTTCTTGAATAAAAGAGGTATTGCACATAGGAAATTTATTAAAATATAAACTTCGTCTACACGGACATCTTGTGAAGAGCAAACTTATTTTTTTTATAAACTATATCTATGCATATACACTAAACAGGCAAAGGTAACAACTACCATACAGCCTTTAAAATATTTGTTGTTTTAATAACATACAATTTTTGACAAATTGGATTAATAACATGATAAGTACGTTTGTATGGCAGCACTGTTGACTGGAGAAATTATAATTAAAGCTTTCGCAAAATTCTGTCACAAATCCCCGCAAGGTTCAAATTTTGTTATTATTTTAAACACGAAGACAATTTTCGTCATAAAATAATTTCTCTGAGGGGTTACGAAATACAAACTGTCAAAAATTGTATGTTATTAAAACAACAAATATTTTAAAGGCTGTATGGTAGTTGTTACCTTTGCCTGTTTAGTGTATATGCATAGATATAGTTTATAAAAAAAAAAAATAAGTTTGCTCTTCACAAGATGTCCGTGTAGACGAAGTTTATATTTTAATAAATTTCCTATGTGCAATACCTCTTTTATTCAAGAAATCCCTACATATTTTAACAGGTTATGGGCCCAGGTATGCTTATTACCTTTTATTTTCTGTGGATTTCTTAAAATAACTGAGAAAAATTGCGATAAATTTAGCTGCGGTAAAGTAGCGTATCGGCGAGTGTGGTCAAGCACATTGCACGGTGTAGTGCAAAAAAAAATAAAACGCAGGCGATACAAAATGATGGATGATATCATTGGTGGCGGATCTGGCGCCATGAAATTGGAGGGCGCAATCAATTGGACCACGTGGAAGTTCAAAGTACGGGTGCTCCTTAACGCGGCGGGCGTTTTTGAGGTGGTCACCGCGGACTCTGCGGTCAAGGACAAAGACTGGATGAAACGGGATGCTCAGGCGCAGGGCATAATGGTAACAAGAATTTCGGACAAGGTAATTAGCCAAATTGTCAGTTGTCAGACGGCTGCTGACATTTGGAACAAATTGCAAACAATCTATGAGCAGAAGGGTGAGCTATCTTTACATCTAGTACAACAGAAGTTTTTTGGTCTCCAGTGCAAAAGTAGTGAAACAATGTCAGAGTTTCTCGGGAGAGTCGAAGAAATAACTAATAACCTAAAAAGTTTGGGTGGAGAGGTCAAAGAGAGCATGATAGTAACAAAGATAATGACTTCTTTGCCAGAACATTACCAGCATTTTATATCAGCATGGGAGTCTGTAGCTTCTGACAATCGCACACTAGAACAGCTGTCAGGCCGACTGCTTGTTGAAGAGCAGAGGTATCGGGCCAAACTAGAAGATCAGGCGGTAGCGTTTCCTGGAGTAAATAATAGTGCTAACAGTAGTGGTAACCGAAAGTGTTTCAAGTGTGGGCAAATAGGCCATTTTAAAAGTCAGTGTGGTAAAGCTAAAAGTGCTAATAAAAAATATTGTTCAGACTGTAAGAAAACCGGTCATTTTACTAAAGATTGTTGGTTTAAAAATAATAAAAATTCTAATGCCTTTTCAGTGTCTGTTGTGACGGCCTTGAATGCTGAGTCCATCAGCAATGAATGGGTAATGGACAGTGGCGCTTCAGACCACATGTGCCATGACAAAGGTATGTTTACTCAGATTCAGTATTTAGTGCAACCAAGACAGATACTAATAGGCGATGGTACAATCATTGAAGCAGTAGGTACTGGGAATATAGAATTGGAAGCGTTTAATGGTTATGAATGGTTGAATACAACAATTTACAATGTACTTTATGTTCCGAATATTAAACTTAATTTATTTTCAGTGAGCACGGCTACTGATAAAGGATATAAACTAGAAATCAGTAATAAAACATGTAAATTAGTAAAAAATAACAGTAAATATTTAGGCGCTATAGCTATTCGTAGAGATAAGTTGTACATAATGAAGTTTAGGTATATAAACAGTTATGGATGTGTAGGTCAAGTAAATAGCAGTCTATATGAATGGCATCAGAAGATGGGCCATCAAGATGTAGAGCAGGTAAAATCTATTCTGAAAAGAAATAACATTGAGGTTAATGTTGAGACTGTTAACTCAACATGTGTGTCGTGTCATATGGGCAAGTCGCACAAAACACCATTTACGGTGAGCGAGGTTAAAACTCATCGACCTGGCCAACTCTTGCACATGGATGTGTGCGGTCCAATGGAAACTGTATCTTTAGGTGGTAGTTTATACTATTTAATAATTAAGGATGATTATAGTAAATTTAAAAAAGTTTGTTTCATGAAAAATAAAAGTGAGACTGTAGAGTGTATAAAAACATTTGTACAATATGTGATAAATAATTTAGGTTATAAAATAGAAATAATTAGGTCAGACAACGGTACTGAGTTTATTAACAAACAAATGAAACATTTAACTGATAGTATGGGAATTTTACATCAAACTAGTGTAGCATACACACCTGAACAAAATGGTTCTGCAGAAAGGGAGATCAGAACAATAACTGAATCTGCCAGAACCATGTTGTTGAGTAAAAATTTAGATAAACACTTGTGGGCTGAGGCAGTTAATACTGCAGTCTTTATTTTAAATAGAACCGGTAAAAGTAGAATACAAAATGTAACTCCATATGAGTTATGGTTTCAAAAAGACTTATATAATATACAACAATTACAAATATTTGGAAGTAGAGTTTTAGTTCATATTCCAGACCAAAAGCGTAAAAAATGGGACTCTAAGTCTGAGGTAGGATATTTTGTAGGTTATGGCGAATTGACAAAAGGATTCAGGATTTATTATCCTGAAAGTAATGATATTTGTATTAAAAGAGAAGTTACATTTATTCAAGGTAATTTAGTTAGTGAATCTAAACAAGAAGAAAGCTTTGAAACACCTGTGTTGGTAAATTATGATAGTAATAAGGATATAGAAAATAAAGATGATAATATTAGTGAAAAGTCTGATGAGTTATCTGTTAATAATAGTAATTTAATGACTGATGATTCTGATGAGTGTGTCGATATTAATACAGAAAAAGAGTGTACAAATGAGTTGAATAAAAGAGGAGCTAGAACCGGAAGAAAACCAGGCTGGTTAATAAAAGACTATGTTACAAACTTTCTGTCAGTTGAATCCGAACCATTAACATATAATGATGCAATGAACAGTGAAAATAGGGATAAGTGGCAGGAAGCTATAAACACTGAATTAAAAGTTCTCCATGATAATAATACTTGGACAGAAGTTAGTGTTACTCCAAAAAATAGTAGTATAGTATCGAGTAAATGGGTTTTCAAAATAAAATCTGTAGGTAGTGAAAAGCTGTACAAAGCCCGCTTAGTTGCTCGAGGATTTGAACAGACTGACTGTGACATAGAAGTATATTCTCCAGTTGCTCGCTTGCCAACCTTTAGAATATTTATGGCATTAGCTAGAAAAATGAATCTTTTTGTTCATCAAATGGATGTGATTGGTGCGTTCCTACATGGTGATATGGATGAGACAATTTACTTAAAGCTACCTAACAATAAAATATGTTTATTAAATAGACCATTATATGGATTAAAGAAATCTCCTAAGAACTGGAATAGGAAATTTGATGATTTTATGAAAAATAATAATTTTAATAGGTCTAAAAATGATTCTTGCCTGTACTATAGACAGCAAGGAGTAAATAAAATTTATGTACTTCTGTATGTAGATGATATTGTATTTTTTTGTAATAATGATTGTGAATTAAAAGAATTTAAGCAACAGTTGAATGATAATTTTAAAATGAAGGATATAGGATTAGCCACAAATTACTTAGGTATTAATATAAGACAAGACAAGAACAAGACAATAATAAGTCAAAAAGACTATTTAGTGAAAGTTTTAGAAAAGTTTAATATGATAAATTGTAAACAAGTAAGTACACCTATAGATAATAATTTTAACTTCAGTGTGTTTGACAGAGAAAGTTCTGAAAGTAGTGAAATTGAGAGAAAGTGTAGACAGCTAATAGGTAGTTTAATGTATGCAGTATGCGGTACAAGACCAGACCTATGTGTGGCAGTAAGCTTTCTTGGTCGATACCAGCACTGTGCTAGTGAGATGCTCTATAAAACCCTTAAAAGAATCCTACGTTATATTAAGGGAACCTTGAACTATGGATTAGTCTATGAATGCAATGAAACAAGTGTAACTGGATATGTTGATTCGGATTGGGCAGGAGATGTTAGGGATAGGAAATCTACATCTGGGTACATATATAAAATTTTTGGTTGTACTGTCACATGGTACTGTAGGAAACAGCCTAGTGTATCATTGTCTTCTACTGAATCTGAGTACATAGCCCTGAGTCTGGCTATATCTGAAGCGTGCTGGATAAAAAATATTTTGTGTGATTTTGATATCAGTGATCAAGTGATAGAAATATTTGAGGACAATCAATCTGTAATAAAACTAGCTTATAATAATGATAACAATAAAAGGGTAAAACATATTGACATAAGATATCACTTCATCATTGATAAAATTAATGATAAAACTTTAACTTTGCATTATATTAACACAAGTGAAAACATTGCAGATATGTTAACAAAACCTTTGGGTAAAATGCTTTATGAAAAGTTTAGAAATAAAATGTTAACAGAAGTTTAATTTTATAATTTTTTTTTCTAATAGTGTTTAATAAGGTTAAATTAAAGAATGGATTTCATAAAGTATATTAATGATTCTCTTTATATTCTTAAATGTACTGCTACTTTCAGATATGTCAAGGTTAAATAAAATATTTGTTGAGGGGGAGTGTCAAAAATTGTATGTTATTAAAACAACAAATATTTTAAAGGCTGTATGGTAGTTGTTACCTTTGCCTGTTTAGTGTATATGCATAGATATAGTTTATAAAAAAAAAAAATAAGTTTGCTCTTCACAAGATGTCCGTGTAGACGAAGTTTATATTTTAATAAATTTCCTATGTGCAATACCTCTTTTATTCAAGAAATCCCTACATATTTTAACACAAACACGAAAATTATTCTCTATTTAACAACATGACAAAGGTGAATTCTTAGGCACTTCGTTGAGCCCGAATAAAATTAGTGACTTTGAAAATTATCAAAATTCTTCAGACTAAACTGTGAAGTTTCAAGAATCTGCCATTAGCTTTTTAAGCTTGTTTAGTAAGTATAGCTTTTATTCGGATATCTTTAGTCGTTTTCTGAAGCATGAATAATTACATAACTTCATGCATAATTAAATGGGAATCTTAAATTTATTACAAGCAGATTTTTAATTTTATTACTATACCTTAGATTCTATTATTGGAATGTGATATTTTTGATACCCTGTTGGTAAACAGACATACAAATTATATGAATGGGGTGGACCAATAAATTGTTGTTTAACAGCATCGACCACCCCCACTATGACGGCTAAATGATGCGGTTACAAAATGGGCAGCAACAAAGACGAATTTGAATTATGTTTTATAATGCTCGCTGTATTTATAAATTATATATTTAAAAAAACACACTTATGAATGGCGGATCTTTATTGCACAAAAGCTTAATTCTTAATATACAATTGTACATAGGCGAGCTTAATGCCTTAGGCTTTATCTACCAGCTAACCTTTGGGAGATTGACCAATAACAATAAATGAGCTAATAATAATAAAATGTTATATAATGGAACATCCTCGAGTGAAATCAAAAGAAAAAGTTGAGGAAAGGGAACTGAGAGGTCATCACCACGTCTCGTCTCCTGCGGCGAGTCCATTAGCCCTACTTCAATTTCATTTCCTTTGAAGCCACACAGCGGGGATCGTCTACATAACTACTTACAGAATCTTCGCGGCGCTTACACATAGGTATCGGAAAACCTATAACGCCGGAGATGCAGAAGAGAAGTATGTATCTGATATAGGTAGATCCACTGTAGGTGTGTAACGTAGGTACTAATAAATATAACACTTTACATAAATGAGTATTTAAAGAAAGCTGATATACTCAAATTATATCCTCTCATCAAACTTTTGTGACTGTTTAATAGATGGATTATTGGGTATTTCCAAAAACTGCGACGGGCAGACCTCTTCTTCGGTGAAGACTCCAAATACCATCGGCTAGGATGGGGTGGGAATAAAACCCCGCCGCTAAGGATACCGTGACGGATTTAAGCATAGGCAACATAGGCAGTTGCCTGGGCCGCCACCACACCAAAAAAATTTAATTAAATCAATTAAGGCTCAGTAGAAACAAAAAGTACTGAGTTTTGTTACAAATAGTTAGACGAAAATCCTATTTTTTTCTTTGAGTGGGAAAAGTTAATATTTTAAATTCTGCGAGATCAAGCAGCACGAAATAAGTCAGACGAAAAATTATTTAGCTTGTAGGTACCTAAGTTTAATTTTGAATAAATTTTATGTTGGCCAACTTATTCAGTTGCTCTCTTCTTTACCTTGACTGTAATAGAAACTTTCAATAGTTAACCACAAATGATTCGAGTGCCTCCACCACATGCTCTGCCTATGGGCCGCCGAAGTCCAAATCCGGCGCTGTTCTGAGGCAGTCTAGTCGGTGATGACACCATATCCTCTTATATGTATATCAGCCCTATGTCGTCATATTCTATAGGTTTAACCGCCTTCGTAGACTACTGGTTGCGCCATTGGCGTTGTATCTGGAGGTCGAAGATTCGATTCCCATCCGTTATAAAAAAATATCAATAAGTACTTACTTTTTTTATGTAGTTTGTCATGGTCTGTTGTTATAAAATATATTATGTATTATATCGTTGTTATTGGTACGCAACTATGTAGGTACTGGAACCATATGGCAGGAGAGGGCTGACTATATTTTTTATAAATAAATTTCCTTGGAGATATGTCAATAGACATAATAAATAGTTTTGCATCAACCGAGATAGGTTGGGGGAAAGCAGCGAGTTGGGAGTAGTATTTTAATTATTATAAAATATATATATATTTAAAATATTTAAACAGTCCGGGAATAAAAAGTATTATATTTATTTAATAATTAATTTTGGATGAAGCCCAAAACTACTGTTTTATTTAATGAAATCCCAAGAAGGTAAGTAGGTAAAGAAACAAATCTAAAAGAGCCGTACAGTACTACAAATTTTGTTTGACCGCCTCTGTAGGCTAGTGGTTGCGCCTTTGACGTTGTATCCGGAGTATTTCGAAGGTCTTGGGTTCGATTCCCACCCGTGGCAAAAATATATTAGTACGTTTTTCTGCACAATTTATCAAGGTCTGGGTATATAAAATATATTATTTATTATATCGTTGTTTCTGGTACACATAGTACAAGCCTAGAGATTAGTTTGTGACTTGAGCAATATGTGTAAATTGTCACACTTATTAAAAAAAACTGACTTAAGATTGTAATACATATTAGTATTACTTAAAAACTATTGTAAATATTATTAATATTATAGATATGCAGGAGTGGGTAAGGTTGATCGTCTCGGTCGAATTAACTAACCACCTACACTAGGTAATTACTAAGTCTGGCTAGGTACTGTAACCTTCTCTATTGTAGAGTACATTTAAATGTTAGTTATATTATTTGAATAGTATTTATGACATTTGTGACGGGAATAGAACAAATCGAAGGAACAAAAGAGTCGAAAGAGAGATCAATAGAGGAACACACGATAGAAGTGTGATTTTATTAATTTAATATAAAAACGAATAGAAACCGCGATTAATCCTCACAGTTTGAATTTATATAGCTTCGCAGGGATATTGTATTCTATAGGGAAATAAAAGGAATATAAAAATAAATGTATAAAACGTATAAAGTTGTTTTTAAAGAAGTACCTGAGGAAATCGGGTACGGTGGCCGAGGTGAGTGAAGTAAATCATACCTTCGGTCACAGTACTTAAGTAGTGGGGTTCGTTCTGTTGAGTTTTTAATTTCAGACATAAAAAACAACTCAACAGACATAGGCTTTTGTATGAAAATAATGCTATCATTCCCTATGCGTAAAGTTATTAATATAATTAAATATCAAGCTAATGAAAAACCAGAAATATCTAAACAATATTTGTTGGCATGTGTATGGCAGTGGGAGGGAGGGCAGCATAACCAAACCTAATTGATAAAAAAAAGATTAACCAATATCTTAAATCGCCTTAATAAATATTTTACTTTGACTTATTGTAATAAATATTTTACTTTGACTTATTGTAATAAATATTGTACTTTGACTTATTAACCTGCCACACCAAGACAGACAGACATACTTTTTTGGTTCCTTTTAAATGCCTAATTCAATATTATAATATTTTTTTTTATGAGAGAAAAATATTAGATATTTAGCTAATAATTTTGATTATTACCCACGAAATAATGTTTTTGCATTCAGTCAATGTCTAATATTTAACCTACTTTTTATCCATGTCTAGTATGTCGTTTTTTCCACCCTGTATACCTATTATTAGAAATTTGCTGCTTTGTGTTATATTTTCAGATTTTTCAGGAAATTAATGTTTACACTTCGCGACAAAAACAAATAAAAGCCATCTAGTGGTTATGCTAGAAACTATTTCGATGAGGAACATAAAATCATTTGTATTGTGTTGCTAAATATAAAATAGTTCTTGCTGCCAGTAACAGATGGCGCTATAACGAAACTTCAAAGTATAGAACTTACAAATATTTTACCTTTTAGTACAATAGTTTGCCGTTAGATGTCGGTGTTGTTTTATTTTTATAATAACTTTTGGAAACGGATAATTACGTCAATGTATGGAAATTACAATAATATTATGAATTTTATTTGAAAAACATACTGGTTTCAACTAAAAATCTTCTCCCACAAAAATGCGAGGCAATGTGCAGTAAGGGGCTGAGCTTAATCAATTTGGTGGCTGAGGAAACCGTTTTTTTTTCTATCTTAGTATTAATAAAGTCAGGTAAAATATTAGGCAATATATTGAAGTGACCACTTATGCAATCATAACTATCATAATAGTAATTTATTATACTTACATAGTACCTTTGCTACAAAATTCTTAAAACTTACTTAACTTACATTTTGGGCCCCAATAATACATAAGTTATTGGGGCCCTAAATGTAACATAAGTTATACCAAAAAGTATAAGAAGCAGTTAGATTGAGTTTAGATAAATATATGTCAATAATGCTATAAAAAGTATAGAATAGCTGCATAACGAGCGTCTGCCTCAAAAGTAGATTTAGAAAAGCCTATTTTAATTACATGTCATTGAGATTGCTTATGCAAAATAATTAAAATATAGGTATCTAAATATAAACAATTTTATTAATTTATTATAAAGGATTTTTGACAGAATGAGATATAGGACATAGAAAGGATTATGGAGTTATTTATAGTGTTAGGTGGGAGGAAGGTCTCTATAATATACAGGATGAATTTTTCAAAGCACAAGGAATAGCAAAAAATGCTCAAAGGAGTCTCAGGGCCAATATTGATAAAAACTAAAACTGCATAATTATTTACAATTTATTTATTAGGGCTTAAAAAATTAAACATATTTTCTTAAAAATTAGCACTTTCCTTTAGTTTGCTATTTAAAGTTATTTTCCACCATTTGATCATTATAATAGACATTATCAATGTTGTGAATTTTAATAAGCTTTTTGTGAGAAATAAATAAATGAATTATTATTATTATCTGGTGCAATAATACAGGTGATTTTTTATTTATTTATTAAGAATATTTTTCAATAAAATGCGAGTTTTAGTATATATATATATATCAAAATCGGCCCGAGCATTTGTCGCTATTACTTGTAGTTTAAGATATGGCCTTTAAGGCACCCTGTATAATAACTTTGTTAGGCCGACCGACCTGTCTTCTTACCACTGCCCATACAGATGCAAAAACCGTCAAGTGACCTAGTCATGTTTCGGTTTTAGTCTGTGGGTTCACTGGTTTTCAGGATTTCACTGCATCAATTTATTTTTGTGATGGTACCCTCCTTTCCAGGTGCTGTTACAAAATGGGTGGTTGAAATGACAATAAGGCAGCGAGTATATTAAATTATACTCAATGCAATTCATCTTTGTCGCCTCCAATGTCATAATCGCATAATTTAGCCGGCATAGTGATTACTAATTTTTTTTAAACAATTATTGAATGACCCCATTTATTGACTTTGTAGGTCAGCTCACCACCAGGTCGATACAAAGTCACACGTAATACTCCAGTAAAAAAATTTAAGGTCTTCTGCTTAGTGTCTGGTCTGGACTTTCCTGAAAAATTGTACATCAAGGGTATTAGTTAGGATAAGAAAGGAATGTGATAGGTAATTATATTTTTGCCTGAATAATATAAGTAGAAAGATTTTATATTAAAAAAAATGGTAAATCTGTTTTATATTTTTTATTATTATACAATGGATTAAATAAATTGCTGACATATTAAAGGTAAACCAATTTTTTGGCATTTGATAGGTATTATTCTTATAACATATCTAGCATTCTACTTATCCCCTTCAATACATTGTAAAGCCAACTTATTAAAAAATTATGGAGGTACTTAATCTTAACAGGACTTCAAAATTACTAAGGTTTATCATATAAGGAGTTATATATATATATTCATTAAGTTTATTAGGTTCATTTTTTTATGTTAATAGTAATGATGTGTAATGCTGAGGGCTTATTATTACTTATAGATACACTACACATAATTAGCTTAATCCCTGATTAATTAAATTGGAATCCGCCTCTGTTAGTGAGAAATTTATTCAGCACATTATACAGCAGGTTGCTAGTGAGTCTGGAATGCTATATCAGGTAGTTAAGTGTATAATAAGTAGAGAGTGTACCAGTATGAGAGAGATTTAGTTATCCAGGGATTCACTGTTGGGTGCTAGATCTTTTGTGTGAATGTCAGATCCACTGTATGGAAAAGAGGCATAAAATGAGAGATGGAATACTATTCTTAGCTTCATATATTAAGGTACTATATATACAAGTTTCAAATCAATGGGTAAATACAGAGAAAGGAGTAAATATAATAATACACAGTAAGTAACTGGAAAGTTTACAGGTGTTTTACATTATCATCATTCACTGCCACTGCCACTCCCATTTCTATCCAAATTAATATTATAATATCCTTTTAGTGCTGTATTTGAAATACACACCGTAAAAAAAATTTAGCTAACCAAGGAATACCAAGATCCTTCAAGATATGGTTGGTTTCCTGGAATTCCTAACTACTCTTCACATATTACAAAGATTTTAAAATGAATGTTATGGTTTGATTAAAAAAACAGTAAGAGAAAATATCCTCTGGGACACAAAATATTATAATAAGAAACAGAATGTTAATATTTCATAGTTGCTAACCTGATTATCGTCGCTGTTGGAGGGATCTGCCACCCAAAAGTCTTCAATATTCTCTGGAAAGTCACGTTCGTTCCCAGGATCAGGGCTCAATCCAGGATCCCTAGTTTTAAACACTAAAACTAAACCTCCATCAGTCTCCTCAGGCCTCCAAGACCCACACATAGTTTTTACAGTCCGGCACTCTTTGTCCAGCTTAATTTTTTTAGCTGGAACTTCATCGACATTCACACTTATTTTTTTAGAATTATCTCCCATTTTATTAACGCTAAATATTTGTTTTACCGAAAACAAAATATTAGGCTTTAACAAATTTGGTATTTGTTTTAAAACAGATAAAAACTTTTGCATTACTAATAATACATTGTTGAGACAAATATTTTGTAAGGAGTAAATTATATATTTATGGAGTTTTAACTATAAAAATGTGGTTTATTTATTATGTAGTGCTCTATTTAATCTGTGTTTATTATTATTATCTTATGTTAAGTTAATGGCTTCTTTTAAGCGACACTACGCTCTACGCGTGCGCCCAATTTTGGCACAAATTTAGAGGTTATTATAATAAAAACAAAAAGCATGACCGGTTAGCATGACAGTGACATTTAACTTTTAAAAATAAAACGGTTAGTTTCCTCTACTGCAGGTACGAAATAATACCAAAGTGCCCTAAGGCCTAAATTTGCGTTTCGAACGTTATACTGTATGAAACATGTTCGTTGCCGTCATATTCTGTGGCCCAATTATAAAAGAAAGAACGTGAAAGCAATCTGTGATTACTGTGGCGTCACTCCATCTCGTAAGAACCAGCCTTTACAATCAGTTTTGTGTAAGCAAGCCTTAATAAAAAAACATTAATTATTTATGTCACTGTCACTTCTCGGAGTAAATAAAAATACAAAATAGATTTCAAGACAAAGTATTTTATTACTAATATTAAAGAATCCTATTATATAACATTAATAACTAGGTACATTGGTGACCCCGTTACTTACAATGTCTCTGGATCAAAGTAATAACGATGAAAACACGCATATGGATGTCGTAAATAAGATAAGTACAAAAATACCCCCTTTTTGGAAAAGCAACCCTGCGCTATGGTTTAGTCAGATTGAATCACAATATATTATTTCAAGAATTTTAAAAGATGATATGAAATACCACTATGTGGTAGGTAATCTTGAAAGTGAAATATTATCTCAAGTTAGCGATATTGATACATCTACACCCTCTTCTGACAAATATGAAACCATCAAGAAACGTCTTCTACAAATATTTAAAGCTACTGAACACCAGCGTATACATAAATTAACGTTGACTTTATCACTTGGAGATAAACGTCCATCACAATTGTTGCGAGAGAAGCGAGAACTTTCTGAAAATCTTTTGCCAGCAAATTTGCTAAAAACTTTATGGCTTCAAAAATTACCAACAATTATTCAATCAATTCTTACAGTAAGTGATAAAGAACTTGATGATTTAGCAGTAATGGCCGATCAAATTAAAATAACCGACAATTTTAAAACCGAATCAATAAATTCTATAGATAAACCTCTTGAAAATGTTATGCAAAGTTTAGAAAGTTTAGATGATAAAATAAACAACATGGCTAGTCAGATTAATGAAATGCAAAAACATCAAAGGCCAGAGCATAAATTCAACTATCATTATAATCATAGCTCACATAGAGGACATAAAAATCAGGAATTTCAAGACAGTATACCACGCCCATTTAACAATAATTTCTCACGACCCCCAGCTATAACATTTCCATCCACTAGTACAAGTCAAATTTTTCTGTGTTGGTATCATTTAAATTTTGGTAATAAGGCAAGGAAATGCACACCACCCTGCAACTTTCGTGAGCATTCGGAAATCTAAAAAGCCGGACAATAGATGCGGTAAGTGCATCCGGTAACAACACGATAACAAGCCGCCTATTTTTAAATGACAATACGACAGGATTGTGTTTTTTAATTGACACTGGTGCAGAAATTTCTGTTATACCTAAAACTTTTAGGACAACCAATAAAACTGTATCAGATTTTAAACTGTATGCAGCAAACAACACTGTATGCAGAAATAAATACATACGGGCAACAAACCATTAAATTGGATTTGGGGTTAAAGAAGTTTTATGTGTGGACATTTGTTATAGCTGATGTATCAAAACCAATTATTGGTGCTGATTTCTTGAAGAAATATGGTTTAATGGTGAATATCAAAAAGAGTCGTCTCGTTGATAATACAACCTCTTTATCCACTACAGGATCAGTAATTCAGGGCCTTAGTTTTTCTATATCAACAATAAAAAGCCATGATGCGCATCATCCATTACTATCAGAATTTATTGAAATAACTCAACCATTTAACTGCAACCAAAAAGTAAAGCATACAACATCACATCACATTACCACCACAGGACCACCTGTAGTAGAGAAGACTCGACGTTTATCAGTAGAAAAATTAGAAGCAGCTAAAAAAGAATTCAAATTTATGTTAAAAACTGGTTTAGGTCGTCCTTCAAAAAGTTCTTGGGCTAGTCCGTTACATATGTCACTGAAAAAGAATGGAGAATGGAGACCCTGTGGTGATTACCGTAAATTAAATAGCATTTTTAACTATTCCAGATAAATATCCGATTCCAAATATTCAAGATTTTTTAAGTATTTTATATAATAAAATATTTTTTTCGAAAGTCGATCTCGTAAGAGCATATAACCAAATTCCTGTAGAACCAAACGATATTCAAAAAACTGCAGTAACGACTCCATTTGGTTTATTTGATTTTTTACGCATGCCATTTGGACATTGTAATGCGGGACAAACATTTCAAAGATTTATACATGAAGTTACTAGGGGTTTGGATTTTTGTTTTTCATATTTAGATGATGTTCTCATTGCTTCAGTAGATAAAAAAGAACACTTACATCATTTACGCTTACTTTTTGAGAGATTTTCAGAATTTGGAGTAAAAATTAATGTTGCGAAATGTGTTTTTGAAGCATCATCTGTGGAGTTCACAGGATTTTTAATAAATTCTAAAGGTTTCTCCCCGCTATCTGACAAGGTTGAAGTAATAAACAATTATAAAATTCCTAAAACTGTTTTAGAACTACGTCGATTTTTGGCAATGGTAATTTTTTACAGAAGATTCCTTCCTAATGCCGCAGAAACTCAATCGATTTTGACAAAACATCTAGTGCAAAGAAAAATGATCATAGTAAATTAAACTGGAAAGATGAGGATACTAATGCATTTAATACAATTAAATATGATTTAAAGAGAGTTACTCTTTTAGCTCATTCAAAACCTAATGCACAATTGGCGCTCATGGTTGATGCATCAGATAAAGCCATTGGCGGTGTTGTACAGCAACAAGAAAGCGGAGCTTGGAGACCTTTAGGTTTTTTTCAAAAAGATTGGATGAAACACAAATTAAATATAGCGCTTTTGATAGAGAATTACTGGCAGCATACTCATCAATAAAACACTTTAAATATCTTCTAGAAGGTCGAGACTTTATATTGTTTACTGATCATAAACCGTTGACTTTTGCCTTTGCAAAAAAAAGGAGATAATTATACACCAAGACAATCCCGACATTTGGATTATATTTCACAGTATACTACAAAAATTAAACACATATATGGAGTTAATAATATTGTTGCTGATGCTATGTCTCGTATTGAAACAATAACATTATCGGAGTCTATAAATTATAACGATTTTATTGATGCTCAAGAAATTGATACAGAACTTAAGCATCTTACAACATCCAATACTACATCACTTAAAATTATAAAAATTAAGAATAAGATAAAGACATTTACTGTGATGTTTCTACTAATACTATCAGACCATATGTTCCAGATTCATTTAGAAAACATATATTTAATAGTTTTCATTCTCTCTCACATCATGGAGCTCGAGCTACTACTAAATTAATTTCTGAAAAATATGTCTGGCCAAAAATGAACAAGGAAATTAAATTTTGGGTAAAATCTTGCTTTCAATGTCAGCGTTGTAAAGTTCAGAGACATAATCACAGTCCTTTTGCAAAATTTACAGTGCCTAGTGAACGTTTTCAACACATCAATATAGATATTATTGGACCCTTACCACTTTCTCAAGGATTTAGATATTGCTTAACTTCAATAGATCGTTTTACAAGATGGCCTGATGCTTTTCCGATCATAGATATAACCGCTGAATCAGTAGCAAAGGCTTTAATATTTGGATGCGTTTCACGGTATGGTTGTCCTCTAACTATAACCACTGACCAAGGAAAGTAATTTGAGAGCGAACTGTTTTCAGAACTAACAAAGCATTTGGGAATTAAGCATATACATACGACAGCGTACCATCCACAAGTTAATGGGATAATTAAGAGATGGCATCGAACATTAAAATCTGCAATTATGTGTTATAATACAGAAAATTGGGCTGAGTGTTTACCACTTGTCTTATTGGGATTAAGATCAACCTATAAAGAAGACATAGAATCTACACCCGCAGAACTATTATATGGAGAAAACCCTCGGTTACCAGGAGAAATGTTACTTGATAGAAACGAAGATGAAATTACAGAATCTCCAGCAAAATTTGTACAAAAATTAAGAACGATTATGTGGTCTTTAAGACCAGTGCAAACAAAGCGTCATAGTCCACATTCAGTTTTTGTACATAAAGCACTTCATCAATCTAAATATGTTTTTGTTCGAAATGATGCAGTAAAAAAAACATTACAATCTCCGTATGCCTCCATCTATACTAATATTATAAAGCTGAAGAGTTTGTTTGTTTGTTTGTTTGTTTGTTTGTTTGAACGCGCTAATCTCCGAAACTACTGGTTCGAATTGAATAATTCTTTTTGTGTTGGATAGTCCAGTTATCGAGGAAGGCTATAGGCTATATAACATCACGCTACGACCAATAGGAGCAAAGATATAGTGGTAAATGTGTAAAAAACGGGAGAAATTATTTCATCTTTGAAGCCTTCCGTTGCGTGCGCCGTGAAAACGGTTCAAGATACACAAAAAATATGTATTAAAGAATAATCTAAATATATATAACTCAAAGGTGACTGACTGACATAGTGATCTATCAACGCACAGCCCAAACCACTAGACGGATCGGGCTGAAATTTGGCATGCAGGTAGATGTTATGACGTAGGCATCCGCTAAGAAAGGATTTTGATAAATTCTACCCCCAAGGGGATAAAATAGGGGATGAAAGTTTATATGATAAAAAAATAACTATTCCACGCGGACGAAGTCGCGAGCACAGCTAGTATTTAATATAAGAAAAAAAAAACAAATGTATCAAACTAGATATAAAAGGAAAATCTGTTACAATTTCTATTGATCGCCTTAAGCCGGCAATTATTGAAAAAGAGGAAATTGATCAGCCATCATCAGCAGTTATACTCCAACCAAACAACTCCCATAATATTTCAAACTCGCCATTTATACCATCACCTCTTCCATTACCAACTACACCTCAAAGACAAAATGCGAAAGCTCCCATCCCGACATCAAGGCTGGGTCGACAAATAAGATGTCCTTCCCGATATTTGTCCAACGTTGACACTGGAGGGGGAGTATGTGGCGTCACTCAATCTCGTGAGAACCAGCCTTTACAATCAGTTTCGTGTAAGCAAGCCTTAATAAAAAAACATTAATTATTTATGTCATTGTCACTTCTCGGAGTAAATAAAAATACAAAATAGATTTCAAGACAAAGTATTTTATTACTAATATTAAAGAATCCTATTATATAACATTAATAACTAGGTACATTACCATCATCCGATGTAATTCAAAAAAGTTCCTATTAGGCCACTGTTCTTAGGCATTCATTTATAAATATTAGGTAATAATAAATGTCACTGTCACTGCTAACCTTTTATCATTTTTTTTTTTTTTTAATTTAAGTTAATAAATAAATGACCGGTTAGCAGTGACAGAGTGACATTTAACTTTTAAAAATAAAACGCTTGGTTGTCTCTGCTTGCAGGTACGAAATAATACCAAAGTGCCCTAAGGCATAAATTTGCCTTTCGAACGTTATATTGTATGAAACATGTCCGTTGCCGCCATATTCTGTGGCTCAATTATAAAAGAAAGAACGCGAAAGCAATCTGTGATTACCATTGGTGTTTTTTTTGTGCTACCTAGTAGACCATCAGGGGCATATGACCCGTACGGCACTAAGGAACCTCAGATGTTATATATATATATATATATATTGTATGGGTGCTAGTTCAGTGGCTTGCTATTGTTGTGTCCATATTAAGGGCTGAAGGACCAGGAGACAGACTAGGAGTATGTCTCCAGCGGGTTCCCTAACTAGAAATGCCACATATACTTCGGTTGCACACTCTTTATCACGGAATAGGAAAGATATACATGAGACAGCGAGGAACAAAATAGAAAGAAGCTGTCTCTGTGATAACAATTGCATGCAACTTACTTGCTGATCCAAATCCTGGAGTGCACCGTTCACATGTACTTTTAATAGTCCAAAGTCCAGAGGATTTGACAGTATACTTATTATTGACACTCACAGTTGTAATTATGGCTATTTACTAGTAGGAATAATATAGATATATTTGTAGGTTTTAAAATGGTATGTACGCAAATATAAAAAGCGTTTTATATTAGCATTAGAGAATGCAATGATGCAGCTAAAATTTGTCACATAGCAAAAGTGAGTTAAAAGGAAGGCAGGTACGGAAATTATGATAAAAAAAGTGCGTTCCGTTTCTACACTGGCAAACAAAAGCTATTATAAATCAAAATAAAACAATAAAACGCCTAAACAACCATCATCCGATATAATTTAAAAAAGTTCCTATTAGGCCACTGTTCTTACTTCTTAGGCATTCATTAATTATAAATAATAGGTAATAATAAGGCGATTTTTGCCTTAGGGCACTCCTGTATAAAAATATACTATACTCTGTTCATCTTCAAAAAAATCTCCTGAAGCATTGTGCTTAGAGATGGGCATTAATAAATAATTGGATTTTATTCTTTAATTGAATATTTTTTTGACAGTAATTATAATGGAATCTGATAATGAGATATGTGCTACACGAAATAGAAATTTCTCCGTCGATTATTGTTCTATAAGTTTATTTATGTATGTAAATAATTTATAGGTTGTATCGTCTTATGAGACTATTTTACAATAATTTGCTGTGTAATTTAAAATATTATTAATTAATATTACCGTGAATCGCATGTTTTAATTATTTATTTACGAACAATCTATTGGATTTACGACTAAGAGCCGGTTCCATAATGGATAGCTAAATTGTACTATTTCTAAAACGATTGGGATGTTTAGGTTCTTTAAATATTAATAGCTAAAGCCGCAATAATAAATTATTAAAGAAAACACGTTTTTCATCTTTGACATACCAACTTATACCTACACTAAAAATTATTATAAATTTTGATTTAAACTATTGCCTATACCATATTAGGTACTTACTAAAAGAATTGTAATAATAATATAACCACAAATATACAGAATATCACTTAATATATGACTGTTTATTTATTTATTTATTAGGTATTTGGAAAACCAACTTCCATAAATCATAACATAACACTTATAATAAATAATAATAATAATAAATCATTTATTTCATTTCAATATGTTACAAATATTAAAAAGTGCTTAAGGCCTTCTAGTAGGTACCTAAACAATACCTGTGTCAGAAGGCCTTACTCTTCCATAACTATGTAAAAAAATAGATAAAAGTAACAATAAATTAAACATAGGTAATAGGTAACATAAATTAAATTAACTTTCCATAGCTACATAAAACAAATAGCACCTATCGACAAAACCCTTCCGCTGGGTACCCTGAGGCCTTCTAGAGCGCCGTAAGTAACCAGTGATATTTTATTTATAATAAGACCGTTACCAGTTTTTTAGAATTGTAATATGTAGACATATTTTACTTCATTAATTTTTAGAAGAACCACAAGATTTTGGAGAATTTATGCGATGACAGTAGATATTACAAACACACAGTTCAACAAAAAATAATGTTAAATTAATAATGCAAATTTGTCTTTGTCGCCGACAGTTTTGTAACCACATCATTTACCTACCGTTTTATTATATCCTCACTGTTTTATCGTCCATATTACCGTCAATATACTTACATTGTATACATTTTGTTTCATTGTGTGGTCGCTATATATTAAAATTTCGTAGGATTCATATTAATTGATTAACCCAGCAAATAGGGAGAAAAAATATATTTTAAGTTTACAATAATTTAGAAGAAACTTTTTACTAAAAGGTACGTATACTAGACTTTAAATTATTCGTTTCTACAAGGAGTCACATGCACATACGAAAAGTAAACGTATGGATTTAGGGACCAGTATTTATAAGTCGTATTTCGGAATTCTGTCGATATTTTTGCTTCATTTTTTTTTACAATACGTTTTAGGACTTCTTTTAAAACCTTGACTAAAAAAAACAAATAAATATTTTTTTTAAACAACTTTCATAAAAACATATTTCTAACTTGTGAGGATTGAGGTACCACAGAATATGCATATAGATTTTTTATCACATACCTGTAAAAACGGCTATTCAAAAATGTCACCTTCAAGAATGTAAGCAAAAGAGTAGCATGAAGTGTGAGAAATGCACAGAAATGCAATATATTTGTGTAATACTACGGCTGAACGAAATTGTTATCGTGATTTCTACAAGAATATCAATTAGGATTATTGGTTTTAGGCTATGTTTAATTAAAATTATTAATAAATAAACACAAAAGTCATGTTATACTGTTATTTATATAATTAGGAAAAGTATCCTTGTGTGCTCATGCAAGGTAACACTGATGTCCTAATATAATATAAGTAGGTACATTAAAAAAAATAAAGGGGGGGAGGGTAGTTTTTTAAATTATTTTTTACCATTACTATATACATTTTGATAAATTATTTTGTAATAGAGTCAATATTATTAGGTACCTAGGCACTTACTCCTATCTCTTCTGACACTCAAAACGGTGACAAAAGAAAAATATTATTTAAACTTGATCACATTTCGTAATAGGCTTTTCCTCGGCTTTGTGAACATTTAACCCCACCTAAAACCATTTATTTACATGTAAAAAGGCCTTTAGAAAAAAAAGGATACAGCTTGTGTAAACACAAATTTGAATTTAAAAGTGATGCCTAAGGCTGTTTCATTTGTGTCTCGTTCAAATAAATTAACGATTTTTGAAATTGAATCCGATTGAATGAGATGGGCTGATAATTATTTTGCCTTTCCCAAGATAATCCAGTTGGTAAATAATACCAAGATTTACCATATTTTGGTTTATAAAACTATACTTTAAAATAATAATAATTGGGCTCTCGAGATATGTGATCGGTTCATCATCATCAGCCTATCGCAGTTCTTTGCTGGATATAGGCCTCTCCAAGACACGCCACTGATCCCTATCCTCCGCTCTTCGCATCCAGTCTCTGCCAGCCACGCTCCGCAGATCATCAGTCTATCTAGCTGCGGGGAGTCCTATGTTACGTGCGCCAAGACGTGGTCTCCACTCTAATATCCACCTGCTCCAGCGGTTGTCGGTCCTGCGGCAAATGAAAGACCAATGGAAGACCAGCCCACTGCCACTTCAGTTTGCTAACTTTCAGAGCTATGTCGGTGACTTTAGTTCTCATACGAATATCGTCATTCCTGATTTTATCCATCAGAGAAACTCGTAGCATAGCTCTTTCCATAGCTCGCTGAGCGACCTTAAGTTTGTGGACCAGCCTCACTGTTAGTGTCCATGTTTCGGCACCGTATGTCATCACTGGTGTCGCACTGATTAAAGACTTTTGTTTTCAAACACTGCGGTATGGCTGACGTAAGGACGTGGCGTAGCTACCCGAACGCTGCCCAGCCCAACTGCACCCTTCTGTCGGTTTCACTCTCGGAGTTGTTCCCACCGAGGTTTAGGATTTGGCCCAGGTAGATGTATTTCTGAACTAATGTATTGGTTACTTACCTTTTATTTAGAATAAACATTTAAGGCGTAGATATGGTCGGTGAAGTTTATCCTTGGTGGCTGTCTTGTATGACAGATAATGGTTAACAGGTCAATGGAATCAGCTAACCACCTAGTCTTACACTAGTTGATTATGAAGGTAGTGTATGTTCGGTTCGGTAGTATTTTTATATTAAGATTTCCATTCCATTATTTATTTATTTATTTTAACATTTTATTGCACAGTAAACAAAAGTTATGTACAAAGGCGAACTTAATGCCTTAGGCATTATCTACCAGCTAACCTTTAAGATTGTGTTCGAAGTCGGGTGCTTAATTTAAATTTTAATAAACTTATATAAATTAGGGCATAGTAATATAATAAAATATATTATACAATATATACATAATAAATAATACATACTATACATAAACATATACATAACCATATATATAATATAATATCTCAATTAAAAATAAATATACATACATATATCCATATACAAACATACATATTGGTATACTATACACAAATAAAGTCCATCGCGTTTAAGTTCTAAATCTGATATCGAGGTATAATAAATATTTGTGGTTCTTTTGTTAATGAATAACAGCCTAATCAAACGCACTCTAAGGCCTCATTGTTAAACTATTTATAAATATCAGTAAAGATTTACATGAAATAAATGATTTTGACTTTTGACTTTGGGAACCGTTAAAACGGCCTCAGGGTACCCAGCGGAGGGATGAACCCGTCCTCTTTTCCCCGATGGTATTCGGAGGCAACACATAACAAGTAGCCTGTTGTGGTGTTTGTGATGGTATAGCCTCGTTGTATAAAGCGGTCACCCATTATTGACCTGACCTTGTTGTGATCTGCTTAACCTTATTATTAGTTATTTAACTACTAGACTGGGGCCGCTTTTTTAATAATTATTAAGATTTAAAGCTAGACTCCAACGTTGCTACCAATGCCGCTATAGGTACCCCTCGTAGGTACCACCAGGGTTAGGTTCTTTCATATACTAAAATTGGTTTCAAGAATATTAAATTTAGAGGTACTCTTTGGAAGTCTTGATATCGGATATATAATAGAAGCACATTTGTTGTTGCTATACGAGTGTACAATAATATACCTAATGAATTTAAAATCTTAGCCAATATTACATTTAAAAATACATTAAAAGGATGGTTAATGGATAATGCATTTTATAATATGAAGGATTTTTTTAATTATAATAAGTTGGCGTTGTTGTTAATTGCTTAAATTGATGATTGTGAATATAATTTTGTGTTGTCTGGTTTATAAATGGGTACTTAATTGATTCAATGTTTGATG
Source organism: Monopis laevigella (assembly GCA_947458855.1). Classification (NCBI taxonomy): domain Eukaryota; kingdom Metazoa; phylum Arthropoda; class Insecta; order Lepidoptera; family Tineidae; genus Monopis; species Monopis laevigella. The sequence goes on along the minus strand of OX381583.1, from coordinate 25,830,157 downwards.
TATTCTTGTCTTGTACTTTTTGTAAAATTGCATCCCAGTAATGGTGTTGTAAAACATTTTACTGCAATAAAATATTTATATTCTATCTATTCGGTTCATTTTGTAAACAACGATTTTTTTTTGGAATCATTATGAAATGGACAGTAGTTTACCTACAAACAATACACATTATTTGTTTTATTATAACAATAATTACCTAGACACTAACGTTACAAAATTAATGTGAAAAGCCGGGTAGCTGGGTTTAGGTTGGAGGAAGGTCTATAACTTGCTAAGCCGAACGGTTGACTACCGTTACCACCGCCCATACCTACAGATGCAAACACCGTCAAGTGACTTAGTTATGTTTCTGTTTTAGTCTGTGGGCTCACCGGTTTTCAGGATACTATAACATACATTTCTTGTCGAGGTGGCACTCTTATTTTAGGATGTGGTTACGAAACGGGCAGTTAATTTGACGATAAAGAAGCAAGGCTACTGATATAGACTCGTAACGCAAATGTATCTTAATCACAGCCCATTTCATAATTGCACTATTAAGCGATTTATTCCGTTTTCGCCCGGGCGAACTTTCAATACTTATGGTCAATTCCTTTTTCGCCTGCAAAAAAATATTTTTCCGTTTTACGCAAATAAACCCATTAACAAAACTTTATTTTAGACAATCATTTTATGATTTTTTTATGATGTTTTAAAAGGTACAAATAGGTAAATGATAATTTTTATGAGGTTCAGGTTCGAATACAAAACGGACTGTTAGCGTAATGCAAATTTGTCATCTTTGCCGCCGCCCATTTCAGTATAGACCTACTTTCTGATAATCCATTATACTTTGCATTTCTGATCACCCATTATATATTGCAGCTTATAGATTTTATTACTGAATGTTCTTAATAGTATATTTTTATGTTTTACTAATGAGCGGGCGAAAACGGAAGGAAAATATGGCAATAACATTAAATAATTACGTTCGCCCAATTTATGGGCGAATACGGCATACTTTATGGGTATAAAGTGGAATTTTAACATTCGGCGAAATTCGAAAGTTGCAGGCGAAAATGGAAGAATTATATTTAGCCGGCATAGTGGAAGTTATCAATACACAACAATATATTGATCGACCCCATACATGGATTTTTTTAGATCTACTTATCACTAGATGCAAGGTCGCATGCCGTGCTTCAGTAAAAAAATACTTACCTACTACTGCCACTACGAGTGACAAAAAATAAATTACAAACAAAACTGCAATTTGGAGGACTGAAAAACAATGACGTGCAATCAGCGTCTGAGCTGGGGCCATAAATCACCGGGGACCTCACCGGGGTCACAACTGACAGGGTCCTGGGAACCCACAGCTGGCCCCCGCCTGGAATGACCGGGGATTTGGATGTAGAAAAATGACTTGTAGAAATAAATGTTAGGCCTACTTACTACTCAATTCTTACAAACTCCTTTTAGGCTATTTGGCTACTTATGTACACCATATATGGGTTCTCGGTATATGTGGAGACCGTGGCTTGGATTGGTACTTGTAATACTTACATTACTTAAATAATGAAATAGCTTACAGAAGTTATTGATCTATTTACAAAAGCTCGGTTGCGGTTCCGTAAAGATGATTACCTCCTGCTGCGCGTCTTACAAATTCCTAACGTTTTATTAATTTTTCAGTAATAGTTCTGATAAAAACTCCTCAAACTTCTTAAAAGTGCAAAACGGAAAAAAAGAGAATTCTGGATCTACGTCTGCACCCGACCTGTTCCTGAGTTTTTTTTAAAATGATTTCTGACTCACATTCTTTTTCATGGGACATATTTTTGACTCTTATCGACTTATTTATGAGGACTTTCGAATCCCGGTGTGTTCCAATGAGTCTTTAATTAAAAAAAATATGTACATTTATTTGACAACACCACTATAGTGCCTCGGAGAGCACGTTAAGCTGTCGGTCCCGGTTTCACTAAACCAACTTGTGAAACTGTTTATAGATGGGTTATTGAGTCTATTCAAAACATCGCGACGAGCTAGCCACTTGTTCTCATACCATCGGCTACGACGTACGACGAGGTGGGATTAAAATACCCCTCCGCTGGGTACCCTGGGCCCGTCTAGGCGGTCTAGGCGGTCTCGGGCGCCGTAAGGCACCCGTGATGATATGTATGTATGTTATAAGAACCATCAAGATATATAACCATTGCATTGTAACGTCTTACACATGAGAGTCCGTGGTGACTGGAACACGCTCGGGCTTTATCTAATCTATGATCTACGAAGTTTATCGATTGCAAATTTTTTTCATTTTGTTTCTTAAAAGTAAAAACATTTAATCTTTGAATATTTTCAAACAACTCTTCATCATTCATAACTATTGAACATTTTAAATTAGCAGAATAATCGAAAACCAGCGTGTTTCTTAATCTTTATAGACGTATAATAATGTTTGTTTATGTTTATATAAATGTTTATACAAAAAATATAATATATATATATATATATATATATATATATATATATATATATATATATATATATTTATGTTTCACAAAAAAAAAATGCTTAGATAAATAATGATATCAAATAATATTAGTTAGTACCCAATGGTGTCAAGCTACTCTTTCCATTAAGTCTGGAGGCATAGGTATCCGTAGAGTTTGAGATGTCGGCTTACCAGCCTTTATTGCTTCATGTTATGGGGTCTCAGATTTAGTCACTACTATTTTACCAAATTTAAGTGCAATATTTGAGATCCCATATTTATCAGAATCAGTAGAGGCTTTTAAGGCGATATCTAACCTTGTTACTGCCATTCAGTTATTTTCACAACGTCATTGGGACACAATCAATATTAAAAACTCACAAAAAATAATTTTAGAAACTTTATCCGGATCTGATTTAGCTCGTTTTAAGGCCGCAATAACACCCGAGTCTGGGTTATGGTTAGAGGCACTTCCCTCTCTTTCGCTAGGGACATTCCTAGATGACCAATCGTTAAGAATTGCTATGGCATTAAGGTTAGGCGCAAATATATGCCAACCTCACCTTTGTGTATGCGGTATGCAAGTCTTAGCGAATGGTCATCATGGATTAAGTTGCAGTAGAATTTCAGGGCGATTCGAGACAATCGCCATAACCTCAATGATATTGTTCGCCGTGCTCTGCAAATATCCCTAGTATTCTCGAGCCCCATGGTCTAAGTAGAGTAGATGGGAAACGCCCAGATGGATTGACGCTAATACCATGGCAGAAAGGACGTTGTCTTATCTGGAATGCAACTTGCGTCGATACATTTGCGGCATCACATTTACAAGCCTGTGTGGGCTTGTCAGGGGCAGCTGCTGAAGCAGCCTCTAAATTAAAACATGTAAAATATCAAAATTTGAAACCTGAATATTTATTTCTCCGTTTTGCTGTGGAGACGACTGGGGTTTGGGGATCCGAAGCCGTGGTTTTTGGAAAGACGTTATGTGCTCGTCTACACGAGGCCTCTGGTGATTCTCGGTCCGGTTACTTTTTTAAACAACGTATTTCAGTGGCAGTTCAACGAGGTAATGCTGCCAGTGTTATGAGTACTTTCGGACCGGGACGGGGTTTGGATATGGTGGACAATGAATAATATATATTATTTTTATATATTATATATTTTCTTTGGTAGGTTTAATTTTTATTGTAGGTATTTCATTTTTGTTTTAGGAGTGTTCTTTTTTTATATTATTTAGATGTTAATTTATTTAGTTATTTATTTTCCTATTTTATGTATTATAAGTTCTAATGAATAAAATAAACGTTATAAGTACCCAATTAGTGCTGTTACATAATATTAATTCTACTTAGAAATCAACCGCTAAGGTCCCTGGTTCGAATCCCGGTGTGTACCAATGAGTTTTTAATTTAAAAATTTATGTACATTTGTTTGACAACACCACTATAGTGCCTCGGAGAGCACGTTAAGCTGTCGGTCCCGGTTTCACTTTACCAACTTGTGAAACTGTTTATAGATGGGTTATTGAGTCTATCCAAAACATCGCGACGAGCTAGCCACTTGTTCGGTGTAGACTCATACCATCGGCTACGACGAGGTAGGATTGAAACCCCTCCGCTGGGTACCCTGGGGCCGTCTAGGCGGTCTCGGGCGCCGTAAGGCACCCGTGAAGATATATATAAATCAACCAACAAGAAAAGGTTAGATAAGAGTACTCGTTTATCGTTCGTAGATCTTACAAAAACAAGGCCTTCGTAATAACTAGGTCTTAAAGCACATTACCTTCCACATATGTTAGCAGCAAAATCTTTACTGCTGAGGTTTCTACATCCTGAAAGCAAGGACTGTGGGAAAGCGGTTCACGTGAACACATGTTGGAGTAGGTATTGCAAACATTTGGTGCTACCAAGATTCTTTTAGGAAATTAAAGTAAGAATATTTATTTTTTATATTATAACTAGCTGTCCCGGCTTTGCACGGGTACACTAATGAATAAAATGTTCTGTCTCACTCTTCACTCATTCACTTTTTATATGAAAATGTAATGCACTCTACATTTTAGTTATCGTTGTTGCTGTTTATATAATGCAATTTTTAAAAGATTCCGTAATTTTCACAAGTTTTCCGTTATAAGAAAAAAAAATACGCCCGCAAGATTCTTCTTTAAAAAAATATTATATAGCCATTGAAAATAAAGAATGATTCTGAAATATGGTAATTGTTTTTTTCTCTCTTCACATGTAGTCCAGCTGTAATCATCAATGCAATGTATGGAAAACTCTGGTTAGAGCTCTGAAATTCAGTTTATGTATTTTGATTTCTCTTCTGAGCACCCTATATTACATTTTTTCCTCTCCTAAAGGTTAGCTGGTAAATAATGCCTAAGGCATTAAGCTCGCCTTTGTATAAACCATTTAGTGCAATAAAGAATTTTAAATAAATGCAAAAAAAAACTGATAGGTTAGGAAGTTATAAAAGCTATGTGATAATTGTTGCAAGAAACATGCAAGTACCTTACAGGAGGAAATATTAAAGGAGGATTTGTTACCCACCATGGCTGGTTTACGAGGCCTGCCTTCGTTTATTTCCAAACCATTACGTTTTTCTTAACAAGTGTGATATATTTTTTGTTCAAAGCCTCGGATTTGTTTCAAGATTTCCATTTTATATACTTACCATAATCACATGTTCTCTTTTTGAATAAATCGATTCTCGATTCAGTTTTTGAATAAGCCTGCTACTCCGTAATTTTCTGCATACAGGAAGCATCTTAAAACTGCTCGTTTGATGTACCCACCTAAAGCTGAAAAATCTGGTGTTTTGACATTAAAATTTTATATTTTATTCTAATTGGTATATTTTATTTATATTACTTAATATGTTATAAAAAACCAGGGCCACTACTGGGATTTTGATTTGATCAAAATCAGAAATTATTTACTGTATTTTGTGACTATAACCTCTAGAAAAGTAAAAAACTCTAATGATAATTTTCTGTAATTCCACAAACAGTGGCCATTTTTAATTCGCATGTTGATGTGCTAACTTAAGGTTGGAAGTATTGGAACAAGTAGGTATAAATAGCTAATTTCGTGCCTATGGAATAAAAACAAACTATTTGTCCCTCCCTAATAAAATAAAGTATGTATATATCAACTCTTCGTTATTTAATTGTCTTGTGAATATTTATAATTTTATGTGGTAGTAAAAAATGTGTAGGTACGACACTTATTTTAATCAGGCGGTCAAACTGCACTACAAATTTTCTGCAATAAAACAGCATCGGTCTGCGTCTTGAATCCGCAGTTTGATTTACCGCTGACGTCAGCGGCGATCGCATAGCATCGGGCGCCGCTAATGAGGAAGGAGAACCTCGGAACGGGATGTGGACAATTATTGTGGTCATAACAAATCGCCGGGAAGCTCCAGTAATCCGGACGCGGCTTAACAAGACACGCTGAAATGCCGTTGTTCTTCTATTGGCCATACTTTTCATGAATAGAGGAAGTAATATTTTTCAGTAATTATGTTTTAAGTCCCTATATGTATCTTTGTTGACATAATTGAGACCTATCCTTATATGTGATGTCTATAGTTTTATTTATATGTACCATAACGGGTGGCTTACGGTGCACGTGGCCGCCTAGACGGCTTTAGGGTAGGTACCTATATAGTGGCAGGGTTTAATACACATCTCACCTTAACCTATGGTATTTTATGTCGACATTGAACAAGTGGTGTTAGGTTAAACTCAACAACCCATATTTAAACAGTTCCACAAGTGTTTTTAAGTCTGATGTCTAATCAACTCGGCCACGATGACCATTTTATTTAGATGTACAGAGAGACATTTCGAAGTAAATTATGTAATGCTGGTTATCTAGGAATAATAGTCCAGAATTCCAGAGCCGCAAGACGTCACTTATTTTCAGATGAAGGAAATGTGTAGCTTGGGTAGTGTTATATGATCGTATGCCTACCTTCTAGCTGGTTGACTGCTGGCGTAAACGGCCATTTACCAGATCAAGGTACGTAAAAATCCTCACTTAAATTCTGACGGCTGATTTGAATGATATTGTGTAACATATAAGTTTTTACTTATTTCATTAACATATAAGTAAAAACGTATATGTTACACAATATCAGTCATCAACACTACCAGACACTTCCCGTGGGCAATATTACTTTTAAAGCTCTCAAAAAATACTTTATCTCACAGTCTGAAGCTCTATTTTTATATAGGTTCGAAAAGCCCGACGAACTCAAAAAGTTTAGAAGTTATTTTTTGTATTTTATAAAAACATTTTAACAAAAAAAAATCAACCGACTTCAAAAACGCTTAGCGCTGATTTTTCAATCGTTAGATATAGTTATTCTACAGTTAACTTGTATGAAGAACTGTCAAATTTATTTATTCTTCATACTAGTTATCTGTAGAATAACTTTATCTGACGATTGAAAAATCAGCCCTTAGGGTTAATTTTTGATTTTCAATTGTGTCAATCAATCGATTGAAAAGTATAAAATTATAAATATTTACAAAAATTGTTTGTAAATGAAACTTTATTATAAGTTTCAATGAAAATAATGTAATTTTATGTCAAAGTTTCATAAGAACTCTTTGACGGCTAACAGCATAAGAGTAAGTATGATCACAGAAGAAATAATATTGGTATTGTATATAATTTTATTTACAAACTTCAGTTAGGTTTTTAAATTAAAAATTTTATTTCTCATTTTTTTAACTAAATGAATATAAAACCTAATAGGTACATTCTTTAAATTAAAACAAACATCCTTAAATCAGTTCATATTTCACAGAAATTTGTAGAAACATGAACTCTTTTATTTTAAGGTGTCCACCATCCAGTTCCGAAGCCCTCCTTTCAATCTTAACTAAATTTATATGAAACCAACCTGGTGATCCACGTTGTTAAATAAAGGAACGATAACAAACATCGGCATCGGTTCACAATTGACGAAGATTTGGTGTAATATTAAGAAAACCTCTCGAAATTTGCAAAGTTCCAGTCTCTAGCCCCGACTGTCTTTATCAGATTTTTGGTGTCCAACTCTTTTAATGAAATAAGTAAATAACGGAGATATAAAGTAAAAAAAAATACGCGTCGAATTGAAAAACTTCTCATTTTTTGAAGTCGGTTAAATAAGAGGTGTAGATTTTACTTTTCCGATCCTAATTTTAAAGTTTTTTTTATCAGGTATAAACCCATAGTTACATAATATTTAAGACTAAAACAAGTAATAATTATAAATAAAAATAATTACAGTTCAAACACTTCACATATTATTGCTGCATACCGATACTGCTCCGCCTGTCGAAGTAGCACTTTATCAAACAAAACAATACCAATATGCAACAACAATAATACAACTAGATGATTTTAAATTCTGTAAACGTTTAATATATTTTTTGACTTACTTACTTTATTTTACTTACTTATATTAAACCATTATTAAAACATAGTTACTTACATAAATAGAGTATGTAGTAGTGAAACATCAAAGGGGGATTGTATAGGCAAGATATTAGAACATGTTGCCCGCGGCGGCCGACACAGACAGCTTCTGGCAAAATCTTTGAGATTCAAATCGCATAAACTAAGTTATCCGCGATCTCCTTCCGATTTGCTTTGAGTTCATGAATTTTGACGAGATACCCACGTAGGTAACTAGTAGAATAAGATTTCCATATTGAAAGGTTTTCAATTTTATTTAAACTTCGCCCCGCTTAAGCGGGGCGGGCGACCACTAGAACTTAGGCGGATAAGGTGGATTAAATCTCCTGTAAATAATCGAGCGGTTTCGCACAAAAATAATAATAACAATAATATGGACAATTTAGGACAAATTACAGATATTGCTCTGGTCACAAACTAAGCTCTAGGCTTGTACTATGTGTACCAGAGGCAACGATATAATTTATTTATTTATTTATTTCCAGAAAACTGTCAGCTATTTAATACAAATACATATTGTCTTATAGAGTAACTTAAAGGCTATTGATAAGTTTTCACTGTTAAGTAACTGTGAACTCTCGTGAAATTTGATATTAAACACACTTATTACAAAGAACACATACAAATGAAGACAATACAAGCTTATAATATGCGTACACTGTTACATGTAAGTATTTAATCCTATACTGTGTCACCCGATGGTATGGCAGGTAGCGCTGTCATCAGTCTACGCAATGCCACAATGCTAATAATACATATTATATTTTATAAACACCCAGACCATGACAAACTGTTCGGAAAAAAACGTACTAATATACTTTGCCATGGGTGGAAATCGAACCCACGACCTCCAGATAAAAAGGTGCAACCACTAGTCTACGGTCGCTGTCATATGTCAAGTCAAGTTTCCGTTTTAATCTATGAGTTCAGCGGCTTTCAAGAGCCTGCTGCATCGCTTTCTTGTCCGGGTTGTAATTTTTTTTTTAAACCTACACCTCGTATTTACAAAACGAGAGGTTTTAAAAAAAATGACGATAAAGCAGCTAGGATTTTAAAATTTGCATTTTGGGCTTAATGCAAATTTAGCTTTATCGCCGCCCATTAAGTAACCGCATTATATAGCCGGCATAGTGGAAGCGACCAATCCAAAAAAAAATGAAATGCGTACGATTTCGACTCCGTTCATAGGCATGGTCTATCAGGGAGATACAAAGTCACATGCGGTACTCCAATGATTACAATTACTAAATATGGTGATCGTTTTAATTATAAATGTATATATAGATTTATAGATGAATATATATTTTTTTTATGTAGGTCGAGATTACCGGTATTTGAGGTTCTCGAAGTTGTAGGCAAAAGCATAAAGCTATAAATAGAACTTCTTCTTCTTCTTAAATTTAAGAGCGAGGCTTCTGTCGATGGAGCAACCACCACTCTTGCCAACGTCTTGACAAAGTGACCCTTATTTTCTCTTTTACCTGATCATGCATATCTTCTACTCAACCTTACAAGATAATATTAAATATTTAATAACCCCAAAATGAGAACATAATATCCAATAAAAAATATTATACCCTCTTAGAACACAAATAAAAAATATTAATTTTCAGGCCAAAACTCAAAGGTCATAAAAAATCAAGGCCCAAGCGATTCGGTCGCCCCAAACAGTGGGGCACATTTCATAAAAATAAACACTTGTGTAATGGAAATCGTACGCAATTCTGGAAAATAGCATTTTTTGCTTGGAGTTCGTGTTACCAACAGTTGGGAAATATCTTCAGGACTTTTGAGAGCAATTTCAATTAAGAAGTTTGTCTATACTGACTTGTGAAAATGTTTATAGATAGATAGATAGAGTCTAAACCGAGCTGGCCACTTGTTCCATGTGGATTTAGAATACAATTAGCTAATAAAATCCAACCGCTGGGTACCCTGAGGCCGTCTAGGCACTGTAAGGCACCCGTGATGGTAAATATTCAATTAAGAACTATATGAATAAAGCTTTACAAAAATAATCAATTGAATCTTTTAAAAGCACATATATAGACATTCTAATCAATTAATAATTAATTGACCCAAAAATAGCTAAATCTACTATCTACTGACGACTCTTAGAATAAATATTACTTAGCAAATAAATCCTTTATTACTTCTTTAATATATTTTGCATTAGTATCTTGGGTGCCATGCCGCCCGGCAGTAACTTATCAATTTAGATGCAATAGGATCCTGAAAACTGGTGAATAGACTAAAACCGAAACTTTACTAGGTGTTTTCTCATTTTCTCTATGGACAATAAAAAAATTAAAAAATATTTATGAAAGTGAGCCAGTTGACACTGACAAATTTTGAGGTAGAAAGAAGTACTAATATTATAAATACGTAATAACCCCGTTTGTTTGTTACGTTTTCACGCCTAAACCTATTTTGATGAAATTTGGTATGGAGTTAGTTTGAGATCCTAGGAACGACAATATCATTTTTGGACATTCATTCGACAACCTATGTCCTTCCCAAGGATTGCAGATATACATGAGTTTGTATTTTAAGAGTGTCTTCAGAAAAGTTTAATACCAGGTAGTGTTCTATGAAAAAAAGTTGGGTTTATTAAAATTACATTAAAGTGCATTTGTTAAACTGGTGAAAATACATTATAATTTTTTTATCACTTCCGCGGTCATTTGTATTATTTTCTTAAGCACTGACCTGTAGTGGTATTTAAAAAACATTATTAAAAGTTTTTAACGCAAAATTAGGTAACTTTAAAAAAACTCCCAGGAGGTGGAATGCACTTTCCTCGACTAAACAATTGAAATTCCAGCTGAATTTCATTTTTTTTTTCTATTTCAAAAATCTAGATCAATTTGCCAGTATGTAGGTAATTGTATTTTTTTACCTGTAAAGAGTTTGCGATAAGGGCGTGTCCTGACCGGATCGTTCTTACTTGGGGTCCCCACATACGGTGCGTATAATGTGAAAAAGTAAAGCGGGCGTGGAACGACACCCTGGGGACGGCGAATCGGTTATTTGCCTGTGGATTGTTTTGAATACACGCGGCACGCGGAGCAAACGTCTTGGATACGAACTCAAAACACAATAACACAATATGTGTAGAAATTTATAACTTTCACAAATTGAAAATTTAAATTCACCTACCTACCTATTCCACACGGAAAAGGAAAAGTATTTGTTTAATATGTAATAAAATATTTATATATATTTAGAATTCTACTTTTTTTTAAATTTAAGTCCCTTTTTAATTTTTTCAGCATTTAGTGATGTGCTTCCGGAGTTAGTAGAGGTGACGTGCATTAAAGAAAGTACCAATATGTCTGTACAGATGGCGCTTTATTTAAAGCACCTTTTTGTTAGAGCACAACATGTGATCTTGAATCCACCTGATTTTAAGCAGGTTACGTCTTACAGACATACTTTCGCATTTATCATATTAGTATGAAAGTATGGATGACCAAGAATTGCTTATCCAGATTTTCCCAAAGAGCCAAGAGCCACGCAATCGGCGTCAGCTGTGTCGGTTGCCATATTTAATTCATAGAACAACTACCTACCCGACCCGACCTATTTCCATTTTAACAAATCGCAAATACCGTGGCTTTTACAGCCTGAAATCTTTGTGAAAGGCACCGGACCGTAATAGGACTAGCACACAGGTTAAAACGAAAGGTTGAAAGGTAGGACTGAGTCAACATTTGAACATGGACATAGTTTTACATTTACCCTGTTTTATACATGTGGTTTTATACATGTGGTTTTCTGAACAAATTTCAGCTTTAGTTCTTTGTTGGAAAACTAAAATATTTGTAGCGACTTTTTAAATCTTTCATTTGTGTCCTACGTTAAACGTAGTTTAGCAAATCAACTCTAAATAGAGCATTAAGTAAACTTTTATTCCTATACATATGTATTTTTTTTGTCTATTGTACGAAACGCTTTTTTTAAATAGCACTAATATATGTATGTATATATTAGTGCTATTTAAAAAAAGCGTTTCGTACAATAGACAAAAAAAATACGGGATATATGAAGAATAGCGTGATTTCAGAAAGAAAATGTATTTACATTATATCTCAGTAACCATTGATTGAGACAGAAAGTTAAAATAGGGAATTTTTGTACTTCTCTACTTTAACCATTTTTTCCGTAATTTTTAGGTCTAGTAATTTTTAAGTTATTTGCTAAAAGCTTTTTCTCTTACTTATAAAAACTAAGTGTACATTGTTATTATTTTTATTGACTGAGACTAGCTGAGCCGGTGAACTTCGTTTTATCTACAAAGATGATGGCTTTATGGTTGTATGGTCGAAAGATCCTTGCCTTTCCACACTGGTGAAAGAATAGGAAAAAAATAGTGACACATTACAGATCAAACTACAAATTAAATAGAGTACGACCAAACAATTGCGAAGTATCATTTTATATCATTTTTAGGTTTTCTTTACGATTTACCCTATAAGTTTTCTTTTTAAAGCGAACATAAGAAAAAAAAATGACGAAGCCCCTTCTTAGATGTATCGAGCCTTACGAATGCCAATTCATGCATATTATTATTATATAGATTTCGGTCAGGTCATTAACTAAACCCCAGTGGTTGGTTAACAGCTGGGCTCTGTAATAGGAAAAGTTTTTATTTAGCTGTACCTACCTTTGGAACCACGCACCTATGATAGAAAAAACAAAAGCATAGCGGTTCAAAAAAACCACAAGACTGTAATAACATCCATCCCGTGGCTAACAGCCAAAAACGTTTTCCCTTATTGTTTTAATTAAGCAGAGCCCCGTCACGGTGCACACTAAAATTCCTGCCCATTTTTACAGTCCTGGATGATGCGGCTCGTGCAGATTGATTAAAAGTCTATGGTCCATGCTTTATATGCTGTTTCCCTTGTCTAGTCCGACACGATAAGACGTCAATGTTTATAAAAATACATACTTGTAATATTATAATAATATGTGGACATGTTTTACACATCGTTGGATAAATAGAAAAGTGGCATTATTCAAACAACAAAGCTTACAATATGAGCATTTATTTTACCTTAGAGTACCCAAATGACACTTGCGATACAGATGAGCATAAAGTAATAATTTTATAAAGTGTGTTTTGTCCATATTTATGCATTTTTATTAATTCCTTTATAGGATAATCTTTTAAATTTTTAAAGATAAAAATGCAATGAAAAAATTCCTGGTGGCGGGACTCGAACCCACAAACCTCGCTATCGCGGCAAGGCGCTCAACCGCTGAGCCAACCAGGTTCCAGTCAGCCCTCACGAATTTTGTCATTGCTTGTTATCTACTTATACACAGACGCCCTCTATTAGCTTTCTTCTAATAACTCTTATACGAGTGAAGTCAGAAGTCCTAGTTTCTAATACTAGATGGCAGAGGAGTCTGTTTTTTTTGTTTTTACTTTTTTCAGTATTTTATATTTATGCATTTTTATAAATTCCTTTATAGGATAATCTTATATTAAATTTTTTAAGATAAAAATGCAATGAAAAAATTCCTGGTGGCGGGACTCGAACCCACAAACCTCGCTATCGCGGCAAGGCGCTCAACCGCTGAGCCAACCAGGTTCCAGTCAGCCCTCACGAATTTTGTCATTGCTTGTTATCTACTTATACACAGACGCCCTCTATTAGCTTTCTTCTAATAACTCTTATACGAGTGAAGTCAGAAGTCCTAGTTTCTAATACTAGATGGCAGAGGAGTCTGTTTTTTTTGTTTTTACTTTTTTCAGTATTTTATATTTATGCATTTTTATAAATTCCTTTATAGGATAATCTAGTATTAGAAACTAGGACTTCTGACTTCACTCGTATAAGAGTTATTAGAAGAAAGCTAATAGAGGGCGTCTGTGTATAAGTAGATAACAAGCAATGACAAAATTCGTGAGGGCTGACTGGAACCTGGTTGGCTCAGCGGTTGAGCGCCTTGCCGCGATAGCGAGTTTTGTCCATATAAAATTCGATTAATAATGCTCCATTCTACCTAATAATCTATTATATTTTTATTTTGGAAAATGTCATTTTTCCATTTAAACGACGACATATTGGTGACAAACTAAGCTAACATTGTACTATGTGTACCAGAATCAACGATACAATTATAATTAATAAACACCCAGTCCATGGCAAACTGTTCAGAAAAACATACTAATTTTATTTTTCCATGAGTGAGAATTGAACACACAACCTCCGTTTTCACAGCAAAAGGCGTAACCACGAAGGCGGTTAGTTGATTTTTATTGCTACATTTAAAAAAGGCGCAATCAGAGTGGTTACAATTTGGGTACAGGTTTCCAAATTGCAACCACTCTGATTGCGGCTTTTTTGGTACAGGTTTGTACAGATATTGCCCTGGTAAAGTCACACACTAAGCTTAGAGCTTGTGTGGACTCGTATTGCAAATTTACCTTTGTCGCCGCCCATTTCGTAACCTGACACCTAAATCAGACGTATAAAGTCCATGAATGCGAATGATCAATGTACCTTTGTTTAACAGCATTAATCGTTCTCACTATGCCGGCCAAATAAAACGATTACGAAACGGGCGGTGATAAGTAATTTGCATTAGGAGTCTACTTTCGTTTACGCTGTGCAATCACACCTTGAGAGCAGCCACCTCTACTATTAATTGATAATATAAAAATATAGGTGCCAAAATGTATCAATAATATGCTCCGTAATATAACAAATCCGTCCTATAAAATTATAATGACTAACAAACAAAAAAAAACCCTATATACAATGGAAACGCGCACGAACAATGTTGGGCAGCAAACCACCACCTAATTTATGGTCGAACCGGGTGTCGTCCGAGAGTAAGCCCATACTGAATAGTTACACTGACCGGTGCCTAGTTTCATTGCTAATTCTCCACCAAATCAGTTCTGCACTCAATACTAGACCTTAACGTTAAACTTATTGCGACTAAATTCGTTTGCCGGCGTTAAATAAGCGCTTGCTTGTGGGCATACATCGTGAAAATTTACCGAAATGAAATTATGTTAGGTTGCCTGTATATGTACTTAGTTAGGGGTATGTTTAAACATCTTGCTCTAGTTAGTTTATTTATTATTTTATTTAATACTTTGCGAGCTTAACCTTTTTACCAGCTAACCTTAGAAAGAGTGAACATATTAGTTTGTTTTTTAATATTATAATAACTTTTAATCCAAAATAATTAATAATAAGCTAGTTATATATTGTGACTTTGAAAGGTTGTACTTACTTTGGGCTAATATGGAGTTCTACGGTCAAATTGAACAACTTCTCCCATGGAACCATGTGTCCCAAATGAAAATAAAAGCATGTTCCATACAAACTAGTAATGTAAAAATAACCAATTTGTATAGGGAAGCCTCGTTGACATTTTCAGAACTCGAAAAAAATTTTTTATTTAATTATTTATATTATTGCATTTAACTGTTCTGTTAAAGGCTCAATTGACAAAAAATATATATAAAAATTCGACATTTTTGCCGATAAAAAACCTTTCCGGGATCAGGTGCCTTTAGGACAAAGTTATCTTAGATTTTATAATCAAGGGATAAAGAGACTGCAATCTCTTTGGGAGAAGGCAATTCCTTAAGAGCTGATATTGTAAGTGTATTGGGAGACTCCTAACCGTGTTACATACTTTGTAAGGGTTGTTTATGGTCGTTACTCAGTAAGTTTTATTCAATTGTGATTCTATGACCACCTGCGCCGACTAATACGTTAGTTATATTATTTTATTTTCTTATCTTATTGGTTTTTGGGGCTGATATCAGTCAAAATACTTCGACCCAGTGCAGTGGAATATTTTGTGTCCCCCCCATTTCTTTTCGCCTCACACATTAGTCCAAAACACTTCGACCTAGTGCGATCTTTTGTGTGTTACCCATTTTATTTCACATTAGTCCCGTCAGCAACATATTTGAGGGACATATATATATATATACCTGGGACAGGCTTACCTGGGACAGGCTTACCCGGGACCGGAAAGCTACAGGCACCTCAAACTCAAATATGTTGCTGACATATTTGTGTGACATACTCGTATATACCTGGGACAGGCTTACCCGGAACCGGAAAGCTACAGGCTCTTCAAACTCAAATATGTTACTGACATATTTGAGGACATCAAATATGTCAGCAACATATTTGAGTTTGAAGAGCCTGTACCTTTCCGGTTCCGGGTAAGCCTGTTCCAGGTATTTTATTCTCTGCATGGCCCTTGCGTCGCTATAGCACAGTAGGTGCTGCATGGACTCGGGGTCATTAGAACATCTGCATCTGGGATCGTCTCTAACTCCCATTTGGAGATTATTTGTTTTGTAATATCCCACCAGTGGCCTTATAAAACGTTTTTATTAACATGTTATTTAATAACTAGGTCCTAATTTTAATATTTGCTCTCTAGTTTATCTACTAACTAATTTTAGCAATCTTGGCGTCAGGCAAATGATCTTCGTTAGGAAGCTCATACACATAGACAAGTCTAAAAACCGACACGCTTGTATCCCTGGGGTATAAGCAGAGAGTATGTACGCCACATCGCATGATCTCTACATACTTTCACAGCTTCCTCTACATCCTTGACCGATTCATACAGGCGTGTCGGTTTTTAGACTTCGTATTTGTTATTTTTTAAGGATAAATATGTAGATTAAATTACAGAATATTAGTGGATTCTTGTGGTAGATGCAGAGAGTAATATCTCAAACTCTACAACCTACTTTGCCCATTTTTTAAAATCTTCATCGGGCTTTATTTCCTTCTTTTTTTTTCTTATATTTTTTTTAACTTTTTTGGGTTTATTCAAGTAAGCTCTTCTAAACCTATTATATATTCTATGATATATTCTACTCGTTCACATGATAATATTAGCATAAGAAGATATTTCGCAAATAATGCCCTGGTCACATACTAAGCTTGCTATGTGTACCAGGAAGAACAAAACGAGTTTATAACTATTCCTTTAAAGTAATTCGGATAGATATACACCAGGGGTCTATCTTTAATTTTAAATGGCAATTTATAATACATTGCTTAGTTTAGTTTAGTATTATTTTGACAAACATTTTCTTTCTTTTTTAAATTTCTTTCAACAACTAAATCAATGTATTATAAACAATCATTGTAAATTAGAAATACTTATAAAATATGCCCCTGAGTGGGTCAATAATGGAGGCACAATAGGGAAGCGCCTTAAGGCCTAAATCGCCTTCCTAAACATGAGAACAGAAGATGGCAGCCCGCCATACAAAACAAAACAAAAAGTAAGAACTAAATTGATTATAACCAATCAATGCTCAAGAAGTAAGAACATATAGCGGCAACGATAGTATAGGTTACGTGGATTTAGTCCAAGTATATTCAATATTTTTTTTCACATTTCTCAATCCTGGACAAAGCACAGGACAGGAAAATATTCATGGATACATTCAAAATACATTACAAAATTCCAGACGAACTAGCAAATTCTTTCTGCCTTTAGACCTGGTGTACTCTCGGGCTCGGCACCCGCACGGTAAGCCATGGATAGCTAAGAATATTGTCTCTCTTTTTAATTATTAAACCCAGAATATAAATAAAACAAAAATTATCCCAACTAAATAAAGAATAATATAAATGTTAGTTTCGTCAGCCAGACATTACATTCGGCGTGTCTGTGGTTTGTCATACAAACCATATTCTGACGTGTGACAAATGACTATGACAAAAAGCTCTTCTAGTAGATTGTGTAGTGTATAAAACGTGTTTAGGTACGTTAGCTTTGGGGGACAAAATAGTTCTCCGTAGATAAATTAACACATATTATTAAGTGCTGAAACCTAATTCTCTATAAATTTATGTTTGTTAAATTATATGTTATAGTTATGTAGTATAAAATAAATAACTTAAACTTTTAGTTATTAAATTTAGTAATTAAGCTAAGTGGGTACTTATTGTGATGTTGCCAAAAGTAGGAATTGAACTCTCGAAATCTTTATATTGCTACAACACCAGTACTTATAGATCGCGGAAGGACAAGAAAAAAAATCAGTCATGGTCGCAAATTTTAGCGCTCAAAGAGATCGCAATTGCCCTAGAAGAAATACGGCCGATTTATTCTGCCAACTCAGGGCTTGACAAGATAGATCTTAATAATAATTATTAAAAAACATGAAAATCTGATAAGGTAATAATATAAATACACAAATGAACAAACAGAGATAGAGACGTTTTATTTTATAATATGCATGCATGGATGCTAGATACTTGTGCTCTTTTGAATTTTGATTTGATATTTTTTTTTTAAATAAGGACACAGTATACGAGTAGAGTACTATCACGGATGCCTTACGGCGCCCGAGATTGCCTAACCGGCCTTAGATTAGCCAACTCTGAGTTTCCCACCTCGTCGGAAATGAGTCTAGACCGAATAAGTAACGACGACGAGCTGCGTTGTACTCGTTAATACTTTCACAGTTTGGTATAGTGAAACTGGGAGGCACTATAGTGGTGTTGCGAAACAACTGTACTTAATATTTTTAATTAAAAATTCATTGTAACATACCTACCGGGATTCGAACCGGGGACCTAAAAACGTCACAAACGTGTTTTTAAGTCTGAGGTCAAACCAAATCGGCCACCACTAAGAATTGTCTACTAAATAAAT
This sequence comes from Monopis laevigella, assembly GCA_947458855.1. NCBI lineage: Eukaryota > Metazoa > Arthropoda > Insecta > Lepidoptera > Tineidae > Monopis > Monopis laevigella. The sequence continues at coordinate 25,811,527 of OX381583.1, read as the reverse complement.
TACCTAACGCAAATAAGTTCTAATATGTTCAGAAGTTTTCATATTAGATACCTAAGATAGACATCAAAGTTTAGTACCCATTGTCAACCTAAATTGAACCGTAATACCAACACATAGAGTAAGTGCCAAAGTCTGTCTACTGTCTGTCTTACCTTGCTGCCCACTATACCTAATTTAAACAGAGAAACAACTACCAACCGCCCAGCAGTTTCAGATGATGCACCGCAGTGTTACCATTACAACAAAAAACTCTTCACACAACCACATTTCACTTAAAAAGCAAACTAAACAATAGAATTTCAACCCTAAGTCTATGTAATAAGCAACAATCCACATAATTATTTGTACAACTAGAACCGAGACTGACCACACGAGTTTTCCCGAAATTGAATTAGGAACAGTCCGTTGGAGTGATGCAAAAACACAATTTTCTGTTAACCAGTTTTAAAATTAAATTTTGGGTAAAACAGTTAGGTTTTAGTCCAAAAAGACTGTAGAAAATCAGCTTTAATTTATACAATTTTATCCTAAATTAAGCTTTTTCCAGAATTTTATTTTATTTGCTTAACTTTTATTCAGTTACGATTTTTTTTTTTTTTTTTATATAAATTTTCCATGATAATGTTTTCGTGGAAATTTTGAAAAAATATTGAGTGTATTTTTATTTGCTTAACTTTTATTCAGTTACGAATTTTTTATTTTATTTTAATATAAATTTTCCATGATAATGTTTCCATGGAAATTTTGAAAAAATATTGAGTGTATTTTACTGCCTTTATTATGGACAGTGCTGCTCTTTCGGTTACAGGATATCACGAGATAACAGCTTGCATGCACATTCTGTGGCCGATGTACGATGAGTCTTGGTGTACATCCGCTGCATCGTACTATTAGAATGCGTGAAGCTTTCATTCATTCTTAGACCTTTGTACTACTTTCCATCAGGTAGATAGAAAAGCGCGGCGTTTACATTGAGACAATGTTCTTAGCTATCCATAGATTCTCCGAGCGGCTGGCGGGCACATCTCCGCAAAGGCAAGAGAATGAGCTGCAGCGTTCCTGGACTTGAACTAACTACTATTAGTAGAAAGTAACGCAGAACTTAAAAAATAATAAATAGGTAGGTGTAGGGTGCTTTAATACTCAAAAAACAAAAAATAAGTTACTAGATTGACCGTACATAGATTTCATATTTGGAACGCATTACAGTTGTTGGTTGGTGGTTGTTTCCTAAAACTTTAAAAAAATCACGGCCATAACGCCTCACCTAAGTTCTAAAAACACTAAACTTTTTATAATGGCCTTTAATGTAATTTGAACCTTAATTAAAATTATAGACGATTTTTTATAGATAAATGCGCGCACTCAAATACTTGTTCAGACTAATTGCCTGAGCCAATTGTCTTTAGTGCGTCTGGCTCTAAATGCACAAATTAGTACTGCCGTTATTTATAAACTATTACTATTATATATATTGACTATGGATAAACACTAATACCTACGAATGTTAAAAAAAGTGTGTAAAAAAACATTGTAATTTTTAACTTATACAAAACCTTGCCATCCCAAAGGTATAGTTTTCATAAAAGGCAGAATAATAAAAATCATAATCAGCTTTATGCCACGCCCAAAATAATGCACACGAAAATCATAAACAAATTCCCGTATCCATAAAATGTTGTATTAAGCCATCAGGTCACTAACTAAACAGTCATTTACGCCTAACAACATAATAAACCTACTAATCATACCTCGGCACTGTGTAATTTGTATCACAATTTAATCATATACCCGTGGCTCGTCACTCAAATTTACTTCAGCCCCTTTAAAATGTCGTTTTGATGCGACGCCAACGACGAAGCGATGACGGACGCGACACGTTTTGGATAGTAACAAATACATGTAACACATTGTATGCCGGGCAACCTAATGCAACCCGTATTCCTACAAGTAAAGTAAAAGATTTTACTTTTACTTTACTTAAGGCAGATTCGACCAAAAGAAGCCATAACTTATACTGGGGATAGTAATGTCAAATTCCATATAGATTAAATTATAAATACTCAGAATAATTATTTGTATGTGATTTGACGTTACTATTCTTGGTATAAGTTATGTCTTCTTTCTTTAGTGGGGGTAAGTTAGTGCAGACTTTTAGAAAAGACGTTCGGGCTCTATGTTCATGTTTACTGGGCAATACAAGAGCTTCGAAAGCTTTTTTTATATTTTGTTTTATTGGAGCACGGCATCTGACTTTGTATTTATCTGATGTTAAGCAGACCGATTCCATCATTGAGTCGATCAACAATACTTGTTTAATAACATTGATCGCATACTATACTACCTGGATGATGCGATTATGAAATGGGCGGCGACAAAGACATTGCATTATGAGTTTATTCAAAAATTTCTACACCAGTGAACCCACAGATTAAAACCTAAGCATGACTAAACATTTGGTTGTTTTACTAATTGCATGTAAGCATATGTCATCTGTCTTTTTCATAATACAATGTTATGTATGCTGCGCTTTGTATCTTTTTAAGACTTTGTAAGTATGTCTAATATAAATTCCTTTTTTCAAAAAAAATATTGCTGAAAGTAAAATAACTTTTCAAGCCATATTATTTTGGAGAACATTATAGGTATAGGTTTAATTTTATATAATATGCAAAAAAAAAATGGAAGTAACATAATTAAACATTTAAATGCCTGATATTTATGCTTATCGTAATAAATAAATAAGTTGTTTTTGTTTTAAACCTAACTTTTAGAATCGTATTATGTAAAGCCCCTATAATTTCTCGTCCCGCAACAACTAAAGGCCCTCACTCCACAGAAGGGCCCTGTAATAAAGCCGGCCCTAATGGCGTCATTCAACAAAGGCCCTTGAGGCTCTTACCAGTATTAAAATGATAAACGCACCTCGCTATCGAATATGGAAATCTCTCAATTTATTATACGATAGGTGATTATTCTATTAGGTAAACAAAATTCGGGGGATGGGGGTTAATAGAGTCATCTAAATTATTATAGGAGGCGCGGGGAGGACATTGTCATTGTGTTTTTGTTATTTTTAGGGTTCTCTAGTAGTAGAAAATACTTAACCTTTATTACATCATTTTGATTGTCCATTTGTGTCTTTTTATCATTTTTAAGTCCATGCATGTGGTCTATCAATACATTGTTATTTAACAACATTGTATCAATTTGTAGCGCACTTACTATGCCGGCTGACTGATGCGGTTACGAAAAAAGTATATATTATACTTCTTTCGTAACCGCATCAGTCAGCCGGCATAGTAAGAGCCTCATTAGAAAACTGTTAGCGTAATACAAAAGCGGGTTTTATGCCGTTGGGAATTATCTGATCTTTGTAACATTAGAAAATTTAGTTTAGGTAGGTGTGCAATAAAAATATAATTGATTTTTAATAAATACTATCGGTAAAATTGATATCTATACTAATAAAATAAAGTTGAAGAATTTGTTTCGTTGTTTGGTTGAACGCGCTAATTTCAGGAACTGCTGGTTCGAATTATTTTAGTTTTGGATAGCCCATTTGTATAACATCCCGCTACGACCAATAGGAGCGAAGCATCAATGAAAATTGTTGCAAAAACGGGGAAAATTTTCTTTAAAATTTCTTTTGAGAGCTTCCATTGCGTGTACTGCGTAAACATAAATTATTTTCTTAAAAATAAATCGTTTTGGAGCTTTTCTGTTAACACTAGGTAGTTTTCTCCACAAATTAGCGGCTACTACATTGAAGGAATATCAAATTAACTGAGCGTTTTATAACCGCACCCTGAATTGAAACTACTACCTTGACAAACAATCGATGCAGCAGTCTTCTGAAAATCGATGAACTCACATACTGAAACAGAAACATGACTTGACAGTTTTTCCATATGTATTGGCGGTGGTAATGTACTAGGTGGTAATAAATATCTAGAACAAATTCATGATATTAAAAGTTTATCTACATTTGTTTGACAACTATATAGTGTTTCGGAGAGAACGTTAAGCTGTCGGCCCCAGCTTCATTATATCAACTTGTAAAACTACATAAGCTCTAGGCTTGTACTACTGTGTCTACGAGAAACAAATATACTAATGAATATTTATTCATTAAATTTTATTCCTTTTATAGTTGAGACGATGGGTCCGTGGTAAGCAAATTGTTTTGTTAATTATTTGGGTAAAAACTTAAAGGAGTGACCGGGGATCCAAAATCAGGATTTCTTTTAGGACAAAAAGTATCCATAGCTATCCAACACGAAAACGCAGTTAGTGTTTTTTAATAGATATTATGACTATGGTAAAGTAAACCCATAGCTACCATGCCCGCGTATAGCGTATATTTTTCATTGTACTTCGCTGCATAGTCTCTTCAATGATAAATAAGACATGTAGTAATCGAATTTACGAGCCAACGATGCACGAGTTCAGAGCCTTAAACAAGCGCTTTAAAAAAAATAAAACCCTCCTTATGTCAATCCCCGCCTGTCAACTTCATATCGTTTTTCGTGCAGCCACCGTTCACATCGATGTTTTTATAATCAAGATATTAAATGGATTCTTTGAGGATAGCCCGAAGACTGTAGACGCGTGTGTCTACTACAGTTATCAAATTTAATTTTATTGAATATTATTGTGCAAAAGTGTACTAATTTTGTAGAATAAGCATTCGTATAGTAATATTAAGTGTGAGAAGTGTAGTATTTACGCAGTGATCTTGGTTTTTGTGCTATCTCAACGAATCCCTTTATCTTCAGTAAAATGGCGGTACCCATTTTACTGTTGATTATTTCTTCCTCCTTCACTTGACACTGGCATCACTATACCGTATGCTTGCATACGGTCATGTGGCCATTCCTAATTCTAACCTAGTCCTTTCCCTATTCCTTTCCATCCTATTATCCCACTTTTACCGTACATATTCATAATTTTATATTTAATAAATCTACCCACAAGTCATTGGCAAAATTATGCTTAAAGCGTAGAAGGCCATATAGTTAAAAGAAGAAGAAGAAGATATTAAATATCATATTTAATTGAAATAGTAAAGAAATAATGTAATTTAGTGATTTGTAAGATTTATGTAAAACATGTGATAAAATCAGATGTTTTTCGACGGTCGACGCCATTACTGATACCGGCACCCGAACAAAAACTCTAAAGTTTTCTTTTGCCTGAGGAGTTCTTTTATGGAAATCCAAGGGAAAACCAATCGTAGGACAAGAAATTTAACATAAAGGTATGCTTTTTTGTTGTTTTACATGAATCCTTTTAGTTATAAAAAAATATATACTTTTACGTCACCTACCAGGTGGGACTGTTATTTAACCTCTCAGATTTAGATAATTACTTATTAAATCCTATTTTATGGGTTAACCTATAATATAATAAAACCATACCTAATCAGGTATAAAATTTATTTTATTATAAACAATATTGTTCTTTCATACCACCTACAAGGTGACTGACAAAATTAATAAATTACAATAATGTTTCTTTTATAATTCCCTTTATATATTATTTTAATTATTCTTTTGAGGTTAATACAGGTAAAATGTAGGTGTTACTTATCCTTTTATGTAATAATAACACCTATTTAGGTACCTACTTACTTTAAATAGGAAAATCTCGATTTTTATGTCACCTACTAAGGTGGTTTACTAATTAATTTTAGTTTTTATGAATTCTCTATATTGTAATTCACCTATTTAGGTAATATAGGTTATTAGAATATTGTTTTAAAGTTAATACAGATATAGGTATTTAACTATCCAATTTATGGGTTATTTAGCCTATAATATACCTAATAATACTTACTCCTATTCAGGTGTTAATAATTTAATTATTTTTATTACTAAAGGTTATTTAACCTTACAAAATGGTATTTACTTATCCATATTTATGCGTTTTTTAGCCTATCATATAATAATAATTCTCCTATTCAGGTGTTATTATTTAAACTATTTTTATTACTAAAGGTTATTTAACCTTACAGAATATATGGTATTTACCTATTCAAATTATGGGTTATTTAGCCTATAATATAATAATAATACTCCTATTCAGGTGTTATAATTTAAATATTTTTTTATTACAAAAGGTTATTTAACCTTATAGAATTAGATATTTACTTATTCAATTTATGTGTTACTTGGCCTATAATATAATAATATGTATTATTATGTATTATTATTTGAATGTTTTTTATTATTAAAGCTTATTAAATCTCATAGAATTATATAAAAAATCTCAATTATTTATACAATGAAATATTTACACTACTCAAGACTTAGGTAATGCTTACTAAAATGATTTCATTATGAAACTTAGAAATGAAATGAAAAGACGGTTATTGCCTTCAAAATTACAATAATAACATATATAAAATTATATATTTACAATAAAAAGTAATATCATAAAAATAAAGTATATATTTGCAATATTTATGATTCAGGTATTTATTTATCTTTTAATATTATTCCATTATGAAACTTTTATAAAATAGAAAAAGATAAAAATGGAAATGAAATGAAAAATCGGTTATTACCTTCAAAATCCCAATAACAACATCAATAAAAGTATATATTTACAATAAAAAAGTAGTATCATAGAAAAAAAAGTATATATTTGCAATATTTATGATTCAGGTATTGATTGACCTTTTAATATTATTCCATTATGAAACTTCTATAAAATGGAAAAGGTGGTTTACCTCTGGATAATACCTAATGTAAAATGATTCCTGTAATATACTCAAACCTGAGATCCAAGCGGTAGTCACAGATGTGGTGGTTAATCTAGACAAACCACTGATTAAATATTACTAAAAATAAGTATAAACGTTTTGTTAAAACCAGCATTAGACATGCCGGTAGCCATTATAATCAGGAATCTGTATTGTAAGGAAATGTAAGCTTGGGATGGTTGTAAATCAATAAAAGAATCTTATGTTTTTTCTTTAAAGAAAAGCCTAGCGGAGGTTGAGAAGTATGACTTGTAATTGAAAATATTCAAAGCCTAATAATAGCACAAATAAAGTTATAAACTTTACTGCAATGCACTGGAAGTGAACCAGATTAGTATATTTTCATTCCAGACTACAGCAACCACCAGTGTATATGCTCCAAATGCCGAGGAAAAGCCATCCTCATTATCGGGGCACATCGGGAAAGAAGGCGTCTTTCGAATCTTGAACCGTAACTAACACAGGTTAATAGTTATGCTGACATATTTACAGCTTATGCTTAAAATTACTTAAGCAGCAGTGGTTACAGATCATATGTAATCCAGGAATTTTGATTAAATTATATATTATGTTAATGCACATATTTCTTAAAATTAAATATAATTTTTATATGTGGTGAACCTACTAAATGGCAATTTTGTTCTCTCAAATATACTTACTGTATTTCCTACGAGTAATTCGTCAAGGAGAGTAGGTTTATTTATTTTATTTATCTAAAATAAATTATTGTACAAAATGAGCATACTAAATTAAAACTTTAGGTATTTTCTACTAGCTAGCTTTTATTAGAGTGAAAATTACTAGATTCATTCTAAATATATAACAAGTTAATTAATTTATATTTTTGGAACAATCCAATTTAGAAGATGTTAATTTTTATAACAGATCATAAAAATAATGTCTCAGTATTGTTATAGAAGTTCATTGAGTTAAATAATATTATGCGTCTTAGTTACCCATCCATGAAAGTTAAATCTTTACATTTAATTTGGGAATAAAGAAATTATAAAAGCTTCCTCCTTTTAGAATAATGGTAGTCCCATAATTCTTTGACAATAATTATAAAAAATATAAATGAAATGTACTATACATTTATTTTGAGATTATTAAACTTACAGTTATTCTGATTTAGTCTATATTTTAGATCCAAAATAGTAAGATCTAGATTTACATAGTAACTCTCACACATTGAAACATCAACTTGTAAAATGGAAACACTTAAAATAATTAATGGTATGTGGGATCTAATTTCTATATTTGAAATCTATCACTGGGCGAGGTGTAGCAATGCTGTAAGAGGCGTAAAAAGCATTTGTTTAAGAAACTACTTAGTTTTTTTTTTTTTTTTTTTTTCCTATTTTATTTTAATAACAAAAGTTTAAAATAAGATTTATCTCTAAACAGTCGGTAGGTATAAATGTGTTACTAAACTGAGACATCTAAATCTTAGTACTCAGTTAATCAAAATTTATCCCATCTTTGCTATTATTATATTTTTTTCCCAAATGATAGTCGCATATTATTGTATGTTATAACCAATTCTTGGAGTGTGTTAACCTGTATGTTACAGTTTAAGAGTGTGTTACTTCTGTAATGAACTGTTACAATGTAACGTGCCAATAACGTAACAAAACAACAAGGCAATACAACACTTATTTAAAGTAGTAGTATAGTTGCACCAAATTAAATTGAGATTATTACGAACTATTCATAAAATATTTGGGACTGATATTTATTGTATGAAATGTATGAAGAAGGAGCAACTTACTCCACAGATTTCTTGGTTGGACTAATCCGTAATTATACTTTAGTCATTGAGTAGGGTTGCATTTTTTATGCTAACTCTAGGATCTTTCAAAGAAATTACATGTGACAATGTACCAAGGCTCATTATTTTATTCTGTAATAAAATATTTAAATTAGGTTCCAAGAAAATATTCATATTAGAATCCCAAATCTCATTAAAATTTCTGGAATAGGTGTACACAACCGAAGTTAGTTTTGTAAGAAAAGCCTAAATATACTTTAAAATATAAACTTTAATGCCCTATTAAATAGGACAACGGAAATAAAATTATTTAAAACTTAGGTGCATTTATATTAAAGTGCCATAATAATAATATGTAAGACATTAATTACACACATATTGCCCAAAAAATTGCTAGCATCGTGGATATTTAGCTAATGGTTTAAGTCTTTTTAGTAACGAGATAGATGTGACTAGACTTACAGCAGTTAGCATATGGTTATACGTTTTTTCAGCTGAACATCTGGGTGTTCAGTAATAGTATAAGATATAGTTTGAAGGAATAAATCATACAAGGTGTTTCCTCAATGTTATAAAGATAAGTCCTCATTAATATATATATTTATATATATGAGTATATATTATAATAAATTTTCAAGTATCCAAATTAATACTTATAAACATTAGATTTAAATTATATTATATTAGGTACTATTCATCTGTCTGTTATTTCACGACTCTCTAAACATCTACATGTCTTATTTATCATTGAAGAGACTATGCAGCGAAGTACAATTAGGAATTAAACGAACTTACCTTGTGAAGTTCCAATTCTAATTGTACGAGCTGCATAGTCTCGAAATGATAACATATAACCCGTCCCCCCCAAATGTTTACAACACTCTCCCAGTATGCTAATGTCGTGAAATAAAGTTTGCGTTAAGCTAGACTGGACTCCTCAGGCACTTAACCTTATGTTGCAGCTCTACACTATATGAAGTTGACAGGCGGGGATTGACATAAGGAGGGTTTTATTTTTTTTAAAGCGCTTGTTTAAGGCTCTGAACTCGTGCATCGTTGGCTCGTAAATTCGATTACTACATGTCTTATTTATCATTTCGAGACTATGCAGCTCGTACAATTAGAATTGGAACTTCACAAGGTAAGTTCGTTTAATTCCTAATTAATATTTATAACACCAATTAATAGGTTTAATTTTGGGTTTTAGTATGCACTTACCTACTTTTTTCTACAACTAGTTATTCAAAAACATAACATAAAATGTGAACTTTATAGGAAAAAAATATCATAAAAGTACGAAAAAAAAAGTCGAAAATATTTTAATACTATTTTATGTTATTAATTTATATATATCGAGTGTATTTAAACTTTTCCTAAGAGGTTCTTAAAACACAAACACCCTATATACTGAATACCCTGTATATACTCGTATATTGAAATATAATACCTATACCCTATTTTACCCATGGAGCTGATAGCTATTAAAAAAATACCGGGTATAAATCGGTTCAATAGTTTTTAAGTGACGCCTCTGATAAACAAAAAACAAAAAGAGACGAATTCTAACAATAATAGATTAATGTTCTATATCCTAGAGTCCTATTTATGATAGATATCCAAACACACCGCAACGACCTGTAGTCTTATTACGCCGCACAATGTTAAGCTAAACTTTAACCAAAATGACGTAGTTGTCTGTCAATTTTCAATGTACGTCAGAATTGCATCATATCGATTAAAGTTTAGCTTGGCGTTGTGCGCGTAATCACCCCACTGGTCTCTTGTTCGGTGCTAAAATAAGAATACCGTTGGCTACGATGAGGTGGGAATTAAAACACCACCGCTGGGTATCCTGAGGCGCTATAAGACACCGGGGACACCCTTACAAGTCAGAAATTAAAATATGATCATAATAGTGTTCTTGTTGTGTGTAAAATGAATATTTTCTTGATTTATTGTGAAATATATTTGTAATTAATATAAAGTAAGAAAATGTTTTTATGCCTTAAGTATTACTTATATAACCTATTTTTAAAATACAAACGTAAGCTAGTTTTTTCTTCAAAAAAAGCCTGAAAAATTTATTTATCATATTATCTAACGCTTAGATATATGTCCAAAATTACTACAACGTTTTTATTTATTTATTGAAGCACGGCATGTAACTTTGTATCTACCTGCTGTTGAACAGACCTACAAAGTTCATGAATGGGGTCAATCAATAATTGTTCTTAAACAACATTGATCTCCCACTATGCCGGCTAATTGATGCGATTACGTAATGGGCGGCGACAAACACGAATTGCATTACCTACTGTAACACCATATTATTTCCAAATAAAAATATTTCAATTCATTACATACATTACAGCTCCATCATTGGCAGCCTCCGTAGAGCTTGCGCTTTGGGCATTGTATCCGGAGGTCGTGGGTTCGATTCCCACGCATGGCAACAAAATATTAGAACGTTTCTTTTCTATACAGTTTGACATGGTATGGTTGTTTATAAAATATAATATGTATTATATCGTTGCTTCTGGTACACATAGTACAAGCCTAGAGCTTAGTTTGTGACCAGGGCAATATGTGTAATTTGTCCTACATTTATTATAATGTAATAATAGTAATAACAAAAACAATATTTTTATTTTATTGTTAAACTTACATTATTTTTTTTCTAATAAGCAAAGTTCACCCACCGCGAAGGATAAACAAACGGAGTCGCGACGTTGGTAAACAAACCATAATTACCCCCGTTTTACAATATTGTGATATATTACCCTTAATAACTGCTATAACGGGAAAACGTTGCGAGTTTTGAGTTGAAATCGGGTATAAATATGTTTGCACGGGTGTTCTATTATATAAAGTTTTACTCTTTATATAATGTTACGGGATTTTGTAGCTAACCTTAAAAAACCATCTGAGTTGTACAAACATCTACGTGTAACCAAGCAACAAATCCTGAGTAACTCTCGGGATAATCTGATTGCATCTCTCCCAAAATACTCATTGGCCTCTGAGATGGAGTCAAGACTTCAGTTTCATAAATCATTTATGAGCGGTGCCCAGATCAGCAAAAGGGGGTTAGGTTGGAAGAAAAAGGAATGTGATAAAGATGTTATTAAATCTTTCCTTAGGAAAGATGAAGAGCATGGCTACAGAATTCACGCGATGACCCTAGAAGTACAGAATGAATGGCTTACTTTGGGGGAAGTTTGTATTCCTCCAGCCCTGAAATGGCGCACACTCATGTACGATTGGTCTCCGGCACTTATTAAGTTCTATCTTAATGCCTTTTAAATGTCCCTACCTGACCAGAGTAATCTGGTAAGATGGGGGAAGGCAACAGATAAGACATGTACATTGTGCGGTGTTGCTGTAGGGACTGCCAGACATATACTTGCTGGGTGCAAAACTCTACTTGAAAAAGGTCATTATTCGCACCGACATGATAAAGTTCTAGAAATTATTCGTGAAGCTGTAAGTCTCAGTATTGCTAGAGCCAGAAAAGGATTAACAACAAATGAAAGACGGACTACTTTTGTAAAGGAGGGACAACTCAAGAAAACTCAAAGTAAACCTTTCTCAATCCTGGACAAAGCACAAGACTGGAAAATATTCATGGATACATTTAAAATACATTACAAGATTCCAGACGAACTAGCAGTTTCAGCCTATAGACCAGAACATACTGGTGTACTCTCGGTGCTTAAAGAAAGTAATACTTATAGAACTCACCGTTCCGTGGGAAACAAACATACCTAAGGACCACAACATCAAGTCGAACAAATATTTTGATCTCACAAACGAAATTACTAGAAACGGATTTAAAACTCAACTTTATGCAGTGGAAGTTGGTGCAAGAGGAATTCCAGCAAAGTCTTTGCACCGTCTATTGAAGGATCTTGGCCTTCCGAGAACAGCCGTCGGAACTTTTATGGAGCGTGTTTCCAGGATGGCGCTAACAGGATCATATAATATTTGGTTGAGTAGAGAGGGTAGTGAACACAGTGCAGGTGAGAGTTTAAAAGGCATTTAAACCTACTTCGCGGTCTCAAGTCCGGGAACGCTGAAGTTCATTCCCCTGCCTTTCAACCACGCGATGGACCCGGCACCCGCACGGTGAATCCATGGTTTGCTAAGAACATTGTCTCTTAATAAAATAATGCAAATATAATTTAAAATATGTATGTATTGTGACATATGTTTGCAAATAAAAGCATTAATTGGTAAAGAATGCTGGATTAGTGAAAATATTAAATCATAATACCTACCCTATTAAATGTACTACAATTTAAAAGTAATGCATGTTCTAGCAATTTTTAAAAATAAAAGTACTTACAAGTAGTTATTCAAAGTGAGGATGTGGAGTGAATAATGAATTATATGTTTTGAATAAAATGACCGCGAACTCGGACATTACCAAAACACCCTTTTTATCAAAGAAAACCACTGAGGACCGCACAAAATTCACGAGTAAATTTTTCGTACCCAGACCAAATTTGTCAAATATTATTTAAAATAAATATAAGTTTAGTGGTAGAAAAAGTCTAAGGCAATAAAGTAAACAAGTTTGTTAAAATGTCAATAACAAAAAAAACTACTAAGTATAGAATACAATAAATATAAGTTTAGTGGTAGAAAAAGTCTAAGGCATTAAGCTCGCCTAGGTACCTACAATTTTTTGCAATATATTTTTAAAATAAAAAAATAAATAATTAAGACTGCTTTTAATAATGAACTTTTATTTTACTTTTACGTTATCACAATTATAATAAAATTGTCGTAAAATTCCCTACAACCCTACGTAACGAACATCGGTAAATAAAAATACCGAATAAAGGACACCGACAAACTATGTATGACAGTTATTACGATGTTTGACTTGGATTTTTAATGCCAATTCAGTTAGTTTAGTGCGATTGTTTATATGCTTACTTTGTAGCACTTTAGTCGTTTTTATTTTAATATTAAATTTAATGGCTTCCGTAGCACGAAAGCGAAACGCGCACGTAGTACGTATGCCTATACGATAACTGCGATCAAAACAAAAGGAGTTTGCTGTCATAGCAAATCTATTTCATATTCGTGATTAAATTTCGAAGAAATAGTGGAAATAATATCTTCTCGAAATATTATTGGTCAACCCCATTCATGGACTTTAATTACCGTGTTGTCATAATAAAAAAAAATGCTCTGTCCTTCAATCGTCGATACGGATGTCTATCTCTCTTTATCAATAACTATGTACTTGGTGGTAAATGGACCTATTACAAATATTTATAATGGTTTTTAAAACTCACTTATATACGTGGTGGCCGAGTTGGTCAGACCTTGGACTTAAAAACACTAAGGTCCCTGGTTCGAATCCCGGTGTGTACCAATGAATTTTTAATTAAAAAAAATATGTACATTTGTTTGACAACACCACTATAGTGCCTCGGAGAGCACGTTAAGCTGTCGGTCCCTGTTTCACTATACCAACTTGTGAAACTGTTTATAGATGGGTTATTGAGTATATTCAAAACATCGCGACGAGCTAGCTACTTGTTCGGTGTAGACTCATACCATCGGCTACGACGAGGTGGGATTAAAACCCCTCCGCTGGGTACCCTGGAGCCGTCTAGGCGGTCTCGGGCGCCGTAAGGCATCCGTGATGATATATATATATATATTTAAAAACTAAGACGGGGGACCAGACAACAGACAACATCGGGTCAAAATTGTATGTAAAATTCCAATAATATAAAATGGAGGAGGCTTCAACCCACAGAAGTATTTTCTTTAAAAAAAATTAAGTAAAGTAATTTGTCAAATAATGAACTTTTTACATGAAGCTAAAAAAACGGCGCGCGGACGGGCACGGTTTTTACCTTCAGGACTTTTTACAAAAGTAGCCTTTTTTAAGGAAAATAAAGGGATTTTAAATGGTATTTAATAAGTACTAACTTGCTATTACTATTTATAATGTTTTGTGTCAATAAAGTATTTTTCCAGAGTTAAAATAAATCAAAACGCACAAAATAAATTTACATAATTAGATTATTTATATTTGAATAAAATTTCCATAAGCTCTGATAAGACTTAATTATCAAAAAACGTTTTTATACATATCACGACATTCCACTCGCGTGATTTTCTGTTAATCCATATGTTATTTGTAATGGTTTTGGTGTGTATTTTTATTGTGCCTTTTATAATTTGCTATGATTAATTTCTACTTACCGTTTTCTTTTAAAGAATCATTGAGAAAATTTCAGTTAACTTAGGCTGAGTTGCAGTAAAATGAACTATCTGTAAATGTAACGATTAAAGTTAAAAATGCAAAATAAAACTGGTACATTCAACGACATTTTAAACTAAAATGGTTACCATTAAAGAGAGTTCATTTTGGTGCAACTCAGGCTTAGAATAGAAAAAAAAATGGTTTGTGTGGTATAAAATGATATCCTTTTCTATCACCGAACATGTAGCAAGTTATCGCGGTGTTTGAATAGACTTATAAACAGTATTTCTTAACCGCATCATTTAGCCGGCATAGTAGGAGCGATCCATATTGTTTAAGAACAATTATTGATTGACCCCATTCATGGACTTTGTAGGTCTGCTCACCACCAGGTAGATACAAAATCACATAACGTGCTCTAATTTAAAAAAAAAGTTCACAAGTTGGTATAGTAAAACTGGAGACCGACACTTAACGTGCTTTTCGAGGCACTATAATAGTGGTGTTGTTAAACAAATGTACATGTTTTTATTAATTAAACGGCTTTTGAACCAGAGCCCTAAAACCTGTAGTGTGTTTTAAGTCTAAGGTCTACCAACTCGACCACCACATATAAAACTAAATAGGTTTGAAATTTATTTATCTTTGATTGATTGATTCCTAAATACTTTATCATAAAAACCTCGCACAAGCGCTGCCACATTAATTCTACAACAACCCGTCACTTGTCGCGGCCGCGACTAACATTCATTAGCGGGTCTAATGGGAATTAAAAAAACAGACCTAAACTAAAAAAAACTATACGTTGATTAAAGAGAAAATAAACAAACGTGTGACAGCCGGGTGTGACGCCCCTGGGGCTACGGACAACGACAAGCAAAACACACACAACAAAATACTATACAATATTTCATAAAGTCTAATCTGAAATATATTATTTATTATAGTTAAAAAATAGTCCAGGGAGTGTCTAACAAAAGCTTTAAAATGAATATAAAATTAAGTGGAACATAACAAAATCTAAAAGCTATGATTTAATTAATTAACTATGTCAACTACTTTATACCAAGTTTACGAGGATACTAAAAACTGTAATCAATTCGCAATAAAAAAAAACACCAATAAAGCTAGTTAAAGGACAAAAAAACCCGCCTTCCATTTCCGTCGTTAACTCTAATCAAATGGCTGTAAAATTAATTATCAATCGTATATTTTTAGGTTAAAATAGTAGTGGTCGTGTGGGCGAGTAGATTGTGAAAACAATAAAATCGTGGCTTCATGATTGAGAATGATGGCGCTGTGAGAACGGCCGAGAACGACGCGGCGACGTGCGCACGGACAGATTAACGGGTTTTATGTTGTGCGACAATTTTTAATTAAAACTTTAAAACTCATTGATGATTATGACTTGTTGTTGTGTCGTAAAACTAATTTTAAGTAATGTTACACTGTATGTTAACAAAAAACCTATCTAACATAAGACTATTTTTTAATTCATTGTAATCTTTGGGATTGAAAAACGGTTGAAGGATGAAGAGAAAGATCCCCAAAGTAATAATTTTTATGAGAAAAAATATGAAGATTAATTGACATTAATTTCCCTTTCAAAAAAACTTTCTGTAAATGCTAGATTCTTCAATGAAAGAATGGGGCCGCCGCTTAAAGTTCGGGATCTTGCAAATGGCGAAAATGTGTACCTATATATCTATATATGTATAATGAAGGATACAGTTTGGAAAAGAATTATACTCCATGCATGGGCCAAGAAAGGAACCGAGCCAAAAAGTTAATCCAAGATATTATAGATAGATTCCTCCCGTGACAAGAGGCAATGCAACTACTATTTTAGCCACCATAACATCATGCGGACAAAATTCAATATTAGGTAGGTAGGTATTGTATTTTTGAATAAATTGCCACCAAGCTTTTTTGGATATGTATCATTTTATCTTTATGCTTATTTTGTCTATTATTTTATGGTATTTATAGGTTGCTTTCAAGACGCCTCAACGATTCGGCTCTATTGCAGCCAGCTCATACATTATGCAAGTTGCAATGTTGAGATTTCTTTAAGCGTAAATGTGCTTTAATAATGAATTTGACTATACAATTATATATATTTATGACCGGTCTCGTTATCATCGTCGAAATCTTCTTTAAATTTGCGGTTACGAAATGGGTAGTTGACGGCAGCAAATATATTCGTAATACAATTCTTCATTGTCGCCTCCCATTTCGTAATCGAATCATTTAGCCGGCATAGTGGGAGCGATCAATATTGTTTAAGAACAATTATTGATTAACCCCATTCATGGACTTTGCTCACCACCAGGTAGACACAAAGTCACATGTCGTGATCCAATAAAAAAAATCGCCATGTAATCTGAATGTTCTCATAATCGTATCGTCTGCTGTAAAGGCCTCCACCTCCCATCCTCTGACTCACTCATTAGAGACAAGCTGTGCTTTAATCAGTGAGGACAACATGTAATTAGTTGATCTGGGACGGAGTTGATTCAACTTTGGTAAGTGGCGGCGAAACCTCTTTGTCTATTGGCCGGGTCACGAGGTCACTTCCTGGAAGATTTCTTGGCTTCTCATCAAGAGATTTGTAGAATGCTGAATGAATGAATGAAGGAGATGTTTATATTGTTGGTGACGAGTTGATTTCTGTAACATGATCGAACCCCGGTCTATTTAATGGACCACGCTTAATATGTAATTCGATCGCGGAGGAAAATGACTAGGTAAGTTTTTTTTTATTGGAGAACAGCATGTGACTTTGTATCTACTTGAAGGTAAGCACAGTCCACGAAATGGGTCAATCAATACATTGTTGTTTAACAGCTTTGATAGTTCCACTATACCGGCCAAATAATGTGATTATAAAGACGATTTGCATAACGAGTCTACATTAATAAGAATATTACAGCTTTAACGTCAAACCAATTGCCCATTTCATAACTGGACCCTGAAAGGAGACTACTACGTTTACCAGAAATCGATACAGTAGCCTCCGGAAAAATGATACATGGCTAGATCGCTTAATGGTTTTAACCTAGCGAAGTTATAGAGAGCGAACTCCCACCTAATAAACTACGAGTACTTATACTCGGGCGCCGGTATATGATATTACTATTTATAGTATAAAATTTAAAATATGTACGAGTATTTTGTACTTTCATTTATCATTTAGTTTGTTATTTATGGTTTGGTCTACGTTATAACAGACAAGCTGAGGGTGAAACCATTTCAATAAAATGTAGTTTTATTAGCATTGTAATCAAATTTGTACTATTATATTATTGTAAGTTAGCGTGAGTTATTTTTTTTTGTTTTATTTTATTGAATAAATACATATTCTATTCTATTCTATTCTATAAAACAATTCTAACCTACAATTCTTTAAATCTTTAAAACAACAATATACTTAACACAAGAAGTTTTACGTTACTAAATAAACTATAGTTAATGAAGCCGGTTACGAAGTGATCTATTACAATTATCGTAAGTCGCAGCTTTAACGAACTATTTAACGTCAGCTTCATCAGTAATTAAAATGTCGTCACAAAACTGGCCCGCATGTGATTATCAAACAAAACAGATACTGTGTCAGATTCCTTATTAAAAGAGCTTTAATTAAACCAATCTCGAGTGTCTGATACACCGCGATCTGTCTGGGTATCAGATGCGTCCTTTTGGAACTTTTCAATATTTGTAAAACTATGGTTTTAAATGTCACTAAAGACCATTCGTATCTAATAATTATTTTAAATTAGTTCTTCAGTATTATTATAATTAGCCAAACTACTACTCCAATTTTGCTGTAAAACAATAATTCAGAAGTACTTACCTTTAGTTTCATACTACTATTCACCGGAAGGTGAACAGAGCCGCTTAAATGCTTTGCGAGGCATGAAATCGTTGTGTTGTATTTTTTTACGAGTTTAAAAACTGGCGTAATATCGTTTGATTTTTATACAATTAAATATCTAATTCGTACCGTATCAGTGCCTAGCGTATTAAACCGCCTAGATAGAGGGGTTTAATATCAGCTCGAACGACGTATAGGCGATGGTATTCTAAGCCTACACCGAACAAGTGCCATGCTGGTCGTGTGTTTGTAAAGATTTATAAACAGTTTCACCGTCAGCTCAATGAGCTTTCTATGGCACTATAGTGGTGTTGTCAATCTACTATTTTTATTACAAACCATTGGTACATCCCAGCCGGATTTAGACTTCGGCGGCCCATAGGCAGAGCATGTGGTGGAGGCCCTCAAATCGTTTGTGGTTAACTGTTGAAAGTTTCTATTACGGTCCAGGTAAAGAAGAGAGCAACTGAATAAGTTGGCTAACATAAAATGTATTCAAAATTAAACTTAGGTACCTACAAGCTAAATTAAATATCAATAAATTATTAAAGATTATATATTTTCGGCGTTTGCTGTAGAGACGATGGGTCCGTGGGGGTCTGAGGCAAAAGCCTTTTATAAGGAAATTGCCCCCAGGCTCGTCGATGTTTCGGGAAACAATAAAGCTGGCAGCTATTTCATACAAAAATTGAGTATAATAATTCAAAGAGGAAATGCTGCCAGCGTATTGGGTACCATGCCACTAACAGACAGTGATTTGGAAGAATATTTTAATTTCTAAATTGGTTCATGTCTCGAGTGACCCTAGAGCGGCGGCATTTTTTTCTCAAAAAGTAAGCTTAACTATACAGAGAGGAAATGCCGCCAGTGTCCTGGGCACTATGCCGCACGGCACAAATTTAGATACTATTTTCATTTTATAGGGTTTTATTTATATAGGTTTAATAGGCGATTTTATTTTGTTATGTTATAGTTTTAGTTTATATTTTCTTTATAAGTTGTAAATATTTATTTTAATAAAATTTATAGGTAAGTATTTTTAATTTTAATTTTGTTTTTAATTATTTTATAGCTAAATTATTTTTCGTCTGACTTATCTTGCAGATTTTTAAATGTTAACTTTTCCCGCTCAAAGAAAAAAATAGGATATAGATAAATATATATATTTTTCGTCTAACTATTTGTAACAAAACTCAGTATTTTTTTGTTTCTACTGAGCCTTTATCGATTTTTTTTTGTGGTGTGGTGGCGGCCCATAGGCAACTGCCTATGTTGCCTATGCTTAAATCCGGCACTGCATCCCAGTATTTTATGACACCACGTATGTTAAATGTTAGAGTTTGTGTTGTGTTTGTTGTGTTTTCATTTCCAATTCGACACCTATAGTTAAGTCGGCAATAATTTTATCATTTGTTGGCTAAGTGAATAGCCCGGTCACAAAACTTCGCTTAGTGTGAGCGAAGCTTAAATACAAAAAAAATATTATCACACATATTTCTATATTCTAATAAAGTACCACCACCATAAAATAATCCTAATAAAAACAATCGTAGAACGATTTTAACGTTTCTAAAATAATGAATTATTAATTAAACAAGACGGCGCTGGTACATTGCGTGCGCGCACAATGCGGGTACCAAATGGTAATCAGAAGATCTACAGCCGGCAATTGGTAAAAAACACCCCGACACACTGAATTTATGTGAAATTGGTAAAAGTTCACGTTACCGTCGAACGTTTATCTCTGATCATTAATAGCATTGTTTAAGGATTGCTTTTTATTAATGCGGGCCCGGATTGGATTTAATTTTGTTTTGTCAAATGCTGTGCACAGGTCCGTTTCTTTAATTAAATTTAAGTTAACGGTATAGATGTTTTTTTTTTTTGGAAATTTCCATAACTAACCCAAAATTATTATTAGGTATAAACTTTACCGTTATTTAAATAGCCAGACAATTCATAACATTTTTTTCTAATATTATTTTATTTAATTGGAGCACGGTATGTGACCTTGTATTTACTTGATGGTAAGCAGAAATACAAAGCCCATGAAAGAGGCCGATCAGTACATTGTTACTTAATAGCATTGATCGATATTATTATGTCGAACATTTATATCGTTGTCGAATAGGCGACTACAAGGCAATTTGCATTATGAGTCTCTTTAATATCCTCGCTACTGTATCGTCAAAACAATCTCCCGTTTCGTAACCGAAAAGAGACACCACGATGGTATTCTGAGTTTACACCGAACAAGTGGCCATCTCGGCAAAATGTTTGATAGATTCAAATACCCGCCTATAAACATTATCACAAGTTAGTATAGTGGTACTGGGACAGACAGCAGAACGTGCTCTCCAAAGCAATATTATAGTGGAGTTGTCAAACAATTGTAATTTTTTTTTCAATTAAAATCTTTTTAGAATTTTTTTTTTTAATATTTCATATATTTTCGGTTCTTAACCCTAAAACATGCATGAATAAACAATTTCTTCATAAACAGTCAAATCAAAAGCAATCCTCAGATGAATTCCCAAAAAAATCCTATCCCAGCTCCATAACATAGATCAAAGCAATCACAAAGGGCAAAGCATAATGAAACTCTAAAACATCGCAAGTGCTTCAATTCGCAAGACCTTTCCAATTTGGGTTTTCATAAATATGTATAAGGCGGTATTCTTTTCCTTTAGTTAACAATTACGGGGTCTTACTGACTCGGGCGGATGGTAGCGAGCCGTGAAAATATGCCACTGCTGAAGGGTTGACTGGGG
The DNA here is from genome assembly GCA_947458855.1 of Monopis laevigella. Taxonomy (NCBI): domain Eukaryota; kingdom Metazoa; phylum Arthropoda; class Insecta; order Lepidoptera; family Tineidae; genus Monopis; species Monopis laevigella. The sequence continues at coordinate 25,790,119 of OX381583.1, read as the reverse complement.
TGAATAGATAAACGTTTAAAAATAATAAGTATTTGAAATCGTTACAAATAGCCTTTTTTGGGTCGTAGTAATTAGAGGTTTTATTTATTTTGTCGTCAATTGTTTGAGTGTAATTTATTTATCAATTTTTTTTCTGAATTTGGAGTAAGGTAATATATAACTAATTATTAGTATATTTTCATCTATGGTTGGAAATAATTTTGAATTAGTACTGAAAATAGGAGGAAAATTAATTTGTAGATTTCATACTTACCTCAGATTAATCTACACTTTTCATTTCTTCATTTCATTTCATTAAAACCATTTAGCTCAATTTTGCACCAGACAACTTTACCTCTGTCCAAAATTGACACAATTACTCTACCTTCTATCTGCATTACTCTATTTTATATCCCGGTTAAAATATTTCTAGGAAATTCCATGTAAATGAAATCGCGAGGAGAACCTAGTTTATTAGATTAAAAAACTAGGAGTGATAATTTTACGCACGATTGAATAGTTATGGCCGAGCTAAATTTATTACTCCTATAGTTTTAATGCCGTATCAATAATTTACCACACTGTCCGCTGTACCAACACGGCTACCTCACCCCAGATAATATATCACCGAAACGAAATAAAATAAATAATTAACAACTTATTCAATAACAGTTCTCCAATGTCCTCTCCTTAACCCTTAAATGGCGCCCCAGGCGACTCAGACCCAGGCCCCTATTTTTTTTAAACCAGGGGAGTTTTATTGCAAAAAATACGCGGCAATTTTACGCCGAACTCAAAACAGTCCCGATGTCCCTGAGGTCGTTTCGATTCCGACTCGATTATGTTTAGGGTTAAGGGTATTGATATTACTCGCTATCGCCCATCTCGAAGGGTTATCGAATTATTTTTTTAGTCTTTAATTTGTCAAGCCCGTACGGGTAGCTTGGGGGTTATTTTGTTTCTCTTTGTGCTAACATTCTGTTGCCAAATGTTTTTTTATCGTTTTAAGTATAGGGTTAATTATTTATTTTTGTAGTTATAGTTTAAAATACCCTTATCATAAAAACTATCATGTTAATATTTATGAAAATAATACATTTTTCATTTTTATCCGACGATTTAAAAATGAGATTAAATAAGTTATAAATTGACAGTTAACTTTACTTAACTATGTTTTTTTTTAATCCTCCGAACAAGTTCTATGTTGAATAACTATTTCTGGCAATTTAAAAACCGGCACTCATATAAAAACACATTGGACACGGAAAGTCGAATGTTAGGCAAAAACATGTACCTAATATTTGGTTCATAGATTTACCCCCTGTTTCTAAAACGATTATCTATTTTTATTATCAAAATTCGTCCTTATCTATTCTACCTTAGAGCAAAAACAAAATTGTTTTCAAGCGAATTCACGCAACTCCTTTCACTACACACATTACAATAAATACAAGCAAATGCCCTAAAAGACACGGCAGCGTTTTCAAACAGCCCCTCCGTTAAACCGAGTACCTTAACCAAACTTTATATTCCGACGTTTGCCACTTGAAGGCATCGTTACAACGTCTTTACGGCAATAACCATTCGTAAGTACAGTTTTATAAATTCTTTGAGACACATTATAATCCCGCATCCGCTTCCTAATGGCCCCCAGCGAATATGCAACGCAAGAATACAAAATATTTTGTCAGTTCAGTTTTGTTTATTTGTATTGTGAATGTAGAGTTCACAAAAAAAGGAAAAAAATAATGGGTGTTGTGAGTGTGTAGGAATTGAATTATTATTGGGTTGTTACGTTTTTTAGCTTAAATAAAAATATTGCATACATTTGATACTCACGCTTCGATCTTTAGATTACTAGTTCCTAAATAGGAACTAAAAATATAAATGCAGTGGATATAAATGATCAAGTTACGTTTTAAGGGTTAAATAAATTTTGTGGATTATTTAATAAATATTTACTATTATTATTGTCTTTAATATTCTTCTACTCTATTAGCTATTATTATTTTATATTAAAAAATACAAAGTACCATTATGAATTTTTGGTTTTTTGTTTTAGATTTAGTGCATTTTATAAAATATTTTCTCACTCACTACTAAGTGTTGCAAAAGTGAAGTTTGTAAATTCGGTAGTGTTGCTCGATGACTCTATTATAAGATAAGTAATAGAAAAACGTAGACACACATATTTTATAATTAGATTTGAGCTATATTTTTAAGGAGTCGTGATACAGAAATATGTGTCCTGGTATATCTCTGTTGCAACATTGACAAAATGCAATATTTGCACCTTATTCGGTTGTAGCTATTTAACTTCCTATTCTTTCTTATATTTATGCTAATATTTATTATTATTATTAATACTTTTTTTATTAGTAAAATGTAAGTAAAGACGGCGTATTATATCGACGAAAATTCGCTGTATAGGTACGCCCACGCAATCCTTGGATTCTCCTTTGAATTTCGCCTGTTGAATTAGGATAACAATGCAATAAAAACCTCCAATATAGAAAATTTAATACAATCAAAATATTGGGGGATATACTGTAAATCGTTAAATAGGTAGACGAAAGCAAAAACCGGTAGATCTACCGTTAAATCGGCAACTTTTCCAACCCTTCTACTGATAGACATAAATGTTGTGAAAATAATGTTATAGTCCCATGTGTACACAATTTTTGTTTACTATGCAATAGTAAGTTTGTGTAATGTTTAAATAAATACTAAAATATATATTGTATTAAATAAATATATAACAAATAAAAATACTATACTCATGAGTATAAAAAAATATACTTTTTTATTATTAGCATTGAATTTGTCGTTTGTTTTTGTGATAATGCCGCTCTTACTCAGTAGTAACATTGTATTAATGTAAAGGCTGTTATTTTGCGTCTAAGCTAGTCTAAAGCGTTATATATCCTTACTTATATATCGAGATAATATTTATCTATTACATAATGTATTGATTTCATAACCAACATCATAATGCTATTTTTATTATTGCATATACGAGTACCTATGAGATCTCTTATCGCCCGATATATACGATACGTCAATAAATATAACCTTCCAATCTCACACAAAATTTAATATTAGAAAACAATGATATTAAATAGGTTGGGCGGTTATGAAAGTAACATCAAAGTCGGAAAGATATGACATTCATTTACGTGAGGATTACCGCTTCGTATCAGAGTAGAGGTAGTTAGAGGGTAGCATCAGAGAATCATCTTGATTTTTGATTACCTATTGCATTTTGACTAACAGCACCAATAGTTAGATATAGGAACCAACGATATGGTTTGTAGAACCTAGTTGTTTTTTTTTTAAATTTATTATTGTAAAGAATAGGTCCCTTGTAAAATCGGGAGAGATATGACAATTTAAAAAGACACGAGGGTTACTGCTTCGTATCAGGAAAGAGATAGTGAGATAATGGCGTCAGAGAATCATCTTTTGTTTTTGATTTCTGTAATTTGAACAATATTTAGGTAACCAAGAGGTTTGCAGAATCTGTGCGAAAACAATTTGTTAAAACAAATAAAATATAATAATGAATCTTAATTATTAAAATATGTAAGAGCACGGGAGTAGCCAGGTTTTAATTTTCAAGAAAATAAAACAACAAAAAGTTTATTTCTCGGCTCTCCTTATTTCATACATTTCGAAACCCTGGCTACGCCCGTGTGTAAGAGTGATGATTGTACTTAATCGATACTTCTGGTCTTTAAGCGTGTATAAACCAATTTATTATATTGGTAATGTGAACAAAAGTTTATGTAAATTTTCTACTTCCGTATACATTTGTTTTTATATTTTGCTAAATTATACACTGTCAAATACTATAGATTGCGCAAATAAGTTGGCACATGTTGTGTACACTTTTATTAATTCACAAGCTCAATTAATGAATGAGCATGACTTCACTAGCGGATGTGATTATTTTTGCCACCAAATTAATATAATACTCCCGCTAATTCATTGAGGACATCGGAAGCCAAATGTGTCTGTCACATCACATGTGTGTTATACAATTTAGAGTTTAACTCATTTTAATTGTAGTTTAATTTTACAAACAGTTTCTTGAAGGTTATTCTGATTTGCATTCGCATATCCTTAGATATTTGAGTATAAGTTCTTGGACCTATGAACCTTTTAGAACTGTACCTTAGTAATTTCTGGATAATGGTACAGTTCCAAAGGAAGTTACAAACTTCACCTTCTTGCGTAACAAATGTACTTACTTCCTGCATATTTATATACTTATATGTCATGTTTCGGTTTTAGTCTATGGATTTAACGGTTTTCAGGTAGGAGACTATTGCATTGATTTCTTATCGAGGTGTAGACTACACTACATTACAAAACGGGCAGATCAAAGATTAGGAAGGCATCGAAGCATATTAAAATGTTTTTGTCGTCGCCCATTTCGTCATCATTTAGCTGGCATAGTCAGATCAATGTGACATGGTTGGAAGGCAGGGGAATAAACTGCAGCGTTCCTCCCGGACTTGAGACCGCGAAGTAGGTTTAAAGGCCTTTTGAACTTTCACCTGTACTGTATTCACTACCCTCTCTACTCAACTAAATACTATACGTTCCTATTAGCGCCATCTTACACGTAAATACCATGAATTCGAAATCATTGCGACATTGTTTCTTATTTCTTTAGTAGGTATCTATGGAGGTATTGTCTGGTAAGATTAATACAAAAACATTCACACTTGACAATGTCTTTATCCATAGCACCACATGACATTACGAAAATTAATAGCAAGTAATTTTAGAGCAACAATAAGAAGAGTGTCCTGTAATATCATAATGCAGATGTCTCCCAGCGTATCGTCAGCGTTCGGGATCATTAGGCTGGCCACATGTGCTACGCCAGACGTTGAGACGTCGCGAATCTCTTGACTATTTCATTATGCAATAATTATGAATTAAGTGCCTGTACAGACTTGTAAGGATTGTGGTTGCTAGGGTAACTAAACTTAACCCTAGCAACAAAAATCCAAATCACAGTAAAGTTCGTTTCACGAAAGAAGTCCCGCGGAAATAAGTGGAACTAATAAAATTTAGGGTAATGAAATGTTAATAGATATTAGTAAGTAGGTACATTCGAACGTGGTCTATCAAGTTTGACAAAACTTCCCGTGCCATTAATATCACTAATAGCCGGTCTACACTTTGTTTAGTGCAAGTCCCTTGTTTAGTGTTTAGCGATTAGTAAAAAACACGTTCGGACAGTGTCTGTTTAGTGTTAAATGCTTGCTTTTTTAGAGTTTAGTGACGTACAGTGTTAAGTACGCATTCTATTTTTTCTGCGAAGTAACTCCCCCGCGTGTCATTCCTTCACCCCTCACTTGCAGCAAACACGCACTAAACACGGGATTGTTAAGTGTTCAGTTAATATTAACAAAAACTCGTGTTCGTTTTTGGTTGTTATGTTTGATATAAAGAATAAAATAAATGTCTACGCCGGTTTAGCAGAGACTACTGCATCGATTTCTTATCAAAGTGGTAGTCTCCTATCATAGTGCGGGTATGAAACGGGCGATTAATTTTACGATAAAGCAGCGAGGATACTCGTAATACAATCACGTCTTTGTCGCCGCCCATTTCGTTACCGGATGGTTTAGTCAGCTTCGTGGCTATCAATGAGCGATCAATATTGTTAAATGCATTGATCGACGATGTATTGAACGACCCCATTCATGGACTTCGTAGGTCTGCTTGCCATCGCAAGTATCTACCTGATGAGGTAGATATACAGTCACGCGCCGAGCTCCAATAAATAAATAAAATAAAAAATATTATGAACTAAACACCGTATACTAAACAGTGTAGCTGCTAATCACTAAATACTAAATACTTGACACTTGACTAATCAAAGTGTACCTATACCACGTTGTGTGAAGTATAAATGTCACTACAATAAAAGATAATTTCAACCTTATTGTTACGTGCAAATAAATCCATAGAGTGGTAGACTACATTTTCAGCCGAGTAGGCACAGTCTACGATGTAAAAAATATTTTCTTAGTTACATAATTGTTTTTACTAAAATAAATTGAATTCATCGTAAAATTATTTTTGGGGAGTTTTAAAACTGGTGACCAACATTCCGTCGCGCGCCTGCAGCGCCCCCTGTCCGAGGTAATACTTCCGGAAACTAACTTTAATTTGTCATATATATATATTTTGATTAATTTTAAAATTAAGTGTATAATAACATAAAATTAACAATAAAATTAGAACTTAAAAACAAATGATAAATAAGGCAACAAATATTTATAAATAAAATCACTTAACCCTTTAATAGTCCCCAAATAAGTTCAACTTTTAAATATTATACGCATGTCCTTTCGGCACCAGTTCGGCCAGTAGTTGCTATTATACCCATATTTTTATTTTTATTTCCATTTACTAATTAGATTGATTTTAACATAGGTATTAGAGTTCTCTGTTCTCATTATTAATGTTGAGAGTTTTTTAAAGAACAGAAAAGAAAATGTTTTCACAATAATTTCACCAATAGAAATGTATCCTTTCATATTATATATATCAGCGAGTAACATCCGCTGATAAAATAGCATACACATTTTATTTTCGATCCGATATATTTTTAATTAAACGGCAAGTGAAACCGCGGGTCAAAGTTAGTTCAGTTATAGAGTTTTTTTTAACTAAGTAGCCACATCTGTACGCACTTAGATTTAGACTAAAGCAAAAACCCTAAATGAGCTGAAATGTGACAGGAAATGGTGCTGTAGACCCTGGGAACTGCTGGAAACACTTGTCCCGGAGCAACGATCTCTATATTTATTGCACATTTACGTATTCTTGTTTTGTCATGACATGAATCTACAATCATAAATTATTTGCTAAGTTTTTTTTTTAATGTTATTCTTATTAGTTACCTACCTTATGCTATATATTTTTAAAACTGTTTGGCATACTGATTATAAATTAAAACGCGAGTCTGTCTTGTGACCTTTTTGCGGTTACTACTGAACCGATTTAATTAAAATTTGATAATTGATAAGTTTCCTGTATGATTGTAAATTAAGTCCTTAAGATTCAAAAAGGATATGACGTCTCAGAGCAATGCTAAAATATATTTAATAAGAAACTATATAACAAAACCGCCTACGTGGTCTAGTGGTTGTTCTTTAGCATTGTGTCCGAAGATCGTGAGTTCGATTCCCATAATATTAGTATGTTAGTGTAAATTATTATATTATCGTTGTACAAATAGTACAAGCTTATTTTCTTACAATTTCTTCTTTATAAAAAAAGAGCTCATAATTTATTAAAGCGTGATTTTTTTTTGTTTTATATATTCTCCATACTAAGATTTTTTAGAAATCTACTAATCTACTGAGTATTATCTCCAGTAAACTTTTCGAAAAATACTGTTTTCAGTTTAACTAAACCCCAATTTATTAGATAATGCATTAAGTCCGCCTTTGTATTATGCAATAAAGTTTGATAAAAAAATATGTATACTTACTCTATAAAATTCTAAGCCAATTATAAAACATTTCTATAAAAATCTAAGTATGATTATAAATGAAAAGCTAAAGTATTTCGCTTAGATAATTATTTTATCTTCTGCGCTTACGTTTAATAAGATCTTTCTATTCCGCCGGCTGCACTGGAGGGTTAAAAAGGATAAAATTTGAAGGCGTGCTAATGACACATCTACATGCAAATTGTTTCAGAGGTCCGTATTTATTTTAACTCTAATTTTGCCGGGTAAATACCACAAGCCTGTAATATAATATAATAGACTGTAGCTATTTAAAATGTATACTTTTTATGTAAATAATTTCTTTGATGTTATCCACTTGTGCTATGTTGCTGGACACTTACTATTTTACAAAGAAAAAGAAATTGGAGTTTTAATGCTTGCAAATTAAATAATGTAACATTTTAATTTAACTTGCAGCAGCAACTTTTATTACCTATGTAAATTAAAACTTAATACTCAGTGATGGTGTTTACCGTTTTATCGTTTACGTCAATTTTTTTGGAACATATAACATCTTATATTTCAAAGTTTCAGTTAAAGCATTTTCGCCTAAACTGAAGAATATTATAATACGAATAAAAAGTTATTAAATATTTCAAACGCGCGATATAGCTTTAACTTCACAGCAATCAACGAGTACATTTAAATAAAATTTTGACGTCGAATGAAAAGTAAACACAGCCTTGGAGATATTTAGTAAAATTGAGTCGTTTCATCCTCCAAAGGATTTTGTGAAGCTACTGTTGTTAGTGTGCGCTTAATGTTTTGTATTAATTAATTTGGTATAATTACAGAGGTGCGCTGGGGCCTTTTTGACCAGACGTGGGATGGGAAGGGTTAAAGGGTTTTTACATTGTTGGCTGAATACGGTAGTTTAATTTTACGAGGACTGTTATGATACGTGATCTTTTAATGTTGAGCTCTGAGGGAACGTTGAAACTTTATTTGGACTTGTTAATTTAAATGAAAGGTGTTTTGGATTTTGAATAGTAAAGGTTTATTACACAATGGGGTGGTGATGTGAATAATAATTATTAGTAGAATTAATATCTAGGAATTATTTTATTTTCTCACTTACAGCTTTTGCTTGGAAAGCATTTAAAAGACAATGCAAGTCTCTAATATAAACCTGCATTTATAATAAGTATTTTATTTTGACTATGCACATACGGTACAATCAGTATGGTAACATAGAGACATGTATCGAAGATAAATAACTTAAAAATAAGTATCTTCATCATCTTCATCTTCATGGCGGGTCCACTTTTCCGCAATTGGCCAGGAAGTTAGGCCTTTTTGCGTGATGTAAACGGCCGGCTACTCTAGCCAGCCCAGCTCCTTCCAGAAGGCAGCAAGGAGTCTTGGACTCCTACAGGCCTCGAGGAGCGACCTCGGTGTTCCGAGGATTTCCGCCCGTTGTGAAGCCACCCCGGTGCAGTGAAGCAGCACGTGAGTAGGTGTTTCTTCGGTTTCCATGCATCCTCTACATAGAGGACTGTTGGTGATACCTATAAGGGTAAGGTGTCTGTTTAATGGAAAGTGTCCGGTCAAAATGCCCACCACCATCCTTAGGTTACCTCTGTTGTGACTAAGCAGGTTTCGAGCTAGGCGCGGGCCAGGTTTGGTGACCGCCTCTCTCGCCTGCCTGCAGTTCTGTAAATTGGCCCAATACTTACAGTGATGGTTGTGGATGTTATCTCGCAGCCAACTTCCCAGCTGATTAAAAGAGATCGGTACATACGGTTCGGGTCCCACCGGAATGGTAGCCGATCCTCTTTTTGCTAGTTATTCCGCCGCGTCGTTACCAAGCGAATTGCTGTGTCCTTTAATCCACTGGAGAATGACCCTGTTTTTGGCTGCTATTGTCTCCAGTGCGTAGTGACATTGTTTTACTAGACTTGAGTTTACCTGTCTGTTTTTCAATGCCAGTAATACGGCTGCGCTATCTGATAGAATACGAATGCCCTGTTGTTCTATCTTTCTCGCGCACACTGCCGCTGTTGCTTCTATAATGGCTATGCACTCTGCTTGAAAGATAGATGCATGTGTGCCAAGTGCCACAGAAATATTAATGTTCAGGTCAAGAGAGAAAACCCCTGCTCCTGTCCCGTGCTTAGTTTTCGAGCCGTCCGTGTAGATCCTGACTTCGTGAGGACCGGATTTATCAGCTGGCTCTTCCTGGGTGTTAATTTGGTATTGTCTCTCAAGTATGTGAACGCGTGGGCATCTGTCGTTCACAGCGTTTAAAGTATCTTAATAACAGTATCACAATGCTATAATGATACATATGATACATTATGTTATTATTATTATGCTAGGGTATATATGTAAGTTAATCTCTCGCAAGTTTCATTAAAGCAGATAATGAAATAGACAGTCAGGGTCGCAATAAAATTTATTAAGATATTTTATAGTTATTTATTGGAGCGCGATATGTGACTTTGTTCCTGCCTGATGGTGAGCAGACCTACAAAGTCCATGAATATGGTCGATCAATACATTGTTGTATAACAATGCAAGTATTATTTTTATATAAATAATACATATACATACATACATATCATCACGGGTGCCTTACGGCGCCCGAGACCGCCTAGACGGCCCCAGGGTACCCAGCGGAGGGGTTTTTAATCCCACCTCGTCGTAGCCGATGGTATGAGTCTACACCGAACAAGTGGCTAGCTCGTCGTGATGTTTTAAATAAATTCAATAACCCATCTATAAACAGTTTCACAAGTTGGTATAGTGAAACCTGGACCACAGCTTAACGTACTCTCCGACGCGTGTTGTCAAACAAATGTACATTTTTTTTTATTAAAAACTCATTGGTACCCACCGGGATTCGAACCAGGGACCTAAGTATATAATTAATGTATGTAAATAAATGATTTCAATTTCATGTTACCTACTGCGCTAATAGCAGTTAAACTCCAGCAATTTTTCAAAAAATTCTACACCTACCCTCATTTCACATGATTTGTATCAGTACCACCAAATATTACCGCCCAGAGGGGTGGGTGCCATCAAAATAATGGGATTTACCCGGCAAGATTATGCTTGGATTATTTTAAGCAGAGTGCTAAAAATTTTAAACGACCCATCAGTAAAAAGCTCCAACCACCTCTGCTAAAGCTCTGTCAAATTGAACTTTATTGGTTGTGATATACGAAAGAAAATTGTTTATTTCGTGTATCTTTTAGAATTTCATTTCGCGAGGTCGGTTGTGAATAAAAATATCCTATACGACGGATTTTGCTTTATCATTTCGAAGCTCGGTTGTAATTAGTTTTCGTAAAGCAAACCCCGGGGATTATATCCCGCTCCCCACTTTGGGGATTGGTTGGTGAAAAATTGGGGGTTTTCATTGTTTTAAATAAATGCCTTTACGTGATGACGGTGCTGTTAATTCTTTTATCTACCTGTACTGTATTAGAGGCGTTTGTTTTGTTCCATTTGTAATGTCCTGAAAATAAATATGTATTTTTTAGTTAATGGTAGTAGGTACGATGTAAGGTTAAACATAAATTAAACATTATTAAGTATAGGGTGTCGATTAAAACCTTTTTTTTGACATCCAAATAAGTAAGATTTACCTATTGTAAATATTTAACAACAATATACGACATTTCACGCATATTCACCTTCTGAGTACAACCTAAGGGCCTTATTCATAAAAAGTTATTAAGTCCTTCAAGAACTCTTGGATGGTTTTGTCTCTTTTATTTAGTAACAAAATTGAATATGCGTAAAAGAGACAAAAAATCTAAAGTGTTCTTCAATGTCTCAATAAGTTTTTATGAATAAGGCCATAAATATTACAGTTAACAAAAATAAAGTTTTTTTTTCTAATCTAAGGTTGATAATATACGTACCTACATAATAAAAAGTAATAAATTATTTTGTAGATAACCTTACCTTTGTAAGAAGGTCCATATTATTATGTCCAATAATTGTTCTTTTTTTCAATATGAAATATGAAAACTAAAACATGTCCGTATAGCTTATTTTCATGAACATTATTTCTTAACAAAAATCAATAACCGGAGGACCTATATACGTCCTTAGTACTATTCATCATTGCATTATTAAAATCCACTGCCAACGTATCGGGCTGTAGGGGTAAGAGATAGCCTATGTCTCACGTGGAATTAGAGAGGGATAGAGGACAAGGGCGTCGATTGCAATGTAACAGTGTGTTTATTGAAGGAACGCGATCAAATGATATTGGAAATTGATTGAAACGATTATTGGGACGGTACAGTTTAGATCTTGTTAAGGTTCTGAAAACATTTTTTTCTATCCACATGAAAAGTTTGAAAAGAAATCTTTAAAAGTTCTGGTCCAATTTGTGTTTAAAATTTTGAATAACTACGGATATTGTCAAGCTAACGGGCGTTCTTTTGCTAGTTAAAATTTTAGGTTCAAATGGAAAAGTCATAAAACATGTCGTGTATTAGTACTCGATTTTTCGTTATATAGGTAACTACAACAATAAATTACTGAAAAATTACAAATTTTCTATTATCTACAAAGATTATAAAAAAAAGACTTAAAGACACTAAGGTCCCTGGTTCGAATCCCGGTGTGTACCAATGAGTTTTTAATTAAAAAATGTATGTACATTTGTTTGACAACACCACTATAGTGCCTCGGAGAGCACGTTAAGCTGTCGGTCCCGGTTTCACTATACCAACTTGTGAAACTGTTTATAGATGGGTTATTGAGTCTATTCAAAATATCGCGACGAGCTAGCCACTTGTTCGGTGTAGACACATACCATCGGCTACGACGAGGTGGGATTAAAACCCCTCCGCTGGGTACCCTGGGGCCGTCTAGGCGGTCTCGGGCGCCGTAAGGCACCCGTGAAGATATATATATATATATATACAAAGATTATATATGTATATGGTTTTTTTTTAATTAATTTTATATTTTTGGAGGAAGCTAAAATATTTAGAGATCGTGCAAAGTGGCGCATTACTCTCTGTCTAACCTTTAACAGGGGTAGAAGCGTAATGGTATGTATTAGCTAACCTTTGTTGATTAAAGAATTGTCAATTAAATATAAAACCTATTCTTCTGCAGAAAAAAAAAACTCTTGGGTAAAGTATTTAATAAACATTAAACAGCTATATTAAGCAATGTGTACTTCTATACTCTATATTTACTATAATGTAATATATATTATATTCAATAATATTATAAATGCGAAAGTATGTATGAATGTCTGTCTGTGTGTTACACAATCACGCCTAAACTCTGGAATTTGAGAAAATAAAAAGGTTTCGCCTACATATGCAGGCGAAAAAAGTATGCTTAAGTATGGTTGAAATAGAAAATGAAAGTTTGTATGGAAATTTTGTCATTTTTAATACCTACATACTTATAACCAATTTGGATGAAATTTGGTATGGAAATAGTTTGAGACCCTGGAAAGGATATAGGGTATACCACTTTTTGATAAAAGGGTGTATATATGCACCCCCTATAGCTATTTCTTATAAGAGACTCCTAAAACATAAAGTTTTAGGTGTCCCTTAGAAGAAAAAAAAACCTGGTGTATTAGGTATATAGGGAAGGTATATAAGTGTAATAAAACTTTTTAATTATTCTTGTAAAATTTGTAATAAACTTAATCTTTTAAAATGTTATCTGATTTAACTTTTCATTTGGCTGTTTAAAAAAACAACTAATATTTTCTTAAGAATTCTGATAATATTTTTTGTTAATAATTAATTAGTTAATAATAAGAAATACGTTAATGTCCGAAAATATATTTTAAACTATTAAAAAACAATTCCTTAAAAAAACATTATATTAAATGATTTTAGTTTTCAAAATGTAACATATTATTTATAGTGCGTGTCGGTCTGAAAATAATATCTTAAGTGAACCTTTTTTTTAAATATATTTTAACCTAAGTAGGTTATATAAATTTTATATATGCAACAAACAAAATTAATATAAAAATTATGTCTAATAATATTATATCATTTGTTTATAAATTGATAATTTAAATAAAACTAAATACAACGAATAAAATTATATAACAAAAGTAAAACATTTATAACACCTAATTAGTTCTACCTATAAATATTTTTTTAATATCCAGAATGCAATTGAGTCATATTTTATTAAATAAACTTACAAAACAGAAATAAGTAATACAATATACCTGAAAGAAAACAAATAATAATAACTAATTATAAATATTACCTATAAATTAAAGAAAAAAAAAACTTGCAATCTAGAATTAATTCTAAGGAAGTAATAATGGTGATTATTTTTAATAACTATATAGCCTAACTCCTGAAGTCATAAAATAAACCTTCTAGAAACCTTTCTATCCTTATATTAGATAAGATGACATAATACAGCGAAATTCAATCGAACGGAAATATGCATCATAATTCTGTCTTATGATAAACCATCTCGAATGGTATTATTGTGTTACCTATACAAAGTGATTGTCACAATCGGCCACATGGTAGCGAAGTGTGCGGGGAAAGGGGCGGGGCCTCGCAAGCCACGCCCCCGAGGAAAATCCTCCTAAGCGATAAGGTCGAAATCTCTTCATACACTTCATAGATTTTCAGCTTTGCCCGCCCGTAGAGCGTTTTGTGAGCCGAGCTTAATACATACTCGCTGCCCGCGATGCTCGCACGCGTTCTGTAGTTTAAATTTTTAAATTTCGAACATACTCGATTTAGCGAGTGACAGTTTAGTGTTTGTTTTTAATTTGTGATGGAACTAAGGTTGAGGTGCTTAAGGACATAGACTGTTATAATGGAGATTAGTGCAATGCCGCCGATGCCGCTGGACTTTTCGATGGTGAGGTCCAGTGGTGGATCGCCAGGGTCTTCGCTGAGAGACGGTTCGCCAAGACCTGTGTCTACCAGTGCCTTTAGAGTTGTCACTCCGAAGGGTAAGCACAATAAGCACATTTATTTACTTACAAAAAATGAATTTTTAATATATTATTTACCCGACTGTTATTATTACTTATGACAAGTATTTTATTTGTATTTTTAGGTCCGTAATTGTATTCATAATTCATTATTTAGGTATTCAGGTCTTTATCATTGATTTCAGCAACCATTTTTTATATTATAATAAAAATATAAAAAATGTTTTGAACAAAATTTGTTTTTATTAGTATAATAAATTACCAGTTAATTATTAATTACTTAATAAAAATTGGTTTTAAATTGATTTCGTAATTTTTTAAATATTAATTAGAAAGGAGGTGTACGTTTATTATTTTCATTTTGCTAATTTTAGGAAGATTTATCGATAGTATTTATAGATTTCGTTAAACACTATTCATATGCTGATGCTTTATTACTAATTTATAAAATTTGGAGTATTAAAATTTTAAACCTCTCTATAAAAAAAAAAGTAGTTTTTCAGAAGTGAATAAAATCCTGAAAATATATTATGTAGGTACCATCACGGGTACCTTAACGCGCATGAGACCGCCTCAGGGTACCCAGTTGCGGGGTTTTATTCCAACCTCATCGGAACCGATGGCATTTTGAAAAAAGTTTATATTACTTAATTTATTTTAAAAGAAAGTAAATATTTTTCCTTATATATTTTTTTATATATGTAGATACTTAAAAAAAATATTCAAGCCAACCTAACTCATAAGAAGTAACTTAAATAAAAATTTAATAAAATATAATTCATCTCTCAATAAGTATAACAATAAAAGGTAATGAATTTCATCCCCTAGACGAGGTTATAGTTCTGACAATCAATATAACTGTCAAAGAAACTTAATTGTCATTCCTGGCCACCCCTCTGACAAATGACTCTTGAATCTCCATTATCTTAGCTTATAAAATTGCCCCTCTAGTGGCAAATAGAAAAATTAAATTACTCTATTCTATGAGTAGAGTAAATACAGTAGGCCGAAGAAAAATGTGACCTAGGTACCGCATATTATTTGATGGTATTTACCTGTTATTTAATTTTATTTATTTGTCAAAGCAGGCCTTATGAAATTCGCGTGCAATTATATCTAAACTTAATTTATTAGATAGTTTTTTTTTATTTCACAATGCGTATATAAATAAATTAGGTTATTTTAGTAATAAATTAAATACAATAACAAAAAAAAAACATTAATTAATAAAATTTAATTAATTAAATTAAGTCAAATTAAATAACTAAAAAACAATTAAAAAAGGTTATATTAAATAAAATATTTCTTTTAATCCCTCCGAAGTCGCAGCAGTAAATATTCCTAGAACGCTGGCAGCATTGCCTTTTTGAATTTCGATTGCAAAATTTTAAACAAAGTAGGCTCTGGCGCGACGAGCTTTCGACTTCTCAATTAATAATTTCCCTACATCGTAGGCGAATTTTCTAGAGTCGGGAGACCATGGGCCAAGAGTTTCTACGGCAAAGGCCAAAAAATCATGATTTTGAAAAACGGATGAGTATTTGGTTTTTTTTTTATTTTCATTTTTTAGTGCTGCGGCTACGGAGGTTGTAGAGATGACGTGGATAATTTCAAAATATTCAGAAAAGCCATAACCATATTACATACAATTTTAAAATGAAGTTTAGGTACAATTCCGCCCGAATTTCCGATCACTAATTATGGCGCCCGATTTCGCCCAGACAACTTCAGGTTTCCCAGCGATGGGGGTTTGATCCAACTTCGTCGTCGCCGGTGATATGTTTAATCGACACCAAATAAGTGGTAAGCTTTCTGCGGTGTTTCTGAATCGGTGAAATAAAAAAAAAAATAAGATTATCCTAAGGAATAAGGAATTTATAAAAATGCATAAATATAAAATACTGAAAAAAGTTAAAATAAAAAACAGACTCCTCTGCCATCTAGTATTAGATACTAGGACTTCTAACTTCACTCGTATATAGTTAATAGAAGAAAGCTAATAGAGGGCGTCTGTGTGTTCGAGAGAAGTGACTGGAACCTGGTTGGCTCAGCGGTTGAGCGCCTTGCCGCGATAGCGAGGATCGTGGGTTCGAGTCCCACCCACCAGGAATTTTTTCATTGCATATTTTTCTTTAAAAATTTAATATGAAATTAAATAAAGTATATTAGATGTAGATATACATTAACTTATTATACACGTCATACAACTGCTTTATTTGTTCCGAAGGTTTGATTATTAGAGAATGCAATATAGATTTAATAAAATAAAATATATAAATGGAAAGGTATAAATATATAGCTTAATATTTCGCTATGTCGATCAATGACAGCTAAAATATAATAAATTATAGTATAATATATATAAAATTAATTAACCACCTTTGTTTAGTGGTTTCAATGTTGGCTTTATATCCGGAGCTTGTAGGTTCGTTTCCCACTCTTAGTTAATAATATTATTACATTTTGTTGTCATGGCCTAGGTGTTTATAAAATATAGTATATGATATACTGAATATTATTATAATTATTTATTATTAAATATATTTGTACTGTACAGGTCATCATCATTCAATGACTTATAGGCCTGCTTACTATCTGTCTTTTACATTTTTTAAACATAGCTTGGTTTACATAGTTTGTTCCAAGTAAATAATTCAAATTATACTAACCAATGTCAAATTATAAAATGTCAATGTAAATTACAATGGCCTGGTTTATGAAATAGGCATCAGGTTCATACAGGGTCACATGCCGTGTTTCAATAAAAAAATTTAGGTTCTAACATAGTTTAATTTATAAAGAAAGAAAGAAAGAAATTCTCCCTTTTATGAAATAGGCCTCAGGTACATACAGAGTCTGTCATGGTTTGGGTGTTTATAAAATATAATATGTATTATATCCTTGCTTCTGGTACACATAGTACACGCCTAGAGCTAAGTTTGTGACCAGAGCAATATGTGTAATTTGTCTTACATATAAAAAAAAATAAAGATTAAAAGTCATATGCAGTATTCCAATAAAAAAAAAAAGGTTTTTTAACATAGTTTCATTTATAAAGACCGTAATAAATTATTGAAAAAAAAACAGGGTTAGGTTCAAACGCTATAGACGTATCTGATTGGTCAAAGGCGAGTCCGTTGAAATTTTAATCTGCGGTTGGAGTCCATCCATGTTAAAGTATTGTTAGTCTTTTTGCTTCGATACCAAAAGCTTTGCCGGTAGCCTTTACCGGATCAAAAGTATACCTATAGAGACTAAGTGCCAATTTTATTTCTGGCTCCTAAAATTATTTATAGCATTTAAAAACCGGTGAATTTTTTAACAAAGTAATAAATATATAGTTATATATTCATTTTTAATTATAGGAAAATTACACTTAGAAAGTTTGAAATAACTAAATTCCCATTCTGAAATTTAGAAAGTTATAATAATTTAAAGTTAAAGACTATTACGTAATATTTATAACTTATTTAAAGTTTTCTATATATCTATTTGTTTTTTTGGAAAGAGAACTTAATTTAAATTAAATATTGGTATCTAATAAAGGTTATTGAATTTTAGTTCTTTAATAATGTTCTTACTTCAAAAAACTATAAATTGGTGCAATTTAGCACCAATTTATAGATTAAAAGTGCGTTTCACTGCACGCTATCTATAGTCTATGAAAACACAAAACAGAGGACCCTATTCTGTAACCAGAGACAATAACATAATAACACTAATCCACCACTCGGCCCCTCGACTTTTGTATGTCGACACGTGCCACAGGTCTTTCTAAAAAAGCGTGAAGCAAGGGCACATTTTTAACATGGTAATCATCGGATTTCTTTTGACCTTTTGTTAAATTAAAAATAAATTATTTAAGCAATTATTTTGCTATGTTATTTTTATTTTATTTAGAATCTATGTTTTATGATATTTAAGCGGTCAAATATAACATCATAAAACGAAGGATTCATAGAAATATAACCTTTTTGTTTATCCAAATGTATTTTTATTATTATTTATATTTTATACTTGCCTACATATATTATATTTTACACATAACGACACATACACACACATCACATATACACAAAACCGCATACACACTTACAATCTTTCTCTACTTTATAATTAAACTAATTAGTAAAGAATTAAGAAATCCCTTTATGGCATTTAATTTTGTAATAAAATTATTATTGTGCGTTTCAATAAAAAATATAATATATAGCGTGGATTTTCTGGTTAATTAAAATAAAATGTATCGATTTTGTAGTAGTATCTACAAAAATAAAAGTATGTGTAATATTTTATATTAAATTGTCCTCCATATAGAGAAAAAAATAATATCTCATTTCACACATATTTGGCCACAAACTAAGCTTTAGGCTTGTACTGTGTGTACCAGGAAAAACAATATTAAACATATTGTGTTTTAAAAACACCGAAATCTAATCAAACTATACAGAAAAACGTACCAAAAATGTTTTGCCATCAGAAGGAATCGGAACCCACGATCTCCGGATACAACGCCAACGGCGCGACCACTATACCACGCAGGTAGCTATAATTAAAAAGCGATAATTAAACTCATTGGTTGATGATCCTGTTATTTTACTGCCATACAACAAAAAATGTAAAAACATTATCAAAATATAAGCTTAAAGATTGTTTTTTTCACAACACAAATAATATTATTTTTATTTATATCATCAAAAGAACTAAACAAGCAAGCCCGTCACAAAAATCAATGTACGAAGTCTCGAGCCGACAGCCTAAGCTTTCGGAGTAGCAAAAATAATAGAAAATCTAATAATAACCGAGTTCTATCAGACAAATCCGATTACCGTAGGATCAGATGTCCCGGCCTCTCAGTCCCGGACAGTCGATACAATCCCGGATTATTTACTAATGATAATTGCTGGTGCCCCGGTACTCTAAGATTGAAGGCTTTTGGAAAACATATATTTTGATATTTTGAAATATAGGAAATAGGTAATAGTAAATATGCTAATAAGAAAAACTTAAGATTTTGTTTTATTATTTCAATTTTATTACTTTTTTCAAATGTATTACATTAATTTACATGGGGAATGTATCAAAAAATATATACCTAGATGTGAGAATTAGGACAATTCTCCAGAAATCTGGAGTTTTTGTTTTTTATTTCTTCTTTATTGAATCTTTGATGTCCCTTATTTCGATTAAATATATTTTATTTTTATTAAAAAAATAATTTTAACCCACGATGAAGTGTGACATATACTGGATTGCCAAAATGCCATGCAAATAATTTGGTTTTTGTATTGAATCAATCAATAACTGTGGGACTGTCCTTATACGGTAAATTTTTAATGAGATAAAATTGAAATATGAAAAAAAATATGATGAATTTTCAGGGAGAAACAAATAATTTAAATAAATAATAATAACTTTTTATGGTTAGTGAGGAAAAATAATAATGAAATGTTAATTGTATTTAAGTTTTATCGATTATGAGAATCACAAGATGGATCGAAGCCACTCCATAATTTTCTATTTCCACCCTTTTCAGATATACCTATCTGGCAATGTCATAACTTCGTCTCATATGCGGTCTGCATGGTTATCCTGTATTTTCTATTAATAACAGTTAGTTATATTTTTTACTGTATGAAAATAGCCTGCCAACTTCATTTAAAAATTTTGAAAAAAGTTAGTTATGGTTTATATGAGTATCATTAAATTAAACTAAGCCCCTTCTCCGATGGAAGATTAAAATGGAATTATTTAAACGGTTTCTCACAACTCATTACCTGTAAACTCATACATCCTTGTCGCAATATAAGATTATCCTAATAAAGTATTTATAAAAATGCATAAATATTATATTTCATAAACACTCAGACCATGACAAACTATACAGAAAATACGCATTTTTTTTTTGCCACGACCTCCGGATACAACTCCAAAGGTAGGCTAGTCTACGGAGGCTGTCAAACTTTCTATGGGTAAATAAAATTCGCCGTCAGAATTTCTGACCCACAAAAATCCCCTGCGTATGATCATCCATTGCAATTGAGAATAATAAAATTCCACTAAGCCGAATTGTATGTCACCCCTCACGACTGTTTCAATACATTTTAAATTACAATATTGCAAATTAAAACCGCACTGCTCTTTGATCACAATCCATTATATTATTTGCTATAGCTGCCGGTCCCGGCTTCGCACGTACATTGCGTGTATATTGGGCATAATTTTGTTGGCATAGTGGGAGCGACCAACGCTGCTCAACAATAATCGACTCCATTCATGAATTATTAGGTTTACATACTATCAGGTTTATATAGAAATGACATGTCCTAACGTATAATAAACTTTTCTTTTAAATAAGTTGCCATCTGTTTTGTAACGGTTAGGAACATAATGTATAAATATAAGTTGCATACCATCTTATATAGACCTTATATATGAATTACATTCAGCCCTGCTCTCATATTTTTTCGCTTTGGTTTTCTCAAAATAGAGAAGTCTCTATGAACCATATATCTCTATCTATCTATCTATATCTATAGTATTTGGAGGTTGTGGGTTCGATTCCCACCCATGGCAAAAAAAAAATAGTATAATTTTCTGTACAGATTGTCATGGTCTCTGGGTATTTATAAAATATAATATGCATTATATCATTATTTCTGGTACACATAGTACAATCCTAGAGCTTAGTTTGTGACCAGAGCAATATGTGTAAATTGTCCTACATATTATTATTATTATTATTCGATAACATACTCCTTCATTATTGTATTTCCTTCTTTTATACGAATAATATATATTCGTAAAATGGTGGGAGGAAGGTCTCTATAACTTCGTTAGGCCGACCGACCGGTCTCGTTACCACCGCACATACAGATGCAAAAACCGTCATGTGACCTAGTCATGTTTCGCCTGTGGGGTTTCACCGGTTTTCAAGAGGCTACTGCATCGATTTTTTGTCGAGGTGGTAGTTTCCTTTTCAGGGTCCATTACGAAATGGGTGGTTGAACTGACGATAATGCAGCGAGTATATTAAAATATAATAGTAATCGCATAATTTAGCCGGTATAGTGGGAGCGATCAATTTGTTTAAGAACAATTATTGATTGACCCCTTTCATGGACTTTGTAGGTCTGCTCACCACCAGGTAGATACAAAGTCACATGCTGTCCTCCAATAAAAAAATAAAAATAAAGAATAGGTATCATGTCTTATTTTTTTTTATCTTTCCGTTAGGGTACGTAGTTAGTATGTATGTATGTATATGTCTTCCAAATACTCATTTTATTTAACATCTTCAAAAGCCTCATCTACTACAATATCTTCAAAATTCACATCTCCAGCATTTCTCGTCATTTCAATATACTATAAAATGTCTTCAAAGCGTGGTTATTATTAGTCGTCATTTCATTAATATTTATATAATATTCCTCTTATTCTTCAAAATGTTTATTTATAAGCCAATCTTGATCAAAATCATTATCTTTACCATAATTTTATTATTTTAGGTGTCTACCAATTCATCATATTTTATCTCTTCTAGAGTGTTTATTTATTATGTAATTGTATTTTGACAAAAAAACATTATTTTGTAAGTCCATGCTCTCTTTAAAAAAAAACACCATTTGGGAATAGCACGACATATTCCAATCGGAGTTGCACTAGTCATCGATCACGCGTAACGAAAATCTAATTTTCGTCATTCGGCAGGCGCGCGCGGCGGTCTAGCGAGATGTCCCGTAAACGAATTACCGCCATCACGTGCAGACCCGATTATTGGGCCTCCGATTTCTAGTAGGCACGTACAAGATACTTTGCTACTATTTCGGGCTTTTTTAGTTCTTTCTATCTTATCTTTAGATAGCAAAAGAATAATATATTTTTATGAGGAAAATCTTTCTTTTGGGATAATACTTTCGTATTATGGATATACATTTTTTTGGAACGGATTTTATGGCGCAATTCCATTTTTTTAATATTTAAAAACAATACAAAATATTCTGAATCTACACCGAACAAGAGGCCAGCTTGTCGCGGTGTTTGAATAGACTTAATAACCCATCACAAGTTGTACTAGGACCGACAACTTAGTTCATGCTCTCCGACGCACCATAGTCACAGATTACTTAGTTACTAGTGGTATTGCCTAACATACATTTTAAAATCAAAAACTCATTCGTACAAACCGATATATTTATTTAAAATTCCTATAAGTTTATAACGAAGTAAATTAAACATTAAAATAAAAACTAAACAGAAAATCCCACAATAAATTTATTAATGAACGCCTACTTGAGAAATCCGTTAAGACCGACAATGTAACACATGTTAATGACATAGAGAAATACAACCAACAAGTGCGAAATCGCGTCCTTGAGAGCACACAACATCCGATTCTCACAGCCGTAAGATCGCATTAAATCATTGCAAGTATAATAAAAATTAAACTCGATTAGAAGTGCGGGGTTTCTCGCCAGACGCCCACCATTAGGGTAATGGGACACACGTGGCGAGCGAGCTGAATTTGCCAAATCCCTTCATTCTATCAGAGGCGATTTACTGCCCAATTATTAAAGAGGAACGGATTTGTAAGAGAACTTGGTAGGAGAGACCGCTTTATGGTAACTTCGTGTTCAAGTTAAACAATTGATATACAACAAATAACGAAAAAAATACATATTATTGTTCATAAAAGGTCCCACTGAAAATAATATTTATTATGTGGTTGTTTTCGTAATTCTTGTTACCAAAGCAAAGTAAATGTAATATGTGTGTAAGAGTTTGTTCTTCAAATATATTATAATATATATTTTATAACTAATAAAAAAATATTCCTCATGTACGAAGTTTGAAGTATAGCTAATAATTATTTTTATTATTGGCAATTGTGAGGATTTCATTGTTAACTTCTAAGGATATCATTAATGAATTGTGAGAATATCATTAGAAAAACTAGAAAAAATAATGAAAGCGGTCTCTAACAATATTCTAATCACATTTTGATAAGCTTGAAGAGAGATCTGCGGTGGGACTTCACCAGAATTTCTGGCCTGTATGATTGTTTGATTATAAGGGGAAGGGATTCTTCCCGGCCGACTCCCATTTGAAACAATTTTAAATTAGGAAAAGCTTTCGCGCTTTATTTAAGTATTTGCGTTTGATCTTTATGATGCTTTTTGAAAAAATAGAAACGACAATAGAATTTAACGGGCCGATTCCGATATATGACTAGACAGTCGTAAGATTAAAAGTTGTACTAAAATCCGCTTGTACAGAAGTTATTATGTCACAAAATCAGTACTTATCATTTATAACTTCGTCCGTCTTATTTAAATCATTATATACCTATCGAGTATTATTTAAACACCAACAGAAAACTTTGTCACTTTATTTTATGAAATTAAACAAAATACCTAAATTCATCAATTTCTTTAAATAAATTTTATAAAGCATCATGCTGTTATTATTGAAATAGCATAATGAAAATCATAGAGTAAAAATAGATTGCATTATACGCAAAACATTTTTATTTAGCACTTCTTTTCCTTTCCGTGCAGATAAAAAAAAAATACGCAGGATTTTAAACAAATGTAAGTAATTTTGTATGTCTAAAACTTTATTTATATATTTCATTTAACACATTAATTAACCCATCTTTAATTTTCTAAAGCAAGCCGATTAAGAAGTTCGCCCAATCAATTCTCTGAAGATTAAGCGCAATCGTCAATTGACAGTTATTGCTTTAAACGTTACCGCCTTTGATTCGGCCGCTCTTTGGCAATAACTTTGGTTGTACCAGCCGCGGCGGAAGAATACAATGATTTTTTAATAGATTTCAATAGACATATACGAACTGTAATTTGGGCAGAAAATTATGACAGTAGCAATTCCATGTCTACCTTATGTATCATTTTGAATCTAGCGTTGGTGGCGACTATACATGGATTGTATAAGTATCTTAACAGTCTTACACAATATGACAGTACTAATACTTTTTTTATTGGAGCACGGCATGTGACTTTGTATCTACCTGGTGGTGAGCAAACCTACAAAGTTCATGAATGGGGTCAATCAATAATTGTTTCTAAACAACATTGATTGCTCCCGTTATGCCGGCTAAATGATGCGATTACGAAATGGGCGAATTGCATTACGAGTATATATTGATATACTCGCTGCCTTATCGTCAGTTAAACCACTGAAAGTTAAAAAGACGATAGAAAAGTTATAGAGACCTTCCTCCAACCTAAAAAATAAATAAACACTACAGATTAACTTTAATAAAAGTTTATTAGGTATTAGCACAAGAAGTATCCAGTAGCAAATGTAATCCTATAGCATTGGCTCTGACCTCAATGCGTAAGTACGTCAACTGATCCCGGTCTCGGATGCTGTAGTGATTTACGCCTTCACTCAACTTGTATCATTGAAACCGCACAACTTTGCCCTTTCGTCCAATATACGCAAATGGATTTTGGTGGCTGAAATACTGGCCCGAAATATCCAAAATATTATTTTACCAACGACTATACATAGTTAGATTTTTTTATTTTATTTGAATGAATTTACCTGACGGTAAGCAAACGTCTATGATAGGGTCGATTTATGACAACTAAATGATGCAGTTACGAATACGGCAGCAATAAAGACGTATTTTCATTACGTTACTTTCCTTAGGCTGAGTTGCACTAAATCCTCCGTTAAAGTAATTGTAACGTTTAAAGTTAAAAATAATAAAATGTACCAGTTGTATTTTGAAGGTGGAATGACAACTAGTACAGTCATTTTTAACTTTAATCGTTATAATTACTTTAACGGAGGTTTTGTTGCAACTCAGCCTTGCTCTTTTATCGTCAATTAAACTGCCCGTTTTGTAACCGCACTTTGAAAGGAGACTACCTCGACTAAAAATCGATGCAGTAGACTCCTAAAAACCAGTGAACCCACAGACTGACATCTAAACATGACTAGGTCTGACTACACTTGACGGTTTTAGCATTCTGCATGGGTAAGTCATTAGATATACAAGTAAAATATAAAACTATTAAACATAAAAATCAACCAAACGCTAAAATACATTATTTTTAACAAATCGTACGACAGTTTAAACTTAGTGGCGAGCTTGAAAAATGCGAAAGAAGCAATTGCGTTCAATTGAGATTCTGTCCTGGGAAAACATTCAATCTCACACAGTTAACACCTCTTAACCCGAGTCGCGTTCGCACGACAATCAACCGCTTCTAACTATATATAATGTTACTGTGGTTAATTATATTTATTTAAACACTTTATAGTACAAAGGAAGCTACCATTTTTAGCATGTACTAAAAATGGTAGCTTCCTTTGTACTATATTTGCGCAATAAAGACTTAAAATAAATAAATAAACAAGTCATGTGCGAAGGCGAGCATAATGATTTACCCATAAATTACAAACCATTGATAAATTATAAAAATAAAAATGGTTATATTTTTTATTGGGTTAGGTTGTTTTTTTTAATATTTTAATTTACTTATAATGTTCAATAAATAAATAATAAACCATTGTTTTATAATTAGTAGCCACTATGAAAAGCTTTTGTGAAAAGGACCATCTTGGAGCTTGGTCTTCCACAAAAAAAAACCTTTATTTTATACTTCTCATATCTACGGTTATTCCAAAATACTATACTATATAGGTAGAATTAATAAATATAATGTAACGTCCGACATAAAAATTATTATTATACCTAAAATACACCTAATGTCCACAACGGAAAGATTAATAAATATAATGCAACGTCCGACATAAAAAATATTTTAATTCTGCGACAAACAGTAGTCGAGAAATACTGCAAGTGCGAAAGTTAATTTTGTTTTTTCATAACATGCCACGCCTTTCAAATTTATATCGCGAAAACCATCATTTATACTATCCTATATAAGTACCTAACTATATCGCTAATATTAATATATTAAAATATTTTTTATGTCGAACGTTGCATTATATTTATTAACCTTTCCGTTGTGGACATTAGGTTAGTGTATTTTAGGTATCTTAGGCAATCAGAAAAAAAACTATTATAATATTATTAATAATAAATATTTATTACAACAGAAATGCATAAAGATAATAACTGAAATACTACGACTAACAGCCAAGTTATAATATTGAAACGTTTTTATAGGCGTCAACGCGACTGGCGAACCCTTAATGCCATTTGCCTAAAAATAAAATGTATTTTCTTTGTCACAATCTGTGATTACCATACAACTTATACTTAGGTGTCTATCTCGCCACGTCATCCTAGTTCCCACGGGGTATCGTCTGCCTACGCGAGTCTGCTCATGTTATATTACTCATCGTGCCTACTGTTCGTCTATTTAATTGACCTCTGCCAGTTTTGGCTATAAATTGAATCCTTGCTAGACGTGATATTTTATTTTAAGAAAATATTATTTTCCACTCTTATAATCATGGTAAAATTATTTGTGCAATTATTTAGTATTTATTTATTTGCATCTTGAAAAAAATATATATAATATAAATTAAACAAGACCCTGCAAGGACACTACAAAAAATTTTAACTAGACACACATTAATGACATTAAAAAATATATTTATAATAAATAAAATTAAATACACTTTTATTTACCTATATTGCTCATCACCATTAAGAAACTCTTTTAGAGAATAAAAACATTTTTGTATTAAAAAGTTTTTTAATTTATTCTTAAATGTATTAATTTTTATTATTTGTTTTATATTATCTGGAATTTTATTATAAATTTTTATTGATATTTGGTGGGTGCCAGAATCAACAATTTTTAAATGAGTAGAAAGGGTTGCTAATCTTCTTTGGGGTCTTAAGTTATTATATACCCGCCCTGGGTATATTCAGGAAAAAGGTGTAAATTATTCTTTACAAATGTACATATTTCTAAAATGTATAGGGAGACTAGGGTTAGAATTTTAAATTTAATAAAATAGGGTTTACATGTTGTGAAAGAATCAATATTTGCTAGTATTCTTATGCATTTCTTTTGCAAAATAAATAATTGTTGAGCATCTGTACTATTACCCAGAGTATAATTTCATAGCTCAGCCAAGCATGTGCATATGCACAATATGCACATGTTGCTGATTTAAGATTTGTAGTTTTTTTTAACTCATTTAATGCATAAATAAAGCTTGATAATTTACTTGAAACTTTTTTAATATGGGTTTTCCAATTTAATATTGTATCTATATTTAATCCTAACAAACAATATGAATCTACTACTGCCAATGATGTATTATTAAAATTGTATTGAATATTTAAAGGGAGCTTTTGATAAGGCCTAATTGCATTAATTTTGTTTTATTTAAATTAATTTCGAGGTTATGTTCCAATTTGTAATATTTTGTAAGTTAGTATTTAAGAGGAGTGTCTGATAAGGCTCTTCGATGCTCATGCTAATTCAACTGCAAAGATTTACCTCTCCCCCCGCATGACGATAACTCGGTACCGCTACCATACATACATTATCTAAACCTTCCCCCCGACTCTTAATAAGAGAGAGAGCACGTATGAGATTATACCTACAATTTAGGCAGCAAAACGATTTTCGGACCATAACTGTTTTCTACCCCTAAACTTTAATGGATTTGAAAAAAAATGGTCTCTTATTATTAGAGAGAAAATAAACGATGACTGTACGTTTTTTTTTTTTTAATTTTCCTTTATTCCCAATTATTGCCTTGATATTTTATACGAATTATTATAATCTGAGTGATTTTTTTGCGATTTTTTTCGATTGTCAGGGGTTGATATTATTTTTCCTACACCAAACTTTAAAAAAGAGAAACGTACGAGCCTAGATATAGGTCTTATTTATAATGTCACCATAACTCATAAAAATCTATGAATGTTTAGTGGGGGGTAACAGTTAGGACCAAAATGTTTGATCAGACTCCGCTCATGTTGTTGTAATTGTAAATTGTCTTGACAGGAAAGTACTAAAGATATGTCGTCTGCAAATAAAGTACATGATATATCTAGATTTTGGAAGATCATTAATATATATTAAAAATAACAGACATCCAAGCACACTTCCCTGTGGTATTGATTTAGTTAAATTCTGTTTTTCAGATCTTATTTTACTTATTTGATTATATACATTATTAATACTACCTTATATTATTATTATAGTTATCTATAATAAAATATACCTAAATAATCTTATTTTTATACGGATAAAATATTAATTTTATTTCAAGAAATCATACATTTGAGTAGAATGCATCTTTCAAAAAAACTAACCGCAAAGCGCAGAATATATAATTATATATTTTCTTAAAGAAATTTTGCTACAACAAACTCTTTATAAAGATATCAAATTGAAAAAAATATTTTACACAGAGACTACTAATCAATAAAATATGAAACAAGAACAAATAGAAACGTTATTATGCGATACCAACAATTCTACGAAATCATTAAAAGGCACTGCAATAATCTTATCAAATAATGTGAAATAATTAAAATAATATTGGATCAATACAGTTGGGAAGTGCGGAAACGCTGACCTATGGAGACGACCTCCAGCGGGAATATTAATAATATAGAAAGAGTCTTTGTAAGGACAGAGCGAATGTTGTTGTATGAAGAAACGATAATAACTTGGCAGACGGTTTGTCACCCCCAAGATAAAGGAGACATCATAACGGATACCTATTCTGTCGCTCTGCTAACTAAAAAGCGACTATAACAAAGAATATATTTTATAATAATGCTAAACTAAATAAAAAGTTAAGATTATATGTAGCGACTTTTTTTTTAGTTTAAAATTTTATTTCATTTAGTTAAATAAACCATGTGTATATTTAACCTACCTACTACTATAAATAAACATAAAATTAAAAATAATTCGTGTAGGTTAATTAATAAAACGTTTTATTTAAACTTCTAAAACTGCAACAATATAAAAAAATCCAATAAATAATAACTAACCGCCTTTCTACATTATTCAGTATGTATGTTATTCTAACCATCAATTTGTCACTTATATAAATAAATAACTTATATTTAAATTATTAGGTATTTCCAATGAAATCAACTTTTATTATTAAAATTATCCGCATACTGGTTTTAAAGTATAAAATAATACTTAATTTGTATATTTTCCTTTACTGTGATAGCTTAATAAATATTTATAACAAATTAATTATATAAGTATAGTAAATAAGTAACGTATACATAATACAATATTTCGACGAATCCCAATTTATGTCGTCAAACTGACTGAAGTCCCATCAAAAATTAGGTATATATTTTTCAATGCGCGCGTGATAAATTTTACCTTTCCGAGACCTTGCCATATATTTTACTGCACTAATAATATTAGTTGCATCAACTAGCTTTTGCTTTTATAAAATGTATATAGGACTGGATACCAAAAACAAAAAAAAATCTAGACGATCATGATATTTCTCAAGTTTTTGGTTAGCAATTTCTCTATTTGTTTCTTTGATGAAATCTTCGGGATTCTAAATAACATTAAAATTACTATATTCGCTAAATTGCTTGTTTGGCTCTATATTTCCTGCCATTATTTATATCTTTGTCATCAGCCTGCTGGATATAAACATCTACTTGAGCACGCAAATGATCCCGGTCCCTGATATTCCGCAGGTCGTCACTTCATCTTGCCGCAGGGCGTTTGAGGCTAAGTACACCAAGTTGAGGTCTTTACTCTAGAGTTTGATTGCTGCAACAATTATCTTTGGTCTATGTGTCTATTGGGTTTTTTAAAATATCTATATTGGAAACTCCAACTATTGATCTTACCATAGCTAGTTGAACTATTTTGAGTTTGTAGTTTTGAGTGAGATGCACTGATTAAAGTCTTATATTATGAGCTGAGAAAAGTATGCAATTAAGATGAGCCCATCTCTAGCACACTTCTCTCAGCCCCTCTCGAAATTGTCTTCACCTAGGTTTAGGATTTATCCCAGATACAAAGTCTACAAAAATAGGGACTCTTGTTCTATTTAAATCGTCTATAATGAATATAAAATCTATGAACATAATATGATGCAGACAGCTTTCTCCTCCTTGGTTAAGGAGATTTTTATCATAAAGAAATGACTGACCAATTCCGGTAGCACTTAGCCCTTATCACGACAAATATTTTTGAGTGACATTTAAATGAAATGATATAGTCCTCATCAGATAATATTGACCGGAGATATATTAGAAGTGACACTTGACGTATTTTTTCTATCGTTTTTTTAAGTTTATCATAAACTGTTGGCAAATAAAAGTATAGTTGTTTAATTATTCTATTCCTACTACAATAAGTTTAAATTTTATTTACACTATCATTACTGCTATGGTCGTTTTGCATTCCCTCAGTATGATACGGAGGGAATCCGCTCCTTTCTTCATAATTTCCAAATTTAAACTGTATTTTGGTATATAAAATAAGCTTTAATATATTTTTGTTTTAGTGGTTGTTTAATCCCCATTCCAATATAAAACCAATAACAATAGCTATGAAATTGAAGATATGAGCACGCGCCTACCAGGCGAACAGAAACAGGAAGCAGTAACGAGCAATTGCAATTGTCAGCGCCAATTTAGTGATCAGCGAGCACCGGACGACGGTCATTGATTCTTCGGCGTCTCCTCTTTGAATGGCGCCAACTTGGACTCTTTTATTTCTTATTTCCTATAGGAAGAAATTATACATCGATATTGATATTATAGTGGTGATAGTCTTAGAAAATTAAGGCATATTCTCTAAGACTGTACACAAACCGTTCAAGACGTAAAAAGCATTTTTTTATAGAAAGGAAAATAATGTCAATCTTAATACTTAACCATATTCTTGCAAAAATAAGATACGTCATCAATCATCACATATATTATAAAGTCATTTCTTTAAATATTATTAAACCGCAATACATACCAACAAATATGATTGTGTAAAAATTGTTACATAACAAGGATAAAATATAATATTGTATCATTACTCACACAGATTAATTATTTTTATATAGAAAGTTAATTTTACTTAGATATAGAAAGTTTTTTATAAAGAAAGTTTTTTTTTAAGTTGTTTGTTGGAAACTTTAATAGAAATCTCACATTTCTGAGGTGCGATTTTTGCCACTCACCAATGACTTGGATACTGATATTTCACATTTTTATAAAAGAAATACAGTTTTGCAATCGTCTTTCTTTTTGCCTTAAAAAAATAATTCTGACAAAATAAAACGTCCGGCTTACACAAAGTATTAAAAGATAATTATAAACAAATGTATTTTTGTGGTGGTATCAAATTGTGGTATAAACTTGCTGCCGGCTTAAAAACTGAGCAAACCTGACGATTTATTATGTACCTACAGAATGGAAAGAACTTGGCAGATAAATAGGTAATCAAGTTTCAATGATGAATTAATTTCACGTTTCACGCAGTTATAGCTGCTAAACAACAGTGTAATTGGCATACCCCATTCGTAGACTTTGTAGGTCTGCTTACTATCAGATAGATACAAGGTTATATACCGCACTCCAATAAATAAATAAATATTATAATTTATTACTTTAACTATTTACAGTTTCTGTATTGCACATACCTCACTTTGCTTGCTTTGATTGTCCCGTATATAAAAGATAGAAAAGCCTAGAAGCTTTTCTATCAGTCATATATCAAGCTAATTAAGTCCGTCTTTGTACTTTATGCAATAAAGATTTAAATATTATTCAATTAAATGCTCTTTAAATTATTTATTATTGTAGGTACCAAACCTAAGGTATACAGTGTAGTTTACAGTGTAGACTCTACACCGAACAAGTGATCAGCTCGTCACGTTGTTTAGATAGACGCAATAGCCCATCTATACACATAAAATAATCTTAAAAAAAACTACCTTTAAAAAAATCCAAGCCACTTATTGTTATACAAGACACTTCCTATTACATTCTATATTCAAATTGTCCGGTGGATCGTGCGCCGGCGCCACGAGCAATCATCCAACCCACAGGATGGCCGATCCCGATCCCCGTCGCACAGATTGTCCTTGTCCTTATCAGGCTTATCCTGTCCGTCCACACTTCTTAAATCCAATCTACATACGATATGTTGCTTATGATTCTTTAAAAAAATGCCTTTTTACTTTGTTCGTTTGTTTTAAATTGCTCTAAAACACTTCTAGATTTACTATTTCCCCTGTAACGTTCTACGATTTTTACTACCTAATTAAATTTGTACGTTTTTTTAAATTAAAGTTCGATATGTTATCCCGTACCTAATCTAATAGAGCATTTTGAAGTCTAAAGTCCAACGGTTTCACTTCTTTCAGCGGCAAAGTGAAACTAGGTACCCTGAAGACATCTAGACCATTGTTACATTTACACACCAATTTAACTCATGGTGTAATAAGGATAAACATTTTGTGACATTAATAAAATAAGTTTTGTGAGAGGATCCAAAATGTAATAAACCAAATTAGGTAGTGAGTGGGGCATTTCCTCATTGAGTCTGCAACACGCAACAATTATAACAAGTGAGTCAGCGCTCACCAGCTGCACACCCATCACTACAAATTCACTCACTTTTGATTCAATTTCATCAAGTTATTTATCAGTTTTTTTACAACAAAAAAAAAAAAAAAAAAAATTTTTTTAATAAAAAAATAACGGGGTCATAAGTATTTGGTTGAGTAGAGAACGTAGTGAATACAGTGCAGGTGAGAGTTCAAAATGCCTTTAAACCATCTTGGCGGTCTCAAGTCCGGGAACGCTGCAGTTCATTCCCCTGCCTTCCAACCTTTCTCATTTTTTGCCATCTTATTTCAGAGTATAGTCACCCTTCCTGCATGGAATAATCTATACTTAGGGACTAAAGATTTTCTCATTTCAGAACTGACAGAAAGGCTGACTTTTATTCTATTTTCGATATATTTAAATCAAAGTCTATCCAAAGTTTATCTTTGGATATCCAGAATCTATAAGAAATATTTTTCAATCTCCATTGATTGGCCTATAATTTGTTTCTCGTTTTTTAGAAGAGATCATTTTTTAAGATTTTGGTAATTTTTATAGTTATTATTTATTAATTAGTAATCAAAAGTTACGCACAGAGGCGAACTGATGCCTTAGGCGTTATCTACCAGCTAACCTTTAGGATTAGTGTAAGAAGATGTTAGATAAGTCGGGTGCTTCATTTTAACAAACATATATATATATATTAATGAAACGCCGTTCGTTAGTCTCGTTAAAACTCGAAAACGGCTTGACCGATTTGAATATTTTATTTTGTACGCTTTAATACAGGGGTGGCTGAAAGGGAAAAATAATATGGATTATCCTAAAGAAAACCTAAAAAATAAAATTAAGTTATTTGTATGTAAAATGTCCATTAACTTTGTAATTGTTAATTTTGATCTGTCAAGTCACTTTTTTTTCATTCTTCCACCAGTGTGGATAGGTAAAATCTTGCTACTATACAACCATAATTTTAGTCACTATTATATCTGTCATCTGTCTCTATTTATTTTAGTTAAGCGACTACAATTTCCCGTGCGACTGGCTTTTGCGATGACCATAAATAAATCACAAGGCCAGTCGTTGGGAGTTTGCGGAAAGTATCATCTTTGTAGGTGATACGAAGTTCACCGGGTCAGCTAGTATATAGGTATATACCTATATATAATTATATAAATTTATTAATTGATTTATTTAATAACTTTATAGCACTAAAATTATACAAAGGCTGACTTAATGCCGCTAGGCATTCTCTACTAGTCAACCTTCGGGACAAGTGTAAGCGATATGTAGGTATATAAGCCGACATTAATTATTTAGTCAAATAAGTAATAACAACCTAATCCTATTTTACAAGTCTGATGTAATCCTAAAATTGGAAATTTGCAATAGTTATTAAAATATTTTCCTTTTATATATAGGCACATGAATGGGCGTAATGATCGATATAATTTATATAAATGGCTGGAGTGTACCAAGTATTTTTTTTACTTAAACCAGCATTATTTCCTCGTAATTATTAGATGATCTAATCTCAATTATTTACTTTTATTTAGTCTTGTTATCATATAATATATAAAAAGATCATATATGGTTATTTTAACATTACATACTCATACTTTCACATAATCATAAGAAACATATATAATTTACTTACCTATAAGTAAAATAATAAGAATAAATCACTAAAATTAAATAATACAAGCAATAGTACAAGCATTGAGCTTAGTTTGTGACCAGAGCAATATGTGTAATTTGTCATACAAAAAAAAAAAAAAAATTGTACCTACTTAATTAAAAAACTTATAAGTAGGTACATCCAAAATGCTGGCGGCGTTTCCCCGTTGGACAATTGATTGTACAACGGGGAAACGCTCAAACTAAGTAAGCTCTAAGCTTATTATAATAAAAAAAAAAAAAATGTACAGAAAAACGTATTATATAGCAGACCGAGGCAAAGAATCACAAAGCGAATCGCATCGAACTGAGCAGACGTAACTTTTGGTTTACCTGTTGGTGGGCAGACCTACAAAGTCCATGAATGGGTTCGATCAATAATTGTTCTTAAACAGCATTGATCGCTCCCATTATGCCGGCTAAAAGATGTAATTACGAAATGAGCGGCGAGAAAGACGAATTGCATTACGAGTATATTTTAATTTACTTGCTGCCTTATCGTCAATTTAACCACACATTTCGTAACCGCACCCTGAAAGGAGACTACCACCTCGAAAAGAAATCGATGCAGTAATCTCCGGTGAACCTATCGAACCCACTACCTCCGGATATAACACCAAAGGCGAAATCAAAGTCGCTATAATTTTTTACTTGGTGCAATGATGGCCAAAGCTAATCCTATAATTTTCGGTAATAGTTCGTTAATTAACTTTAAAAATTACAGATCATTTACTTTGTTTGGGAAAATAGAACCGTTACCGTAGTTAATAGGAATCCGCCAAAAGTAAATATACTAGTTACGTTATCTAGTAATCCACATACTCTGGTGTGTCATCCATACACTTAATAGTTTATAACGACTAAATTGAATGTTTGTCTTATCAATGAAGTAGGATGACTTGATTTGCTATAGGCATGACGCAACTCTAGCGGTAGAATTAATAACATTAAGAACTTTTATTTTTATAAAAACAAAAAAAAACATACCTTTAAAAATCTGGAACAGTTCTCTCATAATTATTTATTTGACACTGATAGTTATCAAATAAATAATTATATATGTGTAAAGACATTATTAGTATTTAATTATTGAAATGCAAACCTTTATTTGTATATATTAATACAGTCAAAAATATCCAAGTATATATTCAGCTGAATAATATACTTGGTTATTTTCTCGCCTCTAAAAATAGATCGGAAAATCTTTCTAGCCAATGGGTCAAGAGAAGAAGAGATGTCCTCGTCTCCGAATATTTAAGTTTCCTAAGTTTCTTATCGAGTTTTAATAAAAATTTATAAGTATATGGAATTAAGTTGGCCTTTGTACATAACTTTTGTTTACTGTGCATTAGAGTGTTTAAATAAATATTAGGTAGGTATATATTATAATGTCGCTTCTGTATGTAATACTTTAATATTGAATACTTAATGTCTTACATTTATCAGTGTAATATAAACAAATACACGTCATAAGGTAAATGTTTGTAAATATAACAATTTGAGTGTGTTTCTAATACTGAAGGAGCACTTTACAGGTCATTTCGATAACCAAGTCCAAAATAACAGTCATGAGTGTTTTTTATTCATCGGCTTTTTTTATCAAATAGCAGGAACTAATTTAGGCAATGGCTTCCGACATTTTTTCTAAATATAGCTAAAAACTATGGAATGGACAACATTATCAAATTCTTAAACACATTTCGTATTAGGACACACAACTGACTTTTTTAATTACATATTTATAAATAAAAAAGTAGTTCATATATTATTGTTTACGAACTTTTCTTTGCCAGTCTATAGAATAAGCGACATTATATTCCTGTTTTCTTTAAATTAACCAAGCCTTTCAGAATTGTATCCTGAAACATGATCTCGACCTCAACGCTGAAAAATGATAAACCCATAATATACTAATCCCGAAACGTAAATGATATTGAAAATAAGTATGTTTAAAGATCTTCTATTCACAATAATGTATGCATGTGATAGAGACATGCAACAATCAGTATCATCAACCTACCCAGCAAGGGATCTGGCGTGAAGATAAATAAATAAATTAACTGTAAATATGTTTGTTAACAGGGGTAACAGCAAGCGAAGCGTTGCGCAGTGGACTATGCCAATCTCTATGGGGTGCGCACGCGCCGCGACACGACCTACGTCACGTGTCACCCCCTATCTTACCATCACATGACATCACTTATTCTGCTAGAGGTCAGTTTATTTTTTATATTACATTACACAATCTCAAAAATATTCATTTAAAAAAATAGGGCACAGGTTCCTTTCATAGGAATTTCGTTTCACCGACATCCACCCCAGGCATCTATTTATTATTTATTAACTAGCTTTCGTTGCCCCCGCTTCATCCGTCATGTTATTAGTAAAAAACACGGACCTCATTTGCCTTTTCCCATCTACCCCTATTCTTATTTTTAATATATAGGTAGTAATAGTATAAATGGGTATAGTAAGATATCCTTAAAAGATAGACATATTCCATCGCTTCAGCAATTATCGACATATTTCAACAAATTTACACAACTCTTTAACTAAATTTTACACCTAAACCGCTTCTCCGCCTCTTTCAGGAATCACTCTGTTGATAGATGAAAACCGCATGAAAATCAGTTCAGTAGTTATTGAGATCATCGCGAACATACAGCCAGACAGACGCAGCGGGGAACTTTTTTTATTTTATAATATATATATATATTAGTGATATGGCGCCGTAAGGCACCCGTGATGATACATATATTAATGTCTTACATTTATCAGTGTAATATAAACAAATACACGTCATGAAGTAAATGTCTGTAAATATAACAATATGAGTGGGTTTCTAATACTGAAGGAGCACTTTACAGGTCATTTCGATTTCATCACATGACTACCTTAGGCTTAAAACACTTAGGTCTCTGGTTTAAGCCCCAGTGTGTACCAATGAGTTTTTAATCTAAAAAAATATGTACATTTATTTAACAACACCACTATAGTACCTCGGAGAGCACGTCAAGCTGTCGGTCCCAATTTACTATACCAACAATTTTTTGAAATAATGCTCTTTAAAACCCATCCTCGTTGAAAACGACATCATATTTTTGCTATGTATTGAAAATAAAGGCTATCATTTCGAACAATTCATTAGTTAGGCACAGAATAAATAACAAGTATTAAACATTTTAAACATATTACTTAAAAATTAGCACTTTCCTTTAGTTTTTCGTTTGAAGTTACTTTCCACCATTTAATCTTTATAAGGTATCACTTCAGCTACTATCAGCTGGTGCAATAATACAGGTGACTATTTTTTAAATCAACTAGTTCGATTCATGGCAAGGAGATTTTTTTTTTTTAATCTAATGGTGTAGTTTTAGTATATATCAAAATCGGCCCCGAGACTTCTTTGAGCATTTTTCGCTATTCCTTGTAGTTTAGGATTTGGCCTTGAAGGCACATTTGAAAATTTTATCCTGTATATTTTGGGCTAATTTGTTACTAATCAAATTGAACAACTTGTGTCGCAAATGAAAAGATATATTATTGTCCGTTCGTTTCATATCCAAAATATCCTTTTATTATTTAATCACATCCTAGTTAGTTATATAATTATTATACATATATTTACACTATCTATCTTGCAATACATATGTATTACAACAATTAATATGTCCTATACATGTCCCTTCCCACCTAAATCCGACTCCGCCAGATTTGGGGGCTGACATATCTTATCGTGTCAGGCTTGTATCGAAGGTATGAAATTACAGTTGTTTTATGGTTCTGATTTGGCCGCGGCATCGTCAAAGGCTTCAACGTCGATATGCCACGATAAGGGGCAGTTAAACCCACTCGTGTTATTATAGTCGTAATTTTTGTATCGAACACGAATTCGGTATCTGCTGATAAGGTAGATTACAGACCTCGGTACCGTCAGATCAATAATGCGAACTATGTGTTGTATGATTTTTTGTGATAAGCTACAAGTATTTTGGAACTGATATTAATAGAAAGTTTTCCATTGGTTCTACGTAAAACTCATACTTATTACAAAAATATGGTGTACAAATTAATAACACTGCTTTAAAATGCATTTTTAGTACACATAATAAACGAGGACTATTTTCAAAGTACTTACTATTAAAAACATAAGGGATATAAAAATAAAAAAATCGTTTATTAGTTTTCTAGATAGTAAATGTTTGCGAGGGTTCATATGGCACAAATATATTGTAGGTAATGAAAATTTAGGTATAAAATATTTCGCTCCTTCTACTTCATGCTGACCATGGGTAATCCAAAAATTGAGATTTTAATATAACTTCCAAGGTCATTTAGTATTATTTATTTTGAATTCTTCTGTTGACCAATTTGAGTTTTTGGCGTTCGCGTTGGAGATCTTAGGCTCTTGGTCAGCGGACGCAAAGGTTTTTGGTTTATGACCAAAACCATGATTCGGAATCCTAGACCTTTTTTATTCAAAGAATAGCTCTAGAGGTCCAGAGAGGCAATGCAGCTAGTATCCTTAGAACTCTAAACGCGGAAACCCATCAGATATTTTATCTACATTTTAAATCTTATTATTTTTATACATATACATACATATCATCACGGGTGCCTTACGGCGCCCGAGACCGCCTAGACGGCCCAGGGTACCCAGCGGTTATTTTTAATCCCCCCTCGTAGTAGCCGATGGTATGAATCTACACCGAACAAGTGACTAGCTCGTCGCAATGTTTTGAATAACCCATCTATAAACAGTTTCACAAGTTGGTATAGTGAAACCGGGACCGACAGTTACACGTGCTCTCCGAGGCACTATAGTGGTGTTGTCAAACAAATGTATTTTTTTTTTTTAAATTAAAATCTCATTGGTACATACTAGGATTCGATCGAATGAAAGGTATTAATTTAATAACATTTGCCTTAGGTACTTATAAATATATTTATTTAAATATTAATTAAATATATATTAATTAATATCTATTATATATATTGTTTCTAGATAAGTTTTTTGTCTGACCCTACGTCCAACCCACTGTTATAAATCCGATTCGGACATGTGTACTCATGTAAGCAAACATTCGTTTACAAGCCGCATACAAGATAACACGGTTTCGGCCGTTTCAATACGGTATTGTTGGATGTTTGAAATGTATGGATTCCTGGTGCCTGTCCGTAGATATTGTTAATCCTTTAAAAGCTTATTGGTGTACGTCATACCCATGTACCGCTAAATACAGCTAAAATGTTATTAGAACAGACACTGTTGTTCCAACGAAGCGAGTATTTATTGTGAATGCTAAATTCGCTTCGGGTGATATGCTGCTAGCTACGACTAAAACTCATTTGCAGAGAATTAGTAAATCGAGTAGATCGTTGATCGCAGGAATTGCATCGCAATGAGTATTTATTTCATGTGACACATTTTTTGTTATATATTCGCCAACCTATTATCAATCTGCACTTCTTGATATTTTGGGTCCCTATAGTCTCTAAAA
The DNA here is from genome assembly GCA_947458855.1 of Monopis laevigella. Taxonomy (NCBI): domain Eukaryota; kingdom Metazoa; phylum Arthropoda; class Insecta; order Lepidoptera; family Tineidae; genus Monopis; species Monopis laevigella. The sequence goes on along the minus strand of OX381583.1, from coordinate 25,750,004 downwards.
GCTAAAGCATAAGCTAGTATTCAGATGGGAGGAAGGTCTCTATAACTTCGCTAGGCCGACCGACCGGTCTCGTTACGTAATACAGATGCAATAACCGTCAAGTGACCTAGTCATGTTTCGGTTTTAGTCTCTGGATTCACTGGTTTACAGGAGATTACTGCATCAATTCCTTGTCGAGATGGTCCTCTCCTTTCAGGGTGCGGTTTCGAAATGGATGTTTGAATTGACGATAAGTCAGCGAGTATATTAAAATATATTCGTAATGCAATTCGTCTTTGCACCGCTCATTTCGTAATCGCATAATTTAGCCGGCATAGTGGAAGCGATCAATGTTGTTTAAGAACAATTATTGATTGCCCCAATTCATGGACTTTGTAGGTCTGATCACCATCAGGTAGATACAAAGTCACATGCCGTGCTCCAATAAAAAAAGCTAATTTTGGATTTTGATATCAAAATCGATCCATTTTGATACTGCCCATACAGATACAAAATAAAAAATAAACGTATTACCACAGTAGAAATAATAGTACAAGTAGTATTACTTTAGCTTGTATATACACGTATATTTTGCAGATTTTCATTTTAATAATGATTAAGCAGAACTCCTTCCTTATAATACTTCGTATTTTATAATAAAAGTTGTCTGTTTTATTTTTTATTATTATTATTAAATAATAGGCGAGCAGCGTATAGCTGATATGCCTATATCAGCAATACGATATTTAGGACTTGGTTAGTTTCTCTTAATTTGTAATTGTCTATGGTCAATATATATTTTTGACAATTTTTCCATGAGTTAGTTTTTTTCTATTTTACCTAAAACAAAACGTTAAGTTTTTGTCTTCCTATTAACGTAATACGTGAGTAACAACCAATGGGATGGCTTTTAAAATAAAGTCATACTATAGATGGTGCTTCGCGTAACTATTAACTTTACGTTAATACGAAGCAAAAACGTATGGTAGAGCCTCTGGCCTACATGCCTATTTAAACCAATTGATTCGCATAGTGCATCCGCTCCAGTTTGCTGAAGGTTAACTCTAATCTACTTAGCTTCAATTTGCACTTTTTTGTAAATTTTAACCAGTTGTATTTTATGTTAGAACAATTTGTTTGCAAATTTTTATAATATTTTAAAACATGACGTAATAATTTTACAATTGTCATCAAATTAACCCTGAATTATAAATATGTAAGCATTAACATAAACGTCATTTAAATCGTTTTATAAGTAAGTATTATTTGAATAAAATCATAAAAAAAAATCTACCTATATATTTTAACTTACATCATAATTTACATACCTTACAAGGTGACATCTGTCAAAGGTGACAGATGTCACCTTGAAGACATTTGTTAGCTTCTTCAAAATAACACAACCCAATCATTGAACTAATGCGAACTAAATTAACCGCGTCTTCAATAATTCAATTTAATTCCACCAACCCTTCATTTGCCGCGGACAAAATTCACGCAAGAAACGGCACACTTGGATATTTAAGACCCTCGATCAATCAAAGGGCCATGTTTGGGTGTGCGTGTTGTCCAATGTCAATATTTGACCAGTCCATGGCTGTCACGACATTTTGCCACACCGAGGCGAGCATTGCTTGTTGTTTGCCCGGTTATTCAGCCTTTTGTTTATTCTTGTCATTGCTTGTGGCATTCGATAGCCTTGTAGCTTTGTCGTTTGTTTATTTTTTTATTAATGTTGTAGTTTTTAATGCAAAAATAAATATTAAAATAGAATATTAAAGATTTACTATGTAAACTATTATATTCTAATTGTAGCCGAGTACTCTGACAATTTTTTAAATAATAATATAACAATTATTATTTATTTATTTGCTTAGGAATGTAGGTACAATGAAATGGAATAATTTACAATTAGTTTCCTTTTACATCCTGCCAAATAGGCGTACAAATATTTACATTCAATTTTATTAAACATTAAATGCGTTTTACCCAAAAAACTTATAGTTAGTTAACATTAGGGGCTAGGTAGAAAGTTTTATCCTACTATTTTCTAAGTTTAATATTTTAAACTCTTTAAACCATGTTGTCTACCATAAAATTCCTATAAATGTGGCGGTAGTTTTTAACTATTTTTATTATTTAACTATTTATTATATTTCCTAAGATAAAATTTAAGTTATAGAGTTTCAACAATTTTAATTACACTTGCTGCAACTAAAGAAGTTGAATATGACCTAAGTTTAGTAACAAATTAACGATGTTAGATTTAAAGCAAAACTTTGGTAATTAATGGCAAGGACGCAAACACAATCTCTGTTGACGTTTACTTAACCCGTAAATAACAACGTCGTCTCAAGGAATTTAATCTACACACGAGTTCAAAGAGACCGCGTTGTTTCGACACGGTTTACTGCTAACGAGACATTTGTAAAGAGTTGTATTGTTTCGGTAAATAATTCTCGGAATGTCTGTTGGACAAATCAGGGCATAGTTATAGGGTTATAGCGTAAAGATAACAAGCGGCGGACATTAAAGACATTGTGACCGAATTTCGCCAAAACAAAGTTTTTCTGTTTTTTTTTTAAATATATTTTTTAACTTTTATCTAGTATAGTGACTATACAGGGTGACTTTAAACTTTGGGCTAATATGAAGTTCTGCTGACCAAATCAAACAACTTTTCCCGTGGAACCATGTGTCGCAAATATAAAAATAAATTACCTTCTCCATACAAACTAGTTATGTTAAAATTACCAATTTGTATGAGGCAGTTAATTTGCAACACATGGAACCCATGAGAAAAGTTGTAATATTAGATCAACAGAACCTCATATTAGCCCAAAATACATCCTTTAAAATTCGCCCTGTATACATTTATAGTAAATAATTTCGGACAAGACAAAGGCTCGACGAAGACCGATTTGAAATTTCGTTCTCCACTGTCCAAGTAAAAATGCTTAAAACAAATTCTAATCCATAACTGACTAATCATATTATTTCTATACATACTTACATACTTTAAAAAAAAACACGTAATGCATCATGATTGTTGTCAATCATGATGTTAAAATTATTTATTTTGTACTGAAATGGTTTATATCTTATCGATTGTAGAGACGTTTATAGCTGTACGTGTTTCAGTTTCTGCCTGACGTGTAGTTTCTATAATCTCCGGCGATTCATCTCGCCGCCTTGTCGCCGCAAAGCCCTGATTTATCAAACTTATCAACTTAAACTTGCAACTGTCAATATTCATGACTTGAAACTGAGTTGCTATAAATTCAATAACTATATTATAGGTACTTATATTATTTATTTGTTCCATTTGCTGTGGAGACAAGTGGGGTTTGGGGCTCTAAAGCCAGGAATTCAGCAAAAAAGTATGTGCTCTTTTTGAGATCACTGGAGATTCCCGGTCCGGATATTTTTTAAACAAAGGATATCACTGGCAGTGCAAAGAGGTAATGCTGCCAGTGTTATGGGAACCTTCAGGCCAGAACCTTCAGAATGGGGACGTAGTGGATTTTTTTTTTGTTTATATTTTTCCCTTAATTTTTAATGTTTAGTTTATATTGATAGGTACCTATATTATTGATTTTATATAATAGGTAAGTTATATAATTAGTAGGTACCTAAAAAGGAAGACTACATTGTAAAATTAAATCATCTTCCTGACGATAAGCAGACTTATAAAGTCCATGAATGGAGTCGATCAATATCATAGTTATTTACCAGCGTTGGTAGATTTCGATAAGCCGGCATTTTTTTAAACTTTTTTTTATTGGAGTATGTGACTTTGTATCTACCTGATGGTAAGCAGACCTACAATATCTATGAATGGGGTTGATCAATTCATTGTTGTATACATTGTGGTTACGAAAGTAGGCGGCCAAAAAGATGAAAAAAGTGTCTAAAGTACTCGTTTTTTAACCACATCCTAAAAGAAGACTACTACTATAAAATAAATCGGTGGCTACAGAAGCCTACTATTCCAAAAACCAGTGAACTCACAGACTAAAACCGAAACTTTAAGTATATTCATAAACATTTAGTAAGCTAATCATTAGCAAAAAATCTAGAAAACAACAAAATCTTTCATATCACAAAATAATATCAAGCCATAAATAATATTATAGCACCAAATGTATAACTAAAGTATTTTGTTCGTGAACAACAAGGCAATAAAGCGATATTAAATTATATTAGGTATATCAGAGACCTTGAATTAAATGAATGTCCCAATCAATCGGGAATAGATATCGAATTACATGAAAATTTAAAACAAATCTAATTTATTTCAACCCAAGTTTCTGATTATAATTTCGCAGAAAATCTATGAAATTTTTAATCCTATGTTATCCGATAAAAAACATAAAACATTTAAACTTTACAGTTGATAATGGAAATTAAAAAGTAAAGATTACATTGATTTATGTATATTTAGATCGAAGTTTTCAAACCATATTCGCTCTAAGCGACACTTATTGGCTAAAATTTTATGACAGCAATAAAATTTTATGTTTATTTTGGGGAGTTATTTAATCACGTAGGTAAATCATAAACGGATTTTAAAGTATATTATCAATTTTAATCTATTAATTGATAGGACGTTCGATATTTTTTATTTTGTTGGAGATCGTCATGTGACTTTTTAATTACCTGATGGTAAGCACACCTACAAAGTCCGTGAATGTCTTACTGATTGTTTACGTTACGAAATGGTGATGACAAAGACGAGTCTGCTTTTATATCCTCACTGCTTCAAGATTTAACAATCATTAAATAATATATAAAAATGAGGTTTTAAATCATTATTTTTCAGGAATTTTATAGGACAGTTTTAACAATATTCTTAGTTTTATCTTAAATTATAATCACCAACTAAAACTTTTTAGTATTTGTAGTATTTACCTTATGGTCGGCAAAAATAAAGTCTAGGAACTTACCAAACGTGATAGAATCTATTTTTGAAACAGGTACAGTATTGTTTTTACTTTATATTATCGATAACACTTTTACAATAAAAAAAACTTGATAAAAACACGTACTAAGTATTTTTATTAAAATATAATCAATTTATCACGCTTCCCGTATATTAACATTATTATATGTCGGCGCTATAATGTGCAATATAAATTAATGACTTTGAAATGACTCTGCATAGTGTTAATAAACTCCAATTTTAATTTATTTTTGGATGTCAATTTATTGTATCGCGTATAATTCTTATAGGATATAAAGGATCAAGAGAAAGGATGGATATAGTAAATGAAAGCAAGAAAAATCTCCTTTCATTTAAGCGATGTCTCTCCTTCCTTTACCTTCTTCCGAAATACCTTCTTTTTGTGTTCAAAACTAGAAATCAATTTGAATCCTATGGATAGAATGTAAAAAAAAATGCTATTTTAGACTATCGTTGTGGTTAGTTATGACGATATTAATCCATTTCGTAACCGCACCCTGAGAGGAGACTACCACCTCGATAAGAAATTGATAGATTTCATGCCCCTGAAAACTTCTGAACATAAATAGGTCACTTGACGGTTTTTTAAACAGTAGATATAGGCGGTGGTAATGAAACAGGCGCCTCAGTCTAGGGATAAAAATGAATCACTTATTATTATAGTTTTAACGAAGAATAGTATTGTTTTTAAATAAAAACACACTAGAATCGTTAAACGCAATCCGAGTCATATGCGATTGCATCCGCATGCAAATCGCCCGCACGGCCGCGCCATTATTTTTAATTTGTTAAAAGCTCTGGCAAAATAACAATCTCAATAGCTTGCTGCGCAAATTGCCGCAGCCGCACCTTTTATAATTAAAATTGCATTAAGCGAGCAAATAGGCGGACGTTTGCTTACTAATACTGCTTTTTGCATAGAAAAATGCAGCGCAATTTTCTGAAATAAGCGCGTGCCGCCCGCCCGCCCTGACGGGGCGCCCTGTAATCCAATTTCATTTAGTGGCTAAATAAAAAACATTTTAATTCGGTGCTTGCTTGGCAGTTGTAATTATTCGCTTATTTTAATGGTTTCGTTCTAGAACAGTTTTAATTACATGCACTACTTAGTTTCAATTAGTGGCTAAAGTTACGTCGGTCGGTCTTTTGCCGTAAGACAAAAGTTTTGCCATATAATGATAATCCACACGAATATTATAAACGCCAATGCAACTCTACGTATACGTGGTGGCCGAGTTGGTTAGACCTTGGACTTAAAAACACTTAGGTCCCTGGTTCGAATCCCGGTGTGTACCAATGATTTTTTAATTTAAAAAATTATGTACATTTGTTTGACAACACCACTATAGTGCCTCGGAGAGCACGTTAAGCTGTCGGTCCCGGTTTCACTATACCAACTTGTGAAACTGTTTATAGATGGGTTATTGAGTCTATTTAAAACATCGCGACGAGCTAGCCACTTGTTCGGTGTAGACTCATACCATCGGCTACGACGAGGTGGGATTAAAAAAAAAAGAAACCCCTCCGCTGGGTACCCTGGGGCCGTCTAGGCGGTCTCGGGCGCCGTAAGGCACCCGTGATGAAATATATATAAAGCAACTCTCTTTGTTTATTACATAATATAATGTTACGTTTTCACTCCGAAACTAATGAACCGATTTAGATGAAAAACTGTATAGAAATAGTTTAAGACTCTGGAAGGCCACATTATTATGTCCAATATAATTTTTCGACATAGCTATAGAGTGCAGGGTGTTTGTGTTTTGAAAGTCTCTTAGGCAAAAAATAATGTGCCAGATAGAGAAAAATTTTCCTTTTTGTTTAAAAAAGACTCATCTGGCTACTTAAATAATTTGGTATTTAAGAAACTTAAATACCAAAAAAAAAATTACTTATTTCCTTAAAAATAGTGGTCAAGTGCGATTTCTGTACGCGCACTTAGAGTTCCGGTAACAAAAAAAGGGGATAAAAAGAGGGAGGTATACAGAAATAGTTTAGTCTCAGCAACCATTTTAGATATAAACTAGAAACCTTTCTTTAACTTATTAATGCGAGCGAATCCGCGGGAAAAGCTAACATTACATAAAATACTTTGCTTACTTTTACTTATATAATAATAGTATTGTATAATGGTAAATAATATACGTGGTGACCGAGTTGGTATATACGTGGTGGCCGAGTTGGTATATACGTGGTGGCCGAGTTGGTTAGACCTTGGACTTAAAAACACTTAGGTGTTCGAATCCCGGTGTGTACTAATGAGTTTTTAATTTAAAAAAAAAAATTACATTTGTTTGACAACACCACCATAGTGCCTCGGAGAGCATGTTAAGCTGTCGGTCCCGGTTTCACTATACCAACTTGTGAAACTGCTTATAGATGGGTTATTGAGTCTATTCAAAACATCGCGACGGGCTAGCCACTTGTTCGGTGTAGACTCATACCATCGGCTATGACGAGGTGGGATTAAAACCCCTCCGCTGGGTACCCAGAGACCGTCTAGGCGGTCTCGGGCGCCGTAAGGCACCCGTGATGATATGTTTCACTATACCAACTTGTGAAACTGCTTATAGATGGGTTATTGAGTCTATTCAAAACATCGCGACGGGCTAGCCACTTGTTCGGTGTAGACTCATACCATCGGCTATGACGAGGTGGGATTAAAACCCCTCCGCTGGGTACCCAGAGACCGTCTAGGCGGTCTCGGGCGCCGTAAGGCACCCGTGATGATATGTATGTGTATGTATAATGGTAATATTTATTATTTACTCCAAATGCTAAAACTACTTCAAACAAAAAATCAGAATTGTCATTATTCAACATGGCAATGCCGCCAGTGTACTTTGTCAATTAAAGTGAACTACCATCCCCTTCAAGGAATTTTTATTTTATTTTTATATTGGTTATAATTTGTATAAGTTTTCAAAGTAAATATTAAAATATTAACTTTAAAATAATAATATAAAGAGTAATATTATTATAATATACTTATTTAGTGCAAAGATGGATGAAACCAACAGGAATTTTCGACCAGTCAAACCTTCGGGACAGTTTTGGTATTAAGTAGGAAACGAACCTTTATTTAAGGTGCGAAAAAGATGGCACCTAATAATATTTAGTTAATTTCTAAACACACAAGTTTCAGTCCACACCACAAATCCAATAACAGTGAGCATTGTCCTTTACAAACAATTCATTAAAACAGTATAGAACTATAGTTCGCAAACAATAAACCCCCGACTTCATGTCACTCCATTACCCTTATTCAGTTCAATATTTTGCAACGCCATAAATTCGAGCATACTGTCGACCGGGACAATGAATCTAAATAACCATTAATATGTAATAAATACTATGGGGCAATAAAAACCCTCCGGAAAACAAACAAGTGTATCGTAGAATAACCCTTAAACGCCATCCATTGTCCGCGAGGCCCCGCCGCGTCAGAGGGTGCGCGGACGCTCCGGCATTGTGGATTATTGCAGATTATTGTGGGCTGCAGAGGCGATTGGTTCCGCTCCAGAAGCGACAGCTGCTCTTGTACGGGCGCGAGGGTCGCTCTTCATTATTGCAACTTGTCCACTCTAAGATCGATGTTTGTCTAACAGCCCTAATTTAACAGTTCCTCTTTGTTTCTTTGTGTGAACCTTGTCATCTGTATATTTTTGTCATTCGCGAATAGATGTAAACAAAATTCCAGATCTATCTTATTATCTTTAAGTACAAATTAAATTTAAAGATAATTAAAGCGTGTTTTTGTCTACAATGATATTAACCAGATTTATTAATAATTAATTACAATAATAATCATTCAAGTTAAATCAGCCGTCTTCAGTTATTAATCACTTATTAATCTTTTAATGTGGAGATAATATGTAATTTTCAATCACAACAATTTGATAAAATATATTACAATACTGCTCTGAATTCAAACTATAACAAAATTTAGTGAACAATGAGCGCGGCCGTCGCAGTTTTGTTCGTTTCACCCGCGGATTAGTGAATTGTAAAAAGGTTGAGGGGTGCTACAGACCCGATGTGTTAATTACAGGGGCGGGCTGTAGCTAAGGGTTAGGGCTCCAGATGAAAGTCAATTTGCTGCAGCGACAACATGATACGGCTCATTTCATCCGGAGCGACAAGTGCGACACCTGCGCTTTTTCACTCGGCCCCTCGTTCTCGATTGCTTTTTGTACTCGTTTTTTATACAATCAGAATGATTGTTACACGAAAAGCACATGGCAAGAAAGTTTTATAGTCGCTAAATATTGTTTATAAATTGGGCGACTATGGACTATGTTTTTCATTCTACTGATATTTTCTAAAACTATACTGTTTGGATGTTTGTTACCTTTTAACTCCAAAACGCATTAGCTGTTTGTATGATATTTATCACACAGATAGGGACATAAATAATATTCCGTTTTTATTTACTATGAATTACATTCAAAATTCCAGGCGGGTAGAAGTCTAGAATATTATGAAATCTGTTATTAATATTGGTATTTTTTACAGATGAAATTAAATTCGGGATCAGCCGTCTCGTTGGAGAAAGGCTAGACGAAGACGAAGAAGATTGCCCAAATAATGGATCATTAAGCAGACCCGAAGGCGTATCTCCTACGTCTAGATGCGGCAGTCCATGTTGGGCTACATCTCCTCCACACTCCCCCAGATCTACAAGATCTACATCTCCTGAACTTGAAGTAGATTCCCCACCATCATCTCCCAGAAGATTACCAGAAACTTCGCCACCACCTAAACGATCAGAAGCATTTTCTGTTAGCGCTTTACTAAGACCTGATGCGCCAAGAGTGCCACCTCAAAGACCTTTTTTATATCCAACGTTGCCTTTTGCTGAATTTCTTCGAGATGCTGGAAGCTTAGGTTTACCTGGTTGGGGAGGTTATGGGAATTTATATCTTCATGCTGTTCAAGCTGCCGGACCTGAGTTGTTAAGGCTACGGGCTGCAGTTCTGGGAGCGCCAAATCCTCTGACTAGGCCTTTGCCGCTAGGAGATGTATATTCTTGCGTGAAGTGTGAGAAGATGTTTAGTACCCCTCATGGCCTGGAAGTCCATGCTCGACGATCTCATAATGGAAAACGTCCGTTTGCTTGTGAATTGTGTAGCAAGACGTTCGGCCATGAAATCAGCCTTAGTCAACACAGGTCAGTTAATTTATTTTCTTGTGGTACCCAGGGGAGAGTTTTTTTATTTCTACGTCGCAGTGCCTATGATATTTTGAATCTATATTAAGGTGCTTTCGGAGGCACTATAGTGGTAATGTCATCACGTTTTTAATTCTACCATCTAATACCTATGTGTATATACGAGTATGTAGGAATCATATACTCACCATAGATAGTAGGATAAATCTGTGATGCTCAAGGAACTTATAAAAATATTTTATCAATGTTAAGTTAGGAGTAACATTGTTTACGGTTAACGTTTACGGTAACACGGTTTATTTAAATAATAATTAATTAATTAAAAAATCTAAAATCTAAAAATAACAATAACAATAAGATATTAGCAATTATTGTTATTGTAGAGACATAATAAAATATATAAGTTACAAGGAATATTAAAAAACGGCAAGACACTCTTTAACTTAAAATTGCTTAAATATTATTTATATAAGGGCAACAGTTACCTTTTTTTTTTTTAATACAAGGACTTGATAAATTCAGTTTAATTTCATCAACCAATATAAATAACGATGGTCTTCGCAGGGCCGTTCACAGCGTCGAAAAGGTATTCGAATGCAAGCAATGCGGGAAGACGTTCAAGCGTTCCAGCACTCTCTCCACGCATCTCCTCATCCACTCGGACACCAGACCTTATCCCTGCCAGTACTGTGGGAAGAGGTTCCACCAGAAGTCTGATATGAAGAAGCATACCTACATACATACTGGTAAGTCTTAGCTTTTGTTACGATAAAAATATCTTACCAATAAAATTGTAGGCTCATAACTTTTCACACCAGAGAGTCTTAAGAGCTTTGCAGAAAAAAATGTGTAGAGAGAAACAGTAATTGTGACTTTGGCAAGCGATTTAATCTTTACCGCGTTTTCAGCAACTCGGCCTTACAAAATAACCCTAAATGGTAATAATAGACTCAAAATTAAACACCACAATTAAATTCCACTAATCATTCAGACTAAACAAGAGACCTAAACCAACAATAGGCGACACAAGAACAATAAATATCAAACCGTATTATGATCCAGAGCAAAGTTTACACGCATTACACAAACACAAACCCGCAGATTATCCCTTATGTACGACAAAAAGGGACCACTACACCATTAAACCTTACATAATTCATCTACATTAACACTGTAGATTAGGAACTGAGGAATATCGCGTAAACTTGGAGAAGTGTGAATGCGTCTTAAAGCTGTTTTGTGGAGCTATTATGGGGGAGGATTGGGTTACATGAACCCTTTCATGAATATAAGATATTGCGGTTGGATCGGGATGAGTTGTCTTTTGGGGATGGAAAACAGAATGGTAGGATTAAGTTTTGTTAGACCCTTTTAGTTTGAGAAAATCTGGCTTTGTGAATTGGTTGTGGTTTTCTTTTAGTGTCATTAACAGCTCTTGTAATTTTCAAAAAAAACGTTGGAAGGAGTGGTTATTTCAATATCATCAGCATTCTCTCTATTCAGCATTTAATAGAGAGTGATAATGTTCTTAGTTATACATGGAATCGACGTGTGGGTGCCGGCCCATTGAGTGGTTGGAAGGCAGGGGAGTGTGGTTGGAACTGCAGTTTTTCCGGACTTGGGACCGCGAAACAGGGTTGAAGACCTTTCTGATATTATCTCTACACTGTGTACAACGCTCTCTCTACCTAACAAAATAATAAGCGATCCTGAAATTTTAAAAATAGATTTTTTTTTGTACTTATTTATGCATATATTAGGTTCATTATCATAAAACGAGATTCCGGAAGAAAGTTTTTTTCTGTTACCCAATTAATTCTATATCAATATTTTTATAACGTGTGTATTATAATATAATCATTTATTTCTAAATGGAAGATTATTATTATTTCTAAATTTCTTTAAAAAAATGATAAACATTTTTTTTTATCAAATTTTGCAAATATTAGCTACAATAATATCAGATTAATTAATCCAGTCATATGTAAAGGCAAAATAATATTTTAAAGTATTCTTTATATTATCATGATCTATTAATAAATCACTTAAACAAAACTGTGTCAATTAAACAAATTGCTGACGACAGACTGCGGAGGTATTAGAAACTTATTCAACAATTCACAGGTCCTATAAGGGTACGACTGGGGTAAATAATTCAAAGTGGGGTTCCGAGACCTATTAATAATGGCATTGGCTGTGAGAAAGGGATTCCTAATTACAGTCAGGTAAGCGTTTACAACTTCTCGGGTAATCCGTTGATCGCACGCGTTTGATTTAAAGCTTCGTTGATTACAAATTATTTGGCAGGGAAATTGGGAAGTGATTATGGATCATTATTATATAGATTCAATTATGAATATCATTTTAGTAAATATTTCAAATTTGAATATTTTAGTTTTGGAAAACGTTTTTGAAACGGTTATCTATACCAATATTATAAAGAGAGGTTTGTTTTTTTGTTTGTAACGAATAGACTCAAAAACTATAAGACCGATTTGAAAAAAAATATTGAATAAAAAAAATTACAAGTGCAAAAAAGTCGCTCGGGAAGGTTGGTTTTAATTCCGGGCGGCCATCTTTTATTCCCTATATTTGGAAAGATGATTTAGGCCTTAAAGACAATTAAGAACCTTTTTTATTATTTATTATTTCTGTGATTTTCATATTTTTTAAGTAGAACTTCTATATACGTACGTAATATACGTGATGGCCGAGTTGGTTAGACCTTGGACTTAAAAACGTTTAGGTCCCTGGTTCGAATCCCGGTGTGTACCAATGAGTTTTTAATTAAAAAATTTATGTACATTTGTTTGACAACACCACTATAGTGCCTCGGAGAGCACGTTAAGCTGTCGGTCCCGGTTTCACTATACCAACTTGTGAAACTGTTTATAGATGGGTTATTGAGTCTATTCAAAACATCGCGACGAGCTAGCCACTTGTTCGGTGTAGACTCATACCATCGGCTAAGACGAGGTGGGATTAAAGCCCCTCCGCTGGGTACCCTGGGGCCGTCTAGGCGGTCTCGGGCGCCGTAAGGCACCCGTGATGATATATATATAACTTCTCAGTCGTATTTTTTTTACAAAAATTTCAGATGAAATTTCACGTGCTTAATTTTCATGCAATAAATTGTTTAACCAATAGATAAGTAGCCACGTATATACAACATCTCCTTAGTTCATTTAAGACGAGGGGAGTAGCGCGATCGACTATATAAGTCCGTGATTCTGGAGCTTAGATTCGGAACTTTCATTACATTCTGCAAGAGAAAAAGGGACAGATATAAAGCTGAGAATGGCGTCTCCGTAAGGGTTGCAGTTAGGTGAACAACCGACTAATGTAAAAGGTTTTGTGTACCTATCTATATGAAGGATTTTTTCCGTTTTAATAGTTGTATTTTGTGTTAATATCTAGATAATAATCTAATATATAAAATTCTCCAGTCACATCATAGTGTTTATAACCAATTATTTATTACTTTATTTATAAAATTGTATTTTAGTATTTAGGTGTTAACTTATATTGTTATGTACCTACTACTGAGTATGTATTGGTAGGTGCATTATAATTACTAACCTCTATATATATTTTCTGTTCATATATGTAATATTATATTAAACGTTGAGTATAGGTGCTTAGTATAGGTAGGTAAATGTACAAATGTAAACAGTTCACTTAACCCATGTTTTAGTTTTTTTTTTTTTTTTGTATTACTTTATGGTTTTTTTTATTATTTTAGATATAAGAGTGTTAAAATAATATAAAACATAATAATTAATGTTTGAATTTATATAATACAGTATTTTTCACGCATGCTGTGGTTGCTTATAACTACAAGAACATTTAGACTTTATACAAACCATGTACTTGTTTATTTGTATTAATGTATCTTATGTTGGTGACCCAATAAATAAATAAATAAATAAATAAATAAATCTCCTCCGAAACGGCTTGATCGATTTTCATGTTTTTTTGTGTATATTCGGTCTGAGAATAGGTCCTAAACTGATATATTTACTCATATTTCTATTATTTACTGAATTTTTTTACTAACCCTGATTTTTTTCCAAATAAATTGTAAAAAAAAATCTTAAATAAAAAATTATGTTGTTACAATCATTAACTACAAACGTTTGCCGACTTTATGCGTTCCGAAACCAATAATCAAATTTTCATGAAAACCAGATTTTTAACGCATTTTTTTTTACTTTTTAAACGTTAAAAAAAATGGGTTAAAAAATATATATATATATCTTCACGGGTGCCTTACGGCTTTCGAGACCATCTAGCTAGACAGCCCCAGGATACCCAGCGGAGGGGTTTTAATCCCACCTCGTCGTAGCCGATGGTATGAGTCTACACCGAACAAGTGGCTAGCTCGTCGCGATGTTTTGAATAGACTCAATAACCCATCTATAAACAGTTTCACAAGTTGGTATAGTGAAACCGGGACCGACAGCTTAACGTGCTCTCCGAGGCACTATAGTGGTGTTGTCAAACAAATGTACATAATTTTTTTAATTAAAAACTCATTGGTACACACCGGGATTCGAACCAGGGACCTTAGTGTTTTTAAGTCCAAGGTCTAACCAACTCGGCCACCACGTATATTATATGGGTTAAAAAATCTCCATATATATAAACAAAAATGCATACAGAACATTTTATTCATTAGCCGGGACGGGCAGCTAGTGTGAGAGAGAGCACAGCATGTGACATCTTCTCTTATATCTACCTCATGTTAAGCAGATTTATAAAGTCCATGAATGGGATAAATCAATATATATTTGTTTAACAATATTGATCGCTCTCACTATGCCAGCTAAATGATGCGGATAACAAATGGGTTGCGTCTAAGACGACATTAAATATATGTATTATCACAACAGAATAATACATAGAACACATTGTCTTGGTCACAAACTTCTATGTGTGACAGACAAATCATATACAAAACTGTGCATTATATTTCTATGAAGTGTAAAATAGAGACTAGGTATATTAAAAAACGGCTAGTAGACTACTAAAAAGAATACTTCTAAATTCAAATTTTAACTATTTCTAAATAAAGCGAACGTTAATACTTATCTATGGTTATAGGAAGAGTACTTTAGAACTCAGTACCCTAATAGCTCAAAGCTCTACCAGCTTGCTAGTAAAAGCTCTCTACACCTGGGTCCTAATTCTGGCGCTTTCGTCTTAAGGTGTCGATCCGATATATTCCATAGAAAACGGACAAATACTAGCTGATGCCGCAACTTCGTGCGCGTAATATTTCTTACAAAATAAAATTTGAGTTTTATAACCAATAAAAAAAAATAGGTTGATTTTGATCAAAAAATTACCCAATAAAGCTCCTTATAGTTAATTTTTTTTTAAAATCCAATAAGTGCATTTTGTGTGATGCGTGCACAAACAAACAAACAAC
Organism: Monopis laevigella; assembly: GCA_947458855.1. Taxonomy (NCBI): domain Eukaryota; kingdom Metazoa; phylum Arthropoda; class Insecta; order Lepidoptera; family Tineidae; genus Monopis; species Monopis laevigella. The sequence goes on along the minus strand of OX381583.1, from coordinate 25,734,461 downwards.
CACACAAACCGATCAATAATAAGACAACCATATTTAAACAAAATCTCTTAGGTTCTATTACTTATTTCTCGCGTCTTTCAACTCTTTTTTTTTGCAAAAACCATTTCAAATGTAGAAACACTGTTAAACTCAGGCTTCAGTCTACGAAAAAATTCGCCGGAATAACGCACTATAATTTATAAACGGAAATAAAAAGTACATTTAAAAAAATAGTCGAAAATAATGTTTCTAAATCCAAATTCAAAACTTTCTAAATAAATCGAATGACGGTACTTAGCTATTAGCAAGTGCACAGTACCTAAATAGTTCAAAGCTACCAGCTCGCTATTAGAGCTCTCCACACCTGGGTCTCAACCATCCCTTTCAACGTACAACTATCAACTTAGTATTTATTAACCCACACGGCAAAATTGTTTCCTATGTGTCCTACGCCAACTGTACAGAAAAAAATACAAAACCTATATTAGCTAAGTCTAACATAGAGACTACTAACTCTATAATCTATATGTATTTAAAAAAGAATGGCTATAAGATTATATAATGCTCCCAAATTCAATTTGAAAATAAAAGGAACGGCAGCACTTAAAGTATGATTTGCAAGGACACAGCACCTAAAGCTCTACCAGCTCGCTAATTCTCATTAAAAGCTCTCCACACCTGGATCTCAACTGAAGTATCCCTTTCAACGCACAACTATCAACCTCCTATAAATTATGAACCCACACAGCAAACTAGTTAGGTACCTTCTGAATGGCATTTTAATCAGTGTCTTAACTTCCACAAGCTTGATTAATGTACTCCAGGGGTCTGGGACAAATTTATCGCCGAAATTTTATTTATAATTACGCAAGAGTCGGGCTAAATTAAACGCGTGGTAATTATTCAATGTCAGGAAGTCGGTGGCGCTTTCGATTTGTCACCTCGTTCGAACCCCGTTTAATTCATCGCTAATTGAGCTTCGAACTTTGGTCTGAGTCCGAAGTTAGTACCTGCCTCAGGGACTTTGGAACTCGTAACTCGAGAGATAATTTGGACGAGACGTTCCAAGTGGTTGGAGTTAAACCTTTGTCTGTGATCTTGGAATGTAATGATTACTTATATAACATTTTGTATTATGTTTTAACCCTTTCACCAGTATATGTAATAGGTATCTATGGAATTTGATTTGAAACTGTTCATAAATGGGTTATTGAGTCTATCCAACGAGCTGGCCAGTTATTCAGTGTGGACTCAGGCAGTCCAGGCGGTCTCGGGTACCGTAAAGCACTAGTGATAGTACCTACTTTTATTAATATAATATTTTCTCAATTATAACGTTCGTCATGAGGCCCAACTTATCTATAGCCTTAGAAAAACTTAAATATTAGGTAGTAAATTTTTGTCATTTTTAAATGTTTCAGTAAGGTGGTTGAAAATATGGGGAGGTATAATCCTTGGATTTGCGCCTGCGCTATTTAATAATCATTAAATTGTTATTTTTAATTATAAATACCTAACCTTTTTTTATAAAAACAAAACAATATATTTCAATGTATTTTATTCAGGTTTAGTGGCTTCTTTGAATTATTTTCATGTTTTTCCTTAAGACCTACTTGTTTTACTGGAAATTAAAAAAAAAACAATACAAAGATAAACACGCCTGTCCATTTTCATTATTTTTTGATTGTATAAGCGCTAACTGGGAGTTTTTTAAAACTCTTCCTCGCGTTAATTAGGCGCGGGATAAACCGGCACATTAGCTTTCGAAATAATTACCTACGAAGCTGTTTTTTTTTAACTTTTTAAGCCAACATTTTGTGGTTGAAGTGGAAAATTTTAAAGCATTTAGAAAATTGGTAACCGCATTTTGGTTTTCTTTTTTTATAAACGTGAAATTATGTTTATATTTATAGAATAAAAAATGTTCCTTATTTTAAATATTTATTAATTAATTGCCTTTAATATTTTAAGGGCCTTTTCTTTATTTTGCTTTAACTAAAATAAAAATAAGAAAGTATTAGAAAAAGAAAAATGACAAAAAAATTTGGAAAATGTGAAAAACTAAATCATTATGTACTACACAAGTGCCTTACGGCGCCTGATACCGCGACAGTGAGGGCATACCGAACGAGGTATGCACTAAACGAGTTATTACCAGGTTCACAAGTTGGTATTGTGTAACTGAAACCGACAGCATAATATTCTCTGCGCGGTAGTGTTGTTGTCAAACAAATTTACATCATCCAAAGTTTGAACCCGTGACCTAAGAACTATAGTGTTTTCCTGGAAGTCTAACCAAACCGGCAACCGCGTATAAATACTTAATAATATTTGATTAATTTCAATTAGGTACTTATTATAAATTTGTATACAAAAAAATACATCATTCGCCATCTTAGCGGCGGCATTTTGAATACATACATTGCATATTTCCTAAGTTCTAATTCACCTTACAAGATTTGTTTGTCAGTTTACATAATAGAAACATTTAGAGTGAAATAAAATCTTGTAAAAAATATTTAAAACATTAAAATCTCTTAAGAACATTCTCACAATCATTATCTACAAGAAAACGAATTTCAACAATCTAAGTTTGCAAATTAAAAAAAATAAAACACTTCATAATTGGCATTTGCTTGCCAAATGTTCCCAAATTTCCCCTCATTTTCCCCAGTGATTACTTTTAAAAGCCTTTCTTCCAAAAAGTTTTCCTCTAAGCGTTTTAAAGTTATTCTGTAGACGAATAAATTCGAAAATTAAATTCAAAACTCGGTAATTTGAAGCTGGAATTGTTAAAGTTTACCGCAACAGCCTTTGACGATGTTGTGATTAATAAATACTCTACTTACCTATGTATAGTTTTAATAAAATCAGTTTTATAATTATAATAAATAGTATTTTAGGTCGTTATAGTAAAACTATTTCCGCTTAGCAAAGTATCTGTAGCTAGGCCGATGGACCAGTTTCGTTACCACCGGCCAATCGATGCAAAAACCGTCAAGATGCCTATATATATTTTAGTCTGTGGGTTTACCGGTTTTTCAGGAATCTACTGCATCGAATTATTGTTGAGATGTTAGTATCCTCTCAGAATGCAGTTGCGTAACCGGCAGTGACTGATTTGACGAAACGGCGAGGACTCCTGATGCAAATCCATCAATGTCAACCGCATAATTTAGCCAGCCGTAATCTATAATAAAAAAATATCTATCCAAGACATCAAAGACACTAAAGATAGATAGATAAATCTCACAAACTCGCCTCGGCAGATTCCAGGCTATATTCCCAAATATTCCGTCCACACATAAAACGGGGGAAGAAAATCTAAGCAGTCCATAAGGAAGTCGGAGTGAAATACTTGGTCCCCGGCCCTGGGGGGTTGGGGGTGAATCAAGAACCTCTACGTGCTTCGAGTTTAATTAAGCTCATGTCCTAACAAAACCAACCAGTGCAGAAGGCCAGAGTGACAGGACGCGCATGATAACACTATGATAAATAAATCAGGGTGCCCGCCTAAAGAAAACAAGTAAAATGAACTCTTAATAATCGATGAATCCAGTAAAAGTAGATCTAAATAAGTAACCGGTAAACCAGTAATCTTTATAATCAGTATCTGGTTTTATAATTAATGCAATCAACTATTTTATTTTAAGGGTTTCTCAGCACTATCTTATAAAAACCAGCAACGCGCACTTGAATGGTCCGTAAATATTTATTAGTCCCATCATTATATTTTATTAAGGTTTTCTCTAAATCCGCACAAATAAATTTCATGTAATTTTCAGTAAGTATAAATATACGGAGTTAAAGAATTAATTGGCCGTCTCAGTAGTCTAGTCGGTGCACCTTTGGCGTTATATCTGGAGGTTGTATCGTGAGTTCGATTCCCATTCATCAATATGTGTGAAATTTCCTATATATATTATTAATTTATACTACAAATTTATTTACTTTAGTATGTTACTGTTGGTAATAAACTAGCACCAAATAGTGGCGATACACCGGTTAGGCAAATAACGCACGCGCTTATAATCTTAAAGACAATATCATCGTCTATCTACTGTTTTCGTTCTGTGGTCAGACACTTAAACTGGACGATTTCGATTTTCAAGTCTTGGCCTTTTATTGTGTGATGTACAGCTAGGTAGAATTTCTTTAAGTCTAGTGAATTTCTTAGCGGAAATCCAAGAATCTAAGTTTTATTACGTTGAAGTCTGTCTTATTTACCATTTTTATGTCATTAAATTTTCCTATTAAAAAGCAGATCAAAATACCATTTAAACAGCTTCTATAGTTTTATTGCTATTTAATAAATTTGGATTTCGATCTTTCTTAAATATAAAATTAAGTTTCAGTTTTTTTTTTATTTCATTCACTTTATTTGAAATCCTTTCAATTAATTTATTAATCAGAAATTATACTCTGATATTATTTTTTAAGTAAACCTTTTATTACATTATTTGTTTCTGTAATAACATTTCAGACCTTCCACCCACGTCATCTGAAATTTAAGATTTAGCAACCTCACGCGATTCGCTTCCGGAAATCCCTGCTGACGTGTCGGCGACCTATTTTTGCTTCAAAAATCTTTTGCACAATTTTATATTCTGTTTGAGATAAAATTTTTGAAAATCTGTATTTGTAGGTTGATATAATATTTTTTTTTTGAGTAATTATTTACGTAGAAATCTACGTAGATTAGCATTTTCAGGCTTTATGATAATTATTCAACATCATAATATAATATTGCTATTTTTGACAGTTTTCTACTATATGGGCAATTGGATAGCAGAATACGAATTGAGCGAAAGTGATTCTATTACGATGCAATTGCACTAAAGACAATCAAGGAACAGTTAAAATGCTTTATGTTGAAACAGTTATTGCCATAGCAGATACTACTAAAATATCCTGACAGTAGAGGAAAAACTAATAATAAAAAAACAAAAGTGTTTTTTTGACAGATATTTCACCTATAAGTATACACTTACGTAAACAATTAGAACAAAATCACTGACCACAGAGATTCAGATCTCAAACTGTCTAGTGCTCACTTGATATTAAAATTTTAATAAATACGTATTTTTTCTAAAAAAAGAAAATATATAATTCTGAAATGGGACGCGACTTGCGTGGATACTTTAGCCCCGTCCCATATCAGAAATACTTCCAAAAAAGCTGGGGCGGCTTCCGAACAAGCACAGATCCTCAAACGCCGCAAATATTCCTCCTTAATGGAAGATTATATATTTGCGGCGTTTGCGGTGGAAACATTGGGTCCGTGGTCATCGGATACTAAAAAATTGATAAAAAACATAGGTTCTAAATTGGTTCATGTCTCGAGTGACCCTAGAGCGGCGGCATTTTTTTCTCAAAAAGTTAGCTTAACTATACAGAGAGGAAATGCCGCCAGTGTCCTGGGCATTATGCCGCACGGCACAAATTTAGATTCTATTTTCATTTTATAGGGTTTTATTTATATAGGTTTAATAGGCGATTTTATTTTGTTATGTTATAGTTTTAGTTTATATTTTCTTGTAAGTAGATTCTAAAAAATTAAATTATATTTATTTTTCTCTATAACTATATGAAATTCTATCCATGCCTTCACACTTTAGCCTCATGTTTAATAAACTCTTTTCACTCCTTATCAATAACTTTGCTTCCTTAATACCTTTACAATTTAATTAATATAATAAGTTCAGTAAGTTTTTTCAGTAATTCATTATTTAATTATAAGTACATTTGTCTGATCCTGATTATTTATTGTGTTTTTTTCTTTATAAGTTTCTTTAAGATTTATGTCTTTTTTATTATTTAGTTTTATATTCAGAAAAGCAAACAACATTTTTCTCGAGAGATTTTTATTATATTTCTCTACCATCCGTAATACGATCTCACGAGGGACCACAACCAACAAATCTGTTTTAAGATTTTTCTCACGATAAAAAATATAACAATATACCTAAACCTATTGGGTATTTGTATGCGAGGCAAGAGTGGAGTCATCGAGGTGGCTTTCTCCCTCACTCCCACACGATATTAGCGTCTCCCAAGAGAGAAAGAGATAATTAAATTAATGTCCTGTGCCCGCTCCCCTTATTTTGTGTCACTCTGTAACGCGACACCTGCATTGTTTTGGGAACGTCTTCGTAATGCTCCGCCACTTAGCAACTCTCAAGTCTTGTAGTCCGTATTAATTAGAATAACACTAATTTGTCATTGTTACTGTCATATTTAATTCGTCTCGTTTACTTTGCATATACAAGGGAGTTTTCCTAAGTTAAGATATTAATTAGTTTAGGTTGGTGTTACCGCGCGCCGCAGAGTCCAAAAAACCGTCCATGCCGTTCACCAGTTCCGGACCTTACTGCGTCCATTTCTTAGCGAGGTGGTACTCTACTTTTTGGGTGCGATCCCCATTCATGGACTTTGTAGACCTGCTTGCCATCAGGGAGATACAAATAATGCCGTGCTCCAATAAATAAAAAAAAAACGATGGATTCGAATTACAAGGCGATGCTGGCCGTAGTTTGACTTAATTAATGTTTACATCAGCTGTTTACTCTCCGCCAATAGGATTGCTTTATTTTCCCAATTAAAATAATGTTATTTTCTTTCAAAATAACATTATTTTAATTCTAGAAAGTCTACTCGTTCCTATATGTTGATGGATAGTAAACAAAAAAACTATATGTACATGTACACTGTAGTTTTTTCTTTTGCATTCTGTACATCTTCTGGCACTTGAGGGTTAGTTTTCTTTTTATAAATCAACAAAATTTAGCTCAATCTTTTGTCCTAAATCTAAGTAACCCTACCTTACTTAAACAAACTCTAATCTACCTCCAAAAAAATCACACGAATATTTTTTACCATCCCAATCGGAGCAGTAGGGTCGTCGGTCGCGTGGACGGCACACGCGCCCTTAACTCAATAAACACATTATCACGATTAACTATAGGGAGCCCTTAACTAGGGCTGGTACTCTGGAATCTCTCCCAGTGGAACGGTGATAGCAGCGGGCTATTCTGTGCCAGATTTGATATTATAACTTTAGACTGTGTTGATTAATATCGGTTTGAATATACAGTTATTAATTTGTTGAAAGTCTTTTTTTATGTAGAACAATTATACAACGGATAGGTTATATTTATGATAATATGACTTACGCGGTCAAAATATGTCATAGAATATCACATGGGCACCAATAATGTCAAGAACATCCTATTATGAAATGTCATAGACTGTGTTTTTTATGGTAGATAGTAAACATAGATAATAATCACCCAATAGGATCTAATTACTTAAAAATAATCCTCTCTTATTGGTTGATCTATAGTTACTACCGACTATAGTAAACACAGTTAGCAAAAATTCATGGTAGTGCTATTACAGTACACGTATCCCGTTTAAAACAAAAATAATAAAGGGATTTTAAAATATCTTGTTTTTTAAGTTAAATATAGGACAAAATAAAAGAAAAAAAATATGACAAAATCTTTACCAAATAAAATCTATACCAATATTATAAAGGAGAAGATGTGTATTTTTGTTTGTAACGAATAGTCTCGAAAACTACTGGACCGATTTTTTAAAAAATCACTTATAGAATGCTACATTATCACTGTGTAACATAGGCTATGTTTTATTTAAAAAAATATCCATACGAAAACTTTGAAAATATAACCCAAGGTGTAAAAAAAGTACCTATAAATTTCTTTACATCGCGTGCGCTGCAAAAACTGTTAATGATAAAACAAAATAATGTACTACAGATTTAGAGAACACATTAATATCTGCAAAAAAGTTCCCGGTACCATATGTCCAACTATTATAGTTATGTCACTATAACAACTTCTTTGTGTATTAAAAGTTAAGGGAAATGCCAGTAGAAACTAGACCACGTTATTAGTACCTTGGTATTAAACCTTATCCAAATAAATCACTGCGTATTCGAGGTTGTTTCAGTACCTTTTGAAATATTTAAATCGGACAATTCATTATGTTTCATTTAAAAGATCATGAATTAAAAAAAAACGACAGTGCAAAAACTCGCTCGCAAAGAGTTTTGGTTGTTTTTTTTTTCTCAAAAACTATTTACGTTTTGGTATTAATTTAGTTTCAATGTTTGAGTGAATACCTACAAACCTTTTTATTTTCAATGAAATCGGTCCAATAACTTCTGAAAAATAAGAAACTATAATACCCTATTAGGTCAACAAGATCAACAATCACAAATTGGACCAGTAGTTTTCAAGATATTTGTTGCGGACAGACAGATTACAGACACCGGAGTTTCACTATAAGGATTCCTTTGAAGGTACAGATGATAACGTAAGTTTTAGTTCGAGACAAAAAAAAATCTCAATACGGGTGACGCGACGGAACGGGGCGGTTGAAATTTAACGCAAGTAAAACCGTGGGGCACAACTAGTATTATATAAATTAAAAATAATTTCACATTTTCAATAAAATTTAATATGAAGAAGAAAAAATATATAAAGGTAGGTACATACTTAAAATAATTTATCTTATTAAAAAATACGCGTAAATTATATTCCGCGGCACGTGCTTGCCGCATGGCAGGAAGACACATACAGGATGCCATTCATTAAACAATAATAAAATATGTAAACACTATTAAACTTGATGTTATATCAAATAAAATGTAAATTATTGATTATTAAACGTTATCTATCTGAATCCTCGTGGCAATTATATATATTATATTATGCGACGCATACAACGTTATTACGAGAATAAATCTATTTTAATTTTTTGTACTATAAAAGTGGTAAATAAATCGCGTCGTAAACGTAGAAACATATATCAAAGTATAAAAAAGTCACATGTGGTGATCTTATTAAAAATGTATGTGAAAGAAAAACAAAAATCTACTTTAGTAAACTAAATTACATACTCCTATTTATTTATGGTACAGACAGACAAACATAACAGCCATGTTGTTTTAACATCCAAAAACACAAATGCATTACAGCACATGTGACTACTCGAAACAGTTCAAGAGGTTGCTACGGAAAACAACCCACTGGCAAAATCAAAACACGTGAAGTGCGCACGCTGCGACGGCGACCAATCAAAACACTCTATTTAATTTGATTATCGAATACGGTGTTCTGTTATGCACTCAGTTTGAATTGCGCGCGCACGTGACTTCCATTTTTAAATTATGAAGTTATTTTTTTAAAACATGTGGCTTTGACATTCTAATTTAATTAGTAACTTGAATTATTATTATAAATTCTTAAAACATTATCTGCTCTATTGCGAACCGTTTCGCTAAGCCAGATGCTTATTTCATAAACTTGTTATTTTAATTTTCATCGACAATTTATAATACAGTACTTGTTAAAGAAACTGAACCAAGCACTGAAAATTTACCTAAAGCAAGCAATGTATTATATTTTATCATTGTAAATTATAATTGTAACATTAATAAAATATTCACAGGCTTTATAGCTACTACTTATTGTATTAAATCAATTTGCAAAGTTAAAATTTGACATATTTCTCATTAAAAAAAATACAAATTTTGACTCTGATAAAACTTTGATATATATGAATTTTACACAGGCCCTTGGTTAATATGTATTTTATCACTTCTGTTCCATATCAAATGTCATATAAATTGCCCGGTCATACTCTAAGCTCTACTGAGGCTCTAAGCTTGTACTTACCCCCGTATTCTAGAACGTTTCCTTAACTCCACTTTTCACTCATGCAGCGTCTGCCTCAACTAGCTTTTAGACCGACGTTCCTTGAGTGTAAAGTGAAGTTAAGGATACGTTTTAAAATACGGGGGTTAGTGTACTGGGTACAACGATAGGTAGAGACGTGCTAATATAGTTTGCCCAGAGTGGCAATCGAACCCATGATCTCCAGATACACCGCCAACGGCATAACCACTAGACAACAGTAACGAATAAAGTATAAATAAAAATATATGATAATCATTATTATTTAAATCTCAAAATACAATCCATATACTTTTAGCACGACCTGTCATATTAGATTTATATTCTGTAATAACACCAATTCATATTCCAATAATCCGTACTTAATATCTAATACCACAACCCTATCTGTCACCCTTGCATTTTGTCTTTTTCATTTAAATTCTCGAAGATTAATATTTCTAAACTCTAATATGTTTTTATTTTTAGAAAATAAGGCATGAGCTTTTATGATTCATAATTCTAAGCATTAAATAGACAGCTTACGTAAATATGATAAAAAACGAGACATTTATATGTAAGTATACAAATGACTAAATAATGGTGGTAAAAAAATCAATGAAACCCACGAACTAACATCTCAGTGCATCGAATGCAACTTTAGGTAAAACAAAAGAATGAAGAAAGCTTATTTATGTGATGTAGTGACGTAATTGGCGAAAAGAGATTTGGCAAGTAAAAGGGAATCAAAAATAATAAAGTATACGTTATTGAAAGTCGAATCACATCATATCGGTACTCAGGAAGACAAATATGTATACAAATAAATGAACGCCATTGTTGTTTTACCCGACGGTTATGGGTTTGATTCCCACTCAAGAAACAATCATATTTTGGTAATATTATGATTTTGGTGCACATAGCACAAGCTCAGAATTTAGTTTGCTGAATGTTTGAAATGTCATATTCGCCTACTAAACAACTAACTTGATTTGTTAATAAATCAATATATGATTAAAAAATCTTGTTTATAAAAATCATAACGCTATTTTATAATAAATTTAAATCCGCTGTTCTACCCGCTCCCGCGACACATGTCCACAGCAGTAACCACAATCGGATGATCGCGCCTGCCAAATGGCGCGCGAGCGCAGCGCAGCGAGGGGCAATTATGTAAATTGTTATTAGTTTTTAAACATTATCCGCTAAGTACCCCCCTTAACGTTTCTCAGCACGCCTGTCAATGACCGGTACAAGCAACTCTATTTAGTATTAGATGTACATTGAAGCTTTTGTCGCTGGAATAATTTTAAACTCTAAATTAAACGTTCAATGGATTTATTCATGAATGATTTTATTATTCGTTAAAAATACTAAGACTTAATTAGGGCTAACGTAATTAATTATGTTGGATTATTTTTGGAGTGTCACTTCACTTCATAAAGTATAAAAATAGAACTGAAATCAAAAAAATCGTAGAATGAATGCCTTATTGCGCAAATGTGTCCTGAAAAATAACTTTGAAAGATTTATTATTATTAAAACTAGTAATATAATCGTCGTGACAAATGAAAAATATATAAGAATATTTATCTGACGATTGAAAAATCTGCCCTTAGTTTCGTAGTAAGGTACTCGTTTAGTTACTGCCATCTGATCTAAAACTGCGCGCCCCTCGACTGCATCTGATCAATTTCGTCATAATGATAGGTAGATAATGGATACTAACATGCTCCCGCGCATACAACATCCATACATTACCTAATACAGTCACATGTAGTGGAGGGGCGCGCAGTTTTCATTAGATGATCTCTACTTTGCTCTAATTGAAAATAAACTATAATAGATAAAAATACTATATACTAAGTAATATTTTGCATTTAAAATCACATTATTTTGAACTTTTCTAATGACAGGGTGATAAAACATTGAACTTAAGACCGTGTATCTCTTGGTTTAAAATTGTTGAATAAAAATAAAGACGCCTTTAGGGGTCTAAGGATGAATGATTTTTAAGATATCATTAACAACTTAAGTTTCTTGTGTTCAATGTTTTAATCGTAAGCTAATCATATTCGACAATTTACTTGTATGAAGAACTGACAAAGGTATTTATTTTTCATACATGTTATTTGTTGAATAACTTTATCTAACGATTAAAAATAGCCTTTAATTATGCCACTATTTATTCTTTCAAAACGCATCTATTTTACTCCTTTTAAGGCGGCATTAAATTTATGAACAGTTTTTAACATCGGTCGTATAAGTATATTTTTATCCGGACCGTATCGCCGACGTGATTCATACAGCCTTGTGGGAAAGGATTTTCGCTCAGGAATCCCTCCCGGTTTATGACCTCGCATTCCTAATGCCGTTCTGAGATAGAACTTGCCTCAGATAGCGAAATGGACGAGGGCGATTTGTTTGGGATTTTGTAGGATAGCAGGTAGGTATTGTAAATTGTTGTATTCAACCACTTACTGAATAAAAAAAAATGTCTTTTCTTTAGTTTTATTATTATTTTAGATACACTTTTACAGATGTAAAACCGTCATGTAACCATTTCTTTATCATATTTGTTTTATAAAGCGCACGGCATGTAATTTTTTATCTACCTGATGGTAAGCAAGCCTATAAAATCCATGAATCGATCGATCAATGCATTGTTGTTTAACTGCTTTGATCGCTCCCACTATGCCGGCAAAATTTTGCGGTTAAGAAATGGGCGGTCATGGTAGTCTCTTTTTAGAGTGTGTAAATACAAACGGGCGGTTAATTTGATGATAAACAGCGAGGCTACTAAAGTAGGCTCGTAATGCAATTTCGTCTTTGTCACCACCCATTTCATAACCGAATCAATTACCCGGCATAGTGGGAGCTATCAATGTTTATTACCAATATAGTAGTCACCTGAAAACCAGTAAACCGACTGACTAAAGCCAATAGTATAAATAAATTTATTCCACAATTTAATCTTAAATGAATAAAAAGTTTTTTAAATCTTAAATATCCTTTTTCCAATTGCAGACTGGTATAATAAAAGCGAGCGATATTTTTACGATTTTGAGAAAGAGTTTACGGTGGGAGGTTTATTATTTCTCGTTTTGTTTCAAATGCACGTGATTCCACATTTTGTGTCGGTCACGAGCAACTGCTATTTTGTTGTTTCTACATTCGTTTTCAACGACAGCAACTAAGTTATTTTATTTATTTTATTTTAGTTCCTACTTCTGGACTGAAATAAAATGTCTTGAAGAAATTTATTTTATGGTATAAAGTTTTCGTACTTTGTTGACAATGTGTACTTTGTAATAATCTATATATATATCTCTACATATTCCTTTTGCTTCGTCTACTCTCAGTCATAAATTTTCTCATTCTTGCACGACAATTTTAAAGACTTTTATTTGCAACGTCTTTTAACCAACTATTCCGATTTGACGATTGTATAAATTTAGCAATTATAAATCTTTTTTTTTTATTTTTTTTTTTTATTTTTTTTGGATTTGGTTTCCGCCTTCATAGATTAGTGGTTGCGCCTTTGGCGTTGTATTCGGAGGTCGTAGTTTCGATTCCTACTCTTGGCATAATATAATTAGTACGTTTTTCTGTATAGTTTATTCTGGTTTGTATACAAGCCTAGAGAGAGAGATACAATATGCCAAGAGAAACTAAGATTTTAATTGTTGCTTGTTTCATTTTATTATAAAATCCTAGAAAGAATCTCCAAATATCTTATATATATCGTATATCAAGGAAAACTAATAAAGTTTTATCTCTTGACAGTTGACAAATTCGTTAATTCCGCCCGCCTTCGTACCTAGGGCGGATTCGGTCTGTCATCGTGATGAGGGTTCAAATTTTTGCGATATATACAATCGGAAATTGAATCATAACTTTGAGGATTTACGGTTCAGATTTAATTGTCAATCAAGAGTAATTTTTCGCTAAGATTAAGTAGGTAGATGATTTTAAAAGAGGCACAATTGAGTTGTTGATTAGATCTTTTGCAGGAGCGACTTGAACTTTGTCTTTTGTTCAAAACCTTTAAATCTAACAAGATTTAGATACTTATCTATATTTTTATTCACTTATATAAGACTAATATATATTTTTTTTATTTTCCAATCTAATAAACATATTCAGTGCAACAATAAGAGGAGATATTAGGTATTGTACATACCGCATACATTTTAAGGAAAGATAACAAGATATATAGCATAACAATTACAAACATTAATTTTGTAAACTTTAAAAAAATATGTTCTATAACCGGCGCAACTAATACCTACTATATATATATATATATATATATAATTTGTCAATTTATTAAAGAGGCTTCTTAGTGACACAATATAAAACACACAATATAAAACTAAAAAATGTTCAACTCCACTATAGTGCCTCGGAGAGCACGTTAAGCTTTCAGTCCCGGTTTCACTATACCAACTTGTGAAACTGTTTTTAGATGGGATGTTGAGTCTATTCAAAACATCGCGATGAGCTAGCCACTTGTTCGATGTAGACTCATACCATCGGCTACGACGAGATAGGATTAAAACCCCTCCGCTGGGTACCCTGGGGCCGTCTAGGCGGTCACTGGCGCCGTAAGGCACCCGTGATGATATGTATGTATGTATGTAAATCTTAATAGTTACCTACTTAATTTTAATTAACATTTATAAGTTATACCGATAATCATTATCGAATACCTAAAACCGTATTTGTCGTGGAATTCCCAACCTACATATCCTCATACTGCTTCATAACCAAAATGTATAAATAAATATAGATATATTTTAACTTTTATCTCTTTTACGCATACTTATTTTTGTTTCTAAAAAATGTGACAAAATCTACTTTAAATAAAGTGTTCTTCAAGGACTCAATAAGTGTGTATGAATACCGGGGTAAATCTTTAATTTGCTACACGAAAAGCTTACAAAATAAATGGGCCCCAACCCTACGAAGCAGCACAGAAGTTACCCATAACAGTGGGTCAGTAAATTCCACAGCAACAAGATTGTCGCGGGATTGTTCTCAACAATGCTGAACGCTCAGAATGTCCAGTCATGGACGATATTGCTGAAATTCTAAAGCTTGACAAATAGTGTTACGTCATTTCTCGTTTTGCTATAAGACAGTTGGATTTTTATCAAAATTTCTGGATTTATTTTCTTAAAACTTAGTCTAAATAAATTTTATATAGTAGTTTCTTCCGAAAACATATCAAATTGTAAAACATATTTATGTTGTTTAGTTAAGTATTTGAAGATATTTTTTTATTTAAAATAAAATAACTTTCAACCACTTTTTGACTGCTTATCAGTTTATTAAAAAAAAAATTTCATTATAATGCATAAAAAAAATATTTTTATTGTACACAAGCAGCTTGCAAGATCAACAAATTACAGGTAGAGCGCATCTTACATGTTAATATACTACAGACTACGGCGTAGCTGAATCTTATGTTAATATAATATATAGAATTAAATAATAGAGAAGTGCCCTAAGGCCTAAATCTTCTTTTCAAACATGAGAAAAGGAGATGCCATATAAACCAAAAACAAAAAGTGAGAACCAAAATTAGTATAACCAATCAATGTTAAAGAAGTGAGAACAGAATATTGCGGACAAAAACATATTTGACATTTTGTTGGTGAATTAAAATAAACAAAAAGTAACCAATTATATCTTTTCCATATAGATTTGAGAGAGTGCGAGACAGATAAAAGATAAATGGTGTGATTTCTGCTTTATAATAATACTTACAACATAATATTCATACTTTCATAAGATAAATATTGGCCATAGGTATTATACCTATGGCTTAAAAAACGGATAATAGAGATTTAAAAAAAACTCATAAAATAATAATAAATCCCAAGAAACATTAGGCCGGTAGTCTCCGACGAGATTGTCCGGAGTAAGTATCCCGGTTACACCCGGGTTTGTTACACAAGTATTCCGGAATGTCCCAGTCACGAATGTTATTAGAGTCACCCTTGGCACCCGTGATATGTGGAACTATTTCCTTTGCTTCTACGAATAAGTATTGTTTTACTTTCGTAAGATACCGAATATGCAAAGAAAACTAATTACAGTAATAATGTAGTTACATATTGACTTGCATAATCTTTCAATGAGCTTTTAAAAAATCAAATTCCTTTTATGAATAAATTTCAAGAAATATTAGGCCAGGGTAACGGGGGTAAATATTCCGATTACACCCGGTTTGGTTGTATTCCAGATAAATAAAAACTTTTCTAATTAAATTAATGTTTTTCTTACATAATTTTATGTTATATATTTTCGTTTACGTATTATATATAGGCAAATGCTCAAATGATTAGTATACCAAGAGTTTTTTTTTTTATTATTGTATTTTTCTTAATTTTTAAAGAAGAAGAAAATTTCTGTACAAATTTTTATACCTACTGCCAGTTGCCGTCTTATATTATATTGTAAAATAATATATCATTCTAAGATAAACGAAACGTTGTTTTTTGTCTTTATGAAATACAAATATTTAAAAACAGTCTTATACCACAAAAATATATAAATTACTCAGCCTAATAATAAAAATCTAAATATATAATGTTAAATCGTGTAAAATAAGCACAAACTTCATAAAAAAGCTTTCTATTTTTACAGAAAATTCATAGAAAAACAGAGTGTTACAAAATGGGCACGAAGTAGAGAGGAACAGATAGTTCAATCTCGAGTCAGCGCTTAAGACAACACTCAATGTTGAGATCTAATGGAATCTCATCGCGAGACAAGAGATGAGCAAACAGACGGAGCGAAAGACGACATAATCAACATCTCAATCTTGAATCTCATGACAATAACAATCCCAATTGGATTTTGGTGTCTTCGCTTTTCTTCCGAACCATAATAAAGTTTATGATTTACACACACAAAACAATATTAATAGATTTTGTAAACCTAAAACTTATATAAAACTAAAACAAATAAATAAAAGCAATTAAGTTTAAAGCCGGTAAGGTCGTACTTGCTTCCTATATACCGATTTATAAAGGTGTTTCGGAGACCCGGTACTTGTCCTTTTAAAGGACATTTTGATATGTTTTCATAGAAGAGCATCATCCATGTTATTTACTAACATTTTTATTTATTTATATAGGTTATTCATATATCGTTTACAGAGACTAATAATCATAATAATAAGTAATTAATTAATAAAAAAATATTTGATAAACTTATTTTAAATATATAAATGTATAAAAGCCGCCAGCAATAAAGCAAAACATGAAGAAATTTAATATCTTCTTTCGTGTCGCAACCCATGCTGCAGCGGCGACACGACTAAGTGCATAGCTTCTATTCATTGGATCCTGAACGCTTCTCTCTCAAGCCAACTGAATTTTCCATGAGCATGTAAATGCAGGCTGAATTTATGAAGCCTTCGCAGCAGCGTTCCCCTAATTTACTTGGTCGTTTTTTACAAGCGCCTGAATTATTAAGCGGCGCCCGAGAGCGTCCTTAAATTATTGTTATGGCAGATTTTTTGATTTCTCAAATGCGAGTCGCGAGTTGGGTTGTTGTGACCGCACGTGCCGCTTCTGCCGTTACTTTTTATGGCCTTGTCTGCCGCTCCACTTTGTAATAACTACCTACTGTTGCAGCGGTGAATTTAATTGTTTTTATTGTTGCATTTTATTTAAAAATATATTTAGGTTGGTACCTATAGTAATAAATATGTATGAGTTGCCTAAGGAATAGGTTGATATAACTTTTATTGTTATTTTAACACTTCTTATTGTTATAGCTAATCGTTTGAGGTGTTTTTTATGTCTATCAGAAATTCCTTAAAAAGGAATATGAAATCCAACAAAACAGTGCAATAACTAATAATAATAAAAGAAATGTAACAACAATGTTGGAATTGAACATGCTACTGTGCTATGTTTTAGTCAGCAGTTAAACCTCTAAGCAACCAAGTAATCCCAATTCCCAACCCTCAAAATAAAACACCTATCTAAAGCAGTGTTCGTAGCCTCTGCATTCGCCTCAGCTCCGCCATATTTTCAAAAATCTCTCCAGCGAAAGCACTTTAAGTTGGAGGCGGGTATATTTAATTCAGCGCCGTTCCAGGAGTAACGTCGCCATAAAAATCCTCGCTGCCGTGATACTCTGCAGATGAGTCGCGCCTAATGGCCAGGGTCGAATCCGGAACGCTCCCGACGCTGGAATAATTGTTCATTTTAGTAGAAATCGCACTTTATTGTGTATTAATGGATGGAAATGATTTTTGTTGCGAGATGTTATTTCGTACTACAACAAGTTTAGTCTATATTGATACGAAAGTTTTCTAATATGTATTTCATGAAGAAATCAAATGGTTTTAAAATCATAGTAAAAATTTTTTTTTTATTATACACTGTATTTTTTATTTGAGTTTGTTTTCAAAAATTTAACAAAAAAAAAACTTAATATGTAGATACTTTTGTGAAAACTCCTTATAATATTTACCTATACCTACCTAAAGTTAAGTGTTAAGGTAATAGTTCTATTTTATACCTTATAAGCGGTGAGTAATATTTCCATTCTTATCACTTAGGTATATTAAAACAACCCTTAACCAACATTTAACTCTTCAAACATCTCAAAAGCCTATATCACCATGATGACAAGATCCGTTGTAACTTATTCAAAGCGTTACCCGGATAAAGGAAAGCTTACATCCGGTCCTGGTTACTTCCGGTTAGGATTTACGGTTATCGTTTTCCGGAATATGTTCAATCACAACCACAACTTAATGTTTAACACTACTTGTTTTTGATAGTGTTCATAAATTCACGCAAGGTTTCTTCACAACTCTCTAGCTATACTAGAATATTGTATGTTTTGTTTTTTGAACCTATACCTTGCCGCTAACGAGATCGCTTAGACAGTCCTGGCGGAAGGTTTTAGTGCCCGCCTCATCGTCACCGATAGTATTATGAATCTACTCCGAACAAGTGGCGAGCTCACAAAAGCAATTATAAAGCTTTATTTATACTTGTTCGGTGTAGACTCATACCATCGGCTACGACGAGGTGGGAATAAAACCCCTCCGCTGGGTACCCTGGGGCCGTCTAGGCGGTCTCGCCCTGGCTTTGTACAGATTACTATATTTATATATTTAAATATATATATATATATATATCATCACGGGTGACTTACGGCGCTCAAGACCGTCTAGGTCCCACCTCGTCGTAGCCGATGGTATTAGTCTACACCGAACAAGTAGCTAGCTTGTCGCGATGTTTGGATAGACTCAATAACCCAACTTTTTTAATAACTATTTTTAAAGCTAAATAATGGGGAAACCCGCAACAAAATCCGTTGCGTAGTTTATTGAAGATATATGCGTACAGACGCGGAAAGGGACTTCATCTTATACTTTGTATAGATATATACGTGGTTCCGAGTTGCCTAATGACTTAGAAATTACTCTATAAAAATCACTGGATTGTACCAATGAGTTTTTAATTAGGAATATTATCTTATTATCATTTTGTTTAGCAGCACCACTATAGTGCTTCAAAGAGCACGTTAAGCAGTCGGTTCCAGTTTCACTATACCGAATTTAGAATGAGTTATTTAGTCTATCCAAGCACCGCATTTAGGTACCTTGAGGCCGTCTCGGGCGCTGCGCCGCGATGGTACAAAATTAATAGCAACTTTATATAACGTTGCTGTCTACTGTACAAACTATATAAAACGTTATCTCGTAATAATAAAATAGAAGCACATCCTCGAGTAAAGTATGTTGTAAAAATCTGAACAAAAGCGAAGAATCTAAGGCAAGCTATGTTAATGACATATTTATGGCGATCGATACAACATAAATATAAGTGGGTTAGCGAATAACAAGTTAGACCCGGTTGCTGGTACCTATCCGACGTTCATCAAATATTGTTTTAAACATATATAATATAATAATGTTGATGTAATGTTTACTTTATTGCAAATTCTTCCGCTAGTATTCAAACGACGTCGACATGTTTCGCTTCTCCACGAAGCATCTTCAGGGCTGAATTTTATTTATGATGGCCGAAATAAGAAATAATTTGCAATGAAGTAAATATTACATCAACATTATTATATTAAATAATAGAGTTTTGCAAAATAACGCCTGATTCAATTAATTATAAAAAATATATATCTAAATTCGGTTCATTATAAGTAGTCCTCGTTACTCTTGAATGAACTTCGCTGGTTAAGATCTACGACCTCGTTTTAAGAAACTCGACCTTATAGGTCCTATTATTGGGTCGGAATTTAAACAAAAATGTTTAAAAATTATAGTATTGTTGGTGTTCCGAAGATGGAAGCTGACTGAAACGAGATTGTTTTAATGAAAATAATTATTTTAACATTGTGTTATTATTTTTATCCAGGCTATACACTGGCTTGAGGTCGTGTACACGGTTTTCGGCAGCCGATAACATATAACTACTAAGAAAGAGTACCTAACCATTCGTAGGTACCAACAAATATTTTATTATGCAATAAGTCTTCAAATAAAATTTCTGAAAGAAATAAAAAGAAACCTCAGCATAAAAAACACAATAAACTCGTTTATATTTTTTCAAGTGAATCCCCTAAAAAACAATTAAGCGTTAGTGCGTCCCTGCGCTCGCATAATTACGCACTAAACGGCTGAAGAAGTGGATTTTATCTACTCCCATCCCCTCCCCAAAGGGTGTCAGATGAGATGTTAACCGGAATATCTTACGAAAGCCTTCAAGCGGTTTTTAATGCTTTTTCAGCGACAATGGGGTTAACTTTCAGCGTTATATGTGGGAAAGTGTTTTTTTATTTGAGACCGGATACGTATGAAATATAAATACCTACTTATAGGTGTATTTAGATATTGTATTTATCATCACGCATATATCTTTGTGTGCGAGTATAGGTATCTCTATATCTTACATTAGAAATAAAAGCATCAGATAAAAACGCTTTATATTAAAACGCTCCCATATCTATGTATACCTACTACCGTTTACATTGGTTACCATTTCGTAACCGCATAATTAGCAGGTATAGTGGGCGCAACGAATGCTGTTAAACAAACGTGTATTGATAGACCCCATTCATGGATTTTGTGGGTCTGATTCCCACAGTAGATACAAAGTCACTGAATTAGAAGTGATAACTTAAAGCCCTCTCCATATGTTACCAAATAATAAGTTATATATATGATGTACATACATATCTAAAATAAAGATATCTTACACTCAAAGCCTTTACGTAAAACATCGCAAGAGAACATCTTTCTTAGCTCCAAAAACCTCCGTAAAATCTGTAGAAATAGAGGTATCGCAAAGATGGGAACGAACGGACTAACGAGCGCCCGTGGCAGACGCTCTGATTTCCAATTCAAAGGAAAATTGCGATCCATAACCTTAACGGGGGGAGTGGGAGGGAGATACGCCAAGCAGGGAGGCAGAGGGAGGCGGTTGCTACGCGACGCGGGGAGGAGCCGCCGCAATCACTGCCCAATAGAACGACAGATATAAATTGCTCTGTGCGTCGCGACGGCGAGTGCGACAGAGAAATAGCGGGGCCTCTCTGTTACGTTAATGAAGTCGCCGGTCGCCGCAGGCCCCTTGATTGACGGACGCGGCCGAACGGGGCCCCCGTGTTCCCAAGCTGCACCTATAGGGCTAATCAAGGTGTACGTGGCCGCACGGGGCCCCGCTCTGATTTGTTATACGGACCCGCCTAACTACATCAATGGTGTCACTTACCTATCTCATTGATAACCTTTCGTAGGTAAATAATTATACGGGCTATTTTTTTTATCTGATTAATTTGTACGTCGCTACTTTAATAACTATACTAAAGTAGTAAGTTATTTAGTTTTAAAAATTGAAAGTAAATAAGTTGTTATTTTGACATGAAGTTTCTACCTAGCCATGCCTACAGATGCAAACACTAAGAAGAAGTTTAGTCTGTGGGTTCTTGTCAAAGAGGTAGTCTTCTTCTACTAATCCTGGGATTTGACTATATCTAACGCAGCGTGGATACTAAAGTAGACTTGTACTTATAGCAAATTCGTCTTTGACCTCGCCCATTTCGTAATCGCATCAAATAACCGGCATAAAACAATGCTATTAAGAAATTTTTGTTATTTTTACAACTTTAACAGAAAAAAACAGGAGTTACCTAAGTAACTAAACTAAACATCTAAGAAAATCTAGATTACAATGCTAACAATGAAAGCGCTGACAATAAACAGTCTATGAGGATAAGCACAAAAGGACCGACGGACAATAAAACTCAATATTAAATTCTTTCCGCGAAGGAATCACGATTCGAGTAAACTTTTAATATAGCGCTCCGGTGTCAGATCACCTATAAATTCCAAGAGTCCAGCTAAAGATCGCGCTTAGAATGCGTAATATGAGAAGAAGCGGACTTCGCACAGATTACGCTCAAATGGGGTTGCCGTGTGTATTGAAAAATATATGTATAACACTTTTTTGGTAGAAATAGCTTTAGAGCTTTTTTTACTTTTTTATTTAATTCATCCCATATCTCTATCTGAGATAATGTATATGCAAAGCAATAAAAATATTAAGGTACCTATTCAAGCATTACTATATCGTAAACTCTTAATAATGACTCGTAGTAATAAAAAAAAACATTCGCTAGTGGCTAAATACATTTTTAATTACAAATTATGCTAACTCTATGTATAAAACGGATGTATAATATAGAGATATCCTTTTGACATTGTGTTAGATTTCCTTTTAAACCCGAAACTTTAAAAACAGTTTTTTTGACCTAATGTTAATATAAAAATACTTAATTAAAATGTAGGATACCTTGTTTATATCGCTCCTGAAAAAAAATCCTGATAAATAATTATATAGGTCTTTACAGTGGGCCTAATTTAAACGTTTTCGACTTAATAATTTAGTTAATTATAAAATATTCGAGTGAAAATTACGAGTAGTAATATTGAAACCGTCATTTTTACTAAAATATTTCGATAATAATAATAATATGTCTAAAGCGCTAAAGAGTTAATTTTTTGACAAACTTCTCGGTTTTGGTGTTGTGGCAACCCTAGCTCGGGATGAATGCTACAGTGTGGGGTCGGATCGCCACACGGTCCCACCTGTCGAGGTGGCGATCGATATGGTCTCAGCACGGATTTCGACGAACCCGGCTATCGAATCCGTATGTACGTACATGTTATAAACATTATCTACGTGTTTCATATAATGTAGATATTTATTGGACTTATTTAATTTTGTTAATTATTTTATTTTTTCTACAAAACATCAGAAGAAATAAAAGTACAAGTGTACAACACATTCATATTTTGGCATCCTAACGTCGATATAGTTAGACAATCGATAAAATAAAGTTTTGAATGGATACTTATTTATTCATAAAACATAACATTTACATTGCAGAGGGTATAACTTCATTAAAACAAATAATCTTAATTAATAAAAAGTATAGAGGAATACCATTCTACTGGGTGGGTGATTGAATATTCATCAAATAAATTTTGAAATTAATATACGTGGCGGCCGAGTTGGTTATACCTTGGACTTAAAAACACTTAGGTCCCTGGTTCGAATCCCGATGTGTACCAATGAGTTTTTAATTAAAAAAATTATGTGCATTTGTTTGACAACACCATTATAGTGCCTCGGAGAGCACGTTAAGCTGTCGGTCCCGGTTTCACTATACCAACTTGTGAAACTGTTTATAGATGGGTTATTGAGTCTATTCAAAACATCGCGACGAGCTAGCCACTTGTTCGGTGTAGACTCATACCATCGGCTACGACGAGGTGGGATTAAAGCCCCTCCGCTGGGTACCCTGGGCGGTCTCGTGATGATATATATATATATATATATATATATATAAACTTTTCTACCAAACTAACAAAATTTCACCTTGTTCACAGGAGAAAAGCCGCACAAATGTCAAGTCTGCGGGAAAGCATTCAGCCAGAGTTCAAACCTGATCACTCACTCCCGCAAGCACACGGGCTTCAAGCCTTTCGCTTGCGAGCTTTGCGGCCGAGCCTTCCAGCGCAAAGTGGACCTGCGCCGGCACAGAGAGACGCAGCACGCAGAGATAAGGCCGCCGCCGCCGCCGCATCCCATGCAGGCCCATCCTGAGGTCCATGGGGCCATGCACTCCTCACCGATGGAGATGCATGGAGGGCATCCTGATCATAGAATAGGTATGGATTTGCTAAAAGTAAAAGCATTCGTTTATAAACTTTCTCAATCAAAATTTTGGGGTGGAGCCTTGCATCGCAAAGTGGATTTTATTTTTTATTTTACTTAACATAAATGCCACTTACCGTCAGGCAAGTGCAGAGGTGCTAAATTTAAACATTTCAAAAAATGTTCAATAAATTTCGATTCTGAAGTAACTTGAGTATCCTAAAAAAACTAGTTTTTATGTTTCTATCTATTTTTTTTTTTAATTTGAGACATTGGTTCATAGGAATCGTTTTGATTTGATCAGTAGAGCCTCATATTAGCCCAGAGTACAACCTTATAAAGTCCCTATGTAAAGGTTCTTATGCTGTGTTGTTTTAAATAAAATTAATTTTTATATCTGTAAATTTTACATTTGTTTCAGGAGATTTAAGAACTCACCCGGAGCTTCGTCCTCCGCACCCGGACTTCCGGAACCCGCATCTCTCTGCCAACATTCCTCCTCTGCAACAGCTCACCTCCTCTTGAACGACGCCAGCCTTCGCGCACCCCACGTGGCGCTGAGGCTGAAACTCTACTCTAATTGCATGTGTTTAAGGTTCTCTTTTACCTGAAGGCTTGGATATAAAGGCTATGTACACGGTCTTTGTTTCGCTCCTGACATGTACGTTACTTGACATTATGTATGACCTTGGTACCAGAAAACAAAGATTATTTACAGTTAAAGAAAATGACTCCCAGTTATTGGAACATATTCGAATTGTTCATAAGACACATAATTGGGAATGTCACGACTTGGCGTCTAGAGCCTTCTCACATTGGGGGGTGCCGTTTTTAGGGGGTTGCAATGACGTGTCAGGCATTTGTTTGTATTAAATCTTACGATAATGCCATAGCTGCACTTTGTGTTTGGCCCATTGTCATCGGCAAAAATATTTATAGGATGGTGCATCGTCATGTATAGATTATATATAGGTAACATTATATAGTATAGATGCAAAGGCCTATATAAATATGGCAGTTTTAATACTTTTTGTCACAATATTTGAATTTTTTTTTTATTAATAGACGCAGCAGCAGCCCCCATTTATATGACAGTTTTTCTCCTTGTTAGGGAGGTAATCGCACACCCTTGCACCCATTCGTGAATTAGCCAAAACCTCCTTGTATAGTTTTCGCCATATTAACTGGGGCTAATTTCAGAAATTATTTTAAATGTTCTTAGATATGTGATATATTATTATTTTAGGTATTGTACTGAAAAATGTTAATTAGTCACTGTTTTATTAAAATTAATATCTATTTATGTGAGAAAATTGCCTATACACCTAGGTGTGCACATCTCTACATTCACAAGTGTGTTCACGATTTTCTTAGATGAAAAATTTATATAGGTACATAAATTGAAAATAATATTTTTTATATATAAGGTCTCTGTGAATACATCGATTATAATTTGCAGTGCTTGGGTGAACGCCTAAAATTAAAAATTGACGAATCAATTAAGTAATTAAAATTAAATTTAAAAAAATGCTTTTTTGTGCAATTAGCAGAATGCATAGTTACAAAACAGAAAAAATATGCAATAAAGGTAATTATTATTGTAGGTAATTAAAAATAAACCACTTCATCACTAGGTTATTTATAGCATTTACCCGATACCCTTGCAAATTATCGGATTATTTCACTGAATCCTTATAGATATAACTAGTTATACCAAAGATTTGATGTTAAATTAGATAATTACTATATTTTTTCTTAAGAAAGTTTGACGATTGATCGTACATTATTATTACTCAATGTTAAAAATAATTATCATATAATAATTGTATAATATGCTTTGTACAGATTATGATCTCATTGTAATATGCCCATATTTGTATAAGTATTTAAAATTATGTCATTCCAAATTCTTTACTCAGCATTTCCAATAATGCCATTCCATTTTAAACGTTAATAATAATTCTGTTTGCTTACCTACTTAGCCAAAGAAAAACAAAAAAAAATGTTTTATAATAAACGAAATTATTATTGTTGTTGTAAATATTTTATTATAAATAAAATAATGTTTATTTATTATTTAATTTTGTTCCTCTTATGGATGTTGTATGTTGTTAATAATTTAGTCAGCATTTTATTGTACATTCAAATTATTGTTTTAAATTTTATATAACATAAATAATATTGTAAATATGTATTATATTATATAACGATTCCAAAGTTGTCGTGCAATCCTATTATTATAAATTATCACTTCAAATAAATCAATATAAACAGCCATTGAGTTTCTTTTTATATCACTACGTTTTCCCTTCCTTTTTCCACTTCCTGTATATATAAGCCATACGCTCATTATCACTGGATTTTTAATGAATAATTACCGCCTCTGTAGACTGCATGGTCACATACTAAGTTCTTGACTTATACTATGTGCACCAAAAACAATGATATAAATACATATCTATACTAATAAATAATATATATTATACTTAATAATATTATAAAGAGGTTAAGTTTGTGAGTTTGCGAGATTGTAGGGATATATATATATATATATCTGGATCTACTGAATCTATTTTGATAATTCTTTAGTGTTGGATAGCCAATTTTTCGAGGAAGGCTATAGGCTATATAACATCACGCTACGAACAATAGGAGCGAAAGAAAAATGTTGGGAAAACGGGGAAAATTTGTTCCTTTTGAGAGCTTCGTATAAACGAAGTTGCGTATAAACGAAGTTATACATAAGAAGTTGCGCGGGTCAGCTAGTATTTTATAAACGCCAAGACCATGGCAAACTGTACAAAAAAACATTTAACCGAATTAGAGCCTACATAACTAGGTACCTACTATTTTTTTTTTGCCATGACTGCGATCACACCCCCAGCGGTGATACCTATCTGCGAAAAGTTCTAAGTATAATAGGAAGATTTTTTTTATGGAACACGGCATGTGACTGTATCTACCTGATGGTAAACAGACCTACAAAGTCCATTAATGGGGTCGATCAAAACATTGTCTTTGCTTCATTGTTGTTTGCTTCCACTATGCTAGCTAAATGATGCGGTTACGAAATGGGCGGCGACATGTACTAGGAGTCTATTTTAATATCCTCGATGCTTTATCGTCAAATCAATTGGCCGTTTCGTAACTGCCCCATGAAAGGAGACTACAGTAGTCTCTGGAAAACTGGTGAACCCACAGACTAAAACTAAAACATGACTATATATTATTACTATATAATAGCTACCATGATGGGTCCAACATGGTAGCTCATTTTGTCAAGATCTGATGAAGACTTTTAGACCTTGAAAGTGAAACACTAAATCTTGATTGAGATTTAAGATTATGAATGACATGTTACATTTAGTCTAATATTAAATTACATACATACATACATATCATCACGGGTACCTTTCGGCGCCCGAGACCGCCTACACGGCCCCAGGGTACCCAGCGGAGGGGTTTCAATCCCACCTCGTCGTAGCCGATGGTATGAGTCTACACTGAACAAGTGGCTAGCTCGTCGCGATGTTTTGAATAGACTCAATAACCCATCTATAGACAGTTTCACAAGTTGGTATAGTGAAACCGGGACCGACAGCTTAACGTGCTCTCCGAGGCACTATAGTAGTGTTGTCAAACAAATGTACATAAATTTTTTAATTAAAAACTCATTGCTACACACCGGGATTCGAACCAGGGACCTAAGCGTTTTTAAGTCCAAGGTCTAACCAACTAGGCCACCACGTATATATATATTTTTTTTTCATTTGCGACATATGGTTCCACAGGAAAAATTGTTAGATTTTATCAGCAGAACCTCATATTAGCCCAAAGTACATCCTTTCAAATCCACCCTGATAGACACTTTCGCATTTATAATACTAGTGGATTATATATAACAATAAGTAATAATATAACAATAAGTTAAAATACTTTATTAAATTAAATTATTTATTAAATTAAAACACATGCACAACTAACTACATGTACCTACTAAACTCAATCTCAACATTTTTGACCGACCTCCAAGGGGAAGTTATACTCAAACTACAAAAGGCGAAAAACAATTAAATCGTAGCTTGATTCGTCAAAATGTACTGAACATACACGGGTATTCATGTTGGTTACCAATTTTCTTCTCTTTTAATTGCCTCTACCCATTTACGTTTTAATGCCGGATCTTTCAGGAAACTGTATCATGAATAGAAAATATAATTAGTATTATATAAAAAAAACAATAATTGTATAATATCTCATAACCATGAAAGTATTTACAAAAATCGAGTTTATCAACTATAAAATCACATCACATGTTGGACGGTTCTGTTGTCGCCATACCTTTTGATTAAATTAAATTGAAAAGATTATAAATTATTAAAAAGTATCGAAATTCTCATTAAAAATAAAAACACATCACTAGTTCTTCAACTTCTAACTGTTGCACATAGTTTGACAGTTACCGTCAGATTTTGATATTTTAATTATAGGTTTTATTATTTTTTTTTATTAAGGTGTAATATAAGAAAAACATGTTAAATACATACTTGAAATACGTGACACTAGGTACTTTTTTTAAATAGTAGTTTATACACAGCTTTAATGCACAATTAACCATTTTTCCGACAATAAAAGCGGAGCTCTTTTCGACTTTCTCCGCCGAACGCACAAATTAGACTGAGGATGTAAAAAATGTGAAAGTGTGTGTGAGTGACAAATTTGTCACTCGCGCGGCACCCTGCATATTGAATGATGCTTACTCCAGTAGGGGCGCGCGGACGGGCACGGTTTTTACCTTCATGATACTATCCTATCAGCGTCAACTTCATAAAAGTTCCGACGACCGATGTTGAAAGGCCCAAGATCCTTTGAGAGACAATGCAAGACGGCTGAAATTTCCCTTGCACAGACTTTCACTCCATAAAGTTGTGTATGAAAACTGTATTCCTTTTTCCAAGCACCTTAGACAACATCTTGGTTGTCAGTGGAGTCGGTACGGTCCGGTCCGGTTGGAAACTGTCCGTATTGGGACCGGACCTTTTGTACTGGGTACTTGAACTGAATAGACTTATTTATTTTGTATAAAGTATGAGCTTATATAGTAAATTTGATTTAAACATAATTATAAAAATGTGACATGATCAGATGACAATTACACAATTGATTTGAAAATGGAATGAAAAATTGTTATAAAAATGTAAATTATTTATTGGCCGCTTTGCATGAGGCAAAGGCTGATTTTATATCAGCTGGCACAAACCGAAAGTATACCAGTAAGTGTGGTCTATAGACTGAAACTCATAAAGCTCCGGAAATTTGTAATATATTGCCAGCATTGAGAATGGCCTATAGTTTGAGTTTTCTTGAGTCACTATGATAACCCTTTTTTAGCTCAAGCAATAACTAGAATTACAGCTTTACAAACAATTTCTAGGACTTTATCATATTGGCGTAAAAATATCCCTTTTCACCCTACAAGTATATTATTATATCTAATCAATAAGACTACTCCGCATTGTTTTATTTTTTGTGGTTATGATGATTATTTTGTTATAAAACCTTTTTTATTGGAATACAGCTTATTATATACGTGCGGTGGCCGAGTTGGTTAGACCTTGGACTTAAAAACACTAAGGTCCCTGGTTCGAATCCCGGTGTATACCAATGAGTTTTTAATTTAAAAATTTATGTACATTTGTTTGACAACAACACTATACTTGCCACTTGTTCGGTGTAGACTCATACCATCGGCTACGACGAGGTAAGATTAAAACCCCTCCGCTGGGTACCCTGGGGCCGTCTAGGCGGTCTCGGGCGCCGTAAGGCATCCTTGAAGATATATATATATATACAGCTTATTTAAAATATTTATGGGGAACCTGTAAATTGTTCGATATCTACACCACAGAATATAATAGACATCTAGATAATTTTTGTAAAATACAATAAAATAACACAAAAAAAATAAGGCGCTGCGGCATCTGCAGTGACTTATTTTTCAGAAAATACTAACAGTGTAAAATCTATTAAACCATATTCTATAAAAAAAATGCAGTACGTGAACTTAATACTAAAAAAAATATCTTAATATTACCTACTTATAGTTAAAAATAAATAAAAAAAAATAGTTTAGAGCATGTCTAGAATCTTATGTTTATGCTGACTAAAATATAAAACACCTATTCACGCTATTTTTTTAAATAACCGACCCGTTTTCCCCGTTCAAGTGATCGCTATAAAGAATAAAGTGTCTTCGCTAGACAGGTTCGATGAAAAATTAATCCAATTAGGCACGAGACTAGATCCCTGTTGTGTCCATACGAGTGTTTGTGGACGCGCCTTAATAATTACAGTCGGCAACAAATATCTATAAGCATTTTTTTATGTTGTTTATTTTATACAAAATAATAAACAACGTTATTATTAGGTTAAGTAATTATGTTTTTAATTAAGACGAATAATATGACGTTTATTTTATGGTAGCTAAATTGAAAATAGGCGACAGTTATATCAAACTTTCATAAAAGGTGTTGTTTTTGTTTGTAATACCTACCATATTAAATTAAGTATCAAGAAACAATTATGATGACTAGAAAATAAATATTGATATTTCTTTTAATGTGAAATTGATTAAATAATTAAAATGAAAGAATATGTGGAGTAATTATTTTTCAACTTTATTGCATAAATTAAAGACTTATTGGCGGTATGTATTCAACATAATCTTTCAAGAAAAAAAAATCATTAGGTAAGAAACTCCTGACTTAAATTTGAGTAATTTTAAGGTTTAAAATTTTACACAATTAAGTAAAATATTTATACAGTAGCGCTGTATATTTGTTGCTGACTGTACTGTTTGCCGTGTATCGATAGATTGATGATCGCCAACCATAATGGTCAATCAGTATAAATTGATATGTTTGTCAAAGTCTGGACAAAGTTTAAAACCATAATTTCCTGATAGTCCATCAGGCTGTTATTTTTTTTTATATTACCGTGTTAGGTCTTTTATACATTCAATTTAAATCAAATAAAACTAGGTTAAGCTGTCGATCCCGGTTTCACTATACCAACTTGTGAAACTGTTTATAGATGGGTTATTGAGTCTATTCAAAACATCGCGACGAGCTAGCCACTTGTTCGTTGTAGACTCATACCATCGGCTACGACGAGGTGGGATTAAAACCCCTCCGCTGGGTACCCTGGGGCCGCCTAGGCGGTCTCGGGCGCCGTAAGGCAACGGTGAAATTATGTATGTATGTAAAACTAGGTCACTTGACGGTTTTTACGTTAACCAACTTAGACTTAAAAAAGTGTGAGGTCGAAATACCTCGGAAACCAGTAACCACGTATATAATTTAATAAATTAATAGAGCACCAAAAAAAGCCTTCGTGCTTTTATTAATTGTCAGTCATACAATTCTTGCCTAATCAATTGTATTTAACTGGGTACCTAAATATACCTAGGCATCGGTTTCTTGTCGAGGCCTGCCCGCCAGTTTATAACCGCATCCTGAAAATGGTAGTCTCCTTTCAGGGTGCGGTAACAATGGGAAATTGGCGGTTGATTTACGATAAAGCAGCAAGGATTTTTTGAGTATAGACTCGTAATACAAATTCATCTTCGTCGCCGCCCATTTCGTAGCCGCATCATTTAGACACAGTGGGAGCGATTAATGCTATTGACAACAATGTATTGATCGGGTCATGATTTTGTAGGTCTGATTTGCAAGATAGCACTTGCAAATACATTTCGTGCTCCTATAATAATACATGTAGAGATCACCATATGTATGATATACTTGTATTAGGCGATCGAGTTCTATTCTTCTTACAAAAATAATTGCCTTTTAAAATAATTTCTATAAGCGGCCAATCAATATAATTTGCCCACCAAGGAACCGAACCGACACTCAAACCTCTTTGTGACTCATACACAAGTCCGTTTATTAGATTATAGCCCTACACTACGCGTAGAAATAACAATGTTAGATTTGGCCGTAAAGCGGGCTGGACGCTAAAGTCTCCGGGGACCAACGCTGGACGCTAAACGCCTGTTAGCACGCAGTTCGCAGAGGGCAGGATTGGACTTCAAACCCTATTCTACGTTTAACAAATAAGGCAACTTAAAAATTGTTTTAATTGCTTAATTAATATGTTTATTTATTTACTAGCTTGTGTCCGCAACTTCGTAAATGTGTTTATTTTAAAACAAAAAAAACTATTTGCTATTATTTTTTAATAGATACCTATTTTTACTAAAGTAAATTAAACGTGTCAACCATGGTTACAATGCCTTCATTATATATTTAAAACACCAATTTATTATAATTTTGGGTTTTAGTAAGTACCTACAAAATTCTATAGTTGCCAAAAACATGACACAAATAAATATAAAATAGAAAATTTTATGTCATTTAAATATATCCAACTTTGCTCCATAGAACATTTATTTGTATTGGGTGTATTTAAATTTCTTTCATTTATTTATTACATTTGTAGGCGTTTTATAAAAAAAAAATATAAAGACTTTTATGCTATATAGGGCGACCTTAAAAGATTGTCCTCTGGGCTAATATGAAACACTATTGATGAAAACAAAAAACAAAAAAACGTCTTAAAATTCAAATGCCATGTATGCTGTGGATGTTTTATTTAATTAATGTGATAAAATAAATAAAATAAAACTGTGTCGTTTAAAATAATAAACGAGTAACAATTTACAATTGTTTAAACTGAAACAACACCTCATTAATAATAACAACAATGATTTGTAATTAAAGATAAGATTGTTGATACAGATGTTATCATAATCATTTAGTGATTAAGTAATTGTACTGGCTTTGGAACGTAACACTTGCTTAATTTTGAGACCTTTCACTAGAGGTTCCATGGTGTAATGGTTAGCACTCTGGACTTTGAATCCAGCGATCCGAGTTCAAATCTCGGTGGAACCTTCTCTTTTAAAAAAAATATATATAAAGCATTAGCGTATATATTTCGTTACAGTACAATATATAATTCTAAATTGGTCCCGTAGTTTTTTTTTTTTTTTTTTATTAAAGCACGGTATGTGACTTTGTATCTACCTAGTGGTGAGCAGACCTACAAACGCCATGAATGGGGTCAATCAATAATTATAATTGTTCTTAAATAACATTGATCGCTCCCACTATAATAATAATAATAATAATAATAATAATAATAATAATAATAATAATAATAATAATAATAATATAGTTATTTATTTTCCCATTACAAAAACATCAATACAATGAAATAATAGAGAATCCATGTGAGACTGGAGCCCGAATTAGGCTTAGGCCTGTATCTCGGGTCTCCAGGAACCCACCCTAGGCCCAACACCAGGCCTTGTCTAATATAGTTATATAATAGTTCTAAAATAATTAAAATTTCCTCGTCTTAATTTTACAAAATTCAGTCTGTATACTAAAAGGTCGCGGGTTGCATTACAAAAATATTTTACAATAAAAGGCTATACGGACTAAATGATGCGACTACGCGGTGACAAAGACGAATTGCATTACGAGTATATTATAATATATCTACTCGCTACCTTATCGTTAATCCAATCGCCAATTACGTAACCGCACCCTGAAAGGAAACTACCACCTCGACAATAACTCGATGCAATAATCTCCTGAAAACCGGTGAACCGAAATCATGTAATTAATTCACAGTATTAATTAACTGTTATTTCAAAATAAATTCATGGCTAAATAACTTATTGTACATATGCATCAAGTTAAATACAGCCTGAAAATAAATAAAAAACCACACATATATATGAAGGACAAACTTATTATACTTTTCTCTTTTTTATATTGTTTTTATTGAACATTTATCATCACCACTATACTACACGATTTATTATAAGCTGAGTTCCAACACCAGGCCTTGTCTAATATAGTTATATAATAGTTCTAAAATAATTAAAATTTCCTCGTCTTAATTTTACAAAATTCAGTCTGTATACTAAAAGGTCGCGGGTTGCATAAGTTTATAAAATATCTATCTATTAGTATTGTTGTTCTTGACAACAATACTAATAGATAATAATAATGTTGTTCTTGTACAAGCCTGAAGCTTGGTTTGTGAACAGTGAAATATATGTGAAATCTCCTATATAATACATAAAATATTATTAATATTAATAAAATGATTCGGGTAAATATACGCACTTGACACGACCTGCTTAATAATAACTTTAGTAATCATAGCTAGCTTTCATTAAGTTTTATATATGAACAACCAAACTTGACAATTAAGCCCGTCCCTGCCCTCTGGAATCGCCACGCATTTATAATGCAAAAGCACCCGCGTGCAATCAGTATCATGCATAATATATATCTGCCCACCCCTAACCCACCTGAGAGCGATGATGCCGGACCCCGCGAGATTCTAACAAGATTTCTTAGCCCTTAAGGATTTATTTACAAATTACTTTTTGTCTAGTGGATGTTGATAATCGAAGGACTTTGTCTTATAATCAATATTTTAGGCGTGGATATTGTTGGTGGCAGTTTGGTTAGGTGTCTACTATCTACTAAATACAGGGTGACTTTGAAAAGTTGTACTTTGGGCTAATATGTGGTTCTACTGTTTTTATTTGCGACACATGATTCCATGGGAAAAGTTGTTTGATTTGATCAGTAGAGCCCCATATTAGCCCAAAGTACAAAACTTTTAAATTCACCCTGAATATGTAAGTTAGTTAGTCTTACCACTGGGTAGTTTTTTTCATATAATGCTACTACAAGTTACCTTCGATAATTTGATATCAAATCCAAAGTAAAAATGTCAAGTAAAACTGACCACACAAATCTTAGATTGAATACCACTAAGCGCAGCTGGGTGATATGCCCTACAGCAACTTTATACACTCTATCAGATAGAGTCCTTACTTCAGCTAATTCAGTAAAAGTATTCAACTCCTTTTCCCTGGGATAGGGTTCCGGCTAGAGGGTTTTCCTTACTCCACCAGAACCTGGATGCGGAAAGCGGTGAAGGCAGTGCACAGGCCTTTGTGTACGTCAAATTGTATGAAAATCTCAACATAGTTATTTTGTTAATTAGTTTGTTTGTGCGCCAATATTTTTTGATGCTGTTTTATTATGATTTCGATAATTTTTCAGTAAAATCCTTGGAAAGATAATATATATTTTATACTATCCATTGTTTTTTTTTATTATGTCATTTGAAACAATGCAATGCTTCATTATCCGTGCGGTTTAAAATAATAGGTGTATGTTTTCTCTAGATTTTGATCAATCTACTTTTTGCTCACTGATGCCAATACCGATACAATATATCGGATATCGGCATATCGGATCATTTACCGATATTTTTTTTTTCTTTTTTGAAGCACGACATGTGACTTTGTATCTACCTGGTGGTGAGCAGAACTACAAAGTCCATGAATGGGGTCAATCAATAATTGTTCTTAAACAATATACTACCCATTTCGTAACCGCACCCTGGAAGGAGACTACCACCTCGAAAAGAAATCGATGCAGTAGCCTCCTGAAAACCGGTGAACCCACAGATTAAAACCAAAACATCATATATATCGGTATCGGCAATACACGAGTCGCTATCCAGGCCGGTACATCAACAGTTAGATTCGGAGGGACTGTTTTCAAAAGCCGATCTCATTCAAACAGTTATTTAACTTCAATTTAAATATGCCGCTTGTGCATGCGTCATCAACACTAGTTAGTATAATTATACGAGTTTGTTTTCATCTATTCTTAATCGATAGATACCTACTAGGTAGATACGTAAAATGATTTTGAGGTCACGTAGGCCATCGGCGCTGCTGACCTTTCACCATTCACTTTAGATAACATACTAGAATGTGACGTCGTGACTATAAAGTAATCTCACTTTTGGCACGCTTTCTCATCGGTTCCATGGTGTAATGGTTAGCACTCTGGACTTTGAATCCAGCGATCCGAGTTCAAATCTCGGTGGAACCTGATTTTTTAGATTTTTTTAATATTTTTTTTATTGTAATTTTTGACTGTGTTAACCAATTAGATTAGGGGTGTCATAGTAAATCGTTCGTAATACAACTATCTTTTTAAAAAGTATTGTTATTCCCTGTGGACTTTCCATAACTTTTTTTTCATTTGATATAACTCTGCGCATACATGCACGCCATTTTCGGAGACTTTTAATTGCACCGTTTTTTTAACCCTTTTCATTTTGATCATGGTAAGTGTGTCTTGGTCTCCCGCTGCCACGTTTACCCTTCCTTTTATATATTTGGTTCGTCATTCTTTCTACTTGCCAAACACGCCAAAAAATATTTATAAAAAAGTTTAGTAAATTTTTTCAGTAAACAATAGATATGAGTAAATATGTCTAATAAAAACATAATTTTAGAAAAAACTGATCGATTGATAATTGATCAAAAACAAAATAAATATGTACAAAAAATAGTTTACGACCCATTCTTAGACCTACAGGAATTACACAAAAAAAAATCATAAAAATTGGTTAAGCAGTTTCGAAGGAGTTTGGTGACACGAGTATTTTATATATTATATTGTTTGAAGGCCTTACGTCCCATTATTTCTACACCAAAAAGTATAAATATTTAGTTAATTATAATTTGGCTAAAGTATACAGCATACCTTTTGTCTTCGGAAGTCGTGAAGCTGCCAAGGTGTCGACACATGTTACAATCTAAACTCAAGTTAATATATTTATTAGTACTTTATTAAGTTGAGTTTAGTGCCTTAAATATAAAAGGCAAAACATTTATTATAGGGAGCAACACATTCAAGGCAGAGTTTTCTCTGTTCTCAATATATATTGTGCAATGATGCATAAATGTATAAATTGAGGTCTAAAAATAACTGCAAAACAAACTAAACTTTTGTCTCACAAAGAATTTAAACCAATTGCAAAATACGTACTTACGAAGAAAGAAAAGTCAAAATAATACAATAGCAGATAATCTAAGCGTCAAACGCAATTTCATCTTTGAAGAAAAAGTATCAATTTTCCATCCACCTTTCTCTACTTCACCCCTTACTACGACACTACATCGACGCCTTTAGACTGTACGAATATTAAACACAATGGACTATAAAGTCTAAGCATTAAGGCTTAAAATAGCAACAAAGCAAATTGTCAAATCTTGTATAACCACTTATGACTCTACGGAACCCGATCAAATTTATTCAAATTGCTCCATGTCGCGACCGCACTCGTGTCGCACCTGCTTTTCTATTTTACAAAGAAACTTCAATCTTAAATTTCTGAAATTAAAGTTGATTTTCGCGCTTACAAGTCGCTTTCAATTCTGAACATTGCAATCTATGATTATGGATAGAAATTCTTATTCCAGTCAAAATAACATCCGTTTCCTCTTAGCAGAGGTTCAGTGGAACCTTGAGAGCTTCCTAAGTATTATAGATCTAATTCGTAACGAGGTAAGGTTGTATATAGTGTGGACTTTGTTATCATATCAGAGGAACTTTAAATGGATTTGTCTGGAAGCACTTGAAGACTTTTGTATCAACACGCTAACAGCTAAAAGACGTGATGGTTTCTACTCACTGTCAGCAATGTCCATCTCCAGCTATGTATGTTTTTTATTAGTTTTCTTCTGCGCTTTTTTTATGTTTCACTTAAATCAAATATTGTAAATAAGATAGACATTTAGGTGTATTGAAATATTTAGACAAATATATTTTGCAACAAGGTAATCGTTCTTATGAAACACAGTAAAATAGTTCCGATATTCAAGACCGGTTGTAAGACAGACCCAAATAATTATTGTCCTGTTTCTGTCCTACCATCCTTAAGTAAAATATTCGAAAAAATAATTCTCGGTCAACTGTTAAGTCATTTTAATACAAATAAATTGTTATATGACCAACAATACGCGTTTCCAAAAGGAAGAAACACAACAAATGCCAGTACAAGTTTGATTGCGGAAATAATCGATGCCTGAGAAAATTCTCAGGACCTCGTTGGTGTTTTCTGTGATCTATCTAAGGCATTTGATTGTGTTGATAATCAAACTTTGTTAGATAAGTTAGAATTTTATGGTATTCGCGACTTAGCTTTAAATTTATTAAAATCTTACCTTTCCAATAGAACTCAAGGTGTTAATAATGATGGTTGTCTATCCGAAGGGGCTTTTGTAAAGATGGGTGTTCCGCAAGGATCAATTATGGGACCATTCCTCTTCCTAGTATACATCAATGGCCTTCCTCATATGGTTCAGGAGATGGCGCAGATAGTGCTATTTGCTGATGATACATCTCTACTGGTTAAAGTTAGTAGAAAAGATAATATATTATCATCAGCAAATAACACTCTGGAAATGGTTTCGAAATGGTTCACGGCGAATAATTTAGTTTTAAATGCTAAGAAGACTAAGTGTCTAAAATTTACGTAACTGGTTAATTCCACAGTGAAGTTAGGTGGTACTGATCTGGAATTTGTTGACTCCACTGTGTTTTCAGGAATCACAGTCTTTTAGTAGGATTAGAGCATTTTAAGTATGCTACCATATGCTATATGCATATCGGTAACTCAATGGCTATGTTCCTCTGTTAGTGTGTGTGAAGCACACGAGTTTTTTACTTGCTGGTACCTTTTTCTCCGGGTTGTCTCCAGGGGGATCGACTTTACAACTAGTGTTTACGCCCTTAAAGATACCGATCCATATAACTATGTTAATGCGATTGATGGTCATTCAAAAATATCTACAGCTAATATAATGATAAAAATATAATATAAGAACTAATATCTAGACCTTATTGATTTTTTTTGACTATTCATAAACATCTGTAAAGATTTACATGAAATAAATAATATTTGATTTGAGTTGTTTCAGCAGGTAATGTTACCTAACTGCTAAAAAAAAATAACTAAACAAAACAATAACAAAAGAATCGCCTACAAAATAATTAAAAATAAAATACCTAAAACTAAATTTAATCTTCTATGTTCCAGCTCCTCCGTTGGCCCAAGGTAACAAGGTATATAACATCTCTACCTATATAAAAGTTTATATCGTCCAACTAAACTAATAATATTGCCAACACACATTCTGTCACACACCAAGCGCGA
The DNA here is from genome assembly GCA_947458855.1 of Monopis laevigella. NCBI lineage: Eukaryota > Metazoa > Arthropoda > Insecta > Lepidoptera > Tineidae > Monopis > Monopis laevigella. The sequence continues at coordinate 25,695,457 of OX381583.1, read as the reverse complement.
ATACTTCTATGCACGGCAATTCATCGACATCAACGAAATCGAATAGGAATACGCATCTACGAGTATCTCGAGCGGGCGTTTTGAATGCGTCGATGGAACTGTCTCGCGCCGTAATTGATTCGTCGAGGCTTCGTCTTTTGAATTTCAATTGGTGCGATTAAATTGATATAACTCACTCTGGGGGTGAGATCGGCACGTGACACGTAGCAAGGAATACCGAGTCGTAGCGACTTCTCATAAATCTAATCGTGAATTTTAATCCTGATTAATAGCTGGTTCGAATTTAAGAAGAATAGGCATCGTGTCGCCAACGCTAAGATCGTTTATGAAACTTAGAGCAAATTTGGATAATGCTTCTACGTCTGAATTCGTAAAAAAATGGACAGAATTCATAAAAATACGTTGAAAGAAGCAAAAGCATAATAAACAGATTTAGGACCGGACTAATAGTCGTTGCTTAAACATGAAACATTTATTCAGCCAAATCGTTTTGCATTTTATTATTTAGTCATATTATTTATCAATACTACATTTAACATTATATTAATATAATACAATTGTGTTTAAAATAAAGGTAAATTTAGGAGGTATTCGTCCTATAGGCGATAGAACTCCTCTAGACCGGCAGAGAGTGGTAGAGTTCCGAGAACGCCAGCGGCTCCTTTGAATTTTCAGGGTTATTTTTTGAAGAAAGAAAGATCCGGCGCGCCGGTCTTTTCCTTTCGTTGCTTAGCTCAAATCATTTCTTCCAACTGGATTTTTTTAATATGCAGTTTGACAATCCTAAGCAATGGCTGTCTTAACGATTGTTAAGTACCTACCTAACGAATTAAAAAAAAAATTACTTCTTGCATTCGGATGCCTGTCAATGATAAATGCAAATAAAAAAATGCCTTCTCCATGCAAATTCATGATTTTAAAATGACCAATTTCTATGGGGAAGCTATTTTTTTTATTCTATTTGCATATTTGCGACATATGGTTCTTTGGGAAAAGTTGTTTAATTTTATCAGTAGGGCTCTACTTACAAATTACAAAATACAACCTTTCAAATTCATTCTGTATATATCAGCCTAACTATACAGGGTGAATTTTTCAAGTGTGCCTTCATGGCCAAATCCTAAACTACAAGGAATAGCGAAAAATGCTCAAAGGAGTCACGGGGCCGATTTTGATAAAAACTAAAACTGCATCCTTAGATTTTTGAAAAATTTATATTCTCCTAGCCGGGATTCGAACCGGTTGATTTTGGAAAAAAAACTCACCTGTATTATTGCACCAGCTGATAATGTCGCTTAGAAGGATTAAATTCTGGTAAGTAATATTAAACGGTAAACTAAAGGAAAGTGCTAATTTTTAATAAAAAAATATCATACTTTACCACCGTCTTCTTTTAACTAATTAAATTGTTTAAAATAAAACCCATCCTCATTGAAAACAACATCATATTTTTTTTAATAAACGTAAGTAAAATAAAATTACCTATGTCCTTTTCCTATGTATTGAAAATATTAGCTAACATTTTGAACGATTTATTAGTTAGGGTTTCAATTTTTATAACATATTATCTTTAAAATTATCCCTTTCCTTTAGTTTACCGTTTAATATTAGGGCCACTACCGGTGGTGCAATATTCAGCATGACTTTTTTTTTTCAAAATCAACCGGTTCGATTCCCGGCTAGGAGAATATTTTTTTCAAAAATCTAATGATGCAGTTTTTGTTTTTATCAAAATCGGTTCCGAGACTCCTATGAGCATTTTTCGATATTCCTTGTAGTTTAGGATTTGGCCTTGAAGGCACACTTGAAAAATTCATCCTGTAGACCTGGGGCTCAATTCCGCTAAATCAACGTTGTATGGATTGGATATCAACGGCTAAGCTTATACGTCATTTCACACTTTTGGTAGTCTACTAACAAAATTAGCTGTCAATTGTACATCGATTGGATATCAACTGAACGTTGTATCGACTTTTGACAAATTAGGTATTCTACTATTCCAATCATGTATGGAAGGTTTTTTTTAATGGTATTCTATTATTTTTTGACGTTTAGTTTAACTTGATATCAACGTTCTCTCAAAAGTTTTACTTCAGTTATAATGTCATTTTACAAAAGTTGCTTATTTGCGAATTGTGTAAAAACATTTTATAAAAATGGTTGGATTTCCGTTAATTTCGCAGTGACTCCAAAGTTTGGAGACATTAGAAATGGCCCAGAGATAGAACATCCGCGTTTCTGATGCTGGCCGGGTTTAGAAACGTGGAAAATATATTTAAAGTACTACGGTTTTAGGTCCACGGTTCAAACTACCACCAAATGAGTTTTACGGTGTCTACCAAATGAGTTTTTAATTAAAAATTAGCTGCATGCGTTTGACAACACCACTATAATAGTGGTCCGGTGAGCACGTTAAGCTGTTCTGAGTTCATAATACAACTTGAGTAACTGTTTACAGATGGGTTAATGAGTATGGTTCACCGGTTTTCAGGAGACTACTGCATCGATTTCTTGTGGAGGTGGTAGTCTCCATTGCAATTCGTCATTGTCGCCCCCCATTTCGTAATCGCATCATTTAGCCGGCGTAGTAGGAGCGTTAAATATTGTTTAAGAACAATATTGGTTGACCCATTCATAGACTTAGTAGGTCTGCTCACCACCAGGTAGATACAAAGTCACATGTCGTGCTCCTAAAAAATATCCAAATACCGCGACGAGCTGCCCACTTTTTCGGTATAGACTCAATACCCTAGACGGTCTTGGGCGCTGTAATTTTTATAGATGTCATTTAAAAAGTTATGTCTGATTATAATTTGTAATTTATTTTCGAATAAATTATTTTAATTTTGTTGCATTTATGAAATTTTGATTTTAAAAGACCATTTTCCAATTACTAATGCAATAGGTAATCGTTGAACTTGTCAATATTTTAGTCTTAAATTATATTAAAAAATCCGACTTAAAATAAATTATTATGAAGAAAAGTAGGTAAATTAGTATTTTTTTCGGGCTATAAGACGTATTTGGGGCAAACGTCGGATTTAACAACAATAATTTTGGAAAAATACTTAATCGGAACGAACAGACAAATCATATTTAGGACTAACCTTTTCAGGCAAAGCAACCTAAAGCGATTAGTAGTTTTATTTAGAGTGAGCAAGGTGGACTTTTATGTCTTACCACCAGTCTTACACTATTACGTTAGAATTGAGTCTTTAATTTTCGATTGGTATTAATTTAAAGCATTATAAAATATTGTATTGTCCTTTCTAAATATGATTACTACTCTATGATATATTTTGTCATATCTAATAATTGTTTACTCTATGGTATGCGCAGGACAAAATGTAGTTGGTGAATTTTATAATAATAAAACAGTCTAGTATAATATAAAGTGTATAATAATAAGAATACACTTATAAATGATATTTAATTTTAATAGCTATGCCATGTAATAAGAGCAAAACTTAAAAAAAAATACAAACTAATATGACAGGCACAGATAAAATAGAGTACTACGATGACAGGTTAGCCGAGCAAGCGACGTGCATACGACGTCCATGCGACGTGCAATCGACGTCCATACACAAAGCCGTTTTACATTTAGTAGAATACCAAGTTTCAACTCAACGTCCTTTGCTTTGTAAATGGATCGAGTCGGTAAGTCAAAGTTTTAAAATTAGCGGAATCGGGGCCCTGTGCTAAAACTTTTTTTTGGTCGATTCAAATATATCAGTAAAGATTTACATTAAATAAATAATTTTATTGATTGATTAATTTGACTCCACGGGCGAGTTTTTGCACTTGTCGAGTTTAAAATTCGTTGGCCTAGATAAAATCAAAATAAAAGAGAAAGTGAATTTCAAGATATTTATATTTAGCTTATGTCTAACAGTTATTTTAGTTAAAAAAAAAACTGTATAAATTGTTAATGCTGATTCTTTAAAAATACGTGGCGAAAGAATCACGTAATGAACGACTATTATAAATTTAAAGTAACAGATTATTATTTAATAATAGACTGCAGAGATAGCAGAAGCAATATTAAGGCAGCTAATCATCGGTTCCATGGTGTAATGGTTAGCACTCTGGACTCTGAATCCAGCGATCCGAGTTCAAATCTCGGTGGAACCTGATATTTTTTATTTATGTTTTTTGTTTTTTATTTATTTTTTTATTTGTTATGGAATTTTTTTTCGTGTTTCGGACCCGGCTTAGTCTAGAAAATACACTACATTCGTGCTCGCGAAGTCTGCGCTCTCCATACACAATGAGCTTTTGCATTTCTAGTATTTATTAATCTTTTTGTGTTACGTATTTTTTTTTATCAGAAAAAAACTGTTTTAATATCTTCAATACCTAGTAAAATTGTAAAATAAAAATTATATTTTTCTGATTGAAAAAATGGCGGAATCGACTCTAAATATGTTTGTTTGTCGGGGCATCACTTACTGCACTGAATTATATGTTTTTATTTACTGAATAGCTCTGGGGGTAAAATAAGGTACCTATATTTTATTTGTGTTTGTTTTGTTTGAGTGAGTTCAGATGTATACGATGCCTCTTAGGAAAAGTTTTGAAATACACCAGATATAGAATAGATATATGAAGCAAAGTTAGTTATTATATTGTCATTAAAATATTAAGTATACATTTTACTTTTTTTTAATTCTTATTTTTTCGTATAAAATTGACATTTTATGTCAACTTTTAAGCACCTACAGTGATTGGTGGGTAAGTTACTAAAACCAAAATTATACATATAAGTCGAGGTTTTATACAGGTTGACTTTGAAAAGATGTACATTAGGCTAATATGAGGTTCTGCTGATCAAATCGAACAACTTTTCCCATGGAACCATGTGTCGCAAATGAAAATAAAATTTGGCTTCCCCATACAAATTGGTCATTTTAACTTTACAAGTTTAAAAAGTTGTTCGATTTGATCAGCAGAACCTCATATTAGCCTAAAGTACATCTTTTCATAGTCACCATGTATATCTTATGAAGCGCGGGCATAGAAGCCATGGTCAACATGATGATTACTTTACCTTATTAATAATCATAGCTAATAGTTTTACTTTTTTAATTATACCTTTACGAAGTTGCCAGCTAGTTTTTAATAAAACAAAACAAACAATTACAAGATTTTTACGTACTACTCTACTATCTATCAACATAAAAGTCGCAGTTCAATTAGCTTTTGCTTCCAATAATACTCGATTACTGTTTGTCGCAGAAAAATTAAATAATATTTTTATCGCTGTATTTATTAATCCTTTTATGTTGGGTCGTTATTTTTAAACAATAAAATAAAATAATAATAATATGTAGGACAATTTACATATATTGCTCTGGCCACATATAAAAATTATTATTATTATTAAAATGTATGAGTGAAACAATTTTTGTGGCCCTAGATATGTTATTGTGTAATGTATGTCAGCTTGTGTAAACTGTGACTGTGATTTTTTCCTAAAAATAAACAGATATTGACCGCTCCCACTATGCCGGCTAAATAATGAGGTCACCAACTTGGCGGCGACAAATACGAAATTGCATTACGAGTCCTTTTTAATATCCTCGCTACTTTATCGTCAACCACCCGTTTTGTAGCCGCACCCTGAAAGAAGACTATTATCTCGACAATAAATCAATACAGTTCATTTGAAAATTGGTGAACCCACAGACGGTGAAACCTAAACTTGACTAGGTCACTTGACGGTTTTTGCATCTGTATGGGCGGTGGGAACGAGACCGGTCGGTCGGCCTAACGAAGTTATAGAACCTCCCTCCTACATTACATATTATTACATATTATTAATATTATCAAATACACTACTGTTTCGTAACATTCAAAATACTAATATTACTAATTCTTAATTTATCTGAGCGGTTTTGTTTCCTTATGTGTATTTGCATCGTACACAGAAGGAAACAAACCGTCTCTTTTCAGGTTGCGGTTACAAATCAACTGTCGATAGACCAGAGACTTATCTTTGTCGCCGCCCATTTCGTAGCCGCATCATTTAGTCTGCATAGTAAGAGCGATCAACCCTGATACACAACAATATATTGATTGAACTCATACATGGACTTAGTAAATCTACTTACGGGTAGATACAAATTCACATGGGCAAACGTAAATTAAATGAAGAAAATTTGTAACTATGTACAGTACAATAGCGATACCTTCACAAAGACATAAATATTAATAACAAACATAAAGTAGAATTGATATCTCAGAAGAAAATATGTAAATAAGAAGATGAGCACGTTGCGGGCGGTGTAAAGGATATCATAATGGCTTCCACGGACGGCTGATGCGATTGGACCGGGTATTAAGATCCGGTAACTCAATACGCAACTTGGCCACCCTAAGTAGAGATAGGGATGCGCTGTGTTTGCCTCAGAAATTGTCGATTGTTATGCGTAAAGTGGTTAAGGCCGTTCGTTCCAATATTACCGCCTTTCGGTGTTTTAAGGGTTTTTTAAGCTCTATCTAATCCTATTTCAACCATGGAGAAAAAAAGTTAAAAAATACAGTGATATGAACTGGACCCTCCGTTACAAGTTAGTAGGTCTAAATTTTTATATTCCTATTATTATTAAAGTTAAAAAAAAAACAATTAATGCTTAAAAATAACAAAAATATTAGGATGCTGCATCTTCTTTTATACTGAACTATTCATCAATACAAAACTTACACCGATAGAAAGAGAATTAAAAAATTAATCATTTCGTTGTTTTAATTTTTTTTGATAGTTTTTCATAGTGTTTAATTTAATTTTCTGATTTTTAATATATTTTTTGTGCGACAGCGGTCGGAATCAGTCAGCTGTTATGCGGTTCGATAGTCGGCTCTAGGGTCAGCTTCTTGAAGTTCAATTTAGTTTGAATTAAATACATAAACTGACCGGTTAGTCGGGTATGGCCTTAATCGTAAAACAAACACGAGAAAGAGAAAGATTGGTTATGTATGATGTGAGAGTATTATTTTTTAAGAGTGACTTTAAAAATAAAATAAATAAATAAAAACAAGTAAATTTGGAAATAAATTGGTATGGTAGCTAGTGAGGTAGATAATACTGAAGGCATTAAGTTTACCTTTGTTTACTATACAATAAACTGTTTAAAGAAATCGAATACATATATATGGTTTTAAAAAAACAGTCAAAGGATTACAATTATAATTATTTATTTATTTTTCACAAAAACTTATTGATAAATTCACAACACCAACTGATACAAAATTTGTGAGACTGGAGCCTGAATTAGGGGACAACACCCGTGTCTCAGGTCACCAGGATCCCACCTTTATTAATAACAATATATTTTATACTAAATATCAGGAAGAACAATTTATTATTGCAAACAACTAGGTATACAGATAAAAATAATAAGTGTACTCCGTATTGATTCAGATATGTGGTGGATATATAATATATAGGTTAGTTTTGTTACAAACAAACTGAAAAACTGTTTTAGTTAGCGTAGGTAAGATAATATCAATATTTGACAATAGAGCGTTTAGAGAGCACGGTTCCTTAATTGTTGAGATATTAAAAAAGAAAAATGTATTATTATATAGATTGACTACTATTCCAATTGGAAAAGTATTAAAAGTCTTCAAAATTAATTTCAAATATAAAAAGTCAAATAAATAAAGAGACATTTATTGTTATCGATATTAAATTAGGCAACACATACCATCCCTACGACAAAACTCAAGCTCCCTAAAGTTGGTAAACGAATTCGACATCTCAACTTAGCGACAGTTTTAAAGTATTCCTTTCTTCTTTAGCCTAACTCGATTCTGTGTATGTCGCGAACTCGTTCTGTAGCCATCTTTATGTAAATTCTGTTAAGCCACGCTCGCCCCTCGCTCGCACTTATTTGACGATTTCCCTGTTTCGATCGTGCGACGTTTTCCAATCGTTACAACGTTATGGTGGGCGTTGGCTTTTTAAAATTGAATTGTGATTTTTAAGGTTCTGTACTCTACGAAGAAAAAAACGGGATCTTTCTTTTGATAAAGGATCACTTTATTATTTAAAGATTTGTCTTAGCTGATATTTTCAATCAATAATCAAAACATGATACTTACTTATTCTAAGCTGTATCCTCAACTCCACTTTTTACTCAAGGGACGTCTGTCTCGTTCTATCTTTCTTGGTTTGATATTTGGTGGAAAGAAACGTGTCTTGAGTGAAAAGTGTTTAAAATACGGGGTTAGTCTGCTAGAAAATACAAAAAATTCAAATAATGCTGAAATTGATTAATTATATATTCCATTAAATTATGTATGACATTTCACACGTATTGCCCTGGTTAAAAACTCTAGACTCTATTGTACTACGAGTATGTATACTAACTACTATATGTATTATATTTTATAATGATTTGATTTTGACTAATATTATTTTCCATAAGTGAGAATCGAACCTACGAGCTCCGGACGATGTAACAACTAGGCAGAGTCAGAGGCGGTCAAATGTGAAAGGTCAACAAAATTAACAAGATGTATTGTATCTCATTATTTATTTACCCAGTTGATATGTGTTGACCCAACATTATTTCCCTCCCACGTGGATAAACAAAATAAAAACTTCAAAATAATATATTCCTAGAATCAATGAGTCCCTCCATAAATACTGCAAAACGTTTGATGGTCATTGAGGAGTACCGCAGGGTAACGTTTTTACGTACCATCAATATTTTATGCGACGTCACGCCAACTATATGAAATCAATCATTTTCCATATCTCTAGTCGTATTTGCCTACTTTATATTCACGTTTGACGGAAGGTTTTTGTCGTAAAATGTCCCAGGAGACACGTTACAGCTCATGCTAATATAAAATTCAGGACCGATTGAGTGAATATCCCAATTTTGGGCAGAGAAAATTTTTATAGGCGGTGTCAGTCAAATGCGTTTGGGCGAGGTTACCAATACCCTTTTTTCAATAGCTTTATTAAATTTATTCTGAAGCTTCTATTTTTTTGTTAAAAAGGTATACCTATGTAGGAACTTATACATATTTAGTATAATTGTAGGTATTTTTTTATTTATTATCTTCACCTATTTATTAAATCACGGGTGCCTTACGGCCCATAGCTATCCAACAGTGGGGTTTTATCTCAACTTCCTGTATTCAATGGTATTCTTAGTTTACCCCGAACAAGTGGCCAGCTCGTCGCGGTGCTTGGATAGACTCAATAACCTATCTACAAAAAAAATCTCAAGTTGATACAGTGAAAGGTGTTGTGAAACAAATGTACATAATATGTGCTTTTAATTAAAAAACTCATTGGTACACACTGGGTTTGAACCTGTAATACACCTAATTAAATTGGCCATATACATATAATATTTAAAAAAAACTCTAAATAATATAACGTTAATTTATATTATACATTCAGTATAATATAAATTAACTAATGAAAGCAATAAAAAATGTGTGCACATATAATAGATATTTCCCAAAACTAATCAAACTTAATATACACTAAAATGTGTCTCTTTAAATCTCAAATCATTAAAGAATATTAGAGACAGAGAAAACTTGAGTAAATATAATAGGTATGTGATATCGATCCAGAAATACGGACTTAAAACCCTAAATGTACGTTGCAAACATAGAAGCCAGTCCAATTGCTACTCATCAGACATATGTGAGCAATTAGCTAGACGAACAGTCCTCCAAGGTATCCTTAGCATAATTGATCCCAATGGTTCCCTGGACGTCCACACGTCTTCGGGTTGCGTGCAGGACCACGATCTATGGAGCGCAGCGACTGATTTAGATCTCTCAGGGTCAGCTTTGGCAGATTGATTAAAAGCATTAAAACTCTCTTCGTGAGAAGTTTTAGTACCTAGGGGTCTTGTTGTATTTGTATTAATAACACATTTAAAGCAACGAATACATGCGCTTTATGGAAATTATTTTATTATATATATAATATTATTAAATGATTTAACTCGGTAACTCTTGGAATGCGGAGATCCAAAGTGCCAAAGCTATCTACATCAAAAAAATAGTATTGCCATTCAACGTGACAATGCAGTGTATTTATTAAGTACCCTACCAAGTGGCGCTCCTTATAAAGATTTTTTTTTATTTAGTTTAGTTTAATTTTTATTTTAGGTTTATACTATTATTTAGGTTTATTTCATTTTATTATTGTTAAATTTAATTTCTTTTTTTCATGAATAAAGTTATTTATATTTCATTTTATGGAAATTATTTTAGTGAAAGTGCGTAAAATTGTAAGTGAATATCTTTTGCCCTCGGCTTCGCACGCAGTAATATGTTTATAAGAAACGTGTTGCATCAGTATTCTAAGTTTTAAAATTTCATGTAAAATAGGTGCTAAGATTAAATTATTTCCGTAATAAAACTTTCCTATGTATCTCCTAGTATCTCCTTTTTTCTTTTCAACTCGGTAACTCTTGGAATGCGGAGATCCAAAGTGCCAAAGCTATCTACATCAAAAAAATAGTATTGCCATTCAACGTGACAATGCAGTGTATTTATTAAGTACCCTACCAAGTGGCGCTCCTTATAAAGATTTTTTTTTATTTAGTTTAGTTTAATTTTTATTTTAGGTTTATACTATTATTTAGGTTTATTTCATTTTATTATTGTTAAATTTAATTTCTTTTTTTCATGAATAAAGTTATTTATATTTCATTTTATGGAAATTATTTTAGTGAAAGTGCGTAAAATTGTAAGTGAATATCTTTTGCCCTCGGCTTCGCACGCAGTAATATGTTTATAAGAAACGTGTTGCATCAGTATTCTAAGTTTTAAAATTTCATGTAAAATAGGTGCTAAGATTAAATTATTTCCGTAATAAAACTTTCCTATGTATCTCCTAGTATCTCCTTTTTTCTTTTGTTACCTACCAAATTATAGTAGCATAAAAAATTTAAGTAGACATAAACTGTCAACTTTTAAGCAAAAACAAATATATTCCTTAAAAACTTTTTTTTTAAATAGAGCAGAACATCCACCTACATCCACCTGACGGTAAGTGGCAATGTAACGTCCAAGTATGTTCTCAACCAATAGTAGTAATGATGCTAGTTTCAATTGGTTGATTCCACTATGTCTGCTTGAGAAACTTTAAACTTATTCACGTCTCCCTTAAAGGACTCAGGATTAAAGGAAGAAGGGAAAACGCACGCATAAATGTATTTCAAAAATATTTTATTTTTCAAATGTATTTCAACAGTTTTCTCCATCTTTATAGTATATAAAAGTATTTAAAAACTTTGCCTGAGAGACTCTTAAAACACATACACCTGTATATCTGCACTTCCTATAGCTATGTCGACACATGATATACCCTTGCCAGGGTCTCAAACTATCTCCATACCAACCTTAATTTTTCACCTTAATCGGTTTAGCTGTTTAGTCGTGAAAACGTAACAAACAAACAGTGTTACATTTGCATTTATTATTTTACATATATATAGAAACCTTTTTTTATTTAGGTGGTTGTTTATTAGGTTTCGTTATCACCGCAGATGCCAAATCCGTCAAGTGACCTAGTAATGTTGCGGTTTTAGTCTGTGGATTTCCCAGGTTTCAGAAATTAAAATATTCGTCATATTTTTTTTGTCTTCTTTCGTAAATGAAACGGGCAGTTGTTCTGACTATGAAACAGCGGGATATTTTAAATGTTCGTGGACTTTGTAGTTCTGCTTACCATTAGGTAACAATTACCATTAGGTAGATTCCAAAAAATAAAAGAAGTTTCTGTATGTAAAATAGTTACAGTACTAGCTTTGCACGGGGTACCAATGAATAAAATGTTCTGTCTCATTTATGTTTTTGACAGCCTCCGTAGACTAGTGGTTGCGCCTTTGGCGTTGTATCCGGAGGTCGTGGGTTCGATTCCCACCCATGGCAAAAAAAATTAGTACGTTTTTTCTGTACAATTTGTCATGGTCTGGGTGTTTATAAAATATAATATGTATTATATCGTTGCTTCTGGTACACATAGTACAATCCTAGAGCTTGGTTTGTGACCAGAGCAATATTTGTAATTTGTCCTACATATTATTATTATTATTATTATATGGAGATTTTTTAATCCAAATGTTTAATTTTTCCATACGTGTAATTTTTGGGTTTCATGAAAATTTGATCATTGGTTTCGAAACGCATAGAGTACAAACATTGATTTTTATTTATAGAGAAGATAGTGATTATGTATATTTTTTTAATAATTTTTTTTTTGGAAAAAAAATCATTCTCAGACCTACCGAATATACACAAAAATCGGTCAAGCCGTTTCGGAGGACTTCGGTTACAAACTTTTTTTTTTCAAAAAATAAACTCTTATAGTAACACTCAAGTATTTGTCCGTCTGTTTGTCTGTTGTTCGTGTCAAATCTCTCGAAAACTACTGGTCCTATTTACTTGAAATGGAGTTATTCCAAATCAAGCCTACAATAATTTTCGAGATATTTGATTCGTAGCTCTTATTAACTGACAGCCATATTTAATTTTACCCATACATATACTTAGTCAAAAATATTTATAGGTTTCAGATAAAATATGGTTCAAGCCAAAAAAAAACTCTAATTTCAATACAATTTTGATAATATAATTCGTATTTTAGTTATTTATTTATATAACGTAGGCAGTATAAATAAATAGCTACCTAGGTTAGGACAAAATTGTAGAATTTTCTCAAAATACATTATTTTGTAACTAGTTGAGGGACACACTATCAAATTGAAATGGCCAATAAAGTTTTAAACGCCTCTAGATAAGGACGTTTCCCACTTGTTTATGATCGACTTTAAAAACGGTATTACTGCACCGACTCACATATAAAGTCTGATACAAAATTAATATATTCCATCTTTTTACTTTTAAATTGCGCCTATAAATTTTATGCGCCGTATTTATATTATTTACCTAAAAATATGAAAACTCTTTTGTTCTGTATAAATGGTAAATTTACGGAAATGAATTTTAAGTCTTAAATTTGTTTACCTCTGTAGACATATCTAGATTCATGTCTAAACAAAAATCCTTAAAAAAAAGCCTATATACTAAATTTTAAATACTAATAAGAGTGACTGGAAGTGGGAATACGGCATGTGACTCTGTATCTTTCGAAGTAGAACTACCCAAACTATATTGTATAATAATACGTAATTATTTTGTATAGGGCAAACGGACCGTTACCGTTTGATTATAGGAAGCCGCATGCACAGCTACGAAAAAATTACAAACTATTAATTTTGGAAGTTACCTACCTACGGTTCTAAATATTATGAACTCCAATTGAATACAAAAATATACTTGGTATCACTTTGAACCTCACTCCAAAAATAAAAGCAACACTATCCACAAATAAAACAACAAGTGTCCAACAAACAAATTCAATTAGAAAATTGAAACCCCATTAGTCGTATGGTATCGGTAGGGAGTTGCACAAAACACTTGTATCATTTTGTCGACGGCCTGTTTGTTAGCCGCGTTCTATTTGCCGCAATACCGCGTAATCCCGGATAAGCCGGGATCACGAATCATGACACTATTGTTGTAAGTGTGATACCGACATAAAGAGGCCTATGGTTTAAACATCCCTTCTAACACCGGGATTAATTCTTGGCAACCAAATTTATATCTTGTTGAATAGAAATAAAATTCAATTTTAATTATTTATTAGTTTGGTATATTTTATAGTTAGGTTTTGTATTCTATTTGCTTTGATATAACATTATTTTTCCTTATAAAATATGTTTTTCCTTAGTGTAAATGAACCGTTGTTCATTTGTTCAATAATTTTATTTGCATCGTACTCTTGTCAATATTAGAAATTATTTTTTTAGTAAATACATTATTTGTCTATGTGTTACCAAAATGTCTGTCTATCTATTATATATATAAACGTGCGAATATTTGGTAAATCATTACGTCAAAACGGCTGAATCGATTTGAATAAAATTTTGCGCACATATAGAGTATACTCTGGTGAAACATACGTATACCTAGGATTTCTATACCTAGTTAAAGGTTCCCTTGGGATTAACTGAATTTAAAACTTTGTTTTAACCCAGGCTAAGCTAGTTATTAATTTATAACCGGTATAATTATAAATAATTATAAACACAGGCAAAATGTTCAGGTAACTCGTAAAGCAAATACGTCAAATGGTAATTGTGCGTAAAAATCTATCTGCTGTATAATACTTTTGTGTTATCTATACTAATATTATAAAGAGGGAAAGTTTGTGAGGTTGGAGGAAGTAATCTCTGGATCTACTAAACCCATTTGGAAAAATATTTTGTGTTGAATAGCCCATTTATCGAGGAAGACTATAGGCTATATAATATCACGCTACGCCCAATAGAAGGGGAGCATCCATGAATTTTGAGAGCTTCCGTTGCGTGTGTTGCGTAAACGGTTAAAGTTACGTAGACGAAGCTAAGTTAAGTTGTCAGCTAGTTAATAGTATTTTAAAATAAACATATTTAAGTAAGAAAGCTCAATTTGTATGGAGAACGAGGCCTTTACGATCGCGAATGCAGTGTGCTTAAGCTAGAAATTCGAAGAATATCATTCGGTAAATAAGTACCCAAAATAAAAACAAAACCAACACAATTTAGTTATTTAACATGCTCCATGCCGTAATGGCTTACCAAATAAATACTTATGGCCGTTCGTAGTGGTGCTTACAGTCAGACGTGTCGTGCGCCCGTGGGACCACTAACGGTTAACCTATACGGATAATTATCGACCATTTGATCGACGATAAACCTTACCTTTACGACCCCTCTCTATAAAGTTGGGCAATATTTATTGCAACTCTATGTAGAGAGGTATGTAAGTTTACTTGCTTCTGTTTTTAAATTTGTACCTATTTTTATAGCCAATTTGGAAAAGTATTAAAACAATATCGTACATGTAAGAGTAGGGTTATGACTGTGGACGGTGGATATGTAGGGATTCAACCGGTGGTTTGATTTAATTAGAACGCAATGTGATATTGCTTTCATGAAATATTAAAAAGCATAGAGTCCAACTGTATATTATAATGAAAATTCACACTTTTTTCAGGCAAAAGTAGTTTAAATTTGGCGATTCTTATACAGGGTGAATTTGAAAGCATGTACTTTAGGTTAATATATGGTACTGCTGATCAAATCGAACAACTTTTCCCATGGAACCAATGTGGAACCTGGTTGGCTTAGTGGTTGAGCGCCTTGCCGCGAAAGCCAGTTTCATGGGTTTGAGTCCTGCCCACCAGGATTTTTTTCATTGCTCTACAATAAATTTTATCTTTATAAAAAATAATATAATATCCCTTAAAAAAAAGCTGAAATTTACTGGAAGAGCATTTAGAAAGTGTCACTAAAGTATAGTATAAAACGATTAGGCCCAGAGGCTCTACAATAAATTTCTGCTATCGTTTTAACATAGCGGTAATAAGTTAGAAACGTTATAGCTTCTACCAATATCAAAGGTTCTATTTAAAAAAATAAAGCGGTGCTATCGGTGGTTTCTCACGTATTACCTTAATACGATAGCAAAAACTCCTGCTAACTCATCGGACCTCTGTTCAATTTCAGAATGAATTTCGATGTACCTATATTTACGTTTTGTTGCCATTCAGGAAACTACTTTGTCTTTATTCTGTAGTCTATGTATTTGTTTTTTAAGTTTTATTATAATTGAAAAGGGTTCTGGTTAAAGCACAAAGTAAGATAAATTAAAACCCGTAGTAAGCGTAGCAATTCGTAGCAGTTACCATTGATTACGCAATACGCACTGCATCCGATCCGCATCGAATACGGTCCGAAGTAGCCGGCGTAGAACGTAATCGACCATATAAGTACTTAATATGGTTGATTACGTATTATACCCATACTTTGTTTTACCATTTTTTTCATTTGGTATAGGTATATTTTTTTTTTTTACATAACTTACCAAAACCAATATATGAGCGCCTCTGAGTGTAATGATTCCATGACATTAAAGTCGGAGTCTTGGGTTATATTTAAAATCAGTATGATATGTACAATTGTACATATACATTTTGTCTTGATTAGTGTTCACAAAATAAGATAATAATATGCATTAGTATCGCATTTTCTGGTACATATTTAGTTTATAGTATATTAGTTTGTGACCAGGGCAATATTTGCAAAATATCCTACATGTTATTATTATATAACTTATACTTTAAAGTTAGGAACCACACTCTATAATATATATTAAATAAATAAAGATAAAAAAAGGTTAAACTGGAAAAGTAAACGTCCGAAATACCTACCGAAACCGATTTTGAGTAAACCCCTAAACCGCTCACAACAAATCCGTTGCCTTATTTACGAGCAACTTACCAGAAAAAAGAACCTAAAAATAAATCTACATTCAGCGATTTTCCATCCGCTGAAACCGCTAACCGTTTTCCCTTGCCCATTCCTCCTTTTCGCTCACTCGCTTTGTTTTAGCTATATATCTGTCTCGTTCTTGGTGTAGTGTGAAATCAGTCCGACAAATTAAATCCAGCTTCAGATTATTACATAGCTCAGTGACGGTTCATAAATAACCCGTAGGGAGAACGGAACGCAGCGCTCGTGGATGCTAGTTCGTTAATTTGAATTTAGAACTACGAGGTTTATTACAGTTCGTTCGTTCATTCAGGAATGGTTAAATTAATTGTTTTTTTTTTAATTTTTATTGATGTATTTTTTTTCTACTAGATACCAATATTTACTTACGATGTATATAATTTTTATGTTTTTTCAGTTGAGTATAGATTGTTATATACAGATAGATTTAAGTAGTCGTAGGTTATAAGTAGTAGGTACCTATTTGTAAATAGGTAGGTAGGTAGTTTAATCCCTAAGGTAAATTTAAATGGTCTTAACTTACGAGCGACTCCAATGACAAATCCTAATGGACTAAGCTCTTTAAAAATATATATTACTAGACCCGCCCCTGGTTTTCATGGATTACCACTAATTATATGTAACACGTATAAACCTTCCGGAATAAATTACCTACATAAGGTGAAAATCGCATGAACATCCGTTACGTAGTTTAGAAGTTTTTTTTATTGGAGCACGGAATGTGTATACCTGGTGGTGAGCAGACCTACAAAGTCCATGAATGGGGTCAATCAACAATTATTCTGAAACAACATTGATCGCTTCCACTATGCCGGCTAAATTATGCGCTTACGAAATAGGCGGCGACAAACACGAATTGCATTACGAGTATTCAATTCAACCAACCATATTATAACCGCACCCTGAAAAGAGACTACCCTCTCGAGAAGAAATCGATGCCGTAATCTCCTGAAGACCGGAACATGACTAGGTCACTTGACGGTTTTTGTATCTGTTTGAGCGGTGGTAACGGGACCGTCCTCCCACCTAAAAGATAAAAAAAGCGGCCCCAGCCTAGTGGCTAAGTCACTGCGCAACTGATAACAAGGTTAAGCAGATGACAACAAAGCCGGCCTGGGATGGGTGACCGCTTTATACAACGAGGCTATTTCATCATAAACACCGCAACAAGCTCGCCACTTGTTAGGTGTTGCCTCCGAATACCATCAGCGAAATAAGGGTGGGTTAATCCCTCCGCTGGGACCCGTTTAAACGGTTCTCGGGAGCCAAATAGGCACCCGTGATGGTATTTATTTATTTTATACGTCTAAGATCCGCCAAGAAGAAACTATCTCAAGATGTTTTTTATTCCGCGGATACTGACGATTTGATGGACCGACCCACTCCAAATTCGAAAATTCAGGATTCTTCATACACTTTACGCATCAATTGAACACTTTCAAAAAAAGTCAAATACCCATGTATTGTATCTTAGATGACTTGTATCTTAGGTGAGTGTTTGACTTTTTTGACAAGTACATCTAATGGTTAAGACTTAATAATCGTGGCAATTATTCGTCATTGCCAGAGCCATGGCGGTACCCTCTCGCTATCGTCTGCATTCCTGTGCGACTACCCGCTTTATTATGTCACTGATTTATTGCATCGAATTCTCTCCGGCAATTAGTGCGTGCCTCCTTCCCCAACCCTTATTCTGTAACGATCTAGGTGTATGTATAGTGAGATGGCTACTAAATGCTGTGGGATAAAGAAATTGAAAACATCCCTTAAAAACTCATTTTCCAAAAATAAAACACACAAAGCTCTTTGACTTAATATGTGCGATAAAGTTTTAAATTATCGACTTGAGTTATTAAAAGTTTATTAATACCTAAATCTCAATTAATAAATATTCATAAGGAAATGCATTTTGAGAAGCGTAAATAATTAGGATATTTATATAATAAAACAAACGTTACAACACGTGTTACTACTAAAGTGTGTTTAACAAAGGGAATACATCCGCAATAGAGTAAAGTATTATTTTCTTCAGTTGTTACCAATAAAAACTTTTTAAAAAAAAAACCGTCTTCAAAAACACTGAAAGTATTAAATAATTAATATTTACAAGTGTTATTTAGTTGTTATTGGATTCTACTTTATAAAGTCGGCACAAGTTATCAATAATAGGTATGATTTTTGAAGCTGTAATCTAAATGACACAATGTTCCAGCCTCCAGCTCCGACAGTCTTCCTCAGATCTTCACTAAAATTTTATGGGACCAACTAGGTGACCAACTCTTTCAATAAAAAAAAAAATAGTTATAATTTTCAAAATCGATGTAGATTTGACAGAGATCCCCAACAAAACGTCCCCAAAAAAAAAAAACATACGCGTCGAATTTGGAACCTCCTTTTTTGAAGTCGGTAACTATTTCCCTGTTGTAAATTTCGAAATTGGAATGTAACCCGACATTTTCGGGATTTCCGCTCTCAGGTGCGTTCGAGAACCTGAGTGTATTGGAGAACGAATGGCTGCGTTCCATACACATAAATCATTCACTGTCACCAGATATTGAATTAAGATTTTCACTCCGCGCACCGTCGATATTGGATGAGCCACAATATTGTATTCACAAAAATTTTCCTTTCAAATATATTTTCGACTCTATAGCTCTCAATTTAAGAGCTGCAACTTATTAAATATACATATTTTTGTGTCTCTATATATCTTTCATCTTTCAGAGTGAGCAAGTAAATAATGTGTATGCAATTTGTATACAATCTTCGGAACGTTGTAAATTGTAAAGCTGATTTTTTAACAATTACGCTATGTAGAGACATGATTTTTTATTAAGCTACAAGTATTCAATAGGTTACATTTTATTACAAAAAAAAACGATATGTAGCTTATGAAACAGTGACTGCCCAAAAAAAGACTTTTTTGTTGCTTTTTTATAAAGTATACCTATAGTATTGTATCGTTATTACTTTAGACATATTATAAGCCTAGAGCTAAGTTTAGGATAGTAATATATGTTCTTTTTTAGGATAATTTACGCATATTACTCTAGGGTCACAAACTACGCTCTATGCCTGTACTTCGATATAATACATATTATATTTTATAAACGAATTTTCACAATTTTGTAGGTAGTGTAAATTTTCGTTAATAGCGATAATATCAAAATTATGGCATTGATTATATATGAGATGGGTGTTGGTACTCCAACACTGAAAAAAACACCTTTCAGAAATAATATATAATTTTAAAGATTTTCATAATGTTGTTATTTTTTTAAACACTAATATATTATTTGTTAAAGTAGTAAGTACATAAAAATTTTGAATCCCTTGAACCCCTCCATATTTTACACAAAATGAAAAAAAAAAACAAATAATAAATAATTTCACGCTCAACACAAATAAAATAACCCCAGTTCTTCAATAACTACAGAGCATCTTCACCCAATCTGTCTTCCGAAGAAAAAAACACTAAGTAAATATTTTATTAAAACACAGCAACATTTTTCACGGATCCATCAGTCTTTGGAGCAATTTCGCGGCGGTTGGAACAAATCGTTTAAGTACAGATGTCCTGTCCGTGACACCAGGCGGAGCGATCCTACTTATTGATCTTACTTCTTGTGGGATTCGAATCCGGGAGTACCCATATTTTTTTTATTGAAATTAACCAATATGGATAGGTAAATTTTGATAGAGAAGAGGTTGATTACGAGATTAACAAGCTGAATTTAATTATATAAGAAAATATAAAAATAGCTATTGTGTACTTCTAGATTCATACATCTTTACTTAGCCAATCAAAAAAAAAAATATAAAAACTAGTTTTATGGTATCAAAACAAATTAGAAGCGTCAATTACGGTGAAGTGCATATGGAAGTAGCAATGGTAAATAAATAAGTACTTTGTATTTTTTTTGCTATTTTTATTCATATTCGTTTAACCTATAGTATTATGATAAAATAGATCATTTACATTAATTTTAATAAGAAATGAAAAATCTTTATAATAGTAGAGCTTAGAAATGCATTATTTATTATTGTTATTATTAACTCCATAAAATAAAATACAATATAAAAAAGTGAAGATACCTAACAAGAAAAAAGTATAAGAGGTGAGAAACAAGGCGTGCTGTAGTCATGTCCAAAGATCATTTGTCGCGGCCTCCATGTCGCCTCGTAGATTACATCTGCAGTGAAAAGTGGGTAGTTTTAAAAAGTTTTTTCGTTCCTACTCGCAGAACAGTCGTAAATACTTGTCGCCTGGGACCGCGGGCGTGGCGAACGGAAACGTGTCAACCCCTTCTAGCTAGGGGTCCTTCAAGTGCATATTTTAGATTGAGGGTTGGACAGGTAATAAATATTATATATAGCTAATACCTATAGATTGGGAGGGTGTTATTATGATTTTGGAGTGCTGTAAGAGAGCGCCTAAATATTTTTAATTCTCTAAATACTATATGGACAATAGATGACGGATTTCTTCAGTTAGTATATTTTAAACGCAATCCCATCGAAAACATAAAATGTAAAATCGCGTAACGCATTATTTTCTTTTGCTACAAAAAGTTGTGAGATCTAATGTAAACCCAAGTTAGCTATTATAGTTAATGTCTATGGAAACAACTTTGTTATGGGTAAATTGTTACCGTATCAATAGTATACATCTTTATTTATATAATAATTATAATAACTTGACAATCTCACGACTATTTCGATTACTAAGTAAATCTAAACCGAGTATTGTTAAGTACGGCGACTGATAACGGGTCGTTATAAAAAAAAAAGCATCTCTACATCTTCTCTACGTGCTCTATCCTATGCTACGGCTTAGTCAGTGCTGAACCTAGGGTTGGTTACAGCCTACAAAATCTTACCGCAGATTATATTGTACATGAGATAAATTCAAATTTGTTCAAAATAAAATTTGTATAACTTTTTTTAGATTTTTTTAATGAATAATCAATCTTCTTCTTGAATCAAAACAATTTCATTAGTGTTCCGTTCTACTGCATATATTTAGTCGAGAAATGGCAGTCAGTCGTTTTTTATGTGTGTTTTATATGCAGTTTGACATTCCAAAGCAATGGTTGCTAAGCAACGACTATAAAGTGATAAAATTATTATTTTTCACTCTTCATGTCTGTAAAGGTTTGCGTGCAATAAACTGGTATTTTGAATTTGATGCATTAGACCGCCTATGTGGAGGTTGAGAGTTCATTTCCCATAGTACCTACCCAGGGTTTTCTGTACAGCTTGACATGGTCTGAGCGTACATATAACATGCATTAGTATTGTTGTTCTTGGTACACTTATTACAAGACTAGAGCGTAGTTTATAACTAAGGAAATATGTGTAAAATGTCCAACATGGGTACTAATATTTGGAAGTGGGTTTCCAAAAGAGTGTAATATATTATTATTGTTATTTGGTAGCGGGTTTCTAAAAGAGTTTAATTTCTGACGTAAGTATGTCGCCTGCGAACGACATCAAGTTATTCATAAGACATTGTTTTGAAAGGGTGATTAATTCAGGGATTAATAAAGGGTGATTGAATTTTAACAAAATCATATAGAAAACTATACATATAGTATACTATATCGTTCTTGTTAAATTTAATAACGATTATACTGGGTGTTTTTTAACTATGATAATATTATTTTGATGCCTTCAGTAACACATTTAGAACCCTTTTTTTAAATAAAAAAGGTAGGTACCCAAGTATGTTTTTCTTAAAAAAAAATCCGAATAATAAATTATATGTAACAAACGTCTATATGCTTAAAATTACAACTACAAATAATAATAATAATAAAATTATTTATTGACACACACAAAGTATATAAATACATTTTAAAAGAAAAAAGTACATCAAAAAGATTAAATTACATAATTAATTCTTTTACAAATTATTGTTGATCCTTGGCTCCTGTGCTAAGTTACCCTGTGTTAACCAGTTATAACCGCTCCATGCTTATGTAGGTATAATATTTACAAAATACAAATAAAATAAATACAGTTCAGCTTTTGTAAGAATACAACGAATAAAAAATATATAATAATATAATAAGTCTTCGTATCTAACAAGTAAAACACAATTAGACAATGAGACATGTTTTTGAGGAAAGTATTAAAATTTCTAAAATAATTATTAAGTAGATAGTTAAAAGTGTTGTGTTCTCATTTATTTTGGTATTTATGTAAACAAATATACAAAATACATTAAAATTCATTATTTTTTTATGGCGTTTTATTTGACATTTAAACAGAGTGAGAGGAGAGGCATATGTTTTAGTTGCGAGATAGAGAGAGATACAAGTGATGTTCTTGTGAGCGCGCTCTGGTCCGATTCATTAGCACGCTAATAGCGCCGTGAGCGGTCTCATCGCGCTTTTTGAATCGGACCGGTGATTATGAACGTCAGCGCTGACAGCGGTGTTATCGCCATTCGGACCGTGAGGACAGTCGTCCTAAAAAGAGTAAAATGGGGTAGTCCTGATTTTATTTATTGTTGATCAAATATATAAACATATATTTTTAGGTTTTATCGTATTTTTAACGTTAAAATAGGGGCTTAGCATCTAATATAGTTTGACAGTCGATAAAATGAAGATTATGTATGAACTCATAAAATCGATATGTATTGATTTTGTCGATTTATCGAGCCTATCGATGCAGTTGTGCTAAGGCCCATAGTTATAATTTATAAAATAAATCATTAAAATATAATTTGAAGATAGATATTACATGTAACAAACATCTGTCAAAATGTACCATTAAAAAATATCTTGCTGTAATAGCTAGCTAGCTAGATTTTGATGTTAAAATTTCCAGATTGGTTTGGTAAAGAAACGCATAAAGCTAGTATGGTGTTATTAACATATTTTTGGTAAAGGAACCGTGGTACAAAATATATTTTCATGCTAGCAATGCTCTAAACGGAACGCCTTTTCGAGTTGACATTGTGGTATTGGAACTCAGAGATTATAAACAGGAAATAGTCAAATTATTTTAAAATTAATATATAATTTTAATACGTTTGTGGCAACGCATTCGTTACACTGTTTCGTTACCCAAGAGCGGAATCAACGCCTCGATACAGAATACCTAGCCGGCCGGCGCGGGCGCCGCACGAGAGCGCTGCCGCCCGCGGCGCGCAACCATTGAGTCGTCCGAACACCTTCATACGGAGTAACCGCGCCGCTCTCTTGCATTTCTATATCTCAATACTCAACTACTCATACTTTCAATACTTGCGCTTTAAAATTACGTTTATTGCTTTATAACTTGCCTAAAATCTTGCTTTATCTAATCTATCTTCGCTTCCGCTTATTAAATTCATTATTTCTGTTCTCCTTCATCTATCACATGTTCAATTTCAACTTACCCTAAAAAACTTGTAAAAACTAAATTAAATACTTCAAAATTCGTGGGATTTCATTTCTACACCAAGTAACCTACATCTGGTGACCCCCGACTGAAGATGGAAAAAGCAACACGCCAAGCAGTTGCACATGAAGATCAGAGCACTACTTTCAGAGTGGGCGTCAGGGTTCCGCCTTTCTGGCCGGAAAATCCGGAATTATGGTTTGCTCAAATCGAAGGTCAGTTTATTTTATCTTATATAAGCTCTGACGTCACAAAATTTTACTAGGTGGTAGGTCAATTAGACCATATTTATGCCTCAGAAGTCGAGGACGTTATTACCAAACCTCCAGAGACAGGCAAATATGATAAATTAAAAGAACAACTGATTAAAAGATTGTCAGAGTCAAAAGAAAAAAAAGTCAAACAACTGTAAGTGCATGAAGAGCTCGGATCCCGTAATTCCTCACAATTCTTTCGCCATCTTAAGAGCTTGGCAGGTCCAGCAGTACCGGACGACTTTATACGAACTTTATGGTCTAGTCGACTATCTACTAATATACAAACCATTGTTGCATCACAGAACGACACGCCGCTGGAGACCCTCGTCGAGCTCGCCGACAAGGTGTATGACATAGCACCGTCAGCACCACAAGTGGCTAGCGTGGAGTCTACCAACAGAAATCTGGACATCGTGGCCAGAAACATAGCAGAATTGACCAGCCAGGACCACATTATTTGACGAGGCTCCACATCGCTTATACACTCCACGTTCTGCTTCTAAGTCTAGATCGCGTTCTAATAATATCAACATATGCTGGTTCCATAGTAAATTTGACCGAAAAGCTAGGAAGTGCGTACAGCCCTGCTCATTCACGTCGGAAAACACCTACGGCAGCCGGAAGTAGCGGCCAACGACCGCCAGTACAACAGAGGCCGCCTCATCATCACCGATAGAACAAGTAAGGTACAGTTCCTGATAGATACCGGATCAGACGTCTGCGTGTACCCGCGATCGGCCATGAAAGAACGACGAGTACAGACCGACTACCAGCTATATACCACCAATGGTACTAAAATACATACTGTACGGGACAGCCGACAGAATACACCCAATAGTTAGGTTTTTGATGACTATGTATAAAATCTGTTAGCCTTGATTATTTGATTAACTTTATTGTGTATTATGTACAGTTTTTAGTATTAAGTCGATTATAAAGTCCTATTAATTTTGACGTAACTAGTTTGTATTTTAAGACTTTATTTCTGTGTACTTAGATTTAATATTATAATATATAATAAATAAAATTGTCACGCCCTTTTCCCACGGGGATAGGCAGAAACAAGGGAGCGCCACCTACAACGATCCTGGCATAACTCTCTCGCTTCCTTCACATCTATCACTCTCTTCATACAAGCTCTACGGTTATGGGCACTACGGATCCCAGCTTTTTTGAGAATGTCCCCGATTTGGTCGAGGAACATTCTTCTGGGTCGTCCCCGCCTTATTCTTTCATTCACCTCAGATTCATAAATCTCTTTCGTCAGTCTCTTTTCATTCATCCTCTCAATGTGCCCAAACCACCGTAACATTCCTTTCTCAATCCTTGTCACTACATCTTCTTTTAAATCACACATTTCACGCACAACTGTATTCTTCACTCTATCCGCAATTGTTACTCCACAAGCACTCCTTAATGACCGCATTTCTACGGCATTAATCCTACTTTCATGCTTCTTCTGCCATACCCAGCATTCACTTCCATACATTAATGTAGGAACAAGCACCGCATTTAATATTATTAATTGTATATTTTTATTGCATCATGTATTCTGTTTGTATTTTATCCGTTTGTATTTTGTTAGTTATTATAATGTGTTAGTTTTAGGATTTTTGTAAATATGAAAATAAATGGTTCTCATTTGGGTAATGTTTCGCGCGGTAGCCAAAAAATGTTGTCGGCCCGCCCACTCCCGCAAAGGGAAAAGGGGTCGAAAAGGCAAAAGCCGTAAGGCCCCAGCCGACTCGGCCCCCTTAGCCCAGCGAGAGGAGCCCTCAGCTCCCCTGCCACAGGCAACTCCCAGCGAGCCTACTTTCAAACTGATGGATGTAGCCTCGCTTTTATTCGATATGATACGAGCTATCACCAACCAGCCGACTCCACGCCGCCACCGAGACCCGCGCCTGCACCGCAGTCACTCCACCGGGGTGCTGCCATCGCTGCGGGCCATCGAGCTCACGGCCGAGGAGGAGGACAACCACCCGGAGGTACCAGCCCCACTGCCACAGCGCGACCCAAGGCGCGCACGTGTCGTGGTGCATCAACCGGAGCAGCCGGGACCGGGCTCATCGCGCCAAGCCGACGCAGCTCGCCCCGCACACACCAGCCGTGCTGGCGCCGCTCGCTATAGCGACGCGGCCCGCACCGGACCCGCCACCCAGCCGACCGCGAGCGCGCCCCGCCCGGTCGCTGCTGCCCAACCCGCGGCCACCCGCCCGGGAACAATCTCCCGCCTCACTACGGACGTCCAACGGTACATCCCGCTGGGCGCCCGCCCAAGTGTCTCCGGCCCCCCGACTTCGGGAGGCGTCCGCCCTGCCGTCACCAGCCGCCACGGAACTCATTTAACAATGGGTCCCCCCCGCCCAGTTCCTGCTCGCCCTGCGCAAACCGCGCGCCCAGGTGCCCCTGCAAGACCCGGCCCCGCGCCCCGCACCGGCCCCGCTGTCCAACCAGCAGGCCCCAGCCGTCCTGGTGCATCTCGCCCAGGCCCCACCACCCAACAGGAGGGCCCCGCTCGCGCGGGCCCCGCCGCCGCAGCCCAGCCCGTGAGCACTCGCTCCGGGCCCGCCGCTCGCCTCGCCGGCCCTGTGCAGAGCGCCACCCGCCCTGCAGCCAATGCCACCACCACTGGTGCCCGCCGCTGAGCCCTCTTCTTCGGGGGCCCAACCGCTTGGCCAAGGCGGCATGGATTTAGTAAACAAACCAGGTACCACCGTCTCTTATGCCGCGGCCATTGGCTCAAAGCCAGCGAGCACGGCCGCTGGCGAGACGGACATCTCCATCCCCACAGCGAGTATAAAACGGGTTCCCCAACCGCGCTTTCCTCCATTTGTGGTGGAACGCCTGCCCAACTGGGCCTTTCACTTCAGGGTGATCAACAGTAAGTTGGGCTACCCAGTCAACGCAAGGCCGTATGGGAAAGGCATCAGATTTCTCCCGCATAGTGAGACCGAGTTCCGCGAGGTCCAGCGGTACCTCACTAAAATTGAAAAGGAAGAGAACCTCTCGTGGTTCTCCTATTCATTAGGCAGAGCGCAGCCTAAAGGTTGCGATCAGAGGCCTCCCGTTCGACTCCGAGGACGCTGACTTCATCGTTCGTTTGACCACCCGACTGTTCTCGCGTGCATTCGAGACCACCGGACGGCAAACTGCGATACGGGCGCGACCTTGTACCTCTCACGAGCAGCGAGAGTGATAGTAGTTCGGGAAGCGAGAGCGACTCGAGCGGCTAGCACGATTGCTGTACGTGTAGGACCAGCACAATAGAATCTCCATAGAGCTCTCTTGACGCCGTCGACCAACTGGTCACCCAAAGACCTGCCCGTAGTTACGGGTAGCGAATAGCTATCATTGCAGGAGGTTATAACCTTGTAACAATTTCCCGTCTCTCGCTAGGGGGATAGAGATGACTTAGAGTCGGAAAAAGTTAATTCAATTCAGTTCAATTCGACAATCCGGTACGTGTAGTACACTCCTAAGGCTTGGTCCTGGGTCCCCTGAAATGGGACTATGAAGAAACGCTGCCCGAACATTGCCCGATGGAAAAATACTGAAGAAATGAAGTTTCATTGAACTCATCGGCCACCGACCAAAACGGTGATCGGCCCTCTTCCTCCAACCGGCGTCTCGCACATCGAGCTGGTCCTTCTAACCGGACACTGAGGAAGAACAGAAAACCGAATATGCCGATCACCAGGTCAACCAGTAACCGATCAGCCGTAGCACAGTCCCTGCCAAGTCATGCAGCATCATCGTCGCCCGCTGTCTCAAGAGACCAGATCGCTATTACGGACGACGTACAGAACCCCATACCGCAGTTGGTTCCCACACCAACCGATCCAGCATGGTCGACGGGAACAGATGTCCCGACGACCGAACGAACTACGACTACAGAAGCAACGACACGAAGAAAACACCCCGCTCAAGCCTCGTCACCGAGAAGATCCTCAACCCGGAGCGGGACCTCCAAACGTACACAACGCATAGCTGAAGCGCGTGCAAAATTGGCACGCCTGAAGGTCAAAGCAGCTGAAGCGGAATTGGCCGTGTTGGAGGAACAGTTATCTGGTGGCGAAGAAGAGGAAAGAAGCAGCCACGCTTCATCAGCCGGATCTCAAGTCAGGGTGCACGAGTGGTTGGCCGCCAGCCAATCCGACGTGTTAGCCATTGAAAAGGCACCGACACCTACCGCTGTCCATTACGCCGTGGCGCTCCCACAGCCGGGGGTAGCAACTACTGAAGACAAAAATGAACAGCAGTACGCAGCCGCACCTTTGAGACCCAGCCAACGTGTTGCATCGGCGCCGAGCCCCATCGGCCGGGAAAAGGCCTCCATGCAGACACCGAGAACCCTCTTCAACCCACAATCCACAGCGGCGGGAGTCGTCGCCACAAATGAGCAGAACATTGACCTCTCCAAATTAGCGGCAGCCATAGCCATGGCTGCCAGGGACGGGCACAGTTACCGATCGATCGACCTACCGACGTTCAACGGATCTCACCAAGATTAGCTGTCGTTCTACAACGCATACCGGGACTCTTCGAACAACTTCACGGAGACTGAAAACCGAGGAAGACTACGGAAGAGTCTCAAAGGACGAGCCAAGGAAGAAGTCGAGAGCCTGTTGGAATATAGAGTGCCAACGAACGAAATAGTACGACGTCTGGAAACAAGATTCGGGCGCCCCGATGCCATCGCACAGACGTACATAGAACGTCTGAGGGCCCTACCATGCCTCACAGATCAGCCGAAGGACATCGGGATAGTCGCGAGCCGCCTAGCGAACGTCGTAGCCACCCTACGCTCTCTCAAATGCCTCTCGTATCTACTGACACCGGAGTTTCTGACAAACATGGTCGAGAAACTGACGCCAGCCCAAACGTACCGATGGTACGACTTCTCAGCAACCCAGCAGTCAAAGGCAGACATCATGACCATGGCACATTTTTTGCAAAGAGAAGCAGAATTAAGCTCACCATTTGCAAAACCAGAAATAATCCCAGCAGAAGGCATCGCAACCTCAAGACGCGCCATGCAGAGAACTCACAAAATCACTGAAGCCACGAACCTTTGCAACCACAAGCAACAGCCAGCTCCTATGGACAACGCCACAGCCCCGACGATAGAAACAGCGCAGTCCAGCGATGCCCCGTGTGTAAGGGCAACCACAGAATGAGCGGTTGTTCAACTTTCATTGGCCTGAACAGCGATGACCGATGGGACGTCACAAAGGAACATCGACTATGCTTCGGATGTCTACGCCCGCGGACCTCAAGGCACTTTTGTCGAAGACAGAAATGCGGCGTAGACGGATGCCTCAGAACACATCACAGCCTCCTTCACTATGCTCCGAGAACAGAGCAAAGAAAAGAAACCGTCGTTTCAACTTGGACGCCACATCGCCTCAGAACATATCTGAAGATAGTACCAATCTACGTTTCCGGACCGGCGGGAGAAATAAAGACTTTCGCAATAAAGATCTACGATAACGCTCGTAGACAGCGAATTAGCCCGCCAGATTGGAGCCGACGGACCGGAGGAGTCGCTATGTATTGAAGCCATCGCTAACACAAAGATACCTGCGCTGACGTCACGACGTGATAACATCACGCTACGCGGCGCTACGAGCGACTACGAAATCAGCGCACGGACAATGGCTAACTTGAAAATATCGGCGCAATCAATCGCCGATGAAGACTTGAAAGACTGCGAACATCTCACCGGGATAGAAGACAGCCTGAGATATGAAGAAGCTCATCTTCGGGTGCTGATCGGCCAAGATAATTGGAATCTGCTCCTGGCCACCGAAACCAGAAAAGGGAAATCGCACCAACCTGTGGCCTCGATGACACCGCTCGGATGGGTGCTACACGGGACCCGAACACGCACCACCGGACAGCAGGTCCACTTCATCCACCACTTGTCGCCTGAAGATCACCAAATGGATGAACAGATGAAGAGATACTTCGCCCTCGAGTCCCTCACCATCACACCGAAGCTACCGCAGACCGACCTAGAGGAGAAAGTGATGAAAGCGCTGACTACGGGCACGAGCCAAACGGATGACGGCTGCTACGAGGCACCGCTACTATGGAAACATAGTCACGTCGTAGCACTTCCAAATAGCTACGAGAACGCCCGTCGCCGTTTACAAAACATTGAGAAGAAGCTCGATAAAAACCCGCAGCTCAAGAATAAATATGAAGAACTGAACGCTGTCTTCAACCCGATGAAACCAAACAAAATACAGATCGTGCACGACGCAGCTGCCAAAAGCGGAGGAACATCTCTCAATGATCAACTGCTCACCGGACCGGACCTCCTACAGTCACTACCGGAGGTTATGATGAGATTCCGGGAACATCGAGTCGCCGTATCCGCCGACATTACAGAGATGTTCATGCAGATCAAGATTAAAGCTGAAGATCGCAACGCATTAAGATATCTATGGCGAGGGAGCCGTCGCGACAACAAACCGCCAGAAGAATTCAGAATGACATCACTGATATTCGGCGCGACCAGCTCACCAACCACAGCTATCTACGTCAAGAATCTCAACGCATCAAAATACGAGACCTCTCATCCGGATGCAGCAAAATTCCGGAACAAAGAAGATGCCATCAGAATCGCCACCGAGGTTCGAGACATCTATCGGCGAGGCCACTTTGAATTGCGACAGTGGGCCTCCAACGAGCCAGCCGTCCTCAAGGCCCTCAGCTACGACGCTACGCCGCCACATGCTGTCAACATCAGCGACGGCACCAAAGCCGAGAGGGTCCTGGGTTTGATCTGGAGACCTACTGACGACAGACTCGCCTTCAACCTGGATATGTCGCGAATCCCGCATCAAAGGCTGAACAAGGCCTCCGAATATCTCCGCCAACACCATGACCTTTGGCCTACGGAACAGCCAATAATCACCGAACCTACCGGCGAAGATGAAGACCCTTTACCAGCGGATCGACGGAAATAATGAAAAGGACCCTGACTGGCGCCACTCTGCGCGGAGAACGAGGAAGACGTTTTACGAGTTGGAGGCGAAGACCGCACCGAACTTCGTTGAGAACGAGTACCTACACTGCGCAGAACGACTCCTGATCAAAACCAGCCAGGAAGCAGCCTTCACCGAAGACCTCCGGAGCCTACGCGACGTCGGAGCCGCGTCAACCCACAACCGACTATGAGCACTCGCCATACAAGTGGATGGCCTCATCCGGCTGCGGCCACGAATAGCGGCAGCCGTCGATATCACCGAGCGTGTGAAGAGCCCACCTGTACTGGACCACCGACATCGGGTGACGCAGCTCATCATCGAGCTCTCCATCACGCCAGCTCCGAGGCAGTAACCGGGGAAAAAGGACCGTGAGCCGCCGGGCTTTCTGCACGGAGAACGAGGAAGACGCTCTACCGACCGACCGTGCTGCATGCAAAGTAGGAGCGAGTACCTATACCGTGCGGAAGGCCCCTTAAACAGAACCGGCCTTTTCTCCACACCGAACCGGACGAGCATACTGGCGCACCTCACAGCGGCTAGCAGACCCCTTCTGGCGCAGATGGATCCGCGAGCACCAACCCGAGCTGCGGTACCGGCGGGAGATCTACGGCAGCGACGTCACCATCAAGATTGGAGGCGCCGTCTACATTGCGGATGGCAGTTGTGGAAGCCCGGGCCCCGTCGAAGTCAGCCGAGACGCCGTGCTACGAGGTTGGGTACTCTGCGTCGACCCGCCATGAAGCCACTGATGCTGCCTGAGGAACGGCCGGTTCAGGGACGGCTGGTTCGGTAACCAGCCGTCCCTGAACCGGCCGTCCCTGAACCAGCCGTCCCCGGAGCAGCCGTCCCTGAACCGGCCGTCCCTGGACCAGCCGTCCCCGAACCGGCCGTCCCTGCACCGAAGAGTTCCACACCGACTCGTCGCGACATCGATGTGCGGCGGGAGGATGTACGGGACAGCCGACAGAATACACCCAATAGTTAGGTTACCTATAAGGTTTTTTGATGACTATGTATAAAACCTCTAACATTCATGTTCAATGGCCGTCGAGATAAGTGTTCACCTAGGCAATTTCGCTACCTGGATTACATTGCACAGTTTACCACCAACATCCTACACATCTCTGGGCAAGACAACATGGTAGCTGATGCACTCTCCAGAAACGAGGAGGTCGCCTTCATGAAGACAGGTTTGGTTTACCGTGAACTTGCTCAGTCACAAACCCAAGACCAGGAACTCCTAAAACTTTTGCAAAATGGATCAGCCCTGGACCTAAAGAAGATCAAGAACGAAGAAGATGGTGCAGAGATTTACTGTGATGTATCAGCCGGTATATCGAGGCCATACATAACACCACAGTACAGAAGAAAGGTTTTTGATCTCCTTCATAATATAAGCCATCCAGGAGCCGCAGCCACAGCCAAATTAATATCAAGCAGATTTATCTGGCCCGGCATACGCAAAGACTGTAGAGGATGGGCTCGAGAATGTTTACCCTGCCAAAAGTCCAAAGTCCATCGCCATACCACTGCTCCTTTTACTGCTTTTCCTTATCCTTCCAGTCGCTTCTCCCATGTCCACATGGACATCGTAGGGCCGTTAACTTATTCTAATGGTTACAGATACTTACTCACTACCGTCGACCGCTTCACCCGGTGGCCCGAAGCTTTCCCGTTGGCGACCATAACCGCTGAGGCCTGCGCCAGTGCCTTCGTCGCCGGCTGGGTGGATCGCTTCGGCTGTCCGACAATTCCTCTCTCCAGCATCAGGTCAGACCGTGGACATGACAGATTTCACTGCACGTTTACGACAGCATATGGCATCTCTCAGTCCACTACAACCAGTATGGCACGCCCGCAAGTCATTCTCCCCGCATTCTCCCCGCAAGACAGCCTCCGTAGACTAGTGGTTGCGTCTTTGACGTTGTATCCGGAGGTCGTGGGTTCGATTCCCACCCATGGCAAAAAAAAAATAAATAAAATAGTACGTTTTTTTCTGTACAGTTTGTCATGGTCTGGGTGTTTATAAAATATAATATGTATTATATCGTTGTTTCTGGTACACATAGTACAAGCTTAGGCTTAGTTTGTGACCAGAGCAAAATGTGTAATTGTCCTACATATTATTATTATTATTATTATTATTCTACATCCCAAAAGACTTGCCGACTTGCAGAATATGTGATCCTTCGCCAAGACGCTGCAAGGTCACCGTTGCAACCCCACTATACTGGACCATACAAGGTTTTACACAGAAATCCCAAAACTTACAAGCTAGAAGTCCAAGGCAAGTCACCGTAACGATCGACAGACTCAAAGCTGCCTATATGACTACAGATGACCCCACGACAATACCTACTACTAAAATGCACACCACTCCGGAACCCATGGAAGTTGATGTACCAGGAACGAGCGACGATTCTGCAGCACCTTTAGTTCGCAAAACCCGCAGTGGAAGAATGGTGCGCTTTCCTGATTACTATCGACCTTAGGTCTCAGCAAGGGAGTGATGTGGCAACGCATTCGTTACACTGTTTCGTTACCCAAGAGCGGAATCAACGCCTCGATACAGAATACCTAGCCGGCAGGCGCGGGCGCCGCACGAGAGCGCCGCAGCCCGCCGCACGCAACCATTGAGTCGTCCAAACACCTTCATACGGAGTAATCGAGCCGCTCTCTTGCATTTCACTCGCGCTTTAAAATTACGTTTATTGCTTTATAACTTGCCTAAAATCTTACTTTATCTAATCTATCGCTTAATTCTTCGCTTCCGCCTATTAAATTCATTATTTCTGTTCTCCTTCATCTATCACATGTTCAATTTCAACTTACCCTAAAAAACTTGTAAAAACGAAATTAAATACTTCAAAATCTATACGTGAGATTTAATTTCTACACCAAGTAACCCACACGTTTACGGTCTTATTCACAAAAACTTACGAAGCCTTTATTGATGCTTTATAACAGCTCAATAGCAAAACACCTCAAAACGTTATTCATAAACGCAAAATAAACATCTAATAGCTAAACGTCAAAGCTCCATAACTTTATTGAAGACAGGAGCCCACTATAAATCTATTTAAACCTCACTTTTTATACATATTTTATTTTTTGGTTTAAATTTTATTAAATGACTTCTATACCTACATAAAATTATATTACAAATAAAAATAATAATGCCCAGTCGGCTTTCGATCAACAAATCTCAATATTTTACAACTCGAATGGACTTGAACCAAATTAGGTTGGGCGAACATTGACAGAAATTTCTAACAAAAAAATACTAACATGTGAATTTGTATCTAACTGATGGTAAGCAGACCTACAAAGTCCATGAATGGATCAATAAATACATTGTCGTTTAACAATATTGATCGCTCCCACTATGCTGGCTAAATGATACGGTTACGAAATGTCAAAGAATCAAAAAGAAAGAAAAAAAATTAAGAAGTTTATATTACGAGTCTATTTTAATATCTGCTGCTTTATCGTAAATTCAGTCGCCCATTTCGTAAACGGATACTACCACCTCGACAATAAATCTATGCAGTAGTCCCCAGTACCAACCAACCGGTGAACCCACAGACTAAAACCGAAACATGACTAGGTCACTTGACGGTTTTTGCTGTATGTGAAACAAGTATTGCGACTTGCCAGTTACATATTATCATACAGAGATGCAATCGTAACAAATCACATAGGTATAGATATAGAGAGATGCATCATACGCGATACACCATGGACCGCGGTAATCGGGTCGCGTCAATATGCTAAAGACGTTAAATTGCAGAAATAAATAAAAAATATGTTTATCAATATATTATTGTTTGTTCCGGATAAACACAAAAAATACTGAATCGATTTTTTTAATTCTACCATTAGAAATCTACATTTTCAGCGGGTAACTCGGGCTGTATTCTATTTTCGATACACATTATTTTAAATTAAATGACGGCTGAAACCGCGGGGCACAGCTAGTGTGATATAAATGAAAAAATCCAAAATATATGAATCTTGGAGTGACTGAATTTTCTATCAGTGTGCGCCCAACCTTATTATAATTATTTCAATAGAGGTGTCAAAAACTTTTTTTTTACTTTTATGGTCTTGGTTTTCCGCGATTCTGCCAACTTTCTTGACATTTCAATTATTTTTTTCTATCAACACATCACTAATTCAGCTAATAAACTTTAAATAGTTATTGGAGCTTTATTGGAGGTTTATGAATAACAAAAAAGTTATCGAGCCAATAGCCTTGTACATTTTGACAGATGTTTGTTACATGTAATATCTATCTTCAAATTATATTTTAATGATTTATTTTATAAATTATAACTACGGGCCTTAGCACAACAGCATCGATAGGCTCGATAAATCGACAAAATCAATACATATCGATTTTACGAGTTCATTCGTAAACTTCATTTTATCGACTGTCAAACTATATTAGATGCTAAGCCCCTATTTTAATGTTAAAAATACGATAAAACCTAAAAATATATGATTTGCAAGTAAATTCAGCCTTGATGTTTATATAGTTCCATTGCCTTGTTCCATGATGGAACTAGTGACTTTTTTTTCGCACTAGTTCCATTTCTTTAGTGTAATGGTAATAATGAAACTACTGCGAATAATAAAATATTGATTCGCACTAGTTCCATGATGGTACTGATGAGTTTTTTAAATGCGTAGATTATTTTTCATTAACAGACGCAATAATTTTCCCTCAGCTAAAATGAAGTATGAAAATGACCATAGTTCTTTATTTAAGCGTGTAATGTTATTCAAAGGGGCAGAACTGGACGTCGCCGCGTCGTCGAAAGATTCTACTACAAGGCTAATTGTAGTATGACCCCATTATATTTATATTGTATTAAATAACGTTGTATTTAGCGAAAGACCACCCCAGACATCAAATCTTTATAAGACCTAGAAACCTGGTCACTGTTACTAAAATATACCTCTAAAATGCATTACTTATTCTATTTTTTGGGTTTTTATTATTATTTAAATCTTTATTGCATACAAAATACAAAGGCGGGCTTAATGCCGCTAGGCATTCTCTACAAGTCAAACCTTCGGGACAATAAAAGCAGTTAATAAGTGAGGTAGGTGCAATACAGTAACTGAGTATATAAACCAGTGAATATTATATAAAATACTTACAATCTATTATACACTACTTAAATATATCTTATATATATACATACAAAAACTACATATACACAATACTACCAACTACAAAATGAGAAAGGAGAAGTAACAAAGTGGAAAGGAATAGAATAATGAAAGATAAATAAAAACTACCTATGAATTTAAATAGTAATCATATACATTTTTTTTAATATGACTCTATTTGGTGATTGTCTTATTTTGACTGGTAATTTATTCCAAAGTTTGCAGCGACAACTGCCATCGATTTAGAAACAAAGGTGGTATGATGGGAGGGGAAGGCAAGGTTAGGTATATAGATAACATTGGTATCGTGATTACCGAACATCTAGAGAATTTCAGGCGCTATATTGCGATACTCCTGAAAATTTTATATAGCTAACTCTCTACATTATTTGTGGGACCTTTATGAACACGAATGTATAGGTAGACACCTAGTGTAGCTTTATTACATACATACCTTATGAATTATATAGCATGACTAAAACGGTGTTCCTAATTGACATCTGTGGTCGTTTCCAATATTTAAAAAGATACGTTCGACCCTCAAAATGTATATATTGTGCAATAATAAAAAAAAAAGTCTATTTGTTCGAAATTTTATAGTGCTCTCCAAAGCCCTAACAGTGTAAGCGATAGTAGAGCGATAACATATCAGTCCATACCAACTTGTGAAACAGGTTGTAGGTAAGTCTATTTTATACAAACACCGCTAAGAACCCTTTTTCAATATAGACCGCACACTACGTCGAGGTGGAAAATCTCCTCCGCTGGGTATCCGTGATTTAACCATTTTTTTTATTATGTAAAGGGTTGTTCAACAAGAACTTTGTTTTCTAAAACAAAATTTAACAAAAAAAATTTATGAAAATGATTAAAAATTTTATTGAATTACAAAGAGAAAATTTCGGCAATTATAAATGAAAAATGATATCTAGCAAATGTCCACCACAAGCACGCTGACAGATATCGATTCTTTCATCAAAGTTTTTAATCACTTTTTGACAAAATGACAGTGGTGTTAAATCGCACGATCTGGCTGGCTGAGTTTCATGAAATTCTGCGATCGGGAAATTTAGTTTGCAATAAATTGATCGTTTTATTGGCTATGTGACATGTGGCACCGCCCTGTTGAAGCCACATGTCAGTGATATCCACGTCATCAATAATAGGTCAAAATTGAGTTGTTACCGCATTTACAGCCTCATCTTTGAAAAAAAACGGCCCAATCACGCCTCCAGACCACATTACACACCATACAGTGACACATTGAACATGCAAAGGCTTCTCAATAATCGCTCTAGGATTTTCAGAAACCCAAATGCGGCAATTTCGCTTGTTGACATACCCTGACAAGTGAAAATGGGCTTCGTCTGAAAAAATATTTTTTCGGAAAACCAGCGGGTTGTTCCTGAATGAATTAAGCGAATCTACGGCAATGTACCAGTTGAACCTTGTAAGGCTTCAAAGCCAAATCCTTACGCAAAATTCTCCATGTGGTGGTTTTGGATAACCCCAATTGTTGAGAACGTCGAGGAATTGACAAATTTGCTTCTTCAACACTGTGGCTCACGGCTGCGATGTTTTCAGTTGAACGACCCGGTCGAACACGCGTTGGTGTTGGCACATTTCGTATCGAGCCTGTCGACTCAAATTTAATGACGAAATTCTTAATAGCGGTCTCAGAAGGACGATTATGTTGTCCGAAAATATCACGAATTTGACGAAATGTAACTTTAACAGAACCACCATTTTCATAGTGGATTTTAATTATTTTATTATTGTTATTATTTTATCAGGCAGGCAGTTGAAACAACTGATAGAAGCCTGTATCTTATGATTCTTAAGTGTTAAGTATTTCTTAGCTGGTGTGGTTTAAAGTTGTCCAAACGGTTTTTAAATTGATTGATAGTCTCAGCTGAGACAACTTCTTTTGGTAGTGCATTCCAAGCATCCACAGCTATGTTGCTCAGAAAATGCTTGCGAGCTTTTACTCTTGTTTTATCTAATAAATAAATCTAATAAATAATACATTTTAATGCGATTTTCAAGCGAAATTGAATTCATTGTAACAATTGCCAATGCATCTACTACGAATACGTCAAAAAACTAAATGTCAAAACTATCAGGTTGTTGGTGTAGCCACAATTGAAAAACAAAGTTCTTGTTGAACAACCCTTTATTCTTTACATATTGCCTTGTTTTATAGGCATATACTATATATATATATACATAGGTGTACCAAAATAAAGATACTTAATACATATAAATAAAGAAACTAATCACCTTTTTCCGTAACCACTGGTGGCTATAAACTTCTACCCCGACATAAAATCTATGCTGAAAATCTGAAAGTAACTTGGGTCACTTGATATTTCTGACCTGTATATCATGGTACTCTATAAATAACACCATCACCAGAAAAAAATATGAGACCCAACTTTAATAAAACCTGGCGGGCAATTCTCGCGCTTTCGACATTCATCTCGAAACAATCGACAAAGATATCGAACATTAAACAAAATAAATATTAATTAATAAATATATAAATATTGAACGAGAAATGACATATTATGTCATTTGTCGTTCAAAAACATCAAATCGAGATGAATGTCGAAAGCGCGAGGATTGCCCACCTGTACCTTTATTTTTGACATGTTGAAATATGACAAAATTCTACTTTTGGCACACTTTAAGCCGATTATTTTAGACTAAAGCTCTTGGCATCACAAAGATATTGGTAAAAAATAATATTTTATTCGGCAAAAGCGCCGGGTGTAAGTTCTGGGAGCACTCGCAAATGTACCCCCAGGACGTCCGGCCGACGGGACTGCGTCGCTAAATCTACATGAGACGATATTTCCGATGATATCATATTATTATTATAATGGTGGTAGAGAGTGGCTCGCTTGGTGGCACGGAATGGAACACTTGTTTAACCCTTAGAGTAGTTTAACAGAAATAAGATTAATAATAAAAATAAATACTATCACGGGTGCCTATTTGGCTCCGAGAACCGTTTAAACGGCCTCAGGGTACCCAGCGGAGGGATTAACCCGTCCTCATTTCGCCAATAGTATTCGGAGGCAACACCTAACAAGTGGCGAGCTTGTTGCGGTGTTTATGATGAAATAGCCCCGTTGTATAAAGCGGACAAATAAGATTAAGATACCCATATTTGTATTATTTCAGGAGTTTACCGACCGGACCAAATTATTGTTATGGTGGCAGTTTTGCCTTTAAAGTATGATCAACATTACTGCATTTAAAAACGTTGTTATATTTTTAAACAATTGGGCATAAGAAAGAACAGAAACAAAATATTCGAGTTTTTTAATGCTTTCTTTTGTTGGATCTATCTTCGGCAAACATATCGTAAGACCTGAATACCGTGTAGGTACCATCTTCTGGGCATCCCATTAAATATTGACAAAATAAAAATGTAGAATACACCGAGACGTGTGGGTTGTGGCGACTTCTCGGCTAAACGTTTCGGGTCGTTCCATTTCCGAACGCACGCCAAGGGAGTTCCATTTTCAAATGTCTCTGAAGAAACATTCTATTTTGAAGTATTCTGAACCAATAAATAACTTATCAAGTTACAGATGTTTTGGATTATTTTATTTTCCTAAAAGTTATACCTACTCTAGCTTTTGTAAAGGCTTCGTAAGATTTATCCGTTTTTTAAACAGCTAAGTTCTGTCTTATAAATGATACTCAAACTTAACATTTGTTATCGTTTTTATTTCACCAAATGACAAATCAAGAAAGACGTTACTTGAATAAATATAGTACCTACGTGATATCGATATATAAATTCAGAACTAAGTGTTTTCTTGATAGCCATATCATTAATTACACATCTTCAAAAAATAATTATCCTTTTAGTAGTATGTCAAAAAACGACTATAAACAATAGCTTCAAGTTTATAATTCTTATTGTTTTTATTAGAATGAAATGCACTGACGCCAAAGGTAGTAGCTAAATAGAATACCTGTGACGTAGCTCTACCACAAGTATTTGCAAACAGTTTTTACTATAGTCGCTAGTAAGTATAAATAGGGATCAATCTAAAGGATCACTTTTTTTTAATAAACCTCTCTTATTGGTTGATTCCTATCTATAATTACTATCGACTTTAGTAAAAATTGATTGCAAAGTCTTGTGCTAGAGCTACAGCTCCAAGAGCTTGCAAGCTGCCGGTCCCAGTATCATTATACGAACTTGTAAAACTAATGATTATTACCATAAAGTCTATTTGACATAAACGGGATTATTGTTAAGGATCTCTTACAATAATCTCGTAGAGAAAAGAATTATGCAATAGCAAATTTGACATAATATTATGATAATATACTAGGTACTTCGTTTCACAAAAATCGAAATGTTTATCACGCCTGATTTTAATATGTTAGCAAATTTTGCATGACACTAAAAATACCATTTGTGTAAGTATTATGAACGTAGTGGCCGAGCTGGTTAAACCCCGGTGTGTACCAGTGAGTTTTTAATCTAAAAATGTATGTACATTTGTTTTACAACACCACTATAGTGCCTCGGAGAACACGTTAAGCTGTCGGTCCCAGTTTTACTATACCAACGAAATGTATTTTATTTTGTATAAAATAAAAAAAAAACAAAAAAACTCAGTGATATCATACCTTAAGTTATACCACCAACTACAACAATTTATGTGTTTGTTGTCAACTAAATAATTAATTAAACTACAATTAAACCTTAATTATATATTAATTCCCCGACGATGAGCCCGGGGCACACCCGGCTGATTAATAGATTGCTATAATTAATCCACAGTTAACTAGGTAACTACTGTTGCTGATTAAAAACGGAGGGGTTACGATTGCTTAATGTGGATTAAACTAGGCTATTATTTATATTTAATAAAGTTTTTTAAAGTAACGCGGATAGCCGGCGCGGCGCCTGAAAAAACATCTCTGAGATCAAAAAGAGATTTTATTTTCAACTAGCGACCCGCCCCGGCTTCGCACGGGTGCAATGCTGTTACTAAATACACTACAGAAAAACTGTGAACGTTGTATATAAAAACATAGCGGCCCGCTCCGGCTTCGCACGCTATTTATAGGCACGCTCTTGCCGCACCGCAATTTTTAAATCTGTAATATCTTCGAAAATATTCACTTAAATCATACGGTGTAAAGGGCCATATAGATTTATATTAAATGAACAATGTATTCAAGGTATTTAATTGGTTAAGGATTAATGCTGTATTGGTTAAAATCGCTTCGAAAATTAGCCATTATTTGTCGTAAAAAGTTAATGACAAAAAAAAGTTATTGTGGGTTATCCATAAGAGATAGACATATACCATCACGGACTTTTCTGTAGACCTTTTCAATGTGTACAATACTTAGTACATTATTTTGATAAAACTCGTAGGGTTCAGCCTGCGTTTGCAATGTAAGCGGAAAAAATGTAATTATTTACGACATCACATTAGAAACCTCAAAAACAACAGTACTTCTTCACTATTTAATGGATGTTATTATACATATAAACCTTCCTCTTGAATCACTCTATCTATTAAAAAAAACCGCATCATAATCCGTTGCGTAGTTTCAAAGATTTAAGCATACAAAGGGACATAGGGACAGAGAAAGCGACTTTGTTTTATACTATGTAGTGATTCGTCGTCGTCTATATTATTCTTAGCATACACTGAACAAGTAGCGAGCTGGTCATGTTCTTTATAAAGCCTTACCGATATCTGACAAAACAATGTTAGTAAGTTTTTCTGTACAGTTTGCCATTATCTGGGTCTGCCATCAGGCGCCTAGCTAAATAAATTGATTAAAAATTGGAAAAACATTGATTACACATAAAATCATTAAAAAAAACACAGACAGTATAATCTTGCCTACTGTCTCTGTAATTTTTTACATTAATTAAAATTAATGTAAAAATATTAATTTACATCAGCAAAAATTTTAGTCATACGTACTTGCTTAAACAGGAGGAAAATTATAAAATTATCATGGCTACTTTATTGTATGCGATAATAACCTTGAATTATTCAATTAATTACTTACCTAGGCTTCAAAAATGAACATAACAAAATAATAACAATAATTCATCCGACATGATTATACCAAGCCCAACTAACCCAGTAAAACCAAGCCTTTCCTCGTGGGCCACATCGGTCACCTTTACTTTAATGAAATAACCATCAAATACCATAATTGATAAACACTCACCCGTATTTCAGTCAGGAGCAGACACACCCCGCTCCCAATGGACTCCTATTTACGGAGTTACAATTTTTATTTATTTAGAGAGCGCAACCGAACGAATTATTGTGTAGCAATGAGTTTGTAATTTTTAAATGTATGTTTAACAACACCACCATAGTGTCTCGGAGACTTACGTTTTCGGACAAGTCGGTCGTAGTTACGCTATACCATGTGAAACTGTTTATAGATAGGCCACTTGTTCGGTGTAGACTCAGAT
Source organism: Monopis laevigella (assembly GCA_947458855.1). Taxonomy (NCBI): domain Eukaryota; kingdom Metazoa; phylum Arthropoda; class Insecta; order Lepidoptera; family Tineidae; genus Monopis; species Monopis laevigella. The sequence continues at coordinate 25,652,769 of OX381583.1, read as the reverse complement.
TACCATCGGCAAAGATTATGCCGTCTAGAAGGTCTCACAACATAATAGTTGTTTGCACTAATAACTAAATACGAGTAGGTCAGTCAGAACAAAAAATCGAGTCTAAGTTTGGTCGACAAGTATGTTTGCTTTTAGTTATGTTTTATTTACTGTAGATACTCGATGTAAGGTTGCAATTAGCATAGTGCAAATAAGTTTTTTTAAGTTATGACACTCTTGTTCAATATAGAGATTAGAATAAACTACCATCGAAATTTACCGAAAATGTACTAATAATGTAATTAAAAGGCTATATGAGCCCATTAATGGCCTTTGTATGTATGCTTACCATCAGGTAGGATACGTCACATGCAGTGCTCCAATAAAATAAAATAAAAGATGAACCAGCTGAGCGTCGAAAGAATTCAAACGAAACGTTACAATTTAGTCCATGATCACAAAATTACCTCTAGTGAGTGAGTACTCATATTTTTATAGGCTGTAACTAAAATGAATAATTATTATTATTATATAATATATTTTAGTCGAGTAGGCAGGTCTAGGCACTGAACAAATGTATGTAACATATAATAGTTTTTTTTTCGCTATAATAAAATAGTAATAGTAAAAGATTTCCATTTAATTATTTATTACATCTCTTCTGGTTAACATGTAAGGCGCATTTTGATACCTACTATTTATTTACATTAGCGGCCTTAGCCGTTAACGCGACTAGTCTCTATAAAATTTAAATATCAATTAATTCTAATAGATCCATACTCGACTTTGTACATATACACTTCCGAATGTATTAAAATATGCAGTATTATGTAATTTTAATACTCACTTTGAATCATATAACATTTTTCTCTATCTAGTGTATTTAAAAAGTTTACTTAAGAGCCCTAGTTTCGCAGTTTAGGCGTAAAAACGTAACAAACAAACTAACCTAAAAACCTAACCTAACCTAATATAACCTAGAGTCCTTTAAACGAAGCGTGAATAGGCATCTTAAACCGGCATAATGATGGCAACCAGCGGTATGCTTGTTGCTATCATTCCTGGACATTGCATACTGCTTAACATCAGGGATGCAAGGTCACATGTTGAGCTCTTATAAAAAAATTAAAAAAAACACAAGAGCTACTTTCGATGAATGTTTTTAGGTAAATCGCGTTTAGGCTCGCAATATTTATATATTAATTTATAATGAAAATACATGAAAGTTTAAAAATTACTATTACATAAAATCTCTATGTACATAGTTAAAATAAAATTAGTAGCAAATGATAAAAATATCATACGTTGTACATATGCGCATTCTGTTCCTATTTAAAAGCCATTGAGTTACAATTTATTAATCAGAAATAATAATTCACTGCCAACGAGGTCTGGATGGAAATGTTGTGCGATAACATCGGAAGGGTTAAAGGCTTGGTTACTTTTTTTATAAGTATAATTACAATTATACAGAGAAACACAAAAAAAATGATTTTTTAAATAATTAGAATTGTCTTTTTACCGACTTAGTGTAAACTAAAAAAAAAATTGAATAAAAAATAACACTGTTTAAAAGTAAAAAATATTGAAAAATAAAGTAAGGTTCCACCGAGATTTGAACTCGGATCGCTGGATTCAAAGTCCAGAGTGCTAACCATTACACCATGGAACCGATGCGCTGAGTTGCGAAATTAACCTTTGGGAGCGGAGCATCTTGGAGCCAACCAAATATTTTTTGCCAACATTAATTTTACATTGGTAGTTTTTTTTTGTTAAAATTTTTGTTCTATTTTAGTCAAGGTCTGCCCCCCGGCCAAGTTAACTAGTTATTCAGAGATTGATTACATTTTATTACATCATGTTAATATATAGGTATTTTATAACTTTTAGTTATCAAAATATTATTCAGTAGCGTCAGATGGTACTAATGCAAATGGTAGCGTAAGCAATAGGTACAAACTTATCAGTTTGTTTTATGAAAAAGTAGTTTACCAGGTAATTCTTTATAAAAGTAGGTACCTACAAATGTATTTTTATTTTTATTCATAAAATAAATAAGATTGGCCTATAAAAAACTATAATATTGCTTTCTTCTCTTTTATTCTTTCCCCATGTTCATAAAAACTTTATGGAGCGTTAAAATGGTATTTATGTACCTACCTACAAATTTAGATTTACTTATGAAAATCATCTTTGACAGAAAGAGATAAACCACCATTTTAATTAAAACACTTAATAAAGTATTTATGAATAAAGGTTAGTTTGGTCTATTAGTTATAATAATTTAAAATATCTCTTAAATTTTATAAAAAATAATATGTCTACCAAAAGAAAAATAAACAAGACGGAACCCCGCGTGCGAGCTATCATTGGCACACTTGTCAAATTGTTCCATGAGCTAACACTATTGCAATAGAAACTCATATGAATCACGGTTATGTAATCTGTCGAACCACTACGATCGCAAACAAGGCATGACATTGAAAACCAATGATAAAATATAGAACTCATTGTGGAATTGAAAACATTTATGTTTTCATAGAATATATTATTTACCTCAAAATAATAGTAACTAGGTATATACTTCACACTTTCGCAATGCATGGATATATAATTATTTATATTATACGACTTTCAATAAATATAAGTATATATACATGTATTATATATTATAGGTAGCTATTTATTGAAAGTTAGTACAATATATTTATAATTTAACTAGCGGCCCGTCCCGGCTTCGCACAGGTTTGTATAACTTTAACTATATGCTCAGCGCACGCCACGGAAGGCCTCAGAAACGATACTTTTCCCCCGTTTTTAAAACATTTTTGGTTACTGCTCCACAACTATAGGACCTAGCGTGTTATTATATAGCCTATGTTACTTCTGAATAATGCAGCTTTCTAATGGTGAAATTAATTGCAATTGGTCCAGTAGTTTTTGAGTTTATTCATTACAAACATACAAAAATACAAATCTTTCCTCTTTATTATATTAGTATAGATTAGTATAGATTATTATACTAATTTATTTATACTTTAATTATTAAATTTATCTATTTACAAACTTATAATATTTTAAAAGTAAAATAAAAAAATGCCTACTTTACTCACAAATAAAAGTATTAAAATGTTATAATCAGTAACAAACTCGTACTAAGTAGTAAGTAGAAAACTCACACTAGGGGTAGTGTGAGTTTTCTAACTATTACTTTGCGTTTGAGTTAACTAAAATTTGTATGGGAAATGTTCAGCGCTCCAAGCGGAAATTTTGAGAACTAGAAATGCGGTCGTGTGATTGGTCAAAATGTTAACGCGATAGTATAGTTAACGCGAAAGTAAACGTTAAAAAAACTCACACTAGGGCTACAGTAAGTAACTACGGGACGCTGATCAAAATATTAATCAAAATCACATAAATAATCGAAACTTTACGGCACATTCCTCCAATCATATCAAAGCGTATTAACTAATTTTAACACAGGCATAACCAGGTTTCAGTTTTGTTAACCACTTTAAAAGCATGAAATGGCATTATTCCTGTGAAAAAAAAATTCTCCTTGGCATATTTCATACATTTGGTTTATGTGTTTGGTTTGGGGGTTTAAACCCCTAAACCTATAATATGTGAAGGGTACCTATATTATGTATGTAAATGTTAGTCCAAAAAAAAATTGGTTAGGTTAAAATTTTAAGTTTGGTTTGGTATTAGTTAAAATAATATCCACGGAATATGTTTCTTATTAGGTAAAATATATAAATTGAAGCTATAAAATTTTATTTCCAAATATTTCGCCTCTCTTGGAGAGACGAAGATAAGAAACACATCTAGCACACTTTCAGATTATCCGCGGATTATATATTTCGGTATTTTTTTTATAGGTATGATTTGTAAATGTTGTGTAAATGTTAACGTAGTTCAGTATAATGTTTGAAGTTGTGTGTAACCAAATAGTTGAATGTTCGTGCTGGACTATGTTTTCAAAAAATCTTAAGTACACAAAAAACATAATAGAAAATCAAGGTTTTCGTTTCAGGATTATTCACCTTTAATATTTGTAGGTTTTGTTTATTTAGTTTTATGATAATTTTCCGCACTAGATTGACGCCTTGACGGAATACTGAGCAATCATCTTATCTACTTTATGTAGAATTTGTGTTTATTTGTCTTCAGTCATAAGTAGATAAGATAAATTCCATTGAAATTCATAATTTTTGAGATTATTTTCTTATTGCTCCAGAATACTTAACTATATTTTATTAGAATGCCGTAAGTATATACCTACTTAAAATTTAGTAGTAGGTAGAAGTTATAATTTAGTAGATATAGAAAACAGAAAACTTGGTATCCAGGATGGTGACCGAGTGGTCAAATTAGAGGTAGAGGCGGACGCGCAGTTTTAGTAAAGATTATATCTGAGTAGAGAATGCTTAGCAGCATTAAAACCGTCTTTGTATTTTATAATAATTTATATGTAGAATCAAACTACTCCCCCTATTCCTCTTTGTGAGGTTTTTTTGATCAAAAATTATAAAATTTTATTTAACAAGTAGGTACCTAGGTCAAGTAAAAATAAAGTAGATACAATCTTGTTACTATGGTGATTACTTACGTTGCCTAACTATACATATATATTATCCTATATTATCTGAAGTTAAATTGATAAAGTAAAGTTGTATTATAATAATAATCTATTATTCTACCCACAAACACAACATAAATATAAGCTTGAAACATTAATAATTTAACAGGTCATAAATATGACATTACATTATCAATAGTAAGTATTGCGAGACTGGAGACTAAACCAAGCCGAGCCTGAGGTCTCTCTGGACCCCAGTAACAGTAGTGAGAATATATTGCCCTTCAGAAGTTTAATGTATGTGTCATGCACATACTATTCCTAGATATGTGTGTCACGCACTTGTTTCATAATTATATTATTATGAATCTCAAGTAGGTACCCAATAAGGAATTACGTAAGCCAGACTGCTAGCTCTCGTACAACAGGGAATGGTGTCGATTCCTTGTTGTGAAAGAGCATATAATTCCGATTGAATTGAATCCCAAGTAGGGTTGCTAAAAGTCCCGCGTGAGGCGGAACGTCCCGTTTCCACGGTCCAAATAATGAGTCCCGGAATACATGTCTGCGGGACGCTAATAGTCCCGATTTATGGTAAACCTAGCCGAATAGACGGAAACCCCATTCAATTGAAGAGTACCTACTGCGCCACGCGATACGCACTAACCGTGGAGCGTAAGCAAACAACGTTGTAAATTATTTAAAAAAAACAAAGTGAAGCTTGATTACTGAATAGTTTATTAAATATTGTTATTATTTATAATAAAACTGATAAAAAAATACTCAAACTGTTTTTCTCTTTTTCTGTAGGTACCTACATGTAGGCCTATATAGGACCTGTCTACAACAGGTCCCGCTTTTTTTGACCAAGTCCCGAATATTAATTTCTGGCATATCCATAAATAAAGTTTGCTACGCTCATTCCAAGGCACATGCGTCCTATATATTAATGTTGATAAGCCCTGGACATTCTCAGACATATTTGACGCCTTTTTGTTTTTAAGTTGTTATTAAAGCACGGCATGTAACTTTGTTACATGCCGTGCTTCAATATTTATCTATCCTATATTTATATATCCGATAATCTTCAATATTTATCTATCCGATGGTATGCAGACCTGGAAAGCCTAGTTAACTGCATTGGTCGCTATGTAGCTAAACAATGTGACCTACAACAAGTAGGGCCGCAGTAGTTATTTAAGACCTTAAAACAGGTGTAAGTTCAAAAATATTTGCAATATATATATTGGTACTTAACCCCTTTATAAAGAAAAAAAATCTACATAGGTATAGTTATAGTAGATTTTACAACAAGTGCACAAAACGAACAATTTTTATCCGAAACTTTTAGCAGCCCGAGCCGAAGGCTGCGGGGTGAGAAGGAACTTTATTTAACATTTTCGCTTTCGTCAGTGGAATCGTTTTCGTCTTGTCTATGGCCAGAACCTGTATGAATAATATACGGAAGTGCTGTAACAGATCATGTAAATTATTAAAACTGTTCCATAATTCTTTCGATATAACTTTAGAAAAGAGATAAATATCAATTATTCGTTTCTTTGAAGAATTTAATCGAAAAATCATCAACCTAATAATTTTGAAGATGCATTACAGCACTTCCGTATATTATCCATACAAGTTCTGACCATAGACAAGACGAAAACGATCCCACTGACGAAAGCGAGTGTTAAATAAAGTTCCTTCTCACCCCGCTGATAGTAATGTCGATGCTGATAAAATGGTTTTGTGGACGAGTTATACACTCTGCTTTTCACTTCGATTGCGAGGAAATAAAACAGTAGAATAACATAACATTTCTTTAATTAAAATTCAAAGTCAAATTAGTAAATTGTTTTTATGTCTCAAAAAATACATAAGGCTGTTATACAGCTTAAACACATATTTACGTAAATATTATAAAATAACAAATTCTATCTATGAACTTCTTATTGTGTTTGGCTGTATGGCTATACTCTTTACCTTAATATAGGTAGATACATTTATGAGTAGATACGTTAATGCACTTGTGCACAAAATTCGATTTTGTGCAGCCTATATCCTACACAAATAAGCACTTTGAGAGCATGAGAAGTGAAAAAATAAATAATAATACCTATGTAGGATATTTAATACATATTGCCCTGGTCACAAACTAGACCTATACTATGTGAACCAGGAACAACGACAATAATAAATACATATTTTATTTTAATAAACATCCAAACCATAATAAAAGCTGTACAGAAAAAACGTACTAATATTATTTGACATGAACGGGAATTGAACCCACGGAGGCGGTGTAAAATAAGTTGGTACTTAGGTACATTGCAAGTTCCTTATTTTATGTAGTTGCGTACAACTACAAAAAATGTGGAAATTAATATAAGGCAAGTTTGAATACCTAAAAGTTCATTAAACTTAGTTTTATAGACTATAGGTAGTCACTTAGATGCATTAAAAAAAATATCCTAAAAAATCCCACGAGTCCTTTATGGTATAGTTCTTGGTACAAGGCAATACTTATTGAGTTTGGAACCCTATTCCGTAAACATTCTGGCACCGCTCTCACTGAAGACGTCGTGACTCAAAAACGTCATATTGAAATCACGCTTACTCATTGGTACCTACCAACTTTCTTTCTACTGAGTATTATGGATTTACCTATCTATATGTATATATTTCTACATTCGTAAGTAATAATCCCTGTACAAACCTCAACAATGGTGCGAGTTCTGTAGCCTGAGTTTTATTAACGTTTAATATTCTGTACCCCTAGTGTGAGTTTTTTTAACATTTACATTCGCGTTAACTTTACTACTGCGTTAACATTTTGCCCAATCACACTCTCGAATTTTTAGTTCTCAAAATTTCCGCTTGGAGCGCTGAACTATTTCCCATACAAATTTTAGATAACTCAAACGCAAAGTAGGTAATAGTTAGAAAAATCCTAGGGGTACAGACTACAGTAAACTATACTACTGCGTTAACTTTTTAAAAGCGTCTCTATTGCTGGGAGTTAACTATTGACGAGATAGTAAAAGTTAAAAAAACTCACAGTACAGTGTACCCCTAGTGTGAGTTTTCTAACTATTACTTTGAGTTTGAGTTAACTAAAATTTACATGGGAAATAGTTCAGCGCACAAGCGGAAATTTTGAGAACTAAAAATGCGAGCGTGTGATTGGTCAAAATGTTAACGCAGAGGAAATGTTAAAAAAACTCACACTAGGGCTCTGTAGCCCTACTGAGTGCATTTTAACCACTCACGGTACAATTGGTAGATAATAATGAAATTAAAAACAATGTTTAATAATAAAAACATTTATTTATTCAGTCTCAACTCTTAATAAAAATAACGACTAAAATATTGTGACATATTAAAATAATAACACTTCACGTTAATTAATACAATTTTACAAAAAATATACCTATTTAACCTTTTCGTCCTTTACACAAATTCCTAACATTTAACCTCTAAAAGGAATAATATGTCAGGCGTTCGACCAAGGTAAATCCCCAGCGCATCCGGTCATTAGAAAAAATCCACAAGTTCACCGACTTTTTTTCATTTCACTTCAAAGCCAAATTTGAAAATAGAATCAAGCATATCATCCAAATTTCTGCTGAATGGTGATAATTGTGCTTCTAAATTTGAACTTTTCAGCTTTCCATCGACGAACAGCTTGTTTCTCTGTCCAATTAATTGAACTCTATCTCTGTTTAACAGTTTCTTAACATTCACTACACAGTTGTAACCCACAACTTGTATGGCACCATAGTTTTCTTCGACTTCTATTCTACATTCGTTTCCAATGACTTCAATTTCTCCCACATTTCTTGTCACTTTAACAATACATTTACTTCCAACTACTTTCAGTTTAGTTTCATTTACTGGTAGAGTAACTTTCTTACTATCACCAACCACTGTATATTTCTTCATTTTGTATTTTTACTTTCGTGTTACTAGTTCAACGTTAGAATAATGAATGAATTGATCTAGGTGGTGACGTATCGTATTTATAGTATCGCAAAGGAATCCCCGATAACTTACGTGCGTTACGTCACACCAACACGATTCTCGTGAATGACATTCGTCAAATCTTTTAACAGTACAGTCCCGGGAAATGAGGACCGAACGTATGTAATTCCCAAAACTTTAAATATCGGGATCAAGGTTAACACACGGATATCCGAAATCGAAGAGTTGGGCAACTACGAATACTTATGAGGTCAGCGACTATGTTAGATGTTCTAAACCCGCTTTAATTTAGTTCGAAATGTTTGTTGCTAAATGAACCTTAAGCGTAATATAATAAAGTACAACAGAGTTATGTGTTACTTAATACTGTATTCAATGTAAATAGTCATGGAGCCATTGTGTTAGATGTTTCAAATTTGAGTTTAGGTTTATTGAACTTTGGTTCACGCTATAAATAGTTTCGTGATTATGTTTAATTTCGAAAAGTTTTGAGCTATTTCGTTAATTTTAGGGTTCCCTTCTTTTTAAAGAAAATCTGTCTATATAATTATGTCTATAAAATTAATAAATTTGGATTACCTACTTAGTTTAGTATACCTAGTAGGTAGATCGAAGTTCTCGTTCGTACCAAAAGACCTGAGGCTCTACCATGGGTTTGCGCATTGTAGAAAAGTAACCAAAAATAAAGCGATTGTTGCTCACGTATACGTAAATGAATACGTTACGTTTCTACAATGCGCAAACCCATGGTAGAGCCTCTGTTTTTCTATAATACTAATTTAGAACCCTATTATAGGTAAATTTCATAAATTTCCGTTGGTCATTTTCCCCTATTGTTATTTTATTTTACAGGTACTTTGCCTATTATTTCATATTTATTACATAAATTATATATAGATAGCTTTTGTACTAATTTATTGTATTTACTATTGACACAAAAGGATTTTAATTCATCTATTACCCACACATCTGTAAAGATTTACATGAAATAAATAATATTTGATTTGATTACGTTTTTACGTATGAGCATAGACATAGCCTCACAAGCTTTTTGGATTTATTAATTTCATACTGAGGGTTTTTAGTAACATGAGTTTTTGCTGTGTTTACTATAGTCGACTACTAACTACAAACAACCAATAAGGAAGGTTTATTTGAAAAATAAGGCGATCTTATTGGTAGATCCTCCCATCTATAGTTAGGTACATACTAGCGACGATTATAGTCGCATAATAGAGGTACTATAATAGACAACACACTCATGTAATCAAAGATTAGACTTTGTTTTTATTATTGGAGCACGGCATGTGACTCTGTATCTACCCAATGGTAAGCTCGACTAGTGTCCGTGATCGCTAAATAATGCGGTTATGAAATGGGCGGCGTCAAAGACGTATTTGCATTACGAGTCTATTTTGATATCGTCGCAGCTTTATCGTCAAATTAATTGCCTGTTTAGTACCCGCACTGTGAAATGAGACTAACAATTTCTATGAGCATCAGGATTACGGGGCCACATTTTCATAATTCAAATTTGCTAATAATTCTTATAGCAGTAGGTAGTTGGTAAAACTACTTATAGGTTAAGTTAAAAAACCTTAAGATTGTAAAAAAGTTTTTATTTTATTTTACAAACTAGACCTACTTCCTAAGTAGTTTTAAAAACCTTTTTTTATATAAACACCCAGGCCAATGGCAAACTGTATCTCCAGAAATAAATAAATAATAAATACCATCACGGGTGCCTTTTTGGCACCCGAGAACCGTTTAAACGGCCTCAGGGTACCTAGCGGAGGGATACCCGTCCAACACCTAACAAGTGGCGAGCTTGTTGCGGTGTTTATCACGAAATAGCCTCGTGGTATAAAGCGGTCACCCATCCCAGCCGGCCTTGTTGTCATCTGCTTAACCTTGTTATCAGTTGCGCAGTGACATAACCACTAGGCTGGGGCTGCTTTCTCCTCCAGAAAAACGAACTAATTTTATTTTGATGAGTGGGAATCGAACCCACGACCTCCGGATACAACTTCGTAATTACCTGACCTTGGTAGCGGTCAAATTATACGACAAACCATAAAATAGTTGATATAAAAATGTTTAGTTTTGTCAAGGATAAAGATAATAATAGTATATCAAGATTATAGCCAGGGGGTTACCAATATATATATCTATATATAAGTCATTGCCAACAACATAAGTGGGTAAAAAAATATTATATGTAGAAGTACCTACTTATCTCTACTCTAGGTAAATATGTTTAAAATTATCACGGAAAAACATACAAGAAATATTATTATGTATGTTATTATCAATGATACGTAATAAAATCTGTAATATAATGTGGGTATGACTAATGCCGTTACGGTATGGTGGGCAGTAGTGTCAAAGTATATTTATGAACAGTTAAAAAAAAAAGTTTCATCAATAAGGTCTTTGTGCGTTTGGTTACGCGCCAATCCTCCCACACAAGCCGGCATGTTTGTAGATCTGTTATTTATTACCTTGAACTTAGAGCACAGGAAAAATTGGTCTCTAGACAATTCAACTTCTGTAAATAATAAATGTGATATCCTCAAGAATAAATATACAATTTTTTTTAGGCAGTGGGAGCGACCAATATTGTTAAAACAAGAATGTATTGATCGACCCCATTCATGGACTTTGTAGGTATGCTACCATCAGGTAGATACAAAGTCATATGCTGTGCTCCAATAAATATACAGGGTGAATTTTTCACGTGTGCCTTCATGGCCAAATCCTAAACTACAAGGAATAGCAAAAAACGCTCAAAGGACTCTCGGGGCTGATTTTGATAAAACAAAAATATTCTCCTATAGTGTTTAGTGCATGTACCCTGCATTTTGTGATGATAGGCTCAAACTTGGCACAGTCATTCCTCAAGCAGTATTTAGTAATATTTATATTATTGTAGTGATGAATAATATTTTATTTATTTAGTTTTTACAGCCGGATTCTAATAAACGTTATATTTCTGTAATCCGAGTAAGTTTTAGGATATTGTTTTTTCATATCAACGTCGTTCATTTTTAAACCGTAAGAGATATTCTAACGGTTTAATAATGAACGACGTTGATAAAAAAAAATGTTCATGATTTTGTTTTTTTTTTTTTTTTTTTTCTATGGACGTGTAGATATTGTTTTTGTTATGGTAAACCTTAAGTTATCCGAAAACGACACCAAAGTTGCTATTATACCATGAGTTTTATCACAATAGCGCTCACAGTGGAGCGCGGCGGAGTCAAACTGACCCCCCTTCTCTTCGCCACCCGCGCGGTGGCTACCGATGGCATGTGCATCTGGATTGAGAGATCTAATCAAAACCAAGCAAAATGGCTATTATGTTGGCATTTCGTAGCATAATGTAGAAACTGATATATGAAATATTTTAATTTGTAAAGGCGAGGAAAAAAAGTTAGCGTCAAAAAATAGGAGCTCTCAATCCTGACGTTTTTGAAAAAATATAAAAAAATATTTTTAGAAGTATTTACTCTATGTTATATTTTTTTGTACTAACATTCAGTACACACATCGTAAGAACTAATCAGAAGAATTCAAAATATTTGGAGGTAAAATGAAGAAGATATAAGGCAAAACATGGATCTCTCAATCCAGAGGTTTTAGATTGAGTGATCCTTTGAAACACTATGTTAGGCTGAGTAGAAGCAAAAGTTGACTATGCGAGCATTTCAGTGTGACTCATGCCATCGGCTACGACGAGGTGGGTTTAAAACCCCTCCGGCCGGGTACTCTGAGGCCGTCTAAACGGTATCGGGCGCCGTAAGGCACCCGTGATGATATGTATATGTATAAAGTTTGTAGATAACTTAGTACACCCCATGGTAATAAAATACAATTATAACATTAAAGTATATTATATTTCACTTATTTATACAATTAATCACATATATGGCTAAGTTGCACCATAATTACATCTGATTTTGAAATATAATTATTATCTATAATCTATAATAATATAAAGCTGAAGAGTTTGATTGAACACGCTAATCTCAGACACTACTGGTCCGATTTAAAAAAAAAAGTGTTGGATAGCCCATTTATCAAGTTGGGGCATCAAAAAAATGGTGGCCTCATTCTTCGGAAAGACAGATCATTACGCGACCATTGTTTTAGAGGATCAAAAACAGTTACTGCAGAGTGGTACACTAACAATTGTTTACCACTTTTTTTTTAAAAAGTTCGGGACAAATGATCCTCCTTCACCACGACAACGCCTCGCCGCACACCGCCGGGCGAACAATCGACTATTTGGCGACGTCAGATGTGAAAGTACTGGGTCACCCGCCATATAGCCCCGACCTCGCACCTTACGTCTTTTATTTATTACAACCCATATTACTTGTTGATAATAAAGCTTTCAATTGTTGAAAGATTTGTTTTAAATGGTTCAGTAGTTTTTGAGTTTATTCGGAACATACCAACAATCTAATAATTTCTCTTTATAATATTAGTATAGATAATAATTTATATTGCTCATTAATTATTAAAATTATTATATTAAGTACGAGTATATTTATAAAATAACATTATCTTGATAATAATAGAAAATATAATCTAAAGATGGTAAATAACAGTCTGATTCAACTTTGGTAACACAAGTCGAGACGGCAAGATAAATTATATACAATCCGGGCGCGTTAAGAATGGAACTTTGTCAAACGTAGTGTTAAGGCGCCCAAAAGACGCTCATGGGACACCATGAAAGGCGTTGGTCGCTCAAGACAGCAGGACGGTGGCCATGGAAGTCGGAATCCGCTAAGGAGTGTGTAACAACTCACCTGCCGAAGCAACCAGCACTGAAAATGGATGACGCTGAAGCGTTTTGCCTATACACTACCGTTACGGGCACGTGAGACGGCCCTGTGCCGTCATTATGCCGTAACGAGTAGGACGCGCGCGGTGGTGAGCGCAGAAGGGTCTGGGCGCGAGCCCGCCTGGAGCCGCCGTCGGTGCAGATCTTGGTGGTAGTAGCAAATACTCCAGCGAGGCCCTGGACGACTGACGTGGAGATGGGTTTCGCGTGAACAGTAGTTGCTCGCGAGTCAGTCGATCCAAAGCTCAAGGAGAGATCTTATGTCGATGAGGCGTATTTTTTTGATTTATCGAAAACTAACGCCCTTTGAGCGAAAGGGAATCCGGTTCCTATTCCGGAACCCGGCAGCGGAACCGTTTCTATAACTTGGAGGACCGGGGCGTGTCGGGTTCGGACGGGAAGCGGACGCGGCCGGTGCCGGGCCTGGTCGATGCCGGCGCGCAAGCGTCGGCGGACACCCGGACCCGCGTTCCGGCCTTCCGCGGATCTTCCTAGCCGTAGGTCCGCGATGTGCCGACGCCCGCAAGGGCGGAGGCCGCGCGCAACCGTACAACCGCCGTTCAACGGTCAGCTCAGAACTGGCACGGACAAGGGGAATCCGACTGTCTAATTAAAACAATATGTTGCTACTACTACCATCGCTTCTCGGCCTTTTGGCTAAGATCAAAGTGTAGTATCTGTTCTTTTCAGCTTAATACCTGAAAGTTCCCGCATCGCGGGACCAATATATTAAACTGTTTTTTTAAGGCGACGGGATGTTCGGGGCTCGCTCCACTCCCGTCACGGGTCGGCCCGGCATTGACGTGCCGCCGGGATCGGCCCACATAAAATTACTTACTCGGTTGGGCGGAAGCGGTGCGCGGTCGTCTCGTACGGCGAGCGCACGGTGTTTCAAGCGTGCAGAGTGGCGGGCGAAGGCTTCGCGGCCGACGCCCGCCGACACAACTCCCGCGTGATCCGGTTCGAGGACACTGACAGGCGGGGAGTTTGACTGGGGCGGTACATCTGTCAAAGAATAACGCAGGTGTCCTAAGGCCAGCTCAGCGAGGACAGAAACCTCACGTAGAGCAAAAGGGCAAAAGCTGGCTTGATCCAGATGTTCAGTACGCAAAGGGACTGCGAAAGCACGGCCTATCGATCCTTTAGTATAAAGAGATTTTAGCAAGAGGTGCCAGAAAAGTTACCACAGGGATAACTGGCTTGTGGCGGCCAAGCGTAGAACCTTGACATCTTACCGAAACATTTGGTAGCACGTATACCTATGTTAGACGCGTGCGCTGCGAACGAACGCCCCGTGTCAATAGTCACGCCTAGCACCACTACCTGCTAGACACTTTCGATCGAGACACCATTTAACTTGAGGGTCGGCGGCCGTTGCAATCTACCTTTTACAAAGTGATTGTCTTTGGTTTTCACCGAGGAGAACCCCATACGATTGCGCGATCCCCACTTTGATATGGCCTGAAGGGCCTCAGCCGCAGACCTCTCGATGATCGCCCTCGAGCGGGCCTCTATCACTACCGTTACGTCGTCAGCTTACGCAACAAGTCGCACTCCCTCTGGCATCGGCAGCTTCAGGAGATCGTCCAGAAGAACGTTCCACAGCGTGGGACCCAGGACGGAGCCCTGTGGGCACCCCATCGTGGAGACCTTCCACTCCACCTGGCCGCCGACAAACATGCCCACGCGTCTCTGTGTGAAGTATTCCGTCAACATCCTATAGATGTTGGGCGGACAGCCTCCACGCTTTGACTTGGTCAGTATCATCGGCCACCAGGCGTTGTCGAAGGCCCCCGATATGTCCAGCAACACGAGCTGGACGTAGGTCAATGTTGAGTTTTGCGCCGTCGACAGTATGTCCTGTAGTGCCGTGACTGTGGAACGTCCCTCCGTGAATCCGTGTTGTGATTCCGACATGTTGTTGCGTAAGCTGGGGGTGCATTCGATCATAACACGCTCCAGAACTTTACCGAGAACCGGCAGCAGTGTTATGGGTCGGTAGGCCTTGGGATCAGTGGGCGGCTTGTCGCCCCCTTTCGGGATGACGACGAGCCTCCCACTCCTCCACACCTCTGGGAATACACCCTGGGAATACACGCAAGCCGCGTACATCTCGGCGATTTCCGCTCCGGCGACTCCCCAGGCCTCCTTGAGAATCTTCGGCGTGATGCCGTCGAGCCCCGGCGACTTGTTTGGTAGGTTCATTATGATCCTACCTACCGCGTCCGGCTGCAGAGGAACCGCTGGCTCGCCGGAGGGAAGACACGCCGCCGCGACCCATACCAACCGGTGGTAGCGGGTACCCGACTTGTACCTGTGTCGTCGTCGGGACATAAAGCCGTCAAGAGGGCCCTCATGGCCTCCTGTGCGTTTCCAGTGTACCCCTCCAGCAGTTTAGTGCCGTTTATGACATTCGGGGGCGGGCGCACTCGACCGGCGGCGGCCTTGTACGCCAACCCCCGAGGGTCTATGTTGCCTGATTCCGCGATCTCTCGGAAGTGGCTGAGCTGGGCCTCCCTCATCGCCCTTCTGTACTTCGCACGAGACAGATGAAATCGACCGCGTGCGTCTAGCTCTTCGTTCTCGCCTATTCTCCTGAGTCGTTGCCAGACCCTACGGTCTCTGCACTGTGTTTTGCGCAGCCGCTCCAACGAACCCGACCACCATTCGTACCTCTTTCATTCGTATCTTTCTTTTTTACACCCAGGCACTCTGAAGCCGTGCGAACGAGAAGGTCGGTGAATTGTTCGCATATGTTCGCCGCCGGTTTTCGGAAGCGACCGGCTCCCCAGTCGTTAGTGCTTGGCGGTCGTTTGCGAGAGCCGGATATCCTATTCGAAACGTGATTAGCTGGTGGTCGCTGCTGCTCTCTCCCGCGTGTACTTTCCAGTAGCTGACTGGGACTCCCCTGCTGCTCATAGTGAGATCTATGTTGGACTCACCGTTTGGCCCGCTGAACGTCGATGGCTGCCCCTGCTCGTTGTGTAGAAGTAGTCCGGTTCTCATATTATCCTAAAATGTTCGTTATGTGTTGCAAGTGTGGTGAAATGTCTTCGCTGTACTGAAAGTACGCGGATATAAAGTAAATGTCAAAATCTTTTTCCCTAACGTGTATCACTAAACAATGTGTCGTGCTCAAATGGTGTAGAATTGTAATTGCAATGTTCTGACTTACCACTAAAATACCTGCCTTTGCGTCCTTGCCTTCTTGTACGATTTTTCCATGCGCTGCTCCGGTGTGCTGCTCCTGTAGTACAGGAGCAGCTAGTAGTACTAGATGTAATCCTCTTCTTCTGGAAATTTCTTGAAGTTCCGCTGTCCCTGGAGGTTTAATTGTCCTATTCTGATTGTGGGTGTACTATCCATATTGTATCATTTTAAGGACGCGTCCCTCCGCATGTTGCCTTGCGGGCAACCTACGGAGGCGGTTCTGTGGTTGTCGGCTCCCTGCCTTCCAAATTTAAGGCAGGTCGCGCACTTAGCCTTCTCTTCCGTGCATTTCGGGGATCTATGTCCGGTCTTGCCGCAGTTTCCGCAGGTCTCCTCGCTTGCCCGGCAGTGCCTCTCTGGATGGCCGTACATTTGGCACTTCATGCAGCATGTCACCTGAACCCAATCGAATACCCGTATTGCTTCCCACCCGATGTGGACCGTGTCGAGCGCCACCAGGTCGTCGCGGAGCTTAGGGCTGCACTCCAGCACCACCGTTGTGCTCGCACCACCACTGCGCCACTTCTTAAAGGCCAGCTTGCAGTTAGCCTTAATAGCCTCCTTTGGTCAGTCACCGGTTTTCCCGAGGTTCTGGTCGTGGAGGCAGTCAATAAGGTAGTCGTAGGTCGGGTCCCCCTCGACTTCTCTCAAGCCGACCAGGGGACGCCGCTGCTTTGGCTCCGAGGTCCTCATCGTCGGCGGTAGCGCCTTCTTTATCCTATCTGCCGCTTCCGCCGTCGTGATCTTTAATATAACTCTTGCGTTCCCTACCTTATTTACCTTATTGACCGCTACTCCCATCTTCGCCGGGTCGATGCATTTCTTAAGTGCGGCCTTGGTGTCGTCGGATGTCTTCAGCGCTTTTCCTGTGTCGGACGGGTAAACCGCCAGCACAGTCTCGGTGTTTACCGGCTTCGGCACCGTCCTGGCGTTAGTAAACTTCAAGCATGCCGAGTACGATTTATTACCGTAGTTACTATTTGCGCTGCCGCTGCTACCTTCACCTCTCCTCTCCGACAACTCCTCCGACGACTGCTGTGCCCCGCCTGCCTGTAATAGTTAAAGCTCCAAGTTTTTTTCAAATTCAAATTCAAATTTATTTATTGCTTCATATTGTAGGTTAGTGTACAAGCTGGTAGGTGTTAGTAAATGAATACAATATGAACCCTGCTAGGGCACTGCAAAACTATGTTATAGTGTAGGTAACACAATTCTAGATTTTATAATTTATAATTTAAGTTTATTATTATTATTTATCCATTACCTACATACATTACATACAATTCTTATAAATTATTATTATTCTTAATTATATACATAATATTATTACATTACATACAATTCTTATATTTTTTTATTATTATTATTTTTATTGTATATATCACACTACATACAATTCAATGATTGCATATTACATATTCATTATTATTATATTATATGTATTACATACAATTCAATTCAATTTAAGTTTATTATTATTATTTATCCATTACCTACATACATTACATACAATTCCTATAAAATTATTATTATTTTTAATTATATTACATACAATTCTTATAAATTATTATTATTTTTTAACTATATGGTTTGGCCAAATATAAGCATAAATAAATAAAATAATTAAATAAATATTATTCATACACACACTCGCAAACTCAACACGCACACATAAGTAAATAAGTATTTATGTATATACCCTCACTTTTCCTAACCTTTTGTACCTACCGCACTTGGGTCAAAAAACCAAGTCCCTCTGCTACCGAAGACGAGTAAGCACGTTAATTCGCAATTACGCCGCGCCGCCCACGAAGTGCCCCTAAAAGTGCATCTAGTGTGACACAGTGCCAAATAGTGTAAACCTAGTTGAAAATCTGTGTTAAAGACTAAAGCGAACAGTGTTGGGACTCGCTCCGCTCCGCAATAGGGCACCACGTAGTGCCCGAACACCCGCATTAACTTGTGGATGGTAGTACCGCAGAACCAGCGACCTCTCCGCACCAGGTACATCCTTTTTATCATCCATAGAGTTTGGTCCTTCTCCCCGTGATCCCTCTTACACTTCTCGTGTCTCCCTATAAGATACACACCACATTTACACTCACCGCATACCCACCAATGATATTATTTTAATATCATTGGCCCGCACCCGCTATTTTCATAACCGCATCTCTTGCCACGTACATTATACTTATTTTTTATTAAATATAATCTGTAAAATGACTTCTTTAAAAGTCTTAGAGGCTAAACGCCTAAGTTTATTTGCTATCATACAAAATGCATATGATTTAAGTCGCAAAATAAAAACCGCACAAGATCAAGAACACTTTCTCATTCGTACCAATACTTTAGATCAAGTTAGGACTGAATTCACTACTGTGGTTCAGGAATTAAATGAAACTAAAGTAGCTTTAGATCCTGATTATGTTCCTTCATTTAAATCTATAGAATCCTTTGACGAGTTATTCTGCTGTATAAAATCAATACAGAATAAACTTACTTGTAAAACTAAACAGGATTCAAACATGATGCAGTTTAGTAAACCAAAACATAAGCTCCCAGTTTTGGACTTGGTCTCATTTAACGGTGATCCTAGCATGTGGCCTATATTTTATCAAAACTTTAAAGAGATGATTCATGACAATGAACATCTCACGGACGCCGAAAAGATACAATACCTAGTGTCTAAACTATCAGGTTCAGTTCTCTCCATCACCTCAGGTATACTACCTGTGGGCTCCAACTATGAAATCATCTGGAATTCCATAGTTGATAAGTACGAAGACCCTAGAACCTTAGCCGCTCAGTATTTTGATAAAATGTTAAAATTTAAACCCATGGGTATAAACCCAACCTCAAAAAATCTTGATTTGTTTTTAGAGCATTACTTTGCTTCTGTTGCCGCCTTAAAATCACTAAAAATAAATGATTTAGCTGATTTTCTGTTTTTGCATATCGCCCTTAATAAGTTAGATAAGGAATCTATCAACTTATTTGAACAACAACAAAGAGGCATAAAAATACCTACTTTTGATTCTTTAGAACAATTCATTAAACAACAATCTAAAATACTTTCGCGCACTCAACTTCATTCCTCTTCACATTCACAACAAAAAACTTCACAAAATTCACTCAAAACAAAACCGCTGCACTCATATTTTATTAACTCAAACACACAAAATAAAAACAATAATAATAACTGTGTTGTTTGTAGTAACGATCGTCATCCACTTTATAACTGCACTAAGTTCCTTAACCTAAATCCTAAAGAAAAATATAACATTGTTTCACAAAACGCTTTTTGTAAAAACTGTCTAGGATTTCATAATATTCAGTCTTGCAAATCAATAAAAACATGTATTAAATGCCATAAGAGACATCATTCATTGTTGCATGACGACAATTTTGTGAAAAAACACTTTAGTAAACAAAACCCTACCAATCATGAAAGTCACACATTTCAAAATGTTCCGCACACCTCATCTTCAAACACCGCCTCATATCTCATCAGCGAGAGTGAGATAAAACATACCGCCGTACCTCCGCAAACTGACAGTATTATATCAACACCTGCGCAGCCTTTCAGTTTTCAAAACAATAGCAGGGATACCTCCCAACAAAGTTTGGTTTCACAATTCGATCGTAAAACGTTTTGTGATGTTATACCTACCGCTCGGGTAAATGTATTGAAAAATAAAACCAATTATTTTGAGATGAGAATGTTGTTAGATACCGGTTCGACTGCTAATTTTATTACACAACATTGTTGTTATAAATTAAATTTAGAAATTTGTTACCAAAAATCTTCAGTTTTGGGTATCGGCATGTCAACGAATCCAGTTATTGGTTATACAGTGTTTTCGTTTCAATCTCGATTCGATCCTCGCTACTCGTACACGATTAAAGCGTCAGTTGTTGAAAAAATTACAAGCAAACTACCTACTGTACATTTAAACTCTCAATGTTTAAATTCTTTCAAAAATATTTTATTGGCAGACGATAAGTTTTACTTTCCCGCTGACATTGATTGCGTAATAGGGTCAGGTTTATTCCCTCATTTATTATTATCAAATAAAATCATACATCCGCAGACAGGTATCGTCGCCATCGAGTCCACACTAGGCTACCTAGTGATGGGTGAGACCGAGTGTGATACCTTGTTACCGCACACCTCTAACCTCGCGCTCCACGCATTATTATTAAATAATAATAATAAATTAGATAAATTAGTGCAAAAATTATGGGACTTAGAAAGTGTAACCCCGCGAATCATACTAAGTCCAGATGATCAACAGTGTGAAGAAGACTTCAACAAAAATATGTATCGAGAACCCGACGGTCGGTACGTGGTTTCTTTACCCTTCCGCGAGAACCCTAATACTTTAGGTAACTCTTATAACTCCGCTAAAAAACGTTTACTAACGTTAGAAAAAAAGTTAAATAATAATATAGACTTAAGGCTTGGCTATAATGACACTATTCAGTCATACATTGACAATGAGTTTTTAGTAAAATTGTCCGACTATCAGCCGCCGCTGTCCCCCGCTTATTACATACCTCACCGCGCTGTGTACCGACCTGATAAGGACACAACTAAAATTAGAATAGTACTCGATGCTAGTGCCAAAACCTCATCAGGAAAGAGTCTCAATGATATCCTTCACTGTGGGCCTAACCTACAGTCAAACATTTTCGATTTATTAATAAACCTACGCATGTTTTCAGTTGCCATATCAGCTGATTTAGAAAAAATGTACTTTCAATTGAAAGTAAATAAAGATCATTATCGCTTTCAAAGGATATTATTTAGGTTCGACCCCGCCTCCGACCCCGTCGACACTTATGAGTTCCGCCGGGTACCGTTCGGGCTCAAATGCTCACCGTACTTGGCCATGCGAGTTGTACAACATTTATCTATGACTTATAAACATTCAGAGACCGCACGCATCGCTACAAATTATTCATACATGGATGATTTTTTATATTCTGTTCATTCTGATGACGAAGCACTTCAAATATATTCTCACCTTGTTAATATGTTTGCAAGTGGAGGATTTAATTTAACAAAGTGGATATCCAATTCTTCAATTTTTTTATCAAATATTCCTGAAGCATCTCGAGCAAATAAAAATATATTATTTAACTCTGACGATGAAATTAAAATTGTTGGTTTAAAATGGAATCCCCTTTCTGATTATTTTACTTTCAACGTCAATCCTCATGAAACCTCTGTTTGTACAAAACGTTTAATTTTATCGCAAACCGCTACGTTGTACGACCCGCTTGGTCTCCTTGCCCCGCTAACCGCTAATATGAAGCTCCTAGTCCAAGAATGTTGGAAGAGAGAGTTGGAATGGGATGACAAAGTTCCCATAGATATCGCCATGCTCTGGTTCAAAATACAAACCGAAATAATTAACTTGCCTAAAATTAAAATACCGCGACATATCGGCATAACAAAGAACTCTTATGTATCTTTATTATGTTTTGCAGACGCCAGCGAAAAATGCTACGGCGCTGTTATATACGTTCGTATAGGCTTGCTCGATAATGCGGCCTCTAACGTTTCTTTGCTCTGTGCAAAATCACGCATAGCTCCTTTAAATAAAACTACCCTCGCACGCTTGGAGTTGTGCGCCGCACATCTTTTAGCGCTATTAATTAAATCTGTTACAGATAACTTTAAAAACCGCTACCACATAGATAATATTTTCGCCTTTAGTGACTCGACTATAACCCTCGCTTGGATTCGGTCATCTCCGCATAAATGGCAAACTTTTATTGCCAACCGAACCGCTGCTATACGTGAGCTGGTCCCACCGGAATGCTGGTACCATGTTCCCGGTAGTGAAAACCCCGCTGATCTCATCTCCCGCCCCGTCACACCAAATAAATTAATAAATAATCATGATTGGTTCAATGGACCTTCGTGGTTTTTATTACCACAAAACCAATGGTGTGTGACGTCATACTCCACTATGGATATCCCCGCTAATATTCCCGAATCCAAGCCCGTAGTACTGATACAAGTATCAGACACGGAACCGCACCCCATTCATACGCTCGCTGTTAGGGTCTCTAAATGGTTAAAATTAAATAATATTATAGTTTATGTTCTACGTTTTATTAAAAAACTAAAATCTAAAGGTCCGATTACTATAAACGATTTAAATACCTCTGAAAATTATATAATAAAATATATTCAATTTGCTCACTTCCAAAATGACTTAAGTCTAATAAAATTAAATAAACCTTGTCGTCCGGCGTTGCGAAAATTAAATCCTTTCTTTCATAACGAAATATTAAGAGTAGGTGGTCGTTTACAAAACGCACCGCTCGATTTTGAGCAACGCCATCCCGTTCTGCTGCCAGCCAAAGACCGCATTACCCAACTCCTTGTGGAGTACTACCACCGCATCCACTGTCACACTGGCCCCAGTTTACTGCTAGCTTTGCTACGTAGTAAATATTGGATTACGTCTGGCCGTAGTCTTGTCCGCCAGGTAGTACATTCATGTAATGTTTGTTTTAAAAACAAACCAAAGGAAACCTACCCTATAATGGGAAACTTACCTGACTTCCGCGTCACGCAAGCCAAACCATTCTCAAAGTGTGGTGTAGACTATATGGGTCCAATCTTCGTAACACCCGTAAGAAAGCGTGGTGTACACAAATTGAAGGCATACGTCTGCACGTTTGTGTGTCTGACGACTAAAGCCTTGCATTTAGAACTTGTTTCAGATCTTTCGACTGAAACATTTCTAGCTGCATTCAAACGATTTATCGCTCGGCGCGGCCCGGTCTCACTCATTGTTAGTGACGGAGGGAGGAACTTTGTTGGTGCTCGCAGACAATTAAATGAAATATATTCCTTAATAACCGCTGATGATTTTAATAAAACAATTATTCGTGAACTGACTCCTCAGAACATAGAATTTCGCATAAATCCACCATATGCGCCCAACATGGGAGGAATATGGGAGGGAAATATTAAATGCATTAAAACGCACTTGTTTAAAGTTATCGGTAACCAGTTATTAACCTACGAAGAGTTAAACACTACTCTCATTGAGATAGAATCTCTTCTAAACTCTCGCCCGCTTTGTGTCTTAAGCAGCGATCCTTCAGATCCTGTAGCACTAACCCCCGCTCATTTTTTAAATTTAACCCCGCTCAATTATTTACCCGCAGAAAAACTAGATAATATTGAAATTACCCGCTTACAACGTTTCGCTTTGATTGACAAACTTGTACAATCATACTGGAAGCGTTGGCATGTCGAATACCTCACGTCCCTTCAGAATAGGAACAAATGGAATACTTCCAGCAACCCTATAGCAATTGGCCAAGTCGTTATCTTACGCGAAATGAATCTCCCGCCGCTTTGCTGGCCTCTTGGTGTGGTGGAGGAAACTTATCCTGGTAGAGACAACGTCACACGTGTCGTTAAAGTGAGAACTAAGTCTGGTAACTATGTGAGACCAGTCAACCGCGTATGTCCGCTTCCAACTCAATAATTTCAATACCTTATAATATTTTCAATGTTTTTAGTTTAAGTAGATTAATTTTAAGTATTTTCTTTCTTTATTTACCGCACCGCACCGCATTTGTTTATGTTGGATCAATCCAAGGCCGGGAGTTATGGTTTGGCCAAATATAAGCATAAATAAATAAAATAATTAAATAAATATTATTCATACACACACTCGCAAACTCAACACGCACACATAAGTAAATAAGTATTTATGTATATACCCTCACTTTTCCTAACCTTTTGTACCTACCGCACTTGGGTCAAAAAACCAAGTCCCTCTGCTACCGAAGACGAGTAAGCACGTTAATTCGCAATTACGCCGCGCCGCCCACGAAGTGCCCCTAAAAGTGCATCTAGTGTGACACAGTGCCAAATAGTGTAAACCTAGTTGAAAATCTGTGTTAAAGACTAAAGCGAACAGTGTTGGGACTCGCTCCGCTCCGCAATAGGGCACCACGTAGTGCCCGAACACCCGCATTAACTTGTGGATGGTAGTACCGCAGAACCAGCGACCTCTCCGCACCAGGTACATCCTTTTTATCATCCACTATATATATCACATTACATACAATTCAATGACTGCATATACATTATTATTTTATTAAAGGTATTACATTACATACAATTCAATTCAATTTAAGTTTATTATTTTTATTTATCATTTAAGTATATAACATACAATTCAATTATTTCTTACAAATTATTATTATTAATTAATTATACATATATTGCATACAATTCAATTACATACTACATATGCATTATTTTTATATTATATTACACACACTTCAATTAATATTCATAAATTTTTATTAAAATTACATTAGTTACCCATTAGTGTATCTGCATTATTCCTATTTATTCAATTAATTTTGTTAATCTAGTTACATTGAATACAATATTTACAGTTACTCACCCGGAGCTTCTCCTCCGTTACCTTTCTTTCGGTGTCGGCGAGGCGCAGCTCCAAGGCTGCCACCACGGCCAGAATCTGCTGACCGCGCTCACCAATCGCGGTTTTGTCGGCCAGATTAAGTTTATTATTTCCCTTGGCGACGCACATGATGCCGCGCAAGCTTTCCTGTACGCATTCTAAAAGTTGCACCTTATCAAGCGTGCTGAGCCCAGCTTGAGGAGCTTGAGACTGTTTTGCCGGGCTCTCCACTGCGATTCCTCCCGGTGGCGGTAATGACTCCCCCACCGTCGCCGCACTGCGCACCAGCTTCCTTCGCGCGGCGACCTGATGCTCATCCGGCGATGTTAAGAGCCTCTTGTTGGCCTGCTGTTGCTGTTGGGGTTGTTGTTGCTGGAGCTGTTGTTGTTGCCGCTCCGCGCCCGACACTACCACATTCACCTCCGGCTTCTTTACCGGAGTCCGGGTGAGTGGCGTTTTAGGGGCGAAGATTCAGCCTCACTCTCCTCCATCTGCCTTAAAAACTCCTTCTCCTGTTCGATTTTCTCTAGGCTGCGCCTCCTCAGTTCTTCCCTGAGCTCCTTGCTCATGTTGCACTTATCCATGTTTAAACTTACCGTATCTATTTCCTAGCCCATTTACGCTATTTACAAATTAAAAATAGTACACGGTTAAAAGTAATATGGTTAATACAGTACGAACACAAATATGACAAAATAAAATAAATAAAATATGAGGGTAGTTTGAAAAAAGTTTATAATATAGCCGTTGAGGCCCTATCGTGTTGGGGTTATGGGCACACTTAAACACTAATAGCACTAACAACTAAATCTAAATATTAAAAAATCCAATAAAATAAGAAGACAGAGTGTCAGATCACCAATTTCACTATAAAAGGTCTTTTACCAAGGTTTATGTCTTAGAATGTTCCGTATACTTACGGACCCGTTGAGCAGCACCACACCTCTTAGTCAAGGAATAACACAATTCACAAAAAAATATAATAATAGATATTACCATCTATAGCGCAACCGGCGAACTTTAATACTAAACCTGGTCTGCAGTACTATAGGCCACACTAAAACACTGAAATAATTAAATAGTTAAAATAAGCACAAAACACAAGTAAAAACACGTCCGTCGCCTACGAGAGCTAGCGGACAAGTAGATAGGGACAACCCTCCACCTCCCATGGCTCTATCAACCGATCTGGTTATACGAGCCGAATCGCGGGACATGCAATGGTTCCCGGTTAGGACCCGGGACGTGCCTCCGGTGCACTATTTTTCGCTCCCTACAAGTTCATTTTTTGTCATAATTTTAGTCCTCTATCTGTTGTCATTCTCCCCTTTCTGGGGCAGACGTTCAATGTACGGCCGACTTGTCCGCTGCCGAGCAATTCAAAATTTTTGTCTTCGGTCCTTCTGTCTTCAGTCTTCAGTGTTTCGTTCTTCAGTCCTCAGTGTGTGTGTTCAGTGTCCTCTACCTCCTCCAGGGATCTACGTTTCTTGAACCAGCTCCGCGCAAACTCCACTAGCCGCTGATAGTTAGCCGCAGTGCTCACCAGGTCCATGAAATAGACCGGACCCGCCGACTCGCGCTCCAACCCGTCGATCATTTTAGACCTCTCTCGCTCGTACAGCTCGCACTCCCACAACACGTGGTCGCGGTATTCGTCGACATCAGCCCCGCAATAACACGACCCGGTGCTGCAAAGACCCAAATCCCTCAATCGCCCCCTGAAACAACCGTGCCCCACAAGTAATTGAGATGTCTCGTGTGAAGATTCGACCCACTTCGCTTATATGCGCGCGGCCACGTCGGGAAAGAACCTGTAAAGGTCTCTCCCGTCGGTGCCGCCCGACCACCGTTGAGCATGTTTTGTAGATAGGGACAACCCTCCACCTCCCATGGCTCTATCAACCGATCAGGTTATACGAGCCGAATCGCGGGACATGCACCGGTTCCCGGTTAGGACCCGGGACGTGCCTCCGGTGCACTATTTTTCGCTCCCTACAAGTTCATTTTTTGTCATAATTTTAGTCCTCTATCTGTTGTCATTCTCCCCTTTCTGGGGCAGACGTTCAATGTACGGCCGACTTGTCCGCTGCCGAGCAATTCTCAATTTATAGTCTTCGGTTCTTCAGTCTTCAGTCTTCAGTGTTCCGTTCTTCAGTCCTCAGTGTGTGTGTTCAGTGTCCCCTACCTCCTCCAGGGATCTACGTTTCTTGAACCAGCTCCGCGCAAACTCCACTAGCCGCTAATAGTTAGCCGCAGTGCTCACCAGGTCCATGAAATAGACCGGACCCGCCGACTCGCGCTCCAACCCGTCGATCATTTTTCCATTTCTCTTCGACGATGTTCCGTGTCCGATCCCCTACCTGTGTACTGACGACGATCACTAAACCACAGGGGTGAATGCGCGTTGCTATCCACCCCTATCACTAAACGTTTGCCGCGTAATTGTCCTAAAATGCGTGTTAGATGTTGTATATGCATTGAAATATTGTCACTATATTGAAAGTACGCAGTTATAAAATAAAGTCCTTGTCCCTAACGTGTATCACTAAACAATGTGTTGTGCTCATGTGGTGTAGAATTGTTACCGAAAAGTCCTGTTTTAATAATAGAATTCCCGCTTTTGCTTCCTTACCTTCCTGGATAATGTTCCCGTCAGCTGCTCCGGTGTACTGCTCCTGAACTAAAACAAGATCCAAATTCATATTCCTAGCTAGTTGTAACAATTCCGTTGTCGCTGCTGCTGATCCCTGGAGGTTTAGTTGTCCTATCTTTAAATAAAACGACCTATCCATAATGTATCATGGCAAGGGCACGTCCCTCCGCGTGTTGCCTTGCGGGGCAACCTACGGAGGCGGTTCGATGTTTATCGGCTCCCTGCCTGCCAAATTTAACGCAGGTCGCGCACTTACCCTTCTCTTCCGTACATTTTGGAGCTCTGTGTCCAGTTTTGCCGCAGTTTCTGCACGTGTCTTCCTTTGCCCGGCAGTGCCTCTCTGGATAGCCGTACATTTGGCACTTAGAGCAGCATGTCACCTGCACGAAGTCGAAGACCCTAATAGCCTCCCACCCGATGTGGACCATGTCCAATGCCACCAGGTCGTTGCGGAGTTTAGGGGTGCATTCTTGCACCCCTAAACTCGTCGTGCTCGCACCACCACTTCGCCACTTCTTGAAGGCCAGCTTGCTGTTGGCCTTGATCTCTTCCTTAGACCACTTTCCCGACTTGCTGAGATTCTGGTCGTGGAGGCAGTCTACTAGGTACTCGTAGGACGGGTCCCCCTCAACTTCTCTCAAGCCGGCCAGGTTCAGCTTGTTCTGACCTTTGGCGATGCTGGTGATGCCGCGCAAGCTGTCCTGTACGCATTCCAGCAACTGGGCTTTGTCCAGTGTACTGAGCCCAGCTTGAGCCAGCTTGGCTGGGCTGTCCACTGTGATTCCCCCCGGTAGCTTCTCTGCTATGATCGTATCTCCCACTGCCGAACCGCGCACCAGCTTCCTTCGCGCCACGACCTGGTGATCATCCGGCGATGTCAGGAGCCTCTTGCTGGCCTGATGTTGTTGCTGCTGCGTCTGATGCTGTTGCTGCTGCTGCTGCTTCTGCTGCTGTTGCTGTTGCTGCAGCTGTTGCCGTTGCTGTTGCTATGGTGTTGTTGTTGCCGCTCCGCGCCCGACACTACCACATTCACCTCCGGCTTCTTTACCGGAGTCCGGGCGAGAGGCGTTTTAGGGGCGAAGAGTTCTGCCTCACTCTCCTCCATCTGCCTTAAAAACTCCTTCTCCTGTTCGATTTTCTCTAGGCTGCGCCTCCTCAGCTCTTCCCTGAGCTCCTTGCTCATGCTGCCCTTATCCATGGTTTAACTTACCGTATCTATTTCCTAGCCCATTTACGTTATTTACAAATAATAGTACACGGTTAAAAGTAATATGGTTAAAACAATAAGAACACAAATACACACAAATAAAACAAAATAAAATTAATAAAAAATGAGGGTAGTCTGAAAAAAAAGTTTATAATATAGCCGTTGAGGCCCTACCGTGTTAGGGTTATGGGCACACTTAAACACTATAATTGTACTAGTAACTAAATCTAAATATTAAAGAGTCCAATAAAATAACAAAACAGAGTGTCAGATCACTAATTTCACTATAAAAAGGTCTTTGGCCAAGGTCTATGTCCTAGAATGTTCCGTATACTTACGGACCCGTTGAGCAGCACCACTCCTCTTAGTCAAGGAATAACACAATTCACAACAAAATATAATAATAGATATTACCATATATAGCGCAACCGGCGAACTTTTATACTAAACCTGGTCTGCAGTACTATAGGCCAAACTAAAACACTAAAATAATTAAATAGTTAAATAAGCACAAAACACAAGTAAAAACACGTCCGTCACCTACGAGAGCTAGCGAACAAGTAGATAGGGACAACCCTCCACCTCCCATGGCTCTATCAACCAATCTGGTTATACGAGCCGAATCAAGGGACATGCACCGGTTCCCGGTTAGGGGCCGGGACGTGCCTCCGGTGCACTATGCTTCGCTCCCTACAAGTTCATTTTTTATCAAAAATTTTTGTCCTCTATCTGTTGTCATTCTCCCCTTTCTGGGGCAGACGTTACGTAAGTAGATAGGGACAACCCTCCACCTCCCATGGCTCTATCAACCGATCTGGTTATACGAGCCGAATCGCGGGACATGCACCGGTTCCCGGTTAGGACCCGGGACGTGCCTCCGGTGCACTATTTTTCGCTCCCTACAAGTTCATTTTTTGTCATAATTTTAGTCCTCTATCTGTTGTCATTCTCCCCTTTCTGGGGCAGACGTTCAATGTACGGCCGACTTGTCCGCTGCCGAGCAATTCTCAATTTATAATCTTCGGTTCTTCAGTCTTCAGTGTTCCGTTCTTCGGTCCTCAGTGTATGTGTTCAGTGTCCCCTACCTCCTCCAGGGATCTACGTTTCTTGAACCAGCTCCGCGCAAACTCCACTAGCCGTTGATAGTTAGCCGCAGTGCTCACCAGGTCCATGAAATAGACCGGACCCGCCGACTCGCGCTCCAACCCGTCGATCATTTTAGACCTCTCTCGCTCGTACAGCTCGCACTCCCACAACACGTGGTCGCGGTATTCGTCGACATCAGCCCCGCAATAACACGACCCGGTGCTGCAAAGACCCAGATCCCTCAATCGCCCCCTGAAACACCCGTGCCCCGCAAGTAACTGAGAGGTCTCGTGCGAAGGTTCGACCCATTTCGACTCCATGCGGGCAGCCACGTCGGGAAAGAACCTATATAGGTCTCTGCCGTCAGTGGCGCCCGACCACCTATTTTGCCACTCTTCCACCATGCTGAGCCACCTCAGGTGTTTCCTACCTCGTTTCTCGCTTCCAGTCTCCCCCGGCGGGCCACCCTCACCGCACTCTCCGGCGAACCTCACCTCGAGGTCGGCGGGTAGCACGCCGGCGAGGACCGGAAGGGCCGCCGAGCTTGTCGTCCTATACGCTTTCGTCAGCAGAATTAGCGAGGTACGCTGGCTCCTAAGTAAGGTGCTCTTTACTACGTGCAGTGTCGCGCGCTTGTACCATACGGCGGCCGCGTAGGTCAGAGTCGCCACGAAGGTTCCGCGGTACAGCAGCCGTAGGCCCCTATACCTGACGCCCCAAGTGGACGCGGAGACCCTAGACATCTTTCCGAAACATTTCGTAGCACGTATACCTATGTTAGACGCGTGCGCTGCGAACGAACGCCCCGTGTCAATCGTCACGCCTAGCACCACTACCTGCTGGACACTTTCGATCGAGACACCATTTAACTTGAGGGTCGGCGGCCGTTGCAATCTACCTTTTACGGTGATTGTCTTTGTTTTCGCCGAGGAGAACCCCAGACGATTGCGCGATCCCCACTCTGATATGGCCTGAAGGGTCTGAGCCGCCGACCTCTCGATGATCGCCCTCGAGCGGGCCTCTATCACGACGGTCACGTCGTCAGCATACGCAACAAGCCGCACTCCTTCTGGCATCGGAAGCTTCAGGAGGTCATCCAGAAGAACGTTCCACAGCGTGGGGCCCAGGACGGAGCCCTGGGGACACCCCATCGTGGAGACCTTCCACTCCACCTGGCCGCCGACGAACATGCCCACGCGTCTCTGCGTGAAGTATTCCGTCAACATCCTATAGATGTTGGGCGGACATCCTCCACGCTTTGACTTGGTCAGTATCATCGGCCACCAGGCGTTGTCGAAGGCCCCTGATATGTCCAGCAACACGAGCTGGACGTAGGTCAATGTTGAATTTTGCGCCGTCGACAGTATGTCCTGTAGTGCCGTGACTGTGGAACGTCCCTCCGTGAATCCGTGTTGCGATTCTGACATGTTGTTGCGTATGCTGGGAGTGCATTCGATCATAACGCGTTCCAGAACTTTACCGAGAACCGGAAGCAGCGTTATGGGTCGATAGGCCTTGGGATCAGTGGGAGGCCTGTCGCCTCCTTTCGGAATGACAATAAGTCTCCCACTCCTCCACACCTCTGGGAATACACCCTGACGGACGCAGACCGCGTACATTTCGGCGATCTCCGCTCCGGCGACTTTCCAAGCCTCCTTTAGGATCTTCGGCGTGATGCCGTCGAGCCCCGGCGACTTGTTTGGCAGGTTCATGATGATTTTTCCCACTGCTTCCGGCTGCAGGGGATGCGCTGCCTCGCCGGAGGGAAGACACGCCGCCGCGACCCGCACCAACCGATGGTAGCGGGTATCCCTACCTATATCGTCGTCGGGACATAATGCCGTCAGGAGAGCCCTCATGGCTTCCTGTGCATATCCAGCGTACCCCTCCAAAAGTTAAGTACCATCTATGACGTTTGGGGGCGGGCGCACCCGGCCGGCGGCGGCCTTGTACGCCAACCCCCAAGGGTCTATATTACCTGAGTCCGCGATCTCTCTGAAGTGGCTCAGCTGGGCCTCCTTCATCGCCTTTCTATACTTCGCACGAGACACGTGAAAACGATCGCGTGCATCTTGCTCTACGTTCCCGCCTATTCTCCTGAGTCGTTGCCACACCCTACGGTCTCTGCACTGTGCCTTGCGCAGCCGCTCCAACGAACCCGACCACCATTCATAACCCCTGCATCCATCTTTCTTTTGAACACCCAGGCACTCTGAGGCCGTGCGAACGAGGAGGTCGGTGAACTGTTTACAGATGCTTGCCGCCGGTTTTCCGAAGTCAAGCTTCCCGGCGCGTGCGTGCAGGCTGGAGCGAAAACGATCCCAGTCCACTCCTTTGGTCCTGAAGGCGACCGGCTCCCCAGTCGCTTCTGCTTGGCGGTTGTTCACGCGTGCCGATTTCCCTAAGTGAAACGTTATCAGTTGGTGGTCGCTGCTGCTTTCTCCCGCGTGTACCCTCCAGTCGCTGATCGGCACTCCCCTGCTGCTCAAAGTAAGGTCTATGTTCGACTCACCGTTTGGTCAGCTGAACGTCGACGGCTGCCCCTCCTGATTGTGTAGTTGTAGGTCGTTTCCCGCGATGAAGCCTTCCATTTCTCTTCGACGATATTCCGTGTCCGATCCCCTACCTGTGTACTGACGCCGATCACTAAACCACAGGGGTGAATGCGCGTTGCTATCCACCCCTATCACTAAACGTTTGCCGCGTAATTGTCCTAGAATGCGTGTTAGATGTTGTATATGTATTGAAATATTGTCACTATATTGAAAGTACGCAGTTATAAAATAAATGTCCAAGTCCTTGTCCCTAACGTGTATCACTAAACAATGTGTTGTGCTCATGTGGTGTAGAATTGTTACAGAAAAGTCCCGTTTTAATAATAGAATTCCCGCTTTTGCTTCCTTACCTTCCTGGATAATGTTCCCGTCAGCTGCTCCGGTGTACTGCTCCTGAACTAAAACTAGATCCAAATTCATATTCCTAGCTAGTTGTAACAATTCCGATGTCGCTGCTGCTGATCCCTGGAGGTTTAGTTGTCCTATCTTTAAGTAAAACGACCTATCCATATTGTACCATAGCAAGGGCACGTCCCTCCGCATGTTGCCTTGCGGGGCAACCTACGGAGGCGGTTCGATGTTTGTCGGCTCCCTGCCTGCCAAATTTAACGAAGGTCGCGCACTTACCCTTCTCTTCCGTACATTTTGGAGCTCTGTGTCCAGTTTTGCCGCAATTTCCGCACGTGTCTTCCTTTGCCCGGCAGTGCCTCTCTGGATGGCCGTACATTTGGCACTTAGAGCAGCATGTCACCTGCACGTAGTCGAAGACCCTAATAGCCTCCCACCCGATGTGGACCATGTCCAGTGCCACCAGGTCGTTGCGGAGTTCAGGGGTGCATTCTAGCACCACCGTCGTGCTCGCACCACCGCTTCGCCACTTCTTGAAGGCCAGCTTGCTGTTGGCCTTGATCTCTTCCTTAGACCACTTTCCCGACTTGCTAAGATTCTGGTCGTGGAGGCAGTCTACTAGGTACTCGTAGGACGGGTCCCCCTCAACTTCTCTCAAGCCGACCAGGGGACGCCGTTGTTTCGGCTCCGCAGTCCTCATGGTTGATGGCAACGCTTTTTTTATTCTGTCCGCCGCTTCCGCTGTGGCGATCTTTAGTATGATGCCGGCATTTCCTACCTTGTTCAATTTTGTCACGGCTACTCCCATCTTTGCCGGATCTATTGATTTTTTAAGGGCAGCCTTAGTGTCATCTGACGTCTTCAACTCGCTGCCCGTTGCCGACGGATACACCGCCAGCACCGTCTCGGTATTTGCTGGCTTTGGCACCGTCCTGGTGTTGGTGAGCTTCAGGCACGCCGAGTAAGATTTGACGCCGCTGCTGCTACTGCCGGTACCAATGCTGCTGCTTCCTCCACCATGTATCTCCGAAGACTGCTGCTGCGCCGCGCCTGCCTGTAATAACTGTAGTTCTAATGAACTTACCCTAAGTTTCTCCTCTGTCACCTTCCTTTCGCAGTCCGCTAGTCGCAACTCTAAGGCTGCCACCACGGCCAGAATCTCCTGGCCGCGCTCACCAATCGCAGTCTTGTCGGCCAGGTTCAGCTTGTTCTGACCTTTGGCGATGCTGGTGATGCCGCGCAAGCTGTCCTGTACGCATTCCAGCAACTGGACTTTGTCCAGTGAACTGAGCCCAGCTTGAGCCAGCTTGGCTGGGCTGTCCACTGTGATTCCCCCCGGTAGCTTCTCTGCTATGATCGTATCTCCCACTGCCGAACCGCGCACCAGCTTCCTTCGCGCCACGACCTGGTGATCATCCGGCGATGTCAGGAGCCTCTTGCTGGCCTGATGTTGTTGCTGCTGCTGATGCTGCTGCTGCTGCTGCTGCTTCTGCTGTTGCTGTTGCTGCTGCTGTTGCCGTTGCTGTTGCTGTTGTTGTTGTTGTTGCCTCTTTGCGCCCGACACTACCACATTCACCTCCGGCTTCTTTACCGGAGTCCGGGCGAGAGGCGTTTTAGGGGCGAAGAGTTCTGCCTCACTCTCCTCCATCTGCCTTAAAAACTCCTTCTCCTGTTCGATTTTCTCCAGGCTGCGCCTCCTCAGCTCTTCCCTGAGCTCCTTGCTCATGCTGCACTTATCCATGGTTTGACTTACCGTATCTATTTCCTAGCCCATTTACGTTATTTACAAATAATAGTACACGGTTAAAAGTAATATTGTTAAAACAATAAGAACACAAATACACACAAATAAAACAAAATAAAATTAATAAAAAAATGAGGGTAGTCTGAAAAAAAAAAGTTTATGATATAGCCGTTGAGGCCCTACCGTGTTAGGGTTATGGGCACACTTAAACACTATAATTGCACTAGTAACTAAATCTGAATATTAAAGAGTCAAATAAAATAACAAAACAGAGTGTCAGATCACTAATTTCACTATAAATAGGTCTTTTGCCGAGGTCTATGTCCTAGAATGTTCCGTATACTTACGGACCCGTTGAGCAGCACCACTCCTCTTAGTTAAGGAATAACACAATTCACAACAAAATATAATAATAGATATTACCATATATAGCGCAACCGGCGAACTTTTATACTAAACCTGGTCTGCAGTACAATAGGCCAAACTAAAACACAAATAATTAAATAGTTAAATAAGCACAAAACACAAGTAAAAACACGTCCGTCACCTACGACAGCTAGCGGACAAGTAGATAGGGACAACCCTCCACCTCCCATGGCTCTATCAACCGATCTGGTTATACGAGCCGAATCGCGGGACATGCACCGGTTCCCGGTTAGGACCCGGGACGTGCCTCCGGTGCACTATTTTTCGCTCCCTACAAGTTCATTTTTTGTCATAATTTTAGTCCTCTATCTGTTGTCATTCTCCCCTTTCTGGGGCAGACGTTCAATGTACGGCCGACTTGTCCGCTGCCGAGCAATTCTCAATTTATAATCTTCGGTTCTTCAGTCTTCAGTCTTCAGTGTTCCGTTCTTCGGTCCTCAGTGTATGTTGTTCAGTGTCCCCTACCTCCTCCAGGGATCTACGTTTCTTGAACCAGCTCCGCGCAAACTCCACTAGCCGCTGATAGTTAGCCGCAGTGCTCACCAGGTCCATGAAATAGACCGGACCCGCCGACTCGCGCTCCAACCCGTCGATCATTTTAGACCTCTCTCGCTCGTACAGCTCGCACTCCCACAACACGTGGTCGCGGTATTCGTCGACATCAGCCCCGCAATAACACGACCCGGTGCTGCAAAGACCCAGATCCCTCAATCGCCCCCTGAAACACCCGTGCCCCGCAAGTAACTGAGAGGTCTCGTGCGAAGGTTCGACCCACTTCGACTCCATGCGGGCAGCCACGTCGGGAAAGAACCTATATAGGTCTCTGCCGTCAGTGGCGCCCGACCACCTATTTTGCCACTCTTCCACCATGCTGAGCCACCTCAGGTGTTTCCTACCTCGTTTCTCGCTTCCAGTCTCCCCCGGCGGGCCACCCTCACCGCACTCTCCGGCGAACCTCACCTCGAGGTCGGCGGGTAGCACGCCGGCGAGGACCGGAAGGGCCGCCGAGCTTGTCGTCCTATACGCTTTCGTCAGCAGAATTAGCGAGGTACGCTGGCTCCTAAGTAAGGTGCTCTTTACTACGTGCAGTGTCGCGCGCTTGTACCATACGGCGGCCGCGTAGGTCAGAGTCGCCACGAAGGTTCCGCGGTACAGCAGCCGTAGGCCCCTATACCTGACGCCCCAAGTGGACGCGGAGACCCTAGACATCTTTCCGAAACATTTCGTAGCACGTATACCTATGTTAGACGCGTGCGCTGCGAACGAACGCCCCGTGTCAATCGTCACGCCTAGCACCACTACCTGCTGGACACTTTCGATCGAGACACCATTTAACTTGAGGGTCGGCGGCCGTTGCAATCTACCTTTTACGGTGATTGTCTTTGTTTTCGCCGAGGAGAACCCCAGACGATTGCGCGATCCCCACTCTGATATGGCCTGAAGGGCCTGAGCCGCCGACCTCTCGATGATCGCCCTCGAGCGGGCCTCTATCACGACGGTCACGTCGTCAGCATACGCAACAAGCCGCACTCCTTCTGGCATCGGAAGCTTCAGGAGGTCATCCAGAAGAACGTTCCACAGCGTGGGGCCCAGGACGGAGCCCTGGGGACACCCCATCGTGGAGACCTTCCACTCCACCTGGCCGCCGACGAACATGCCCACGCGTCTCTGCGTGAAGTATTCCGTCAACATCCTATAGATGTTGGGCGGACATCCTCCACGCTTTGACTTGGTCAGTATCATCGGCCACCAGGCGTTGTCGAAGGC